>OX388320.1:13129440-14437568 GCA_947579605.1 Athripsodes cinereus | reverse complement strand
CCCAATTAATAATAATATTACTACGGAGCGAAATTTTCATATACACAAGATATTAAATACTTTACTTACTTTTGAAGGGTTAAATTATAAGATTAGAGGTTACAATTTGCTGTAAGCTACCTATTTTTCAATCATATTTTTTTTTTTCGTATTTTTCTTTTGAATTTTATTACTGATATTGTGAATCTTCTTCTTTGCCCTCGCCTTTATCCCATTTATTTGAGGTCGGTTCTCCTAGTCCTCATCCTTTAGTTCTCCGGTCCCCTGCATCCCTCAGGTTCCTAGCAATTGCACTCGAAGACATCCAGCTTCTCTGCCTGGTCTTCTGGGTCTGTCATTTTTGTCACATTATCCTGTGGTAGTCTCATAATGTGTTTGTACCATCTTAATCTGTTTTTAGTTACTTTTTCGCCGATGTGAGTGACTTTGAAACTACCATAAATATAGATATTTTTCACTCTGTCCAACCTTGTTATACAACTAGCCCACAGATATGGACATTTTTTACCCTGTCCTACCTTGTTTCACCACCATACTATCTAAGCATTTTCACGTCAATCGATTATCATAAAAGTATTCTTTCTCAGTTTTTTCTTCCCACTTTCTTTCTGCCATCAAGGCATCTTGCAAAGTAGACGAACTTATGAAAACAAACATGTTTATTAATAAATAAGACGTCAGGAAGTGTGGTAAACCTCATCGCTGAATAAAAGGTGTATAAAATTTTATTCGTGATTTTTGCGAATATTTACCGGAAAGAGTGTAGGACCTTTTTCTTTGCCGAGGGCCCCACGCCCATTGCGTAATATGTATATTTGCGAGAGTTTAATGCAAATGAAATGTTGTGGTTTATTGCTTTAGAAAAATGTACAGTAAAGGTTATGAATATGTGAATAATTATTGACGCATAATTACATTCTTTGTAAACTGTAACAAAATGACACTATTAAGGACAACAATTTCTTAAAACGCTTTCATAATTAATAAATAGAACAACAAATTGTGACATTTATCGTGATTACTAAATCAATCAATAACCATTGAAACATTGGAGAAATTTCATAGTAAGATAAGTAATTGCTTATTTGTAACGAGCAAAAATATCTTAGTAATTATTATTATTACTCTTTCCAGGTCTTTAACGAATTTCATTTGATAAAAGGATTTTCTAATTTTCAAAGTTTTTGCTACAGGTTAATGAAAAGCTGAAATTATTTATATTATTTATTTATTCGTATATTAAGTAAGCATTCAGCTTTCTCTTGTGTTATTTATTTCACCAACAATTTATTTCATTATCATAGCAAATGTTTTAGAATTTCTAAATGGTTTATTGATATTTCGTTGTATTAACTTGAATATAGAAGCTTGTTTGATAATGGTGAGTCAAAAAGGCCGTGAGTAAAATACAACCATCAAAATTCTAACCAATGTTTATAATTTTATATAAAATAATAATGTTATTTCATAAAGCGGAAGAAATCGTCGTTCAATATGATTTTATTTATACTTGCTTTTACAAATCACTCGAAAAATTAATAGAGAAAAGAAAATATAAGTAAAGTATCGTTACATGATAATCATAATCCGTTTTTTTTGTTATTTCCTTTAATTATATTCTATCTGTGGAGCTCAAAGCGCCTTTATATATAATAAGGTAACCTTCTGGTACTTTTGGAACCTTAGACCACTCAAAACATGACTTTCACTGCACGTATTTGATTTCTGTTATTACCAGCTCTTTTTGGGATGCTCATCATTCTTTGTCTGTGTTTGTCTGAAAGAAGGGGTGTGAGGAATCCGAGAACAACGTACCTTGAGCACGTGGATCGAATTCTCAAGGACGGCCGTGTGTTAAGTAAAAGGAACCGAGTCCGTGCATATGAAATTGTATGAATGTAGAAGAATGATAGATCTATATGGCGTACCGTCCTCTCTGCCAACCACGCTTGGGACATAGCGTGAGGCTATAGTATAGCATAGTATAGACATCACTCTTTTTCCTCTTCTATAGATCTAAGCGATAATAGTTTATTAGTATATAATGAATTGGTTTGAAATCAAGTTGTTTTTCAGGAAGAACTGAGAGAAAGTTGTAAAAGAAGACACAATATGATTTGCTCTACATTGTATACGGAAATTACTAATAAATTTTGAATCGGACAATATTGACTCATTCCTCCAAAGTATTACTAATCGTACGAATTAATAAAACATACAGGAATCCAATGTTATAAAGCGGAACGGACGTACACAAAAGCAAATACCTTATTGGTGTAATATTTCTTCTTATTGATTTCATTAAGGATGTCCTGTTGATGTATGTATGATATTTTTAAGGGATATTCCCACACAAAATATAATAATGTGAATCACATACAAAAAGCTTGCCGTTTTCTTAAGATTCGAATATTGAAAGGACCCTCCACACACTCGGATATCTCAGACGTCAATTTTTTTTATTTTTCCGTACTTGTAAACAAAAAATGTCCTCACGGGCGAGGTAGCCTTGATGGCCAGCCGGCCAAATCTTTTGAAGATTCGAATAGAAAAAATGAATTTATAAAGGTGAGCGTGCACAATAGAACAAAACAATTATAAATTTTTAATTTATTTAGCAACATCTCCAAAGCTAAATAAAGGCATTTTCAATAAATAACAAAATAATTATTTTTTATTATGACAAGTTAAACTAGTATTTGTGCTGTAATTACCACATGTAAAAAACACTGAAAAAAATCATATTCATGACGCCTAATTTTCACATTGTGAATTTTAATTAAATCAAAAATGTGATAACATACAGTCACAATTTGATCTACAATGCATGTTTTAATACAAGTAAATAATTATCTAATACAAGTATCTAAAATTTTACAATAATTCTTGATCGTGACAATCTACCAAAACACCACCATTAAAAATATTTACCATAACGGTGTGCCAATTTTATGTAATATCATTGATTAAATTGTTTGTTGGAATAATTTACGGCATTGACCGATATTAATCACGGTGTTTTGAAAGATTCCTGCATTCTTAATAATATTCGAATTCCTTACTTATTTTCTATTGTATTCACTATAGGTCCCTAAATACATTGTGTTATTTAGTTGTAACAATTAAAACTATACCTAGGTACATATACTTATATTATTTGCTCGCTTTGTGAAGTCTCTAACTTTTCTGCAAGTTTACGATCATTTAAGTGGCAAATATTATTGTAATATTTATAAATAAATAAGACTGTATATTTCTCGATTTCAATGTTGCGGTATGCCACCTATTCTGAACATCTTTTTATAGTACTAAGAGAATTATTTACATTACTTACATATTTATTGCATTCAGTTAGTCTATTGATTATCTTACTTGTGAGAGATGCCGTGATGAAAAACATAATATTATGCAGATATAGACAAATGTCCTTTTGAAAATTGATTTTATGGATGAAAGCGTTACGTGTTTTAACTACTTGAAGGAACATTTTTGGAGGATTTTTAATATTATTTAACTGTCGAATTGTTCATCATTTGTACTATCTCGTCGATTTTTCATATGAATGGTAGCCAGCCGATCGACTACATATTACAAACGTGTAAGCCGTTCTGTTAGTGCCGATAAAATTTTAGACATTCAGGATGGATAGCTTAACTCATGAACAACTGCCCTTTAAAGAGTGCTATTATTGAAACATCTATTACTGTGGGACATCTATTCCTTACGAAACAGATATACCACATAGACATACATAAATTATATAACTTTTTCTCATTCAAAAGCGCTAAGTAGCACCCTCATTACTAATCAAACCGTGTAATTATTCATAATATTACATGCTGAAAATCACCTTCCGTATATGAAATTGTGTACCTACATTTAAAATTAATGTATATTTAGATTTAAAAAGTGCTTAATTTAACGCAATAATAAATGTACTCTTATGATAAAATCAACGTTAAACACACTTCATGGTTTGTTATGAAAGCCATTTATGGGGATTAATGGGTTTTGCTGTTCCAAATCCTGTTGGATTATTATTTTTTTAATTTTGTATTTAATGCGCACATGTTTATAATTATTGTGGTTAATTAAAAACTGGAACAAATTTATTTTATAAAGATACTTTTGCTTATTAATTTATATGACCTACATAAAAAAAAAAACAAAAACGCTATTTTTAGAAAATTATGATAAATTTAATCTGGACCAACTCATACTTAAACACTTCTATATTTTCTTCTACACTTACACTTCTACAATTTAAAATTTACTTATTTGTATCTATTTGTTTTAATTTTGCCAATAAATGCATGACATGGATTTGCAGTTAGTTTATTGGCTCTTCATGAAACGATAGCAGAATATTGATATCATTCAGTCAATATTTGGATTTTTTTGTCGTTTACTTGAAAACATTACAAAAGTTTGATACTTTTACTTTTGAAAAAGAATTATTCTATGATTGAAACATTTATTCAAATTAATGCTTAGAGAAAAATCAATATTGTCTGTAGGACAAAGCGATAAAATTTGTTGATTAATTTTCCAGGCACACAAATAATAAAGCCAGATAAAGAACGCCTTTAGTATATTTCTTCAATTTCAATTTTCTAAAAAAGGTATTACGGGGTGTCAACAGCCTATTGATGTAAATTGTTCTATCTACTTAACTCAATGAAAAAAGTTCTACTTACGAGAATCTTCAAGGCATAATATTATCTTATGATAATACTCCCTAAGTATTTACTGATGGTATAGAAATATTGTTACTAAGGCGATTCTCCCGTTTTGTAAATTTAAAAAATAATATTAACGATTTTATTATATGTACATCGCAGTTGTATCGATTTATCTTTTTTATTCAATTCCGCGTAAAGAAAAACCATTTATTTTTATCTTTAAAAAGTTTACACGCGATAGCACTTCGGTATTTTTTTACATTAAACAGACGCAGGTTGTCGGTTTCAGGATGTTTATGTTTGAATATATTTTTTTTATAAGATCACACATACACGCCCGTGTTGATTTTTTTGCAACGTTTTCCCATATTCATAGATTTAGTGACAAGAAAAGGACGATTTTCACGATATTTGCATATAGTTTGTTCGCTGGCCACCCCAGTTAAGGGAAACGCCGTGATGGAACGAATGAATAAATATTTTTCGTTTTATTTTTTTACTCTATTTACAGGCACTCTAATACGTAATTAATTATTTTATTTATCTTACCAAAGGGTTTGATCTTTTTCAGGTCTCAAATGGTACTTGTACTTTTTAAAATCTTGATATGGCATTGGATGATAAAACGCAATGCAGTAATATCGTGGATAATATCAAATTTCACATTTTTGGTCTCAAGTTTCTTCAAGAAGTAGGTATTGTCTGAAATTTTTTTTTTTTTTTTTTATATATAAACACAAATCCTGGGGACCTCTAGAAATACAGACCTTGGAGCTTTTTTTTTGAACTTCATTATGTACAATAATAAATTTCTTTCGCAAAATTTCACTTTTTTTTACAAATTTCTATAGCACCAGGTTTCTAAATGTAATTCACAATTAAACTGATAAATTATGCTGACATTTCGAAAATGGCTTGCTGACTATAAAATGATATTTAGAAAGAAAAATACTGCTACGATTATTCGTAATCGATTGTAAAAGGAATGATATTTATTGTTTTCTTTCATTATTATTGTTTTTCTACACGTAAATATTCCGTAGCTAAACATTTTGACTGACAAAAAAGAAATTATTCAACTATATAAATCTGATTACTTTTCATCATAAACTCGATATGGGATTTTGCAAATTGGAAATGGATAAAAAGAAGCGATATAAAAAAGTTTTTAGTCTGCAAATAAATTTAATAAAGCAATGTTTTCTTCTCTCCTTTTGCTTTTCTACAGACTTACTTCCATTCTACATCTACCATCTTGTTTTTTTTTATTCCGAGAAATTGAATATGAAAGAATTATGATTTTTTATTTTTGGACTTTTATTCAAGCTGAAATAATAACAAATTTTGTTAATTTTTGTGGTTCATCAAAAGCCTCTTCTTAACTCATTCCATTTCCTTGCAAAATATTTTGATAAATTTCATTTAAGAATTTTCGCTCAGGAAAAATATTTGTTTGTTTTTTTTTCATTTAAAACAATATTTTTTATCTATTTAAACATAAATAATTTGAACAGTTTTCTATTCTATTAACTATATCCACTTTACTCCTGCAGTTCGATTTTATTATCTGACCATCTAGCCTATGATAAGTTTAGACTATTACCTACTAATTTTATTCTTCTTGCATAATATCATCATTCAAACAATAAAATCAACAAATCAGTTTACATTATGCCTGTTTTAAAATCGATATTCAAAAACCTTATTCTGTAGAACTGGATTACAACATGAATCAATGTGATCAACACATTATCTTACATTAATTCATATTTGCTGTATGGAGTATTACAATCATGTTTATCATAATTTCTTATACCATTGTAAATATGTGTGGAAGAATCTTTCTTACAAAAATAGTATTTTAATCTTTATGTAATGGTTTGTTCATTTCCTCATTATATTTCAAGTGAAATGTTTAAGATGCGAGTAAGTTAAGGAAGAAAAACGGTGGTGCGATAGTGAATTCTTTTTACTCGTGGTTGTTTTTCTTTTAACATATTAAGCTTAGCGATTACCATCTGTTTTCTTTCCCAATCTTAAACCGCAAGGATTAAAGCTGAAGAGGTACAATGTTATGTATTATCTTACTGTCTTAGTATCCTAAATCACTTAATATTTCCTCTCGAGCTATTTTTTTTCTTATCTTAAAGTTGCAGAAGGTTGTATTAATTTATTTTTATGTAATAGTATTTTTTGGCTTTATGCAGATACACCATACAGAGTACCTCGACTTAAGGATTGCTTTAAATTATATCATCTGGTACATCTATTTTAACCAGTTTTTATTTTATGTTTTATTCATATCAATTCAAATATATTTAAATTAAAAACGAAATAGTAGTTTAAATTAAGATTGTTTGTTCAACATATCTCCTATACTGCTGAATTTTGAATAATTTTTGCTCTATTTATTGCTTCTTACATTCTCATCACAGAATCTATTTCTATTAACCTTCACTTTGCCTACGATCTAGAGATGTAAAAAGTATCAGAGGGCGATAGATAAATAGACTTTTTTTTTGAACTGGCAAGAGAAAATGTACTGTACAAATATATTTTTACATTTTTTTTAATCTCGTTCGGCAATCAATCAATTCAAAGAAAGATAATCAATGTCCAAGTCCTGTCGAATGAACTATTTTGTAGCTACCTATATTGATAAATGTATTTCTACATCCTTACATTAACTCTAGTAACCTTTGGAAATTAGGTCGACGATTTACGTAATGAAATCCTGATTACTCGGAAACGAGTGGATGATCCATAAAAATAAAACAGACTTTAAGCAGGACCGACACATTCCCGTTATACCAAAACAATGAAATTTTCTTAAAAAAGTTACCAGGTTTGCATCAAATTGGTTTAAATAGGAGTTAATTGTTTTTTCTTGTTTTGCTAAAGAAAAATCAATAAATAAAAAAAATAACATAAAAGGATGAATGTTATTTACTGATATTGTAACAGAAAAAAAACGTTTTTTAGTTGAATGTCATTGGAAATTTTCAACATATGATTCATCATTGTCTTTCTTTTATTTATTTATTTTATTCTTCTTGCACATCATCATTCATATAACAAAATAAATAAAGCAGTATATAAAAGAAAAAATGTGATGATGTGCAGTGGCGAGATTATCACTATATAGTGATTTCTTCCATCTAACATTTATCATATGAAAATTTAAGGTCTTTGGATAGTTTAACGACAGAGATTCTCATTTTTCATTTTACGTTCAACTATTACATCACCAACCTTCTCTTGATATATGTTTCCAAAGTTGGTTATCAAACAAATTTTGTTTAAATGCCAAGACTCATTTAAAGTACAGGGGCCGTAGACAAACCGTACTTAGCGATTTTACATGTACCGTATAAAAATGCGTTACTGTTGCAATTATTATTGACGAAAATTCGTTTGTAGTCGATCGCCAAGTGCATGTTTGTCTAGGGGGTCAGACATTTTAAAATTGAATTTTGTGAGTTCGCCCAGTTGTGTTATAAAAATAGCTACTAGTAATATAAGAATTGTCAGACAGGAAGTCATCAGCTAGTTTCACAGTAATATAAAAGTCTCAGTGTAATTTATTACAAACGTTAAGCATCAAATTAATAATACGGGTCACAGAAATTGCTTACAACGGCGTCAATATATATAACTCGTATTAATATTAATGTTATTTTACCGTAGATAAGCAGCAGAGTAAGCGATTCTATAACAGAATCTCTGGGGCCCTATTCTCCAGTCTCGATTGATAGATGTCACCTGTGAGATATGTCGATTGAAAAACTCGCACGAAAAGTCGAATAGCAGTCTACGACCCTATTCTTGACGCCATTCGAGACTTAAACGGTCGACATTCGAGAAGCTACCGGCAACGTCGCACTTTTTGTATGTTTTTGTATGTGGTTATTGAAAAATGACATTTATTTATACTTTTTTCACGAGATGGCGCTGATGGCGCTTTCGTGTGGGGAGGCACGTGGCGCACAAAGATGGCGCTTTTATATGAGGAGTCATAATCTATATCAAACTTTTCGTTATATTTTTATTTAAACTAATACTTTATAAATGCGGCATCACTTTATTTTGTTTTATACCGTTTGTGAAATGTAAACGACCATTGAGTGACTCACAGCGGCCATTTTTATCAATTTTTGACTTGTCGATTGGTGTGACATTCATCTCGAGTGGTAAAACACCACTCGACAAATTCTCGCATGATATCGTGTGACATTTGTCGTCTACGACTTTCAAGAATAGGGTTTTTAAGAAATCAATCGAAAGTAATAAAATCTCGCTTACGACATCCATCAATCGAGATTGGAGAATAGGGCTCCTGGAATGATAATATGATTAAAAAATAAGTAGATATATTTTGTATAGACATATCTGTTAGAAATACTTGCAATTTTAAAACTTTGGCTTTTCTTCTTACATTAAATACTCGTACAAACTTATGATACTGGTCGATTGGTTAAATACATAATGTTGAAAAAGTAATTATTTAATTCTTTGAAGTGTGTTCTTTTAGTTACATACATAATTTATTTCTGTACGTTTTATAGCAACAGAGTTGACAGCTGATTTCAAACGCAAATAACGATAGAAGCGATAGAAGAAGTTCACAGAATAACATGCATATTACAATAACTAGATCTTAGTTTATGTTTATTCGACAAAATATGTTTTCCCTCATAATGGTGCAAAAATTATACAAATACAGAGAACATTTTTGAGTCATCAAAATTTCATAATTATTAAAATATTGAGAACGTGGTCAATAACTGTATTGTTTACTCAATTTGTTTTAGAAGTGATATGAAATCTTTGTATGGATCATGTCGGCATTATCAGCGAAACCGTGAAACTGGCATTAACGATTATGGATATTACAGAGCGTGTATGTGTTGAGGAAGCTTAAGGAATATGACAGATAAAGACACTTTCACACTGGTAAATTAGTGTCAAGATACCAGTCGCATGATAAAATCTCTTCACGACTTCATGGATAATCGGATATGTTTATACGAATATCTCCTTTGGTAAACGCAACGTAATTTCTACAGTTCAATGACGAATTCGTCATTTATACATTTTTACTTCTATTAAGATCTTTTTGCTTGATAATTTGCAGTTATAATTTCAATATTCTAAATATAAGCGTTTTTTGTTTTAGAAATTTTAAAACATATCTTCTAATCTTATCACTAGTGGTGTAGAAAGGACAAGAGGCAGAGGGCAATTTGCTGAGAGGTGGACAGATCAAATAAGGTCTGTCATTGGTTTAACAGTGGTGGAAGAAATAAAGACTGCGGCATGTCGGGATGACATGAGCAATCATGTAGTTGTGGCAAAAGAACTGATACATCAAGTCCCTCAGCAGATCAACGGTCAAGTGGCCACCTCACTTGTGAAATATCCCGTTTTGGCATAGTTAAGTTAGTTAGTTCGGCAAAAAATCAATAAAGAATTTTAATGGTTGTGACATAATTGTCAAATTTTCGGAACACACAATGAAAACTCAATACCATAACTCAACCATAGGTATTACTTTCGTGTTGAGTATCTGACTGGTATCCAACTCATGTAATGGAATTTGAAAATATGTATGGTAAGAATTATTATTTCTGACTGTCTTATTATTTTACGAAGGGTGACGACGTATAAAGGAATATACAACAGCCTTAACAATCTAATATTGTCGGGAACAATGCTTCATTATTATACTCATAGTTATGGTGAGGTAAAAGCAGTGGCGGAACTAGACTTTTCATATTGATTAGGATAGCATGAGAGAGAGAGAGAGAGAAATATCATTTACAAATCATTCAGAGAGTAGTTATCTCTTGATATAACATCGACACCAATATACTCACAAAAGATTTTGATTTATTGTGAACCTCAATTCTTTCAAATGCATTTTTCAATGCTGAATTTCAGATGGCTGCATCGGTGGTCAACTTATGTAGGTCCTCACAAAGAGACTTTGAAGCCATAAATTCGTTTATTTATTTATTTATTTACATAACAAACGGCTGTGTCAGCCTTTACAAATAATACAAATAAAAAGGAACAGTCAAGAGAAATAATGCATAAACATAGAAAAACAATAGGTACCTATACGAAAAGAAAAAAAAATGTCTCTCAATCCTTCCATTTTAAGAATATACGTATACCTATATTTTTTTTCTGTCTTTTAGACTTGTATTAGTGTGAATATTCTTTTTATTTGTACTCACCAATAAGAAATTAATTGGTAGTATGTATTATATTTGCTAAGGCTTATTATGCAGTTGTGTATTGTGAAAATAATAATAATAATAAATGCTATACAGGTCTCATAGAATGTACCTAAACACTCTTAATGTGTAAAAAACTACTAAAGACATATGTAAAATATTATAACATTAAATACTTTGCATGTACGTTTGCTTATTTAGAAGATACGTCACTGTGGAAAGGTTTTACCCTAATACATTCAAATAACGTCTACAAAAACATCAATGGAATAAAGCCAATACAAACCTTCTACACTTTTTTCTTTGTAAAAAATATCCTGATAAAATAAAATAAAATACCTGGTTTTTTACCTTTTTTTCTTGTCTTAACTCCGGGGGTATTATTTTTTAGATATTGTTATAAATAAGCTTAAGAGATCCTGTTTGTTTCCTTTATCTTTTTTGTTGTTGTTGTTTATGTTTTTTTTTTCTTCTGAAGGATGTATTTTACCTAATAATACTCGATATAACACAATGTTAATTTAGTACAAAAAACATTTACTTAAAATATAGATTTTGTTTGTTAAGGGAAATTAATAATATTATGTACCTAATATATTATCGAGGTGTTTGGTTTGTCCTCTAGTCCTGATTGATCCATGATGTTGTTGGATGGGGAAAATGACAGCAGAGATTATGGTACGAAAACTTCCAAAAGATGAACAGTGTCAGAATCTCAAATGTTGTTCTACATAGACAACCTGAGGGACGATGCCCACCAGCAAGACTCTCAAAGCGGTGAAAGGATGGGCCTCCATGTCGCAAGAGGACCTTCCTGCATGAACAGACCTTTGAGTGTAGCAAAATATGAAGAATAAGAAGAATGATATAATTACAAGGAAAACCTTCATAATTTTTTAAATGTGTGTATCCTTAATATAGGTTTATTTCTTGTCAATAATATTATCTTCGTCCCTATTTCACAAAATACTGTTTATTCAATGTATTGTTGAGAACTTTTTTTAATTTTTGATGGCAGGTACGAAAAAAAAGCTATTCATGAATGAACCTGTTTCCCTACTACGCTAACAAGAGGTTAGTTGAAGAGGGAATAATAATGAACTCATAAAAATGTCATCTAATTCAACTGAAAATTGTTTTGGATAATTTTCCATCCTTAGATCTGAAAATAAAATCCTTAAAAAATACCTTGATATCTTTGAAAGTACATAAATATTCGCTTTACTTGTCAATACATGTCCTTTTTCCCCTCTTAATTGTCATTCAAAAAAATATTTTAGCTTAAATAATTAACTTACTTAATAACATGTAAGAGATTAAAAGAAACACGTCATATTCTATTTTATTTTATCATTTTCAAATGTGTGTATATATGATGAAATTAACCGTTTGCTCTTTACATGTATCCACCTACGCGGTTCATTTTACCTATTATTATTATTTTGGTAGAAATTTTGTGACGTATCTAATTATAATATATTCGACACACGTCTTTATTAGTACATACAAATACCTTCTGTTAATAACATCTCCTTGAAAAGGTCAAAGAATTATAGTGTTTATTATTAATAACATCTGTAGATAGTTGCTTCTTTTTTGCTGATATGATTAATGTAGTGTCCAACCAAAATACACGATTAACATCGTAATTAATAAACAACTCAACAGCCAACATGATAATCACCGTGCAAGTATTTTATTTCGTTCGTTAAAATATTTGCTTGTTTGTTTATTGAAACGAACCAATCAGATATCTTTAAATAGTGGAACATTGTGCGAAATCTACTCAGAAAAAGTGAGAAAGGCATCCCAACGAAAACAGGCTCTCAGCTCGCTATATACCTCGTTTCAATAACCTAAATATCCGTGATTGTCAATTGAAATCTGAAATCTATTGTATAAAATATATTACACAATAGATTTCAATCGACAGTAGCGGATAGATAGATAATTGAAACCGGCCATTGGTGATCACTTTCGGTATCCATAGATGAAGCCATGACACCAATTTCGCCATTCTTACAATCACGATATAAAGTCAACCTCTCTGAGACATTCTTCATTAACACGAACAAAAACTATGCTTATTTTAAAATACGTAATTTTTTATAATATTGCTAAATTGCATTATGTCATTGATTGATTTTTTTTTCAAAATAAATAATTGAAGTAATGTATCTGTTTTTTGCAGCTTGAAATATCAAAGTTACTAAAAAAGTGGTCTACAATAGAGCGACATGTCGTCACAAATCAATACTCATAAACCTTTCTCACGATATCTGCGGCGTCTTTATTTTAATTAGATGCCTTTTACCAGAGTGAAGCCAGGTTTAAATCTTTGTAAAAATAGTTCATGAAGCTCTTAATAATTATCATTCTGAAATATCTTCATTATAACGAGAATAATGAATTATGAAGATGTTTTCTATTAATAATATTTCCTTGTCATTATCTTTTATAACAATGATAAATAATAAGCTCAAACTTATACAGACACACACACATATAACATAGCTATAGGTATATGTTTACATACATATTATATTTTTTTCAAAAGATGTATTTGGATTTTGGTTTTAAATCCACACACAACTTTATATGTTTTTCACAGTTTGCTAATATTATTGTTTATTCATTGAATGTATATCCAATAGAATTGGTAACTAGACACCTGCTTTCAAAAACAAACTTTGGTTTTCATTAAGTTAACAATCCATACTTTTGAGAGTATTTTAAATCTCTAATTCACTCTTGATACTCGACAAATTTGTGAAACAAAAAATGTTTCAAATCTTTATTCACCATATTCTAAGGTATGTGAATATGATGCAACGTAGTAGGTGATAATTTTTTTTATGAATATACGCCACATTTTCTTTAGAAACCAAGAAATTAAAGTCTATGTATCCATTTACATAGGTGTTTCATCACATGTTTCACAAATAGAAAAGCCAGTAAAATAACTTCACGCAATAAACTTGCCAGCCATCTTCCCCGTGTCATAAAAATAAAGTATTGAGAATGGGTGGAATGCGTCATCGCTGAATTGACCATGTCACTATACTATACAATCACGATGTATCTCAAGTGGGGCAGCCAGTGGACTAATTTCATGTAATAAACATGTGGATAAAAAAATAGGACATTCAGGGTGGGTCGCATGTTGTTTCACCAAACTGTAGATATTAATTATCTTACACGTTTTACGAACACGTGACTTTTGCAGGACACTTATTACAGGAAACCTATTCTTTACCGGGATGTTAAGATATTAAATTACATTGTATTCTATTACTGTTCATAAGATATTAAATTACATTGTATTTACGAACACGTGACTTTTGCAGGACACATATTACAGGAAACCTATTCTTTACCGGGATGTTAAGATATTAAATTACATTGTATTCTATTACTGTTCATAAGATATTAAATTACATTGTATTTACGAACACGTGACTTTTGCAGGACACATATTACAGGAAACCTATTCTTTACCGGGATGTTAAGATATTAAATTACATTGTATTCTATTACTGTTCATTTAGTAGAACTCCATAATTTAATGTAAATAAAACGATAAAAAACTTTGTAGTTTGTAAAACATTTAATAAAATTTCACATTTTATGAATACCCATTACCCACTTTTTAAACATATATGTATTATAGCTCGTAGATTTATTAGAAAAAAAATGGGAGTCTTACTCTTTTCAGGGGGCTGCACTGCGCCGAATAACAAATAGAAAAATAAGCCATCTACAAATTATGCCAATGTTATCTACACATAGCATTGTATTTACTTATCAGGTGATTACTATCTGTATGAAGTTGAATTGAATGCTAGTAGGTACAACTATAGTAGGTATATATTTTTTATTTTTCTTGTATTATTTGTCGCTCGTGTTGTTGTTTCTAGGACAGTTTTCCAATAAGTGGGACGACATCTAGCGTCGTAGTAGTAGTAAATAGAACTAGATAGATATAATGAAAACCAGAGTTATAATAAACATTCCCAGTCTAAAAGCCTCATAAATATTGGGAATACAATAGAAAAATATACGACATAACTGCGTCCAACATTGTGTTGTACTATCTACTACTACTTTACTTGTACACTGTTGGCGAAATATTATCATCATTGTATCTATTTTGGTCCACGTAAAAAAACTTTTTGCGAAGAAAATAAATATCATGTAAACATAAAGATGTACACTCAAATCTAAACAAGGTAAAATAATAACGTTTGCAGGCCATAATAAGGAAGTTCTTCACAAAGACTATAGTAGGTACATTTATTTTATTTTACTTTCAATGTTCTCTCAGATAATAAAAGGTTGAAAGGCGCTTCTTGAGTTTTAACGCCCCCAGAGAGATTATGTGTTGATTGACGTTCTTTAACTCTTGATATCATTGCAATAGGAATTATGTATTGTGGAAGAAGATTGTCTGAGCATTCATGTCTCTGTATTCAACATTCTCTATACGTGACTCATACAGGACTCGGCCTTGTGAACAAGGGGTCCGGGGTTCGATCCCAGGTGCCAGCAACTCCCCTTTCACGACACAAGCTTTTAGCTTACTGTGAAAGGTGTATAAGGTTGTATTTGGGTTTATAACAAAACCCAGATAAATATTTTTTTAAAAAAAATCTTCTCTTCCTGTAACATCATGGTATCTGGTACAAGTGAATTAGTCACTGCATGTAACGAACATTCAGTTCAAATTCTCTGTGCCATAATAATTAACATCTTTAAGATGGATATATTTTTTTGTCTTACATTTTATTTTATTTTAATGTGTCTGAATTTAATCAAGCAGGTATGTGCAAGGCTTTCCATCGTAAAAGATTTAACAATTAAGTTTTCTTGTATTACAAAGTTGTACGACCTTTATTTTCTCTCATATTTCTTTCTTATTTAATAATGTCTCCACCAGACTTATTTGATAATAATAAGAAAGGACAGGTCTTCTCCCAGACCTTTTTATTTTACTTTAAAACGTTATTTGTGCTGTCAGCCAGTCCGTTAAACGTCTTGTCAATCGGTCTATTGTCAAATACTCTTTATTGGAAAGTATTATTACAATATTGAAAGATTAAAACGATTGAAGAGATAGGAGGAAGAAAGTAATAAAACAATTCACGTGACTCCATCATGTGGATTTAATTTTCAAGGAAATACGTGTCGAGAGTAGGAGAAATTGTCGAGCACACTTAGGTCACATATTATTTCACACATATCTAATAAGAAATTGTTTAACATTTCCCAAACTTATAGATCAGCTGAAAATGATAAAATTTACCAGCCTATGAACTTTGACACCATTTATAATATAATGGTTTGTAATTATTTTATAATTATTATATACTTTTAAATGCATAATGTTTTATAATATATATGATAGCTTTTAAATATGATTTTATAAATGAAGAATGCCAGAAGTTTACCTTATTAATAAAAATTTACTTTCTGTTTTCACTTCATGCATGTTTTTGTTTTAATGGTTAACATTTAGTATAGTCTTACAATTTTGGTAAGAATCAAAACTTTTGTTTTATTATGTTCTAATTATGTTCCAAAAACCTGCATTTAGAGAATAAAATAAGATAAAATATTGCTTACTTCTCTTTTTAGTCCATTATCATTCATCTTTGAATCACATATTGGATATTAACCATATCCATTCATAGTGATTTCTGCCAATTGAATTTCTTTTTCTAACATATTTTATGGTAAGGTATAGCTTTTGTATTAACAGAATATTCAAAAGGGCAGTATTTTGGGACGTCGAAAAGCTTTTGGACAAATTTACAGTACTATTTTAATCAAAAAAACTACAAAACTTTTAATTTCTGGTACGATTAGTAGAAGGGAGATAATATAATAATATGAGACTTCTTCAGTTTACAACAGTCTATGTGCTTTGAAATGTGAGTGGATTTTAATGGCGAGCCACAAGACTTAAGTTTATTAATTACAGGATTTAAGGATTGTTTTGTTCTGGATGCACTACCTATCTCTTTAAAAGGACGGGGATTCTGGGAAATCTTAGAGCTACTTATTTCGATTTAAGCACTTCAGAATGACAGCATAACATGTATGTCGCAAAATTAAAAATCTTTATTTTTTATATGGAAATCTATTTTGACTAATGTTCGATCTACATGCATAGGTAGATAGATCGTAAATATTATTTTCCACAATAAATTATTGTTTATTCTAAGCTTGTTAATTTTCGAATAAAAATCTTGTTGACCATAATATAGAAAAATATGTTGTAAAACAATAAATCAAACAAGAAAATCAAATAAAATAAGTTTTCATCATAAATTAATCGATTTTTTTTTGTTTTATAAAGCAATAGAATATTTTAAATTTTCTTAATAATTGAAGAGCACTTCGCAACCCATACTTCATCTTCTTTACGTGTCTTGTCGGGTCCCTTCGACGTTGACGACCATTGGGGAGAAATTTTGTATGTTTTGGGCAGCACGAAACAGCTCCTACACCCTTCTGATCCCGGTCTACTCTCGAATGTTTTGAAGTCAGGAAAGCCGCTTTTTTCCAACCTCTCTACGACCTTCAATATTCCCTTCTGTGACCAATTGTAGGATTGCATATTTTTCTCCTCTCATTGTGTGACCAAAATATGAAGTTTTTCTATGTGCATTTGCTCATACAGAATATGTTTACAATAATCTGTAACTTGTCATGTCAGTACAATATTTAGTTTTATCCGATGTTCGAGTAGCCTTAAAATGGTCTCTTCCTCTAAAACAATAGATCTCCTAACCTTTCGACCTTAGGCAGTAGATTGCCAGTCATCTTAAGTATTTGTGTATCGTCGTGTTAGTACCCATAATACAAGATTGATATCTTAGTTTGGGACTAGCTCGGTTTGTGTGAATTGTCTATGCATGTTATGTTATGTTATGTTATTTAGTTCCTCTAGATCTCGGTTGAAGTTGTCTTATAATCTTCTTCTGGGGCTACCCAAAATTCTTACAAATGTCAGTTTATACTCAATTTAAAACTTTGACTATCTCCGGTTTAAGATTAATGTGGTTTCAAACATTGTTTCATAATACTTTCCAGGTACAAGATGGATTATTTTTATATCAATCATTATTAATATTTGTACTGCCTGCGGAAACAGACAAAATAAAAATATTTTTTGTAGGAATGTGTCTATCAACAGAGGTTTTTTTTATTTCCCCAATAAAAAATACGCACAAAAGCCTCCCAAACGAAATAAAATAGGAAAATTTAAAAATAACCACAGCTCTCACAGTAAATAATAACAAACGGAAATAAAATTGTAGTTTGTTTTATTACTTACTAGCTTTCATCCAGACTTTACTCGCAAATAAAGATGAATTTGAAAAATAAAATACAGTAGGTACATAGTCAGATTGCAACACCATCGTATTTTTAAATTTACCTGAGAGACAGTTACACAATTCATTTGTCTTCAGGTGCTTTACTGTAAATTTAAAGAGAAAAAAATCGAAAATTAAGCAACTTTTTACAAAAATATAAAAAGAAATTATTTCAAAATAAATGACAATATTTACCACGGAATTAACTTTTTTTTTGTATTTTTTATAGATTTGTCTTTTCTTTATATTTTTTCTGTTAGAGCAATAAATAGAATTTCATCCGTGGTATAATGTTATCATAGAAATATTTTGTAGTAATTTTTTTGCTTTAAACATTTGATTTTAGTTTTTTAAACCATAATATGGTTTAAAAAACTAGCACATCTTCGTAGTTAAACAATATATTTATTATGCTAACAGTTAAAAAATATTTTAATTATGCTAACAATCCGAAATATGACTGTATGATTAGACACGGTAAAGAGTATCCTCTGTCACTAATTAAGATGTTTATAAAAATATTATACACACAAGTGCACACATATGTACATAAACATATCAAAATATTTACGAGTGAATCATTTTTTCCATGACAAATGCGATAGGAATGCGATGATGAACAATATTGTCCATTTGTGAAAATTGAAATATGGATGGATCTATTTGTGCTAATTTGCACTGATTGATTTATCTACGATTTTCTTGTGTGATTAGTACTTTGTTATTATAATTGCGAACTGTATTCATGTTTTTATTTTGAAATTTAAATCTATTGACAATTTTGTAGAGAATTATTATAAAAAGTAAAAGTTTACTTATTTTTAATAATTTATATATCCCTCATAGTAAGTATTTACAATATTAATCAAATTTAATGTTTCCGTGTCAATATTGTGAAACGACATTTAAAATAATTTAAAATATGAAATAACAATGTTTTCTGTTTCACGAAAATGTATGCCTTAAAAACACCTAGCGTTTTCACCAACGAATTAGCATCATCAGGGCTAAGTATAAGACTAAATAGGTATTCTATCACTAAAACTAGTTATATTATTTATAATCCTTGATTCAACTTTTATAATGTCATCCTTAAACACCCTTCTAATAAAGATAACATCAAAAAGAGCTTCCGTAATTCAAAACGATCCTGCGACAATTGAGTCACCTTTTCCAATGATAGTCTTGATGATAATATGATAGCGCTGTCATAGGAACGATATTTCGTGAAAGAGGTCTATCTAGATTTCTAAAGAATTTGTTTATTCTTCGATAAAGAAATGAAAAATAAAACAATAAAGTAATAGAAATGGGAAAAACTTTGTAGAAAATATTTTAATGAATTGTGTATGTAGATATGTTTTCAAATTAAAATAAAAACATTGCTTCCTTCACTGTCAAGTTCTTAAAAAATAATAAACAAAAGTGAATTTTTATTTCTATTCTGAATAAAAGCTTTAAAAAGAGTATTTTTTTCGATACTAAAATGAATTCTAAAAAATGTTGTGTTAAGTGTGTACTATGTAGGTACATACTATCACAAGAAATCAATATAATTAATGAAGAGCGTTATTGAAAGATAACCGAATATAAAATTTCCATAACGAAGGTAGTTGAATGCGTCGTAGCAAAATATTATTAAATATTATCCCTCATCTATGGGAAAATATTGGCTATAAAAAATAACAACCACAGCCATCATCCACCACTACCATCGTAGCCACTGAATCTGATATCAACACCCTCATTATATACCTATTTGACGATGAAACATAAAATCTGAATTTAAAATGATTATTTTAGAAGTTTAGTAGTACCTATCAAATATTTTGAATTGTCGTGATTGTAATCTAAGATAACATTTTGTTAGATTTATCCAATCGAGTGAGAAAATGTGGATTACTTAAAATTATATATCTTATTCTTTTTTTCTCATTTTTGGAAAAAAAAACAAGTTATGTATTTTAAAATTGTTGTAAATATTAAATGTGGATAAATATGAGTGAATTTTCTTCGTCTTTTTCTGCCTGTCTGTCCACTGCTGGATAAAGGTTTCCTCCATATTCTTCCTTGCTTTTCTTTCGTGACTCAGTCTTGCCCATCTTCTACCTACGACAGGCAAATTTTTTATTTTAGTTATATGTTGAATTGTTTTGAACATCGCATAAGAACGGGGTCGTTTATAAGCATGGTTTTTTTATTATATAGGTACCTATATTTTCGGGGCATTGCCATGAAATAAAACCAGAAGAAGGTACTTTATTAACAAATTCTATACAATATATTTGGCAAAAGAATGTAAACACTGTTATGGATGATTTAAGATCCATAGAATGTGTTAATTTAACACGCGAGACTACATAGGTACCATAAAAAGCTTAGAAAAGACAACGTCACCTTTTTTAGTAGTGCGTCAGACGGGATTTGAACCCGCACTTTATCTTTCACGCCATATGCAGAAGACTCCGATATTCTCCCGAATTTCCATAAATATCGACAATATTTCTGAAAAAAATCACAATTTTTTTATTTGTCAAACGATACTCTTCCCAATTTTCTTCTCTAGTTTCTCTCTGTCTTGTATTATTATTATTTTCATTTCGCTTATTTATAAGAAGTGAAGAAGTTGAACGTCACATTTGCAATTTAATAAAGGCCTCATCAAAGCAGCGATGTAACGGGGAGAAGAAAAAAGTTCTATACATAGTCCAACGTTTCTACTCTTTTACAATTTTACCTTTACCTATTTATGATACACAGACTCCATTAGGGACGTCGACATCAAAAAGAGAAAATAAAATAAAAATGAAAGAAATGAACACTTTATTAAAAATGTTACATTATCAACTTTAAGAGAAAATTATATTATTCGTTTAGGAAACTGGAAAATACTTTAGCTGTTTATCTATTTTGTCATCATTATAACCATCCACAACTGTATTTACATATAATGTATGATTATTACGGTAGTTTAAGTTATGGTTTTTGTAGATTGAAACAATGACTAGAAAAATTATTTATATATCTTTCTGTGCCTACTTTAATACTAAATATCTATGACCGAACAGACCTTGTAGAAGCTTAGTCTCCAAAATACTTGATCTTCAAGCCATTCGATCTTGGATAGTGGCAGTCGTTTGATGTCTTCCCACAGATTACAGTTGATTACACCTACTAATTTCATCCTGATTTGCTAAACAGTCTTCTGCCCTCGGTCGCTCGATTATCGCGTGCTGAGGGGTAGGAAAAACTAGCAATTCATTGCAAAAAGATAAACTTTTTGAAATGAATTTAATTTTCGTAACGGGAAAAATGTTTGAACATATCTGTACTATGCTTGGACTATTAAATTTAATACACTGTCTATAGTCACAATCGCTTTTTATATTCAAACTTCTAGCCCATAGAGTTGTAACGAATTTTACTAAACTTTCTTTAATAATAAAATAATTTCCATCGTTTAATTCTAAATAGCTCATTCATTGTACATAATGGCAGATTAACCTTAATTGAAATTTGAAACACCACCGTAAACGGTATTATAAGCTTTATTTATAATAAAGAAATAAATAGTTTTTAAGCCTAGTAACAACAACTTAAATAATTCATTTGAAAACAGTTTTAAAATAACCTTGCATGCAATAATAATAGAAGCTTGATATACAAGTTTCGTTGAGAGTGAAAACATTACCAACTTCAAAGATAAACATAACTTATCTGTTTATCGAGGATATACTTTTTATGTCGGAATCACCGACTCGTTAGTAAAACTGCGACAGAGAGAAGCGATGTTTTTTTTTATCTGGTAGATTATTAGAATTAAAATATATTTCATAAAGAACTAGTTCCTAATTAATAAAAACTCACTGATGATGGGTGTCTACCCGAAAGGCCTCTGAGTCAAATATTGTTCATAGTGAAAGTAATACAGTGTTTTATATAAAATCTATTTTAATTCTATTAAAATGAACTTTCACAAAGTTATTCCAAGTACTACACAATCTGGTAGATTATTGTTGTACGCCAAAAAAAACGCATATTTTTTACGTTTTCTTGTATCCACGCTTGAATAAAAGCCGTGATTTGATCTTATGAATTTATTTACGAATTAATTAATACCTTAAAACAAAAGCACAATTACTTAAATCAAGCATTCGTGGAAAAACTCTTTTTAAAGGATAGTACATTATTGTAAAAAAAACGACGGTAGGTATACTATGGCGAGATTAATAAATTGTTTCATTCACAAATATAAGATTTTGTAAAATATTACATTGCGTAAACATGATTCTCTAATCGAGATGTCGGATGTCAAAGTGATGTACATATGTTTTAGAATAATTGTTATATATGACGTTGGACAACGGATGCCTGGGAAAAAAAGGCTTTTATTGAAGTACACTCTTTAAAAAGAAAAACGCTTTCATTATAAAGTAGGATTATTTCGACAATAGGTTTTGCGAACAACGAATCCTCATAATGAAAATCTTAGATGCTACAATCAGGCTAGTGACCTCTTTTAATCTGTAATCTATTAATAAAAAAACACAGTTCCTTTAACTGAGTAGGTACTACGTAAGTTTTTAATTAATTCACGAGTTTAATTTAATCTGTTTCATTTATTTCTATCGTCTTTAATTTATTATTCAAATCAGTTGCTATTTTTTAACAAAACAAAAATCATGCATTTTTCCTTTCTGTAGTCAACCCTGACGCGTTTTGACTACTCGTGTTCACTGATGAGCTTTTGTATGGAAATTTACCTGAGAGACAAGAAACTAAAGGAACGATGAATATGTAGATGGATTCAGGTAAGAATTTATCTACACTATTATAAGATTATTTCTGTTCTCGGAAATTTAATTTAAAAAGAAATGTTGAGGTTTTTTCCAAATTAAACGGAACATTTCATTCTATGATTATTTTTTTTCTTATAAATAAATTTGTCGTTAAAGAAGAAAGATATTTCGAAAAAAAATACAAGTGCATATTTGACTGTGGTGTTTTCATTTATTTCATTTACATGCATTTTATAGGAACCCATCAGATTTCTTTTAGTTACATTATGCAACTTCCAGGCTTATAATTTAAATACCTGTGATACATAAGAACATCAAAATAAATAAACATGTTAATAATTTGCGATGATTGGTGGCATTTTCTGATATCTCAAGATAGAAGTATTTTTTTTTACTAATGTATGCTTAAGATGTACAAAAATTCTGCTGCTATCATTTCATACAATCTTTTTAAAAAGAAATCTGCCTATTTCAGATTTACACTAATTGTTTAGCAATGTATGGAATTATGTTAGATAAATATCGTTCTGTGAAACGATATAACCAACGAAAACAAAGTTCTCATAATAACATAAAAAAAAAATCTGAAGCGCAGGAAAATATTTTATAATTACCATTCATAAAAAAATAAAACAAAAAAAATTAACGGTCATTAATTTTTTTATAAAAATATCAATAAGAGATTGCGGGTATTACTAAACCTACGTTTTGCAATAAAACAAGTATTTAAATAATATATTTCAACTTGTACATGAAAAGGGAAAGTAGCTACTATGCAGATATATAATTTTGTATACAGTATGGAAATGCCGAAATTGGTTTCACGTTTTTCATTTTGCCAATCTCTCTTCTTTTTTTCATCGTCAGTCGAGTCGCAATATTGTATAATGAATGTTATTATCGCAATATAAATTGAATTAAAATCGCGAACCGTAGTCGTCGACGCTATTTTTCTCGCACGCCTCTCTTTCCACTATGCATCATTTCCACGAGTTTAGTATTTGTCATCAGAACTTGTCCTTAAGAGACAAGTGTAGCTACTAATAAAGTATAAAATCTGTTTTTAATATAACACTTTTTTTAATGTATTTACCATACCTACCCATTTTTTTTTTATTTTACTTTTTTTATAATTTAATGGAGGCAATATTTTTTTAAATTAAATATGAAAAATGCCTATAAATGTACATTATTTCTCTATCTAGAAGGGAATTTGTTGCCTTGATTGAGGCAACGAACATTCTGTGAGGATTTTTTGTTTATTATTTTTTATTTTATTGTTCCCAAATATTGTAAATATTTTGTAATTGCATTCATTGCATCTCTTTGCATAACAAAGAGAATAATATTATTTATATGCCAGCAATAAATGAAATGGATTTTCGATGGCCCTGTTTTGAGAAATGTACCTACTTATTATAATTATAAATAAAACACTTATTAAGTGCTTCCACCGTGACATAATTTTTTGTCGCGAACCGGCTTTCTAGAACCCATGCTCTCATAATCAGGCTAGCGTAAAGAACTTATATAAAAAACAACTTTTTTATTTTATTGCAAAGTGTGTAAATTTTGTAAGTAGATATATACACATCAATAGTGTTCAATACTTACATTAACAATACTATGATATAAGTGTCATCTTATTCATAGAATCATGTTGATATTTGGTTGTAAAGCAGTCAAACACTAGCAAAATTATTCGTACTTAAAGACAGTTGTAAATTTTGATCTTATACTTACTAGCTACTTTACAGGTTGTCGATTCGAGTACTTAACTCGTGTAAACTGTGTATTATCATATTTATGCCTGAAACACTTTTACGGAGCGTAATAATACTATTAGTCTTTCAATTGAAGGATATTATTTTCAGACACACTTTCTAAAGGTATTAATGAACTTTTATTATGTATCTAATTAATTTTTTACCATAGCTGAGTGATCAAAATGTTACATTGCACGTAAAAAAACATTATTTTAAAGCATTACTCATTGAGAAATCATATTTGCAAAAATGGAAGAATTTTTTTCTTTGCGGTCTTAGTCTCTAAGATCAATAAGGATACATAACATAACATGCATAAACAATTCACACAAATCGAGCTAGTCCCAAACTAAGATTGAATCATGCATTATGGGTACCAACAACGTGACGACACACATACACAATGCACTAAACACATATACATGTAACATCAGAAGCAGGACAATTTGTAAAAGGTCATTCTTCCTTTTTGTCCTGGTCGGGAATCGAACCCGGGACCTCGTGACTCAATGGCAAGGGCGTTACCTCTGCTCCACACTGGCCGTCCAAGGTTCAAGATAATGTTGTTTTTTCCATAGCAATCTTCCGATACATAGAGAATCATGAATTATTTCATTAATTACTATAACTTTAAAAAATAATATGAAGAGGTAAGCGAATTATAAAATTATATATTAATTTCTATTTGTATTCCTTTTACATATTGTAAAATATTTGTGAATAGTAGAAAACACAATTGGTTTTAATTTTAATTTATATTTGATTTAATAGTTCAACAATGACGTTGTAAGTCAAAGCCAGGATATTATCAAATCAAATACAAATAAAATAAAAATAACAAACTTTGTTTAATTCCACTTTAGTCAATACAAGAAATAACTAAAACGTTTTCGGGCTTACACCCATCTTCAGTAGTTACGTGCTTTTTGTAGACTGAATACAAAATAAAACAGTGTCACTATGGTAAGCTAGCGGGGGATGGTGAGGGGGAGGGGGTGGGTTTAGACAATATTTTCATAAGAGGGGATGTTAAGGGCGGGACTTGTACATTTAAAATGTTGTTATCTTTGTTACTATTTATATGGATTGTTTCCAATATGTCTAATCTCCTACTTTTATCACAAATATTTAAAACTTCTACATTGACTAAACTAAATTTATGACCTGTGTCCCTACTATGATCCGCAATATCAGAGTTTATAGAAAAAAATTTAATCCCATTCATATGTTCCTTAATTCTGACATAATTCTGAATAGTGACACTGTTTTATTTTGTATTCAGTCTACAAAAAGCACGTAACTACTGAAGATGGGTGTAAGCCCGAAAACGTTTTAGTTATTTCTTGTATTGACTAAAGTGGAATTAAACAAAGTTTGTTATTTTTATTTTATAAAATGAATTTCCACAGTGTAACTCACATAAAATTAGAAAGTCAAATACAAAGTAAAATTTAAACCAATTGTGTTTTTTTTTCTATGTATAAACATGAAGTTTTACAAAATAAAAGTCAACTTAAAATATATCTAAAATTACTTTAACTAGTATGTATAGAATTCATTCCAGCCTACAAAATAATTTTGCTGGACAGATTTTATATACATTTGATATTTACAGTCTTTTTAAAATTAATATATCTAACTATTAAAACCAACCCAATGGAAAGTTACCAACTATAAACATATTTATGCATTATCTTAACAAAATAATAATCTTGGAAATATAAAAAAAAAAATTCTCAACATTTTTATTTTACCATATGGGAAAAAATATATTACTTTTTAACACTCCCTCGTACGTAGTATCACATTAATATGACAAAGTCGCTTCAAAGGAGAGATTATATAGTATTTCTGAAAATTTCAATGCTTAGAATATTAATAATTGACACACTAAAAATGGTTACTCAAAAGCTCTTTCCCTTACCCACCCACTTGATCTTTAAACAGAAAGATTAAAATAAATACACAAAGTAGGCCTTCCAGAAATGAAAATTTTCAGACAAAGTCATCAAGACCCTTAAGAATTTTCTTACAAAAAGGAAATCTCAAATAAGATAAGGGATCTTTAAGAAATAGTCACGAATAATAAATATCATGTTATATTTTATTTTATTATTCTAAGGTATAGGTACATCTTCGAAGGAATTCTACTTAATATTAAAGCAACGAAGTCGTTAGTAAATCAGTAGAATATATGGGACTAATAAAAGCCCCATACACGTGAGCTTAAGCCGTATATAATATTATTATTACCTTTAAAATCATATACATGTCAGTATCGTAACTACCGGTGCTACGAAGAATATGTACCACTACATCCTGTACCACGTCTGCTTCTTGTAATTCTGTAGCTGAAGTAAGGACGACGTGTATGGGATTGGTATTGGATTCTGAAGGTAGATATTGTGTTTTGATATTAGTAAAACTGTCAGGCAAAATGTCATACTCCTCTAACTGATAACGATGCTATCAGATTATTGATATTTTTTGCACATATTCACAATTCACCAAGATTGTGTACATAAAATGATATATTATTTAATTCCGCCAGAACGATCAAAGTTATTCTGAAGGCTTAAATACATGTATTTCAAATACTTATTCATCTTTGAAAACATTTTTTGAAATATTAGGACACTGAAGAAAGACTCACCTCTCACTCGAATATATCAGAAGTCGTATACCCCTATTCATTCGCACATTCACACTAAAAATAATTGTCCTCGCCGGGAAATCTTAGAATATTTTTATGTTTCTTCAGGTAAAAAAGAAGCCTACAGCTTTTTTAGTAACTTTTCGATTGTCTTGTTAGAAGCAGGTATCGTAAAACATCTTGTGTGAGGTATTTAACATCTTCAATTCAGCAATGAGGCATACCACCCATCCTGAATATTTTAAAATTTTGTTGGTACGAGGAGGTCAATTTGATTTTTTACATATGTACAGTTAGTCCACTGGCTACCCCGCTTATGAAAACTGCCATGTTGGTACTATGAATGAATGAATGTATGAACTAAAATATAACAAAAATCTTGCGTGATGAAGGTAGAAGAATTATTTATTTATTTATCAACTCTTTCAAGGAACACACAGTCAAAACAGTAAATATTACAAGAATAAATGTTTCACACAATATAGACCACACGAGTCCCCCTATATTACCACAGCATATAATTCAAAGCAACAAGGATGCTAAAATAATGATATGATGAAAGTGAGTCAAGAGTCATAGGTCAGAATCGTGAGCAAACTCTAGATTAAATTGTGTTTACTTTCGGCAATTAATCTTAAAAATAATATGAGGTGAACACAAAGTTTTATAGCATCTTGAAATATAATGAAGTTCAGTAGGTGAGAATTGACTTATACCACAAGTCTATAATAATTCTATTTTTAAAGCTTGGCAGTATATAACCCATATTAATAATATATTAAACATCTATCAAATTTGTGGCAATGATTTGTGAACCATTGTAAGAATACAGTTACCCAAGTTAGTTGGTAAAATATTGAGTCCACTGAAGTATAACTTTAGCAAAAGCATGTTATATCTAATTGATACTGTTGTTGAAGCAAGGGCCCATATGCCATAATGGCGTTTTGAGATTAGACTATTTAATGTTTTTGATTCTATTTCATTCAAAATTATTTCGATTTTTCAACCGGTTCATCGAACGTAAATATTCTTTATTGTAAAACAAACGCACAAAATATAAATTAAGACACTAAAACTAAAAACTCGATAAAATTAATTTAATGATACTTCTATAATAATTTTCTTCAGGTTTACATACATACTTCAAACTTAATGCACCACTTAAAGTAATAACGTAACGGCAACCTGTCCATGAAACCACAGTTCTTCAAAGTGTCCACTATGTCACTTTTGGTATGGACAAGATTTTTAAGTGTACCTAATATTATTTCTGATAAATGGAAGTTGACAGATTTTTTCGGTATCTAGGTAGACGGTGAGTCTCTTCCAATGCTGTAACAAATATTGTTTGTATTATACATTATTTTAAACATTATGGTTCAAGTAACGCTAGGATTCACATATTGCTAAAATGTTATTATTAGTATTAAGGGTATTTCTATCTAGAAGTCATGAGGGTAACGAGTACATTATCTACGCTTATAACACATCCCATAATACAATCAACCTTCTAGATTAACGTTCAAAATTTAGATACGGTTCTGCATAACAACGTATAATATATTATACTTAATTGTCATAAAGCTGCTTCACTGGTACATTTTAAATCAAACATTCCCTATTACATATTATGTTACATATAAAGAGTATCTGTTACCATCACAGCATGTCCCACAATTGGGCTAGCCAGCAGACTAGCTGCATGTTATAATTATGAAACCTGTCCTCTCCGTGCCTACAAAATTTAAACGTTCAGAATGGGTGGCAAGCCTCATTACAGAAAAATAAATTTAACATAATATGATGAGAAAGTCTGTTGAATGTACGTTTTGTATACAATTTTTGAACACATAATACTTCAAAAAATATTTAAAAAAATCTTATACTTAAAGCAACGAGAGTGGGTAATTTTTATTTTGCAGTGTTTTTCACATTTATAATGGAAGACCCTCTTTCAATATACACCATTTAATGGCAACGATGTCTTGGGATCTTGGGAAGATTCTTGGTATTTCTTTTTAATGGACTCAAATATCATTCAAAGGGAATTACACTTTCTTTTACAATTTTATCAAGCCAATATAAACCTTTCCCATTAAATATTTTTGATAATATTGTAAGGGACAATGATCTTTACTTTAAGCCTTAAATGTTGAGAATTTTGTTCAATCGAATCTTGAAAAATCACATAATGTAATTTTATTTATAGCACGTATCAAAATAATTTGAGAGAAGATGGTTTTGATATTTAAAAAAAAATCTGAATAAAGTTTGGATGGTATGTAACGAGGTTTACATTAAAAATATATTGAATATATCATCGAAAATGTCACAAGTCAATATATGTTATATTAAAATTTATATCAAAACTTTAAAAATTTGCATTTGAATACCGAGTCTTTTCTGAATAACCCAGACGCATCAATTCTTATTATAAAACTTTTCATTTTGAACGATGAAAATATTAGTTAGTAATTTCAAGTTTTCAAGAGATAGAAAATAATATTTTTTGGGAATGGTTCATTAATTTTCTTATATTTATGTTAATATATTCACAAAATACATTTGCATTAGTGTAACTCATTTAAAGAATAACACAACTTGTAATTTTAATAAAACTCAGAAACATAAATGACAAGTCAAAATTTTGTACTAAAAGTTCTTTTACTTTTCATTCACCCTATAATGCATCTCTCAGGATCACGCAGCAGAAAGAATTCAAATATGTTTATTTGGGAATAAATATACATTTTTTAAAACCATCATTTTCTTTATAAAAACACAGTGAAACATAAAAATGATCCCCTCAAATTTGAGCAGAATTCATGCTTTGAGGGATAATTTCACTATTACAGACACGTAAGGATCACAATAAGGATCTTCAATAAGCTAAATTAAATCAAATGGAAATATTTATTTGAGCAATTCTGTGCTTAATTTTCCTCTTGTTTATTGAAATATCTTAAAATATTTTTTTATGCTAGTACGTCGTAAAAATATGCGTTAAAAATATAATTTTCGTAAAATTTATCTTCCTCAAAATATTTCTTAATCTTTTTCTAAAAATATTTTCATGAATAGATTTATTTTAATACAGTGGATGTTGAAACGTTTGAGCTATTTATGAAATAAAGTGAATAAGATAAAAGAAAAGTCAAGAACAAAATTCAAAAATAGAAACTCATTCCAAAAAACTTCAAAAGTAACGTTTTAGAAATTTCATTCGGTGTTGCCAGTCTTTCCTTCACCTGTGAAATTCTTGCTAGAATTTCATTATTTTAATAGTGGTAGTTATAAACAGATACTTTCTACTCTCATATCTTGTTAGTTCTATCTCATTTCTTAACCAGTTAACGCCCATATATTTAAACGAGTCAGAAAATATTCAGTTAAATAAACTTTATTATTATAGGATAGTTGGAAAACAGTCCCATCGCAAATTCTTACTGCAAAATGTCAGTTTGTTACATATTTTTATAATGCAGTAAGAAAGTTAATTTTAAAACTGTTTCCGATCGTAATTTTTTTTTTGATTTTTTGAATCGGAATCTTATTCATGTCAAAAGATTTTTTTACAGTGTTCTTGTTTGGGTAATGATGAGAATGTTTGTTTTGTATATTTTTGGCAATGAATAGCGTAAAGGTGTAAACACAAGACGTTCACTGACCTTTTATTATGTAAATAAATAAATGAATAATATATAGAAGTATGGCTATTTTTCAAAGCAATATAATTTAAAAAAAATATAATGGTCCATTGAATTTTACAATTTTGGCATCGTTCAGCCAAAAATATTCAAACAACTTTAAAAAAATATATAAAATTTACGCGTAGTTTTATTTCTAAGTGATAATGCACTTTAGTATCAGATTGTTAAGCATATGTAATTTTTCTTTTCCTTTTATTTAGATTCTGATAAAAACTTTCTGATGATGGGTGTATACCTACCCTAAAGGCCCCTGAGTCGAATATTGTTCATAGTGAAAGTTATACATTGTTTTATATTGAAAGTATCAAAATGAACTTTCACGAAATTATTCGAAGTACTAAACAATCACTATATTTCAGTATATATTTTATGTTGTGGCCTAATTATAAGACAGAAAATTACCGGTGAATTTTTTTTCATGACTCATTTATGAGTCCCACTTCTACCACTTAATTACTTAAGGTAATGCTGGGTTAAGATGATCCAAGATAGTATAGTGAAGCACTAACCGCAGTTTGCTTTCACAATGAAGGTTGGAAATAAATAGATACCTAAATTAGTAGTGTGCAATTCATTTGCATTTCTAATGGGGAGAATGACATCTCAATTTAATGGCAATTCCAGCAAATGGATGAAACATAGATCAACTCTAATATTCTACTTTGAATACAACAACTTGGATAGTAATTGAGACAGATATAAAGTGGGCCATGAGATCAAAATAAAATCTACCACATAGAATATCTATTTGTTTTATGTACCTACTAGGCAAAAGGGAATTCAAACATTAGAACAAAAATTAAGTACCTAAGTACTTTTTTATTTTTTTTTGCTGTTGAAACAAAAGTGAACAATATGATTTACAACGATATTTTGTCCAGTATATAATAAATTTAATAAATAAATTTGAAGTGATGCAGTATATTTTATTTTTGTTTTGAGTTTTAATTTGATACGATGGTGGTGTTGTGCAAATATTGTTTGTAACTATGTATTAAGGGCGTAAGCCGTATGTATTATTATAAATAAATAAATAAATAAGATGTGTAAAAGAATATATCTTACTTAAATTATCTGAGTATGTACGCAATAAAGCTCAATGTATTGAGGTTACCGGCAAGAGACCAAGAGGAAGGCCAAAGCGCAGATGGCGTGAAGTAGTGAGACAAGACATGAGGAGCTGTGATGTTTCCCATGAGGATGCGCTTGACAGAACCAAGTGGCGTAACCAAACAAGAAAGGCAGACCCCACCACCATGTGGGACTCATAATTGCCCAAGGAGAAGAAGAAGAAGAAAAGAATATATCTTACATACTTTGCTGTTAGTTAGTTTTTACCCAGCATCCAAGAAATCGCACGTATAAGAGATATGATATTTTGATTTTAGGAATGACTTGTACTACTTTTTATTAAAAATAAATGGAAATAGTACGGTGAGGACGATTTTCATGCCACTACAGTTAAACTACAGTTTGTCCTTGTAGTAGATACCTACCGGTGCCACTAAGAGATAGTCATACTCTGTCACCAGCTTCAGAAGCAAATTAAAAACTGAACACTTCACTGGCGCCCTTGAGACGGTCTAGGGACTGTTAAACGGCGTCAAAAATAAAATCATCCAAAATCATCATCATCATCATCATGGTAGTAGAATTTAAGAAGTTTAATGCGATGAGCGTTGGCAAATTCCTTTGATTACTTCATTCATTGTATAACTGAACAATATAATATTTTCAATTGTACACTTATCTTCATTACCATCATCACGCAGGTATCAGAGTCACTTACACCTATCCTTGCGTTTTCTTCCATTACTGCCATACCTTTTCTCACTCGTGCTTTCCTTTTCAATGTGCTCAGCAAATTTTGATCCTGGAGGATCTATTTTATATGGTTTTTGCCATTCAATCCTTGGTTGGGCACGTTTCCTGACACCATTCCCTTTAGCCATATACATATATATTTTATAATATGTCACTTTGACTTCATTCATGATTTCCACGTGTCTAAACCACCGTAGTTTGGCCACTTAATTTTTAGTTATTATCTCAGCTTTCATTCCAAAATCTTCCCGAATTACACTACTACGCACTTTGTCTTTCAGACTTTTACCGCACATTCTTTACAATGACCTAATAAATCTAATGCATTTTTTTTCGCTTTCATCCTTTTTGGGCTTGTCGAAGTCTTGCTATCATACATCAGTATTGGCACTAAGATATTCGAGTCTACTATCTCTCCTCAATATCGCTATAACACTTCCCATCATTGACGGCGTACAGACAGCTGAATGCAAACGTCAATCATCAAGCATCAAGCAAAAATCTTAAATCTTTCGGCGACAATTCGGAGCATTCTCCGAAGAAATATTCGAATGAATGCCTTCGTTACCCGTCCATAACGATTGACGTTCGCATCCAGCTGTCTGTACGCCGCCATTCGTGAATACACTAATAATCTTTACAGCTTTTTATTTATTTTCAGTGTCGATCTCTCATAATAATAATTCTGAGACTATTATTATTAGTATTTATTAAACCCCTTGTGGTACGACAAGACGATATGGTGGTGAATACAAATAAGGTAAACCGAACAATATTTCCCTTTATAAGACAGTGTTTTTAGGATACGACCTTATATCGTGCGTACTTACACAGACATATTTACTAACCTACATACGATTTTTGTCGTACCTGTACGTACGAGGTGTGTGAATGGGTTGAGTTCTTACTCGTATTTGTGTCAATATTTTGATAAAACTAATTCATAATAATTTTTTTTGTTATTATAACTCAAAGAAGGTCTGAGACCTTATTATAAGACTACTGGATGTGTGGCCTTTTATTTTCCTAGAAATTGAGAGATTTCTGTCATAATATGGCAATTTATATGCAAATAAGGTGAAATTGATATTAGATATTTTTACATATTTCATTGTATGCTATAATCAATTTCTAGTTCTCTTTGTAAATATATTAAATTTTGATCAAATTCATACCTAAATGTCGTTTTAAATCTGCGAGTTCGTACATTGTATACTTGGAAAATCAATGTTTACAAGATAAAGATTCGTACGAAAATCTATCGAGTAATATAAGATCGGCCTAAAGATGTGAAATGAAATTATTGTTACCAGGTGTCGTCTTAAGAACGACAAAATATGAATATTGATGATCGATTGGTATTGGGAAATGAAGAAAGAAGACCCATAAGGCAAATAATGGAATTGAAAAGTGATAATTTTATTGACTTTAAGGAATAATACTTAAGCTTAGTTCGTAATATTTTATCAAACATCAATGAAAATGGATTGGATATTGGTTTGAGAAATAAGTAAAGTAATTAATTTATTTTCTAAAAAGTAATCTTATTTGATTCCTGTGGTAAGTAAATAATGTTTTCTGACATGTGATATTCTACCCATTATAAGTATCTTATTTTTTTGGGATGAGAGGTCAATTTATAATTCTGTACCTGAGAGCCATTTAGCTTTAAGTACTAAATTCCATTTTCAAATTCAATTTTTTAATCGAAAAAATCTCAACATTTTACTAGTAATAAGCTGTATATAGTATACCTTTACCATAGTAATGCGCACTTCAACTGTTATGACCCTAAGCATTTCTGTACTTTAGACTCGCGACTGTTGTGTTATTTCCGTTTTTTTTGTAAATTTGGCATTTTTTTCAGAAATGCACATGAGTCTTAATGGCTCTAAGGTACAGAATTTATTATATGATATTAGTCTTATGGCTACCCCACTTTTGAGAAATGTCATAATGGTATGGTTTGACATAAAAAAATATACCTATTCTATTTTTTTTATTTATTTATTATTTATTTATTATTTATTTATTATTTATTTATTATTTATTTATTATTTATTTTTTATTTATTTATTGTACAATAAACCTCAAAACAGCAATCTGGATTGCTGGTATCAGAGGTAAAACCAATTACAGACATCAAGCAAACAAAACAAAGAACAGACATAAGTAATACATTTGACATTTAAAAATAAATAAAAGTTATATATATATATACACATATTTATGAATATAAGCATGTACATGACACAACACTATACACCACTTCAAACTTTCTGGACACTAACACCGTTTTCTTTCACTAGCTTACTAATTTTGTTTTTAAAAGTTTTTACATTACTACATTCTTTAACATTAGGTAAATTATTATAGGCTTTAATTGCGGAGTACAGGAAACCATCACTAACTGTGTATGTTCTTGGTGTATCATTTCTAATATCCTGCACTTCTTGTATTGTATCCATGCACACTATTATTGAACGTCAGCCTCAGGTTTGATTTCAACTTGCCTTCTTTGATTTTATGTATAGCTTTGGATTTTTCCATATTTATTAACTGTTCTAGGGTCATCTTTCCTTTAATTCTAAATAGGTCAGCTGTCTTTGTCAGTTTAAATAAATTTATTATCTTAATTTTTTTTTTTTAATCATACATTGTCAAAAGTCATAAATAAATGAAACATTTGTTAATTTATGATTACTGTATGATAACTTACTTTTAATAAAAAAAAATCGTTTTATATATTGCTGTGTGATAGGTATATTAGTTTTTTTTGCATATTTAAACATCAATTAAAATGTTTCGCGAACGTAAATTATTTTCTCTCAACACCTTTTAATTTTGCGGAAAATTAAATTGCGGTAAGATCGTGGCCAACTCAATAATGTAATTAAGCGCTACCGATTACCGCAAGAAATTTTACCTTGATTTAAGTAGGTTGGTTTTATTCGAACACCTTAAACGACGGCTATTTTTACGGTATTACATAAATGGGACCAACTTGTTATCTGAGTAAAGAATATTGCATGTACTATGCAAGATAACCACTTAGAGAGAATGCCATAGATGTTGTCGAAAGTCGTGTACTGAATAATCAAGCTGCATTGTATAATGTTCTTCTACATACTCATACCAAGTTCTTACGTGTTCTACATCGAAGAAATTTTTGAAATTTTCATTAAATATTCTTTTACCATATTATCTAACAGTATAGTGTCACATTGCCAAAAAGTCACGAAAGTTATTTACTTTTTACAAAAAAATAATTCCTCTGTGTTTTTCTTACGCGTCTTGATGAATTATGAAATTATTTAATGTATCTTTTTTGAGTACTATAAATAATAAAAAATAATATGTATACTAACGATATTTTTCTCTTTTTTTTCAGATAAACAAAGTGACTGGTGGTGCATAAGGACATATAATGTTTTATTTACGGTTCAATATGGAGTCGAAGTGGACAAAAATGTTGATAATGTTAACTTGCTTCGTGTTAGTGTTTGACATAGTTTCTTCTGAAGCAAGACAAAGTGAAAAGAGGCGGAAAGATAAAGTGACGTCGACTGAGAGAACGCAAGCCGTAAATATTTGTGATATAACAGATAGAGACTCTAAAGTTCACTGTTACTGTGATGAAACGACAGTGCTGAAAAATGTTAGTCGAGCTGAATGCTGGGTCTTCAATGGCGGTATACCGATAGACGACACTATATGGGATGCTTTCCAGTCACAGAGTAGATTACAGGAATTATCTTTCAACGTCAGAGCTGACGGAGGACTTGGATTCGTGCCGACAAGAGCTTTAAGGTCCATGCGACGATTGAAGAAACTCAACATCAAGTACGCCAATATTGATGAAATTTACTCATTCGCATTTGCTAACTTGACAACTCTGAAAGAAATTACGCTGACGAGAAATAAAATTGTGAGTTTGGAAACTAACGCTATTTCACATTTGCAAAACTTGACGATATTGACTATGGATGAGAATAGGATATCGGAGATTAATAAAAACGTTTTTGTCGATTTACCAAATTTACAAAAACTCTATTTGACGAGTAACAATATAAGCGTTATACAAGATGCCGCATTTAGAGATTTGGTTCAGCTGTTGGAACTGGAATTAGATAAAAACTCAATATCTCTCTTGAACAGAAACACATTTGATGGTCTTGCCAATTTAAAGAGATTAGATCTTCGCAGTAACAGAATTAGAACATTGAACGACTTTACATTTGCGGAACTGTGGAATCTTCAAGAATTACTTTTGGACTCGAATGAGTTGAAAATTATTTCTGAACGTTCTTTCGATGGATTGTCGCAACTGAAAAGTTTGTCGTTGAGTGAGAATCGTTTAGTTGTTTTGGCTAGTGGATTGTTTGAAGGAGTGCGAGGATTGGCTTATTTGGATATGAGACAGAACCGCTTGCACACTTTGTCTTTTGATGACATAAGACCAATTTTGGATAACTTGAGGACTGCACAGAGCCATTTGTTGATTGATGGTATGTAAAATATTATTCTTCTCTTACGTATTAATACGAGTATAAAAATTGTATTGAATTTACAAAAAAAATACTTTGATAGTTTGATAGTAAGTAGGTACTAGTGATAATTTGGTAGTAAATACGTGTTCTTCCAAACAAACGCAAAGTTTTGAGATATTTTTTCAAAATTTATACGAATTGGAAGATATCTAATTTAGATATTCCATGAATTATTATACTTGAAGTTTAACTGTCTTTTGTAAATTACTTCAAAGTAAATTAAGTATGTATACATACAATAAGTTGTTTTAATTAGTTTGATATTTTTTGGAAATATTTCTTTAGACTTAAACTATAAAAAGTATAATGTAGTTATTTTCATCGAAAATTTCACAAGATTTTCGATGGTTAGAATGACTCTTTCAATGTAAAAGTTTTCTATGACAACGACATATTAAGAGCAACGCATACATTATACATCAACAACAGTAGATTTTTAGGAATTTCATAGAAATAGGTGACTTAATAATTGCAGAACTTTATGAAAACAGGAGGCATTTTTGTTTCCGTGTGAACCCAAAAATGGCGATAAGAACTAAAAATAAGTAGGAGATGAACCTCTTCAAAATAACAAATTCCTAAATAAACCATTTATCTTTATGTCTAGATTATGTGCAAAAGATTTGTGAAGTATACACTCTTTTTTTTTAAATATTTTTTACTTAACTTTCAATTCCTAATGGTTCCATGTGCCAAATCAATAGCCTACGGATGCTAATAAAGAATAGAAAACAATGTTAAGAGTATTAAAATTATGTACAACAAAAGTTTAGAGTACTGTACACGTCATGTTAAATTATATACCGAACAAGTAGTAGGTATGAAACAAACAAACATACATATTATACATTTTTTACTTAAAGTTTAGAGTTCAGCGAAAGCTGCTCACTCTGATTTGATGACATGATGAATAGCTGTTTTTGGAAACTTTCAAAAGAAAAATTTTCTCGGTTATATGTATTGTAATATTATTATTTTCAGCTATTATTTTCACAGAAACACTCAGGTGAATAACACAAACAAACAAGAACTTTATTTTATTATAATTTTTGCTTGCTCGAAATCCGGCTTCGAACAAATAAATATTATCAAATTATCAAACAGTACATCGTAAATAGTACAACTCAGAATTTATGTTTCATACATCTAAATGAAAAAATGACTTATCTATTTTTCAACTAACATCACCATTACATTTCCCATAAATGGGCAAGACATGTATTAATTGCATCTAATGAATACGTAGATTGTTCTCTATGTGTCATAAAAGACATTCGGGTAATTCATTTATATAATTCGGGTATACGCTAGATGGATGCAAGCTATTTATAATCTGAAAGAAGGTGTGTGCGTACGAGCGTCCAAGAACTAGGTGGTTTGATCACGTAGATCAAATTGTCAAGGATGGCCATGTGTCGAGTAAGAGAATCGAAGTGCGTGCATGAGAGGTTGCATGAATGTAGAGGAGGCGAAAGAAGCATGTATTATATCTATATGACGTTCCCTTCACTGGTGCGTATCGTACAGCCGCTAGCGATGGCCTTCCAGTCATTGCTGGTGTACTGCCTGCCGATTTAGAAGTCTTAGACAGTGTGGCCAGACGTAGGATCAAGGCGGATGGTAGAGTAGAGCACCTCGGTATTTCCATTCAAGTGGAATCCGGAATCAGGGGAATAAGTAGGGCATTCAGCCGAATTAGAGAGAGAACGTTGGAAGTGTGGCAAGAAAGATGGGACCGGGGGAGAACCGCTAGGCTTGTCTACGGTTTTCTCCCAGATGTGAGAGAGAGGATTAAAAGGCGTTTCCTGTCCTTTGACCACTTTTCTGTTCAGTTGGTGACGGGCCATGGGGAGCTAAAAGCCAAGCTCTTCGATCTTGGGCTTGCGGACGACCCGTGGTGTGCTTGTGGGACGGGAGCTCAGTCTGCGGGGCACATCCTGTGGGAGTGCCCATTGATGATGGATGCAAGAAACGTGATGATTGATAGTATGAGTGATGACACTCCTAGACCCTTCTGGTTTGCGGAGTTGATGACTTGTCCTGGGAATTTCAGGGCCTTTTTGAAGTTTTTAGATGTCTGGGTGTCTCGGTGGGATCTCCTGCGTGAGCCGGGCTCGCTTAGGAGAGCTTGATGGTTGATTTTGCCTTGTGTGATTGTGACTGTCGCGGGCGAACTCGTTTTTTTTCGTCTTTGTATTGTCCTGTCTCCCTTGGTGGAGAGTATTAGGTCTGGTTGGGATGTCCCTTGGGGAGGGAAGCGTCTTTGCAACAGCCCCGGTAACGGCGACCCTCGGGTTCGCCGGCCTGAATAACCTAGTAAAAGTCTCTGGACACCTCAACTCAGCTTTTGTTCCATAATATTATGCAATTATTTTGTAAATATATTACGCACTTTTACTTTTTATTATTTTGTAACTTAGGTTAAGATAACTTGTTTATTTGATTACTTTTCTTTTTTTTTTGTATATGTTTGCTTCTCTCGTATAAAGGTACATCGAAGGAGTTTAGTCAAAAGATTTCACACGGAGGTTTTGGCGGTTTGGTGGTTTGGCCGGCCAGCCCTTCAGGCTGCCCACTATGGCGCCTCCGGTGTGGACAAGATTTGTTAAGTGTAGAATTTCGGATAAATGGAAGTCCCCAGACTTCTGCGGTATCCGGGTGGACGGTGGGTCCTTCAATGACGTTCCCTTCTCTCTGCTTACCCCACTTGGGATCTGGCTTGAGGGGAATAGGATAGGAATTTATTTATAACTTACGTAGGTATTCTCCTTATTTTTCTGGTAAATGTGCCTATGATGGATATACAAACGTAGGTATATACTGATAACGATGAACACGCTCAATGGAAGTAAGTTTTCATAGAAGGAATTGGCCATTTCAGTTACTTATATGGGTAATGTCTCTACAGCGGGTATACAAAAATACATGCGTGTGAACAAATTCAAATATTTATATGATTATAAAACTTCTTTCAGGATTTCTGGAAGGGAAAGGTTGTAGAAGTATAGGTAATGTCGCCACAAACTTTTACAAACAAAGTAGGTACTTTGTATTATTCAGAATACGATAAATAACATTACTTTAAATAAATCTCTTACGCTATGCCTCTCATGACATTTTATACAAAAGATTTATAAGAATATTGAAACAAGATTTTAATATGTTGTGTGTCATGTTACAATGAAATAATAGTTTAATAATAATTTATTAATTTCATACAGTTATACCTATACAATACCAGCAGTCAATTAATACATCCATTATTATTAATAATACATACAAATAGGTATTGTGGCATTTGCCACATGCCTATTTAGGCATGAGGACAAATCCTGTGTAGAGGTTTTATACAAAACAAAGTAATTAATATAATAAAGATTCCAGAAATAGAAACAGATATAAAATTTAAACAGTAATTACATTTAAAAATAAACACCAATTAGAGCACAATACTATTTTACTGAAAAATGTGGAATAGCGTTTTCCGTGCCCAATCTCTTCCCTTAAAAATTAACCATTGTTTGACCCTTTTTTTAAATACCCAATTACCCACACATTACAAATTTCCTTCAACCTGTCATCCAACATATTATTCATTCTAGGACCAAGGAATGCTACACTTCATTGACCCAGTGCAGTTTGCATCACCAATAATATAAATATTTTAAATGCTCCACTCTCATTTGTTATTTGTCGAGCGGCATATAAAAAGCGGGTATTCGTAGCGGTCCACACATCTTTTTTTTAAATAAGAGGAAATCCACACCTCATTTTACAGGTTCATAAAACTGTAAAATGTTTTTATTTTAGATTCAGTGGTAACGTACGCCATTCATCCTGATTTTTTTATTTTTTCGGCACAAATAGGACGTTGTGTATTTGTATTTATTACATTGTTTGGGCACTATGTGCATTGTACATATTACCATGTAATGACCAAAAATGTAGCAAATGAAACATTTCTCTTAAAATAATTCATTGCTTTTTTAAAAAAATCTATGGTTGTTTATTATATTAATCATCGCTATGAGTTGTCTTTTTTATTTTTATTTCTCCTTTTTCTAGACACTTTCAAAAAAAAATATATTAATATATTGAAATGCATTAATATTTTGCTTTTTATTCTGTGACATCTGTTACTACCAACACACTATAATAATTCATAGTTACAGCATGTCTATAACCCAATAACTTTACAGCACTATTTATGTACATAGTGTGTAGTGAAGTTTTAGAGGTCCGAGGTAATCAGGAAGGTAGTGTCAATTTCAGTTTCCGTTACGTCGACCCTGATCAACGAAATTCAACTTTATCCTCATACAAATCCCTTACGCGTCTGTCTATTTTTCACCGAGAAATAATAATTCTTGATTATGTCCGAAGAATTACCCAATATTCTTGTTCTATTGAATACTTCATGAGCTCAAAATATTTTTTTGAAAGATATATCATGGAATACCTGATCACTCGTGAACGAGTGGATGGCTTTTGGAAAAATAACTTCATGGAATATATCGATGGTTTGATGCACAAAAGACTCATATCCACATTCGATAGCTCAAGAGAACAGGTTGTCAAAGTTTGAGGTTCTCAATTAATTAACTAATTTAAAATTAATTCAGAATATGTCCTTGATAGACATGTACTTTGCAAGAATAAAGAAAGTAAATATAAAAGCATTCTCAAATATCTTATGTGACACAAAACAATGTTCATTTATTTCGATGATAATATAAGTATTATTGGTAATTTTTTGCTGATGACGGTGCAACTCATCTTGTACATGTTATTAGCTCATTTTACTTAAATAGTGAACATGTATCTTCTGTGCTTTAAATCATCTATATTACCTACTATTTTTAGCAAACAATAAAGTAACAAGTTACAAGTGAAACACGTTACTGTATTCTATGATTTTATTTTATCTACTGGAAAACAAATTCGTTCCTATATTTAACATTTTGTCGTAATGTTAGACAGATTATAGACAGACCTGCTCAAACATAATATTTATTAAATTAGATGCACTAGTGACATCATTTTATAGAAGTGTTACACAATGTGTTGCTCAAACAATACAAATGAGGGGGGGGGTAACTTTATTTGCTGAGAATCTCTGTATTGTAAAGTGGGAAATAGGAGGCGGAAAATTTCTCGGGAGTATAAAAAAAGTTTAGAACGAAAAAGAACAACAACAAGAAAACTACATAATTTATCCAAGACTGGGAGAGAATAAATTCAGCCTTGAAAATTATTATAATATTATTATTATGATTTCTGCCACGGAACAAAATTGTCTTTTTAAACACTTATTATGAAAATCATTCATCTTCTTGTAATATTAAAATGTCCAAGTCATTTACTCAACATTTCTTGCGAGTTTTTTTTTGTATAACTTTTCTTCGTAACAACTCATCAATTTTCTTCCGACTTTTCTCCATAGTTACTTCGCGTTACATCCGTTAAGTTGAACGAAATGCTTTTTGCTCTCAAACTGATATATTATGTATGACAAATTTGGAATATGATTTTTATGTTATCTATGTTTAAAATGATACCCTTCTTTATAACAGAAAGAAATTTGTTGGCTGAAAATATTGATTTCCTTATTTATTGTGTGTTTTTTTTATTTTATTCAATTTTATTTTCCTGGTGCAAAGTACCATAATGGTACCGACACTTATTAATGCGAGCGAAATATAGACATGGTTGTAGAGGGTTGAAAGTGGAATAAATGCTGTGGAGATGCGATCGCTGAAGAGAATGGTTAGAAAAATGTTACGTGATAGAGTGAGGAATGAGGATATTTGGAAAATAAGCGGATGCAAGAGGAGTCTTGTTGTTGAGAAAGACGTCTCTCCCATGTTTGTTTTATCTTTAGTTAAAGAAAAACATGATTCAGTTCATCCATTTTTTAATGTTTTTTTTTAAATTATATTATATCTCGTATGTAATATATTCATGCTCACAAAAATAATTAATTTAATCGAAAAAAAAAATACTTTATATAACGTCGCATTTGTTTACGACGTACGAGTATATCAAACACTGTTATAGGTTTACGGGAAAACATTACCTTAAGGCAATATGTACGCATTTTATACAAGTTTTTTTACAATATACATAGTGATAAGACTATTATTATCATCATCATATAGTGGGTATGGTAAAGTGAAAAGATTGCCCGAAAAGGCTTTCTTAAAAGGCTTTTTTTAATTATATTATATCTCGTATGTAATATATTCATGTTCACAAAAATAATTAATTTAATCGAAAAAAAATACTTTTTATAACGTCGCATTTGTTTACGACGTACGAGTATATCAAACACTGTTATAGGTTTACGGGAAAACATTACCTTAAGGCAATATGTACGCATTTTAAACAAGTTTTTTTTACAATATACATAGCGATAAGACTATTATTATCATCATTATATAGTGGGTATGGTAAAGTGAAAAGATTGCCCGAAAAGGCTTTCTTAAAAGGCTTTTTTTAATTATATTATATCTCGTATGTAATATATTCATGTTCACAAAAATAATTAATTTAATCGAAAAAAAAATACTTTTTATAACGTCGCATTTGTTTACGACGTACGAGTATATCAAACACTGTTATAGGTTTACGGGAAGACATTACCTTAAGGCAATATGTACGCATTTTATACAAGTTTTTTTACAATATACATAGTGATAAGACTATTATTATCATCGTCATATTAGTGGGTATGGTAAAGTGAAAAGATTGCCCGAAAAGGCTTTCTTAAAAGGCTTAAAGTAAAAAATTACATTCATGTAAACTAATTTCTCTGTAGATACGTGGTTCAAAACTCTTGATGTCCGTCGAATGTTTAAATATATTCTCATAGTATGAACAAAGCATTTTTTCAATAATAAATTACGAAATAATTTGTTTGAAAAAAAAAATAATTATGAAGTATATTTCATTTAATGGACGGATGAGTTTAAAATAATAAATTCATATTTATATTGTATATTATTTCTTGTAATATCACAACATTATTGAATAAATATTATTTGAAATCACCCCATATCACTTCAAGAAAGAATAATATCATACTTTTGTATTGTGCTATCCTTTCTCACACTTCAATATCTTCAAAAAGTTTTAGACAATATTATATGCGTACGGAAAGAGAAGAAAAATGTTTACGTTGTGAGGCCTTTTTTGTTTTGAACTTTAAGAAACTTTTTTTGTTTCCTTTGCATATCGCACCCTCATAAAAATATTGAAAACTCATGATAAAAAAGTTAAAAATGTAAAAAGTGAGCTCTAGAATAAGTACACGATATGTATTTTGTGTTGTAAAGTGGTAGAAATAATTATCTTTAAAAATATAATTGTAGGTACTGCTAGAGTTTTTAATATCACTCTGGTTTTATTGTATTGTAGGTATGCCCCATCGAATTATTACTACTGTATCACTATTTCAGTTCAGAAGGCAATGTATTCAATATTTCGAGGTGTTATAAAGTTTTTTTCACTGACGTTTACTCACTTGAATATAGTTTCCATTATTTTATTTATTTTTGTATTGTTTTTTTTTATTTATCTAGTATTAATTCATACCATCATGCTATTTCCCAGAAGTGATGTGACCAGCAGACAAACTGCATGTAAAAATCTCATCAATGAATGGAAAAGTTAAATGCGAGGTATAAAAAAATCACCATTTCGTCTACAATTTTTATTTACTTAAGTAAAATGTGATCTATTTTCGATAGTAAAATTATCAATCAAATTTAGCCGGTGTGGTGCAGAGGTAACACTCTTGTTTTTGAGTCACGAAGTCCCGGGTTCAATTCCCGACCAGGTCAAAATGAAAAATAGCCTTTTGAAAATTGTCCTGGTTCTGGGTGTTACATGTATATGTGTTTGGTGCATTTCATATAATGTATATCGTCGCGTAAGTATGTACCCATAATACAAGATTCATAATATCTGAGTTTGGGACTAGCTCGATATGTGTAAATTGACCATATATAAATTGACCATGTTAAAACCCTGATTGTTGTGAATTTCACATGCTTGGCTCTGTTGTGTATCGAAAATGAATGTAATTAGCGTACTGGTATTAATAGGGAACTTTGCTGGTCCACTTATGGTTTTTTATTATTCTAATCAACATTATTTATAATATGACTGTTTGTATCCCTTTTGAAGATGTAATTAAATATGTAAATAAATAAATATATGTATGTAAATTTTCTAAGATAATTTAACTTATCTTGAACTTAGTATCGCTAGTTAGAAATTGTTACCGACTTTCTATTAATATAACATTAAATTTTCTATTTAAGTATTTTCATAACATTGCAAAATTCATAATACTCCCTAAACTTCATATCGGGATGGAGTTTTATCTTCCAACCTTTCATTCGTAATGTTATTCAAACTACTCGAGTCTAAACGATCGTAAGAATTGTTCTAACAGCACACTTACCTCTACTTTATCCTTCTATGTTTGAGCTAAGTGTACCTTTATCTAACGCGATTATGGTAACTTCGCAAATGTAACGATTCTTAAATGCGTTGTGGTGTGGAAAATGATACAATGCTCTTCACAAATACGAGGATAATCTGTATTATATTATCATGTGTGTGTGCAAGACTAGCCATTGTAGATCAGTAAACGTGTAAACAAAATGTGATATTTTATCTCCAAAAATAAATAATATGTATTGCGATTTTTTTATTCTTCTCGTTGATCTCTGAAAAGAATGGTTATTAAAACATCGCGGGATCTTCTAGCACAAGGATGGCCAACCTTTTCAGCAGCCGGGCCAAATTTCAGAATGAGATTTCCTACCGGGCCGCACAACTATATATATACTCCATTATGGAACATTTAATAATTTTACTTCATCTTTAAATTTTTACCCCCCCCCCCCCCGTCTCCAAATTTTCAAAATGTGGTATAGAAATTTGAAAAACTCCTCGGTGTTCTTTAAGAATATTTTCTCAACATACCTATTTCAAAAAAGTAACGGGTACTGGTACCGACTATTATATAAAAAAAGTGTTCGTATGCTTCGTGAGCTACAAGCAGGCCCGCGGGCCGCGGGTTGGCCACCCTTATTCTAGCATTTTAACAACCTCGCTAAAATGACGAATGAGGATATAAGGAGATTGAGCGGATGCGAGAGAATATAGGAGGTTGAAATAAAAAAACAAATGTTTTTTCTTGCTACGTATATGTTTTTCGCCTTTTAAGGACATTGTCTATCATCATTGACAATGTCCTAATAAGATGAAAGACACATCACTCAATGAAAAAGAAACATAAAGAAGAAAAAATATATGTCTTTTAATTTCATAATGGGATTTTACTACCTAAATATGAACACAGTGAATACTATGGGAGGAGATGGGTGTTAACAAGTTAAAATCGTTTTGAGATGTCAAGCGTATAGATGATGAAGAGGAAATATCTGTCTGAAAGACGGGCTGTGAAAAAGCATGGACTTCCGAAAACTACGTGCTTTGATCACGTGGATCGGGTTCTTGTGGATGATCACAAATTGTGTTAGAGAAATTGGCTTGATTATAAAAAAATGTATATATTAGTAAAGGATGCCGATGAAGTATGTACATAGGAATAGATCTGTGAACCGTTCTGCCCTCTCTGCTTACCCCGCTTGGAGTACAGTATAAGAATATGAAAATATTTCTCTTTTCAATTTCACTATTTTTGCTTACAAATCTTATAGTTGAAACTATTACATAGTTATATTTCTTATTTTTCATATTTTTACTCTCGATCAGAATATGTTGAAATGAATAAATCGTTAAACAAACTAACTGGAATACTAAAATTTTTATTGCTTCAACGATGATAAGAACTTGCTGTTTATAATACGTTATTTTGATATTTTATATGTAATGCAGTTAGTAAGTAGTTCTCTGTATTAAATCCACATTATCTATACGTTTACTGAAGAAATCCATGCATCCTTTTCGGTTCATAGCGTTTCATGGAAACGACACAACTTCTTATTTCGAGTAGATATAGTCTTAAGACTCTTAAGGGAAAATAAGAAATATCGAGACACTCTATCTCTATTTTTGTATCTATATCATCACTACTTCTACCCTTCGTGGAGTAGTCAGTGGACCAACTGTAATTAAAAAAAAAACATCCAGGCTATCTTTTTATTAATTTGAACTCGTATAAACGATAATATTATGAGCTCTGTTCTGAATGAACTTTAGATTTGGTACAAAATATTTGGGTTTAACTAATATGTAACATGCAATCATTCCGGTGGTTACTATTTATACTTATAGGCGTTGTTGTAAATCTATCTTTAGAAGATAATCTGAACACAAATATTTTCTACTTTAATCAACATTTGTGTTGTACCTATTCTTCATCAGAAGCTTTTTTGTTTTCTGTTTCATTTATCTTGAAATAAAATAATATTTCTGTCGAAGGAAATGCTTTATATTTTTCTTTTTCATACCTCGAGGTTTATTTCTGCACGTAGAATAATAAAGCTTTGTTTAATCTTGACTGTTTTAAAAGTTGACTCATTTATTTATTCTAGAATGAGATTTTTTTTATTACAAATCTCAGGTATACATTAGCAACTTTTGTGTTCGGTTATCTAAATTTACACAATATTATTCTTTTTCGTGTTACAGGCCCATATTCATGTTTCATTCGGGTTACGGGCCTGTAACCCGAAACACGTGTATCTATTAATTAAACAAATCTAAAACTCAGTGTTTTTTACTTATAATTTTTTTTATTTAATAATGGAGTTTTACTCATTCAGTGAAAATAAAATTACATAGTACCTATTATTCTTTTCATTTGCCTATTTTTTTAAACTACATTTTAATGTCTGATCTTAATTCTATCAATTTAAACTTACTCTTCCCCAGCAGATGCAGCCTTGTCCAGAATTAGATTTTTTACAGTTATGTTTCTGCCTTCTTCATATGTTAGGCAATGATCCAGTTCTCTTTTCTTTCGTTACTTACAATGTAAAGCCCTAAATCTTTGAGTTTTCTTTTTGACAAACATTTAAACAGTTTTCTACCAAACTGGTTGAAAATATTATAAAGTTGACTTAAAAAATATTATTTAAATGTCCTTTATAATATATACGTACCTGAGAGTTATACGAATAAGTTCACATGGCGCCACCTAGGCGGTTACTTTCAGGTAGAAAGTTTTTTTTATTGATAATTTCATTCTTCAAATAACACAATTTCAATTCTATAAATTCATGTGGCGATTCGTAATAGGTATATTTTCAATGGAAATATTTCCGTATTAGTCGTAAAGCAAGGAGACGGAAAAATATATAAAAATATTCACATACTTAATATAAAACACAGACGGAAGATAATATATATGTAGAGCTGATTTATTCAAGTGTAGATACATACCTACAATCGGAAAAAGAGAAAATGCGACCTTAGAAGTTTGTCTGGTAAATGAGTTACATAACGGTAGAATCCTTTGGATGGAAATATAGTAAAATGTCGCTTATGTAACAATTATGCCTTAATGCTATTTTACTTTATACTGTCAAACGAGATATATACCTACTACCTATATGTCATACTGTCTCGTACATACCTACCTACAAATTTAAAATATTACCTTTGAAATAATTTAGTATTATTTCTTTATTTCTCAAGGACTCATTAGTTTATCTTGTTGCCATTTGATCACAATATTATTATCTCAAGTAAAAACTCCTTCCAGTGTACTCGTGTTCGATAAGTTGTTCCTTCATTTTCTTCTTGATAAGACTCAAGAAGTATTCAACGAGAAGTAATAGCCGTATTAGAAAGTTCTAACGGCTAAATAAAGCGCTGTTCACACCGGGTGTAAACTTTAATAAAATCTATCTTCAGCTTCCATAGTACTAAATCTCCCTTAAGATAATAATGTAGGAATATATTATAATGCACATTGGGGGAGATACGAGAGTAATGAGACCTGATTTTGCCTTACAAACACCAAAATTAATACAGTTTTATCACATATTATAAGTACTAACTTCACAAAAAGGCTTATTTCGAAATCTCAAAAAATATGTCTTACGATTTTTTTATACTTTTTGTGTCTAAATGGCTCGTTAAATTCACGCGCTTTCACTTTTGAAATGCATTTATCTTCCCCTTTTGATTGAGCGATCTATATATTTCTCGTACTAGGTATTATTCACGGTAAATGAATTTTGTACATAATAATTTTGAAGAATGTGATAAGCGATAGTTACGACAGCGTTGATGAGGATTTATTGTGACCAAATCATAACATACATACCCTTAAATTTTATACTTAAGTACCTAAGTATTTTATAAATTCCCAATATTTTTTTATTCACGGATGAAGGGGATGGAAGAAAATGTGTTTTTAATGATATAATCTTTTAATACACTGGTTACCCCATTTATAGGATGTGTCGTAATATTATGGAGAAAAGAATGTAAACATTTTACTATTTGCTGCTTATTGCAATCCTATAGCCAATATTTTATTAATTTTAAGACAACACTTTTAATTTTAAGATTATTGTTTCAATTCAAAAAAGGATATTACTTGTTTATTATTTTTCGTGTCTGATCATGATATTTGGTTTGTAATGACACTGTGTTTTTAATTCACATGACGCGAAAAGATCCTTCCATAATATAAACAAAAAATCTATTAACTTTTTCTGGGTTCTATGACCGTGGTCTGATGGCCGTGGGTAGGATATCTTTTAACGTTTCGCTCATAACTTCGAAACATATTAATTGGAAGAGAAGTATGGGCATCCTGCTGTCCTGCATTGTTGTTGATTTGAGATGATGTGGAAGGGGGCTCATTCATAAGAAAAGATGAATAAGTTAGTTGATATAGGTAATGCTGGCCGTGAATGTCTAAGATCTTTAATTCAATGTTTTCATGCCTTTTTTCGTAGCAATATGTGTCATGAGAATCATGAGAAAGTGTAATTTAATCGACATTTAGACGTCATGTTTCTACCATGTGCTTACAAGAGAACAGCTGAAGGGTGTTTGCAGAAGAGTTCAAAATACATGGTTATGTAATTGGTATGTAAGGTAATACAAATAATATGTAATAATATTTGGAAGTTCACAACTTATGTATTGATAAACAAAACAATAGATGGATTCTATTGTGGAACTTATTGTAGGTAATGTAAGAGTAGGTACATATAAATCTAAGCTCATTCATGAGATAGCATTTGCTTGTAGAAATTTAACTCTGTGGATGATGTTATGCGAAGGTTTGTAGTTGAATAATTATTGCTAGATATTAATAAAATTTATTGTATTGTGCTCTGTAATAACTTATTAATACAAACAATTAAATAAGTACCTAATTGGGATCTCCAATAGTTAATTGATCTTTCATAATGCCTATGTGTTAAACGGGTAAGATCTTATACTTTCAAGCTTTTTCTTGTATTTATTTATTTATTTATTTATTTTATTTATTTATTTACTGTTTTTTAGTTATGAAGATTACAGTGCAGTTTATTAAACAAAGTTTTTTGTCAATAACTTTTCGATTTATAAATAATTCGGTATGAAGATTTTTATATTATTGTTAAAATCAGTTGTAAAAAATTGTGAAAAATTAAAAGAGGTCACAGTTTCTGTTTTTTTTTTAAATTTAATTTCTATCGCGTCCCTGCGATAAACTCGCCCATTGTGCAAATTATTTGTATAAACCATATTTTAATCAAATTATTTTTGTTTAAATAGTTTGTAAAATAAAGTTTATTATTATTTCTTTTCAGTTTCGCTCACATAACACCTTAGTACTTGCATAGTCCAGTTGTTTGATGGAGCGAATACATTTTATTGTTTCTAACAATTTAAAAAAAAAAATTTTGATCACATTTTCTTCCATACACATATACCGTTCTTCCACGTTTTTCTTACTAGTTTACTTTAATATAATTTCTGTAATTTTACCGTTAATTTATATTTAATACATAGTTACGTGTAGCATAATACGTATTTTGAAATTACAGTATATTCTTCTAAAAATCAAAATACTATTTATTAATTCATATTTCACCATATTATATTGAGAAGTGTGGAAAATTATTCATCTATCACATACAACAAGCGCCATTCATTAAAAATGATTTTATGTAGACACAGATAAAAATATTTCTTTGTTTATTCTACTGTTCCATTATTCTAAACTGATTAATGTTGTTAGTTGGACGAAATTTCGCCTCGGTAATAAACTCGCCCCCTTTATATTGATTTTATTTGATTTAAATGTGTATTTACGTAACTTTGCTTGTAACTAATTTACAGTTAAGAATAAATAAATAAAATTAACTCAATATAGGCACTAGGCGGATACAAAAACTGAACGAACTAAAATCTTAAACAACTTTCTCAGTTACTTAGCTAACAACAGTTGGTAATAATATAATCATCGTAAAAACAATGGGAATTCAAGTCAATTCCAAAGATTGTTTTAATCTTAATCCACGTCACATCTTCTATTAAAATAATAGTAAACACCGAGATACTACTTAATATTCCAAACAACATTGTCCTTGACCCCTAAAACAATAATAACATTACCAGTATCTGGAGTTGTGATGGAAATTACAGCGAGGAAGTAATTTTATTTGTATCCATTTGTGAGATACTCGTTATAATCGTGTTTATCAGAGATGTAATTAAAAAAATAAAAGTCTCTTTGCGACGTCGCATACAAATATATAACATTTTTATTTACATGTATTTACACCAACCAAATTATTTTTCTATTACTATTACTACTACACCATCACGGCATATCCCACAAGTGGGGCAGCCAGCAGACCAACTGCATGTAATAGACATGCAAACCGTCTTCTCTGTGGCAAACCTCATTGTTGAATTTGAGATGTAAAATGTTTATTTTTTCGAACATCTGCCCTTTACAGGACACTCTAAAACTTACGGAAAAGAGTGAGAGACCAAATCTTTGCCGGGTGCTTCACGGCTAATCTAAAAATAATGTTTCTTTTATTTATTTCAAAAGCAAAAGTACAAACAGGTAATAACTAAAGACTAAACGTAAATTTTTCCATTTTATATGCGACTATTAGGTATTTATTATAACAAGTGTCTAAAATGTTTACATTTTTTTGCTGGATTTAGGCATAACGCGCGTACGAATAAACCAAGAACATATCTCGATTAGGGAAACATGTTTACAAATAGGAGATTCTAAAGAATGGGTGCTTCTATGGTTTAATTTTTTCTCAATCGATGGACCATACATCGTGACAGTGAGAATGGCAGAGTTGTTGAATGTTGTCTATAGACACCGAAAGTGATCACTTAAGTCAGCCTAGAACCAATCCGTAAGCTTTGAGACGTATTTTTCACTTCTTTCGGTTGGATTTTGCAGTGAGTTAGCATGGTTCTTCCGATAAAAATAATATTTAGTAGGTTGTAGACTTCTTAGGCGCTAAATTTTGTAGACTACTATAATTGAAAGCGATTAAATTATAAATGTGTCTATCTTTCTATACCCCCACGCCGTGTCCCAGGTGGGGTAGGCAGAGAGAACGGAGCGCCATATAGATATATTCTTACACACTTCCTTCGCTTCCTCTTCTTTCATCCAGTTTCTCATACATGCCCGCCTATTTCTCTTATTCAGTACGCGCCCGTCCTTTAGAATTTGATCCACATGCTCAAGCCACTAAGTTCTTGAACGTCTGCGCTTCCTTTTCCGCTTCTTTCAGATAGATACATCCTCTTCATTATACTTTCATCGTGCATTCGCTCAACAGGTCCAAACCATCGTAACTTGTTTACACGCATTCTATCCATAATACTCCTCTCGCATCCGCTCCTCTCCAAATATCCTCATTCTTTATTCTAATAAAAATGTAGTAGGTACTTACAAAATACACCGTTCCTATTATAAAAACCCTTCCTCCTTTATATACCTACCCATGTTTTTTTTTTTTTTTTATATATGTTTGTAATATTGATTTATTAATATTGTGTTTGGTACCTATGTTTTGTTTTGTTATGATATTGTACCTATGTAAAAAAAAATATTGTGTAAAAGGCTAATTAGCCGTAAACAAATAAATAAAAGGATCAGAATGCTAGGAATATCGTAGGAAGAGGTGATTCAATTGGCGCTGAGAAGGTCTGAATCTAAATGGAAGAGGTTGGTTTCTGTCTTGTATTCCTGGGAGAAGCGATGAGTAGGTATGTCTTTATTATTTTGTATGTTATCTACTTTAGATTTGAAGCTGGCAATAAAATGGAGTCGAATGATATTGTAATTAATCCTATCGTTTCATCAGTAGATAACTAAACTAAACTACCTGAGCTCTGTTGTGCCTAGTAATTTATTAAATTAAGTGGTGTATGAACAAATACAGATTTTACTTTATGTTGTATGTTTGTGTAGGTACCTATACCCCTATTTATCGTATTAACATCGTGTTTGCTTACGTAGTAATATAATTTCATTGTAGGTATTATTCTAATTACGTTTATGTTTTCCTTTCAAGTCTATATAATATAACATTACACATTGCTACATAATGAACTTGAAGGCGTTTCTAGTGAAGATTTTTTTACATTACTTACTTACTTACTAGTCAGCCATCTCTCCACTGCTGGATATAGGCCTCTTCCAAACTCTTCTAAACGTCGCGGTCCTGTGCCTTCTATATCCATTTAGTAGTTGCAGAAGTATTTTTATGTGATTTTAGAAGAATTCTGTCGATATTATTCGTTTTTTAATAAGTTGTATTTTCAATTCAATGATAAGCTATGCCACTCATTTCAAATATCTTATTTTGCAACTGCTTGGAGAGGATAACACGAATATTTATCAAATGCACCAGCAAGTCAATCGGTTTCCCTATTTGTGGGTAATGCTCAACTCGTCATATTTCACAAGTGGAGCTTAGCGGAGTAACTACCACAATAATTTAAACCCTCAAAGCACGAGCACTGCTCAATTTTGAGGGTCAAATATGTAATAAATGTGTTTTTTTAGTAATAAGGTGTGTATATAATATTATTAAGTTGTAAATTTTATTTAAATAAAAATATTTGAATTTGAACTTCAAAAATTTGTAACACAACTCATCGCTGAAATAAAGATACGAAATGTCTTCTAGGAACCCGATGTTAAACTTTTGACTGTTTTTATAAACGATTGCCTGTTTTTATAGAACGCTGAAAAAAGTGCAGAAAAAGTTTTAGACGGAGAAGTTTGTTAGACAAATCATATAAAGTATGTCAAAACACTTGCAAAGTTTAACTGTCTATTTTATAAATAACTATGTGAAGAACTATTGTTACTGAACTAGCTGTATTCATTCCATTCTCCTTTCCTTCCCTTCCCATTTCAATAACTATTTTTTTTTTGATATTGTGCTGTTAAATTATATAGATTTTGGATACATTCTATAATTTGCGATGCAAATCATTAATTGTTTTATTGCATTGTCCATTGTATAAGGCTGTGGTATCCAGTGAAAAAAGGAAAAAAGTTGATATTTTATTATGAATATCCTTTTTCCGGTTAGTAATATACATAAATGAATATATCGATATCTAAATGAAATTCAATATGGTGATACATTCCTTAATGAAAAAAATCTTGGTTTGAAAATGAAAAACAATAACCGAACCTTTAAATAATATTTGACTTTTGTATTCGATTATTAATTAACCTTTTCAGTCCCGATGATGGAGAAAATGATTATTCTCATGAAGGAATATAAATTATTAGATAATAATAATATATGCATGGATATAATTATTTCACAATAATATACCGATTACTGAACAAATAGTCATATAACTTTGTCTATTATTACAACGAAGGATTGTTATTCAACCATTTAATGCGATAACATTGGTCCTCACTTATGTAGAACTCAGACAGAATATTAGTTAAATAAATATTACAGTATTATTGTGTCGCTGAGTTTCGAAATCCGCTATAACACATTTTAGTGATCCGGAGAAATTCGATAAAAATTATAATATAAGACGTATTAAACGTACTTTTCTCAAGTCAAACAAGTTTGTTAGTTATAATATTGTTACAAAAATTATATAAACTGTACATTTTGTATAGATAAAAATAACTTCCATTGGTCGATTATGTTACAGAGGGTATTAAAAGATACAATTAAGGAAATAGCGGGATTCTTTAATCATATATTTTTTTTTGTACAAATGGTGAGTGTTTTGAAGGAAGCACTTTCTACGGTTATAGAATATTTAATAACGAATCCAACGACATGTAGGTATAACTCAATTTTCGTGAAAATGTGTTATAGCGTATTTCGAAACATGGCGACAAATAATAACGGAATAACAACATGGCAATGTTGTTGTATTATAATTTGATATTAATGGATGCTAAATATTTCAGTCGTAATAATAATTATTACTGTTCACAAGAATTCGTAGTATTTAAGATCAAGGTTGTGTGGGTTATTGTGAAGCCTGTAATACTGAAATTTAAAGAATAAATATACATATTCATTCTTCCTCAAAAAAATCTTAATTAAATAGGTATACAGTGGAAACGAACTTTTTTATTCAGAGCGATTTGTAGCTTTGCCCAACAAAATCTATAGACTTTCAGATATTGTTGACACAAAAAAGACGTAGGTATTTTACAATAATTATAGGCAGATTTCTGGTTCATTGAAAACTTTAAAAAAATAATAATCTTCTCGACAAAATCATTTTCAATCAACATTATTTATTTTTATTTATTTATTTAAAAGAAACCCTCAAACAGCAGGTAGAATCTGCTGGTTTCAGAAGGCCATTATATTACAAATTACATTAAATATAAGAACACACTACAAGCAGAATACAATCAATAATATTGTTACGTAATCACCATTAGGAGGGTACTTAAGTTTGGAAGTTTAATGAATTTGAATTTTTATATTATTTTTGGTTATGGAATGTTTGGAAAATAATGAGAGGTGGTTGTTTTGGTTTTGATAAAAAAGAAAGATCTAGATAGGCTTGAAGAAAGATGTTATATAATGTGTATATAAGAAATCTGTGTGAACTGTAATAATATGTGACGTATATATAAATAATAGTTGTTGTAATATGTATTTTAAATAAATAATAATTGTAAATAAATAAAAACGTTTAAATAAATTGTTAATTTTCAAGATGTCATCCTTTTAATTGAATTCAGACTTTATTTTCCCTGACACAAGTTATAGAAAAACAATTTACGTTACAATATTTTAAGTCTGTCATTACATCACATTATAACTATATTTTATATATTCACTTCACCATCACCGCATTGTAGGTATTACTATCGCTAAACATTATTCAACATCACACTGGTTATATCAAATTATTCTTGATAAGATTCTTAACTTTCTTAGTGTACTGTTTTATATTCTTTGAACTTCATGTCATTATCTTCCCCATTGAAAAAAAAACTAGATCCCCTAGACAAACCGCACTTGGCGATCGACTACAAACGAATTTTCGACAGTAACCGCAGCAATAACGCATAATTAAGGGTAGATTGTCGAAAAGTTCGCCAGAAGTCTATCGCCAATTGCGGCTTGTCTACGGTCCCAGTTGTAATTTTTTAACATATCGCATCATACGTTTTGTACGTAGTTGTACTAAATTGTTTCAGTACGAGAGGTCAGGGACGTATCCGTATTCTTAATAACGACTTCTTGAAAAGCTTACATAAAATAAACGAGTTTATTGTAATTAATTACTTATTACTGCTCCACGTGTTCTAATGTTTATAATTAATAATAATAATTGTATTCACAACATGTCTACATACGTAGAAACATTAATTTTCCATCTACCTGAATATGAAAGGTAGATTACTTTACACAATAATAATAATAATAATATTACCATGTATCTGAAACAACATCCAAAACACATCCGTAAATTAAGGTGGTTTGCTTCCAACATCCGCCAAAATGATTGATGGCACTCTAAGACAAGAGACTTAGTTAAAATAATATCGAGGCATACTCATTGTGGTTTAGTTACGAATAATAATTATATAGTGTACAATATACAACAACGTAACTTACTTACAATGAGTTATCTTGAATGAAAAGAGAGGTAAGTATATTTTTCATTATAAACACGTCTTCTATCACTTTCTATCATATTTACGTAGCTCCTGGTTTTATACCTATTACTTTATCTTGTAACACCATTTTGTCGCCGCCCTATGAACAAAGCATTTCCGTTAAATTTTGTTTTATTTATTGAGGCGTTGCGTTGCGTTGCTTTAGTATGAAATGTAAAGTTATAGGTATTATTCATTACAAGCACGTTAATTAGACGAAAACTTGGTACACAGCATTAAATACCAAAAATTTTGTTGTAAGTTTTGGAGGTTCAGTTACGAAAATATAAAGGAGCACCCTTAGATTCACAGAACATCGTGCCTATGAAAATAATGAAAATTCAAATGTTTTATTAATTTAAATCAATTACTTATATAATGATTGTATAGTACTCGAAATAACTTGAAAGTTCATTTTAACAGAATTAAAAAAAAAAAACACTATTATTTTCACTATGAATAATATTTGACTAAGAGGCCTTTCGGGAAGACATTCATCATCAAAGAGTTTTTATTAGAAACAAAATACAAGATAATGGATGTCTACCCGAGAGGCCTCCGAGTCACATATTTTTAACAGTGGAAGTAATTCAGTGTTTTATTTTAAATCTTTTTTTATTATTTTAATCACTTAAATAGTTTTTTCACGATTTTACAAAAAAATATGGTCTATACGTTCACACATAATCTATTTATTTCCTTCTTGTCCTAATATCTACTTATTTCCTCCTGAAATATTTTATATTGCTGTTTTCAAGATAAAGTTAGTAAATTAATAACTTGTAAGCCTAAATAAAAATAATTTAAACCAAATCTCTCAATTTACAGATTAAACCATTAAACCGTTTACCATCACTAATTTCAAAATTATACTATAAAATAATATGTTTTATTTGCCGATAAAGCTTTAAAAAACGTAACCTAATGTTCATGAGAAATGAAAATTGAAGCCTATATTAAAGCTTTTATGCGCGCCATAATTTTTGTCTATCCTACAAAGATTGAGACGTTTAACTATGATTAGGTGAAGAGGTATCCAGAAAATTACAGAACGTAATGAAATATTACACTGCTATTATTTACCCTTGATATTGCAATCAAAACTAACTTGTTCCATCAAAGTTGTTGTATCCTTACTGATTTTTCCGTAACGCATTTCTCCTAAATATTTGATATTGTTCTCACAACTACTTATGGTAGAATATTGACATCTCTTTTTGAACTAATTGGGAGTAAAAATGAAGAGAAAAGACTAAAAGAATCTCTATTGGCATAATCACAATTCGCTTAGTAATGTTCCTCTTGGGTGCTTAGAATGAAAAAAACCTTCTTTCGTGGTTTTAAATTTGTACCCATTGACTCCATTGTGATAACAGCATTTCGAATGAACTAATAGGTCGTTGAATTTAAAAACAAAGTTTTTCCTTCTATATTGATATTTATTGAGAGAACGTCTTTCGTCTTTCAATGGCATTGTCTTGATAGACGAAAGACGTTTTTCTCTGTTTCTAGAAAAAATATTTGTTTTTAATCTAATATAATTATAAAATTCTCATGTCACGGTGTTTGCTATCATACTCCTTCGAAACGGCTGGATCGATTTTGATGAAATTTTTGTGTGCTTATCGGGTAGATCTGAGAATCGACCAACATTTATTTTTCATACATATCTCTTAAAGTTATGGGTAGTCCACCCCAATTTTTTTTTTTGGACATTTTTTTTTAATTTTTTTATGGTGAGTCATTTAAAAATACATACAGCCCTAAATTTTCACCCTTCTTCCATCAACCCAAATTTTTAAATAGCGATATAAGCATATGGCATAATGTACCTATATGACAAATCAGCGTTTGCCGGGTCAGCTAGTTTGATTATAAAATTCTACTACGTAAACATCGTCACAGTGAATAAAATAGGTAATTGTTACGGGAAGAGTATACGTTGCGGTTTGGAGCTACTGCAAAAAGTGATGATAAAAAAGCAGCGCTATTTTTACTCATTTTGAATACTCTCAAAAGATTATCAAGCCAGGATATCAAACATAATTTAATAAGGAAATATTTATTAGTAAGTAGTACTCGTTCGTACATATTTTCTTCATAAAAAAATACAATATATATATGTAGGGAATGAAAAAAGTTTCAGGATTCAAACACTTTTAGATTTAAGATTTTCTGTAAGTACCTTCATATAATCCCGTGGAGCACCCGGTAAAGAATTGGTCTCCCACTCTTCTGCGTAAGTTTTCGAGTGTCCTGTAAAAGGCAGGTGTTCGAAAAAATTGAGTCATTTTACATCTTAAATTCAGCGATGAGGTTTGCCACCCATCCTGAATGTCTTGATTTTATATTGGCACGGAGAGGACAGTTTGCATGTTTCTTACATGCAGCTGTTCTGCTGGCTGCCCCACTTGTGGGATGTGCCGTGATGTTATAATAATAATAATAATAACCTTCATATATCACGGTGTATAAAAATATATAAGTATGTAAAAGAATATACTGTTCGGGAGCGCCTCTTGGGGGATAGGCAGAAAAATGATTGACCGCTTTCCACGTAATATTATTTAACTTTCTTCCTTCATTCCAATTTGTGAATAATAAATTGGAGAGCCACATGTAATGTGTGTGTAGAAGAAGCCGATCAAATTGAATTTCCTATTATTAGACAAAAGCTCTCAGAGAAAAACGTAGGTATATGAGAGAAAGTTCGATTCAAGGATTCCAATTATTACAGAATTATTTTAGGTACATTCCATCATCTCCCTACGGCTTGAGGATGAAAGCGTATTAGAATGTACAAACTTCGGAATTAAACTTTATTTTATATTTTTGAAAATTGTAAGACAACATGTATTGGATATTTTTTGTTGTTGTAAAATTTGTATTTTCTATAAAAATGATCTAATATCAATAGAATAGGAATATTGTAAAATTTTGTATCCTTTTTATTTTCATTTTTATTTTTAAAAACACATATCTCGGTTTTGTCATAAACCCAAATACAACCTTATAAGCTTTCACAATAAGCTAAAAGCTTGTGTCGTGAAATTGAAGCCGGCACCTGGGATCGAACCACGGATCTCTTATTCACAAGGCCGAGACTTTCTAGAGAATTATTTCAATGTTTTTAAGACGGTAACCTGAAAGCTTTCTTGTTTACAATGGCTAGAATAAACGGAAAAGCGTAAAAGCTTATTAATATAATAAAATGTTCTCACTAAATGATTAGATACGTTCACTTAAATTTATTGCAGGTAAAATTTAAGAATTGGAGATTTTTTACTTTCGGTAACGAAAACTTTTTTTCACCTTAAATTTGCGATGGTATCTACAAATTTGTCACATATTATCATAGAAAAACCGTTGGCAAATAACCGGAATCAAAATTCCATATTCTTACCAATTTTTTAAATTTTACGAATGTGCTTTTTACAAAGAAAATAATATAGACTGTCTAATATTTTATATTCGAATCATTAAATAATGTAAGCGCTTTATATAGAGGGGTGAATGAACAAGTAAAGGAAAGGTATTGAGGTGGTGATAAATTAACTATAAAGGAAGATTTCCAATAGTTTTCTACCATGAGAGAAAATTACACCTGAGAATATAAAACTTGTTAATGTACTATCGAAATGAATTTTAGTTGTATTCAACATAATGTGTTACAACATACATACCTATATACTTACAAGAAATAATTTAATGTATTATATGGATACTATTGGAGTAAGAAGGTAAGACATATTGATAATAATGGTTTACTTACGTTATTTGAAACATTATCACTAGCAGATAAAAATGGATTTACTTCTGTTAAGCCAATTTGTGTTCCATTATTATAGGCACATATATAAATACGTTTTAAAATTCAGCGGAATCTCCTGTAAGGTATTAGTCTCTCACCCTTTTCCTCTTAAAGGCAGATATTTGTAGAACGTCACGATGGCTTTATGCCCTCAATTTAGCGTTAAGGTACGAATGAATGTCTTTAACTTTTATTGGCCTAGCGAGGAAGACTTGCATGTATTTTTGAACGCAATTATTAGTAGGTTTACTGGAAGACATTGCCTCAAGGCAATATGTACGCCTTTTGTAAAATATTTGTATATTTGACAATAAAGTGTTTATTATTATTATTTCGCTGGGTATCTCACTTCTGGAGTGTTGTGTATTTATGTATGTATGAATGTATGTTTGTATGTATTTTGATTAAGAGTTACATTTTGTAGATATTCGATGTTCTAATTACAAAGACACTCTGTGATTTGACATTTCCAGGATTATTATATTAAGATATAAGAAAAGATAGCATCATAAGTAATTCTCCAACTTAGTTTCCAAAGGTTCTTCTATACTTGTACCTACTCAAATAAATATTTAATTACATACAGCCGTTTGTTATCCCCGATGAAATCAAAGCCTTACTAGCAAATCAAATTTTCCGCGGTGCACACACTCAATAATATACCTAAATTCATATTATGTATTAATCAATTTGAAATTTGTTTTATCGTCCTATTGTCAGCGAAAGCCTTAAACAATTGATTACGTAAAAAATTAGTCAGGCACATTAAAAACAACGCTAATATGAGATCCCTGTATGTGATTGATTATGTGATTTAGACAGATATTTTTTACTATTGTACATAACTTATGTAGGTACTACATTTTATTTGTGGACCTTTTTTTCTGAGTATGTCGCTGTTATGATCGATGCTCAAAGCAACATCATGTTTTTTTATATGAACAGGGGAAAAATCACTTTCTTGGTACCGAGTAAGAGAAGTTACTCCATGTGATAATGTCCAGAGATAGTTGTACGTCTTCAGATTCAAAACGTAGGTACGTTCGGGGTTACTAAAAAAAGCGTGATCCAGCATCTTGTCCTCCCAGGTAAACAGTTGGAATAATTATATATATATTCATAATAAAAATAAATGTATTTGTGCGTATATTTCTGACCTTTTCTGACATTTCTAATTCGCAGATATTCCACAGATGTAAACAATATTCATGTAAATGATATATGATTATATTGTGTAGTGGAATGAATTATTAGAACTAACTTAATATTTTATAATAATCTCAACTAAAACCTAATCTGAACATAAAGGGTGTATTGTTGTAAACCGATACAGTACAAGTGTTAGTAAAACATGTTGTCTCACAGTGTTATTAATACAAAAGTGGAATACTACTCTATTTCAGTAGATATAATATAGAAATGTGCGGTACGTAGTAGATGTGGGTGTACCTAATAGTAATGAATCCACATTAATTGCCTTGACATGTTGGTCCTTTGTTATAAATGTGTTTGAATTTAAATGTCTAGAAATGTTTTATATATCGTGTTATGGAGTGAATGTCTTAGGAATGGAAATGTGTTAAATTAATGTTTTCAAAGTGTCGATGTTAACTTTTGAGACAACATTAAGATACCTAATCTAATTTCAAAAGGCTTAATTATTCAACATGTTGTCATTTAAGTAATTTATTTAAGAACTCATTTGACTTTATAAATTAGTTTACTGACAATAGACAGTACGAAAATTTGTGATTATTTTTACGACGTTTGAAATTTGTAAACTAATTATTATAATATAAAGATCGTAATAAAGTGAAGAATTAAAAAAAAACAAACCACAGTATTTTTTTCTTCATAAGTATAACTATTTTGATCAATTAAAGAACCATAAAGTTGCGCCTGGTCGTAACGTCACACAGCAACTTCAAAACAACGCACGGTGATATTATCATGAGGGCCAACTGCAATATAACTTCCACAATTTACTTATCTGGGAGTGTTGCAATGTAATCATCTTTATAATATAATCTGTCGCTTCATTCGACAAGTGTTCCATACAAATACATGATGCGTAGTGTTATTGATGTCGACCGTCGTAAAGTAATCGAGCGCTATCTGTCGTTGCTGTCCGCCGTCACAAACGAGGCGTGGAATCTTTATTTTATCTATACAAGCACCAGACGTTACTAACCCCATCTTGACATCAAACAGAAAAAGTAGATAGAATCGTAAACGTAAAGTAGTGTGTTCAAATCATCGAATATGTTATATGTCGTAATAGTAACACTATGGTTACATCTCAATGACGTAATGTACTAAACCTTATGTTATCTACGATAAATTATCTTAGAGTGCCGCACAATATGTTGAGTAGAAAAGGCAGTTTAGTTGGCAACGATATTACGCATTAAATGAAATTTATTATTTAACTGATTGGATTCTAACGCAGATTTGATTACTCCATATTCCACGTAATATTATATTATATGTCTTTTGTACAATATATACCTACTTGAGTATGATTAATATTGTTGGTAGCCTTATCGAAGAGTTTTTGTACTGATGACCAATAGAGTTTTTAAGTCCACTAACTATGACTTAGTGATAACTGCTGATATATGCTGTTTAATATGATGCATCTTATCTTGTATGTATGCTTAAGTTTTGGGTTAATTTTATTTGATATGTGAATTATATCTTCAGCATTTATTAATATTATTCTCTGTTTTGTTACAGAAAACAATTTTATCTGTGACTGCCGTCTAACATGGATGCACGTTCTTCGCAATGATACCCGAAATGAAAAGACCAAAGCTTCTCTGGAACAGATAACATGCTTTCTGGATTCTAACATCAAACCAAAGTTCATAGACAATTCTTTGGACAAAAGTGATAAAATTCAACAACGCACTAAAACATATAGTCACACTGATACAAAAAGGTTGTATGACAAACCAAAACAAAAGGTTCTGAATCAAAAATCTCCCATTGAATACTTAGATGGACCAGATAAAAATGGCATGGAAGATGAAGCTTACGATGAACAAAAAGATGGTACAGGTCATAATAGTTCAGGACAAGTTTTAAATGATACTTTTAAAAAAGCAAATAGAAAACATCTGTTTCAAATTCCTATTGAAATCTTGCCATGCCCTGAAGAGTTGAAAGATTCAACTGAAGCACCTCTCTCAAGACCAAGTCGTGGAGAAGTGAAAGACTTTAGGGGTGTGAGCTTAGGGTCTGTTGCAAAAGGTAAAACCACAATACTCCTTATGCAAACCATTGCTGTTATGTGGTATATCTGTCATGTGGTCGTGTAAAGGGAAAATTATTATTATTGTTGCGTGCAATACTAATATTCATAATATGAACCTAGTATTATTATATTCCCAATATGTGAATATTACTTTCAAGCTATGATACACATAAAATAAATACCATACATACCATCTGAAATATAATTCATTAAAATGAAAGACTCTGCCCGTTGCATCGAACTGCACGAGTACCATGATTGTAATAGGAATAGTAATGTGTCAGAAATGTACAATATGTTCATCAGTGAAGGAACGATATGGATACAGTTATACTCGTAGTACGACTTGATATAATGGGCATGGACTTTTTACGTAATTCCTAAATTTATTTTAATTTTCAATTGAAAATAGTATAAATTTATTTTTTACTTTTCTGTCTTTGGGATTAATATTTTATAAAAATGTCATATATATTTAGTATTTAATATAAACATAATATTATATATACGTAAGTGTGCCGTAGCTTGTAACTACAATCAGTGTGATTTAAATGTGTAATTAATTAAATAATAATTCATATTATTATTCTAATTTAAATAAATATTAGAATAAAATTATATTATTATCATTCTGCCCTATAAACTCAATATCGTAATGTAAATATTTTCACAATGTGTCCATGTGCAAAGACTGTCTACTTTATTATGATAAAATCCAAATTTGGGATTTAATTTGACGAACCACGCCGGTTAATAAAATATTGAACAAAAAAAAAATTCAAATCATTTCCGCGATACTTATGTTTTTCCAAAAATATCGTTAATTATCTGTCTTTAAAAATATATTTGTGTACCGGTGTTATATCAATGGTGTACCGCAAAATTTTTGTTTGAATTTTGCAGTAAATGAGCTTGCGTGGTGATTTTTTTTTACATGCTAAATTAATTTAATATTTAATAAAAAATAAATTAAAAAAGCATTTATATTTCATTAACCATGAATTTGTGATATCAACAATGTATGAAATAATTTTTATTATTCATACTTTTTTTTATTGTATTTAGAATCTGCATACATCAAAGATACAATATTGTAAAGAGTTTTGGGAATATTTAAAAAAAATCTTTCAGTAATTTATTGATATTTATTATTTTATGAATAATTTAACATGTGCTTTATATTAAAATAAATATAAAAAAAAAACTTATAACTATTCATTTTATTCACCTCATTTTGCAAGATTATTTCATATAATTATTTTGTGAAAACAAAAATATTCAAGGATATTTTTATTTATTTTCAAAGCGTTCAAAATATAAAAAATAAAGTGGAAAGACTAAAAAATCAATTTATAAAGACGACTTAAAAAATAAAGGTACTTAAAATACTGTATCTATTTATTAAAGCAAAACAAACATTTTTATTTAGAAAAATATATCAGAAAACATGAGTACCCGCGCAAAGAGGAACAAATTCATAGCGATAAATAATATCGTTGTAGTACATAATATCTTTTTCTTTTTCCTCAAATTCTTTTTACTATTTTGTTTGAATCCAATATGAAGAAAAATAAATGAAGAATATTGATAAACATTTTGCACATAGCTAACGCTAATAATTTTATGAACGTTTTTGTTTTTTTATTATGATTCAATAGATACATACATTTGTTTTTGTTACTTAATACATACCATTGATTATTCAATCAAAAAATATTTTTAAAATGTAATTACATTAGTTCGTAAGATTGACATTTATACCCACATAATATAGATATAAGAAGCTTATTATATAAGGATAATAGTTTGAAAGTATTTAGAAACATGTGTTTCAAATATTTATAATCATTTCAGCATAATTTGAAAGCTTCTTTTAAAAAACTGATAATTTTATTTATTTAGAATTTTTGTTTTAGAGTTATAATTTTTTTATAGTTCACCGAACATGTGAAGTATGAAAGTTACATTTCGAAAACGTCACTTATTTTAAGTGATGTTTTTGATGCTGAAATTCACTTTTAGTCTTTCAGCCTGTTATGTGGATTGTGGTTAACTTTGATCAAATGTTAAAGAGAAATATGAAACAGATATTAATCTTTGCCTAACACGAATCATTTCAAAGCAGCGTTATTTAAATATTAATTACTTAATGATGGTACGCAAACTGAAAACGTTGGGATTCATATTTATGGATAGTATAATATGTTATATATAAATAAATAAATAAAATAAATAAATAAATACTTTATTCGATCAATATCAATGTACAAACGTTGAGACAATATATCACCAATTGGCTACAATTAAGTTGCAACAGCCTCACTAGGTTGCCCTGTATCGAGGCGTGCTGCGTGAAAAAATATTAAAATAAAAACATACAATTATTACATCTTACAAAAAAAAAAAACAAAAAAATAATTACATCAGCAAATTAATAAATCAATAACAAATGGATGAATGAATAAAAGAACAAATGAATAATTGCATATTTTTAATAACTTGATTATTTCGAATGATAAAAAAAACCATTTTTAATATGTGTAATGAAACCGTTGAAGGAATTGAAAAGTTATGAGTCGGATATATTAACATTTTTTATTATTATAATTAAAATGATATTTTCAAAACGCACAGACAATTACTACAATATATTCAACAAGTATTTACCATAGCTTACTTTCATTCAATTGTAATTTGTTTGATTTTCAAATATGTTTATTTAATTTAATAGAATTAATTGTTATATAAATAATATTATGAATAAAATAGTGAAACATTTTATGTACATAATTAAACCTACCAAATATAACTATTTGTATTATGAATATTATTGTAAAACTTAATTATTATTGTAATGTTATTTTGTAATCATTTGTGAATTATATGCATCTTTGGATAAGATCTAAATATTATATTTTAATACCTGTTAATTTATAGTATCTTTTAATTTAATCGTAGTTATTCCTTCTTTATTTTTTTGATTGATGAGTGGCGTCTGTGTTTCTAAGAAGGTTCTAGAAATTATTTAATAGAATTATTTGATGAAAAAGAACACGTGTATCTTTTGATTGGACGTGATAATACAACAATTTATATAATATTATTTTTCGATATTTCAAATCGAAAATGGTAAAAAAATATTTAAAAAAATAATTTTTTTTTACCTAATAAAGCAAGTAAAGTTATCAATTAATGGGCTGATTTGAGAAATAACATAACAATTAAGTTATTTGAACTTCAAATTTCAAAATGTGATATTGTAAAATAAAAATTATCGAACCATTTTTCTTGTCTTGCTTGCGACGTTCTGATAACATTTTACTAAATTAATTGGATATTGAATAAAGAATAATACTTTAAACCACACCAAAGAACCAAATTAATCTTTTATTCAAGTTTTTACATTACATATTAAAGCCAATTAGTTGAGATTGCTTTTCAAAAATTTATATAATTTTTTGATATACAGATCACTGTACATAAACATAATTGCTAATATTTTATAGTAAGTAAAATATAATGTGTATTTTTGAAAAATTGCTATTATAATTCTTTATAAATGTATATTTCGGACATTAATCTCTAGCAAAAAAAAGAATAAACATAAATTCAAATAGTCATGATCCATTCTTGTAACAAGAAATAATATTCATTTAGAAATATAAACAAAGTTGTTTCTCACTGGATGGATAATCTAAAGCTTTTGAAAATCTATCTGTATTATCATTCTACATTGGGGTAGGCAGAGAAGAAGAAATGTCAAATCGACCTGTCTCAAATAAAAATAATACTAATTCACTTTTATAAGTGTGGTCGATATGTACCTTGAGTGTATAACTGTAATGTAATAATGATATATGTTCAAGTATACTTTGTAATACAATGTAAAAAGGCTTAAACGCCGTTTAATGTATTAAATAAATAAATAAATAAATAAATAATTAAGTAATATTGTAATTTTCACAAATAAACTTTTGTTTTTTAGTTAATATTCGCGACTCATTTATTTAACCCTATTTATTGTGGTTTGTAATACCTAAATAGCATTTTTACATGTCAAACAAATAAGTTATCGGATACTCAAATGTAGTAGGTATAATAAATCTTAATTATAAAACATGTTGATGATTATTTATCTTCAATTATTAATAGTGATCCACTATTCCATTACGCTATGCATGCTTTATAATTATATATTTTTAGTTTTTTTTTATATTAAGCTTAATTTCTGTTTATGATTTAATTTTATAAGTATCTATTATAGTCACCAAGTACCTCTCCATCATTGTTATTTTGTTACATATAGCTGTAATCTTTTCAGGTTTTTAATTAAATAATTATAAATACCAACATTAATAATATTTTGGATGTTAGAAAATTATTAAAATATTATAAGTACCTATACAATTTTCATATTTAACCTGATAATACGAGCTAGAATTCATTAATATAATTATTTAAGAAGAATTTTAATTACCCGAGTGGTTTTTTTGTGAATGATTCTGAAAAATTATTTGGTTAGAAAAAGCATTATGTTTTCCTGTGAAAGTTCAACGTCACTTAATTGATGGGTGAATATCTACAATATAAAAAAAAACTCCAATTTCAAAAGAAGATACCTATCGAATGAAATTTCTGTGGTTAAGAATACATTCCATATAAACCAAGTATCTAATATTTAGTTCGCATTTCATTGATTGACGGGCTGTTTCACCACCTCTGGATAAAGTTCTAGATAACTATCCTTAGGATAAATTTATCTACAAGATAAACTGAAGCGAGCGTTTCACCACCTACAGATTTCTTACGGATTGTTATCCGCCAGATAGCAGTGGCAACGTTGTAATTTCATGCGTTTGTTGCATGAATGTATGCACGTAGGTAGGAATATATCGTGCGTTGCCTAGGAATATATCTAGGCAACGCACATGTAAACAATTTTTGACAGTTTAACACTATCTAAGGCTTATCCGCCGGATAACTTATCTAGAACTTTATCCATAGGATAGCGCTGTCAGGGAGTCGTGAAACGCATTTTTCGTTTTATCCGTTAGATTTGTGTTGGATTGGCTATCCGGCACTTTATCCAGAGGTGGTGAAACAGCCCGTGAAACATCTCCACAAATCGGTAATGTATCAATTGCTTTTTTTTTTCATCTCAATCTGATTGCGCGGTCTACTTTCCGAGTTAGCTTGATATTTTAATATAATATGATTTTATTTTCTCACAATAGATAGATATTATTTTATCATTATCTCAGACCAAGTTGATTCATCGCATATAATTTGAAACGAATCATTAACTTCTAACGATTTTCCGAAAAATAATGGTGTGTAACTTGGATAAAAAATATTGAATGATGTTATAAAGGCTAATACGGAAAACTATTCTATCGAAATCAAATTCTGAGTAACATTGTAATCTGTAAAACTTTGTATTTTTAATACATTTGTTACGTTTTTCCACTTTGTTTGATTAAATAAAGTTATTTTATCATTCATAATTGGTAAGCATAAAATCTGTTTAATTTTACTTATATTACACGTGTAAACCAGGTCCTTGAACGAGATTAATTTCAATTCATAAACAATATTATACATGGTATAAAGAGTTCATGTCGATTTCTAATAAACAAGAGAAATAAATACTTGATAAACTAACATAAAAATATTACATGGATATTAATTTACACAGATCAAGCTTGTCGCAAAAGTATATAAATCTTGTATTATGGGTAATAACGGGACGATACACACTTAAAATGCACAAATTGTCGATTGCATTAAAGTACTTTGAAAAATATTTGTTTAAAACATTTTGTTTTTCCCTTACATTATTAATATTCATTACCCCTTGTGTTTTTATTGTTGAATTGAAATGACTATGTAGGCATGTCAATAATTTCATTTATTAGAGTGATTTGTATGTATACGTAAATAATAAAAAAATACACTTCACTATGATTTAATTATATTTGAATCCTTTGAATGATCTTAACTTAAAATGTTTAGCTATGATATGTGTGTATAAAAATGTTGATTGTTTTTCTTCAAATAATCGTCACTTATGGTTGTGCACCTGTATTGGTTAAATGCGATTAAGTAGATTGATGTTTTTGAAAAATAAAATGTTTTAGTAGCACTCGAAGTTAGAATGATAAATAATTGAAAACATACATTGCTGTTACTATCCCCAGCACGGTAGAAAAAAACCTATATCTTATTTTTTATAATCAACTTAGAATATTTTTGTTTTGTAAATAAATTTATGCTACTGTTATTAATACGCTCATATTTATCTATTATATATATGAATTAAATACTTAGATATTTTAGGTTTTTTAATTGTATTAATACTTATAAAGTATCATGTTTGTATCACATTTGTATCACAAACATGATTATTTTTAAAATAACATAACATAATTATACCATAATTATTATATATTATTATGTATGTGTATTGCTAATAATTAAAATAATGTAATGATTATTAATTAATTGAATGATGAGTGAATAATGTATGTTATAATTTAATTTTGTCTTCATGTTTCCAATACGTTGCGAAATAAAATAAAATTCCATAAAAAATACAATATTAAAATTATATATTGCTGTTTTAATTACAACCCATTTTATTTTCATCAACAACAAAACATGGTATTTGATTATTTGATTGAAGAGAAAAATGGATATTTATTATTTACGGCTAATTAGCCTTTTACACAATATTTTACATAGGTACAATATCATAAGAAAACTTAGGTAGGTACCAAATACAAAATTAACTAATCAATATGACAAACATACATCTATCATTACAATTTTAAAATAAAACAACAGAAGGCAACCAAAATAAAATATCAATAGATAAAATTAACAGAAATTTAACAGAATCTGATAAAATTATACTTCAGCAAATGAAAATTAAAATGTTTTATAAGTAGGTACCTATACACACTTAAGACAAAAGAAAAATATTTAAAATATAATATACAGTATAATGAAATCATAAAATAACAAAAGTGGTAGGTAAATAAAGTTTAAAAATTTCTTAATTTTATAGGTTTGGTTTAGCAACCCGATAAAGAACATTATGTTTTCATTATCAATATTTTAGAAAATCCTACATCACAGAACATTTTTCTTCTTCAATTTTTATTCAAGTTTTCTATGTAGATGTTGAATATCGCATGTGAGAAATGCCCTACACCCTGTGAAGCAAGATGCAGCTCTTCTACATGAAAATCTGAATTCTAGTTGATGAAAACAAGTTTCTACAATGATGAGGGGAATAAAAATAAGAGAAAATTTGAATAATATAGAAACCTTAATAGAGTAAAACACACTTTTCTATATCAAGCAACACGATACTACTGTTTTCCCATTATCTGGACAATGTCACCAACCAATCTTTTATGGGGTCTTCCTGAACTTCTTTTGTCCTTCTACGGCCTCTATTCAAGAATTTTGGAAGTCCACCTGTCATCATCTCGCCTTACCACATGACCAGCCCATTGCCATTTCAGCTTGGAGACGTTATCAACAATGTCGATGACTTTTGTCTTTTGTCGGATGGTTTCATTTTTTATTTTCTCTCTCAAGCTAGCGCCTAGCATATGTCTCCCCAAGGCACGCTATACACACCTCAGTTTTCGTAAATTAATATTTATTATTCAATTAATAAGTATAAAAACCTCCCCAATGATATTCGGTCCTCTTCAACTATAGGCTCATTCAAACATAAAGTAAATTTCCTCATAAACAACCCACCATCTCATCAATAGTAGATAGTTCTCACTTTGATACATATATATAGGTATAGGTTTATGGTTGTGAATGCTTATATTTTTATTTATTTTTCTTTATATTTATATAGGTATTCTTGTTTTTTATTATATATTTCATTTTCTGTTTATCTTTTGGTCTAAACTCACTTTATAGTAAGACATACTTTTCAAACATTGTAGTAGGTTTACTGGAAGACATTGCCTCAAGGCAATATGTACGCCTTTTGTCAAATTTATATTTGACAATAAAGTGTTTATTATTATTATAAATTAATATTTTTTACTTACTAAATGACAGGTTTACTTTTGTATAATAAATGTTTAATTTGAATTTCATCAAAAACCGTGTTAGGTTTAACGGGTGTGTGTAACTTTATTAAGTGAGTTAAACTTTCTACTCGAAGCAAGTGTTTGTAAACTGTGGTACAATTACGAATAATAATTTTACAATATGAAATTGTAACGAAGATGAGTTATTATTATTCAAATGAGGAGTTTGTCGAAAACATTGGTAGTATCTACTAATAATTGTCATGACAGATACTTGAGGCTGTTAGCAGCTGACACTTATACACTTATACAATACAATATAAGTAAGTGATAATGTGTAGCAGTATACTGTTAATAAATAATAATGAGAAACAGGGAAATGCTCTTAGGGATACAATGCAATTCAGTCTCGACAAAATTACCTACTCAATACCTGTTACATAATAATTATACTAGCTATGTATATAATCAAGAATCTAGTTATGGGTGCTACGTAACCCTTATTTACTCTGAAGGTAGCACCCGTTCAGATGAACATTTACCCATAGAAATCATTTTATTAGTATTTATGGATAAGATGTATGAATCACTGGTATTACAGGCAATTTGTAGAAGAAAATCAGGAGGCTTTGAAATCTATGTACTTATTTTGAAGGCTAAGATTTCACAAGAGGTAAAAATACTATCTTCAACAAGAAAAAGATGTACTGATACAAAAATGTAATCTTTATAAAAAAATATTCTCTACTTCTTGTTTTCGCAGCGTCAAAAGGTCCTGAAAACAGCATAGGAGAAAATCTATGGAAGATATACCTAGACCCATATTAAGACACGGGAACGAAGATTGGTAAGTATATTGATATGTATTGGTAAGTATGATAAAAATAAACCAGATAATTTGTTTAATAACACACCGTTTTTTGGATAAAGCCAGCGCAAGAGCCTTATTAACAACAATTGTGTCGGTAGGCCTGAGCGATTTTTGGTTTTCCGTTGTTTCTAGAGAAATGCAGAGCTCGGAGATCTACACTGATGTCAGGCAATGAAGTGACTTGAAAACCGTGAATATGACTTTGAAGTCGACTCTTTATACAAATTCCATCTGCATATCTATCTATGCGTATCAATTGTAATAAATTTCTTTATTAATTATATTTACATAGATACTTTTATAACATGACCTATGCCGTAGTTTGTAACTTCAAGTAGATATTTTCATTTCAGATGATATTAATCATAAGATTTTGACAGATATATTCGAGTTCGTTGCTCTTTTACCTTTTGCTTTAGTATAATATTCAGCTGTTTGTTATTAGGTACTACATAAAAGTGTTTATCTATCTATTTGTTGAAGTGGATATCAATGAATAAAAGATGATTAATTAGCTGATTACCAAGAATATATTTGGCATCAACTTTTATTACTAAATTTGATAAAATATCAATTTATTAAGTAAATTAAGGAAGGTGAATCATTTTTTGAAAAAGTAATTGAACTCGGAATGTTTAATTTGAAAGTGTGAAAATTAGATAATCAAGGATTGAAAATTATTCTGAATTGTCACAAATCTTTGAATTATTATGTATTGCCTACCGACCTTAGTAAATTCTTTATGGCACGTGATTCTTATGATGTAATACTAAAATCTTCACCATTATGGATGTGTGATGTTCCGCTTTGAAATAAAGTGATCAAGTTTTACAGCTGTTCGTGGTGTCGTTATTATCTTTCTCAATTATTAAAAGTAGGGTGAGCTTGGAGTAAAACAGTCTATAAAAAAGTTTTTATTTACTCTTAAAGTACATAATCATGTTCACGTATTATTATTCTTTACGACTCTTCATTCCATTCTCTCAAGTTGAAGATCTGGCATACAGTGGTTGACGATTATTTGATGTCTTAATGCAACCCGACAACAAAACAATGTTGAGACACATATGGAAATAGAAAATGATTGTATTAATTGTGTTGGTTCACACGTAGAAAAATTCCATAATTAGGTTAGTTGAAACAAGTGTTTCTTCTATAAATTATTGATCACAAGAGAGACGTCTTTCGACGTACCAGGTCACTATCAACCATGATGATAAATGATATATTGATGACGTCTGACTGACCAACGATTGATAACTTGGTAAGTCGAAAGACGCCTCTCTCGTGGTCAAGTATTTATAGTAGAATGAAACACTTATTTCAGTTCTCCAAGCCACGAGAGAAGTCATTCCTATTCTTAAGACATGAACAAAGATTGGATAAGAATATTGATATTGGACCAGTAAATACACTATGTCGGTGCTTAGGTAGTAGAATTTTATAATGAAATAAGAAAAAACAAATGTTTTTCAACTATATTGTTTTTTTTATTGAGAGAGAGGTCTTTCGTCTTGCAGGGATATTGTCAATCTGAATGAGATTTAAAAAAAAAACACTGTGCGATAACTTTTCCTAGTAACTTACTGTACAATTCAGCTTTAATAATAATAATAATTTGTAAACGAACAAGAAAAATTCTCATTTTTTTTTAATTGGCGTTTAGGTACATACAATTTCCGTATGAGCGCTTGCGAGGCTCGTGCTAACTGAATATATTATAGCGTTATCATCGATATACATGTAGAAAAAAATATTGTATACAGAATGTCCCTTCACGAAATATTCTCTTTCTGATATGTGTGATTAAATTCAGGTTAAAAAAAATGTATGAATGTTCTGAAAGAAGACACTAATCGTTGAATCTTATATGGAGAAGACACCGTATTCGACTCATCCTATCGCCGCGTTATTGTTAAGGGGTGCTTTGAATTTCTTACAAATCCAGATACATCTTTTTTAATAAAAAAATAAATTCCGTAATACTTCCATAAGACCTGACCTTCTAAGTTTTTATTCTTTTGCATAAATTAACAATCTTGTCACCGTTCAAAATAGAAGAATGACGTTTTTCTTCACCAAACCTATTAGTATAATGAAGTAATTACGGTATTTTTGTTTATATCCATTACGGAGTTGTACTTATTATAAAATAACGAGTCCAATGAATTTTCATTTTTATTAATATAATGGAAATTCTAGCTATCTTGTACCATTAAACTAGTGACCGCTAGTCTCAAACGAACAGATTTTTTTATTTTTTGATATTTAATATTAATATTTATAGTTCCTAAGTGGACACCCTTTATATCAAATACGTGACTTATGTACTACGAATTGCTACATATGCTGATGTAATGAATTGCAAATTAAAAGGTAGCAAAATCTGAATATATCGCCAGTTGCCACATATATTAGATATTACTTTATAATATTATGTATATGAATTTGATATGTATAGTACCCTGGTATATTTTTTAAGTCCATTTTATGTTTGTTCTCTATGTATGCATGCATGTGTGTTTGTTATCATCAATGTCACACTACTTTCCTTGCGAGGTAGGCAGAAAGATGTAACTAATTCTTACATATATATTTTTCGTCATTATCGCACATTCAGATTAAAAATGACTTTAGAAGAAGGAAGACCATTCTTTTATGTTGTTTAATTTATAGCAGAATGAAACGATTGTTTAATTTATAGATAGAAAGCATATACAAAAGAAAAGCAGTATGCCAGGTGTGTAAGGAGTATTTTGTACGCGCGATTCATCCAACAAATAGTATTAGTGAATGTTCGAGGTCAGGAAGACGAATAAAAGTTCCTGCAAAAAAACTACTTCCGGACAGCACCACTATACCTACTTATCTTGGGGTTGGATTGTATAACAATTTGAAGGGAGAGTATAAGTTTAAAACAGCAGATAAGCTTTCGAATTTTAGGTATAATCTGAAAAAGGTATTTAGGTGAAAATAACTGAGTGTATTCTCGTTTTATTGATTTTTATTTTTGTTTTTTTTTTTACATGTAACTCTATTATTATTAACTTTAGGTTGGATATTATATGCCTAGTTGTGTATGTTTTGTTGCTGAATTTAAGATATAAGAATTACCCTTTATCCTTCAAAGCACGAGCTCTGCTCAATTTTGAAGGAACAAATAAAAGGAAAATATATGTTTTTATTATTATTTTGTATTGATTGACTATTGTTTTAAGTGTATATTTTTTACTGAATAAATATATTTGAATTTGAATATAATCCTTCATGCATACTCTCTTATTTAATGTGTTCGACACTCGTTCGTTCTGTTAGGCTTAGATGACATTGTTTTATAATATGTTGTACTCTATTAACGGCCTATTGACATTGCCACTTATCATGTGAAGTATAGTTTTATCCACTATATTTACCTTTATCAGTATTTCAGTAAACTTACAGAAAGTGCCCTATAAACGATTGTCAACCAACTTATAAAATTTTGACAGCTAATAAACATCATTTTTAGAATATATTGATAGATTACGATGATCACTACCATCAAAGTGAACCTGGGCTTAAAACAAGAGTATTAAATAAATGAAAAGTCGCCAAATTAAAGGTGGCTTAAAGGAGCACTACTGGTCAGTTCTTTATGGTGTAGAGGCATGGACTCTCAAGGTTGATACCATAAACCGCTTGGAGGCGTTTGAAATCCACCGAAGAATGTTAAGAATATCTTGGACTGACATGACAGGTAACGTTGAAGTATAACGTAGAGCAAATGTTCACAACAATCAAGCTCCCTAATACTTCATAGTTTGATTACATAATGAGAGGAGAAAAATATGTCTTCCTAAGACTGGTCATAGAAGGGAAGATTGAGGGACGTAGAGGGGTTGAAAGAAGGTGGCTTTCCTGGCTCTAGAACATTCAGGAGTGGACCGGGATGAAAGGTGTGGAGGAGCGGTTTCGTGTTGTCCAGAACAGGAAGAATTTCTCCCAGGTGGTCGTCTACGTCGGGGGGACTCGACCAGACACGTAAAGAAGAAGAAGAAAAAGAAGAAAGGAGCACTGTTGTTTATCCTTAAAGTTTATGGCGTCACGGGCGGCCCTTTTTGTAATGAATCGTTTCTATGACATCGACATGTGATTCAATTAGCAAAATATTGCTCTTAATGGAAGGAGCTCATTGCTATCCTACATAATTATTATTGAGTGGAGATTGAAATCAAAACTAGGATATTAAATAAAATAATGTTAAAAATAATAATTTATTCGTGATAAAATTAATATGTGGCCGTTCTTTTTGGTGTGACGTATTCGTAATATAAACACAAAACACAGAGAGGTGAAAATGTTTTGAAACTTGAATTTAGTAGATATGTATGTAGTGGGTAGGTATAAATCACGCTTAGTTTGAATCATTGCCGAATACAACATGAGATGTGAATAAATTTCCACACATTATAATAATGTTGTACCAGAAATGTACCACGCTACGGTGAAAACTATCTCAAACACAAGTGGAATAATGGTATATGAACCCAATGTTATATCTGTAGTATAGACAAGGACGAAAAACACGATTTTTTTATATTTATAGAAAACCCATTAAATTATATTTTTTTGTGAACTGGGAATTTGAACAAACTTAAGTTGACTATCAGTGAGAGTGATCAATTGAAATTATTCATCAAGAGTGGTTCAAAATATGATCATCTACACTTCTATTATTAAGTAAAATCCAGTCCCCGACATCCAATTGTGTCGAAAATTCATAACATAATTGAACAAACTTATTTGATTGCGGATGCCTTACATGGAGTTATACAAAATGGATTCCAAATAACGTCGTAGTACGTAATCTGCTTGTCGTGAAGTTAAAACAGGTCGGTTGTGGAAGAATTCGAAACCGGAATTTGTAACCTGATAGAAGCCTGAGAGTACCATCAGTTTACAAATCGAATGATTCTTTTGTTGAAAAACTCAAAAATGCTTATTTTGATATAAACGAAATTTACAATTTCGTTCTGGTCTTACAATCCACATATTGTGTTTCGGTGGTAGTCGGTTTATATAAATGTACGTTAGGTATTCAATCAAAAGTGCTGCTTCTCTGTCCAATGAAATAGAAAGGTAATGCTGCCTAGTGCCTACCTCTACACAGAAGGATTTGGAAGGTCTCCCAATGACTAATTTACATATTCATATGTACCTACCTAACTACGTAATAATACGTATTACAACTATAGCAAGTGGGTACTATTTCTCTGTGTGTCGAATTATTTAATTGAGAGTGGACATTTCCAAGTCCATCTGCTTTTGGATGTTTTGCTATATAAAATTTACATACAATTCACATTCATATATTACCTTTATAAACTTGTGTTCCTTGTAACATTCTAACTGTAACATTTCTCCCATAGTCGGCAGATTTCAGTGACTCTCTCAGGGTTTATCGTTGGGTAAATTTATTGTGGTGGTTGTGCTAAGGAAACACTAGCATGATGTTGTATGATCGGTTTATTGACGAAGAATATGGTTACACAGATTATTATTACACCAAACAAAACAATTCACAGTTTTTAATACTGAATTACATTATTATAGCGACACTCACAGTATTTTGTAGAAGAGAAGAGACATTTTATTTTTGGAGCGAGCCCCTGCTATGTCTATTGTAAAACGAATAGCAGGAGACTGGCCAAAATGGCTGACTCCCGGAAAAGGATCAAGAAGAAGGAATCTGTTTTTATGATAATATCAAAAGGTATTTACGATTTCTCTAGATAGGGGCCAGGGCTTTCACAGGATTTCGATAGATGGCAACACAAGTACCATTTTTTGGATATTAAATTATAAGGGTCCCATGACACCATCTCAAGTTGTCTTTTAAAGAAAAAAAATGAATAAAAAAAAAGAAAAGTTTCAAAGTCAGTAATAAGAAGGATTCTACAGAACTAAGAGTGTCAAAGATAAGAAAGATTTTACAATACTGTGAGTGTCAAAACAAGATAGATTTTACAACACTGTGAGTGTCAAAACAAGGATACAAATTATCATAACAGACATTAGTAACAAATTCTTAATTATTCCTTACAAATAGACATGTCTCAAGCAAGCAAGGGACCAGGAAGATGCACCGACAGAACAGGTCGCGGATACGGAATCGTAGACAATGTTCTCGCCATACTTCTAGGTAAACCTTTACATGCTTAAGACAAAACAAAAAAAAATTAAATTCTTTTACATAATATAACAAAACCTTCAACAATTTCCCAAACACTTTTCCTTACTCCAAGAGGAGGTATCCATTACAATTAAATCTGATCTACCTCTATTATAAGGGCGGTAATCCTTTACCCTATAGCATTTTTCTTTTGTGGAAACTTCCACCTATTTCATACAGGCAAATGGTTAATATCAGGTACCAAACCTATCGCGCAGAGCTTCTCTAAGCGACCTGTATGAATTTTCTTTGTTTGAGCGTCCTCAAACCTCACTTGGACAATAAGCTTGTCGGGCATTAAAAAATTGATAATTTACTATATAAATTTGAGTTAGAACTGATTGTTTTAGGGTAGGACGATTAGTCATATCTCTATATCAGTCTAACCCAGGAGATGTACATGGAAGATGGCGAATCATCCAATGACTCCTTAACATTCATACTAGGCAAATAGAAATTACTGTAAGGGTACGCATTCCATACAGTAAAATTGCCGCAAAATGGCCAGCAGGTTCACACCATGTGAGAAACCTTGCCATATAATTTAATTACAAAACCATGCACACTAAAGATTAAAAACAATAAACTTATTTTTTAATTTGACTGATGCGACCTTGATCCTCAATTTAAGATTTTACATTAATGATTTGATAAACTAAGAGAATTAGTGGTAACTTTTCACGCATTTTCATACTTCATCTTTTATCGGCCGTTTTTTCATGTATACTTCATTCTTCCGTACCTTGCATTCATCATCTGTCATAAGTCATTCATCAGTTACCACATAACTCAGTGATTCAAGAGTTCACACAAAATTTAAGGAAAACAACAAAAGAATTCGTATACTTTCGTATACTGGAGGGTCAAAATTACATCAGTTATACAGTACAAAATTCCTTAAAACTAACATGTTGTATGACTTTTGCCTGCGACAGTGGATGGGTTCAGATTATTGTGAACACGTTGCTAATGAAAACGGCTAGCATATGAGATGATAAAGGCAACTTCATGCATCCACGGGCGCAAACAAAAAGATGATCAAAACATACAAAAAAAATTATTTAAGGGCGCCACAAGGTTCGAACAATTCAAAATTCTCACAGAAGCGGAACCTTGAAGAGCCTCTATGAGTTTTCTTAACTAAAAGTTTACAATAACATGGGCTGCAAAAGTTACAAGTACTTTAAGAGTAGAAATACCAAATTTTTGACTATTAACAGTATTATAATTTATTTTGCTTTAAAGAAGAAAGAAAGATAATTCCTTTGACATTACTATGACTGTAAATATAATTTCTTTTGTGAGTCTAACATTGTTATTACATACAAAATTCACTATTAACATTGACCTGTGATGTATAGACATAGTTCCTTTTATTCATTAAAATTGCAGCCCAAGAAAACATTACATTTTTACATAAATTCTTTACATTACCAAAATTTCAAGTTTACATTGATGGATTTACATTCAGAATGAAATATAACAACAAAATTTTTGGAGAAACAGAGACTTGATGAAACGAGGTGCCAATTTTTTTCGAAAAATTACAGATGATTCAGACATTTTGAGATTCTAACGTGGAATGATAATGGAATAATAAACGGTTCTTCTATATAAGTTGATCCTTACACAGGAGAAATAGAAAAATTGCACATGCAAAACGTTTTGAATTGACGATCTGAAAGAAAATTGGCAAATAATAATCAACAAGACAAAAGATTATACGTACCAATATTCAGCGCTGGATAGATTGCGATGGACTTGCAGGAATTAAAAAAAATTCTTTAAAAGAGGAAAAAAAAAAAAAATTTTCCAAAACAAAAAAAAGTTGAGAAACAGTGGACACCTTGGTTTGAAAATTGCTCTAGGAAAAATGGACTCCTACCAAGAATCCAAAAAAAAATTCCTCAAAGCAAAACAAATGTTAACAAAAAAAAGTTTGGCAACCTTTGTAACATCAAATCTCAACAGTTGGGAACCATTGGATACTAAAAAAAATTGTTTGGAAGTCTTGTCCTTTGATAAGACTCGAAAAAAAATCAATAACAATTATTTCTTTAAATTGTTAAAGTTTGGAAATCGCTGGAAAGTTTGACATTCCCTGGAAATATCGTAGACATAACATTACATACATTACATATCATATAATTAACAATTCCAGCATATGAGTAAAGAATTATTGGTAATTATTCAAATTTGTTTTGTTAAGCCTCTTCCAGCAATATTGAGGTCTATGATCATTTCACTTCAAACCATACATAAATACATCCACAGCCCGCGTGACACGCACGCTAGGTAGGTACAAGTATAATGAATTTAAATTTAATTTCTTTACTCTTGAGTATATTCAACCAGATATAGAAAAAACTTTACTTGGACTATTTCACAAACTGGACATTTATAAATTTACAATTCTTATTTTGTAGATCCCTCAGTGTAGAATCTTACATTAACAAACAAATAATTCCGCAAATAATTGTAAAGTGATCCTAGCCAGTATGACTTGAATTTATGCAAAATTGAAACTGGAATTTTTACAATCTCTTTGGCACAAAAGGCAAAGCATGGAACAACATGTAAAAAAAAACTGTATCTATAGTAGGTATATAAAATATTTCAGTACAAAATGAACAAAACAACACCATATTTTTCCATAAAAACCTGTGTAGTAGTCAGACGAATAAGGTTGTCTATTACTAGTGAAGGAAGCATTTATTTCCTCATCCTCAAAACCATCAAGCATCAAGGGTTCTCTGTGTAGATAAAGAAGGCCTCGAAGAAACGTCAGATCTAGATGACAAAACATGGGACATCCTTCTATTGGAGGTCAGGAACCGTCAAGGAAGAAAATTCCGTCATAGACATCCTTCGTAGTGGTGGTAGCAGGCTTCTTAAGGGATTGTAACGTTGGAGATCTTCATCTCATCAGAAGGAAATTATCTGGACGTCTTAGGAAAGTTTGGAGTATCTGTTCACAATCTTGTCAATTTCTCGTTGTATTTATTTCTTAAATTCTCCATTCATTAACAATATCGGGTCGTACTTGCAATATAGCGGATTTCTTTTTGAAGATCATAAATGTATCTCGCATATATTTATTATTATAATTGTTTTTATTTTAACACTGTTTATAATTCAAATAAATGTACTCGTTCATTTTTTTTTTCCTTGTTGGTGTAACGGTTTTTTTTTTCTTTATTATATGAGTTTTTTGAGGGCGCGCAAATGTATCACGCACTTGATTATTTATTAATTAAAATGTGGTTATTATTAAAATGTTCTTATTATTTCACTGATTATTTAACTCAAATATTCACTGAAGTACCATTATAGTCCTTATTGGTCACGCGGTGAAATTTTTTGAAGAGCAAAGTTGTACAGTCTTGCTGTGAAGAAGGGAAAATTTCAACTGTTTTTTTGATCGAACATTCTAGAGAAGTGTGTGTGTGTTGGTGATGCATGGAAACATGGGTGGGTCACGTGATACGTAACGAACTTATCTACGCACTATTTAATGTTATCATTTATGCATTGTTAAATTCACTTCAAACACAACAAAAACCACAATAATTAGGCATCACGTTGGAGCGCCAATCTGTAACATTCAAACTGTAACATTTCTCCCATAGTCGGCAGATTTCAGTGACTCTCTCAGGGTTTATCGTTGGGTAAATTTATTGTGGTGGTTGTGCTAAGGAAACACTAGCATGATGTTGTATGATCGGTTTATTGACGAAGAATATGGTTACACAGATTATTATTACACCAAACAAAACAATTCACAGTTTTTAATACTGAATTACATTATTATAGCGACACTCACAGTATTTTGTAGAAGAGAAGAGACATTTTATTTTTGGAGCGAGCCCCTGCTATGTCTATTGTAAAACGAATAGCAGGAGACTGGCCAAAATGGCTGACTCCCGGAAAAGGATCAAGAAGAAGGAATCTGTTTTTATGATAATATCAAAAGGTATTTACGATTTCTCTAGATAGGGGCCAGGGCTTTCACAGGATTTCGATAGATGGCAACACAAGTACCATTTTTTGGATATTAAATTATAAGGGTCCCATGACATCCTACAATATAAACATGAGTGGTAAAGTATAATAATAATACTTTGCATTTATCGATAGAGTTGACGTTTATGTATTAAAACTCCATATTAATAATGACTGTATAGTACTTGGAATAACTTTGTGAAAGTTCATTTTAATAGAATATTAAAATAGATTTAAAATGAAACGCTGTATTACTTTCACAATGAACAATATTTGACTCAGAGGCCTTTCGGGTAGATCATCATCAGTGAGTTTTTATTAGCAACTAAATACAAGGAAAAAGAAATACAGATGTTTACAAATATTATAAGATACCTAATAGGCAAAGTGAGTATGGGATCTATGGAGGTGTGTGTAGCATATTATTGAGAGTAGGTAAGGGTGTATTGGTAAAAAGGCGAGTAATGGGAGAGTATAGGGAGGGATTTGGATGTTAATTAGTTTTTTAATTGCTTCAAATTCTAAAAGATTCATTTTCCATTCTTTTGGGCATTTCTGCAAAAATTCTACATTGTTTTCGTATCGATCCACAGGATCTCTGAACTGTGATTTGCTCCAGCGCGATATGTTTACGAACTCTATGCTGAAACAAAAAATAATTGATATTCTTTATTTAACTTGTACTAACATATGACATTTTATATTGAAAAAATTACGAATATGAGGCGACTGGTTCAAATTAAAAACGATTTGACGATCAAAAGGTATTATGATAGTACTAAATACGTAGTACATACTTAGTCGAAACGAAAGGATAATTATTTTATACTTGGCGAATGGAAAGCCTCTCCCTAGGGTATTTATTGGAAGTATAGAGGAGGAAATAATGATTTTATATAATATTTTATATTAAATAAAATGATATCATTATTATATGCTGCCCTCTCTGGATTGAATGTCATCTTATGTATTATGATTGAAAAAGATCATAATACTATCTTTCATAAAGATGTTTCAACAAAAGTCCGGTTAAAGTCCAATTATGAATTGATTCTTACAACCGATGAACTTAACTTGTGGAACTTAGCGTTCAAAGCGATAGATTTCCTAGTTTTCTATACTAATATCAATATTCATAAATCTGGGATATCTGAAACTTCCAGATACAGGCTAACACGATTCAAGACAATTTGACTAATTATATGCTTAGCAGAATTTAAAAACAATCTAGGTATGCTACAAAATTTCTGATTTCAATAACAACTGGTAAGTCTAAACCGTTCCTTAAATCAATTAAATCATAGTATCGTCATGGTTTTATATTCTCTTTCCAAAATTTTGAATTTGTTGAATGCCATACCTAATATGGTTTACACATAATAAATGATGCGTTCATCTATCAAGTTTCAAGTGTGGAAAATAATATGTATTTAAGCCTTTGATATCAACTTAGTTTAGGAAACTAATAAAAACATCATAGTTAGGTCAAGCTTGTATTTGGATTTAACTATTTATTTTTCCTAACGTTCATTAAAGTCTAAATATTTTATAAACTGTTAAATTTATAAAATATCTACTTTCAAAAGATTTTTATATAACGATGAAATCTCGTAAATTTTCAAATCATACAATCCCTTCATAGATAATTATTATCATCATACAACAACATTCAGACTCAGTCTTATAAATTACATTAGCCTTTGGTAAATTGTTTACGATTTTGATTACTTTGATGAAACTCTTCAATTGGCAAAGAACAAAGGGATAAGACGAATCAAAAGAACTTTCTATTATTTTGTTTATAAATTATTATACAACGTGGTTTCTTCAACAAAATAATCAAATAATGATAATAAAATTCATTGAGACTGTTTGATTGAAAATAATTCAACATAAGATAATGATTAGTCTTATGATCAAAATTCCTTTTCATCAAAGTTTTTATTAATCTACACTATACATATATTATTTAATTTGGGTGTGAAATGAATTTTGAAACATTATATTTTTATGAGTTAATTTAATATTCATCTCACAATATTAACAATAAAATAGGTTGTAAAGATTGGGTTTGACTTTTTACTGCAGTCAGGTTAATTTTAATATTTCGCGGATTTATATCGTTGATAAATTCAAAAAACATCACATAAGATAATTTTTCAAAACATGAGATATTGTGGTGCATTGTTTTTCAGTTTTCTAATCATCTTTTATTCGTTAAATAAATAGTGTTTAGTAAAATAGATAGGTATACGAAATAAATAAAATAACACAATAGAGAAAAAGATTTGTTATTATACCTTTTTGTTTTCAGTACACGTAAGAAATTATCATTATAAAATAAAGTGGTGTTATTTATATTTTCAATGGGATTGTTAGCTTAGAAATTGCCAATTGTTATGTATGTGTCTCGATATAAAGAATAAGATATCCACCGGAGCTTACAGAAAACCCAAAGGCAATTGTCTCCAATATATAAATAATTTATCAGAGTTTGATAAAACCTAATGTTACTGCGCCATTCCATTGATATTGACAGGTAACCCTCGTTCTTTTATTCTTTTCTCGGAATCTATTAAACAAAATCAACCGTGGGATTTTTTTCCATCACATTATTATTATTCTCCCTCAAAATATCCCCCAAGGAATGAAAAATATTCTTTTGATAAAAAAAAAATGTTTTAATTAATATCTGAAATACGATTTTTTAAGTCTGGTAATAAAGTTACCGATTCTGTGAAATAATTGAGTTATTAAATTAGTAAGTAGCAAGCAATTTTAATAGGATTGTGCTTATTAATTTGTAATTTACCAGGCAATAAATCAAAATCCTACCTACATACTTGTTGTACTTAAATATCTATATTATATTTACTCAAATTCTTTTGAAATTAGTTTCAATTGAATAAAAAAACGTCTTTTAAGAATGAATGGAACAATTTATTATTGAATTTGTATGCCTTTAAAAGTGAATAATAACTTACTTATGAATGAAATATAATAAGCTTAAATAAGTATTAACGGACAGATTTTGAGCCTACCACAGGATAATATAACAAAAAGACAATGGACGTAGAAGTAGGACCCAGAAGACCAGGCAAACCAATGACCACCTGGATGTCCTCAATTGCCAGAGACCTGAAGGAGACAAAGTTGCTTTTGGAGGATGAAGGGGACCAAAAAATTTGGAAGATGAGGACTAGGAGAGCCGACTCCAAGTAAATGGGATAAAGGCGAGGGCGAAGAAGAAGAAGTATTTAATTTTAAATATCTTTTTCTCGGTCAGTTTTAGTGTACTTTTATTACAAATACATATTTCTTTTTATACACATCAGCATAATTATGCATTTTAAATCTTTCACTTTTTTCTTGTATTGGGAGTTCATGGAGGCCTAGTATTTTCTTTTTTCTTTTGTGAAGCCTCATCATCTCTATTCAATAAAAAAATCAATTCCTAAATTTGATACCTTTAAGATACAGTTTATTTAAATGTCTTACATAGTTAAACCATAAAAAAATATTAAAATGTTTTATTTACATATTATGCATGCAGGTTGGTACATCTGAATTTTGAACTTAATTTTATAAGCGAACACTAAACAAAAGGGATATTTTTGGTTCGGTTTATTGTTCAAACTTTTTGTATAGCACTGTTAACTAGAAAATAATATTCAATCTCAAATGTTAAGTTTTTATGATAATTAAAAAATGCGCCAATATATAATTAACAAACATTTTTGTATAAGAAAGCAAATTCTTTCTATTTTTAAAAAGTGTTATTAGTTGGTATATACCTATGAAAGACGAGTAATATTGCAAGAAGCTCATGCATGAAAAAAATTCTTCATAGTTACTTAATATCTATATACTCTTTTTCTTGAATGTCAGAAACACATCTTAGTTTTTTAAACAAAAAGTAACGTATTTTTTGCAAAGCTTTTTCTAATAGTAGCTTTGTGAAATGAAATAAATAGCTTCTTTTGTTTAGAAATACTTTGGGTAGGTACACAAAATAACACTTTAACACAATTTAACACAGTAAAAAATAAACATTTAAGATCTTTTCGCAGGTTGGTAAAATTAAACCTCAATGAGTTGATGAAAGAGGTGCATATATAAGATAAGGTTTATAGAAAGGGACAAAATAATAGTAATTATCTACTTTACCTTCTTGCACAAGAAGTATCTAGTAGTAACAATCAACAAGTAATGCTTTACTAGTACATTTTGTCACAGTGATCTAATTAATTTGTATGGTACTCAGAATTTCCTAAAGACACAAACAAACAAGTAAACTTGTATTTACTATAAAGACAAACACGAAATGGTAGTAAGTGCAGGTATAATAATATGTATGTACATCGAGAAAATGTGAGAATACGGTAACCATAAATTGTTTGCCTTTTGAGTCCGAGTCTGTGAACATTGTCGTAGTAAGTAATGTCAATGTTTGTAATGGTCACGACAAATTATATATCATATCTAGCTAGGAGTTAGCCAGTCTACAATGAAATAATACAACAAAAGTCCAGTGCTGCATATTTGTAAATATAAATTACTCTTTCTAGATAGAGAATAATATTTCAACATTTAACTTACTACAAGGTACCTACGTTATTATTATACGGTGTAATATTTTACAAATACACATACTTCTTATTATTTATTGGAAAAAGAGTATAGATTTTAATGTCAAAGAGGTTGGATTTAATGACTAATTTATCCAAATTGTTTACTAAATGCATTTTTTTCAGAGGATCGTTAGGCAATCCAAAGAAAAAGCTTCTAAAATATAGTATAGGTACACCAAAATTTCACCAAAATTTGATAGAACTTAATGTTAAAGACGGTTATAAAGTCATTGCTCAAGATTAAAATGTATTTTTACACACACCTTACAGATTAATTCTTTCGGAGGCCAAAGTCTTAAATGGGCTGTTTGGCCATCGAAAGTAAGTAAATAAGATAAAAGTACACATAAATTAGAATTTTATAGACTTTTGAATTCATCAATGAAATTGAATTATTATTAAATGTAACAATAGTACAGAATTTGTACCGAGGTATGATATTTTTTTACATAGTATGTAGATCTTTTTCTTTTAAATATTTTGTAAGACCCAAAGATCTATTCATGCTGGAAGGTCCTCTAGCGATGTGTCATTCATTCGTTTTGGGGGTCTTTTTGGTGGACGCCGTCCTTCAAGTAGTCCACGCAGAACAATAATTGGGAGTTTTTTTTGCTCTATTTTATTATAGCTTTTTGTGTGTGTTTTTTTAACGATTTTGGGGTTTTTACAATAATAAACCAAAATATATTATATTATCAAGTGTACTCCAATGAAGTCACATTCCTGTAAGGAATATTATGGATGATAGAAATAAATACACCGGGAAGTTGTATTTTCACTATATTACCTCAAAGTTTGTATCAAAATGTATATCATTACAATTATAATTATTTATTAACCTTAAATTTTAAATATTAAAAGTACAAATAAATAAAAATTATTTTAAGTTTACACCTAATATTTTTATTTTTGTCGTTCAATGCATACCTACCTTACCTTAAATGTAGGTATGTATAGTCATCTATTTGAGTTTGTATATACGTAGGCGACTACCTTTGCACGTATCTGTGACTGCCTTGCAAGCAATAATAAGTCATGACAAATGCAGAAATAATAGTACAATACAATATTACATGCATACATATTTCATGGCAAGTTCATACTCCTAGCCATTAATGGTTTATACTACTCTTTTGCTAGCAAATTTTATATTTCATTTTGCTTAAACAGAAATTATTCCACCTTTGGTTCCTAGAAGTATATGTATGTATGAATGGGAAATTTATTAAGTCACAAGGTAAAAAGAAATATTGCACACAGCAGAGTGCTGAATGAACAATATTTTTAATCAATTTCTCTCAGATAAAATAATTTCAATCGTTTTGTATGTTTGGAATTTATAATGCTAAAAAATCAAAGAAAAAGATTGTAGAAAAAAAATGAAATATTTTTGATAATGAATTTTAATTCATTGATGGTTGTTATTGTACCTGTCTTTCTAATCTACAATGATATTCCCCACAAATGTTGTAGCTAATACATGTAATGGAGATATACATTTTACGAGATGTTCAGAATAGGGGCAGACTTTTTTGCTGAAAAAAAAGAAATTTAGTATCTAATTCATTACATTTTATGAAAACGTTTCATAAACAATAAATTAATAATTCAAAATAATTTTGAGCATGATAGATACCTATATCTTATATAGATATATCATGACAGATATAGGTATGTATCTCCGGGTTTCGTCGGCCCGGGCGTCCCTCTTTCACAATACAAGGTAACTACGACAATGACATCAGAACGCAAGGAATGTCGTGGAAAGAGGAAACGCAATCGGCGCAGAGACGCTCTGAATGGAGGAGGCTGGTTTCTGCCCTGTGCTCCCGAGAGGAGCGTTGAGGGCGATGATAATGATGAGATAAATCTTAGAAAAGCTGACGACAGTACCTACAAAATAACTTCCTAAAAAATAGAACGGTGGAGTTTGGAAGAGGCCAATAACAATAAAGAAATAAAATTGAGCTGTAGTAGGTGATAATAAAATATGTTAAAAAATGTACTCACAAGGTAACGGTAAATACAGTTTAAACATTGGTATAAGAAGTGAATAATAATAATAGACAATTGAGGAAGAAGTTTTCCAGGAATTAGCAAGCGTTGGTATATTTTTTTAGTTGAAGTCGAGTACATGTTTTCCGTAAGAATGGTTGGAAAAAAGTGTTTAGTTTTATTTATTCTTTTTTTTGTAGAAGGATAATGAGAAAATTATTTCGTACCATTGAATGCACCTGCTTTCGATGCGTATCCCTGGCGGAGGACGTTCATTATCTTGGGTGCTTTTATAATGATACTATATTGTAACCAAAAAGGAGTCAACAACTGTCGGAAACGTAATAAAATATAAATTTTCAGGAGCACAGGGCAGAAAATAAACTGCAATATTCAAAACGCCATTGCTCTATGTAATTGAGTCACCTCTTCCACGATATTCCTGACGATCAGATGTCATTGTTATAGAAACAGAGCATTTACAAAAAGGGAAATTAAAACTTTTGGAAATCTTGTGGATAAAAGAGTGCCAGAAAACTCCCCTTTTACGACATAATCTTTTAGCTTAGGTACTGTTAATGTAATTAAACTTAACATAAGTTTTTATTTTGGTTAATAACAAAAAACTCAGATATATTATAAAGATCAAAAATATATTTTTTATCTTTATTTATTTATAATATTTTTTTACCACGTCGGTGATTTTAGTTTTTGTATACATCTATCAAATTTTTTCCAAAGTATTGTTTAAAGGGCTATGATTAGGTACATTGTACGATGTCGTTGTAACTTTTTCAGTTGATAAATGGATAGAAATGATTTAATTGGCACAATTTTTTCTAATTGACGAAGGTTTATAATCACAATGTGTTCTCAAGAAATTATGAAAAAATTGACGTTTAGGTGATACGTAAAAGTTTTAGGTATTCTTTTTAAACATGTGAGGTTTTTGTGGTGGAGGTGAGGAGGAGGTGAGGTCTTAGGTACTATTATACCTCGAGATAAATATCTCGAGGTATAATAGTACCTAAGAAGTAATTACTAAGCGAATGATAGAAAGTTACTAGCAGAGTAAGTTATATAATTTTGATTGAATTATATTTCATTCATTCACGGCATTTCTCATCAGTGGGCAGGCAGCAGATGAACAAACTGCATTAAATAAAAATGCCAATTGCCCTCTTCATTTAAAAAAAATAAGACACTCAGAATAGGTGGCACGCCTCATTGCTAGATCGTAGATGTCAATTGTCTTATGCGGGAGATTTTACAAATATAAACCTTTTGCTTATTACTTGAAAAGTTGCACAAAGTAGTGGATTGGGGACTCCACGAGGTATGTATATAATTATGTATATACTTTATATTACATGTTATTTTATTCATCCCAAAATTTGTAGGTGTATTTGTAGTTTTGTAGTTTTGAACACGTTGGCGAATTTATCTCAGGGGAAATAAGTTGACCGCGTCCACAGGTTGTTTATATCTGCCTCAAAGGGTAGTTCCTACGTAGTATGTATGTAAGTAATAGACAACAGATGTTGTACTAAAGCCTTATTTAAATTCAGAGTTAGTGCGTAAATCCACATCCAAGATTTATTTGTCGGCAGTATGTAGATTATTGTATTGATTTAGGACCCATTTGCACATCTTAATGGGCTATAATATTATCTTCATCTACATGAGAAACCTTTGATGTCAAAATATTATAATAATATTATACCGTGTTCATGGCCTAGTACAGGTAACATAATAGTTTTCATGAAATATGACCCAGAAATAATGGTTCGACTATAACTTACTATTAATACATATGTACATAATAATTGTTTGTCTTTTAATGTATTTATTGTTCATTACGAAGACTTTACATATGATTTTAATAAGTTTGTTACCTACTTTGTTCACGTTTATTTACTATCGTTTTACCTAAGTTGGAAATATATTCATTTATATGAACTTAAATATAGCGATGAGATTAGCTACTCATCCTTAATGTCTTAATTTTTTGTGAACACAGAAAGGACGGTTTGTGTGTTTATTACGAACAGGTGATCCGTTGGCTATCCCATTAATTACACTGGGTAGCAATAAAAAGACAATAAATATTATTATCGTCTAAACGAGACATTAAAGAGCGAAGTAGTAGTAGAAATGATTCTCACGACAGCACTTTTGGCTGGGCGGCCTGCCCGCTCGTGATAACATTTTTGATTTGAATGTGCGGATAAATAGGGGTCTACGATTTCTAAGATATCTGGGTGTGAGATGGGTCTCTCTTCAATGAACAAAAGGAACTTGAACATATGGTTCCTTATACAATTGAAAGAAATAACTATTTTGAGCTCAGTAATTAAGCGTTGGTTTCCAACTGATCTTTGAAAAAAAAACTTGCAGCGCTAAAAAATAAAAACATCAAGTCGTCTATTTTGTCTCTTCATTTTCAGTACCTCTCAACTCTTATAAGCCTCTCTTGTGTTTCTCCGTCGGCTCTTTTCTGGACTTTTCTTGCCTAGTTTCTACCAGCAATATGGATAAAAACAAACTCACCTTATTTTACTCATATCCTCCAAAAATCTTTATTTTGCGCTCATAAACATACTTTGTGATATAAATTTAAATCATGAGTAGGTAATTGATATTGGAGGAACTTTTTATTTTTTTTATACGAAAGTCAATTTTTGTCAAGTCAAAAGCCAAGTTAATTTTGAAATTCGCAATTACACAAAAATAAAAAAAAAAACTGATTTAAATAAATATACAATCTGATCAAGCAAAACAGAACCATCATATTATAATACGTAGATATATAAGAAATGTGTTCAACAGAGTATTTCCATATAGACGAACATGAAAGATAAGAGTAGGTACCACTGCCAGCAAAAAAATATAATGAAAAAAGATAATAAGAACATCATCAATTTTAATGTTCCAGATATTACAATAGTTAGCAGGGTAGTCATAATTATTATTATCAACCCTACCGTTTTTGGTATGGGGTAAAGTTTGATCTTATTATCTTTTAACACTGTGACCCACTTTCGTCGTCTTCCAATTTAATCACCTTAATTCAACTTAAATAAAATTATCAATAATAATTATTTCACCTACCAAGTCACCTCGATTAATTCATTTACCTGAATTAAAAGGCCTTAACCTAAATTTCTTCATAGATATTAAATTTCTCAACGAAGTTAAAAATTCTTTATTTTCTTTTAAGAGAGCTTTCATTCAATTATTTATTTATTTTGCGTCGGATGACTTTCTTAATACTTAACTAAGATGAGCTTTGCAAATTATTATAAGTTTTCTCTATTCATTTTGTCCTAATTTATTTTAAAATTTTCGATTTTAGGTAGTTTGTATTATTGTATTTAAGTGTTTATTTATTATTATATAAGTGTTTTTTTTTATTTTTTTTTATTTTTTTTTTCAACCCGCACTCATCATCCAACCCCTTGCTATATAATACCAAGCCCACAAGTTTGTCATTTATTACAAAAGTTATACAAAAAATTAAAAAAAGAAAAAACAACAAGACACCAATCCAACATGCATAACAGGCAGCCAAAACAGAGCCCGTAGACAATTTGTACTTGGCGATCGCCTACAAACGAATTTTCGTCAATAACTGCAACAATAACGCATAATTATACGGTACGTGTAGGTAGATTGTCGAAAAGTTCGCCAGTAGACAATCGCTAAGTACAAATTGTCTACGGGCTCAGATATGTGACTGAGCGTGCGCGCCGGAACAAGCAAGTCAATCAGGACTATGCAGTCATAACACTATAAATTATTTAATATATTGTTATGTCATTGTTGTGTCTACTACATATGTATTTTGTTAACATGTAAAAGGCTTGTTGCCGTGTATGTTTAAATAAATAAATAAATAAATAACCCGCAGCAACCTCACTAGGCGAATGCCTGTATCGAGGCAAGCCGTTACAAAACATCAAGAAAGTACCGTATCTACCAATTCACCTTGAAATCGCACAAAAAAATTACACAACATGTAAAAATAGTCTCTTTTTTGCTTCCTCTCTACCCGTGTCAAGCAACCAAACCTTTAGCCACCGGCTGAAGCATCTCCACCCACCGAGCAACTTTATTTGCTCGGGAACAGAGTTGTAGAGCCTCGGGGCAAGATACCTTGCCGAGCGATTTATTATTATAATTTTTACTTCACATTAGTTTTGATTAGAGATGTTCCGAATAGTCGGTAAAGCCGACTAATCGGCTATTCGGTAAAGAGCGCCGACTATTCGGCTACGTACTTTGTATGTATTTCTCAGTTAAATATATATAGAGGGAATAACATGAAATAAAAACCTTGAATGTTTATTAATCTTTTTATATTCTATCTTTATAGAACATCTGTTATAACAAAAGGGTTGTTGCGAGTTCCAGCCTGTTTCTTTCGAACAGAGAAAATACCTTTATGGCAACACTGTTCGGCCATTCCTCTTCCCGTCTCTCCCCTCCCCACCCACACGCTTTCTCTTCCCGCCTTCAATTCGGAGAAAAAAGACAAACGCAATTCGGTGGCCGGACATTTTTTACAATTTTAAATCGTACATTATTAATAAAAACAAAAACATTGCGTCGGCGGTAACGGTAATCATAATATCAAGAACAGTGTTTTAGTGTTGTGTGAGTGGTTAAATTCAATCATTGTTAAACTAGCAGTGAAAACCTGTGAATCGGTCAAAATTATCAACGGGGGAAGAAACATTCTCTCGGGTAAGTCTTTTTTTACTCATTCTTCTATCCTACCATTGCTTCCAATCGTACAAGTTCGACGAGTTTGTTTTCTATACGAAGATAAGAAACTTATCGAACATAAAGGAATGAACGAATTATTACTCAATATCTGGGGCCGTAGACAAACCGTACTTGGCGATCGACTACTGGCGAATTTTCCGACAATCTATTTACATGTACAGTGTAATTATACAATATTGTTGCGGTTATAGCCGAAAATTCGTTTGTAGTCGATCGCCGAGTAAGGTTTGTCTAGGGGGTCTGCCCCCCTAGTCAAAACACATTTTAGCGTTATGAAGTCGTTCGACTACAAACGAAATTACGACAATCTACCTACATGTACCATATAATTATGCGTTATTGTTGCAATTATAGTCGTAATTTCGTTTGTAGTCGAACGACAAGTGACGCTAAAATGTGTTTTGACTAGGACTGCTGATGTAAAACTCCATCAAAATAATAAAAAGATTAAGAGATCAAATTATATACTTCAAAAAATATGACACGATCACACTTCTAATAAACTAAAAATGTATACCAAGTACTGTTGGCTTTTGCAACCTTACCTACTCTATTAATGATAGGAAAATGCAGTGTAGAGCCGATGCATAAAGATAACGAGCACCTCGTACTAAACCCATCGTGGCTAAGGAGAACGGATCTAGTAGACTTTTAGACAGTAGATACGTAGTGGATAGGTAGGTACTATTAAATAGTAGATACATGCATGAAGTTCATTACATCATAAAGTTACCCCACAGAGTATTAAATTGTGTAAGGTATAGGGAGCTGATACGGGGGAGTGCATCATAGGTAATATTAGTACCAAAGTATACTTATTTCTCGTTAAATATTTATATAGTAAAAGTCCTATACAATGTTTTATGCATACATTTTAAGTACCGATTTAGGATAGGTATGATGCAGATGTGAAATTAAGGTAACCATGCAAATTATGTTTGTTCACTATCTCAGTGTAAAGATAGTAGAATCCCAGAATGAAATTAAAAAAAAAACAAATGTTTTTTTCTACTCTTTATTGACAGGGACATCTTTCGTCTTATAAAAGCACCGTCAATTGTTTCAAAATTTGATGATTCCATGACATGGGAGGAAAACTCTAATGATATCTAAAAAAAAAGTTACAGGAAATCTTCAAATCAATTCGTTTCTGAGATATAGACTGTAATAAATATGAAGTCATAGGTCAAATTTATTTTTAAGATTAAGTTTGTAGATATTTTATTTGTACCAACGTTCTATTATCTTGAATCGGAACAAACAGGATTTGCATCCAGCTTCCGACAAACTTTATCTTGATGAGACAAGCATATTTTTTGCTTTATTGAAGGGTGCTTGAGTGTGTTGTTTCTTTCTCAATAATCTTTAATTCAAATTCCAATAAAATATACAAAGAAGTTCAGCCTTAATTGTTTATTATAATTTCATCAACAAAGTATACAAAAAAATATAATACCTAATGTTGAGATTAAAATGTCTTGGGTATGAAAAAGTAAAATGTATATAAATTCAATGAGAGTTTTTCCTGAGATAGACGTTATTTTTATTTGAAAACGTATCAGACAATGAAGTGTCGCTCGTCTACTGAATTGTGGCATTTCGCTATGAAATTGTTGCAACAAAGTGGGGAAGTTATTGTTTTCATACCCTTTCATTAAATGAAGGGGTGAAAAAGAATCTATTGTTGAAATTGTTGAATACTTTTGTATAGAATACTGAAACTATAATTTGTTGAACGATTACATAATACGAGTAATTTAGTCACCAGATGGCGTTAGTGGTTTGGAGATTATTTTTTGTTCACCAGTTATGCTTAAATTGGTATTTATAGATTGATACTTATTCATTAAACAGCAAATTAATAAAGGACCTACTTGAATAATCTGCCATTATTATTAACAAGTCAAAAACATAGACAGAATAGTTCTATTAAAATCAAAGGCTTATTAATTATTTTTATTACAAATTTCAAAAATATAATTCTTACATACATTACATTGCTTCGTTTTTAAAATTACGGTTGATAACATCATTCTTAAAAATGTGAAATTCATCATTATTTCAAATGCCATTTTGTTCATAATCTTAACAGACAAATGACTGAAAAGGGTAGATGAAAAGAAATAGTCTTTGCAGAACCTCCAAGTGTTTTATCAACAATGACATTGCATCTGCCTCTTAGGTACTTTATAACGACTTTAAACTTGTTTTCCGTCATTAAAATCTAAGATATGAATACATTATTTTATCTTTGTATTTAAACCAAGTCTTACATAAACCACTACGTACAAATATGTCTCAAAAATAGTCATGAAAATAAAATTCATAATTTAAAAGTCAGAACTTAACACATTTTAAGTTTTACGATAAGTTTGGTGTTGTTTGTTTAAAACATTTATTGATTTCACTGGTTTCTCTGCATAGGGAAGATGAAATTTTACGATAGTTGTATAGTTTCAAGCGTCCTGTTTAAACTAGATTATTCATAAATACCAAATATGGTTATAATTATCTCTTTCATTCGGATTGGGTGATATGCCGGAATTTAAATTACCTTATACTGAATTTCAGATCTTCAATACCTACTTTATCTATCAACAAAATCTATATTATTGTTATAGACTACTGTAGAATTCTGTTGAACCATTGTGTTCTGGAAATTTCTAGAATTCTGCTGTCTTCTTTGAAGGCGCTGTGTTAGAAGTATTTTTATGTTATTGCATTAAATATTAAATTATTTCATTGAGAGATATAATTTTTAAATAGTACGTAGTCAAAAAAATCACATCATTATTAAATGAGTCTCTATTGAGATGATATCAAAGCTTTCTAAGTTTGGGTTAATAAAATTTATAATTCAGCTGAAAGACAGATTTATCGACTAGTTTAACTAATTAATTAGCACAGAACATTTCACCCAGGATTTATGGTAGGTTGATACCTAAGTAGATACACTTAAGATCATAATAAATTAAAACTAACCCACACATCTCTATACTGAATTGTAGAAATCCGCTGAGATAGTAAAATACCTAACGTTTATTCTTACAGTTACTGACAAGTAGTTATATAATTATTCAATGGCAAATTGGATTTATGACTGAATTCTTGTGGATGTACATTGTACATGGATGTGGAAACCTATCTTTTTTTAATTTGCTCATCTAAATCAGGTTTGTTGCGAAAGTAAAGAAAAAATATATAACTTTCAATCTATTTCACATTTCAAAATGCCATAATGGCTTTTTTATAATTACATTGGAAAACAAACATAACACAAACACATGATTAATTACTGTCCGTATCGAGATCGAAGTGTGCGGTTTTTCATCATTTATGAGAAAATGAATGAGGAGTTCATGATTTAGTAAACTATAAATAAGTGATAAGTCATCTGCAGAGATTATTTAATGAATTGGATGATATATAGTAGGCTATCAAGAATCATGGTCGAATTTATTATTTTGTTTTGTTATTGAGTCAACATGCATGCAATGTTTTAAGCACTTTAACTGAGTTCAACTTGCATCAGATTATTTATAATTAGTAATGAGATAAGTAATTTGAAAAATTGTTTAACCATTAAATCCTACGTTATTATATTCTGCATAGTTCCATTTGATAAAAATCCTCCGTAATAAAGTACAATATCAGCTTTTATTTAAAACTTCATTAAAATTGGGAAAAAAATCATGCAGAAAAAAATAAAATACGTATTGAATATTTTAAGCAAGTTACTGTAGACTTATACTTCTCTATTATCAAAAAGGTTATGAAAAGATGGAAACTCGTCACAGGATTTTAAACTTATATAAATTTACAGTTCGAAACGTTGTTTGATTGAATAATAAGAATAATAATAAATGAATAAAATATTATGTTCAAATTCTTAATAAGTTCAACACGTAAAGTTTTCAACAGAAATCGTTAAGATGATTAAAAATTAGTGAGTGCGATGTATTAAATATCGAAATGAGAAATTGTGTTTATATTACGTATATCAAAAATTTATTTATCGAATTTTACCATCTGCGGTAGATTTAGATTATATAGTAAGTGTGTTTAGCGAATTTAAATTATTCATCAAAGTTATTCTTATAATTAATTATTTTGATCAGAAAGACTTTTCATTATTATTTTTAAAGATAATAAAATATCATCAATTATTTACCCTTTCGACGGCTGCTGTAGATATCAAAGTGTCTGTTGGAAGTAAGATTGCTATTAATAATTCTTACCAAGAATTCACCTCGTGCTATTTGGCAGGGTCTTATGAAGAATTATATCCTAGCCATTTTAGCAATAATTTAAATAATACCAATTTTATCTTTTTATCAGTTTAAGAAATTATGTAAGCTACGAGGTTGAAATTTGCATACCTCCTTTCTTACACAAAAGTGTTAACTGGGGGCCAGGAAAGGGAGAGATATATCATAGAAAACAAATCAAAACTCATATACCTATATCCTATTTAGAAATATAAATGTCCAGGTAGCGCAGCAAATAGGCAAAACACACAATAGTAAAACTGATCAGTTGTGCGTAAAACAGAAAGTCATTTTTCCTGAGTGCGCCAACGTCAGCGGAGGATCTGATGAGGCACTCAGAGAAGAAACATGAATTAACGTTAAACAAGCACCTATCTCTAGTTAAAAGTCATGTGAAATAATTAAGAATAATAGCACATAATATTCGTTTCAAAATGTCCCGTAAACGATATTTATTGAATCCATTTTCATAAAAGTAATTAAAATAAAACACAATAAATAAACATTGTGTTTCATTAAAATAATTAATAATTAACTAATGTTAACCAGTTGAAGTTATTATTTTCTAGTCTATATCATCAAAAAAGGCAGTGAATCTAGCAACTGATTTCTGTTGTCTTACTACTACTACTACTATACCATCACGGCATATCCCACAAGTGGGGTAGCCAGCAGATCAGCTGCATGTAAGAAACATGCAAACTGTCCTCTTCGTGCCAATATAAAATTAAGACATTCAGGATGGGTGGCAAGCCTCATCGCTGAATTTAAGATGTAAAATGTCTTAATTTTTTCGAACACCTGCCTTTTACAGGACACTCGAAAATTTACGCAGAAGAGTGGGAGACCAATTCTTTACCGGGTGCTCCACGGGATGTTGTCTTCTCCGTGCTAATAAAAGTTATAGGATGGGTGATATACCTCATCGTTGAATATCATAATATATTTAATGTCTTTAACGTGATATTTTACGAATACTTGTCTTTTATAGATCACTTGAAAATTTACAAAAAAGAGTGGGTGGTCTATTCTCTATCGATTACTCTTTTTTCAGAAATGGTTTCAGGATGAATCCGCATAAAATCCGCACAATAGCTATTCACAGTTGTAAAATATTTGATATTCCAAATGATATTTAACAGCAATAAATCATACAGGGTCTTTATTATTAAAGTTGAGCACAATTTTGTTTGAAATGTTTGCTTAAAAACTTTTCCTTTTCTTTCGTTTAGTGTTTCAACCTACTTACTTACTTTACTCCGTAACAAAGCGACGACAGAAAAATATTACTCTTTTAAAAACTAATGTGTACTAAATATTATTTCCACTCGAATAACTTTCAGGGATATTATTATTATTTTTATCACAGCGCTGATATCTTTGTAATTTAGTACCACTGACATTATTAGTATGACACGGTAAGACAAACAAGGTCTACGAAATATTATAGACAATCACCATTATTAAAGATACAATGAACTCCACAGAATCATAATAAATAAAAAGTTCAATTTTTTTTACGCGGCGGCAGAATTGCCATCCACACTTTTCAGCATTATACAACCAGATAAATCTCCATATTATGATCAGCCATGGTCACACAAAAATTTAACAGTTTTTAAATTTGTAATTTTAATGTACAAATTAACCGGTAAATCTAATTTTTGTAAATTATTTATTAAAGATTTCGGAGTTACCCCTGTAGCTGATATGACTAAAAGTATTATATAAATATTTTTTTAGTTATTATTAGTGGTGGTATCTGATTAGCAACTTTATTCGATTTTTCGCAGTAAATTTACATTGTTTTGTAGAGCCTTGAAAATAATATGTACCTAGGTCTCTCACACTTTAAGCTTTCGAGAGAAATAATATTTTGAAAATGTTAAATTCAGACCTGTTTTGAATATTTTTTGATTTCTTATTGGCAACAACAATAATAATTTATTTCAAAAAAATATACATGAATACAATATTTACACAATTTACAAATCATTCGTTGTCGAATATTCTTCCTCCCTAATAGAGATATCTCGTGGTTACGGAGGGAGTACTCAGCAATATAGATATACACTAAATAATTAATCTTAAACAATACTTATTCTTACTACACTTAAATCATACTATAAATTATATATAACTATATAACTATACTTACCTACTCCATAACTATTGACTGATTGTAAAATGTTTACATAAGTACAATCAGTCTACCCTACTTATACTGATGCAGAAATGATGATCATACTTGTATAATAATGCCTACATACTCAATACTTTTCTCTCATAATACGAAAAAATAACTTTAAGTTTCTTCAAAACAGTTCTGAAGTTCAAGATAAATTTTAGAATTGACAAAATGATGGTTTTTGCGTCTCTTGTGCGCATGGTAAAAAAAATATTGTTTAATATTAATACATTTTTATGATCACTCGTCATCATCATCATTATCATCACCGCCCTCAACGCTTCTCTCGGGAGCACAGGGCAGAAACCAGCCTCCTCCATTCAGAGCGTCTCTGTGCCAAACGCGTCACCTCTACCCACGACATTTCCTGCGCTCTGATGTCGTTGTCATAGGAACGGTGTATTGTGAAAGAGATATGCCCGGGCTGATGGAACCCTTGCAGACGAACGAACAGTTCTCTTTTTGGCCAATTATTAACACTAACCTACATTGAAACAAGTTTATAAAAAATGTGATAAGGACAAGTTGCAATGAGTTCCATCTTATGGATCATGAGAATATTTTATATCTATGAGAAAGCAAATATATAAACCCTTATATTTTTAGTTCTGGAAGGATATATTTTTCATTGTGATTGTGTTGATGATTCTATGAAAATAATTTTGTTTTGGATTATGGTACCTAAAAAAATACAATTATGTATCATGAGACATTTTTGTTTCAGCAAAAAAATGTTTATTTTTTGTGTTTTATTTTTTTCCGTTTTATAAATGGTACTGATAATTGAATAAATGTGACATACCCGCTGATACTGCAAGTATTTATGAGTGCAAAAGTTAGCAGAAAAAATAACATGTATTTTTTATGTATTTGACCTATATATATTATTATTATTATTTTCACAATGAAAACATTTCAGCATGTTATATGTATATATATTTGAGGAAATATTCACATATATTAAGGATGAGATGCAGATCTGTTCTTATTTCTTAATTTTATTTATTGCCAAGATTTACAATGAATGTTTTCCCTACACTGAATACAAGAAAAAGGATTTTGGTCGTATTTGAGAAATACATTGTTTATTATATGTTTTTCTCGCTTTTCGTGTTCTAGGAACAAAATTACTAAACACAAAACAGGAAATAATTTTTCCTAAAAATATACTTTATTTAATATGAAATTATTTTAGTATGAGTTTAAATTTGAAAAATTCAAGTGAATTTGATTTTTTTTAAATTTTAAATTCCTAGAAGATGTTCATAGGCGCAACAAATTTGTAGATTTATACTAAAACAATATTTAAAAAAAATTAATGTGATTTTTTTAAATTAAATTAAGTATTTCATTCATTCATTCATCGCCCTCAACGCTCCTCTTGGGAGTACAGGGCAGAAACCAGCCTCCTCCATTCAGAGAGTCTCTGCGCCCATTGCTTCACCTCTTTCTACGACATTTCCTGCGCTCTGATGTCGTTGTCATAGGAACGGTGTATTGTGAAAGAGTGACGCCCGAGCCGACGGAACCCTTGCGGACGGAAGAACAGTGCTCTTTTTGGTCAACTATCATTGGGCATTCTCAGAACATGTCCCAGCCAGGACCATCGTCTCTCCTGTATTACGGAGATTACAGATCTTTGCCGGGTGCGTCGGCGCATAGCATCATTTGTGACATGTTCAATAGTACTAATTTCTTCCAATAACCAGTACTGTGTGAATTTATCGAGATAGTGTTTCACCAAATCCTAATTATAATATAAATTGTAAACTTCGCATCCACGTCGACTACGAACTCAGGATCACATTCACGAATGTCGATTGCATCAACCGTCGCAACACGTGGCCGGCATTATTATTCTTCGTAAAACTTGCTTTATATTTTTATTTATTTCTTGTATTCGAGTTTATCCGGAATATTCCTGCTTTAAAAAAAAATTTCGACAAGAGCTACATTAATATTTGATTATATAAATTACATTGACTCCCTACAAGCTTCGGTTTTACATCCGCTTCAAAGTGAATGATATATTTTGCTTAAATTTCATTAGTGAACGCCAAATTGCTATTTCCATTCCACTGTATAGGGTGCATTTAAAGCACGTTTTTATCATGCGTACCTTCACATCACGTTTATTTTTTTCACGATAAAAAGACTCTCATCGCGATGTTAACGATATTCTTCCTTAGAAACCTAAAAATCTAAAAATTGAAGGGAGGAAAATCAGTACAATGACAAATCACTTTTCATGTAAATAGCTTAAGTTTATTATCATCATAGTAAAAGCATTGGCTTACGTAAGCCATGGAAATCAAAGTGTTTTCACAGATATTTTTTTAGTGGATATCATTGAAGACAAGATGGAGTGACAATTTTAAGAAAATAGTAGGCAACAGGTTGAAGACGTTGCAGAAGACAGAACTGAGAAGGCGAATATTCTGCATTGAATGGACATGCCTGATTTGGGTTCAAAAATTGAATATATTTTATTTGAATGAAAATTGCGTATTTTTTTTAATTATAACATTTCTTAACAAAATAATCAGAATTACTTGAATTCTTACGTAAAGGGCGAGATAGTTTTCAAAGTTACAAAGTCAATATTTGCGATCTATACTCACTAGAAATTATGTGTATGTAAACTTACTTGGTATGTTCATTACCATTTTGGTTTTACACGTTAAGCTAACCACATGCTTTATTACTAGTATTATTATATGGCGTAATTGATTAGTTATCGAAAAGTTCTTCTATCAGCTGTAAATAGTTTTCACTCTCTTGAAACACCTGATGTTAGTTCTGAAATCAATCTAATCTAATTACCTTTTTTTCTTAAACAAAGTTTTCTTGTGTTTAAGTAGGCTCATAATTATACGATATGTCAGAAACCGCTTACGTGGGCCTACCACTGAAATTTAAAAGAGCCATCAAGGATATCATCTTCTTCTTTTCTAGCATTCAGTAGTAGCCCCATATGCCCTGTTTCTAATATAACACATGGTATTCTTCTTCTTCTTTCTGGCACTGTCCCAATTTATTGCCGCTGAAGGCTGTTGGGGTCGGCTCTTTTTGTTCTGAGGTTATACGTTCTTCTGTTTCCTATATCATCTTCATCCAGGCCATTTCTCCGTAGGATTCTATTGCATTGTGTCATCCAGGTATTCTTTGGTCTCCCTCTGGATGAATGTCGAGGGAGATTTACTGACGTAGCTTTAATATAACACATGGTATTGTTTTGATTATTTTATATACATTTTTACTGTGGATTGAAAACTTTAGTGTTGACTGAATGGGGATGGTTCAATATGGAATGAGATAAAAAAAAACCTTGATTCAGAAGTGCATGGGAGTGAACTCACAAAAAGAAGCGAACTTTTTTAGTATTATTCAATCTCAAGTACTAGATATTACAATGTGAAGCGAAAAGTGAAAATTTTGATAAAGTTTCTTCATGTGTATAAATCTTTGATACTGAACACGTTGTTTTTCAAACACTTTTTTTTTGTTTCTTCAAAGATTCAGAGGATATAGTTTTTGGGAACCCTGTGAAAGGGCATAAATTCAGGAGTGAGAGTTGTTCATCAAATGCCAAAATAGCAACCACGAATTAAACCCTCGAGGTAGATAGATACCTTTGTACTATAGGGTATGTAAATAAAAATTTATTTTAACTTTAAACATAATAATATTTTAAAATACTTATGTAGCAGGATTTTTAGAAATGTATCAGTACTTTTTATAGCGAATATAAATTTCGTGATTAAATTTATTATTCAATGGAAAATATGAAATTTATGGATGAATAAATAAATATTAAAAAAATATGCAAACAAATATCCTAAAATCGCAAAAATGTGCTATTTGCAGTATTTTTTGTTATTTGTTAAAAGCTTTTATTAAAAGCTTAAAAAAAAAGAGGACAGTTTGCATGTTTCTTACATGCAGCTGATCTGCTGGCTACCCCACTTGTGGGATATGCCGTGATGGTATAATAGTAGTAGTAGTAGTAACAAAAGCTTTGAATATGTTAAGTTCCAATAGCATTAATTCTTTTTTCTTTTTGAAGAAACATATTATTATTTGTAAGTATCTTACTTTAAAAAACATAATTTTTGTTTACAAATAGGTACGTTGTGAAAATTTAGATTATAAAACTATATGAATAAAAAACACTGTTTATTTTCACCTGCTTCCTATATTAAAATAAGACGCTTTTTGGACGTATGTTCTTCTTCAATAAAAATTACATATAGTAATTGATTGATTGATTGATTGAGTCGACGTTGATTTTGTAAAACTCCATTATATAAATATAATGAAAACAAAATTGTTTTTGGTTTTACTACGATTTATTTGTTAAATAATTTACCTGGTTTCGAACTATGAGTTCATTGTCAAACTAAATTTACTTATTTCATTAATTGTATCGGCATTTACTTTTTAACACTTCATTTTAAATTAACAAATAAAATAAAATAAATATTTATTATTTTGTTTTGTGTTACTGTTGAACTCGGAGTCCGCGAAACCGGTCGTGCGTTAGTCATACTCAACAGTAACACAAAACAAAATAATAAATATTTATTTTATTTTATTTGTTAATTTAAATTTACTTATATTGTTATACCTACCTACTTAGACATAGTATTTAAGTAACAACACGGCCTATAGTAAATTTAGTTTGACAATGACCTCATAGGTGGAAACCAGGTAACTTATTTAACAAATAAATCGTAGTAAAACCAAAAACAGTTTTGTTTTCATTATATTTACATATAGTAATGTTTGTAAGTAACTATTACTGAAGATGGGCGTATGTCGGAAAAGCTTCTTATTTTTATATTATATCAAGCAAGTAAAAGCAAACAGTGTTTTTTCTACATTATTTTATATTCTAATTTAAAACAACCTTTCAAAGTATTTCTCTTCGAAAATCTAAAAAAAATATATTAGAGTTTTTATGCTTTTAAATTAAGCATTTCAAGGATATTTTTTTCTATTGAATTTTTTTGATATTTATTTCGTAAAACTCCATTATATACAAATAAATAATAAGATATTATTAAAGGTTTTACATATACTAGTATATGTTAAACCTTTAATAATATCTTATTATTTATTTGGATATTTTTTTCAATTTATTTTTAAATTCAAAAAGAATCCCCTCTATTTATTTCTTTTATTGGATTAATTTTGGGACGAAGTAGTAGCCTATTAAATATTTAATGCAATCAAATTTTGAAAATGTTTTTTGAATAAACAGCTGATGGTTTATTTAATAAAAATTACCTTAGAGTTAATAAATAATTCAAGGGATAACTCTGTAGACTATAAGAAGTAACAGAAAAAAATATGAGGTTGCCTCACCTGTCCAGATACGTTATTTTTCCAATGCATTATTTAAAGACAGAAATGGTCACTAATTCGTTAATCGTTTTTTAACGAAGCTTAAAAATGATAAATATTGCTTATTTTTAAGATGAGTTTCAAAAATCATTAATGCCAACTTCCGTTCAAAATCTTTCTGTTCCATTAAAATTACGTAGATATCTTATGGAAGTAAATACATTTTTGTGGAGGTGCATTCATTCAGTAATCAACATAAAGTTGTATCACATCACTATAGCCCGAATCTTAACTTTAGCCTCACCCCTTAACGGCTGTGCAAATATTGCAATTTATGATGCAATTGACGATGAGGAAGCGGTATCTTCCCCTATCATAGACTCTTGATTGTAAAAAAGAATTGTAGGGATGACTCATTGATTTTTATTGTTTCATTTAATACACGTCAGAAATACATTAAGACATCGTTTTCAAACATAAATTTGACAAAAACATTTAGTGAATTTAATTGATTTCTTAATGTAGATATATTCAGAGAAATCGACGTTCGGGCTTAAGAAATTGTATGAATTAATAAGTGAAAGAAATATGTAAGGATATATCTTTATGGCGTTCCGTCTTCTCTGCCTTTCCAACTCGGAATACAGCGTGAGGATGTACTGTAATAGTGTAGAATACTATTTTTTATCAAAATTAATTTTAACATAAAAAACATTTACATTAATAAATTACATAAGTATCAGTTAAAATGTAGAGCGCGAGTTCATTGAAAAGGCACGATTTTTTTCTTACCAAAACAAATACTCTGTAGATATTAGCAATCAATCTAAAAGACAAGTGAAGACCTGAAAAAATATCGCTTCATTAGACTAGAAATACCAACATACAATCTAAGAATCAAAGATCCAATAAAACTTCAAATGAATCATCATCATCATCATCGCCCTCAACGCTCCTCTCGGGAGCACAGGGCAGAAACCAGCCTCCTTCATTCAGAGCGTCTCTGTGCCAATTGCGTCACCTCTTCCCACGACATTCCTTGCGCTCTGATATCGTTGTCATAGGAACGGTGTATTGTGAAAGAGGGACGCCTGGGACGGACCGACGGAACCCCTGCGGACGGAAAAACAGTGCTCTTTTTGGCCAACTATCATTGGGCATTCTCAAAACATGTCCCAGCCAGGACCATCGTCTCTCTTGTATTACGAAGATTACAGGTCTCTGCTGGGTGCGCCGGCGCACAGCATCATTTGTAACATGTTCATACCATCTGACATCCAAAATCCTTCTAAGACACTTGTTTTCAAAGCTTAGTATCTTCCGCTCTTGAGCCTTGGTTAAGTGCCAAGACTCGCAGCCATATAGAAGGATTGGGATGATGCACGCATTGAACAAGCGACATTTTGTCCTGATGCTGAGTCCAGACGCCTTCCAAACTTTGTTCATGTTGTTGAAAGCCCCGCTAGCTGCTCCTATGCGGATTGGTAATTCCGACCGGAGATAACCCTCTGGCGTTATGGTTGCTCCCAGGTACCTGAATTAACTAACCTGAGATATTTGGGAATTGCCAACCATTAGTGGGGTGTGAGTACTCGTGCATGTACTATTACATAATGTACTCCGTTTTACCAGCGTTGATATGAAGGCCAAGGCGCAAGGAATTTTCATAAAGAGCATTAGCGTTGCACTGTAATCCGTCCACAGATGTATCAAAAAGGGCTAGATCATCCGCATATTCAAGATCGTGCAGCACTCCCACAGACGTCTCACTGTTTTCACGCTGTGATAAAGGCACACCGCCAGGGCCCAGAATAGATTTTCTGAGCAGGTAGTCCATAATTATGGCAAAGATAAAAGGTGCCAATATACAGCCCTGCCGGATTCCAGTGGTGATCCTGAAGGTGTCAGTTGGACCACTTGATGTTCTGACAGAACATTCAGAGTCCATATGCAGGGCTTTGATCATGGTTACCACCTTGGGCGGGATGCCATACGCGGCCAGTATTTTCCATATGGTTGGTCTGTGGGGGCTGTCAAAAGCTTTTTCGTAGTCAATGAAGCAACATGCAAGCGGTGAGTTGAACTCTTGCGACTGTTGGAGTACACATCTGGCACAAAAAATTGCGTCCGAACAGGACTTGCCAGGTACAAACCCGCATTGTTGCTTTCTCAGAGATGCCAGCACTGGTTTTTGAATGCGACTCAATATGATTTGTGAGAGAACTTTACCGGGCACACTAAGTAGTCAAATGAATACTGTTCTATATTTATATAAAATACAAATTAAAATATTTTAGACAATAAATCTCATAATTATTACTTGTTTCAAGACTGTAATATTATACGTACATCGATGATGCTTTATCATGTATCGTATGCATCCCTATCGATGACTCACTTCTTTATTATTTTTCTTGTCTACTGCATCTTAATGTTGATAGAAGGTATTTTAATACTTCGAATAATTTATAATTTATTGCTATGTCTTCACATTCAGGAACCTGCACGCGAAATGCATTTTTAATAACATCTGTAATGTATAAAATAATTTAATATCAATGATAATATTGAGCACGTTTTTTCATCGGCAAAAGAGCAAAAGTTAAATATTTGTTACAATTTTCATGTTTTTGCTATAACAGTTAAATATAAAGAAACATGGGAGATCGCAAAAAAGTTCAGAGAGTGGAGATGGTCCAAGTGATCTTGATTAAACCTAGAAATCATGAAACAATTTCGTGGGGGTATTTACCAAAAAGAAGAGAAACAGAAATATGTTACGTTATCAAAAGAAAAATTCTATCCATAACTTTTTAATAAATCAACATCTGTGTGTATTTCATCCACACTCATAAAATCGTCCACTTTAAAAATTATTATCAAAAGAATGTATTATTTTTTATTTTGTCACAGCAATCCTCCTACGTATTATTTATCCAGGTGTAAAAATATTTTCATTAGATTCAACCCCTAACCCTTCTCATTACCGTCACGTGGTAAATACACCCCCATCGATTCTCAAAGCGAAATAGCTGGGGCGCAAAGGCAATAACTACCCACCGTAAAAAATTGAGATAAGTACGTACATATGAAGGTCTCTAAATTACTTGCAAATCGAATAAATTTAAAAAATGAGTGAATATTTTCAAATTTCATTTTCGTCGAAACGAAAAATTACCCATTGGTTGGCTTGATCTCCCAGAAAATAGCCAATCAAGAAGTGTCTGTTGAAATGGAGGAGGGCGAATATATTCTTATATTATATTATTATATAAAATATTATTATAATGTACATGAGCCTTTACATTTTTGATCCTATCGCCTTACATTTGCTTGAATCGGTGGTATTACTGTTCATTGATTTGTTTTATTTTATTAATTGTATTATAATGTGATTGATCATTATGTTTAACATTTCTCTTATCTTGTCTTATCCTATCTTCCCTCCTTGTGTTGCTCCCATATAACTAGTACCCTCAAAAATCTGCACTGGCTCAAGTGCGCTGAAAGGATTGCTTTCAAGGTTTGCCTCACAGTCTTCAAATCCATTCATAATATGGCTCCATCATACATCTCCGAACTCTGTAGACAGCAAGTTCCAAATCAAAGACAAAGCACTCTTAGGTCAGGTTCTGATACGGGTGTCAGGTTGACGGAAATCGGTGTAAGAGGGAGACCTAAGTATTCCTTTCGAGCCTTCAGCTCGGCTGGACCATCCATGTGGAATGATCTTCCTGAACAAGTGCGTAAAACACAGTCTCTTGATTTGTTCAAGAGTCGATTAAAGACACACTTGTTTGGTATATCATATAAATGATATAAATTGTACAACTTATTGTTATTTATATATGTTTAGTTTTTATAATAGCTTATTAATATTTGTATTATATGTATCAGGCTTCAATCATAGGTATTGTAGCGATATTTTTATATCACTATAGAAAAATGATTTTGTTCGTTGGCAAGACAGAAATTGATAACGCGACGCCGCGCATGCGTGGTGGGAGGATTTCTCAATATTGGCGGTCGAAAGCAGGAATGCTTCCTCTTTTGTATTCGACATTCCAAATTGGCAGATCGCAAAATGCGATAGTGAATATTAAGGTTTAAAAAAAAACCTTACCATTTTAAAATGGTTGATTAATGTATAAATTAGTTGTAGAAATGTGTTCTATTTGTCGATTGACAGTTTAATCATATTTAATTATTAAAATCAGTGGTAATTCAGGCCGTCATCAAAAATATGGTGAGTCTAAATTGTTACAATTATATTTTCGATGAGAGAAATTTCGTTGTTTAATAAAATAAACCGAAACATAGTTTGATAAATACTAATTACGTTGTCCTTTAATGTTTAAGGATGTACGGCTTTCAGTACCGGAATGAATTTCTCAGTTATTCAGGATACGCCTCAGTACTAGAATGAATTCAAGTTATGTCTCAGTACCGGAATGAATTCCTCAGTTATTCAGGATATATTTCAGTACCGGAATGAATTTCTCAGTAATTCAGGATACGCCTCAGTACTAGAATGAATTCAAGTTATGTCTCAGTACCGGAATGAATTTCTCAGTTATTCAGGATACGCCTCAGTACTAGAATGAATTCAGGTTATGTCGTAGTACCAGAATGAATTTCTCAATTATTCAGGATATATCTTGTGACCAAAATAAATTCTTCAGTTAACAAGAGAATAAATCTTTTTCAATTATCAAGATGCTGACTTCCTCTTATACCAGAATAAACCTTATGTACCTATCAGGAAGGAACCTTCAATTTCGGGAAACGGGAAGTGAAGTGGAACTCGAAGGAAGATAACTTGATCAGGTTGTTCTCATTCATTCATAATTATATATAAATATTTTGTTCTAAAGTTAATGTAAATTGTATAATCAAACAGAGTTTGATAACTTTATGATATATGTAGGTCGTTTCTGAAAAGAAAAGGTAGGAGTTAAGGATGATGTGCCACAATCATTATTTAATTTTAAACTTTTGATCTAAGGGTTAGTTAGATTGCCACATAGCAAATGATTAACAAGGTTTTAATCTTTTACTATTTTACTGTCGAGAAAGTTTATATAAAATGTATGTAAATTCATTGACCATACCAAAGGTGTCACCGAATACTGGAGGTTTGGAATAAATTGAAAAGAAAATAATGAAATAGCAATTTTATTTTGTTTCTGAATCTTTCCTTCTTATTGGGGATTGTTGGAAGGCACCGTTGATTTAATGGCAATATGCATTGTTGAATTTATAGAGAGAAAAGTCTTGAAGTCTTTGTGATAAAATCTGGGTTAACCCATTCGACCCTGAGCATTATCGTATAGTCAATTGTACTTTCCAATACTCTTTGTTTTATTTTTTGAAATCTCTACCGACTGAGCTAAAAATTAATTTTTTGAGATTGTGATAATTGATTATTTTACCTTGTACCATGAGGGGTACAAGGTAAAAGAGCGCATGAGAGCGCAAGAATAAAAAGTATATGCAAAAGTCCGTCGCAGTATAAACACGATATTTTAGGATGCGCCCTTGAAGTGAATATATTCCACAAAACGGCGCACTATAAATAGTCTAGTTATTATTATTATTATTATCTTATTATTATATTTCTTTGTTTTTGTTGTTGGTTTTGTGTGTTTGTCTGAGTTGCTTTGAATTTTTTAAACTGTGGTAATATAGGGGGACTCTTGTGGTCTATATTTCATTTAATTTTAGTTGTTGTAATACTTGTTGTGTTGACTGTTTGTTCCCTTCGAGAAAATAAATAAATAAATCCTATAATCGATTGAGAAATCATCATTTTAAAAAGATATTTATTTTATCATTGGTTTTATTTATTATATTATATTTTTTTTGTTCAGAATATTTTAAATACTTTTGTTCAACTGCGTTTGGAAGCAAAAGGAAAATGACAAAATCGATTAGATATATCGATTAGAAAACCAAGTTTACACAATATTACATTGTGTAAAATCTAATCAGAAAAAGTGAAGAAGGCATCCTTAAGCTTATAAATTGTCTCTAGGCTGGCTTAAGTTATCATTTTTGGTGGCCATGGATAACGTTCACCAATCCCGCCATTCTCATTATCGCGATATACGTTCCACCAATCGAGAAAAAAATAATGCATAAATATGTTGTTGTTGATAATGTTGTTGATTCTATACGCAAAGTCAAAATCATCTTCATTTATTCATTTGGATTCTAATAATTCTCTACACCGTTGTGTTCAGATTTTTTTTCAGTGTTTCGTAACAAACCGTGTTTTGTTTCACAATGATATTTTACACATAAGTTATATCGTTAATTTTATTCAGAACCACAAAATTCTTTCTTTGTACAGAGGGCGTAAATATGTAGTTTATTTGAGACTTATATATTATTATTATCAAAGAAGGTGTAAACAACCATAAAAGGTTTTCCTATTTTGTAAAAATATACTTAATTTATATTTCGTCATAACCGAGAGGCCATAAAACGAAAAGTCTATAATTCCAAGATTTTATGGTCGAATTACACAGCCTAGAAGTAAAAATAAATAAGTTAAAATTATATATTTTTCCTGTCTAGTTCCTGAGACTTCGAGCGGTTTTTTTTTTAAATTTATATTATTGTAAATTTTATTTCATAAAATTTATTTTTTTGGTACAATACGTTATAGAAATAGTCGTCAATTTTCTATTTTGAATGTTTTTTAAATATTCTACAATACACATCCGTTACTTGATTTTTTAAAATCGCGATCGATTTCGGTAAACCTTTACCATTGACGAGCGAGATAATACTCGTCATTATCTCGTATTATCTCGCTCGTCAATGGTAAAGGTTTACCGAAATCGATCGCGATTTTAAAAAATCAAGTAACGGATGTGCATTGTAGAATATTTAAAAAACATTCAAAATGTCTCGTAACTGTTACATAGTTAATCCTTCTAAAATAACTGATATTGTCAATTTTCTAATTTGTTCGATTTTGCAGAATTATTATTTCGTAAAAAAGGAGACAGTATGTAAGGAATCTTGGAGTTAAAGAAACATAACGCGCAGTATAAAGAAATAAACAGAGGCATACTTAATTACGTGTTTGTTAGCACGTATTTAGGTTTTACTTATAACGTAAGTATAGGATTGTAATTAGTTATAATCATATAAACCTTTACTCAACGCTGGCTATAAAAAGCAAGAATATGACAAAGAAGCGAATTATTCTTGTGTTCGATACATTAAAAAAATATAAGTAAGTAAATTATTGTCAATTTTATAATGCTAATCAATCGTCAAAGAGTTCGTCGGTAGCCTGGAGGTAGAGTCTCGGCCTTGTGAACAAGGGGTCCGGGGTTCGATCCCAGGTGCCGGCAAATTCCCCTTTCACGACACAAGCTTTTAGCTTACTGTGAAAGGTGTATAAGGTTGTATTTGGGTTTATAACAAAACCCAGATATATCTTTAAAAAAAAAATTTAATCTTCTTGTTTTATGACCTCGCCTTATCCTATTTATTTGTGGTCGGCTGTCCTTGACTTCATCCTCTAAGTCTTCCAATCTCCTGCATCCTCAGAACGCCGCTCTTCCTCCCTTTTCAGGTCCCTGCCCATTGTGGACATCTAGGTGGTCACCGGTCTGCTTGGTCTTCTGGGTCTTACTTCTAATGCTACGCAATTGAAAAAAAGAGATTTAAATACCAAAAACATAATTAATATCAAAGACACATTTTGTTTTTCCTCTAAGTCCAGTAGACGGGAGCCATCTCACATTAATGTGTATCAAAACATTGACACTAGCGAAATATAATAGCGACAAAATAACGATATTATGTCCATCCTGCTTCATTCTCTAAGTTGGACAAGGAAATACTGATAGCTATTTATCAATAAAAATATCCGTAGGTAGGTATTTATAGTTTATTATTTTGATGCTTCAGGAAAAAGAGGTTTTGAGTTATATTATTATGTAATGATGAAAAAATATGAACTCTACCAAAACATCTTTATTTTTCTTCCGGTTATCCGCCAGATAGCTCAGTGGGCCTAGTCAAAACACATTTAAGCGTTACGTTTTCGTTTCGTTTTCGTTCAAACGCGGACGACGCGACGTTGCGAGAACGCGTCTTGAAAGAAAATTGACGCGTTCTCGCAACCTCGTCTTGTTTGAAAGAAAACGAAACGAAAACGTAACGCTTAAATGTGTTTTGACTAGGCCTACAGTAGGTAAATATTATGTATGAAAGTATTCTACTGTAGGCATGTATCTTTATTTTTATCATGAAGGCAAAGCGTCTGAAGTCAAGTAAATTATATACGAGGACTATAATTATTGTGATATGTTTCTAGCCTTTTGTAGAAAAACATTTATTCACTGTGTCGGTCGCGGTGTTTAGGTAGTAAAATTCCATAGCGAGATAAATAAAACGAGTGTTTTATTTTTCTATTGATTTATTCGACGAGAGAGACGTCTTTCGTCTTAATAGGATATTGTCAATCTCGTGTGATTGACAATGTCCTAATAAGACAAAAGACGTCTCTCTCGTCGAATAAATCAATAGTAGATTAAAACACTTGTTTTATTTAAAAACATTTATTTTGAAGCATTTAAAAAAAAATATTTCTCGTCCTAGCTTCCTGCAACTCGAAACATTTAAATTATTTTAAATGAAACACTTATTTAGTACTTTCACTGTGACTTTGTTATTCGCAACTAATTTGATTTTCTATTTTTGAATTACTTTGATTCATTGACATACTTTTTGGATAATTTGTCTATATCCAAATATCGATGTGAAATCTTGTGTGCCCACTAAGGTGATATTTACAGCTTGATGCACTTTAATTAACCATTTGGTCAGCTGAAGGGATTTTGGGGCACTTGGATCTTTTCTCATCATTGCACATACGACCATGTTTGTATTCATTCATCCAACGTTTAACTGTTTTATATGAAACGGAGTCTTTTGCCCTTTCAAATGAAGAAGTTGCATCCTTGCACGATGCTCAATTTCATCCATTGTCGATAGGCAATATCATCGGTCAAACTTGGTGTTGCAGATAAGTCAGTGGTCAGAATGATTTGAAATTTGAATGATTTGCATATATCAAAGCCACTTGTTTGCATGTAATTTACCTTCTACGGTTACTTGATGTCAACTAGGTTAGAAATATTTCAGATAGCCCTCATACAAAAAAGAAAAATGTTATTAAACTGATAATTAGTGAAAGAAATACATTTACTGTACCATGACGACGTGTTTCAATTGGGGTAGCCAGAGACGAAGAAATGTCATATTTGTTTATCCTTATAATATATTATACTTATTAGTATATTATACTTCTTAAGCTTCCCAACATTTACGCAACTTCTATTATTTCACACGCGGACGTCTCTGTAAACATGAACTACATATGTGGTCATGCCACGTATAGTTCTCGGGCAAACTTTGAGATTAATAAATAAAAGTACCTACTTTTTTATACAAAAAGTATAAAAAATAATAACTCTTTCAAAAAAATACGTCTAACTTTTAATATGATTGTTTGTTTACTCACAACATTAAAAAAATATACTTAGTATGTCGGATAAAAAGGTAACGTTGATCTTTAAAGCGGATACTTTGTGATTCCATTTTTATATCTCAACCTATTGCATGAGTAGTATTGTTTCTTAGTATTCTCATAAACTGGTATGCCGGAGGAGACAAATTTAATATGACAAAATTAATTCGAGGAAAATTAATAAACCTTCTTCTCGATTATCCGGTTTTCCGAATTTCAGATATCGACTTAATAATAATAATAATAATAATAATAAGAGACATTTCTTTGTACGCACTACCAAAAAGCCATCTAGTTTGAACTGTACACAATAAATAAACATTTTTGTTATTGATGTTTTTCATATTAAATATTATGGAGACTCGTTATTTTTATTATCGAGTGATGATAAAAAGTGTATTGAGTCCATATCTAACTAATGTAACATTATACAAAGAATGGACGTAAAAAATATCTTTTTAATATTTATTTAGTTCAATAATAATAATATTGTTATTTTTACTGATATGCTTTGCTTTTGATGCTTCGTTTTATTTCTTTTAGGTTATTTTTTCAGATACATTATTTATTTTTATTTTTACAGTACCTTTTGGCACACATCCAAAAATTTCGAAAATACCAGAATCTACCTAATGTCTTTCTAGACGAAATAAAAAATGTTCTTTTCAATATTTGATGAATATAAACAAAAAAATAATGTTTAAATTCTAGATGGTTATTGTCGTATTTGTAACTCCAGTGAGCACAAAGTGTCAGTATTAGAGATTATCTTTTTTGTATTCAACAAATTTATATCTAAGTAAATTATATACATTTTACATTTTTTTACCCTTGATGGTGTAGATTTCTGCATATTGTTTTCTCTCCTTAATATTCTCAAAGCGAAAAGAAAGAAACTTCGGTCGTATTAAAAATAGTTTCAAACAATTAAAGATGATTTAGGTTAGTTGGAAGATATCGCACTGTTGCGATAAAAATGTTTCTGGAAATGCTTTTATTGTTGTTTTATTGTATGTGTGTGTATGCTTCTCTTGGCTAGAAGGACAATGAAGGAGTGTAGTCAAAAGATTCCACACGTGGGGTTTCGGCCAGTCCTTCAGGCTGTGAGGCAGTTCATGCCACCTCTTGTGTGGACAAACTTGTTATTGTGGAAATATAGTCGGAAAATTGAAGTCCCCAGACTTCTGAGCTATCCAGGTGGTCTGTGGGTCTCCTTCAATGTTGCGATAAACTCGCTCTCTGTAGATTGTATTGAATATGAATGCATTTCTTTATAAAATTGTTGGTTATTTATGTAAAGGAAAGAATAAATAAACAAATAAATAGAATGATTCACAGCTCAAACATTCTAGTCATACTTATTTGGAACACGGAACTAATTTTGTTTGCCTTTAGGTGTCAAATCAATTTAAATGAAAAATTATTATTGGAACTTATTATGATGCAAGTGCACACACAAGCGGACGAATCAAGGACTAATTTATTTTGAGATGGCATTTAAACATTTCGAAAATTTAATTGTTACTTGGAAATTTGATACAATTTGTATACTTTGAAGCTATTCTGTATAGTGAAAATCTTATTCATCAAGAAAATAACAAGTTCGATTATATGTTTTTGTAAATTAAACCATGCCGAGCTATTATTAGAATAAGCAATTGAATTAAATTATTCCATAACTGACGTAATAATATATTTTGGTTTGAGTAATATTTCTGATGGTTTTTCTCAAAGTTGTTTGAAAGAAAACAATAAACAAGTACCTAGTACATTTTATGTATATGATTTTGTATCAATGCTATTAATACGCACTCAATAAAATCGTATTATTCCATGTTTTGTAACACAAAGACGAATAAATTGAAGAAAGATTAAAGTTTTAATCATCTACAAACTTATTCATAAAACCAATTGTGTTGACTTCTGTCTTGTGCCGATTGGAAGAGTCCATGAATTCAACATAACTTTTCAATGAATGGCATTTCAATAGAATTCAATCATAATCATTTAAACCTTTCGACTCCGGGCATAATGAAAACAGGAGTGACAAAACTTTCAGATAAAGTTTGTTTCCTCTTCGGTTGTTTGAATACCTCGAGGAAATGAAATCCGAATCTAATGACTGTTTTGTTATTGTTTCTTTGAAATATGAATAATATTTGCATTTATCTTAATTAATTAACTTCAACTTATTTAATTATCGTATTTTTGAGGACAAAAATGGATACAGGTAATTAATTAAAATTCAGGTAAATAAATATTTGAAAAATAACGAGACATTTCAAACGACCTTTGCCATGGAAGAGAAATGAAATATTAATGAAAACATCATACAAATATTTATATAAATTCATTTCAAAATCTTGTTTTTTTATATGATGTTCTAAAGAAGAAATGTAATAAAGACGAAACAAAGAAATCTTTTTGTTTTTTTTTCACTTGTCAGCATTACGTTTCAGTAGTAATAAGGTATGTATTTTATTAAATCTGAGACGATGGTCCTGGCTGGGACATGTTTTGAGAATGCCTAATGATAGTTGGCCAAAAAGAGCACTGTTCTTCCGTCCGCAGGGGCTCCGTCGGCCCGGGCGTCCCTCTTTCACAATACACCGTTCCTATGACAACAATATCAGAGCGCAAGGAATGTCGTGGAAAGAGGTGACGCAATTGGCACAGAGACGCTCTGAATGGAGGAGGCTGGTTTCTGCCCTGTGCTCCCGAGAGGAGCGTTGAGGGCGATGATGATGATGATTTATTAAATCTATATATAAAAATTAGTTCTCTGCATTTTGTGAATACAAAGAAATTAGCATTTTTCGCATAAGTCTAAAAAAATTATAGTTGGTAAAATTATTCCCACGTCTTACAAGATATTGAGTTGTGCCTAGTTTTACAGCTCCAGATTTCACTTATGAGAGAAACCGAGATAGTTTTATGTGAGGCTTCTTTGGAAAGTAACGACACAAGATGTGTCCGCGGGGAGGTGCACAATAATTCCCACTTGCTTTGTGCCGAGGATGCCAAATAACTGTTTTAATTTTTTATACTTATGTATTTTTGATTATATTATGTGTAGGTATATAAATTGTTTGAATCAGGTAGGTATATGTGTCGATATGACGTTGCTAGAGAAAGATGGAAAAATCACTTCGTGAACTTCGGTATTATTGGACCGGTTACGTGGAATCGCCTACCTGTGCCATTGAGAGATAGTCAGACTGTAACCAGCTTCAGAAGCAAATTGAAAACTGAAATCTTCACTGGCGCCCTTGAGACGGTCTAGGGCCTGTTAAACGGCTTCAAAATAAAATCATCCAGAATCATCTTCATCATCATCATTATTGTAGTGATTATCTCACCACTGCATATTGTCACAATATTTTTCATATTGTTTCGACAACTTAGATAATGATGATGTGCAAAAAGAAGAATATATAAATAATTTGTAACTGCATACTGGAGTGGTGAAAACTAACGTTTGGACCCAAAATGACATAAGAAAAATGTTCGGTGGCTCAATGGAAGGTATAATGTTTGAAGATTATAAAATGAATAATATAAAGACCATCTCTATAAAATAAAATATATATAAGCTTAGTATAATAAATTTGCAATATTCTATTAGCAGTACTACTGAATGCACAGTATTGAACTATAAAACACTACATAATTATTAAGTTCATAATAGTATTAAACATTACCAAATGAATGGTTGTATATAATAATATGATGGATGGGGTCATTCTGTATGAGAATATAATAGGCTTATTATCAACTGAACTAAATCCGTATACCCCTTATAGGTATATAATATTAGTTGTAGGTACTCTACTCATAAAAGGTTAAATTACGTTCATTATTAATATACTTCTATACATCACACACTTTTGTTAGTTTATTGATCTCTGTAAGTATTATCTCCAAGTACAGCTTCACTAGAATAGTAGTCACTGTTGACATCAATTTAATATCAACTTTAAGAAATTATTGAAAATTTTAATAGGCAACTTGGTCCAATGATGCTCTACAGCCGGTGATAAAACTTTATCAAGACAGAGACAATAAGGTGTGTGAGGGGGAGGTAGACATGTTTGGTCAATTAAGACAAAAACAAGTATGATAATTCAAGGATTTTTTAAAAATTTATTTGATTATTGTATGTTGTTTTGTGGCCACAACACAGCCATGAGACTAGTGTGGCTAATCTATAAATAGTGCTTTTACATAATGTGTACCTACTTGTTAAAACAAAAATAAAGTGTACTTGGGAAATTTTTAAATAATAAATGAATAAAATTAAAATAATAAATTAACATCGATTGGGGATAATTTAAAGGATGAAATGTCACAGTTTTTCGGATGCTTCTAAAAAATCAGCAAAATCTTCGTTAATAAATACATAAGATACAGACATTAATTTATCTATCCAGGAATACACCTAACGGATGCAAGTGTTTATATAAGATATTTATTAGCATATTCTTTGTTAAGTAAACATGTCTTTATACGGACATACAAATAAACAAGTAAACAGACTAAGATATTTGTGTAGGGATTCAGAATTCGTTAGTACGCGTGGTAATTATTATTTTATATTTTATTTCATGTAGTTGTTATCAAGATTAAGTGCTCGATCAATAATAACAATAAATACATCGTTTATTGTATCAGCTAATCATCGATCAATTGTTTGACACTTTGTTGTTCGATGTAATCCCGCACTCTTCAATTCCCATATGGGAAAAAAATAATGAAATAATAATTTCGTAATATTACTAAGCATGACGAAAATAAATAATATATTTCTATATGAAGAAAATAGCGCTGTTTTACTTGCGGGGTAAATAGAAACGAAAGGATATTACTTATTCATGTCCTTGCACACGTTTTTTTTTAAGAACAGATGCTTGATGAAATGGTCCTACAAGGTTAAAATCCTATATTTCGTATCAAGAAAATCAAAGTATAATGAGAACAAAATAAGAATCAATACCTAATTAGTGTTTGTAAATTGTTATAAATTTAAAATTCAAATATAATGTAATGTGTTTGTTTAATGTAAATTAACACAGTGATGTTCATTCATCAATCTATCTCGTCACAGCAATAGGTACCTTGTTATAAACATGTAAGTCGTCCTCACCGTGCTACTAAGAGTAAATACATTAAAAAAATGCTTTTTGAAAGAGACAAAAAATACAAAAGTTTATTTACTCATAATATACTGTAGCTTATCAATACGTGCTTTTAAAAACATAAGAAATAAAAAACATTCCAAAATAAAAAAAAATTGCTTTTATCTTATCTGAAACGAATTTGTTTATAAAAAAATATTTTAAAAATAATTTCAAAATGGGCGAAATATTCATTGAACCAATATTAAATTATGTAGCTAATATTATTAATTATATAAATAAGTATATATCTATAGATTTATTATACCCATAATACTATATCCTCCTTTGAATACCAATTATGTTCAAACATATAAATTTTGTTTGAATGCTCATAACTCCTAATATTTTTCCCTGTAAATAATCTCCTTTTACCATCCTTCGATACGACTATGTAGGTAGGTATTAAAGGTATGTTGAATGAAAAACATTTAACCTAATATTATTATGAACGCATGTATGAATGCGTTTGTAAATGTGTTTGAAAAAAAATTGTTAAGAGGTAGGTAGGTACTTATAAGAGATGTGAACTTATTAATTAGATTTTCTGTATTTATTATATAAATATGATTCTCAAATTAACGTCTAGTTTGAATTCTGTCCACCAACAGGTCTTCCAGGTACTCTCGGCGTGGGCGTCCCCTAGAGTTTGTCTGAACGAGCAAGTCGCGGAAATTCAACTAGAGATTCGAAGCTTATTAACATAAAAGAGAACTAATTATTTGATCGGCTATTAATCCATTCGTTCGGCAAGAAAAAATCAGCATTTAAGTCATTTGCGCAGCAAACAATGTTTTCATCGGCAATAAATGGGTTCGTCGGTAGCCTGGAGGTAGAGTCTCGGCCTTGTGAACAAGGAGTCCGGGGTTCGATCCCAAATGCCGGCAAACTCCCCTTTCACGACACAAGCTTTTAGCTTACTGTGAAAGGTGTATAAGGTTGTATTTGGGTTTATAACAAAAACCCAGATATATCTTTTTTAAAAAAAAAAAAAAATAATCGCAACACTTGTTTTACAAACAAACTTGGTTATATCAGCAAATTAACAAATTTTAACAGCTTACTAAATAATCGCACAACAAAATAATTAATTGACCAGCAGAATTGTTATTTGAGCAGCAGAATTATTATTTGAGCAGCAGAATTATTATTTGACCGGCAGAAAATATTAGATAAACAATATTTTTCACACACCGACTTACCTTCGGATCCACATGAAGTTTTTGTGATTTCTAACCAAATTAATGATGACTACGAAAATAATGCCAGTTTCCACTTTGCTATATTAACGAAATATCTAACTGAAATGTCGAAAAACGCTAGAATCGTTGCTAGATGCTACATATAAAATCACATAAAAAAGATGCTACCTACAAAGATTTATTATTTGAACGAGATTAAAAATTTAGCTTTCACAAGTTTAATTAAAATTAGCTCACAGTTTGCTGCTCATTTATTTATTTTGCTGCACAAATAATCATTATGCTGGTCGATTAAATTTAGAGTTTTACAATATCATATTATTTGCAATACAAATATAATTTTCTCGCTGGGCATAAGTAGCATATCAAAATGATATATTTGTCGACAGAATACATTTTTCTGCTGAACAAAACTTCAATATTATGCTGATCGTTTAAATGATAGCCAACATAAAATAACAAGATGAAATAAAATAGGCAACATCGATTGAAAGCACGTTTATAGGTTTACCATTTTATTTTATTTAATACGTGCTTAAATAGAGAAAATATATTAAAATTTGTTAGACTTGCGGAAATCAGTGATAGTAGGGATACATTCTGTTATATTAATGAGCCAATGTGTGTAACCGTGATTTGATATATTTACAATATATCACAGATAGCAAAGTGATTGTTATTATATTCACTCTAGTGCATCCAGACCTATTCAATAAAAGCTAAGTAAATGAACAGATAGGGGTGATTTAATTTAACACTTTACAACTCGTTTTTGAAGATTTGAATAATGATATTTTGATGTTATATTTAATGTTCGCGAAACGTTACATGTAAAATAATACCTACAATTCACCAGTATGCCGACCATCCTGAATTTCTTTTCTTTAATTGATATAAGGAGGACAATATGCATGTTTATAATATGCAGTTAATCCGCTGACAATCCCCCTTGAGGGACACGTTGTGATGGCAGAGTAGTAGTGGTACTTTCATTCAGTATTTTGTAAAATAGAAGATTATGGAATAAATTATAACCTTGTAAACTATTTTATAAATTATGGAAATTTCGCTATGCTATAGGTACAATTAGTATCTGTATAAATCATAAAAACTTTGAAAATTTCGTCACACAAAAAATCACCTTATTTTCTCTAACAATATTGTCAAGATGATCAAACTATCAACTGCTGTTTAAGCGTCAGTAAATAAAATATTTGAAAAATAAATGATTTTTTTTTTATAAATATTTATTTTATAAGCACACTGATGTCATGGAGTGTTAATTTGCCGCCCTTTGGCTGATGTCCATTTCGTTACAAATTGTTTATTCGTCGAATTGAGATTATATCCAAAATATCATCAAGGGTTGGTAGAAAAAATGGGGAGCATCAAAGACAAAATTAAATAAATATTAATTAAAATTATAATCATAAAATATCCAAAAGCAAAGAGTTACTTTTTAATATTTTAACATCAACCTCCAAAAATTATAAAATATCTAATCCGTGAAACCATTTAATATCTGGCTGAATTAATTTGATAACAAAAATATTTACAGAATACTTAATATTAGTATCATTTTAAATAAAAAGGAGGAGTGAAAATTAATGTAATAATTAGTTTATTCAAGTTGTTAATTTAAGGCAAATTGACAAAAAGGGCTGCTTTAATATTTTTTTCAAAACTTTTGGATAAAAAAGCTAGGTATTGCCTTTAACTTTAAAATATATACATTGAAGGACCCACCGTCCACCCGGATACCGCAGAAGTCTGGGGACTTCCAAAATATATATCTTATCCTTTTAAAGCCATAAACTTTAAGTACGAATATAATGTTTGGCGAAGAACAGAATAATAAAATTGGCAAAAACCATGAGCCAATCAAATCACCTAATCAAACATTACTTAAAAAAGTGAAGAAGTGACATAATATTATATCATTTTACTAAACAGTTATTAGTGTTAGCATCCGATGTGATGCCGTAAATCAATTTGGGCATGTGGTCAACTACCTATGAGAGTAAAAAAATCTTAGGGGCCTATTTCACCCAGGTCATTTCTCCAGAAATTCTCCTTGCCTTCTAGAACCTCTAGCATCTTCAAACCAATCATAGAACATAATATGTCATGTTTGATACTTGTACTTTTCAGCTTTTTCTAGGGTCGCTCTTCAGATTTCTGCCCTCTCCATTGGTCTTTTCCATTTAATGTTTGACGTTTCAAAAATTTTAATTTTATTACCAAACTTGTGGGAGATATTGTATAGTTCAGATAAATACATTTTGCTTTGTGAGAAGTGTTTGGAGCAAGTAAACAAATAGGGATATTAGGGAACTTTGTTTGCGAGGGACGGAAAATACGGCAATGATATCGAAAGAAGAAAAGCAACCGGTGCTAGAATGAACGTTGCACTGCGACCCGTTGTCAGCAATAGCAATGTGTCGAACGTAGTAAAAATACTGGTGCACAATACCAATCTGGTACCGACACTAATGTGCAAGCCAAACTTTGACATGGTTGAAGAGGGACTAAAGTGGAATAATGCTGTGGAAACGCGATCGTTGAGGAGAATGATTGCATGGTAGAAGATATTTGAAGAATGGGCAAATGCAAGAGGAGTGTTGCGGATAGGATGCGTGTAAATAAGTGACGATCGTTTGGACATGTGGGGCAAATGGATGAGAAAAGGATCACAAAGAGGAAATACTTGTCTGAAAGAAGGGTCGTGAGGCAGCGCGGGTGTCCATTTCCAATTCTCAAGGACAGTCGTGTGTTGAGTAAGAGAAATCGACGTGCGTGAAAGATACATAAATGAAAAAGAAGTGAAAGAAGTTTGTAAGGACAGATCTATAAGGTATTCCATTCTCTCTGCCTAACCTACCTAGTAGTTGCTACCTTTATGTTTTAGTAAATTTAAACCTTGGGTTATCAAAATAGATTTTAAGTAGGTAAATATGTATTCAATATCTTTAGAAATACTTAATGTGACTAAATAAGATTGATAGGGGGTTTTCTTTGATGTGTTTCTATTTTATTGAATCAAAATTATAACATTGTGTCTTTAGAATACACTAACATGCATACATATTTACTCCTTTTCATGTTTTCACATAATATGAACTCGTATCGTTTGATAACTTGTAGGTAAATATAATAGTATTACATACCTACCAAATAGAGTTGAGCTTGATAGAAAATGTTTTAATTTGATTGAAATTCAATATGGAATAAATTATTTTGTATAAAATATATTACTCGAACTTGTTGAAACGAGTTTTTTTTTACAATCAATATTTTTATGACAATTATAGTAATCGTAGGAGGGGATCAAACATTTGCGGCCCTGATACCTTACAGAAGGGTTTTTTTCTGCTATGTGTTCTCGAGAGAATCAATGCCATACCGTAGATAGAGTTTTATTTATCGATCGACGGTTCTTGGTGGAAGCCCATATTAGTAATTTTATTTATAAAACATGATATATAGTAATTCCACTGATGACTTTATTAATTTGTGAATCGGCTTAAAGTTTACTAAAGGTTACTTGCGACTGACGATGAGAGCGGAAGCTCATGAAACCCGGCTCGCAAATAAATCATGTCAAAAGTGGAATAACTGTATAATTACCTATCTTGTTTTATCAACAAAATACCATGTTGTAGGTTTTATTAGATTTTGAACATTTTGCTAAGTTTTATATGATTCAATTGCAGGAACGTTGTTTTCTCTCTTGTGGTATTTCACGGTGGTTACATTTCCATCAAAGTAAATAATCATATATTCCCCACAAAACTTACTATTTCCTATGTAGGCGGGGAAACATTATTACTATTATTGATTGCACTTTCCTATATATATGGGATAATCCTTATTACTAAGACTCGGTACCTATCCGTGGTATTGATACTATAGTATATCTCTACATTACTTATGGTATTCGTATGTGGTGTAAAGGTAAAACCTATTGCATAACATAATGGTAGGTACTGTGATAGATTAAAACAAAATTTATTGAGTCCGTGATGGACTCACTCTACTACTTATAGTACAGAACCTACCTATACTTCTAACTATGGATCTCTTTTGGTCATCTAGATTAGACTGTTGGTATTCTAGACATATATTATGAATAAGTAAATTTAAATTCAATTTTATCTACTCCAGAAATGTATTGGGTTCAATAAGAACTAAAAAAAAATTACGAAACATTAATCTCAGTTTTATGTAATAAACTTGCAACTTTTCCTATTAATACCTACTGATGTTTATTCCATTAACAAACAAATCAAGCATTTTGTAAGTTGGTACAAGTATATTCATTCCTTGCACAACGCTGATGGCAATTCTGAAGGCATCCATCGATTTTTTTTAAAACCAACAAAAAATGACATGTAGATAGATCAAGTAATAGAAGATAAATGCTTTGGGTTGAAGAAAATGTTTAGGGAGAAGCGGAAGAAGGAAACTGTCGTGATGCTTATTTACTGCGATTTTTTTATAACCTTAAATCCAATGATTTGATCTGCGCAAAACCTGGTTTTTCTCTCAAATATCTCTTCTTTTCTACCAGGCTTTTCAATTCTACGTTTATGCTGCAGCATATATCTTACACCACTAGTAGGTAATCATGAAGGCGTTTCTTGGTCAGCATTTGCAATATTGGCTTCCGGCAATGGTTAAAATCACACCTGGACGACTGATGTTGTGGCCAGTCCAGTTTTCACAAGGAATTGTTTCGACCAGTGGATCTTCAACATGCCCCTCTAGCACCACATTTAAAAATCAGCCAAACGTTCACTCTTGCTCTAGCCGATGGTCTAGATTGCAACATTGATGCAGACAAAGGATTTTATCAGGTTCTTCCTAAAGTTTGAATAAATGTGAGGAGAGTCCAATATTTTTTGTTTAAAACTATTATTGCTTTATTTATTCAGCATCTTGTTTCATAATTTATAGTTGATTTTAATTGAAAATCAAAGAAACCAATATTACTTTGCTTAGGACATTAAAAAATAAAACAAAACAAACAAGGCTTTCTTTATCGTCTTTACTTTCTTAATCTTTGCACTCATTATCCACTGATGAATTTGCTGTCTTTTTACTGACGAGGTGAAAATAAATTGTCATCAATTAATTAATGTTATTCTATTCTAAAACTCTTTACTGAAGTTACTTAAGTTCAACACGTTTAGTTATACAAGAAAGTCAAATATAAAATATAAAACGCATGAAATCATTCGAAGTGTTGAATTCAAAATCAGTTCAACGTTCTTAATTATAATAACGATGTCTGCAAATTAATATTTGTCTCATTACTATCAAGGTATTATTAAAAGTAAGTGAACGTAATTAAAACATAAATAAACAAAGTTATTTTGCGTCAAGTAATTTATTAATGTTGATGAAAACTATGTACGAAAATACAATGTTTATACATATTATGTATATTTAACTAATAATACAATAGACGCCGTGACTGGAACAAGGGCTCATAAGCCGAAATATTGTTATAAGATATTTTGGCTATTAAACGCATCCCGTGGAGCACCCGGAAAAGAATTGGTCTCCCACTCTTCTCCGTAAGTTTTCAAGTGTCTTGTAAAAGGCAATTGTTCGAAAAAGTTAGGACATTATACGTCTTAAATGCAGCGATGAGGTTTGCCACACATCCTGAATGTCTTGATTATATTGGCACGGAGAGGACAGCTTGCATTATTATTATATGCAGCTGGTCTGCTGGCTACCCCACGTGTGGGATATGCCGTGATGGTATAGTAGTAGTAGTGGTAACTTTTAAACGTTTTCAGTTGTGTTTTCTTCTGTAAATTTTACATTATATGACTAACTGATGAATCATGAATATTTTTTTTTTAAACAAAATACAAGTTAAACCGAAGGAAAAACGTTTGGTAGTAACATTGGAATTTAAATTCTAGCAAAATCAACATCAACCCTATAGACAAAATGGGACCTCCCACTCCACTATAATAACAAAGTATCTAATGATATCGTGTTGTATATATTTTTAACTTGAATTCACCACTGATGATGGAACTTACTACGTAAAGTTTTTTTGAATATTTAAATTTATTTGAATAAAAATTAGCAATATTTTTACTGGAACAAAATTGAATGTATAAAATAAAGAGATAAAATAAATATTTAATTTTTATTTAAGAAAATAAAAGACATTGGCGTAATGAATCGATATATCTCATTTAATATGGGTATAGAAAAGACTATTATTATTTATAAGATTACGGCAACCCGTCTCTTGTGGGACGATTTGTGCCAAGTACAATATTTTTAGAAGATGTCACGTAATATTAAGGCATTAATTTATAGGATAATAAAATTTCTTTTGGCAGATTTTAAAATCTTGAGATATACAGAGAGGGTATCAGTGTGCAAGAGACAAGACATGTTGATCGGATATAGAAAAGACTAAAGACAACGAAAAAATAAAATAAACAAAGAAGGCGTACGGGGTCCACGTTTCCTTTTTGTAGCTGCCACCTCAATTGAGATTTGCTTTATAATAGAATCAATATTATCATTACTAACTGTATATAATATGTACAGTACATAAAGATTTAGATTTTGTACGTACGTTGTACGTATTAAGTGTATGTATAGTAACTACACAGTAGGTATATTATGTATATATTGTAAGTACTATCACAATCCTTCTCCTGTGATAGTGAAATAAGGGATCATGTTAACTTGTTCATGCAACCCCTGGTAATGTGGTGAATCTGGAAATTTCATTAAGGGCGTTAAATTAACGTATAGAATACAAACGTAGGTGTTGTTAGATATTATTTGTATGAAGGTAATTTTAGTATTATATAAAAATTATTGTCTTAGAGAATATTGAAATTTCGAAAATAACTTTACTTTCACTTATCAAATGCTCCCTTAATGTGAATTTATTCCACAAAACAGAGCACCATAAATTGTGTAGTTATTAGATTTGTAAGTCAAGCAAAGCTTTAGAAATAATTAATTTATACAACTGTCAAAATTATACATGCCAATAAATAAACACAAATTAAAGAGATAAGGCCCCATGCACATGAGGTCCGTGGTTCGATCCCAGGTGCCACCAAACTTCCCTTTCACGACACAAGCTTTTAGCTTAATGTGGAAGGTGTATAATGTTGTATTTTGGTTTATAACAAAAAGCCAAATAGATTTAAAAAAAAAGTTTACGGGAGATATTGTTAGAAATGGAGTGAGCATCAAGCAGGTAAGAAAATTTTTATATTTGGGTAATAGAATAACCCAAAATGGATGCTTGAAATCTAAAATCGTAAGCTGGATAAACCATGCAACAGTTACCTTCAATGAAATATAGGACCGATCATTACTATCTTGGAGGGAATGTCCAAAGGCAGGAAATGTCGTGGTTGACCAAGAGTCGCCTACTTGGATCAAGTGGTGGAGGTCATAATTTGTTGCAATTACGTAAAATTGGAAAGACTGGCGGGATTTAGAGAGAGATGGAAAATAAAATTCTGCAGACCAGTCTCATGTATTGTAAATCATATTAATTATAAAATAACACGTTTCAGTACTGTAGGATCGGATCTTCATGATCTTACCATTTAATATCTGTAAACTTCATAAATATCAGCAATATTTTATAAGTTTTCGTTATTTTTTTCATTTGCCCAAACTACGTAAATTTATTCACGTTTATTCTTGTTATAAGGTACATAAGTACTTAGAATATTATTAGTCATTTAATAATAAATAAATCCGCAATTCTAATTAATCTAGTAGATGCCACACGTGTGGATATTGTTGTCTAAAATGTATTTACCTACAATGGATATAAACAGAATAATAGGTAAGTAAATATAGCTAAAGTTAATATGTTGGTACATTAGCACAAATACATAGGAGCTGGTACATTATAGAAGCCCAGCCAATTATTTACTAAACAGATTCAATATCACGCATATTTAAACTGCGGCTCGCGGGTATTTTGGGATTTACTATTACTGCTAATATTAATATTATTATTGTTGAATACAAAGTGTTAATAGGTTTCATTTTACCCCTACGGTAGCTCTATATTATGTTCTTTAATTCTGCAATATTATTGTCGAATATAATCCGCAAATATTTTTGCATTATATTAACAATATGAATAATTTAAATAACTCTAGCTGATTGAAATGTTTTCTGAAGCTCTTTTTCTAATTAAAATACATTTTTTGTCAATTTATAAAAAAACATAATTAAAACTTAATTTAAGTTAAACAAATAGTTTGAAGTAGATTTTTGATGTTGAAAAAAAAAAGATTTATGTAAACCTTGAAATTTCAGCAGGTGTCATTTTTAACAACTATCATTATTTTTTGTAAAAAAGCAGGTGTTCCTAAAAGTTAAGATATTTTACATCTTAAATTCAACGATGAAGTTTGCTACCCATACTGAATATCTTAATTGTATATTGGCACGGAGAGGACAGCTTGCATATTTATTATATTCAGCTGGTCTGCTGGCTACCCCACTTTTGGGATATGCCGTGCCGATATACGTGATAGTAGTAGTATTATTCTTCTTCTTCTCGTGCCGTATCAGGTTCCCCCGACGTTGGCAATCACTCTGGCGAAAGCTTCTTTATCTTGCGCGACCCGGAGCAGCTCCCCCAGATGTCTCAGAAGTAGTATTATATTTTGACATTCTCAGTCTAGCTATGAGATATGTCAATCATTCTGAATATCTAAGCATATACGATATGAAGAGAACGATCTCTATGTTTACTATAAACAGTCAGTCAGCTAGTTGTTCCTTTCAATGGAATATATATAAGAATAGGTATTGAAAATATCACAATCTTGAGTTGTATTATGCAAAGCAAATTTATCAATTTTTATGACATAATTATTCTTATCACAGAATAGATTCTTAATTGTTAAAGTGATATATATATACCTTACTGACTATTTTATTAAAACCTAAGTAATAAAAGCTCAAGATTCGCTTTTTATGACCAACAGCATTCTGATGCTTAAGTGTTTATACGAAACTGCATTTCGCGGAAAAAATGAAGAGTCACGAAAAATCATTAATGCGAAACAACAATCGCACATTCATTACATACCATGATTCGACTTTGAAGCTTGTGGGTTGAAAAACAGTGTTTTTTCCGACTATCATCGATGATTCTCAATGCCAAAAAGCACTGGAATTTATCATGGAAGGAAATGTTATTATTAGAGATGTATTTGCACGTTTTTGAAAACACCAGAAAATGTGAAGCAATCCACAAAAAAAGAAGAATAATCAACCACAGTGACTTCATTTGCTCTCATTTAATATTTTATTTACTTTTTTACGTTAGTCTTGGACATTCTCCATTACCGAATCTTAATTGAATGATGTAACGTTACGGTAGACGTATTAAAAAAAAATTGTAAATTCTTATTAAATGCGAAGAGACGTGATTTCTTACTGGGTTAATAATGAATCGATAGATGTGGATATCCGAAAAAAGTGCGAATTTCGAATTTGCGAAACCACATCAGAGATGTGTTTACTGTGTAAATAATAATATCGACGATCTCTTTACCTATATAGGTCGTAGATTATAAATTATTGTAATTAATTAATCAAAACAATAAGTAGGTAAGTACATAGATTAATAATATTATTATTTGCCAAAGTAGTAAATAATATATTTTATCGATAACAGCCCCTTTCTATTGTATTGCGATATTTCATTATTATTATTATTGTTTCAAAATATAACGCTTTCAAGAATGATGCTATAATAACGAACAATAATGTTGAGAGCCCTTGTCTTAACACTTCATGACTAGAAGGGGAATTACCTTGCGATGTGTTCTTAAGATTTATAGAATATCTTTTTGTTTTGTACACAGGACCAAATGAAAGTAGAAGAAAAATGATGAAAAATATGAACAATAAAACGAACACTTAACAAAATAATTGTAAATAGCTGTGAAAATCTTAACGACCACGTGTGAATTATTAGCTTGAAATGCAAGGCGTTTTTTTTTTAATATGAATGTTAAAAATGTTTTAATTGTTTAATAATAACCACTCTATTCTTAGGTTCAAAGTGCCCTGTAAAAGACGACTATTCCGAGATATGCCGTGATGGTGTAGAAGTAATAGCAGTATGGTTTTACCGTGAAACTCTAGTCGGTTAGAACTGGGTGAAATTGAACCTAGAATATTTTGATTGAATGTCCGAGACTCTACCATGAGACTACCGACTCCTTCATTACTAATGCTTGTTTTTTTTTAATATGCATTACGCTAATGAAACAAAATAAAGCAATTGCGTATTATAAAGAGTTAATAAAACAGCATTGTGAATTATTTTGAAAGTGAATGATTTTATATCTGTCTAGTATTCACATTTATTCAAACCACCTGCTTATTTAATACGAAACACAAAGCTCTCATGCATTCAAAATGAATAACTTGATGGTGCTTTTGTTGTTTCAGTAAGGGAAACAAAGGAATAAGGATTAAAAACAAAACAAAAAAGTATAATACATTGATGCTCCTTTTCATCTCTCGTAGAATTATGATAATTAGAAATCTGGATTACAATGATGCTTTTTTGATGCAACCACCGTACACAAGAGCAGCAGTGTTGGAACTGGTATAAATATCATCATTTTTACTTATTTCTTATGTTGTTTTAATCTGAAATGTTTTTAAAAATACCTACCATTTTTTTCTAATTAAAATTGTGTACCTTTTATGTTCTACAGTTATACCATCATGACACATCCCACAAGCGGGGTAGTCAGCAGACCAGCTGCATACAATAAATATGTTAGCTGTTATCTCCGTATCAACAGGACACTCAGAATGGGTGTCAAGCCTCTTCGCTGAATTTAAGATATAAAATTTCTTTATTTTTTCTAACACCTGTCTTTTACAGGACATTCGAAAACTAACGAAAAAGAGTGTGGAACTAACTTTTGCCGGGTGCTCCACGGAACAAGTTTATTTGGTATGTTTATTTTTAAATAATATTTTGATGAATCCCTTAAGAATTTTTTCAGGAATTCTCGTTTTTGAACATATTATTATGTAGTAAAAATGATGATGACATTTTCAGCACCGTTTGATGAAGTATCTATCTTAAGGGCGCGGATAGTTATTTATATGTTAAGCCTCTGAATGTTGTTCTAGATGATAATGTTGATAACAAAACAACGGCTTATGAAATAAGTCTACATTGCGTAAATTATGCTATTGTTTGCATTTCTCAGATGGTGTTGCATAAATAGACACAACATAATGATTGGCATCACTTTTAAAAAGGTGAATCTGTGATTTTAATAAGCCTTAATACATATATACCTTGAATATATTTACACCAAGCATTAGTTGTAATTAATCAGACTACCGACCACCACCTCTACTAGAGAATACATTATGTGTTATAACATAATAATATTTACCAAGAAATAAAAATGCCAGGAAGGTTAACATTCATTTATGATATCAATGTAGTGTGATTTTTTTAAATCGATGAGTAAAGTACTTAAATATTTTCACACCAATATTTTGTGAATATTGTTCATATGTAATTTTGCATACCCACCTATTATTGTTTAGGATTTACCATTCTCTTTGTAAACGAATACAATCTGTCTATACATAATTACTCATAATTTTGTATGTCTGTAAACATCAATGCGTCTTCCTATTGTTTGAATGAGTAGTTGTTAAGAGGTTACATCATATTTCCATTCCATTTAAAGTCCTCTACAAACAATCAACCATTCGGGATCATTTCATTTGGGACATACATAGTCATATGGAGCACTCGTGCATTCATAATTACTTCATTAGATTATTTACCCTTAAGGGTGAGATTTATAGCGATAAGACTTATAAACATTAATGACGGTTAATAAAAAGAACCGACTTTTTCGATTCAATGCAGTTTTCTCAAGCCAGATAAAAGTTTCATACACAATTCTTGTTTCATTATTATTAATGCTTCTAATATATTTTTCTCATAGATCCTGCTGCAGGGCGACTCTTGACACAATCTAAATACGATCTTAATCTAGTCTTGATCTTGATCATACGACGCACGAAGGGACTATGGTCAAAAACACCGCGCTACCGCTACCGCGCGATCGGTATGCGCGTATTTTTGGCCAATAGTCACTTCGCGTGTCGTATGATTAAGATTAAGATCGTGTTTAGATTTTTTCAAGAGTAACCCTGCTGTACTCTTGAGAATCATATTATACGAAAACAGTTCGGAAGAATCAGAACGTTTTTGGAATTCTACCAGTTGGAGTGATTAGAGAGAATTCTAAAAAACTTGTTTTGCTATCTTAAAGTATCATCTATAGATCACAAAGTATCCATCAATATGGAAAACAAATGGTATTGGAAAAATTCTGGTAAGTTGGAAAAATTATGCATTCCGGAAAACTCACCCCTAGTTTATTTATTTATTTTGGATATAATTTGTAAACTCACCGTTAATATATTATGCTGAAAAGGTTTTTTTTATTATATTTAGTTTGGGTGTAATTTGTGTACTATTGATTGTAATTTGCAAAATTACATGAAATATATTATGGTGAAAAGAAAAAAAAATGATAAACAGTTATGATAGAAATAGAAATCTGTCAGATTATCTGAGAAAAGAGGACGATATAGGAAAAAATGTAAAATTTTCACATAAGTGAAGTCTTCAAGCAAACAAAACTGTTAACCAAAGGTCGGATTCTGTTGTCTACTCGTCTGCCTAATACAGTTTGTACTTTAGGTTAAATTCAGCTTAATTATTCAATAACAGTAATCCTCGGGGTATTCTTAACAACTAAATTGTATGCAAACATTACAACTAGTACTTGGGAGGAAACATCACCTTATTCCCAAGTACATGGGTGTGTATATTAAATATAATCAAATTTAATTCATCACACGTGTAACAAACGTTGTACTGAAGTCTAGATATGAAAATGCGTAGAAATTTGAGCTATGAAATAACTTAAATCTAGAAAGTGTGCCTACAACATACAATGTTATTTATTTATTTATTTATTCATCATAAACGGCACATTAGCCATTGACAATAAAGGTTTACAAATTAATATCGTTCACAGGTAATAATATAACCAAGTATACATATAAAACCAAAATATAAAAACATTAACACAGTGGAAGTAAACAAAATCAAAACATATCAAAAATCCATTACAAAGATGATGTACGAGTACCTACCTACGCAAATATTAAAAAAATAAAAACTGTTACAAGTATAGGTACGAGAATAAAACCAATACATACACATCATTCTATTTGCTTTACAATCATTGCTGTATTTACAACAATAATCTCAGTACATCGTTTAATAAGTAGCACGCATACAATCATGCACTACAGTGGATTCCACTAATGCGGAATTTGTTTGATTGATAATTATTATACAGACAAAAAAAAATATCACTCGTGCATTAACATATGACACGCATATTCCATTCATTGAATGTTATAAGGAACACTAAATCAATCAAGTTAGATAAAATAAAATTAGAAATACCTATTAATAAAAACTGAAAGAATAATTGTTAAATTGAAAGTAAAATTGATAAAAACAAGTAAAAGTAAACTTAAAATAGAATAAAAATTTGCTTCATAGGGACAATCGTATGTTCAGTTGACTATACATTAAATGGGAAATATAACTCGTTAAAACGAAAACACAATATTCGTTAAAATAAAAACACAATACAGTATAAAACAACCGCACAGACATAAATTAATACATTATCACACAATTCAATATAAAACTTATTAACTAATTAAACATTTAAAAATATTATTTTTCAAAATTTATATTTTGAAGGAAAAACTTTACAAATTTTGTCTATAGTTCAAACATGTGTATTCTTACTTATAAGTTTTAATAATTATTATTATTTTTTTCTTTTCAAATTTCAGTTTTGTTCTTTTTTATTATTCAAATAACATTTAGATATATTTCAGGAAACTTAAAATATTTTTCATTAGGTAATGATTATTAATTTTTCAGATAATTAATTTATTTGCCTAATAATTTATAACCTCGTTATTTTTTATAAGCACGGAGAGGACAATTCGCATGATTATTATTTAGAGTTAAGCCGCTAGATACCCTACTTGTGAGATGGCCATGGTGGTATAGTAGAAGTGATTCTTTCAATTGAATTTCGTTCTTATTCACAAAAAAAAAAAAAATTGATAATATAAGTTGTCACATTTTCAAACCCAAGTTAGTTAACACTGGACAGTACAGAACAAAGTATTCAAAGAATACAATTCGCAAGAAACGGCATAGGAAATGCATAAAACAACAAACAAATTAGTTTTGTACATTAATAAATATTGCATTCGATATCAAACGCATGTATGAAGTGTTGGGTTAGAACAGTTATTGTTTAATTTGTGCAAAAAGTTGATTTCCCTTATACTCGAAAAAATAATAATTTATGTGTGTTCAAATCGCTATTCTTGGAAAATCGTTAGACCTATTATACAACGTGTTTTAAATTCGTTGTCTTTCTCTGAAAAATTGTATCAAGAAGATTAAACGACAACACTAACAACAAACATAACAATGTTACAAAGAACAACAATAATAATAACAACATGTGAAAATAATAACATCAACGTTATGTCTCGTATGATCCTTTACAAAATGTATTTTATGAGATTACAAAACGATTTTCGGACACAATACATCCCCTAACACAAACGATACTATCCATTTTCCGCCTGTTTGAACTGAAAAGGCATCATCTAATAACAATATTATATCCCCATGGCCTTTAAGTTTTGCAAAGCAAGAAGGGGATTGCAAACTTGAGGGAAGCCCTGTTAAACCATTGAGTGAATAAAAAACGCAACACTGATTCAGAATTGAACCAAAAGAGAAGGCGTACAATATGCTCTTCATAGGTAAAATTCATTCCTAGTGCAATATTGAAAGCATTGAAGCGATCAATTAAGAGGAGTTTTAATCAAATTTGTAAAGTGATTTCTGCTCGACACAAAATTAAAAGATCCTCAACGTTTGTTCAATTTGTGTCAATTAAATTAAAATCTCAAAGTACGTATTGTCAATAACATTTATAGTTTTATTATTGTGAACAGTAATGTGAATGTTTACATGGAATTACTTTTATATGTTGTAGAGTTTTATTTACCCAATATTTGATATCATTTTTGAGTACCATTTTTTTATGAATTTTTATTCGTTGTTCATGCTTTACATAAAAACATACTTACGAGATTTGGACGTGGTTGAAGTGAAATTAATAGTATGTGATTGCACTTATTGACAAGAATAGTTGGTAAAACATTCCGAGATAGATTGAAGATTGTGGTTAAGTTACGTATAAGGACATGAGCGGATAAGGAAGGAGTTTTGTGGATTGAATGCATGTGAATAAGTTTCGAAGGTTGTACGAATGTGAAGAAAATGGGTGATGAAAGGATGATGAAGAGGAAGTATTTATCTGAAAAAGGGGGTTTGAGAAAGCGCGGTGCTCCGAGAACTACGAAGTTTGATTACGTGGATCAAATTCTCAAAGACAGCCGCGTGTTCAGTAAGGCGTGGGTGTATGAGAAATTTTATGAATGTATAGGATATGAAAAAGTATGCAGGGTTTGACAATGACTTTGCAAGTTGAAACCAGGCCACTGTATGATGAAATATAAAGTAAAACTAAAACCAATTGTATTTTCTTCCATAATATGAATGTGAAATCTGTGTCGCCTTTCGTTTTTTCTGCCTACACTACTTGGGGTACGGCGCGGGACAATAGTTCAGTATATTATGTATATAAGTTTAGTAAATAAAAATACGCTTTTGATAAGTTTATAGAACATAGATATTAACCTTATCGTAAGGGAGCAATTATTTTATCCAAATCCAAATTACTCGGATATTTGGTTTAACACTATTTTGATATTTTTGTATTAATCCCGATAGAAAGCACACATATGAGTAGGTATATTTGGTAGAAATTGATTAATGGCATTAAACAGTAAGTTAGTAGGAATATCTATCAGAAATTATGTGTATACCACCCTTTGCAGAGAAATGTATGTATTTTGTACCTACCAGTAATGCAGAATTTGTATCACATTACCTAATGGGATTCATGTGTTCCACTCATGAGAAACACGTTAATATTACACGAATGGATTTGAATACTGAATGCTGGACTCTGTTCCATTCTCTGGACAATTCCCACAAGTGCCATACACTCTGGACTCCCATATATTGTGACAACACAAAAATAAAACTCAACTCCTCTTAATTAAAACTTGTACTGTTTTTTATTTTGAAAATTTCCGTATTGTCAGTATATATTATTATACTTGAACTTAATATAATATAATTATTGCTGAAAAGAATTTAAAACAAAATTTGCACAGACTTATGTGACTTGAGTTTCTGTTTTGAGGTGTTTGTCTTCAAAATTACATTTTATTTGTATATGCCTACAGGGATGCTTCTTTTTAAAGTTAATAATATTTATTTACAATATTTTGAACATGCTTGGTTTTATGATGCCAACTGATTACAAGATATGAAATTGTATACATTAATATATTAAATACACTGTCATATATAATTATGCATTAAGAATTGATGCAGTTCTGCAAAGTAATAGTAAAATACCTATTACACTATTTTCACGATGAAATTAAAAAAAATAAATATATTTTTTCTACTATGTATATGTCCTTATAAGACGAGATACGTCTATCTCAATTAAAACACAGAGATAATTTAGTAGATTTTTTTCATTTACTATACTATACTACACCCTCACGCCGTGTCCCAGGTGGGGTAGGCAGAGAGAAAGGAACGCCATGTTGATCTATCTTTACATACTTCTTTCGCTTCCTCTACATTCATCCAGTTTCTCATACATGCACGCCGTTTCCTCTTACTTAACACGCGACCGTCTTTGAGAATTTGATCCACGTGGTCAAGCCACGTAGTTCTTTCAATTTCATTATGAATTTTCTAAACCTCGACACAGTGAATAAACAAAAATATTCAATCTTATTTAATGTGAAAGACGAATCATCATAAATGTAGTATCCTTTGAGAATACAAGACATACATTTATTAGAAATGCAACTTGTACAGAAAAATAATACAATTTAATATTCCGCCTTTAAAACCTTTTATTTGTGTTCAGGGCAAAAGGAAGAAGGATTATATCTTCATTGTAATATTACAATACTACGTATAAATAGGTTGATTTTATGGTCGATGAAGAAGTCACTCGATACTTACGTCTAGGAGATTGAATCTGAAATTAGAAATGGATTTAAACGAACGTAAGTACATATAACAAGCAAGACAATATTACATTTTCAATCATTATGCACAGTACGGAACATGAACAAAGAAATAGTAGACGAATATTTACTGATACCCTAATACCAGTAGCGTACCTTCCATACATGCATAAAAGCGCCGCATGCCTACAGGATCTAGGAATAAAAAAATAAAATCCACAAAAACTAATTTGAATTGGTTTATTTTAGTATTTATTTATTTATATTATGCGCTCTCTGTGTTTTATTTATTTATATTAGAGACTCATCCGTGGAATCTTCACTATAATTATGTGAGTGTTTAAACGTCCAGTGAAAGTCAGATGTCAAATATCCTGTAAAAGACAACTTCAAATCAGTGATGGCGTATTTTACCCATTCAAGGTATCTAACTGTCAGAAATCTCGATTAGAGAACCATGTCTACTAGTGATGTAACGAATGTCTGATTTTGGATATTCGCGAATGCGAATGCGAATATTTCATGCCGACATTCGCGAATGCGAATGCGAATATTGACTTGAAAATGGTATAGGAATCCACACATAAATATTTGAGTCCGTTCGTATGTATGTATGTATGTACATATGTCCTTAATGGACTCGGAAATTAGGAAAGACCGAAGTAAAATAATACACTCTATACAAGGTCTCATCTTCTGGGCAGGTTTAAGGCTAAAAACATTTTAAATATCTTACGTATTGATAAAGATTTTTTAATTTTAATGCGACCATGTCACAAAATTAGCAACAAAATGTATGTAAAATTAATGCAAGATTTAGTAAATAGCAATATTCACAGTCAAACATTTTTCATTGTATTGAATTAATATCAAAATGGATGTAACAATAAATACAACAATTCTGAAACTAAATATTTAGGGTTTATTTTCGTAATAAAATATCGTGTTTGCTAATGAGAAAAGCTCTTGAATTACGTGAATAAAAATTGCATATTTTTGACATATTGGGCTATTTTCATAATGGAAGACATTATGAAACCATAGAAAACTATACTGTAGAAAAATAATAGTTTTACCTTTAAAATCCATAAACAATGTTAAATGATTTTCAATGAGTGGGAACCTATTTATTTTCACCTAATATTTTTTACATAAATTATGAAATATTTGATAGTCAAATATTCTGAAATATTGAAGGATGCAGATTATCCATTTTTAAGGTTTTTTGGGAATAAAGAGTAAATACTTAGGTGACAATTTATTCTTGACTTTTTTAATTTCATAGCAAATACCCATTTATGCACTGCAAACCAAAAATACAAATTCGAATGTGGACAATTATAATATTTTAACATTTATGTGCCTACAATTTTTTCACGAAATGGGATGTTTACCCTTTTTTCTTATAGAAATTTGGGATGACAATCTTCGAGTTTTTACACATTTGGAAGAGGTTTTTAGCACTTTTTCCATGTAGGTACCTACCAATATGTGGGATTTCTTAACTTCAAGCTTTTTCATCGGGACGAGGTTCTTAGTAGGTACTTTTTTTCCATGTAGGTTCCTACTTATTATTTTTTTACATAAATGTGATCATCTGAGGTGCCAAACTTCAAGATTTTTCAATGGGAAGAGGTTTTTAGCACTTTTTTCGATATAGGTACCTACCTATTTTTTTTACCTAAGTATGGTCATGTGAGGTATCAAATTTCATGATTTTTCATTGGGAAGAGTTTTTCAGCACTTTTTTCGATGTAGGTACCTACCTTTTTTTTTTACCTAAATATGGGCATGTGAGGTATCAAACTTCATGATTTTTCATTGGGAAGAGTTTTTCAGCACTTTTTTCGATGTAGGTACCTACCTATTTTTTTTTACCTAAATATGGGCATGTGAGGTATCAAACTTCAAGATTTTTCATTAAGAAGAGATTTGCAATGCTTTTTATGATGTAGGTACCTACCTTTTTATTGTTACTAAGATATAGGCATGTAGGGAGTCAAAAATTAAGTTTTCTCATTGGGAAGAGCTTTTTACTTCTTTTATCCACGTAAGTGCTTACTCCTTTTTTTTCAATAAGGTTTTGTTGTTTTAACCCATGTATTTACAAGGTTTTCTATTTAATTAAACCAGAGCGATGCCGGGTTACATACGCTTGTTTGAAATATTCCAAAACTCCTCGGTTTTCTTAAATAATATTTTCTTGCAGTACCTTTTTCCACAATGTACCGGGTAAGTATCCGGTACTTTCACCGAATTACTGATTTGTTTCTTCATTTACATGGTACACAACAGATGAAAAACATATAAATATAAACATGTAAGCGACAAAAACATTCCAATAGTCTTACATCGAAACAGTGCATACTTCAGCAATAACACACAAAACAATTATAGAAAATCTTACACATAATATAGGTATTAATTCACAATACATCCAATCACCCATTCCTATTACAAATCGCTGCTCACCCAATTTCGCACACATACCTAATATGTACATTCATTCGCACAAACACATTCACACTTCACTAATGTATGCAATAACAATACAAAAAAACTCTTATAAAAGAAAAATCAAAAATTTAAAAATTTAAAAAACAGTCTAAAAATTAATACTATCCCAAACACTTCACATTTTATCAAACATATACATTTTTTTTTATATTTATTTCATCTTATTCTACCCTCAACTCTCCTTTCTCACAAACCTGACGTAATTGGCACTATAAAATTCTATAAACAGGGTTTCTTGAGTCTGCGTTCGCTTTTGTTTTTTTTTTAATGTAGAACGGAAAACAAGATCTTGTTAAAGGAAGCATTCTAAAGTTAATCCTATCTAAAATATTAGGCACATCGTATTCGGACAAGCATATTTTTCTCAGGTTGCATGCATCCAGCAAAACTCTTCACAATTCCAATTTAGGCAAATCTTTAATAAATACAGGATAATGCAATCTCTTCCTAACCAAACGAATGAATTTAGACTGAGTTCTCTCAACTTGATCGACATATTTTTTAAAATGTGGATTCCATACAGAGGAACAGTCCTCCAGCTTGGAGCGAAACAACGATAAGTACAAGTACAAATACGATTCATATAACCTAAATGACTTTGAAGATCTCAGAATAAATCTCAGTATTTTATTGCTCTCTTCGATAATTTTGTTCACGTGATCATGAAAGTGAAGCTCAGAGTCAAACACCACACCTAAATCTCTAATCTTATTTACTTCTTTTAAATCATGATTATGGATATTGTAAATTTATCGAATTTTGTTTCTATTTTTGGTAAAAGAGATCAGATTACACTTCTCCAGATTCAAGTGCAAGTTATTTCTTTTACAGTACTCGTGTAGTCTTTCCAAGTCCTCGTTAAGCATTTCATAGTCAAACAATAATTGAATTTGACAGTATATTTTTAAATCGTCCGCAAATAATAGAAGCTCTGAGTGGTCAAAGCACTTTTTTATGTTGTTTATGAATATCGTGAAAAGTAAAGGACCCAAAGAAGACCCCTGAGGGACACCAGATGTAACACTGACACTGCCAGATGAGTTACCGTTAAGTTTAACTGTCATCAATCTATCAGAAATATATGAGTCAATCCACCTTAGTTGAAAAAAGTCGATGTTCTACTTTATCAAATGCCTTTTGAAAGCCGATATAAATGGCATCCAACTGTATACGATTGTCCATAGCTGAGAAAAAAAATCAGATTTGTTACTGTCGATCCTCCACTGATGAATCCATGCTGCTCTACAAGAAGATACGGCTTCAGGAAAAAAGTAATTTGTTCACGAACCATACCCTCAAATATTTTTGAAATAGGTGATAGAATTAAAATTGGTCTGTAGTTACGAACGTCCGATTTGCTGCCAGATTTATGCAAAGGAATAATACTAGCCATCTTCCATTTGCATGGAAAGCATCCTTCTTGTAAAATCCTAATTTATTTATCGTGTCGAAACCCAGAGAAAAAACCCATCAAACTGATTTTCAGTACTGCGCAAAACGCGCAGCAGGTGGAGATGCGTCAAAAATATCCTCCATAGTGCAAGTAACAGGGCACAATGGACACTCCAACAAGTGTGGCATAGACTGTGCTGCACCACAGTCACACGCTCCGGATTCGTCCTGTAGGAAGCCCAATCGTTCTCTATTGTCGCGGCAGTTTCCTACACCAGATCTCAGTCGATTTAGGGTTTTCCATGTCCCATAGTCTAGATTGCCTCCTGCAGCAAGGTGTTCTAATAAATGTCAGATACAATGGTTTGGTTAAATGACTTACACATCTCTTTAATATATTGGTGCTAGACCATCAGGGCCAACTCCTTTTGTCTCATCTATACCTAATAAACGTTTATGAATATCAGATTTCAATATATTAACCATGGATAAACATGAGTTAGTTAAAATATTTTCCAATTCTTTAGTATTAGAATCATGCAAATTATTCAGTGAAAATACAGAACCAAAAAACGTCGAAAACAAGTTTGCAATCCCCTCTGGATCGCTCGAAGTCTGGTCACCGTCACCCATTACCCTTGGATAGCCTCTAGATTCTTTAAGGGAATTCACGAATGAAAAGAAAGACTTGACATTGCCCTTAAGTGACTTCTCAGTGTTATTAATAAAAGACCTATAATCGTGATTCTGCGACAACTTCAACTGAGCTCTTAGTTGAAAAAATAAATTGTAGTCAGAATCATTACGGTTCATCTTCAACTTACGCCAAGCCTTAGACTTCTCTTAAACAATAACAGAATTCTATTAGAGAACCATTTGGGAAAATTATTAGGTGACACCCTCTTCATATGTAGGTGTATGCTTCTCAATTATTGGCAAAACATAACCATAAAAAGATTCAATCATCTTATTCACCGGTCCGTTTCCCAAAACACTGACCCAATCAACACTTTGTAGTTCAAAATTTATTTCCGAAAAGTTTGACTTAAAGTAGGTATATTAATTTCTGGATCATATTTTGAGACAAATCCTCAGCAATTTCAAACTCATAATCTATCAACAGTGAAGGATAGTGTGAATCCTTACCAACCAGTGGAGAGTCACATCTGGTAACAGAACACGGAATAGTTGAAAGAACTAAATCCAAGATAACTTGATTGCTGTTATAAACTCCGTTAGACTGAAACATATTGAGAAAAGATATAGATTCTATCAAATACTGCGCAACAGGACACGAATAAGAATACGGAACAAAGATTGAATCAACATCGGGGTCTTTTTTCCATTGGATTGTTGGGATATTGGAATCTCCAATAAGACAAATATCCATTTTGCCGTAATAGCTGATTAAACGTTCAGATATACTTTAAAAAAAAGATGTTTTAAGTATCTAAGGATGTGGAAGGCGGTATATACATATACTACACCCAGTAGCGGTGAGCATTTTTTCATGCGTTACCGATGAAAAACGAATACTGGTAAAAAAAACTTTCACCAGTATCATCCCAAACAAGAGTGGATGAATATCCTAGTGTCCAATCCACAGCAATTAAGACCCCACCTCCATCCCTTTTACCACTCAACATGAAATCCCTGTCCTTGCGGTAAACTGTATATTCGTTTTGAAAAAGTTCGCTGTCAAATATGCCACAATTTAGCCAAGCTTCCGTCAGAACAATTATATCATAATTATTTGCAAATAAGTTTGCTCTAAACTCCTCGATCTTAGTCTTCAAGCCCCGAAAATTCTGAGAGAATACTTTAGTGTGGTTCACCTTGTAGTATGATATAAATATTCCTTAAATAGAATATAAAATTATTGTAGGGCCCTATACTCATAGCAGTTGTAATACTTAAAACAAACATATAAATTAAATCTCCACAAATGCATATTTCTCCTAATAATAATAACATCATCAAGCAAACGAACACAGGAAACAATACAACAAATGTGGCCAACACGGAACAGACCAGAGCCCGTAGACAATTTGTACTTGGCGATCGCCTACAAACGAATTTTCGTCAATAACTGCAACAATAACGCATAATTATACGGTACGTGTAGGTAGATTGTCGAAAAGTTCGCCAGTAGACGATCGCTAAGTACAAATTGTCTACGGGCTCAGATACTTTATTACTAAAATAATATTCGCAAAACATTCGCATATTTTTTTGCGAATGCGAATGCGAATGCGAATACTTTGAAATATGCGAATATTCGCGAATGCGAATGCGAATGCGAATATTCGTTACATCACTAATGTCTACACAATGCAACATTGAGAAAAATCCAATCGGAAGAAGTGAGAAAGGCGTCCCAACGCTTACGAATTGACTCTAGGCTGGCTTGAGTGTTCACTTTCGGTGTCCATGGACAACTTTCACCAATTCCACCATTCTCATTGTCACGATGTAAGGTCCATCAACCGAGAGACGCTTTAAGCCAGCCTAGAGCCAATTCGTAAGCGTTGGGACGCCTTTCTCGCTTCTTCCGATTAGATTTTGCTCAATGTTGCATTGTGTAGACATGGTTTTCCAATCGAGATTTCTGATTGGTTTTGTCATCTGCACCCAAATCCGGTAAAACAATAAAAAAATTATAAATATTCCAAACATATCTAATTGTATTTATGACACGGTTAGGGTGACTTGCATCTTCATACAATAGGTAGGTACTTATGGGAATCGACTTGATTTTATAGATAGATTCCCGTATACATAATATGACTATTTTTTTAAATATGTAACTAGTATCTATTCATTATGAAAGCATGCCCAAGATGAAAAGCCTCGTCCCGCCACTGCCTAATACATATATGTATTTATACAATAAATTGATTGGTATTTATTAAGTTGTTATCATATAAAAGTATAGGTACTTCATATTTTCCAAAATAGGGATATATCAGCCATCTTCTCCGTGCTAAAAAATCAAGATGAGTAGTATATGTATTACATTATCGCTGAATTAAATATTTAATTTGATTTCATGTAATGCACCTATACACTATAGCCTGTCTTTTCAAGATACTAAAAAGCTTCAAGAAAAGATTGGGAGACCTATTACCTATTTGTTATTAGAGAGAAGCCAAGTATTTGCTCTTTATAAACACATAACTATACAACAATATTGATTTGGTTCATTTCAATAGGTAGGTACGCATTTATATAATAATTATGTTTCCACTTTTAATGATTTAAATTATATCAGTTTTTTTTTTTTTAAAAAGATATATCTGGGTTTTGTTATGTAAACCCAAATACAACTTTATACACCTTCCACAGTAAGCTAAAAGCTTGTGTCGTGAAAGGGGAGTTTGCCGGCACCTGGGATCGAACCGCGGACCCCTTGTTCAAGAGGCCGAGACTCTACCTCCAGGCTACCGACGAACTTATTTTAGAAGGATTAACTACTCGTATGTAACAGTTATGAGACATTTTGAATGTTTTTTTAAGTACCTATTGTGTATTGCATTGTAGAATATTTAAAAAACATTCAGAATTAAATTATGTTGAAGAACTAAATCGATATGTTTTCATTTCATTATTCTAATTAGTTTTGATAATTTTGATAATAATAATAATACTAAATATCTACATATGCTACAAATACTGTGTTGGAAAAGGGAAAGAACTCACTTAGCCCATTTTTTGAAACATTGAATTATTCACACCATCACCATGTTACGAGTATACCTAATGTTGTGTTATATTTAAGGAGGAGAAAAGCTTTCATCTTAAAAAAAACTTAAAAACATAGCCAAGTAGGTAATATTGGCCTATACACAATGACAGTAGGTACATCAGTTTAATTTGCAATTACATCGGCCTCATTAGGTAGCCCTGTATCGATGGGTGTATATTTTTTTTCGATGAGTTCGGGCACAACTTGCAGATGGCGGAATTTAATTTTATACAGTAAACGTCTATAAGCCTTTAACAAAAAAAATATACAACAATAAAATAGAAATTTCATGAAAAATCACATGAAGAGTTCGTCGGTAGCCTGGAGGTAGAGTCTCGGCCTCTTGAACAAGGGGTCCGCGGTTCGATCCCAGGTGCCGGCAAACTCCCCTTTCACGACACAAGCTTTTAGCTTACTGTGGAAGGTGTATAAAGTTGTATTTGGGTTTATAACAAAACCCAGATATATCTTTAAAAAAAAAAAAAAAAATCCGAAAATGATTGCTGAAACTAGTCTAGAGTCTTATGCGTTGATACACCTCTTATACTTTTTCCGATTTGATTTAATGCAATGTCACAATGTGTAAATATATGAAATTCTAACAGATTTTTCAATAATTTAAAATGGATTTAGTTGTTTTTTCCAATACACCAACTAATCATGAATACATATTATATAGTTATAATAGTGATGATAATACGTATAATTATATTTATAATAATAATTATAGTAATAATCACATGAAGATATTAGCATTATAGTGAATAATTAATAATGATTCCATGTTGCCATGTTATTATTTGAATATATCCATAATGAGGATCAAAGGAAAATGTATTGGGTATAGCGTTATGTTTTAATGGGGTGATAAAATTATACTTGTGTCTGTACAATGTACATACTAATGGCATGTTCTCATCTAAATACTATATGCTATGTTTAAAGGTATACACTAAAATAATGTAATTGAATTAAGGTTCATTGATTTAAAATATCTCTGTTAACTCTAAACTCTATCTACTTGAACTATTAAGGGTTTTCCTCCACTTTCCCGTGGATGTTTTAAGAGCTGAGCTCCTATATCATCCAGACTTAACGAAACAAAAATAAAAATTTAAAGGTAGGGCTCAGAGTCTATCTACTTGAACTACAAAAGCAACTTCCACAGTTAAGGCAATTAATAGGCATTTGTATTTTGCTTTCCTATAAAAAATAATATCACTTTGTTTATATTTTCGGCATTAACTATATAACAATTTCTAGACATATTGATATGATTTTAGATGACTAGTAATAATTGTTAACCTATATACCTATTAATTGTTATTTTGTAAACTTTTTTGCTACCACGGTAGCGGTTTTTAAGGAAATTTTAGTTAAACGCTCGTTAATGGTGGACGCTCCACCGAAACCGCGGTAGCGAAAAAAGCTCACAAAATAATAATTAATACATAGTCATCTAAAATCACATAAAAAAAAAAATATTCAGAACGGGTAGCTTACCTTATCGCTGAGTTGCAAACGTTTAATGTCTTAATATTTTGTGATGTATTCTTCTCCTCTTCCATTCAGAACGACTCTGCACCAATTGCGTCACTTCTTTCTGCGACGTTTCCAGCGCTCTGATGTCGTTGTTATAGTAACGGTGTATTGTAAAAGATGGATGCCGGACCGTCGGAACCCTTGCGGGCGGAAGAACAATCCTCTTTTTGCCCAATTACTGTCATTGGGTATTCTCAGAACGTGACCCAGCCAGGACCATCGTCTCTCCTCTATTATGGAGATTACGGATCTCAGCTGGGTGCGTCAGGTCACAGCAACATTTGTAATTTTTATTGTGCTTTCGTAATATTTATTTTTATTCTTCTCACAATTTGTATAAGGAATTAAAAAAAAACACCCATCCACACAATTCGGTAAAAGAATTTGAGATATTTGAGACTGCTCTGTATTAAAATTTGCTGTTTTTTTTTACATATTTGGAGAACACATCACTGTCGACCACTCGAACTCCTCCTTCGAACGAATCGAACCCTTTTGATTAAAAAAGCGTTTAAGTTTCCTATTTACATTTTGAGACTAAATAAACAACATACAACTTCGTAATAATTTAAATACGCTTCGATACTCATTGAGTGAATTTTACTTATAATTATTTAATTAACCAAAACAACAATGATAAATAACAACAAAAATATATTGTAGATAATTACATATCACTTCACATAGTGGTTTTGTAACGCATTCACTTGCACCCTAGCAGATAAGTTCTTGAAGCATATCTCTACTCATAGTAGGTATAGATATACAATTATATCAAAGAGATACCTACAAAATTCGTTACTAGCCTTATGCATCCAGGGAATTCTGCGAATATTTTATAATATTTATTACCTTCTTCATAAAAAATAATATGGGTTTGACTCGAGCATATTGATTACTTCACAGTAATCAATATGCTCGAGTCGTGAAGGTTTTGGAGGGATTCGAACCAGGGATCTCTTGATTGAAATCATTCTGAAAATCTACCAACATCCTTCTGAAAACCTTTAGGTGAATGTAATTATTGTACTGGTGGAAAAATTAAAACAAAAACACTGTATTGTTACTGATGATGGAACAAGTAGTTCCGAAAATGTAATCATTAAATACAGTTATTTGAAAGGAAAAAACAATGTTTCTTTTATTTTGCATAAATTAATAATAAATATGGAATTCCACAGCGCTAACCACAAAACATTTGAAAAGTCACCAAAGTACATGGAGTAAAAGCAAATATTTTTGTGAAGTAAACTATTATAAATATACTTGTTGAACTTTCTATGACATTGTTAGTGCTGTGATATTGTTGTCATAGAAACGTCTGTAAAAAATCTGTGAACTACGAACTACTTGTTTCCTTTAAGTCTTGTAAGTAACATACATAAGAAAATGCTTTCCTTATTTCGAACATACTTACGAACAACCATAATTATTAATCCTGCGATGTAATAATCATTGGTATATCATCAAGAAAGGGAATACATGCAAATTATTACGGTATGCTGCATTTGATAAGACTATATTATACATTAATTTACTAATATGCATAATCGTCTAGTCTACAGTAATCCGCAATGTTAGCGAAGTAATGTGCATTATTATAAAGTATGTAATCATAATGTGCTATATTCGTTGGAGAGGAGTAATAGTAGGTAAGCGATGCTGTATATTATAATAATTATTATGTCCCTCGCTAAATAATCACCCCTCAAAATCAAATAATAGGTACATAGGTCATATGTAGATACTACGTATAGATACATTTAATACGCATTAATACTCGTATGTAATCAGTAGGATAACAGTGTGTTTGAAATTGATACTTCTATTGGTTATATGCCCGTTAAGTTGTTTATAAATTGGAAGAATTTGCGTCTTTTTGCTGAACTCGACTTATGTTCATTGATTGTCTTACTTGAATATATTTTTGTGATAAATTTCTCGTTACCATACCTATTGATATGGAAGTTTATTTATAATAAAAGATTGAGAAATACTTGGCTAGGAATACTTATAGGTCCAAGAAGCAGCAATGAAAAGGGATCTCTGGAGGAAGTACCTAGACACAATGGATCCCCGACCCAACCAGCAAAAGGGAAAAGATGTACATATAATGTATCCTTTCGTCAAAAGGTGAACAAATTAACATAAATAGCAAATATTTGGTTTGAATGACCCTATCTCACAATATACACAAAATTAATATGACAACAATATCAGAGTGCGAGGAATCACGTGGAGAAAGATGGCTTCATTGGCACAGAAGGGATTTGTTTCTACACTGTTTTCCTAAGAAAAGCATTAAAGAGATCAAAAGAAGACTCAAAATTTATAAAAAATATAAAACTATTTTTAATCAAAACAAACGCAGTCGTAGGTGAGTCGATTCTGTTATTAAAATACATTGAATCGTTATGTTTGATAGTGCGGTTGACATTATACGGGTCAAGGATAGCTGGAGTTGTATCAACAGGAAGACAGTCCTAGAAGTGATTTAAATATATTCGTTTCCAATTTCAATATATCGGATGTCAGTCCAAGTGGAGCCGAACGTGGAACGGGGTCAAAATGAAAAAGTAAAAAAAATAGATAAACTGTGGAAAGTATTTTGGGGTTATTTTGTAGTACGGCTAACTGATAAGGACCTCTTCAAATTTATGGAATTCATATTGGATACTAGTTGGATACTAACCTATATATTCGCTAGCATACTGTAGACTTGACTCAGATTATATTATTTTATAAAAACATTGACACATTCTTCATAATAATGAATTTTTAAAGAACCTAACACGCAATTTAGGTACTATTATTAATTAAAAAAGCACAAGTTTACACAATGACATTGTAATCAGATATGTATTTGAAGTTGATTTGGTCAAAAAAAAGAGACTATGCAATTTTGTCGCTCATTCGACGAGAATATGTAGCAATATTTGTACATTTAGACTACTAAACGGTGCGGTGATCTAAATCTAGGGATTATAATATCATGAAATTTTTGTATATGTATTCTATTTCACATACTTCAATTCTGAAGTACTTATTTACTATGAGAACATAGTAATATTATATTCTCAAGTGACGCCGACGCATCTAATTCGTATACTCTAAAAGTAGGTACCGATCGCTGACCGGTTGGATACTCGACCAAGAAACGGCAGCATTGTGAAAAAAACTAACATTTTCATACTATAAGCATCGATGCTGGTAGTAATAGGTAGTAGTTACTGTACTAGTTCAATGTAATCCATTTTGAATAAAATAATTCTATGTGGGTCATCCGATGAACAAATACATATTACCATTATGCGCTGTTAGAAAAATTGCACCAAAATCACATATTGCAAATTATTATTATTATTACATATGTAGGTACCTACTATTATTTTAAGTTTTATTATACCAATAGTACAGTTGCTACTACTGTGTTAAATTCTATAGCATTGAAAAATTTTACTAAACGATGAAGAAAATAAAAACTGAAACATTTTTTCAAAAAAATTTTTTTTTAAATGTGTGTTGAAGCGAAATTTTTTAAATTTTGGTGTTATTGACCGAAGGTACTTGTTGGAAGTCCATTTCAGGGTGAATTGAAAAAAACACTATTTAGTTAACTTTTAAGTAATCACCTGAAGATGGAGTCGAGAATCCCCGAATATCTACTAGTAAACGAAATTAATAAAGTCACTTGAAAGTTAAAGAAATAATGTTTTTTTTTTCAATTCACCTTGTGTTGAAGTGAGATGAGTAGGTTTATGATATTCTTGCACGAGGCAGGTACCTACATTATAATTAATACAAAAAAAAAACTATGCGAAGTTACTTATACTTTATACTATGTTAAGCTTACTTTTTAAAGGCTAGTGTCCCGTTGATGAATAGATCAATTACTTATTATCATAAATAACAATATTAAGGAAGTATGTTTGTGAGGGATGGTAGATACGAAAGGGACATTGAAAAAAGAAAAGTGGCTGGTGCGAGAGTGAACGGTGCACTTCGATCTATTGTTTGCAATAGCAATGTCTCGAACATGGCTAAAATGCAAGTGCACAACGCAATCCTCGTACCGACACATATGTATGCAAGCGAAACTTGGACATGGCTGAAGAAGGACGAGAGTGGAATAAATGCAGTGGAGATGCGATCACTGAGAAGAATGGTAGGTAAAACATTGCGTGATAGAGTAAGAAATGAGGATATTAGAAGAATGAGTGGATGCAAGAGGAGTGTTGTTGATAGAATGCGTGTAAATAAATTGAGATGGTTTGGTCATGTGGAGCGAATGGATGGTGTAAGATTGACGAAGAGGGTGTATTTATCTGAAAGAGAGGGTGTGAGAAAGCGCGGACGTCCAAGAACTACGTGGCTTAACCACGTGGATCAAATTCTCAAAGACGGTCGCGTGTTAAGTAAGAGGAATCGGCGTGCATGTATGAGAAACTGGATGAATGTAGAGGAAGCGAAAGAAGTATGTAAGGATAGATTGACATGGCGTTCCGTTCTTTCTATCTACCCCACCTGGGACACGGCGTGAGGGTATAGTATAATAATATAGTAGTAATATTGCATTTTCATTGTCATAAAATTATCATTATATTATCATTAGGAACGATAATGAAAAAACATTCTTCCAAAAAAGCGTTATTGCTTTCTCAACAATGCTATTGTAAAGCTAAAGAAACAGGAATTTTCAAAACATTTGAAGTGGCTCCTGTGCATGTTACTTTTGTTCGAAGAAAAAATTCATGTTAGAAACTAATAATGTAAAACTTAGTCTATCAAATACAATATTTCCTTTTGTGAGATTTATGACTTGTATTCTGCTACCAATTTGATAGCTGTTTGTCCATATTCATTTAAAAATCCAATAAATTCAGTTACAAATTGTGTTGAGTAAACCATGCCATATACATATGGCTGTAGGTATATGTACATATACATATATATTTATGTTGTATTGTAAACTGGCATTTATCCAAAACTTTAAAGTGCAACGTGAAATTAGGTCACTTGTTGAGGCGTAAAAAATATTATGATACAGAGCATTTTCGATGAAATTTTAAAATACACCCTACTGAAATTTATATTATTTTGCTAACAGTTTTCAAAATCGTTTCTATTGGGTGAGAATTTTTCACTTCAAAATATTCAATACTAGTAGGTATGTATGACTTTTTTAGTTTTTCATAGATTTTTTTTATTCAATATTTAAATCGCATATTCTGATGGATTCTCTATTTTAATATTTGAATGATTATGAGATTTTACAACATCCAAATATTCTTCGTTATTTGAAGAATACTTACAAAAAAAAATCGAACCATATAAGAAAAACAATTTTTTTCTTCTACTATATGTTTTATTGTCAAGAGAAATGTCTTTCATCTTGTTAGGATATTGTCAAATAATAAAAAAAATCCTCTCATTCTTTTCCTTATATTGTAATGGTATTAGATAAAAAAATTTAGAAAACTCATTGATTCTTTAAGTTTCTCTAGAATTCTAGATTATCCGAATCACTTTCATAAAATTCGTACAATATTCCATGCGGTCACACTTTAGTTTATGTAAACCTGTTTCTTGTGTCTTATGCATGTATATTATGATGATTATGACTACCTAAGGCAGAGACACATCCTCATAAGTGATAATCATCGTCGAGGAGGCCCGAGACGACACATGAAGAAGAAGAATAGATTTTTACCAAAGTGCCATCTCCAAGTATATAGGTATCAAAATAACATGCAAGAAAATATACTTGGATAAGAGGAATAGTGTTAGGAGACGTGGCCGTCCTAAAATCAAATGGCGAGATTATTTTATGAAGATCTAACAGGGTGTACACGTGTTGAGCACATTGAATAGGAAAGAATGCATGAGAAATTATATGACATTGATAGAAGTGATAGGTGTATGCGAGGATAGGAGGAAATGGCCTTCGATTTTTTCTGCATACTCCACGAGGGAAGCTTGATGCTTTTTAAAATAAAACAGTAAATGGTCCATACATCTATATTATGATTATTACAGTCTGTCGATATTCAAAGCCCACCTACGTACTTATTTATTCTCAGAATATCAAATTGAAAAATATTATTAATTAAAATTTAATGTCATCGGATAAAATAGTCTTTGATAAAAATAACATGATATTAATAACGATTTTGAACAACCATCAAAATATTATTTCATTGAATTATTAAAATATCAATATTTTCATATTGTCACAATGTAATTCGGTTAAATCAAATTGTTCCAAAGTCGTTGACACGTATTTATTAATTTAACAGTTTTGATTATCAATTTGTCTATCAACTTATGTTGCATTCAATGAGTATCGCTTCGAAAAAATAATTTCAAATTAATTTGATACTGATAACGCACGCACTTCACGTATTTTTACAAAAGGGAAAAAATCATCATATGAAAGTATTTTACGTAAAAATTGGACATAATTATTATCTTAATTGGACTTTTTACCATGCACTCATTAAAATTTGTACGATTTTCATAAACCCACCAATCAATATAACTTTTCGATATAATAATATGAATTTTGTGGGAAGGTGTAACTCAAATTTTGCAGAAACTTAATACAACTCAATAATATCTTCTTCTTCTTCTTCCTCGTGTGATAGATCATTGATCTATTGTTTCGGAAGTGATTCCCTATTTCGGACCAGCTATCCTCTCATCTTTTTGGTAGTCTTCCTCGTGAACGTGAGCCAGCCGGTGTCTTCTTTGCAGCAATGTGGGTGATCCTGTTTTCAGCCATCCTGTCCACATGGTCTCTCCAGAACCGTCTCCTCTTCTTACTCCATCTCACTATGTCCTCCGTGTCGTATATCCTTCTTATATCAGTATTTCTGATTCTATCTCAGTCAATAATATCAATACAAATTATTAATTAAATAAAAGAACATAATTTGTGATTTTTTTCAAATAATTGCATATTTAATTATACATAGTTCATGCGATACTTACCTTTTATTTAGATTTAATCCTCCATACAAATACAGGATGATGTCGAAGAATAGACTAACAATGTCTGATGTGAAGTATTTCTTCTGCCGGCTAGCTTCATAAAAGTTTTCACAAATCAATCTACAATTTTGAAGATTTAAGCTTAATACAATATTGGAAAACATTTTCCAATGTATTGAAGACTTTCTCAGATTATTACTACTACCAGGAAGGCCAAATGAACAAGAAATACTCAGGTATTTTATTGTGAGAACAGGTAAGTATGTTATTATTATTATTATAAAATTTGATCACAAAATATATTATTATTTTGCTCAGGTATCACCTGGAAAGGTGCCAAAGAATTTTCATAATGGTGTTGTTGAATTCAAACTTTTAATATGAATGTATGTAGGTATTGCTATTTGTGAAAATAAATAAACTACAACAATAAACTGTTCGTAGACATTGAAAGAATAACTTGATATTTATTTATTATTACTTTCTTTCAGAAATAATTGTTTCATGGCTTCCCGTACATTATTACCATTTGAATAGTTTGATGATTTTTTCGCTAAATTATATAAAATGTTTATTTTTGTAAAACTATTTTTAGTATCTCAAGTTTTGACTGAAGCACAAGTATTGAAAAATCCAGACGAACGCAGGACAGGATTAAAAGTTAGTAGTTATAATACAATAAGATAGTATACAATTGAAATATGATATCCCAAAAAAAATGTTACTTCTTTGGTTTGCATTAAATATTTCTCGATTACTAAACTTATATCGTGACAGTGAGAATGGTAAATTGGCGAACGTTGTCCATAGACTCCGAAAATGGTCACTTAAGCCAGCCTAGAGCCGATTCATAAGCGTTGGGATGCCTTTTTCACTTCTTTCGATTAGATTTTGCGCAATAATAAACTGTGTACACATGGTTCCCCAATCGAGATTGATTAAGAAATATAAACTGGTAAGTTGTGTTGGATGATACATTTTCTACACCATTGAATTTAATAAATTCATTCAATACAGAATTACGTAGGCTACTACTTCTTGTAAATTTTCTTGTGTGCTTTTGAAAATACTATATTTTTATCTAAAACATAATGATATAAAAACATTTATGTTTTTTCTTCTATACTGTTTTTTATTGAGAGAGATATCTTTCGTCTGAAAAAAAAACCTTATCAAGATCATTTTAAGACGAAAGACGTCACTCTCAAAAAAGAACAATATAGTTGAAGAAACATTTACTTATTTATTTCATTATGGAATTATTCTACTAAACACCGATAAAGTGAGTAAATATATAAAAAATAATTATGAAGATAATATAATGTAGGCGTTTCTACGCAATTTCAGTATGCAAATCTATAAACGTCTATATCAATATTGCTTTTCTCTAGAAATGAATGTTGAATATATCTATGCATGTAGGTACACTACACGTTTCGCTAATGCATTTTTGAATGAGTCCTTTATAACTAGGTTTCAATTACATTCCTATGGGAAATAAAAATTGCATTCATGTAATTGTACCCTTTTTAGGTCGACTCTCAATAACCCTCCTGGTTTTCGTGATACTTACAATAGAGACCATAATAAAGTGCTCCGTTCATACATACGTTTGTATTTATAAATATAGTTTATGGAGATACTAGACGAGCTAGGGAAAAAATAATAACCTCTATTTGAAATCTCATCCCAAAGGTTTTTGGATAGAATCGTAACGCTTAATTACACGGTACATTGTAAGTAGATTGTCGAAAAGTTCGTCAGTAGTCGATCGTCAAGTGCGGTTTGTCTAGGTACCCTGCACTTTATTGTCAAAATAAATTTATACAAAAGGCGTACATATTGCTTTGAGGCAATGTCTTCCAGTAAACCTAATACAATGTTTGATACACATGTTTGAGCATAATAATTTTTCATAACAGAGTTTAGAAAAATTAGAATACGAGTACATAGAATATATAAAACAAATAAAAAGTGATATGTAGGACATAATAATTATAAAACAAGAGTACCTACCTATATAAAGCTAGAATATAAAAATATAAGCATTCACAACCATAAACCTATACATAATAGGTATATACATGTATCTTAGTGAGTACTATCTACTTTTGGCAAGACGTGGTGGATTGTTTATAAGGGATTGACGATAGGATTTTATTAAGAAAGGGATAAAGACTTGCAGTAAGTTTGTCAGTTAAATTGCCAACTTGGTGTTTATTTCCTCTACGAAGCAGGGTAAATTTACACTAGTAATAAAATAAGGGTATGTAAGTGGTTTTGTATGGATGTACTCGTATGTACAAAACTTATTGTACATAGGTACTTTTTTGAGTTGATATAATTTAGCATTATGTCCGACACAAAAGGTGGAAGAAACTTTTCAGAATAAATGATGGTGGAAAACAAGTTGCAAGTAGTTTTGTGAATTGTGTCTTGTGTGTTCTTTATTTGATGGTTGTGTTTATGAACACATGTAGGTATGTGGTAGGCTGGATGGCAGGTGAATAAGAAACACTACTAAGAATTTCTTCTCAAACCTACAAAACTATGAAACTTTGGTTCGTTTTAAAGAAAATATTTTTAAGGAAATATTTTTATGCAATGACATTTATGAGAGTTTCACTTGTCAGTGATTTGTATGAAATCATTTTCAAATAATTCTAATGGGTCTCAGTTTTGTCTTTTGGAGAGAAGAATTGAAAGGCATAATGTTTTTAAAACATTTTTCTCTACATACACACGCTATGAAAACGAAATAAAAATTGGCAAGTTAATAAATACTTATAATACTTTATGACCATAAAGCCATATTTTCTTTTATCATAAAAATAAAACATAAAGATGGGTGGAACACCGCATCATTTTATTTCGTTTACGTGATCTTTAATTTTCGCGCCTGGTTTTTGAAAACTTACAGAAAAGAGTGGAAGACGTATATATTCTATTCCAAAGAATATGAAATCATTCTGGTATTTTGACGCATTCACAAACACAGATCACTGTTAAATCCTATCGATCCATTACAAATGTTATTTAATCATTCTAGAATTAAAATAGAGTATCCATTTCACTACAACAACTTATCTGACATTCCGTATTTATTAAGTTTTTTTTTCTAAGCTCAAACCATTGAATCAGAATTTTTGATAAGATTACACTAAAGCTGCGGGTTACATTTGTTGAGGGGAGCCTCGCGTTCAGTAGTACTGTATTCTTTAGTAATAACGTCAACTTTTTCCTCTCCCACGGGACCACGAGATAGAACTAGAAATTATCCAATGTTTCCCCTATACTGAGTTTTCTGCTTAGGGAGCTCAGTCAAATGTACTGGGGATTTTTCCATTATTCCTCCTTTTGTTAAAATGATGGATGGAAATGAGTAAATAAGCACAATATATTTTTTTTTCAATTCTCACAGGTGACAAATAGAAGAGAGAACGTTTCTATTGGGGGCTACAAAATACTCATTAAGTATTTGTATTTTTGTAATCTTTTTATATATAGTAAAAAGAATGTTGATTTTTCCTTGCGATAACTCTGTTACGTGAGATATAAGCGTAAAGTTTGTTGAATGCATATTTAAACTTTTTTTTTTCATTTAATATAGGTACAATGTACATCTATCTTGTGGTTTATCTTAAACGTTGGTTACCTCTTTTTGAAAGATAATTGGGAGACGTAATCGACTGAGTATTTATTATACCTGATAAAGGTGAGAGGCATCAATGTGTTTGAAGTGAAAAACCTGTGTAGATGTTCCAACTTACATAATCACAAATTTGCTATGTGGGTATGTGTTTTTATTTTTTTCATTACATAATATGTACAGTATATATTAACTTCCTGAAACCAAGGATATGTATGATAACTTTCCTCATTTAGTTTTTTTTTCATTTTTATATTTATAAATGTAGATATTTTAAAAAGAAAACGGTCAAAAACATAGAAATCTTGTTTTCCAGCAAATTCTGGTTCATTGATTTTCAAACAAAACAGGTTTTAATTTAATGAAAATTTTACAAAAGAAAATTTTCCGGGAACTGTTACTACATTAACGATACACGGTGAACAGAGGCTTGTAAAAAAATGATGTGAAATAATTCTCTTCGGAATCAAACAGGTACTTACCGACAATTCTTTTTCCATTTATGTTATTAAACGCTTTGCCTTCATACATGTAGATATGCCTTAAAATACTTTGTATTGTTGAGTAAATAAAAATACATTTGTAAATCATTAAGGTATCCTTTTATTGTATTTTGTTATCATCCTAAATAATCACATACCACAGATATTTATCATTATTTTCGTATTTTATTTTATTTTTCAATGCGGCGTCAGAATTGCCATCCACACTTCTCAGCATTATCATCCATCATCATCATCGCCTTCAACGCTCTTCTCGGGAATTTTCGACAATAACGCATAATTATACGGTACATGTAGGTAGATTGTCGAAAATTTCGCCAGTCGTCGATCGCTAAGTACGGTTTGTCTACGGCCCCAGAAACCAACCTCCTCCATTCAGAGCGTCTCTGTGCCAATCGTGTCACCTCTTCCCACGACATTGCCTGCGCTCTGATGTCGTTGTCATAGGAACGGTGTATTGTGTAAGAGGGACGTCCGGGCCGACGGAACCCTTGCGGATGGAAGAACAGTGCACTCTTTGGCCAACTATCATCGGCACTTATTTATTTATTTTATTCTTCACTGTACATTATTTACAATAATACAAATTAAAACATTTATCATAGAAAATATCAGTTATACAATTCAATATACAGAGGGCGAGTTTATCGCTAAAATGCGATGTTTTTCAACTAACACTTCACTGGTTGTATTATGATTTGTCATGGTCACACAAAAACTGAACAGTCTAATGCCGGGAAAAAATCACCTATTCAGAAATACAGGATATAAAAGAATAAGGCTAAAAACGCGGGTTCAAAAGATCAGAATTTTTCCAGAAATATCTGTGTTTATTTTTTTTTTTAACAATTTAACAAGTATAAATTACCTACCTATAATACATTTTTGAATCTTTAATTTCTCTGAAAAGCAATAAATAAAACTTAAAATAGTATTTACAAGCAAATTTACATATTCCTTCATAAAACTCGGTAAATTACAAATCATACTCGTTTTGATTATTCGATGAATTTTTTCAAAGATCTTCAGATTCCTTTGAAAACAACGTTTTTTTCAGCAATGTCGAATTTGCATCAATGTTCAAGACAAGAAACAATAATATATAAAATTTATTTTAAATTGATAATACCTCAATTTCACAGTTTGAAATGAATATTACTTGAGACTTGCAGGACATTGATTTTATTTTGTACTCTAGGGGGACTTTTATGGTTTTGTCAGGTATATAGAATATGTGATACTAAAGTATATTAAGTAGGAAAGAAACCGTTATCCTCTTAATGTTATAGAGTGAAATTCCATAATAATAATACTACTGTTATGTACTATTAATTTCAGAACATGTTTATTGTCAAAAATTGTTGTATGTAACTATTCTATACCATATCGGTCAATGATTCGCCCCTGCATACCTAATATTATTAGTGAGAAAAAACTTAAAGATAAATATTTGAACAATGCATTAAAGCTATTAAATTTACTTTAATCTTTCAATACTGCTACATTCAATATTATCGATTCTCAATTTAACACGCAGTCAAACTCTTGCGAAACAGCTTGACATATTATTATTATTATTTGCGAAACATTCACTCTAATCGCCCTTAGTAGTGTTAGGGATAATATTAACATCTAAGGGAGACAGTTGAGGATGTAATATTATAATCTCAAAATAAATATTTGAGTTTGTTTGCATGTTTGTTGAAATGTTTCTGTCCAGTACTCTAGAAACATGTCAATAGTAAAAGGAATAGAATTTTTGTGAATAATAAAATAGCTTTTGCAGCACATGTGATGTAGGTAGGCACATTGTTTAATTTATGTGTCAAACCACGTTGAAAATATTGAAGAATGTTACATATTTTGTAATAAGCCGAAACCTTACGATTAACGATACGAGGGAGATGAGCACGTAAAATGCAGTCCTTATTGGTAAATATACTATTTAAAGTACAAATAACGTAAGTAAAAAGCGGGATTAGAACTATGGATACTAATTAGTACATAGTGCTTGGAATAACTTAGTAAAAGCTCATTTTAAAGTTTAAAACTGATGATGGACGTCTACTCGAAAGGCATCTGAGTCAAATATTGTACATAGTGAAAGTGATACAGTGTTTAATTTTAAATTTATTTTAATTCTATTTAAAAAATAATGATTAATCCTTAAGTTTGTAACACTGACGCAGATTGGGTTTGAAGACTAGTGATACAGATTAGAATACTAGTAAGTAAGTACTGTATTAGGTTTGAATGTGTCTCGGTCCATATCATAGCAGTAACGGGAGGACGTCTTGTCCCCTGAGGATTTCGTGGAGTAAAAGGGGATTGACGCATGAGTTATGATGCCAAAGAATTGATGTCGCGTGATAAACTATCATTTTGACAAATGGAAGGGACATTATGTGAAGAAGACAAAACGGAAATGTCAGGCGAGTTAGCTGAGCGTGTTACATTCACTACATAATGCTACACTTGTAATATGAATTCAATTGAATTACATATGTGTACATATTATTATAAATGTTTATTTAGGACTTCTGATGTCGTGTGATACTTTCCCTTAAGTATAGAAATATTAATGTACTACTTCATTGTCTAGTACCATTGCGTACCACCACCTGGATAACAAGTCGAGGAATTTCGGATGTATGAACAGTTTATATTGGAGATGTTGTGGTCCGTAGAGCCCTATACATTAATAAAATAATGTAAGTATATCAAATAAATTATTTGAATATAGTGATGATATTGTTATCGAAAATTGGCAGATTTTGAAATGCATAGTCAATTTTGTTTTGTTTTGATTGATTTTATTTTTTGCTTTTAATTTTTCTTTCACTTGAATGAAAAATGTCTAGAAACTGTTACATAGCTAGCGCCTCTAGAATAAGTAAAATTTACTTTTGTAATTGAAGACTGTATAATTTTCTTGTGCATGTTGATTGAAAAAAGGCGTGAGCCGTTTATTTCATGAATCAATAAATAACGAAAACTATAAATTATTATTATATATTCAATCTCTACAATAAATCATTCTTAACTATGATATATGCAAAAATACGATTTGCCAAATAAATAATAGGTATAACTATCGTTTATTAATAAAATAAGATATATTGTTATTCCACCGTTGACTTTATGATTTTTTTATTTTAAAAGATACATATTTCTGGGTTTGTTATAAACCTAAGCTAAAGGCTTGTGTTGTGAAAAGGGAGTTTGCCGGCACCTGGGATCGAACCACGGACCCCTTGATCACGAGGCCGATACTCTACCTCCAGGCTACCGACGAACTCAAGCGATTTTGCGAGCCGGTTTTCAAGAGCTTCCGCTCTCATCATCAGGCAAAAGTAAAGTGAAGTGGAATAACTAAAGGTAGTATATTTTGTTTGCAAAACAAATTGTGACGGGAGAGTGTTAAGTATAATAAATTATATTTGGTTGTTGTCCATCGAGTTCTACAATGTAATTTATATGGTGCGAATATTCTTGAAAAGTTATATACAGCAGCCTCTGTCGGCAGAGTATATATTATTAAAATTGATATTTATAATAACACCTTTATGTTACTTATCTCAAAGTAATCATATTCACTTTACTAGAAGATGAGATGTTATGAATATAAAGTGGCTTTTCTTTTTATGTGTACTTAGGTATGTGTTTTTGAATAGCTTGAGAAGTCATTATTTCCAGAACCTTTATTTTTATCTCAATTTAATAGTTAGTTGTTAGATATTTCGTAAATCATTAATGGAAAATTCAAATATAATTAAATTTATTCACAGTGTCGGTGTTTCGTTAGTTGTATTCCATAATGATTAAAAAAAAATGTTTTTTCCACTTTATTGATTTTACTGAGAATGACGTCTTCTGTCTTTCAAAGACATTTTCAATCGCATAACAATCTCCTCAAACGACAAACGACATTTCTCGCAGCAAAAATCATTATAGTAGAAAAAATATTTGGTTTTAAATTTAAGTGCCAATGCTTAAACGATAATATTTTATTGAAAACATATTTCAAAGTAGATGAATGAAAATAAGAGTACATTAATAATAATAATAATAATAATAATAATAATTTATTCAAATAATATCGTCTTTACATTTTCATTATAACACAGTTGAACATACTTAATACAATCATAAAAAAAATGTCTTCCACACTAGCCATAGGGCTGTGTTGTGGCAGAAATACCAATGAGATATAAAACAATAGAGTTTTTGAAGTTTTCAAAAATAAAAAAGAAAGCTAAAACCTTACAATAAATGAATAAAAACATCTAGTCAAACAAAATCAATTATTTACAAACATGTCTCAACAATACGGTCAATTACAAAAATAAACACACACCACAATACAAAGATGGGTAAGAGAATAATCTAGCAATGTCAATGAGTGAAATCCGTCTGCGAATGAGTCATTATTGGCTGTGTTAGTATCTTGGGTAAGTAATAATTGTCATGAACGTCAGTATATTAGTCTTCAATAATGAGATGGTGAGTTATTTAATGTTCACGCCAGTGCACTGGGTTTCGCAATGAGCCCCGAATGCCGGCAAAAGCCAATGAATGAGCGAGTCAATAGGTTAGCGGCTGATTCAACAGTGTGTTAGTTTATTAGTTCAGGTAAAAAGCTATGTATGACAATGAGTGAGTTCGCGGGCAAATACGCGAGTGAGCGAATGTGTAATTGAACAAGTTTTCAATCCAAGAAATCTAAGAACATCAATAAGAAAGCAACAACAACAATACTCACCCCATCACACCAAAAACCTCAGTAAGGCCTCCGACTCATCCACCCCAATATCAACAAGATGCCTTTTGATCACACCCTTAAATGCGCCGTCACCCCGCAAGAGTCTCCACTCTGACTTAAGTGAGTTATACACCTTCGGAGCCAATACAGTATGGAATCGCTGGCGGAAGGTTGTATTTGATATGATAGATAGGTTGTAATGATAGATAACAATAAAAAAAATATACAAAAGGTTTATCATGTATAGTGGTATTGGAGGTAACATTAATTATTTTTGTAGCGAGTTCATATGCTCCAACTTTAATTATTTAAAGCAGCAGATTGGGAATATCTTATATTTTGTATAATTTGACATTAATAATTTGTTGGTTCAGAAATCGTCAAGTATTTTGACATGTATAATTAGACGCATCTTTGTCCTGTTTTATCTTAATCCATATTTACATATGACACAAAATCATATCATAAATTCAAATTGCGATTCACAACAATTACAGCGATAGGCACCTACATTATAATTATTTTGTTAACACTCCGTAACGTGCGTGGTATGAAATTGCCCTATTATTTTGATATTAAAAAAATCAAGAAACTTTATCAATGAGCTTGTTGCATGTAAATAATTTAATTTAATAGAATATTTTGAGGCTTCTAGCTATCATTCAATCCTTTTTTTAAATGCTTTAATGACTCAGTGGCTGATATTTTCAAGTTTCACAGTATAAATAATTTTCCGTGCCAGGAATTAACAATAACACTTTATTGATCAGAAAAAATCATGAGCAATTGGCGAGCTTATTGCCTGGAGGCAAAATTCTCCAGCTAACCAAATTAAAGAGTGTTTACAAAATATATGGATGTTGTACGAAAAAAAATTACACAAATTAAGTTTCTTTTTTCAATTAATAAATTTAAATTTGAATTTAAAGCAAGCATATATTTATAATTATAAACAAGCGAAAAAAAATACGCACTTCTCTCTACCAAGTAAGAAAAGTGGTTTTATGATTCGATATGACAAGAATGTTAAAATAATGTAAGTGATTTTTGTTTAAGTGAAGGATACCCTAACCTAAGTGATATTAAGAAAAAATCAACTGTGTGTTACAAAGTGTTAATTCTAATATTATCGCCACATTATATGAGAAAATTATGTAAATCTGAATCCACACTGCTACAGGATATTACATATATTATATTAAGTTGAATGTATTCGTAATACACTGATACTTGTACTAGGTGTGGTATTGTAACAATAAACATAACATCAAATCATTATTACGAGTGTTATTATATCTCCCATCGTGTCACACTTCAGACAATCAATATCAGATACATACAGTTAGTTGATACGGAGGTTATACCAAAATTTTACTGCTTTTTAAAGAGAAGCACAATCATATTTTAAAACCTGTAAAAGGTAGGTATTGGCAGTAAATATTATATCAATATTTACAACGATGAGTTCACACTGACCTGAATGGTTTAATTTTCTTTTGGTACGGAGAGGTCTGCTGGCTGCTTCACTTGTGAGATATCCCGTGACGATATACTTAGATGTAGGTAGGTATTTCATATTTTTAAATAAATCAAATAAAATTTCATTTCTCGTCATACTCTCTATGAGACTCTATATTTTTTTAACAAAGCCCTCGTAGTTCTACAATAATTATCACTGTGACCCGCATGCCTATACCTACCGACAATCAAATACAAAATTATCTACTGGTTACTAGATACTTACATATTATTATTAAGATTAAACACCACCTACTTGTACATACATAAAGATGTGTTTACATTTAGAAATCATATTTATTATGTTGTACCCATTGGCTTACTTTAAGATTGATTTCAAAGTGGAAGTTTAACAAAGTTGAACTATATACAATTTCCAAAAATTTTAAGTCATGTGATAAGTATGGCACAGAGGAATTGGGAATGTTACCTAGGTTTAATGAGTACTCTTAACCAAGCCTTAAGGCGATTCATAAGCGTCGAAACTCTGTGTTGTGCACTCCTTAAGGAAGTTCATATAAATGTATGTGTATCATAAACAACATACCTACCTAGTTAGTATCTTTTCAAATAGGTTCACTATGGATGAGTGTGATCAATTGGAATGATTAATCTGGAGTGGTTCAAAAAATGTTTCATATCTACACTTCTACTCGTAGTAAGTAAAAAATCCAGTTCCCGACATCCAATTGTTTCAAAAAATTCGTAACATAAAATGTATATACATAGATTGTTTAGAATAAAAGTCTAGAAGTCTATTGCAAAGACGATAAGTAATATAGCTACTAATATAAAATAATATACAAGTACATACATACAATATGTTATCATTATGGTAGAACTACAAACAATAACAGTTATAATTTGATGTGATTTAAGTGGGTACTGTATGGAGAATAGCCTGTGACCAATGCTGGCAATAATATACCGTACAATATTGTCATAATAATATGTTATTCATATTATATTTAAAAAAGCAGCACTAGTTGGACTTCTAGATATTTATGGGGGCTGTGAATGGTAACAGGCAAGACATGTGAAAATCACATACAGAAAAAATATGTAATATTTCTTGGATGAATACCTATTCAAGCCTCGATGTATGGTTATGAAATAATTCCTTATAAAGGAAAAGTTCATTTCTTGTATGAATGAAATAAACTGAATTTATCACAAGCATTACATTATTTAAAGTGAAAAATTTCTGATTTCCGTTTTTTTATCACTTTTCATAGTAGAGTACGCCGCATTCGCACTGAAGGAATGCGTAACATATGTGAGAAATACGAACTTAATGGGGTAGGAGCATGATTTAGACTTTGCAAATGATTGAACTTCTTTATAATGTGGATCATATTTATATCCAATTATAGAGTAATTGTGATTTTAAAAATATCAGTTCCATTGTGTTTCGTTCCTCATTAGTCCCATTGAGAGAAATAGTAATATGGTATCTTAAGCTCCAACTGTGCTAATGTCCTACTACCATACAGAATACGGAAGGTTAATAATCTAATAGCAGTAATAATATGGACCTAGTTTCAGGATGAATATCCTCTTAAAACAGAGGGATACAATGGAGTGTCCTATGTGATTCTCAACTTAAAATAATTCAATAAAAATATTTGTTAAACAATTGTCTTTGAAAATTTTGGAATAACTAGTGACGTGATCTGAATGAGAGATGAGATTAGTAATACTGAAATATATTTAGTGATAATGTAAAAAGTACTGTTTTTTTTTCATTACGATTATTCGAAAGTTCAGAACAAAGCATTATTATGACAATGATATAACATTGTTTATCATAGCGTAGAAAGAGACAAGCTTTTTTGTACTTTTTATTCGGGTAAGAACTCATTCGTCATAATATATTAATTTGGATTTTACTACCAACTCTCAAACACGCATGCATAGAAAAGTATAACAAAGCTTAAAAGTGTCTTGTTTATATGGATTCATAGAAAGACGATATCCACCTGAAGTATCTTCGAAATACTAGACAGACAGCTGACCACCTGATTCATAGAAGAACAAGATTATGATGATTTTATTTAGGTAATATCTTTTATTGATTCTTTTCAACTGTAAATTGTATGTTTCAACGGCCCTTATGGAAAATGTATTGTTTAATTAAGTTTGCGAATAATGTGTTAAATTTCATACACTCATGAATCTGCACGATATTTCTAAAAAAAGAAGACATTCACAAAAAAAATCGTTGAAATGTGTATCCATTAATAGATGAACATCTGACATGGTTAAAAATTGCAATAAAAACGCCACGGAATTTGGGGAATATTTGGTTTGGTTCAAGAGCGTATTAAAGTTTACAACTGGAATATTTTAAGCCATACAAATGAGAAGATACTAAAATTATTATTGTTCTGCTTCGTACATATTAATAATTTTGTATCATGTGGTGGTCATTGTAAGTTATCTGGTTTTCTCTCCCATAATATGTAATCTTTCGGATTACTTCCAGGAACGTGGCTATTGTTTAGTAACAATTTGTAAAGGTACGTCATCACAACGTCAAATATCTACTGCCTACAATTCTTTAAATAAGTACCTATGTGAGAAACATATTTGTAGATACTATGTGAAATACATACTTGAAGATACTATCTGAAATACATACTGAAAAGTGATATGTGAAATTGAAGGACCCTCCGCACACCCTTTATCTCAGAAATCGAAAATTCATATTTTGATGAAAAATAAACAATGTTAACCTATCGTGATATGTTGTGAAGTAAATTATTTTTTTATTCAAATGTAGGTATCTGTGAAAACACATAAAAATCATTTGGCATGAATTCTTAATTTGGTAACATTGTAATTATATCCATTTATATTGTTTATATTTACCTTATTATTTTTATCCAAATAATTTGTACAATAAAGTTTACTTTCATTATTATGTTCGCGCCCTTGAGATAGATGCTACATCAAATGGCGCCAAATAAATAAACTGACATATATAATATATAGGTGCATACTGCATACATATTATATTATTGTGTCTTGTCATTGAAACTATGCACTATTGGTTCTATAAAAACGTCGTTTTTCTCGTTAGTTTCGGTGTTTTTAATTTAAATTTCCCTTTACACTATCTCCAAATAATTTTATGTGTTTATTTTCATTTGGCCATATTTTTTTCAGTAAGTTCGTAAGGACTTTTAGTTAGTCTGTAAACCGTCTCGAAAAGCTTATAAAATGAAATAGAAATTTGAGAGAGACAAGCTACCTGCACAGGTTACGTTTTGAAAATTTTCAATGACAGTTACACGAAAAAAGTGCTTGTTATTTTTTTTATGCTTCTTCCGCATGTTTCTAAAACAGAAGTTTACGAGATGAAAAAACAAGAATTTTAGGGTTACATGTGCCATAAATAAATTCATGTCATTTTAATTTCTCAGAAAACCCAAAACATTAAATTGATTTTGTTGTGAAAAAGTTGATTCACGTGAAAACATCCTTATGAAAGTCGAATTGTTCATATTTTATTATTTTAAGAAACGAAGTATTTTATTTTTTAAAGATCATTTTTGTTGTAATGTGTAGTTACAATCATCATCGCCCTCAACGCTCCTCTCGGGAGCACAGGGTAGAAACCAGCCTCCTCCATTCAGAACGTCTCTGTGCCAATTGCGTCACCTCTTTCCACGACATTCCTTGCGCTCTGATATCGTTGTCATAGAAACGGTGTATTGTGAAAGAGGGACGCCCGGGCCGACGGAACCCCTGCGGACGGAAGTGTAGTTAATATTCAATCAATTCTTACCTGTAGAGCTATATCATATAGGTAGTTGTTTTGAAAATCCTAAATATATCAAAAAGTACTGTTTTCTCATCTACAGTGGTGTACCTACCTCTTTGACTTCCCTTTGAAATTGTAGATAAACCCACAAATAATATTATGTTGTGTGTACAAATGATTATCTACATATTTCGTTTCAAAGTGCAAGACAATATGAAAATAGTTTCTCATTCAAAATCTAATATATGAACATTCTCTCTATATATTATCGTTCATCTATTATTTACTAGCTTTTATAACCCGGCATGGCTCGGGTTTAAAAACAGATAATCATCCAAATAAATGTGTTAAAACTACACAATCTTATTGAAAAAAGTGAAGTAAGCACTAACTACGTAAAACTGATTAAGTAAATAAAAAGTGCAAAACCTATATAAAAAAATTTCTTCCCAATTTCAAAACATGAAGTTTGTAATCACACACGTCAATATTAGTAGGTGCCTACCTGAAAAAAAGTAGGTACTTTAACCTCTTCCCAATTTAAAAACTCAGTGTTTAAAACCCACATCCCCTTATTTAAGTAAAAAATTAGGAAATGCCTATAACAGAAAAAAAACGGGTAAATGCTCTATTTTGAGAAAAAATAATAATAATTGGTTGGTTACCTACCAACATAGTTAAATAAAATTTCCCACATTTGAATTGGTATTTTAAGTTTTTATTTTCAGTTACTTAGATATTCAGATGTTTTGTCATTAGATTAAAAAATAAAAAAAATAACAAAACCCAGATAGGTATATCTTTTATAAAAAAAAATAACTACCAATAACATCAAAGTATGTTTATTATTCTATGGTAACAACCAAACGACCTCCTCAAACATGAATTGTCGTTTTACAGTTACTGGATGTTGGAAATTTAACATCCAGTAACTGTGTGCAAATTTGACTTCTGGTTTCAGTCTACATTTTTTTCAGTTTGTAATACTAAAGTAGCATTCACATTGCTTCACCTGTTCACATTTGTTCATCCTATACATTCACTGCCATCCGACACTCACGGTCATGTTGTATGTAGTTTGACGTCGTAAAAATAAATGAAAAATAGCACTTAATAAAATTTAAATCAAATGAATAAAATTCACGAAAGTATGATAATTTGGTACACGATTCTGACTTTCAATACAAATTCATAGAGAATAAGACAAATTAAAGGATAAAACTTGTTTATGGTCGTTTCAGTGAAAGGACCTTTCGTCAACATTATGTCGGGTAGTAATCGGTTTCATCCGGAATCGCTAGTGATTGATGAAACGATTGACTATTGATGAAACGCCTGTTCACACCTTTTTATTTTGGAGGATCATCCAGAGTGATCACTGGAAGTGAACAAATGTGAGCGCTCCTTTAGATAATCAGATGTTATGTCATTTAATTAAAAAGGATTAAGTACCGGTAACAACTAAGCATATTAAATATTATTCACCGGGAGCAACCAAACATTTTCCTCAAACATTAATTGGCGTTTACAGATTGGAAATTTGAAATATATTTACGGTGTACAAAATTGACTTCTAGTTACAGTCTACAAATCTAAATTATTATGTTTCAGTCAGCTAATTTAACGTCTAGTTACACCTTGAGTATTATGCTTTAAGTCTAAGATCTATTTAGCACCAAAATAGCTATATGTCATAATAATAATCTGCTCTATGCGTGCCAAAATCATGCATAAATAAGCACGTATTACCAAACGGATTCAATGTAGGATATACCAAAAACTTATTTTAAATAGAATCTGCAATCCAATCTACTGATGTTGGTGTGATATGTATTATCAATAACAATTATTTATTTTTCAGGTACTGATTTTAAAGTAACGAATACTCATAAAACCATAATAAAGTAAAGATTAATAACCATAACCAATAACCAATTTTCTGGCAACATTTATTTTCTAGCAACCCAGGGAGGCGTTCAAACAGTCACCGAGTGATCACTCGACGACGCTCTATCCGTTCACGCGCCCGGAGCGAGTCACCCGACGACTCGCACTGTTGCGTTCAGGCATGTCGTCGGGTGATCTACCGAAATCATAGCAAGATGATTATCACTCTGACAGTTACCTTGACGTTTGAGTGATGACGGTTGCCAAAACAATTGCGAAGTTAATCGTAATTATGGTGTATTCTTGTCTTATATAATTACTACTACTACTATACTATACCCTCACGCCATGTCCCAGGAGGGGTAGGCAGAGAGAACGGAACGCCATATAGATCTATCCTTACATACTTCTTTCGCTTCCTCTACATTCATCCAGTTTCTCATACATGCACGCTGATTTCTCTTACTCAGCACGCGTCCGTCCTTAAGAATTTGGTCCACGTGATCAAGCCACGTGGCTCTTGGACGTCCGCGCTTTCTCACACCCCTTCTTTCAGATAAATACATCCTCTTCGTCATCCTTTCATCTTGCATTCGCTCAACATGTCCAAACCATCTCAACTTGTTTACACGCATTCTGTTCACAACACTCCTCTCACATCCGCTCATTCTCCTGATATCCTCATTCTTCACTCTATCTCGCAACGTTTTACCAACCATTCTTCTCAGTGAACGCATCTCTACAGCATTTATTCCACTCTCATCCTTTTTCAACCACGTCCAAGTTTCGCTTGCAAACATAAGTGTCGGTATATAATTTTTCAAAACAGAAAATCATATTTTTTTAGTTCAAGAAGTGAAATGAAAGAGAAATTAAAATAGTTAGTGCAGATTTTAGTGAATAATTTATTTTTTACGGTTTGTTTAAATATGCATTATCCTAAAAACATTCTTAAAGCAAAGCCAATTTAACTATTCAAATTAAAAACGTAATCAAGTAAAGCATGACGCACTACCGCGAATGAATCTTACGAAAATGGCGCCAGTACGATGACATTTGGGATGTGAGCGCCCTTGAGGTGGATTTTTTTTCACAAAACGGCGCTTTACAAATCATCCAAATAATAATAATAATATAAAAACGCTCAAAGTTGTTCACGATTATCCGGGGTGCCATTCACCACTCATTGCAACTTCATGGTCGCTCAGGTCACTGAACATCGAGCGATATTTATGTTACCCTGAACGCCTCCCAGATAAAGCGTTGGATTTTGACATTTGTGGCACTTATATGACAGTTTTGAGATGTTTGCATTTAGAACGTATAATATTCTATAATTATTTTGAATTTAGAATACCCCAGTGAAATTTAAAAATACCGCAAACCAAACAATAATAATTTTATTATGTGAAATTACAAATCGCGGTCATAATTCTTTATTTGAAATGTAATTATATTCCTAAAATAGATGTTACACAAATGACGTTTTATATTTAGCTACAATTTTATTTTTGGAGTGAGACATTGCCTTAAAACGGAATTATAAAGCTGGTATGCAATTCTAACAATTTACTTTATCAATAGCCAATATCTTAATATCTAAACTTTGAAAATCTCATGTTTTTAGATGCTTGTTTTGAATAAATGAAATACTTCTAATGAAACAAATAGATGGAGGCATAATATGTGGTAATATATTACAAAAGTGCCTACTTAAATTATCACCGTATTATGTTAAATGCAAGTTTACTTATGTTATCTATGGGTTAATTAAAAATGAGAAAAATGAGGCACATGAGATGATTAAAAATGATATATTTCATGCCATTGTATTTGAGTTGGATCCCAGTTTTTGATAAAACAGATAACTATATTTTGAAATAAAAAGGAACTCTGAATATCTTACAATAAAATAAAAACATGTATTAATAGTATCGTTGTCGATATATAAGATTTTTTTAGATTTTGGAGTTTAGCATACTTCGACAATAGAACATTGAAGTATCACTGAATTAATAATTCTATGTTTTTGATATAACAGATAACTATATTTTGAAAAACTCTAAACATCTTACAATAAAATAAGAAGACGTATTAATAGTATCGTTGTAGATATATAAGATTTTTTAAGATTTTGAAGTTTAGCATACTTCGACAAAAGAACATTGAAATATCACTGAATTAATAATTCTATGTTTTTGATATTACAGATAACTATATTTTGAAAAACACTAAACATCTTACAATAAGATAAGAACATACAAATCACAAAACAAACAAACAAATGAACCAATGTACCAACCTAAATATTAATGTATTGGATTCTATGTCATTCATGTCGGCCAATATGAAATTAGCTCAAGATGTCAAAAATATGCAATTTTAACTCGCATAATTCAGGAGTTTTTATCATAACCAAACACAATAATTTATAACCAAAATAATCCCCAAATGTTTAGTTTCAGTACTGATGTATTTCTCGTTACATCCATTGTGAAATTAATTCAGTACATTGAAAAATGTTCGACCATGAATATTGCTACTTACAAAAACTTTCATAGATTTTTCCATACAAATTTTATTATTATAATTTCTTTATCAATACATAAGATATTTTAAATGTTTTTGGCCTTGAACGTGCCCAGGAGATGAGACCTCGTATAGAGTGTATTATTTTACTTCTGTCTTTCCTTATTTCAGAGTCCATTGAGGACATACAAACTAACAAACGCTTTAGAATATTTATGTGTGGATGATACATTTCATTTGATATGATAAATCTTTCTAAATTCTCTGTGTTTGATATAACAGATAACTATATTTAGAAATAAGAAGAAACTAAAAATATCCTACAATAAAATAAGAACACATATTGTCGATTGTTGTAGATAATATGAGATTTTTGTGATTTTACAAAACATCAACAAAAGATTGTTGATACATCATGATTTATAAATTCAATCTTTATAAAAGAATACTTATTAAATGTTTTCAGCTCGCATACTGGATGAGACATATCGTAAAGAGGACATAAAAGTCAAAAAACAAACAAACTAATGAACCGATGTACCAACCAAAATATTAATGTATTGGATTCTATGTCATTCATGTCGGCCATTATGAAATTAGCCCAAGATGTCAAAAATATGCAATTTTAACTCGCATAATTCAGGAGTTTTTATCATAACCAAACACAATAATTTATAACCAAAATAATCCCCATATGTTTAGTTTCAGTACTGATGTATTTCTCGTTACATCCATTGTGAAATTAATTCAGTACACTGAAAAATGTTCGACTATGAATATTGCTACTTACAAAAACTTTCATAGATTTATCCATACAAATTTTATTATTATAATATCTTTATCAATACATAAGATATTTTAAATGTTTTTGGCCTTGAACGTGCCCAGGATATGAGACCTCGTATAGAGTGTATTATTTTACTTCTGTCTTTCCTTATTTCAGAGTCCATTAAGGACATACGAACATACATACGAACGCATTAGAATATTTATGTGTGGATTATGCATTAAGTATTAAGTTGATTTATGTATTAATAGTATAGTCCATCATTATATTTTGTGTAATGTTCTAGCTTCTAGCTATTAGCTCTGTAGTAGTCTCCAATACCTAAGTTATCTACTAAATGAATAGGTATTGATATGTATATAATAGTGATAGAGAGAAAATAATATACAGGGGCGATCGTCTCATCGGTGACACACTCCAATAAACTGTTGTCGCCAAATATTTAGGGTGCATAATATTTTTAACAAACACACAATAGGTAGGTACTCACAACCAATTGTGTGTTTATACTGCACAGTGTGGGGAAGCTATTTCATTATTGTTTATTATTAATGATATTGGTATGTGCATAGTGTTATACAATTTAATTATAATACCTATTGAGCGTGGAGAAATTATTCGAAAACAATAGTACCTACCTATACCCACACTCCCACTATAATTATATAAAAATCTTTATTTTTACCATCACTTTTCCTTCATATTTATACACATGTTTTAAAAATAACAATATTTTATTTTAATAAATATATTTATTTATTCATCATCAACAGTACAGTTGGCCTAGTCAAAACAGATTTAAGCGTTACGTTTTTGTTTGAATATAGAGGACGTTTTGAGAAAGTGTCAGTTCTCGTAGCTAGTGTATTTTAGCACCTCGCAACGTCGTCTATATTGAACGAAAACGAAAAGAAAACGTAGCGCTAAAATGTGTTTTGACTAGACCTACAGTACAGACAATAAATATACATAAAACAAACAATGCAGGCAAAGAAAGTATCGATATCTACCCTATTTACAAGTGTACACAATTTGACAGTTTATATTGTATGAAAAGCCCGAGGTTTTCCATTTCTTATTTGTTGACATATATAGCTGGTTCATAAGTGGGTTAGATTATGAAGGTAAACAAGCCTATGGTCATCATTAGTAGAGATAGGTAAGTAGGTATCTATATTAGAAACAGAATATAAAAAAATACAACGTCAATGTCTCTTGGTGTCGAAAGTGAACGCAAAACCGAATATTCCTAGGCTTTATAAAACATTGTTATTGGATGATGTGAAGAAGATCGCTGAAAGGAAGTGGATGTAGCAAGCTAAGAACGGAAGGGAGTGGAAGATCACGGGGAGGCTCATATCCAATGATGGATCCAAAATGGTTGAAAGAGAAGATAAGATAGTGAAATTTATAACAAGGAGTGCATGAAAGGAAATATTCAAGGGAGAGTTATTTTTGACATGACAATTTTAAGTTTCTTGTGACCATGAACCGTCAATTGATTTTTTATGTAAATGTAAATAAAACAAAGAAGTAAATAAATAAAATTGTGTGAATTTTTGAAAAATGTTTCGAGACCTTTGTGATGTAAATTAGCAAAGCAAATAATGAGACCGCAGTCACCGATAATGAATATTACATAATGGTGACATAATACTCTGCATGTTGTAATACGATGTAGGTTACAAGGTCTGGAAATGTGTTCGGGTCAGTATTCCATTGCAATAACACGTTGTCTGACTAGAGCTCCACTGTTAGGTATATTGTTATAGTATGGGTACTTATCTAGTATCTGTGTCCTTACACAACTCAGCTGTGACCAGCATGGGGTCACGGTATTACAAAATGTGAAAAAATAAACCTTAGAATTTTCAGAAGTCTTTGACGTTTATGGTTTTTACCAAAAAATAGCCGCCCGTAAGGAAAAGAAGAAGAAAACAAAGTGTTCCCTTGATCCGTTTTGTGAAGGTATATGATTATACATACACTAAACTCACTTTGTAAGGACCTGTGGTAGATGTGATTTGAGAAGAACGTAGACCTTGCACGTAACATAGTATTGTCTACAGTTGCTGATGATCTTAAATCCCCGAGTTTTAGGAATGTAAAGGAAAAAGGCGATTCAATTGGTGCAGAACTGCACTGCAGAATAGACGCAAAACTGTAAGTTTGCTATGTGCGGTTGGTTCGTTAACTTTTTCTGGGAAATGCTATGATAGGTATATGAATGAGATATTGCACTGAATAGTGGAAGTTCGTTTCGAATTTAAGTATCAAGGAAAACAGAAGAATAGAAATCAATATTACAATCTTTGTTTACCCCTTCTCAACTTGCTTTGATTATGATCACCAATATTTACTTTAATATTAAATGTTGTAAAGAATGATTCACTTGATATTTAGGGGAGTGATTGACCCAACATGACCGATAGAGTATTAAAGGATTGATGCCTTTATCGTTAGGTTATAATATGTATGTACAATATGGCAAAGTTCCCTTTAACAATAGATATCCCTCTGTCTGCTTTGTTGTTTCCTTTGGAGATTATACAAGAAAGACACATTACAAATAGGTACACTTTGTGAAACAAAAGCTGTAAAAGCTCACATAATGCTTTTATATTTGTAGATAATTGGAATTTAATAATATGTAGTTTATTATTAATTTTCCACCAGAAATCATTTATCTTTTAAGAGATATATTTAGTAATTATTTTATTGTAGAATGTCTCCAGTTAAAAAAGTTGTCTGGATCTTCGGTTAAATCTTTTCCGTAAAGCTTTATTATTCGCTAAATTTCAAATAAATATATGTAATTTATTTTAATTGCATGTAGGAATAAACAAGCCATTGACAGTAAAGGATTATTAATTAAATTAAAATACTGTTTTATTCCATTACGAGGGTTGTTTATTTGTTAAAACGTTTTCAACTACAATGCAGTCATCATCAGCAACAATACAATACTCTAGTCATCATCAGCAATCCCATAGATAGTGACTGGCCTATTAATATGTATAGAAAGATATCCTGTATCTTTATAAAATACAATTAAATTGTTGGTTACCTAACAATGGATTTTCATTCGTATGATACAAGAAGCACAAGTTTACCATATCTTACTATGTATAAACTGGCTATTATTTTAAGTGTTTACCTAGTGTAAAAAGATTTGTGCAAAAAATGAGGGATTTCCCGGATTTTTTTTTATAGAAACACATTTGTAGGAGTGTCATAAACATCCCACTTGAATATGAAGTACCCTGGATGTCCATTTCAGGTTATGCCACTGACGTATGATGGAAACTAAGGGGAGAGAAAAGTGAAGGGGACTTTCTTATAAGCCTTGATAACATTCTCGCGATAAAATCTACATAATAAAGAAATCAATAAAAAATAAACGGTAAGAAAAGTCGTTTTCTTAATCTCAATTATTTAAGCATAAAAATAATCTAAACATTGATTATAATATTCTGATTTTCTCAATATGTAGAAAATTAATGACTTTAATATAACTGTAAAAAAATGATTTTGAATGTTGAAAATACTGAAAATAAAACAGCCTTATTAGGATCGTTTCATGTCTTATTTGTACGGCAGTGTGAATATTTACATAATCAAATGTTTCGTTTAGGAATTGTGTTGAAGTGATGACAAACTTATATTTTATTCTATTATAAATTTCTTGAATCTTTTAAAACTATATACCTAAATATATTGTTTTAATGTATCTAAATATTATTATAAAAACATGCCGATTTTAGATGTCTACTTTGTCTGATGCAAAAATATCCAATAATTATGATTAAGTATACATAAATGTTGGCTTTAATGAAATCGGGGTTTGCAAACACAATCCAAATTTGACATACAAGTGCAATCGAAAAACAAACTTTATACTTGTGAGGTTATTTTACTAATACCATGATTACACAACACACAAACACACACACTGTTCCACAATACACACATAAACACGATAGGGCACCACAATTATACTTCGGCACATATTTCAATATATTTTCCGTTTCTTTTCTTGCAATCCTCAACAGCTAATTGGACAGCAAGCATTTAGGAGAAAAGTTAGAGATCATCTGTCGTTTGGTCAATACGTCGTCCTGCAGGGCTACTCTTGACAAAACTAAACACGATCTTAATCTAGTCTTGATCTTGATCATACGACGCACGAAGTGACTATTGGCCAAAAATACACGCAAACCGTTCTTGCGTTAGCGGTAGCGCGGTGTTTTTGACCATAGTCCCTTCGTGCATCGTATGATCAAGATCAAGACTAGATTAAGATCGTGTTTAGTTTTGTCAAGAGTAACCCTGCTGTATCTTATTAAGAGTTATAGGTGCTAGGAATGTTAAATGTCTGAGAGCAAAAGTAGTATTAGTTTTCGATACCTCGAATATTTTTTTATTAATTCATTATGTAGATAATTTGTGAGTTATAAGCGACTGTCAATGCTTAAGCTTCTAAGCAGTAAGTAAAGTATAATATTATAAAACAAGTGCAATGAAGAAAAAGGGCACTTATGTAAATGATTGTCTTATTCATTACATTAAATCTTGTAAAGCCTCTTCTAGACCAATCCTTCCTTTCAACTGCTTCACTGATGATGTCTTTATTTAGGAATCTTTTCAGAAATAATAATAATATTTTTATTTAAATGGGCTATTTGAATACATAATAACTTATAATTACTTTCGCATTATGCTTTCTGAACCCACTACTTCTCTTTCACTTTCCTCCTAATTTCATTCAGGTATCGTAATAACATTATTCCTCCCTTTATTTTGAAGCGGCCACTAGTGGAATAAAATATCTACCTATGAGATATTAATAATATTAATACCATTTTCTACCTATAATGGAAAAAGTAGGTCAATACCACTACATTAATTATTCAAATGGAAAATTAATTAGCTACCTATAAAGGTAGATCTATTAAAGTTTGAAGTACATTGATATTATTATGAATAAATTAATGCCGAACGAAAGTTAATGATATAGTAAGTGGCCCTTTATTGCGTTGTTAAAGTAGCGATAAGCAAGTCATACATGGCTAAACATGGGACATGGAGTCCATGAAATGGAAATTGGAACTGGTCAATCTCACGGTATTTTCAGCAAGTGGGATGGCTGGTATACTTATTTTACGAAATAAATATGCACGTTGTCTTTACCGTGTCAATGTAAATTAAAACATTCAGGATGGGTGGTATACCTCATCCCTAAATTGAAGATGTTAAATATTATTTAAGAATTGGCTCAGAAAAAATAGAAATATGTACATATACCTAGCTGTAGTGTGAGTGTTAAATGGATTTGTGGGCATTTATAGGAGTAATATAGTTGTATTTAACTTTTTTTAGTTATAAGTTGGATGTGGAGATGAGCGGAGCCTGTTGACAAGTCATTTCAATGACTTAACGGGCTTCGTTCGTTGGTTGCACAGTTTTTGTGAATATGTCCTTGTATGTGATTTGATAAATGTGAATTGTAATTGTATGTTTAAAATATGAAATAAAGATTATATTATTATTATTATTAAAAATAAATCTGCGTTAAATTTCACGAATACCTAATTCTCTCCTCCTATTAACAGAACATTCACATTTTTTGGAAAAGAGTGAGAGGAACTAAACGGGATGAAAAAAACATCTTGGTATTAAACATTATTTTTGACCAAAATAGGATTATATGTATGTTCATCTATGTTTTGTTTTGTTGTTTTGTTGTTAACATGTTTTGAGAATGCCCAATGATAGTTGGCCAAAAAGAGCACTGTTCTTCCGTCCGCAGGGGTTCCGTCGGCCCGGGCGTCCCTCTTTCACAATACACCGTTCCTATGACAACGATATCAGAGCGCAAGGAATGTCGTGGGAAGAGGTGACGCAATTGGTACAGAGACGCTCTGAATGGAGGAGGCTGGTTTCTGCCCTGTGCTCCCGAGAGGAGCGTTGAGGGCGATGATGATGATGATGATCATCTATGTACCTATACAAAAGTTACAGTTATAATATTTATCCAATATACCTACAAACTGACAAGCGTTGTATGTATTTTGTTGATGAAAATTTATTTTGCTACAAGTCGAGAAAATGAAACACATTTAATTGAAAAAACTGTTAACAGGTTCAATACAAAATATATCAAGCCAAACAAAAGTTCTCAATTGAATGTTATAGTTTCAATACTACAAACCACTTACTGTGCGATTTGCAATATTAGTTTCGAACTGAAAGTATATCTTATATGCTTGTGTATAATTCTTTGTGTAAACTTAATAGATTTATGTACGTTAAATAAGACTTTATGAAACATAAATGATGTATGAAATTGTTTCAATTGATCTAGTAAAATGTGATACATATTGAAATTCAGAATATTGGACAATTTTGCATATAATGTTTTTAGAAAGATAGGATGTTAGTGAACTTGGTTGAAAATAAATTAATAGATAGCCATTAATTGATATAAAGTTAAAAGATTTTTTATTCGAAACATACATAATTGTTAACTTGAGTAAAATACAATAGTTCATATAATTCACTACATCGGTGTTTAGGTACTAGAATACCACAACGAAATAAAAAAAGCTTTCTTCTACTATATGTTCTTTTGAAAGAGACGTCTTTCGTTGTGAAAGTTTTTTGAAATGGATAAATCTTATTTTGCATCTCCTTATACTTGATTGACAATGACACTTTACACATTGTCTATCTCCTTACACTTGATTGATTGAAACTCCTTTCACTTGATTGATTGAAACTCCTTACACTTGATTGATTGAAACTCCTTACACGGATTGACAATGTCCTTATGAGACGAAATACGTCTCTCTCAATAAAGAACATGTAGTAAGTATAAAAAAAATTGTTTCATAATTTCGTCAATATTTCACGTTTCCAATAATAACTCAGAAGGCTTATGAAAGAATATAAAAAAAAAACACTGACCTACAAATAAAATATATTAAGGATTGTAGGTACTCGTAATATTTATTATTCTTAGAAAGAGGTTATGCTATTATTAGATACATGTCGTACTTTGAGAGCAAATTTGCACAAGTTTGTTAGAAACAATAACAATCTGTTTCCAAGAATTGAAGCCAATTGGGACATAGAAGAAAACGAATCATGCATTGATAACTCGAGTCTTCTTGTGACAGATGTTCACTTTATACATATTATTCCTACTTACGTACATACTATCATACAAAACTTTATTTTCCACTTTTTGAATATTGCTCAGTCTTCGTGAGTGAAACAATTTTCCATATTATCTATTATTATTGAATCAGTTTGCCAAATAAATATGCATTTAAAAGTATTATTTTCAATCACTTGCATGTATTCTTATTCTCAAAAATCTATTGAAATGTGTTTTTAAAATACACATATCGTTTTCTCTATGTTATTCAACTTCAGAATGGACATCATATTTTTATAAACTAGATGTTTTCATCATTTAAGAACAATTCATTTTGATTTTGGATAATGCTATAAAATTTGTGATAATATGAGATTCATGACTTACAAATTATGTAATCAAAATATTTTCCTTTTTCAATAATCAATTAAACTAATGATTTTCAAAAGACTTTTATTAATAAAAAAGTAAAAAAGTTTAGAAGTTTGGTCTCCGATTTTTTGATTGATGAGGGTAGAGATAGATGTAGGGAGATGTTTTCTTTGTTGGTTTAGAATTGTGAGTGTTCTTATCTTTTATGTTTCTATGTCTTATGTTATTTGTTTCTATCATCTTTTTGAACTATTGTAATGTTTATGTTGTTTGTTGTTAGCCCCAATACAGGTGCATTGTACCTAGTGGGGCAGCAACACCAACGCATTGTTAATTGTTACATAAATAATTGTGGTATTATTTATATAAATGTGAAGTAAATATTTTATGAATAAAGAAATTATGAAATTATGAAATTAAAATTAATTAAATAATTTTCAATATACAGAGTGAACGAAAAAGGAAACATTTTCTGTAAAAGCTCTTTTCATAAAAATCCACCAATTTAACATTTTCTTCCAAATTCTTCTTCTTCTTCTTAATCTCTTATTAGACCCAAAGTCTGTTCATGCAGGCAGGTCCTCTCGCAATGTGGAAGCCCAGCTGTTCTTCCATCGTTTTGGGGGTCTTCCTGGTGGGCGTCGTTCCTCAGGTAGTCCATGTAGGACAATACTTAGGATTCCAAAACTAATAACATCTTGGACCTCATGCACTGAGAAAAATACTAACGAAATTTCACAACGAATCATTGGTACGTACTCTCAGATTAGCACCAGAGATAGTTCAAACGATTCGTTAGTACGAATCTATAATATTAACTCTTCGCAAACAAATCATTGGTAAATTTGCCAACGATTTGTTTGCAAAAAGTTAATATAATAGAGTCGTACTAATGAATCGTTTGAACTATCTCTGGTCCTAATCTGATAGTACTTACCTATGATTCGTTGTGAGTATTTTTCTCAGTGAAGATCTTCCTAGTTACGATGCAATAAATATGACCAAATTGAAAAGGAACTTTTAACTTCGAGAAAAAGAAAACAAACATTATGAACAAAACATATTTCTAAGGAACCTAACCTCTCAACTTTTTATAATAAGTTTGGATTATATTATTGTTTATACTAAGCTTGAAATCAATTTTCTTCAAGTAAAGGCATACTTAACATGTCCAAAATAATCATCGTGTGTAAACTATTTCGAAAGGTATATTTTTTGCGATATACCTATTATCAAAGTTTGAATACTTCCCTTCCCTTTCATATTCCATGAAGAGAAAATCATATCAAGGGATGGAAATATCATAATCATAACATCATATTATAACTACAGTAATGTTTGTATTCTTTCTAGTGTATTTACTAAAATATGAGAATAATTTTTCTTTTATCTTTTAAGGGGAATGCGTACGTGTAAGTATCAATATACATAATGTTATTCTATTTGATTTTAGTCTGGCGTTGCTCAATAATTATTATTATAGTACTGAACAATTTTTTTTAAATATGGCAATATGTTGCGAATATTTTGGATACCTACTTTTATTATAATTTTAGGTAAATTTCATTAAATCCATTTTTTTTAAAATTACCACAAGATATTCACTGTGTCGGTGTTTAGGTAGTAGAATTCCATATCGAAATAAATAAAACAAGTGTTTTATTCTACTATTGATTTATTCGATGAGAGAGACGTCTTTCGTCTTATGAGGACATTGTCAATCTTGACTTGAATCAAAGATTGACAATGTCCTCATAAGACGAAAGACGTCTCTCTCATCGAATAAATCAATAGTAGAATAAAACACTTGTTTTATTTATTTCGATACCACAAGATAGTAAATTTTGTATTGACAATACTGTTTATTTTGTAGTTAAAAACTACAAACAATTGGCGTTTTTATCGACCATAGGCAAATTTGCAAACTAAATTGAAAATATGACGACGCAACAAGGAGATGAAATTTCAGAAAGCTAGGTATTTTTTAAATTTATTTTTAAAAATTAGAAAATATCTGAAATTTCTTTTAAAAATTCAACAATGGTAATAGGGTAGAGGGGATAAAAAGTAAAGCTGTTGTATATTTTCATAAATTTACTAATCAAATAGTGAAATTATATTTTTTAAGTCCAATTTCGCAGCTCACTGAAGACTGACATTTTAGGTAAAGTGTGTGATGTGATTTGTCACTTGTATTGATTATTTTTGTTAGCCATTGTGAGAATAATAATATATAAACATACATGCTCACACTCATTTTTACGCACTTACAAAAATATTAATGTGTGAATTATTACCGGAGGAGTTCAAATATTAAAAAGTTAACAACATCTAAAGTATACAGTTCCCCTATTTTGATTTATGAATTCAGTGGTTTTGAGTTATGTTATGTTAGGGATATTGTTATGAAATATTTGTTTTTAAATTACAAGCGTTACAAGGTAAGTATGTAACAAGATAGTATTAGATTCTCACTCAAGGAATAATCTGTAAAGGGAACATAAACACAATAACAATATTCTCATGTGGTGTAATTTTTCAATGAATAATGTCAATACACATTATTATTGTAAAGGTGGAGTACAATGTAGATTTTAAAGATATAGTCCAGTTTTATCTTATTGTATTGTTTGTATCTTATTATCAAAACATAAACTTCTCACTTCCGATGGCCGAACAGCCCTTCTTGTAGGACCTTTGCCTCCGAAACAATAGATCTCCAAGCCTTTCTTTCCTGAGCAAGAACTGCCAGTCGTCTTTACAGTTGAGCTCCTCCAGATCTCGGTTGATGTTATCTAACAATCTATGTCTTGGTCTGCCTAACGGTCTTAAAAAAAAGCATAAAACATAAAACTTAAGATAAAAAAGTGCATAGGTATTTATCCTGAATGCATAATCACATTTTTCGGCCGTATTTAAAATAAAAAATAAACATGTTGCATTTCATGTAACAAAAACAAAATTGGTGTAAGTTTTACTATATTTTAAATTAATTAAAATAAAACACTTATTTGTAGTATATCCACGGTGACTTTTTATTGGACGCGAGACGGCTTTCAAGAGCTTGAAAGCCGGCTCGCGTCCAATAAAAAGTCACCGTGGATATACTACAAATAAGTGTTTTATTTTAATTAATTCAACATGAATTTTCACCAAGTACCGTCGGTTGAAAATATCAACTTTACTATATTTTATTAATAAAATAAGTGACCAGATTTCGACTTATGAAGTCATTGTCAAACTCATTTATTTACGACATTTATTGATTAATATAAATGTTACATTTATTTACGATCCCGTATAAACGGAAGAACCAAATATTAATATTAATAACTCAATAGTTTACAAAACATTCTATTAAAAAAATTATTAGTTTGGGGATAAAAAATCATCCAGCAATAAAAAAAAAAAAATTTTTGATTCAGCGATGAATATGTCACACAGCCTGAATATCTCAACTCTCACTGACACGAAGAGAAAGATTTGCATTTTTGAGAAATGTCATGATGGTATAAAAAAATAATAATAAAAAACTAAGCCACGCTATTTATAAACAAAATTCAGTTTTCGCAACACATACATAAATGATACATATTAAAGTATAAACCACATAATTATACAAGATTCATAAATCTTAATTTGACACATGTCGATATGTGTGTTGTCATGGGACCCTTATAATTTAATATCCAAAAAAATGGTACTTGTGTTGCCATCTATCGAAATCCTGTGAAAGCCCTGGCCCCTATCTAGAGAAATCGTAAATACCTTTTGCTATTATCATAAAAACAGATTCCTTCTTCTTGATCCTTTTCCGGGAGTCAGCCATTTTGGCCAGTCTCCTGCTATTCGTTTTACAATAGACATAGCAGGGGCTCGCTCCAAAAATAAAATGTCTCTTCTCTTCTACAAAATACTGTGAGTGTCGCTATAATAATGTAATTCAGTATTAAAAACTGTGAATTGTTTTGTTTGGTGTAATAATAATCTGTGTAACCATATTCTTCGTCAATAAACTGATCATACAACATCATGCTAGTGTTTCCTTAGCACAACCACCACAATAAATTTACCCAACGATAAACCCTGAGAGAGTCACTGAAATCTGCCGACTATGGGAGAAATGTTACAGTTTGAATGTTACAGATTGGCGCTCCAACGTGATGCCTAATTATTGTGGTTTTTGTTGTGTTTGAAGTGAATTTAACAATGCATAAATGATAACATTAAATAGTGCGTAGATAAGTTCGTTACGTATCACGTGACCCACCCATGTTTCCATGCATCACCAACACACACACACTTCTCTAGAATGTTCGATCAAAAAACGGTTGAAATTTTCCCTTCTTCACAGCAAGACTGTACAACTTTGCTCTTCAAAAAATTTCACCGCGTGACCAATAAGGACTATAATGGTACTTCAGTGAATATTTGAGTTAAATAATCAGTGAAATAATAAGAACATTTTAATAATAACCACATTTTAATTAATAAATAATCAAGTGCGTGATACATTTGCGCGCCCTCAAAAAACTCATATAATAAAGAAAAAAAAAACCGTTACACCAACAAGGAAAAAAAAAATGAACGAGTACATTTATTTGAATTATAAACAGTGTTAAAATAAAAACAATTATAATAATAAATATATGCGAGATACATTTATGATCTTCAAAAAGAAATCCGCTATATTGCAAGTACGACCCGATATTGTTAATGAATGGAGAATTTAAGAAATAAATACAACGAGAAATTGACAAGATTGTGAACAGATACTCCAAACTTTCCTAAGACGTCCAGATAATTTCCTTCTGACGAGATGAAGATCTCCAACGTTACAATCCCTTAAGAAGCCTGCTACCACCACTACGAAGGATGTCTATGACGGAATTTTCTTCCTTGACGGTTCCTGACCTCCAATAGAAGGATGTCCCATGTTTTGTCATCTAGATCTGACGTTTCTTCGAGGCCTTCTTTATCTACACAGAGAACCCTTGATGCTTGATGGTTTTGAGGATGAGGAAATAAATGCTTCCTTCACTAGTAATAGACAACCTTATTCGTCTGACTACTACACAGGTTTTTATGGAAAAATATGGTGTTGTTGTGTTCATTTTGTACTGAAATATTTTATATACCTACTATAGATACAGTTTTTTTTTACATGTTGTTCCATGCTTTGCCTTTTGTGCCAAAGAGATTGTAAAAATTCCAGTTTCAATTTTGCATAAATTCAAGTGATACTAGCTAAGATCATTTTACAATTATTTGCGGAATTATTTGCTTGTTGATGTAAGATTCTACACTGAAGGATCTACAAAGTAAGAGTTGTAAATTTATAAATGTCCAGTTTGTGAAATAGTCCAAGTAAAGTTTTTTCTATGTCTGGTTGAATATACTCAAGAGTAAAGAAATCAAATTTAAATTCATTGTACTTGTACCTACCTAGCGTGCGTGTCACGCGGGCTGTAGATGTATTTATGTATGGTTTGAAGTGAAATGATCATAGACCTCAATATTGCTGGAAGAGGCTTAACAAAACAAATTTGAATAATTACCAATAATTCTTTTACTCATATGCTGGAATTGTTAATTATATGATATGTAATGTATGTAATGTTATGTCTACGATATTTCCAGGGAATGTCAAACTTTCCAGCGATTTCCAAACTTTAACAATTTAAAGAAATAATTGTTATTGATTTTTTTTTCGAGTCTTATCAAAGGACAAGACTTCCAAACAATTTTTTTTAGTATCCAATGGTTCCCAACTGTTGAGATTTGATGTTACAAAGGTTGCCAAACTTTTTTTTGTTAACATTTGTTTTGCTTTGAGGAATTTTTTTTTTGGATTCTTGGTAGGAGTCCATTTTTCCTAGAGCAATTTTCAAACCAAGGTGTCCACTGTTTCTCAACTTTTTTTTGTTTTGGAAAAAATTTTTTTTTCCTCTTTTAAAGAATTTTTTTTAATTCCTGCAAGTCCATCGCAATCTATCCAGCGCTGAATATTGGTACGTATAATCTTTTGTCTTGTTGATTATTATTTGCCAATTTTCTTTCAGATCGTCAATTCAAAACGTTTTGCATGTGCAATTTTTCTATTTCTCCTGTGTAAGGATCAACTTATATAGAAGAACCGTTTATTATTCTACTGTCATTGCAAGTTAGAATCTCAAAATGTCTGGATCATCTTTTATGCCTATTTCGCGAGTCAATGTATCCAATTCCCGGACTCTTAAACACGCATTAACCCAGAGAGGTATAACGCCCAGCCATTCTCTCGCTGATCTTAGAGCTCAGTGCGTAAGTTTCAACAATAAGATCTCTGAAATGCCTCCATCAATTGAGAGTTCTGATTTGTCCAGTGACGCCGGTTCCAATTGTGCCATTACTACGGAAACTGTTAACCTCAGCCATCCCACTCCTCCTGCACGTACTCTGTCATTGGATACTCCTCGACGTCAAACTACTTGTGTGCCTTTAAATATCAATTTTTCTTCTTGGCCCATTCCTATCTTCAACGGTGAGGGTGATCTCATCGAATTTTTTACTCGATTAGAGGAAATATGTCTGTCTCGAAGATTTGACATAGCTCTACTGCCTACTGTTCTTCCAGAATTTCTAACCGAAAAAGCTCTCACCTTCTATCGAGCTGCTCGACTCAACACTTTGTGTTGGGAAGATCTGAAAACCACCTTCCTCGACCGCTTTGATAACGAAAGTATAACTTCTGAACGACGCATGAATATATGGTGTTCCAGACAATCACCTTCTGAAACCGCATCCGATTACATTTCGCGTGTCACTATGATGAACAGAAGTCTGAAATCCCCTATTAGAGATTCGGAAATTCTAAAAATCGTTAAGAAAGGTCTTAAAACAACTTTTGCGGCTGCCATAATTGGTGCAAATCCTTCCAACATAGTTGATTTGGAGCAAATATGTACTGGATTCGAACGTCTCACTCTTGTCACTTCTTCTTCTATGCCTGCAACCTCAAATAATGCACCTCCTCCTACTCGCCCAAAGGTCGCATTTACCCATGATACACGTAGGAACAATAATTGTTACACTTGCGGTAAACCAGGACACCTGGCCAGAGATTGTAAATTTAAAATGCCAACTCCTCGTACCTTTTATCGACCCCGTCATTTCTCTACAAATTCTAATGTCAATGCTTCTAACACCTCACGAATTTCAATGCCTAATTTAAGTATGCCTCCTCCTAACCTGTCTCGACGTCCAAAAAACTTGTAAACTACCGGTCTTCTGCTCGTCCTTCTCCTGGGAAGAGAGATGCCGAGTGGTCAGACTGGTTAGCCTCTGTTGAACTATTCCATCTTACCTGTCATTTAAACGAAGTTGCCATTACCAGTGGTTCGGACAATCGTCCTCACATCAATTTTAAAATTCGCCATGTTCCCTTTAGAGCTCTCTTAGATACTGGAGCTGCAGTAAATATATTGGGTAGAGATACTTATAAAACTTTTACAACCTTAGGCTATACCCTGCAACCCCATGTTCAAACATTGTTTGGTGTTAACAGTTCCTCTTTCCAGTCTATTGGAAAGATCATTCTTCCTCTTTGCTTTGATAACAAGACTGTTCATGTTACTTTTATTGTGGCCCCTTCTGTTTCTCATGGAATAATTTTGGGTGTCCCATTTCTTGAAAACTCCGGCTTAGCACCACGACTCTTTCCGAATAATAATAATTCTTTGACAAATCCAATAGCTAGTAAACACATATTTGTTACATCTTCGTCCCCTTCTTGCCTAGTTTCTGCCAATAATCTTACTCCAGCACAATGTTCTGAACTGAATGAAGTCAAAGAACTATTCTCAACGATTTCTTATGAAACCAAAGGCTTAGGTCGTACGCATCTTATAAGTCATGTTATCGACACGGGCGACAATCTGCCTGTAAAACAGAAAACTTACCCCCAATCACATGTCAGAAGAGAACAACTTTGTACTGAAATAGATGCCATGTTAAAAATGGATGTAATCGAACCTGCCCGTAGCCCATGGCTAAATAATGTTTTTATTGTACCCAAAAAAGATGGTACTGGTCGATTTGTATTAGACCCTCGTAGATTAAATGACGTCACTAAGACCGACTGCTATAGACTTCCCAATATCAATCGCATATTAGATAACCTTCGTGATACCAAGTTTCTTACAAGTCTTGATTTAAGTCACGGTTTTTGGCAATTGCCCCTATCACTCGAAAGCCGTCCAAAAACTGCCTTTTTTGTGGAAGGTAGAGGACAATATCACTTTAAAGTCACCCCATTTGGACTGAAGAATATACCTGCTGAAATGCAAAGACTCATGGACAAACTCTTTTCTGATCTTGGTGATCATGTTTTCTGCTATCTGGATGATATCTTAATTTGTAGTCCTACATTTGAATCTCACATTGCCTCCTTGAAGACCGTATTTCAACGCTTAAATGAAGCCAATCTTACTATAAAATTAAAAAAGTCTGTTTTTTGTAAAGATTCATTAAAATATCTTGGTCACGTCATCAACCAAGACGGTATTACTACCGACCCCGAAAAAATAAATGTAATGTTAAATTATCCACGTCCCACTTCAACTAAGGAACTAAGAGGTTTCCTTGGAATGTGTTCTTACTATAGACGTTTTATCAAATCATTTTCTGCTATTGCCTCTCCTCTTTGTAAATTGACAAGTAAGAAATTTAATAAACAATTTTCTTGGAATAATGAAGCCGAACAATCTTTCATTGCTTTAAAATCTGCCATGATAACGGCCCCTGTATTGAAACCTCCTGACTATTCGCTACCTTATATACTTACTTGCGATGCTAGTGCAATAAGCATAGGTAGTTTCCTTTCACAAAAATCTCCTGATGGAACTGAGCATGCCATAGCTTATTTCTCCCGTAAACTTTCTGATACTGAACAACATTATTCCACTACTGACCGTGAATTACTTGCTGTCGTAGATTCTGTACATCATTTTCGTAGCTACTTAGAAGGTACTCATTTTACCCTTATGAGCGATCATGGATGTTTGAAATATCTAAAAACCATTTCTTCTCCCAGCGGACGTTTAGCCAGATGGGCTATGCGTCTATCACAATACAGCTTTGATTTTGTTTATAAGAAAGGTTGTGAAAACAAACTTGCTGATGGACTCAGTCGAATTCCTGTTTCTGCTTTCACTTTTCCGTCTGTTTATACCAATGTCTCCGATCCATGGTATCGTAAAGTTTACAAATCTTGTGAAGAAAGACCTCAAGACTGCCATAATTTCATGTTAGAGGATGGTCACCTCTATAGATACTGTAAAAATAAGAAACCTAATAATTCTTCCCCAGATTCTTCATTTTGGAGACTTGTTGTGCCTTCTGATCAACTTGAACCTTTAATTTCGGAATTTCATGATAACAATTGCCATCCTGGAGTTTTAAAAACTCATGCCTATCTTTCTCAAACTTTCTATTGCCGTGGTTTATTGTCCACCATTAAGGATTATGTAAAGCAGTGCCAAACATGTAAGGCATATAAACATAATAACCAAGCGCCTCATGGATTAATGAAAAACCCAAAACCCGTTACTAAACCTATGGAATCATTGAGTATTGACCTGGTAGGACCATTACCCATGTCATATAAGCGCAACGTGCATATCCTTACTGTTGTAGATATCTTTACTAAATATCTTTGGGCTTTTCCACTACGAAACCCTACAGCTAAAGAAATAATCAAATTACTCGAGGAACGAATTTTTCTTCCCTATTGTATTCCGCGGTGTGTTGTCTTGGACAACGGCCGACAGTTCGTTGCTAAAGAATTTAAATCATTTTTACATTCCTATGGGATCAATGACTTGTTTTATAATGCATATTATCACCCACAGAATAACCCCGTTGAAAGATACAATTCTACTCTTCTTACTGCTCTTTCTATATTGGTAGAAAATGATCAACGTTCTTGGTGTTCCAAGCTTCCAAAAATCTGTTCTTGTATTAATAGTACTGTAAATGTAACCACAGGTTACTCTCCCTATTTCCTTGTACATGGTACAGAATATGTTCCTCATGCCTCCTTCCATAGAACTGTCAATGCCTCTGATAGTGGTACCTTAGAAGCATTTGCCGAACAACGTCAACGTCGTTTATCAGAAATGAACGCCCTTTACGACGAAATTTCCTCCTCATTGACCAAGGCTTTCCATCGTAATGCCGATAGATATAACCTTCGTCGCAAAACTCTTCGTCTGGACATAGGTCAAATTGTCTGGAGAAGGTCATTTGTTCATAGCAACGCTGCGAATTATTTTTCAAAGAAATTGGCACCTCGTTTCATCAAGTCTCAGGTTCACCGAATCATATCCCCTAACGTATACGAGCTATGCGATGTAGATACTGGAGCAATGGGAAACTATCATGCTAAGGATATCATTAAGCTCTGAGTCCTAGGTATGTGTTTCTCAAAAATTTTGTTGTTATATTTCATTCTGAATGTAAATCCATCAATGTAAACTTGAAATTTTGGTAATGTAAAGAATTTATGTAAAAATGTAATGTTTTCTTGGGCTGCAATTTTAATGAATAAAAAGAACTATGTCTATACATCACAGGTCAATGTTAATAGTGAATTTTGTATGTAATAACAATGTTAGACTCACAAAAGAAATTATATTTACAGTCATAGTAATGTCAAAGGAATTATCTTTCTTTCTTCTTTAAAGCAAAATAAATTATAATACTGTTAATAGTCAAAAATTTGGTATTTCTACTCTTAAAGTACTTGTAACTTTTGCAGCCCATGTTATTGTAAACTTTTAGTTAAGAAAACTCATAGAGGCTCTTCAAGGTTCCGCTTCTGTGAGAATTTTGAATTGTTCGAACCTTGTGGCGCCCTTAAATAATATTTTTTGTATGTTTGATCACCTTTTTTTTTGTTTGCGCCCGTGGATGCATGAAGTTGCCTTTATCATCTCATATGCTAGCCGTTTTCATTAGCAACGTGTTCACAATAATCTGAACCCATCCACTGTCGCAGGCAAAAGTCATACAACATGTTAGTTTTAAGGAATTTTGTACTGTACAACTGATGTAATTTTGACCCTCCAGTATACGAAAGTATACGAATTCTTTTGTTGTTTTCCTTAAATTTTGTGTGAACTCTTGAATCACTGAGTTATGTGGTAACTGATGAATGACTTATGACAGATGATGAATGCAAGGTACGGAAGAATGAAGTATACATGAAAAAACGGCCGATAAAAGATGAAGTATGAAAATGCGTGAAAAGCTACCACTAATTCCCGTAGTTTATCAAATCATTAATGCTAAATCTTAAATTGAGGGTCAAGGTCGCATCAGTCAAATTAAAATAAGTTTGTTGTGTTTCAACTTCTAGTGTGCATGGTTTTGTAAATAAATTATATGGCAAGGTTTCTCACATGGTGTGAACCTGCTGGCCATTTTGCGGCAATTTTACTGTATGGAATGCGTACCCTTACAGTAATTTCTATTTGCCTAGTATGAATGTTAAGGAGTCATTGGATGATTCGCCATCTTCCATGTACATCTCCTGGGTTAGACTGATATAGAGGTATGACTAAGCGTCCTACCCTAATACAATCAGTTCTAACTCAAATTTATTTTAGTAATTATCAATTTTTTAATGCCCGACAAGCTTATTGTCCAAGTGAGGTTTGAGGACGCTCAAACAAAGAAAGTTCATACAGGTCGCTTAGAGAAGCTCTGCGCGATAGGTTTGGTACCTGATATTAACCATTTGCCTGTATGAAATTGGTGGGAAGTTTCCACAAAAGAAAAATGCTATAGGGTAAAGGATTACCGCCCTTATAATAGAGGTAGATCAGATATAATTGTAATGAATACCTCCTCTTGGAGTAAGGAAAAGTGTTTGGGAAATTGTTGAAGGTTTTGTTATATTATGTAAAAAGAATTTTTTTTTGTTTTGTCTTAAGCATGTAAAGGTTTACCTAGAAGTATGGCGAGAACATTGTCTACGATTCCGTATCCGCGACATGTTCTGTCGGTGCATCTTCCTGGTCCCTTGCTTGCTTGAGACCTGTCTATTTGTAAGGATTAATTAAGAATTTGTTACTAATGTCTGTTATGATAATTTGTATCCTTGTTTTGACACTCACAGTGTTGTAAAATCTATCTTGTTTTGACACTCACAGTATTGTAAAATCTTTCTTATCTTTGACACTCTTAGTTCTGTAGAATCCTTCTTGTTACTGACTTTGAAACTTTTCTTTTTTTTATTCATTTTTTTTTCTTTAAAAGACAACTTGAGATGGTGTCATGGGACCCTTATAATTTAATATCCAAAAAAATGGTACTTGTGTTGCCATCTATCGAAATCCTGTGAAAGCCCTGGCCCCTATCTAGAGAAATCGTAAATACCTTTTGCTATTATCATAAAAACAGATTCCTTCTTCTTGATCCTTTTCCGGGAGTCAGCCATTTTGGCCAGTCTCCTGCTATTCGTTTTACAATAGACATAGCAGGGGCTCGCTCCAAAAATAAAATGTCTCTTCTCTTCTACAAAATACTGTGAGTGTCGCTATAATAATGTAATTCAGTATTAAAAACTGTGAATTGTTTTGTTTGGTGTAATAATAATCTGTGTAACCATATTCTTCGTCAATAAACTGATCATACAACATCATGCTAGTGTTTCCTTAGCACAACCACCACAATAAATTTACCCAACGATAAACCCTGAGAGAGTCACTGAAATCTGCCGACTATGGGAGAAATGTTACAGTTTGAATGTTACAGTGTATTGCCCATATTTATATTGTTATCTATACAAACAATTTACGTCTATTCAAACATACGTGTTAAAGTGCATGCCTACGGATGACTGTAGTGTCTAATATCTTATATCATATTCTGTTGGTTTGGAAAAAATATTTGAAAAAAAAACATTACACGTAGCAATTCATTATAAATTATGTTTTCATTTTTTTAAAGTGCAAATATATCTTTAAAAACTAATTAATGAGTAAAAACTATTTTTACGTTAAAAATATTAAACTACATACCTACTTAACCTTTAAAGCAGATTAAAATGTGACTAAAAAGAACTTAAAAAAGAAGAGGAGGGGTTTTAGCCGGTAGTAGTCCGGCACTACCCGGTCTGAAAGTCCGGGTGTCCATAATGAATTTCCCCTCCACTAAAAAAAAGATTAAAATCTGAAAAAAATATGAACATATTTTTTTTATTTTTTTTTTTATTTTTATTATATAAATATACAATACCTTAAAGATAATTCACCTTAAAGATGATGTGGAATAATCTACTTAATATTATAACATCCGTATGTTTTTTCTCACGTGTTTTTAAAATTAAACTAGAATAAGACAGTAAAAGGGAATTGTCCAATTTAGTTCAAAGTGGTCTTTGAAGGTCCTTAAACGCAATAATCGTTTGAGGATTTAGAATTTAGATAATAGCACTTGTAGACAGTGGCGTATCGAAGATTTTCATATTAAGAGACCTACCCTCAATATAAAGTTTTTGCAAAGATTTACATACCTAAGGTGAAAACAGTGAGTCCATTTCATGTTGAGAGTTTTAGTAGGTATAAGAAAAAAACTAAAACAAAAAAATACAAAATGGTCACCCATTCAAAAGCTGAGAAGTATTAAGGAAGCTAAACTTGGTATTCGAATGAGGCCGGTGTGTTCATTGCGTATCGTTAGAATAATGTGATTAGCCATACATATTATTCCATAAAGGTGTGCATATCGAAAATAAAAAAAATCCTGAGCGCTGGTCTATTGCGTGCAGTGAAACAAATAATGTAGTACATCTCTATAGCCTGTATAGCCCATTGCATCTAAGTCACTTTCACGGTGGGCGAGAAACTTAGAATAGGTAATTTAATCAATAATTGCATGTTATTTTATCATTTATACCATCCAAATTATTTTTAGAGCTTGAATCCCTAAATTTAAATAAGGTTTTTGTGCTGATATTGAATACACGCCACTGTTTGTAGATAATAATATTGTCTAGTATCATCTCTTCAACATTTTCTAAAGGAATTCCTTTGTGCTCAATATTGAAAGTAGGTACTAGTCTTTTGTTGTTGATAATAATCGGAAATTATTTTGACACTCAGTGGTATACAAGAATGACGATTTTTTTTTAAGAAGAATCTTGATTTGTAAAAAGTCCGAATACACCTTAGATACTCCAAAAATAAGAAAAATAATATGCTTTAGTTGTAAAAGTGGAATGAGGTCTGTAAAGCACGTGAATAATCCCTAAATCTCTTAACTGAATGTACGAGTTTCTGCCATAAAGCTACAGAGTACCTATCTCAAAGTTAATTTACTCAGTTTGCCTCAGATTTGGTAATTACTTATTATATTTTTATTTTTTTCTTAAGAAAGCTTTCTGGATTAGACCAGGTAATATTTAAATGTTTTTTTACATTAGATTTCATTTAGTTGAGTAAAATACTCTTTAACCGGTATTAATCAATATAAAATGACTTGAAACCTCTGGCAATTCGTAGCCATCCTCTATGTGGATTCAAAGAGGAAAGAGGCCATCCAGAACAACTATCATGTTTACATGGGAGCTTATTGAAACAGATGGAGATATTTCTTTCATATATTTTCATGTAAGCTCTATCTATTTGCCTTAAACATGATTATCACATATCTTTAAATTGAGGAACCGACTTAAAGACAAACCGAGAATGATTTAATAAATATTTAAATTAAATGTATGAGATTATCATAGTATTAATAACAAATTGCAGCGCATTAATTTATAGTAAAGGGTTCCTTTTCAATTGATTCCAGAAAAGAAACAAATCCTAATCATGAAGATTTGAAAACTAGCTACTAGCTATAATGTTCATACCCCTTAATAATAATTTGTTTTAACTTTTATTACTATTTTGAAAATAATTGAAGGGTTTGTTGAAAACTATTATAATTACACAATACAATCTTGTGATCTCTCAATTAATATTTCAAAATAAAAATATATATTGATACTGAAAATAACATATTAAGTGCCCACCTTTTAATTTAATATCAATATTCTTGAGTAATTGAAGGTTTACACTGTAAAAACATATTCAAATATTTTATAAATGTATAAGTGAGTAAATGTGCGAGTATTTTAAACTTTACAGATTATATACATGAGCGCTTTCGTCAAGATGGCTTGATATTTTCAAGAGAACACCTCTTGATAATGTTAAGATAATATCTTGACGAAAGCGCTCGAATTTATCATTAAAATAAAAAATATACAGTATTGTTATTTTATACACTTTTTAAATACTTAATTTATTTATTTATTTACTGTCCTGTGGAATAAAAACAGTAAAACACAATAAACATACAAAAATCAACTTAATCGGTAAAATCAACTTACCAAATCTCATTGATAAACAAAACATTAAAAACACGATGTAAGAGATAATGTAAATTTAATACCGAAAATTGTTCAAATTCTCCTGGAATAATAAAATTCTCCTACTTCATCATGTACCTACATACGAGTATGTTATTGCGTTTCTGGTAGAATGGAAACGGTATTCATTCGTAAAACTGATTGTTTCCACCTAATGTTCCACAAAGAATAAGTCTCTAGAATAGGTAAAGTCGCACGTTCTCTTCTGTTAGCTCCTTTGCAGATAACGTACCGCCCTTGAGATGGACGCTCCATTAAACGGCGCCGAACAAATTATCCGAGTATTTCTATAATGTTATATTTTTTAAAGATTTCAGTTTTAGTGCTATCCCTCACCGGGATGCCATGACGACATCGCCGGCTATGTAGCCAAATATTTCTACGATTGGATACGTGACCAATTCGTAGCCACGTGAGTTAGGTTCAATACATTTCGATATGAATTATTTGGCTATGCAGCCGGGGACGTCGCCATGGCGTCCACGTGAGAGTGGAGGGGGGGGGCACTTAGGGTATGCTATCCTTTCTTTATGATCTATATTTTCATCGTACAATAATTGGATGATCGATCTGTGTTTAAATTACTCTTTCGGTTGTTTCAAGTATACCTACTAAAAAATGTAACAAACTTTCAGACACATATCTACCTAATATCTAGACGTATTTAAACTTTTTTACTTCGAGCTTTTAAAATTAAACCTGGTTGGGGGTTAACCGTAAAACATGTGTATATGATAGGTAGGTATTATAAAACTTTAGAAATTAAAAAAATATATAAAACTAATTTTATACCTTTTTCATAGTAAGGTATAAAACATAATTCTGAGAAGTATTATAATAGTTATGATATTCATATGACCACGAACAAAATGTCATGTAAAAACTTCACATTGGCTGGAGGTAGTATAAACGCGGCTCAGAACTTTTCGTGCCAGTCAACTTTAACAATAATTGTACGTACGTGTTGATGTTCTACTTAGCTACCGAATTTACCCGTAATATTATGATCTCGTTTAAAGTTAAGTCATGTCTTAATTTTAAGAACTTATTAAGAATGGTGTCTATGTAAGAATAAAATGTGGAAATACCCCTCATACCAGGAGGAATTCTGACTGGGGCAATGCTTATTATTAAGTATATAGTAGTTGATTATTTAAATTTTATGTACCTATTGTTATTATTGCGTTTTAAATTAAAAAAAAATCTATTCTACATTCATATCTACATACACACCATCACGCCGCTTCCCTCGCGGGGTAGGCAGAAAGGATCGAGTGCCACTTCCTTCTATCCTTGCATACATCTTTCGCTTCTGTCGCTGTCATAAAATTCCTCATTTATGCTCTCCTGTTCAATGTGCTCAACACGTGACCGTCCTGTAGGATTTGATTTAAATGATCTTGGCATTTAATCCTCGGACGTTCACGTCTCCGAGCACCATTCGTCTCAGCCAAATATATCCTCTTAGTCATTCTGTCCTCATTCATTCTTTCCACGTGCCCAAACCATCTTATCTTATTTACATTCATCCTTGTAATTACACCAACTTTCATTCCACATTCCTTTCGTTTATCACTGTTACGCACACGATTTCTCAGACTTTTACCACACATCCTTCTCAACGATCTCATTTCCACCGCATTTATGCTACTTTCGACCTTCTTTAACCATGTTCACGTCTCACTTGCATACATAAGTGTTGGCACTTAGTCTCCATTGAGTCACTTCGTCCCACCACATTTCTGGACTTGTTGTTGTCATAGATTTGGAACATACTTACCTTTGGAAACATAAAATATTTACTTCAATACTATTTTAGCTTATAACAATTCGAATGCAAACTTTTCAGAGTGGTAAAGCGATGTTAATAAAATGTCATTTCAGCATGTAGTATATTCGAAATAAATACACAACTATATTCAATGGAAAAGTTTTCGTGTTTCTCTTTCAGTCACATTACAATATTATTATTATTACGAGTAATATTAATAACGTCCGGCTCGTACCACCAACTTGTGTCCTCTGTCCGAATTTGTCCATTATAATAAAATAATACACGTATTTTGAATGTTAATTAAAATAAGTTGCAGGTGAAAGTACAAACCTATGCATTTTTATTATTATAATAATTATACTATTACTTTCCTAGTAATAAAAGTAATAACAAAATGTGTCAGTGCATTTTCATCTTTTTATACCTGCACGTTTTGTAATTAAATTTAGTGAGTCATTAAAAAGTTTTTGTGTTTTTTACGTATAAATTTAAAGGATAAAAGATTGGTCCTGGGTTTTGGGCGAATATTATGACTGTGAAAATTGTACAATATCAGTAATTAATATGAAGAAATGTAGCTCCGCTACTCAGCTTTTGGTGAAGTATTCTAACTTAATTTTCATCAATATTCATAGAGGTTACAGGTATTTCTTCATATTATTTCCGTAATTAATCAATGTAAAATCACATTATAAATTGATATTACTTATTTTTATCTAGAATTAATTCACTTTAAGTTAAGAACGTGAATATTGGTACTTAATTTTGTGCAGTGCAAAATTTCTACTATACTACTATTAAAAATTAAGTTAAGTATTGAATAATAACGATGATGTTTTGTGGACAGTAAATAAATAATACATTTTTTTTTAAGTTCGCGTGGGCTGTTGATGTAAACGTTTCTAATTCTACATAAATAATTTCTTTACAATAATTTTAATAAAGTTCCATAAACGTGACAAATAATGCTGTTTCATGTGTAATAAAACAACATGACTGTATCAAACTTTAGTTAAATTAATTTCGAGACAAATGTTAAAGCACGTTTCTAAGAAAAAAATAATTACGTTTGTTGATTTGTTTCTTCTTGGAAATAAATAATATTTACAGTGGTAGTTTTGAAATGAATGTGAAAATGAAGATAATATTCTATTTTACCATTCCAAAATCAAAAGCAGAAGAAAGATAAAACGAAAGCATAGAATAAAGAGAAGGAAATCTCAGAAGATATCGGAAAAATTTGACTCGAAAACTCACCTACTTTGAAACCACATATTTTGAACGCTTCATTACATCTTCAATAATAAATAGAAATGTTCAAAGAAAAATGTTTCCATAGTCCAGTAGAAGTTTGAAAAATTCATTTTCTTTCCATTCAAACAGATAAAAGAAAACCATCCAACTTGGAATATGCTGTGATGTTGTTGCTGATACTTGAATGATTTCAAAGGTATTTTTATTTGATTTTATTAGCAGATTCTGTAGAATACGAGCGGCTAATATTGGTAAATTAATAAAGTTTTATTATATCTACCCACAAAGGAAATGAAAGAATCAGCGGTTATCTTTGCAAGAAATCTTCGAATCTTATTTATAATAAAAATAAATATAGTTAAGCCATGAAACATCCGTCAAAAAAATTGGTTTCCCACTCTTTTTCGCAAGTTTTCAAGTTTCCTGTGAGTGGGTGTTAGCACACAGTTTTCAAGTTTCCGGCGAGTGGGTGTTAGCACAAAGATATTTTTCATTTTAAGTTCAGCGATGATGTTTGCCACTCATCTTGAATGTCTTTTTTTTGTTGGCATGGATAGCACAGCTTGTGTGTTTATGACATGCAGCTGATCTGCTGACTACCCTACTTGTGAGATATGCCTTGATGGTATAGTATAAATATAGATAAGAACTTACTATCAAATATCAGGTCAAAAGAATTATACTGTGTAGGCACGTTTAAGATTACCAGAATATTATTTATATTTAATTTTATTTTCGCTTATGTTGTTGAAAAGTATTTAACTTCTGAATTCTGATATATTTACCCTTTTACCTGCGCTTTAATTTCTTGGTATTGTATGTTTTATGATTTTACTTTAAAGTAAAATATAAAATTCTAAGAAATGTTTGATTTACAGTTTCTTGTTCTAGTCTGCTGATTCCGATCTTGACATTCAAGATATTTTATTGGTAATTTGTTTTTAATAAAATGTGTGCACTTTATTGTGAATATTTATTCTTCAATAGCTCTTAAAGAATATTGAGGGGCAAGATTTTTTTATATGTTATTTATTTTATTAATTAAACAGAATAACTTGAAAGTATAATATTCAAGAATGGGACAAACAAAAAAATAAAACGACATTCCTACATGTATTCAAATATTGCCATTGTTATACATAATACAATGTCTCAATAGCATATTAGAACATAAAATAGAAACTGCACATTTATAAAAAACGTCTCTTTTATTGTCATCAAGTCGATTACCTATTATTTTATGTATTGAGAGTTCATTATTTTGCTTTTTGCAATTTGACAAATTACAAGTTTTATTTTCCCTCTATTTCTGAAACCTCATGAAAAAATAATAACGATAAAAGGAGCCAATACAAAGTTTATTATTCAAGTGCTTTTGATGTTTGATGGTTAAATTGATTTGAAAATTCAAATAAAACCCCATCAACCAGACGTTTTATGAAATGTTGTGTTAACTGACCAGACTAATATTAAAATATAATTACTTCGTTCAGCTCTTGCTATAAAATAATACATTGGATACGGTTTTGGTTAAAAAATTACACTGTAATAGATACCTATTACTTGCTTGGTGAGTTATTATAGAGGTCGGGTTTTGAATTTTTATTACCTTTTTTAAGCCTCCTGTGCATAATTAAAATGCAATTTGAATAGGCCGTGGTTTTTATATTGTAGACTCTTGGTAATTCTTAATCGTAACTTTTGCTACGCTTCAAAGCTTTCGTAGAGTTTTTTGCGACGTACATACCAAATTTATTTGTTCTGTTTTTATTACTTGTAAGTATTTTTATATGTTATAATTATGAAAGAAACACAAAATGTTTTATTATTTTTTTCATTGTATATTCATAAATAGTTTTTCATTTGCTTCATAAGAATCGATTTTTTTAAATATAAAATGAGATAAATAAACAGAAAAATAAGTGAATGCTTATAAATTGGACATTGCATTGCATACTTCAATGTGTGAAACTGTAAATGTTTTAAATATTTAATCTGTAATATCGGTAGTGTGTGTTAATTATATTAATAAATATTCCCTGATGAGAAAGGAGGAGACTTCTTTGGTTAGGCCGGCAGTATGCTTAAGGCAACAGAACTCTTAAAGATAAGAAACCACAACCACATCAGATATTGTACAGACTGTTGTCTTGCGTTAATGGCCACGTCCATACAGCTGGATGAAAACGTCAATCAACCTTCAATCATTCGGTGATGATTCGTAGCATTCTCCGAAGAAATATTCAAATGAATGCCTTCGATACCCGTAATGATTGAAGATTGATTGATGTTTTCATCCAGCTGTGTGGACCCGGCCTATGAGGAAGACTACCAAAAAGAAAGACCAATACTGACTTTCAGCACCATAAGTGGGAACAGCTTCCAATGTAAAAATAAACATGTTGATTATTCGAAAAAAATCAAAGGATAAATAAAAATACCTTTGACTTAAGTATGCATGATTTATTTGGGAAATTTTCTTGGGAAAGTATAAATTACTTGAGACGTGAATTAAAAATAGTAGTCATCAGAGCGAGACAGAAATTCAGTGATAAAGAAGTGAAAGTAAAAGAATATAAATAGTCATAGTTCCGACTCTTAAGAAGTATTTTATTTTATTTATATCTTCTTGCTGTTTGTAAAACTACAACCGGATATTGAAGCGATTACTACGCGAGAGAATGATGTCATATTATAAATAACAATATGTATGATAAATAAAGATATATCATTCAGAAAGGAGTGTAAGGCAAAATATTAAAGGCTTTCATTTTATTTACCAACCGGCAAATGTTCTTAAACATTCTTATACATTTTGAACTCTGTAATGTGATATGCCGCCCGTCATATTTTTTAACACAAAGAAGACGACATGTATGTACATAACACGGTGTTAGTCTATTGGCCATTCCACTCATAGAAGATTTTATTATTGAAAGCCATTACTTTTCTACTGATTAGAATATTTACAAATTGTGAAAATCATTTTGAAATCTTAATAAAATATACATTTTTTTAGCCATGCTGCTGCTGGATATAAATACGCCTTTTCCGTATTTTTTCTTCCCTTATCTTTTTCTTGTGCACCTTTTTGATATGGACAGCATTCCTCATCTTTATATAGAATATGATAAATAATTGATAAAATATAATGATATTTACAATTTTTATTAAATATCTACATTTATTTGGTTACAAATCAATGTTCCATTTTAAATTTGGATTTCATTTTGTTATTTTTCTAGTAGTAACTAGTAGTAGTATGTTCCAAATGTCTTTTCACAATGTGAACACACAAACCCTTGATCATATATTTTTGGTTTTCCTGTTCAATCCGTTATTGTTGTTGTTTTTTTTATTTTCCAAACGAATTGAAGAAGCAAGATTAAATGAATTCATACCATATTAAAAAATGTCACGTTGTTTTAAAATAGTACAACTATGAATATTGCATTGTATTGTTGCTTGCATGTGTTCTTTTTCTTTTCTTTTGTTTACTTTGTGCTGTATTTTTATTTCTTTTATGACTGTTGATATGTTAGGGTGTATATATATATGAATGTGTTTTTTTTAATTTTATTTTAATTTTAGTTACCGGGTTAGTTGGAAGACATCGCATTTTAGCGATAAACTCGCCCTCTGTACATTGAATTTATAATTGTTATTTTATGCCACTATTTCATTATGTAATATTGTAACCAATGTACAGTGAAGAATAAAATAAATAAATAAATAAATAAATAAATATTATAATTACCAAGGAGAAGCAAGATAACAAGAATTCACACCAGTATCTGCCATTTACAAGCCACCCGAAAATTTACTGAAAATAAGAAATGAATTGAAAAGTGCTTTAAAAGGTTGATTAAGAACCAACTGAAAAATCTGTTTAAAGTTTTTTTTTTTAACTAGATATCTCTAATAAAAAAGATTCTTGTGTAATCACTGTAGGTACTTGAAGTAATTCAGTGAACTTATATCAATATCATTTGATTACGTGTGTAGTTAATTAATTAGGAGTATGTGTTTAGTTACAAAAAATTTTCGACAAAGAGCGAGAAAATAATTATATAAAGTATTTTCCTTTGATATAATGACAACTTTCTAAAGTAGAGCACGTGTAAACTATTTGGAGAAATTAAATACGAATTCATGACTTCTGAAATTACAAAATTAAGTATCTGTATGAGAAGTTTCACAACTTTCATTCTCTCTCGGTTCAATTTCACCACAAGATAATGTCAACGTAAGTTATTTCAGAATTTCTAAGAAAAGAAATTATACCTATTTGCTTAAATTTTACAGTGAAAATAGTGAAATGTAAATTTTGTTCTACATAAAACATTACGCGATAAATAATTAAACATCTGGATAAATTGTACAAAACACTCTTTGTAAAAAAATAGTCACGAAGTTCAGTCATATTCATTATTAAGAAATTAAGTGGATGTATTCGGCCAGATTTTTTACGATAACGCAATTTTTCTAACACCTTCAGTATTTTTTATTTATGTTCATATAAGTTTCCTCTATTCAAAACATATATTTTTTTAACATATCATGCACAGACAATTCACACAGATCGAGCTAGTCCCAAACTCAGATATGAATCTTGTATTATGGGTAGGTACTAAAGCGACTACACACATATATACAATGCACTTTACACATAAACATGTAACACCCAAACCCGGAACAAATTGAAAAAGGTCATTCTTCAGTTTACCCTGGCCGGGAATCGAACCCGGGACCTCGTGGCTCAAAGGCAAGAGCGTTACCTCTGTGCCACATAGGCCGTCAAATTTTATTGAATTCGATTTTGAATCTGTAATTTCCACAAACTATTCTAATAACTACATCAATACTTACCTAGTGGAATCACTGTTGAAAAATAGATCTCTCATTCTTTCTGTAAGTTTTTGAGTGCATTGCAAAAAGCCAAATCTTCGTAAAATTTTACGTATAAAACAATTGTTGCATGCTATTCATCCTGAATGTCTTATTATTTGTTGACGTGGAGAGGACAATCTGCATGTTTTTTTATGTACAGTTTGTCCGCTGATTGCCCAACACTCTGGCAGGATATGCCGTGATGGTATAGTTTATCATAATTACAACTTAACGGTCCCGTATATATAAGAGAAAAAAGAGCTTCTGTAAATACCATAGATCCATGTTTTTTCCATTATTTGTTGTTCATATTTTCATAGGAGTATAACCAACAAAAAAATATAACCTTTACTTTCTATGGGAACGAGAAAAGGTATACGCATAAAGTTGGGGGGTGAAAATTTTACCAACGTTTCCTTATTATTTTTACATTAACCGAAAAAAAATAATTGAAAATGTTCTTCAACCGTAATTTGTATTAAAGGTAAAATAAAAGTTTTTAATTATGTTGGCTAACTTTGAAAAGTAACTCGCTTACAAAGGGTAAGGAAAACAATAAAGACAAACGATAATGAAAACTCCTTTATATTAAATTGTGTCATATATTACTACTACTCTTAGGGAGTCTCGCTGTGGGTTGGCTGAAACACCCAACTGGATTTCTAAATCATAAAATATTACTACCGTTAAGTTTTTTTTTGTTCCTGTTTATATTTTTTAATTAATCGCAAAGGAGTAGTAAAGGTTTCAAACACTCTTCCGGTAATTCGCAATTTTGTAAAACAATAAACATTTTTTTAATAAAAAAAACTGTATATTCATTGAAGAACTTTTTTTTGAAATAATTAATCTTGAGTCCAATTCAGAAACTGGTATAAGTTTCTTTCAGAAAGAGATAAACAACAACAAACTAGTATGTATGGTTTTTATCATAAGTGTATATTGAAGTTTCAAGCATGTCCCCTTGCCATTCTTACTAACAAGAATTCAAGTATATTTTATCAAGTTCTCATGAAACAAGCTATTTAGTAGCATGTTTAAGTTGACTGGTATTCGAGTATGTCATGTTGTCTCACTGATTTCCGATGCTGACGTTTCAACACACTTAACACCCATGATCATGACGCCTACGATATGGCATAGCTGGAAACTTGTTCCTTGAAAAAGATCGCCGTGAAAACTTTCAAACAACTACATGCAGTGTTATGAGGTTATACATGTGAATTAAACACATGTAACTACCATGTTAGGCTTAAAAAAGACAACGTCACCTTTTACGATAGTGCCCCGGTTACGGGTTCAAGTCCCACCAGGGGCACTACAAAATAAGGTGACTTTGTCTTTTCAATGGCTTATTTGGTAGTTTCATGTGTTGAATTAATAACTATTAATAGCATGCTAGTTTAAAATATTTGAAAACTATAATTTGATATCCGTACGTCAATACAAGACATGCATGTAAGTATATAACAAAATAATGCCTCTTTAATCTTATCTAATGGCAATGTCTGTCGCAACCTACATGCGACTAGATTGCTAATACTGTACCCTTGCTATGCCAAAAAATGACATAGTTATAATGGATCGATATTGTACAAGAAGTTGACATACAGATACACACGCGAATGAAAAGGTAATGAATTTTGATACTGAGGATTTACCCCGTCAACTTTGTACCTAATAAATACATCCCGCGCGTGTTTAATATCGCGTCCCTTAAACCCTAGCTACATACATATTTATTTTGATCCTGATTATTTTGTTTCATAAAAACGTTTATATGTAACATTCCAATGAAATAATAATTAAACATATAAGAATTTGACTTACATTCAAAATTTGACTTGACTTACATTTGACTTGAATTACAGAATTTGACTTACATTTGAGTTTGTCGGTAGCCTGGAGGTAGAGTCTCGGCCTTGTGAACAAGGAGTCCGGGGTACGATCCCAGGTGCCAGCAAACTCCTCTTTCACGACACAAGCTTTTAGATTAGTGTGAAAGGTGTATAAGGTTGTATTTGGGTTTATAACAAAACCCAGATATATCTTTGCACACAAAAAAAAATTCAAATCTGTTTGTATATCTATATATCATCAACCAATTACGCGAAATCTCAATACGTACATTTATTTTTGCATATTTCAGTTAACTCTATTTTATTATCCGTAGAGTCCCAAAATGAAAAGTTATTTTACTCTTTTCTGTACTTGTATTTATTTAAGAGCCGTATTAAAAATAAATATGTTTCTTTTCACAAAACTTTACTGTTAACATCTATACATCATTGATGAGATGGATGCTCCATTAAACGGCGCCGAATAAATCATCCAACATAAATACATACATACATTAGGTGTACTATTAATCTTGCATGTCTTATTTTGATGAAGTAAATTATGTATTCGTTCATTAAGTGCATGAAATTGTTTTTCAATGGCGTAAGAAGTGTTGAGAGAATCCAAAAAGATGGGTCGATCATATTGTCTAGCTAGATGATGGGAAATCAGTAGTTGCTCGAGATCAAAAATAATAAAATAGTTTTGAGGAGGCCTATATCCAGCAATGGAAAAGTGGGCTAGCAGTAAGTATGTTAGTAATGAAGCAAACTCTAAAAAAAGTGTTCAATCTTAAAACTATATACTAAACTATACCCTCACGCCTTGTCCCAGGTGGAGTAGGTATAGAGAACGGAGCGCGATATAGATCTATCCTTACACACTTCCTTCGCTTCCTCTACATTCATCCAGTTTTTCATACATGCACGCCTATTTCTCTTACTCAGCACGCGCCCATCTCTTAGAATATTAATATCTATATTAAATCATATTATTTATTTATTTATTTATTTATTTATTTATTTATTTATTTATTTATTTATTTATTTATTTTTTTATTTATTTATTTATTTATTTATTTATTTATTTATTTATTTATTTATTTATTTATTTATTTATTTATTTATTTATTTATTAATTAATTAATTAATTAATTAATTAATTAATTTATTTATTTATTTATTTATTTATTTATTTATTTATGACAATTTATTTATCTTTCGACTCCCTCTAATCTATCTAGTCTAGTCTGTCAGTACTACTATGCCAGTGTTGGCATCATCTTGACGGTTTGATTACTGCCAAATTGGGGTGTATGACCTTCTTGATATTAAGTTTACCTTGGTGCAGTCTCCATCAAAGAATATTTTGTGAATTCGCCGGCTAAGAATAGGTCTCCAAATCTTAAATGTAACTTTTGATTGTCTTGTAAATGGTATAATATATTCGTATAAAATATTTATACGAAATCAGACATATAAAACATTTTCAGTTCAGTTATGTATGGCATCCATTCATATCCATCCATTAAATTTTATTAGCACAGAGAGGACAACTTGCAGAGGCATCTATCACAAGCAGTCAGTCTACTGTTTTTTTTTTTTATTAATTAATTTATTAATTAATTTATTTATTTATTTATTTATTTATTTATTTATTTATTTATTTATTTATTTATTTATTTATTTATTTATTTATTAATTAATTAATTAATTAATTAATTAATTAATTAATTTATTTATTTATTAATTAATTTATTTATTTATTTATTTATTTATTTATTTATTTATTTATTTATTTATTTATTTATTTATTTATTTATTTATTTATTTATTTATTTATTTATTTATTTATTTATTTATTTATTTATTTATTTATTTATTTATTTATTTATTTATTTATTTATTTATTTATTTATTTATTTATTTATTTATTTATTTATTTATTTATTTATTTATTTATTTATTTATTTATTTATTTATTTATTTATTTATTTATTTATTTATTTATTTATTTATTTATTTATTTATTTATTTATTTATTTATTTATTTATTTATTTATTTATTTATTTATTTATTTATTTATTTATTTATTTATTTATTTATTTATTTATTTATTTATTTATTTATTTATTTATTTATTTATTTATTTATTTATTTATTTATTTATTTATTTATTTATTTATTTATTTATTTATTCAATATACGGCAATTGTCTTTACAAAAAAATATATTACAAAACAAAATAAAAAATTACATTTCACATCTGTTATAAAAATTACAAAGTATAAAAAGATGAACTATATCCACATTTAATTATTATTATTGTTTAAATTAAACCTTTCTGTTTTATTTTTTGTAAGTAGTGTGACAAAACATATTATTAATAAATTGTTTTAACTTAGTTCATATATCTTAATCATTAATGTTAATAATTAATTATCAAATAAGTACAAATTTAACTCCAAATATTTGAGACTCTCTGTTAAAATACATTTATTTTATGTCTTTTGTGGGAGGTTTCATCATGAAAATCACATGAGAAATAATGCCGAATAAAAAGTTTATTGGATAATTATATGTAAATAAGTATCTTTTTTCCACACAAATATGCTAGCGATGATTTGAAGAAATTTCATAATTTAAATTTATTTAAAAATTTTGACAGCATTTCAAAAAAATTTAAATAGTACATAATTTTGCTTACATATTTTTTCTTGCAGCGGCAAAAATAATTTGTATATTGTCGTCATTTTTTCCATTCTGAACTTTTTTAATTTAATGTCCATTTTAAAAAATTTTGGATTTTCTTATTATGATTTATGCAAATGTGACATATTGATATACTTTTTTCGCGAATGTGAGAAATATTTGCGAATATCAGAGTAATATTTTCAAAGGCAAACATGTTTAAAACTATTGGTTTATCATCATCATAACGATAAAATCGCATATTTTACGAGATAATCAGAATGGATAGAAAAATTATTCATATCTTTCAATACACTTTTCGCTTCCGTCATATAATTTTTCTCGTATTCATAGTGCCCAACCGGGTTTAAAAAGCTTGTGATAATAATAACATTGAAAATTTCGACTCATTGTGTATGAATAAATTTAATTATCATTGTTACTCAAATAACATCGCTATTGTCCGAGGCTACTAGAGCAATATTTATTAAGAATAACCATTATACAAAACAATAATCTTCATACTTCTATGCTTTGCTGATTATCTTGTTGCCCTCGCTACAATAATACATACATATCTACTGTGAAAGAAAAATGTATCGTCATTATTTTCATCTCTATTTACATATTTTGAAATAATAAGTACATAATTAATATTGTGTCATTATACTAGTGTATCATTCTTTTTGTATAATCATGGCCTAAATTATAAAAATTATAAGTTTTAATACGTTTGTTTTGCTATGCCACCATAGATCACTTTCACAAGAAAGAGAACTGTGACGTCACAGAACCTGTAATCAGTCATGTTGCGGTTTAATTACTGGATGTTGAAATAACTTTATTTGTCGGATAATTCAGGAGTCCAAAGACTCCTATTTATCCGTTTAGGTGACAATTTATTTATCTTTCGACTCCCTCTAATCTATCTAGTCTAGTCTGTCAGTACTACTATGCCAGTGTTGGCATCATCTTGACGGTTTGATTACTGCCAAATTGGGGTGTATGACCTTCTTGATATTAAGTTTACCTTGGTGCAGTCTCCATCAAAGAATATTTTGTGAATTCGCCGGCTAAGAATAGGTCTCCAAATCTTAAATGTAACTTTTGATTGTCTTGTAAATGGTATAATATATTCGTATAAAATATTTATACGAAATCAGACATATAAAACATTTTCAGTTCAGTTATGTATGGCATCCATTCATATCCATCCATTAAATTTTATTAGCACAGAGAGGACAACTTGCAGAGGCATCTATCACAAGCAGTCAGTCTACTGTTTACTTCACTTATGGGATTCGTGCTATGGTATATAAAGATTTATGAAATAAGATAAAAGGAATATTATATTACCATAATTTATACTTAAGTTAAAGATTTTACTCAAAAGTAACTTACTCAATATTTAAAAAAAAGAAAAGAATAGTTCCAGTTCCATTATAGACTTAAATTAAAGAAAAGTTATGGAAAATCTGTATCAAAAAAGTATTACATACAAGTTATTATGAAAGAAAACTTGCACCCAAACTAACTGACGATGAACATAGAAACACTTTCACCAAATTATTATTCTTATAAATAAAATCATTCTTACATACAATATGCTGTACCTATTGTATGCGAAAAAATGGAAAAGCTAAAATATTTTAGTCATGTATCGAGTACCTAAAGAAATTTTCCGAATATTGATATTTATTATTGGTGAGCTCATAAATCAGATTGCTGTAATATTTTACAACCTAACACCGATATGGTTATATTACTGCTACTCAAAGGCGGCTGTTGAGTTTGCGATAATGGGGGTGCGTTGGAATTATAAAAAATATCTTCATACAGAAAAAATAAACTTCTTTTCTTAATTCTCATTCGTCATGACGAATAATGATGTACTGTTTTGTTTAAAAATTAATATATTTTTTATTGGGATAAGATGAAAAGCTCTTCTTTATGATATAAACCTCGCAGGACGATATTTGGATACAGAGAATTTTGTGCTGCAGGTCACAAATGCTGGCACAATCTGCTTCCGAGAGTCTGCGAAAAGAGGTAAATAGAGAACTGCAGAAGATAACTAAAGACAAGCCTTTTTGATAGGAGCTTGGGATTGTTTTTTCGGATAAAAAAAACCTCAAAACATCGGTCTCCACATCCCAAGAAGATCTTACTGAATGAATAGACAAAGAAAATTTATAATATGGCGTCCTTAAGGACATGTAATGAATCAGCATTAAATGGCGTTTTTCAAATTATCCACATATATCAACACTCCTAAAGAAGAACCGTCGCTTCTACTATCCTCACACACGGTTGTATGTTGTATGTATGTTAGTGGGTAGGTGTTTTATATGCTCATGCTTTGTATTAAAAGTTTATTTACCTATGAACAGTTATATAGAGGGTGATTCGATAAAGCTGCAAAATGTTAACAGGATATGAAGACTGTGAAACATAAATGATAAAACATATTTCAAACAGTGGATAAACAAATGCTTAAGACGAGATAAAATAATAACGCGGATGGAATTGTAATAACTATATAACTCTCAGTGATTTCATGTGGGCTAGAAACTATGACGTTAACACTTGCGAACAAAATGAAAGCTGAGGTCTGTATCTACATACAGAGACAAATGTTAGGTATTAGTTTGAGAGACGAAATAAGAAATGAAACCATCAGACAAAAGACAAAAGTCGTCGATATTGTTGATAAAATCTCCAAGTTGAAATGGCGGTGAGCTGGTCATGTGGCAAGGCAAAGGGATGGAAAGTGGACTTACGGGGCTATAGAAGTATAGGAAAACCCCGAAAAAGATAGGTTGGCGATATTGTCCAGATGATGTCGTGCTGCCCGAGATCGAAAAGTATGGAAAAGTTTCGAAGAGGCCTTTATGAAGCAATGTAGAGAAGAAAGCTTACAAAAAAAATATATGACTTTTTTTTTATTAACTTGATCTTTGAATAATATTTATAGCCAATATTTGATACTAAGAATTCAAAATGAAAGTTTTTACGGACAACCTAATAGACGGCAACATATTAACTTAGAGGCTTAGTTAAATCTCCTCTAGTTTATTAAGTACATGGATAATAAAGAGTAAAAAGGGAGCGTATCTTTTACAAAAAAAAAAAAGAAATAAATGTAGGTCACAGTAGTGTCTAGGTTATAAATAACATAGTCACTCGCTTTTCTGTCCGTCAACATCTTTAGAATGATCTGATTTCATACAAAAAATCTCCAACATAATTTCTTAAGAGGAAGAAATAAATGTCCATTCAGTTGTTGAGTACGGTTCCATGAACAAAAGATCAAAATTACTCCTCACAGAAGTTAATCACAATGAGACATACGTCTTCTATACATTCCACACCACTTTTATATCTATCACTTGATGTTCCATTGAAAAATTAAACAATTGGAATATGTAATCTATGATTCGTTGGCCCTTTATTCAAATAATAATAATAAAAATCTTTATTGCACAAAAGAACAAATATTATCAAAATATAAACATTGTAGAACCAGACAAATAAATTTGTGCAATGGGCGAGTTTATCGCAGAAGCGCGATATCTTCCAACTAACCCATTTCTTATTAGCAATTATTTTTTTTCAGTTTTCGTACACTTTTTCACTAAAATTTTTGCTTGAATATTTTCCAAAATAGTTCAAGAGTAAAGTTAAGTCTTTCTGTGAAGTTGCCGATTGTATATTACATGTCATGATGTTAAAAAATAATTAGATATTTTTTTTAAATAGAACTTTGATTAAAATTTAATAAGTAAATCATTTATGAATATTATGAAGGTAAAAAAATAACGATACGTCAAATCCTCAAAACTGTATGTACATTCTGTGAAAAAAAATAACATTTCTGCTTAACTTTATGCACGCTTAAAGATAATATGAACAAGTATTGACAGTTATTTTTTAATTCATTTTTGTATCAAGGCTTTTTATTTTTAAATAATAATCTGTTATAAAAATGCGCCTCATGTATATGAATAATTTTCACATTTCCCTTATGTCTGATAGAGAAAATGATTGATTTATGGTGTTCTAAATTTTCAGCACAACCTTTCGTTTGCTTCTCGGGAGTAAAATTATGTATTCTACGACCAAAATCAAATTCATAGAATTTAGAAGGTGGTAAGAAAAAGTATGTAGGTTTTACGAATTAATTAATATACCTATTTCATAACTTTGATGTCTTTGACAACACTGACAAAAAAGTTCTGTCTTCGGTCAATATAAACTATACTATACGCTTAAATCATACCACGAGAGTAGGAACACCACACAGCTCTATCCCTACTAGCGATGTAACGAATGCGAATAGCGAATATTGACTTGCTTAGATTTCTACAATATTGCTCAATCATTAAAATTTGTACCCCCCCGTCGCCGAATTTTCAAAATGGTATAGGAATTTAAAATATTTCAAAATTCCTCGGTTCTCTTAAAGAATATTTTTTGCAGTAGGTACCTTTTTCTACAATATACCAGATAAGTATCCGGTACTTTTACCGAATATCCGATACTTTATTACCGAAATAATATTCGCAAAACATTCGCATATATTTTTGCGAATACGAATGCGAATGCGAATATTCGTTACATCACTAATCCCTACATAGTTCTATCAAGGCCTTTTCATTAAATTTACTATATAGGTATACCGATTTTTTTCTTACTCAACATGCGGCCATCCTTGAGAATTTGATACATATGATCAAACCACGTTATTCTCAGACGTCCGCATTTTCCCACAATTCCACATTTAGATATAAATCTATCGAAAAAAACTAAATATTTTAAAATATTTTTTTACTCTACACATTTATTGGTGTCAAGTGCTTCGTATGTAATGTTTACACTTGTAAAATATTAGATGATGAAGCATTACGAAGCAAAATGTATATGTATTATTATTTGTATGTTTCAATTACGTCAGAGATAGAAGTTTTCATGTTGCAACACTTTTGTATGATTATAATATAATTTGATATACTCTCACTAGGGCAGCCATGCATTTTCATGTAGTGTCTAACATAATGATATAAAGTTATTTCTTATGAACGGGAGAGAAAATTCAAAAGTTTACTCAATAAATAACTTAACTACAGTCTCCTCTTTGTAAAGTGGGAGATGTAATAAGCAGTACATTATATGGTTCTCTCACTGATACTAAGAATGTGATTTTTACCATGTCCATATCAAAAGGGAAACCAAAAGTTTATTCAAAAATATACTTAAAAATAGTTTTTTAAATGATAAGCCAACATTTGAATGATATGACAACAAAACAGTTATGGTTTTTTCACTAATACTAAGAATGTAATTTTTAACTTGCTCATATCAAAGAAAGCTCCGAGTCCTCATCATAACAACAAAACTTGCTAACGAAAATGTTGCAAAATCATCTACCAATACATGCAGTTTGCTGTACTTTTGTAAGTAACAAGTTGTAAATAGAAATAAATAAAACAAGCGTTTTATTCTTCTATTGTGTAGTATAAAATAGTAAACAATAGTAGAATAAAACGCTTGTTTTATTTATTTCGATATGGAATTCTACTACCTAAACACCGACACAGTGAATAACAGGTTGTACTTTCTACTTGAGCACTATAAAATGGTGATTTCTTAACCCCTAAGTTCTCCTACTAACTTAGTCAGTTATCTTATCCTAGGCGCCCCTTAGGCACGTATAGTAAAACTAATAAAATATAAGACTTTTAATAAGTTTTCGCTTATATTTATATTTTAATGTCATATTAATTGCATCATTTCTACATAAATTAAATTAATATGCATAGAAAATGCACACAGATTGAGCTAGTCCCAAACACAGATGAATCTTTTATTACCGTTACTAACACGACGATACACATATATACAATGCACTAAACACATACATGTAACACTAAGACCCAGGACAATTTGAAAAAGGTCATATTTCATTTGACCTTGGCCAATAATCGAACCTGGGACCCCGTGACTCAAAGGCGAGAGCATTACCTACGCGCCAAACCAGCCGCCCTATGTTCAACTTATTAAAGTTTGTTTTATCTTTTAACTTAATTTTAATGCATTATGATTGCAGAAGGCATTACCTCGAATACATTTTAGATTTCAAATATATTATGGACAGTATACATATTTTTTGTACAACTATTGTCGTAAAAATATAGTTTAAAATTATTATATAATATATCTTATTGCTACATAGTTTATTTGTTAGAAAGAAAATTTGTTCAGTATTTATCTCACTATTGTCCACCATAATATAATATATTCTACAATTTTCTGGGATCGCATTGGCCGAAGATTGTGCCCAGTAGACTATGGTGTCCTTTTTATAATAATAATAACATTCAAACAATGTACTCATACTCATTTACAGATATAAACCATTAAATTTCAAAAAGAGAACAAAAATTAAGTAGACACTCACGTACGTATTTATTATATACAAGAAAAAATACAAATAAAATAAACTTTATTGTACAGTAAAATATGTCATAATTGACGGGTGTATTGCCTTGAGGCAATTTCATATGACCAACCAATAATATATTACTACGTAAAATATAAATGTACGATGGATACCTACGTAGCATACAAGACAAAGTAAATAAGAATTATCATTTTTGGAAGAATTCGAGCAATGTTGGATAATATGCCTCTAAAGGCTTCTTTGGTTGCGAGGATACTTCATTAATGTACTAGAAGTAATATTTATTTTTACAGACTGCTTGTTATTGTTTCATGGCATCGCTGAATATGGTTCTTCGTTGATTCTTTGGCTATATCTTCTAAATTAACTCTTCTCGGGATCTCAAAAAGTTCATCGGTTACTCCATCATAAATATAATATTCTGTATCAGAACACTCCATTTTAACAATCTCATTAATTCAATTGTCATTTAAACTTTTATTTCCCATCCTTTAGTTGATCAAAACACATGTGCGAACTACACAAGTATCAATTTAATACTAATTGTAACCAAGCGCCGCTGAGGCACCATGGTTAATGTGACTGACTTTTTTCTTTAACCTTTTTTTATTTATCACTGTCATTATTTTTTTTAATGTTTTATATAAAATGTGAATAAGAATATGTAACTAGAGGAGTACTCAAAAGAAGAATAAAATATACGTACAATAAAATGCTGAAATCGACCGATAAAGTACGCCATGTGCCTCAAAGGCGTCAAGGATAAATTAAGGGTTAAAGTGCTATTTTATAGCCACAAAAGCGCTTGTAAAAGTACATTTTTTATACTTTTAAAGTTATACATGCGTAAAAACCACCATAAAACCGTTTTTTGCGGGGAGAAAATAGCGAAAAAAGAAACGCTATTTCTGTTTTTGCCTAACAAATTTGTGTTGCCTAGTTATATTGCACTTCCGTGTTACTTATCTAGGTTGCATGAAGTTAAGTAATCGAACTGCATCCGTATTTTTTTCTCTGATAGTTCTTATCTTACTAGTTCAGTTTCTTCACATAGAATTACATACTAAACATTATTTCATTTTCACACCCCATACTTTATGAAAATGTGTAAGTGTTATGTTGTTAGCATTATCACTTTCCCTAATTTGCGAATACTTTTCCCCTCTTTCATATCAGAAAACCGATTATTTTTCATATTTCCTTTATCATTATTTCTATCATTCTTCTTCTTCTCAAAGTGCCATGTCAGGTCCCCCCGACGTCGGCTATCACCCTGGCGTAGGCCTCTCTGTCCTGTGCCAGCCGGAACAACTCCTCCACCCTCCGAACTCCGGTCCACTCTCGGATGTTTCTCAGCCAGGACATCTGCCGCCTTCCCACACCACGACTACCCTCAATTTTTCCTTTCAAAATGAGTTGGAGCAAACTATATTTCTCATTTCGAAGTACGTGTCCCAAATATGCCATCTTCCTCATCTTTATGTTGGATAACAACTCTCTATCTGTTCTAGCCCTCCGCAACACCTCATTATTGGTAACCAAATCAGTCCATGGGATGCGCAACATTCTGCGATGAAGCCACATCTCAAATGCCTCTATTCGGTTCATTGTGTTCGCTTTGAGGGTCCAAGTCTCTACTCCGTACAGCAAAATGGACCAAATGTAACACTTGACCATTCTCTGTCGTAGTTTTAGATTAATGTTATCGTTACTGAAGAAAGGTCGCATATTATTGAATGCAGCTCTCGCAATCTCTATTCTGCATTTCACCTCTATTTCTATCATCATTTTTTTAGTATTTCTGAATGATTCACACTTAACATCGGTTTATCTTTTTTTTTTTCTTCATGTTACGAATAATGAAAAATGGGTATTATGTACTTCTTAATTGAAAAATTCGCAAGTAAGAAAACGGTGTTAACAAGATAATGAAAAATGTGCTAGATGAAAAATAAAATAATTAGCCATTGGGATGAAATTTCATGAATGAACTAAATTTATTACACTTTTGAAATATTTTTTTCATATTTACAATTTTGATGACACCTCGTGACTATTAGGTACTATTTTGATGAATTAAAGACTTTATTATAATTTGGCTAATATTTTAAATATCTCATTTACATAGTAAATGAAAAACATAAATTTTCTCTATTGTCTACTAAAAATAAAGACTGTAACACTTAATATTACTTGTATTATTCCCTGAAGGGGAATGTAGAGAGTCAACACTTAAAACTAATTTGGGCGCCAGGTGTACTCCTGAAGGGGTACACCGAGAGAATTCAAAACACTTTAGCAAATTCACAATTTATTACAATCACTTGACAACTGGTACAATACTGTATAAAGAAAGTAACACTATTAGTAAAACAATAACGAAGACACCTCCAGGCTAGGTTAGATGGATATTGAGGTAGTCGGAGAGAGACTAGGTAATAAGGGTCGCTACTACTGTATGGCACCAAGAGTAGGCACATCTCGGACAGCCAGGGAGTAGCGGGTAGGTATAAGGAAAGTTACCATATAGCAACAAGAGTAGGCACTTCTTGGACAGCTATAGAGGGTAACGGTAGGTAAGGAGAATCACTTCATAGCAACAAGAGTAGGTACTTCTTAGACAGCTATGGAGTAACGGTAGGTAGGAAACCTTGGCCCTGGAAGAGCCACCGCGATTCTGCCTTTCAGTATGCCGGGCTCCGTCTTTTATACCCTTGAGTCAGTACTGAACAGCTGATGGATACCTTGGAAGTGGACGGTGTGATAGTGGGAGAGGTACCTGTTCCTGAACTCCGCCTATCTATTTCCGCTCGGATTGTTCTAGAAGTTTCTAGAACATTCGGGAACATTCTGGAGGCTTCCATCAATGAGACATCTATTGATGATCCTGTTAAATAATCAGGTACTTCCTGTACCTTGACAGCGGCTGTCAGTCATCATTGGCAGGTTATGTTGTTGTTATGCTATGTTGAAATTATGTGGTGTTACAATCTCCCCTTCTGGATCTGAAGGCGCCCCGACGATGATCCAGCATCTAATTGTAGAGTCGATGGGTTGCCTTTCTCCTAGGTTGAATACGATGGGTGATGGCTGGTAGTAAGTCAGGCTGTCCTGCCGGTTGCGTGGCAGGTTCCCCTGATAGTTTAGAATCTGATGATAGCAAGTCAGGCTGTCCTGCCAATATAAGGGCTGGTTCCCCTGACCTCTTGGATGCTATTTTCTTCGGACGTCCTCGTTGTCTAATAGGTATTATGGGCGTTGGTACTTCAGCTTCTCTTCCGTGGTACCGTTGTAATGCCGATGTATGATGTACTCCGATGGGGACTTCAGGATTGCTTGCTGCTGCAATTTCGTAGGAGGCTGCTCCATGGGACTTGACGATGACGTATGGTCCATCTCTTCTTGGCGCTAACTTCGCACTAAATCCTTGTGATGCTTTACTGAGTGGGTGAATTTTCACCATCACTAGATCTCCCTTTTTATAACGGGGATCTGGGCGTCTGCCCTTGTCTGTGACGATTTTGCGTCTTTCTTCACGACGTTCTTGATTCTCGTCGGCTTGTTGTAGCATTTGGGCCATCTGTTGTAGCCTTGGCGTAATTTCAGGTAAGAAATTCTCTGACACCACGATCTGACGAAAGTCATGTTGTACATCATCAGGTGTCCGTAACTCTCTTCCAAAAGTTAAGTATGCTGGAGAGTAATTAGTTGTTGAACAAATTGTTGAGTTCATGGCGAACCTTATGCTGGGCAGCTTTTGGGGCCAAACTCGATGTCCTTCTTCTACCAGGATAGCCAATTGTGGCTTCAAATCACGATTCTTTCTTTCGACTGGATTGGTCTCTGGGTGATATACTGGTGTAAAAGCATGCTTGATGCCAAAGCAATAAACTACATATTGCATGACAGCACTCACAAACTGTGTGCCATTGTCACTAATAATTCTTCTTGGCATTCCATAGCGTAGAAAAACTTCGTCAATTAAAGTTATTGCACAAACTTCTGCTGTTGCCTTCTCTAGAGCAAACAATTCTATCCATTTAGTGGCAAGGTCTTCTACTATGAGAATCCATGTTTTGCCATCTTCTGATGCAGGTAGTGGTCCGAATAGATCAAATGCTAATGTTTCGAACCTTTGATTGGTAATGGTTGTTTGTAGAAGTCCAGCAGGCTTGAGATTCGACGGTTTATACCTCTGACATGGTAGACACTTCTTCACGTAGCTCTCGACGTACTTCCTCATACCTCTCCAATAGTATCGCTTGGCTATACGCTGGAACGTCTTTTCAGCTCCATAGTGTCCGGCCAATGGGTCATCATGATATACTTCTAATACTTTCGCCCATTCCTGTTGTGGTACTAGCAACTGGGCTTCTTCTGAATCTCCGTCTGGGTGATATCTATAAAGTAGTCCGCCATTCATCAGGTATCCCTTTTCACTCCAATATAGGGCTTCTTCCGTTTTGTCAACACTCTCAAGTGCTTGAATAATATGCTTAAGACCTTCATCTTTACACTGCTCGATCCGTATCTTGGCTGGGCTATGAGTTGGAATATCCACTGATAGACTGCACACGTCTTCGGTTTCTTCCGGACAGACTGGTCTTGATAGTGTATCAGCTACTACATTGGTTTTCCCGGGCACATACTTGATGTGTAGATCATATGCTTGTATCTGCAATGCCCACCGGGCTAATCTTCCTGTGGGTGATTTAAGAGTCATCAACCACTTCAGGGATTGATGATCAGTCACAATTGTGACAGGTAATCCTTCTATATAACCACGGAACTTATTTAAAGCCCACACAACTGCAAGGGCCTCTCGTTCCGTTGTAGAATAGTTCTTTTCTGCTGGGGTCAGCAGGCGACTGGCATACTCGACTGGGTGCTCCTCTTCCCTCTCCCCTTGGACCAGAACTGCTCCGAGAGCATAGCCACTTGCATCTGTCTTGACAGTGTATGGTTTACTGTCATCAGCTTGTCGAAGTATTGGGGCAGTGGTGAGTGCATCCTTCAAATGATTGAAAGCTCGTTCTTGCTCGTCGTTCCATACCCAGATGGTATCTTTCTTTACCAATCTCGATAGTGGTTCAGCAATGCTTGCAAAGTTGCTAATGAATCGACGGTACCAAGAGCATGTTTGTAGAAATGACACGAGTTGCTTGATGTTCCGAGGTGCAGACCGATCTCTAATGGCTGCTGTCTTCTCAGGGTCAACTTGAAGTCCTTGAGGTGTGATGTAGTGACCTAGGTATTTGATGGTAGAACAACAGAACTTACACTTCTCCTTGTTTACAGTAAGATTCTGCTTTCTCAGCTCCTGAAACACTGCGTTGAGGTGAGTGAGATGTTCTTCAAAGGTTGAAGAGAGAATTATCAGGTCATCTAAATATGCTAGCATCTTTATGCCATCCAACCTGATCCGGATGTGATCTACCATTCTCTGGAACGTGGAAGGGGCATTACGAAGGCCAAAGGGCATGCGCTTGAACCGGTAGATGCCAAATGAGGTTATAAACGCCGTCTTCTCCTGATCTTTCTGCCTAACCCTGATTTGCCAGTAACCGGCTTTCAAATCCAAGGTGGTCATGTAAGGCGTTGGCTTGGCCTCGTGTAGTAAGTCATCAATTCTTGGTATAGGATAGACATCTGGAACAGTAATGGCATTCAGCTTACGGTAGTCTACACAAAAACGTAATTCGCCATTCTTCTTAGGTACTAGAACCACTGGAGCAGACCAAGGTGATGAACATGGTTCTATGATGTCATCTTCTATCATCTTTGCTATTTCCCTCTTGAGCACTTCCTTGCGCGGAGGAGACAGGCGGTATGGTGGTACTGCAATTGGTGCGTGCTCACCTGTGTCGATATAGTGCTCGGGGAGTGAACATGGTAGTCCATTAGACTGGAAAACCTCAGCGTGTTCTTGTAACACGCGATCCAATGAGTCCTTCTCTTGCGCAGAGAGTACATTCTCATTGACGTCCAGGCTGCAGATGTCCAAGCGCTCTGGTGCGAATAAACTCTCCGACCGTGGTGACAGTGTGGGGTCGGCATTAAATACAGCTATTTGCGCATCTCTGAACATCCTATCTGCTAGTCTGGGAGAATAGCCATCGAACAAGACTCCTGGTTTGCACGAACACTCCTGGCTAGGCTGTCCTGTAGATTCTATGGGCACTTGACACACAGGATCATCAGCTGGAGGGGGAGTCGGAGGTGGCGTCAGCATTGCAACTGGAAATTCCATAGTCTGCGGGATCACATGCACTGATTTGGCCGCCAGGATTTCCCGTGGTGGTGTGATCATCATCGGAGATATGGCAGGAGGGACATCCATCTTCTGCCTAACCATTCGCACTGGGCTCGGCACCAGGTCAGTCCGTGGTGCCACTGGAGGTGGTGTGGTCTTCACTGGGGACAGCAGTGGCGGCACCTCCATCTCGCGAAGGACGTTTGCGATTGCGCATATTGGTTTATAGTCGCTACCTGAGGCTGATTGCGGCGAGGGATGGCCCTCATACCCCAGTGCACGGGTTATCTCAGGCGACTCTACGAAGTACCAGGCCCTCTGTGGTAGGTTCAGTACCAGTCCTGCATCTTCAATAAATCCCACTCCCAATAGAGTCCGGTTGTCTCGGGACTCTGGGAATACAATGAATGTAGTTGGTACAGTGACCTCGTGCAGTGTCACTGGTACCCTGGTGGTCAGGATGTCCTGGACCTTGGCAGAGCCATCAGCCAGCACGGCGGTGATCCTCTGCCTATGAAATTGTGCCCCACTGTCTTTCAGACAGTTGTATAAGTAATATGAAGCGACGCTGGATTTGGCACAGCTGTCGATGTAGGCAGTTCCTTCATATCCTCTCACTTGGATGGGGACGGATGGTCGATCACGAGCATCAGTGAAGTCAAGAGAGCAGAACGACATCTCATGGCTTCCTCCCTGAGGTTTGCCTCCGCTGCACTTAGGGCACCTGCTGCGCGTCACTCCTGGGGTACCGCAGCCGTAGCAAGCAAACTTGGGTGCGAGAGTGTTCGTCGAGTGACTCTGTCCTCCACTCTTGAACCTGGGTGGTTGGTTTGCCACCCCTTTCCTCTTCCTGCACCTGTCATCAGTATGGCCCCATGCTCTGCAGATCCCACAGCGTGGCCTAGCCTTCCGTTCTCCAGATTCCTTCAGGAACTGTTCCACCTCCCGAGCCATTGTCATCAGTGTATTAAAGCTCTTGAACGATGTTCTGGATACCCTGTCACGAATCTGAAGATCCAGTTGACCATATACCATGTCAAGTTGTTGCTCCTCCGTAAGAGTTGGTCCAGGCAGCTGGGCCAACAGGACTCGCTTCTTGGTCAGGAAGGTATCTGTCAGTTCATCGGGTCTCTGCTTAATATTCACAATCTCCTGGATCAGGACGTAACCAGGCTTCCTAGGAGCAAATGCATCCCGGATCCGTGCCTCAAAGTCTGTCCATTTCCGAACCTCGTGCTTCACTCCTTGCCACCATTTGCCAGCCTCGCCCCTCAGCAGGATGGTGACACCAGTGAGTGCATCTTGATCCTCAATGTGTTCAATGGCTTTGAACACCTTCACCGTATCCAAGAACGTCTCAATCATCTCCATGTCACGAGTGCCATCGTAGTAAGCAGCGCAGCTTGCAAATGAGCCGGATCTTGGCGCTACCATGGACATCAGGTGCTGGAACTGTTCCTGGCTTAGGTTTACAGACATGTTGATAGGGTCTTCTGAGGATTCAGTCACACTACGGGTGAAGTACTTCGGTTTGGACTCCAGTTTCAAACACAAACGAACACTGAGTTTACCAAATTAAAATACACACTGAATTGCTCTGAGAGGAGTCTATTCAATACACAACGAACAATGTATGTATATATAAACACTGTATTGTTTTGGAAGGTTCATCAAAAACAATAATAAACAATAATAAAGTACAATACATGTAACACAATATGTTATGAAAGAGTAATGATATGCACAGGTTTGCTTTTAGTATAAGTCCTCCAAGTACACACATATAATAATTAAATATGATTTGCTGTGAAACAGTCCATCAACAATAAACACATAAAGGTAATAATATATAAAAATGAAATACGAAGAGCTCACAATTAATGTTATGCACAGGTTTGCTTTGAATATAAGTCCACCAAATACACACACATAATAATGAAATATAACTAGCTGTAAAGGAGTTCATTAGTATTATAAACACACATATATTAATGAAATATTATTTGATGTAAAGATAATGCACAGGTTTGCTTTCAAAAAAGTCCCCCAGATACACAAATATTTATAACACATGTATAATATTATTCAATAGCAATAAACATTAGAAACAATTGGAAATAATAAACATTCGAACTATGACACTTCGCCGTAAATAAACAAAACAGATAAAACATGTGTTCATAGTTCAAAGATAATAGATTATGAAAACTGTCCACAGAGTCATAGACATTAAATAGTTCATTCAAACGGTCCGATAGTGAGCCGATCATTTAACACCAGAGAAAATGATTTTCGTCTATGGTCTATTTTCAAAACACAATTTTTCATAACCTCACTTTTAGATACAGTACGTTGCAATATTACGATTACGATATGAAATTATGCTAAACACTATTAAAGTACAATAACACTTTTTCAAACTTATTTAAACTTATCTAAACTGATTTGAACTACAGTTTATGAGTATTTTTACTCACAAATATTATCGAGGTACAGTACAACTACGATTAACACTAGATTATTATTATTATTAACGAATATTATAATTAAAGTACCGTACAACTAAGATTATCACTATTTACGAATATAATTATTAAAGTACAGTACAACTATGATTATTTAAACACTTTTCAAAACAAAAACACTTTATTGTTCACATTTCACAGGGTCGTCTTCTCGCCACGAGTTGGGCTGCCATTTGTAACACTTAATATTACTTGTATTATTCCCTGAAGGGGAATGTAGAGAGTCAACACTTAAAACTAATTTGGGCGCCAGGTGTACTCCTGAAGGGGTACACCGAGAGAATTCAAAACACTTTAGCAAATTCACAATTTATTACAATCACTTGACAACTGGTACAATACTGTATAAAGAAAGTAACACTATTAGTAAAACAATAACGAAGACACCTCCAGGCTAGGTTAGATGGATATTGAGGTAGTCGGAGAGAGACTAGGTAATAAGGGTCGCTACTACTGTATGGCACCAAGAGTAGGCACATCTCGGACAGCCAGGGAGTAGCGGGTAGGTATAAGGAAAGTTACCATATAGCAACAAGAGTAGGCACTTCTTGGACAGCTATAGAGGGTAACGGTAGGTAAGGAGAATCACTTCATAGCAACAAGAGTAGGTACTTCTTAGACAGCTATGGAGTAACGGTAGGTAGGAAACCTTGGCCCTGGAAGAGCCACCGCGATTCTGCCTTTCAGTATGCCGGGCTCCGTCTTTTATACCCTTGAGTCAGTACTGAACAGCTGATGGATACCTTGGAAGTGGACGGTGTGATAGTGGGAGAGGTACCTGTTCCTGAACTCCGCCTATCTATTTCCGCTCGGATTGTTCTAGAAGTTTCTAGAACATTCGGGAACATTCTGGAGGCTTCCATCAATGAGACATCTATTGATGATCCTGTTAAATAATCAGGTACTTCCTGTACCTTGACAGCGGCTGTCAGTCATCATTGGCAGGTTATGTTGTTGTTATGCTATGTTGAAATTATGTGGTGTTACAAGACGTATATCCATATTTTTTTCATCTACTACTACTACTATAACTATACCATTGTTTTATTTTTATTTATTTATTATTTTATTTTTTCGGGTTGGCTGGAAGAAATCGCATATGCGATAAGCCCGCCTTTTTTTCTAATTTATTGGAACAAAAACTTGTACACAGTATATATTGATGCCAATAAAGTCTTATTTATTTATTTATTTATACCATCACGGCATATCCCACAAGTGGGGGGTAGCCAGAAAACATGCCGAATGTAATAACCACGCAAGGTGTGCTCTCCGTGCCAACAAAAGTCACGGCATTCGGGATGGGTGGAAAATCTTATTGCCAAATTTATGAACACCTGATTTTTACAGAACGCACGGAAACTTGCAGAAAAGAGTGGGAGACCAATTTTTTACTGGGTGCTTAACGAAATAATAATAACTTGTAGTCAATTTTTTGAAGTACCTACGTCGTATAAAATAGTAATAGAAAGAAAATGTTTTAAGACAGCAAGTATAAATAAATTATTTTAATACACAATAAACGACTTTATCGTGATATTGAGATTTTTTCCAACTAATAAAATTTTCCAAGTAAAATAATGATGAGTAAGTACATAGGCTTGCATCTAGATACCTAATATAATATGTTTTTTTATAATAATAAGAGATGAGTGAAGAAAAAAGCTTGTAGTATCTGCATAAGGAGAGACTATATCGATCAAGTTTAATGCCGAGTCAGTGTGCAATAACTTAGTAAATGCCGGTGAATGAAGCGATTACTAGCAAATAGACAGTTAGAGAGTTATAAGATTTTTTAGAGATCGGTTCTGATAGGTTAACTAATATATTTCACAAAATATCACTTTTCATAAAAATAACATAAATATTTTCGGGTTTTTGTCTTCGGATATTATGTTATAGATAAGAATGAAATGGAAATTATAGTTCGAGACACAAACATGCTTAGGAGAGGTAAGTATGCGGAACTTCTTATCCCAATAAAACTTCTTATCATTACCTATCAAAGTTCTTATCATGCCACTGTCTAAGTTGGTTAATTTATTATGGCTAACTGCTGACATCCCTAATTATATGTTTATTACATGCAGTCAGTCTGGTGGCTACCCTGCTTATGGAATATGCTACGATGGTATATGTATACTAGACTTATTCTCCTTTAGTCATTTAGCCAAGCAAGTTGTCTCGGCCTAGTATTCAATCAGTGTAAAATGGCCTTAACAGTATATTATCTACATCAGATTGGCTTATGGAAGCTTAAAAATGAAAAATAAAACCTTGTTATAAAATATTTACACAATACGGAGGAAGCACAAAGCTCGTTAAAGAAGCTTATACCAACATGAAACATACGTTATATAGAAATATATGACACTCGTATAGAAACAGATATTGGCAACATTTTTTTTATCACTCGAATTATTTGAATAATATTCATTCTAATTTAGTTCGATTTCTTGTCATTCTCTAAAATTTTATTTTATAATATATCACAATGTTTCACTCAGCATGTTTCATAATTTACGAAAACATTTTTGTACATTATGCTGCGCTTTCAACAACCGAAATATTTTTTGTATATTTATGCGTGGAGAGCTGTTTCGAGCCGCCCAAAACGAGGAAACTTTCTCTCAAATGGTCGTCAACGTCGAGGGGACCCGGCAAGACACGTCGAAGAAGATTCCCATAAAATAATTAAATATAGATAAGGTTAAAACATAGATAACGTTAAAGAGTTTCAAAGATTTTTTGAACGTTCTTCTTTCACAATACACCATCCAAATGATCTTCATATTCAGGGCTATGAAAGAAGCATTATCTTCCGAAGAGGTAATCCAATTGGCGCAAGACCCTCTGAGTGGGGTATATTGATTTCTATTTTTATACTCTCAAGAGAAACGCTGAAATGCAATCAATAAATATGATAAAAAATAAGATAACAAACAACTAATTTAAGAAACAATAGATTCCTTATAATGTATCTTAAATAAGATATAATGCATCCATTTAGTTTGCTAGTTATCTACTTACGTTGTGACAACGTCGGTATAAACTAAAACTAATTATATTATGATAAAAAAAAACTATGCAATAATGTTTTATTTACCTATATTTACTTAAAAAACTAATCTATATTTACCTATATTTACTTAAAACTATTTATAATGAAAAATCCAAATTTATGTGTAAACCGATTTCCAAAATTTATATCAAGAATGATGAAAGGTTCATCAAACGTGTCTTGGAGAGTATGTCATTATGAAGTATTTAAATATTGAATTTTCTATCTCTGACTATATTAGATATTCAATTTAACGTTGAATATTGAAAATGTGACGAAAAAAGTACATCAAATATAATTTTGAAGTATAAAACAAAGATATTAGAAAGTTTTTTCTTTAGCAGTTAGATTATCTTATATCACTTACTACCACACTATCCCAACATGTCTTACGAACAACAATAATTACAACAGAACAAAGATGGGAAACAGGCGGATTAACTATACGTATCGATGGATTCACATTGTACAACTAAATAAATTAATATATGCCCCGATAATTTTTTTCTGAAAAACCTCTCTTACGAATCTTACGAAACACCCATTTTACAAAATTACTAAAGACTTAAGACTCTCATGAGGATAACTAAATAAAATGAACATAAAAGTTGATCCTTCCATGGAATATAAAGATATCTAGAATACATTTTGTTGTGAAATCTAGGCATAATTCACTCGATTTCGGGTGCATTGCTGTAAAATCAAACAAGAAGAAGAGTACCTATCTAATGCGAGGGGTATTTCAAATAAGATATTTAGAATGTGTGTCCTGTTTCATTTCTGAATTAAAAATCTTGTACGTATTTATTGTTTTTTTTATACGAATATTCACTTTTTGCAAAGGATTGGAAAACTTACACAAAATAATATTTTCACATCAAAATTACCAAAAGATCAATAAACAAATACTTTTTGAATAAAAATTATCGCATACTTTTACAACTTTCTCGGGGAAGCTGTCGTCGACGCTGCGTCGCGGCTCGCGTAATGATTGTCAATCATTTTGATTGACGCACGAAAAGAACATTTGTTAATAATAATAAAATCACAAGTTTCTAAATATTATATTTAGTAAAATTTAAATTTATCAATCGTCCCTAAAAACTTTTTTCATGTTGTCCTCGACCAATTTGCAGTTGTTTAGTTTCTTCATAATGAGATTAAAATTTACAGATTTTAACTTAATTGGTAATCTCATTTTGATAAGTTGATCAACTTTTTCTTTAATGACTATTAAACGCTGAGAGCTTAAAGCTGAAACCACATTATAAGATGTATTAATTAGAAGAAAATGTTTTCCACAGACAGCTTTACAACCATTTTTACAATGTTTGAAATATATAAATTGAGGTTGTGAATGAGTAAAATGATATTTTTCCAATAAGGTCAGAAGTTTACTTTTAGAATAATATGTATTTTCACAAATATATAGGATCATCAAATCAACTGCAGTGAACATTAAGTCTTCCACTCTATTTTGTTTAATGTTTTCGAGAACCCTGTTTTAATAAGGTATTGGTAAAGCAACATAAAGAAAGACATTATAATCTTCAATTAATAGATGAGAATTGTCATTCATCTGGAATGTATAATTTTTATTGGCATAAAGACTCCCTCCTTCATCTTGATGTTTCGAATCTGCTGAATATGTCAATATCAAAAATAAATACATTTTGGATTGCGTTTACTTACGTATAACAGTGATTTACGGCTGCAGCGTGCGCTCGGTAGTATGCGCGTTATGTGTTTGTTAAGTCGTGGAGTTTAAGACGAAAACGAAGGAGGGAGTCTAACCAGACGCGCTAAACATCTTCATCTTTATATTGTAAAGATCGCGAAAGTAATGGGTAGATAAATATGTGTTTTTTTTTTTTAATTTACATCACAACTTGTGTAATGCATTAACGAGTATAATCTGCATATTATCCATTAATCATGTCTTGCTACATATTACTAATATTTATATTATTATTAAGTACGTGGACTCACAAGCAGATATGTTATAATAATATTATCGCAACATTGTTCCCGTTATTATAATAATATTGTATGTAGCAGAATAAACATGGTCATTATTCTCAGGTAATAATATGTATTATGTAATTCAACCCCAAGACTTGTTTCCTATTATGGAATAGATTCGCGTACGGAGAGTGCAATATGTACAACCACATACTCTCGTATTATTAAACAAGTATCTAAATACAATGTTGCATAGTAGTACCTACTGCATTGTATATATGTACCTACAAATATGCATTAAACTGTACATATATGCACACTACTAAGCAACAAAATACAGCTACCGATTATGAGTAAAACGTTATATAAATAATATTATTTGTTTGTCCGTATAAATTTATGAATGTGTGTTATGCAACTTAATATTATTTTTTGAAATTTACCAAAGAAGCATAATGGGAGAGCTTAAAATATTTTAAAACCTCCATGCGTGAGATTCGTTCATTTAAGAACATTCACTATTAAAAAAAATATCATTTGATAATATATTATGTAAGTAGGTATCAAGAAATTTACGAAAATGTTACACCCGGTTTCACAAAAGGTAATGTTCCCTTTTCTTCATAGTGAAAATTGAGTTCTATAGATACACTCAGTTAAATTTTTGAATACAAGATGACATTATTTATACGATATTTACAATTAAGCGTGGCAACGTGTGTTTTCATAAACAATATTGGTTACCATCGCATCGTTCATAAACGGCGTAGCGTATCGTAGTAAAAAAAATCTCGATGAGTTTTAAAAATTAAAATGATAATTATGACATTTCGATTTTTTAAATAAAACCTGTTGAAGTCAAAGGAACTTTAAAATTGAAGTGACTGTATCTTTTTTTATGGAATCGGCCATTCGTCACTTATCGATTATTCCCAGCAAGGAAAACTGAAGGGACGAATATGTAAATGTTTTACCTTATATAATTTGGAATTTTTTTTTATCTGCATTAATTTCTCATCAGTTGTACAAGTTGTAGAAATATTGATTCTCCTTACTATCGTTTGCGATGAAGATGCGACGTACGAAGAAATGTAAACTGTTTCAACATTTAATTTGTATAACTAATTAAAATGATTGAAACTTTTATATTATATATCATTGAAAATGCTGAGTATAAAAGCTGAAATCTTATAACATTGCATCGTATAAAGTTACTACATCTAACTTAACGCAGCGAACCCTGAAAACTTTTGTCGAAATATGCGGTTTTCAGTTGAGCTTATGAATGTCATATCTATTCATCCTTACCACCATCTTCCAGTATAACATGAGCAGTTTTGCTGCGCTTTGAGAAAATTTAACACAATTTTGTCTTCGTGCTACAATTATTAATAATAAAACTAAGATTTGAATGGTACCTATTTATTTTCAACTACGCAATAATTTTAATCCTCAGGCAAATGAAAATATTTCTATAAAAATAACTCGTATCAATAAATTGTTATGTTTCAGGAAAGTGAATAATTCTCTCGGTCTTTAGCCCCATCATTTGCGGTCAGTTGTCCTGATCCTCATTCTCCAAGTATCCCTATCCTGTGCCGGAGGTGGTACGAGTTACGCTGCTCTCGATTTTTTTTAAGGCATCAATCGGGTTATCATGGGTCTCCTTGGTCTTCTAGCTTGAATTTTATTTGTAATTATTAACATCTACCATTATTTCTTAAACGAGATATGGCTTATGTAGAATCGAGGATAAGTAGAATTCCTCGGACTTTTGCGTTAGCCGGATCGCTGGTGGATCTCATTCAATAGTCTTCTGGTTTACTCTTCTCAATCTAAACCTCTCTTAACAACATACTAAGGGCGTCTTATGATTTGCTCGTACCATCGTAATACGGTATTTTTTCAGAATAAAAATGTTTACCTATAAAGCACTTGGAAAATCTACTTTTATGCTAACAATACTTTCTGTGTAATAAGTGTATGAATTTAAAGATGGAAATCAAGTTTTATGGCTTTTAAAATGCTGTAATTGAATTGTTTGGGCTTGAAATGGGTTCGAAAATGGATAAATTTAAAAATGACATCATTTAAATTTAATTTTCAGAAATATTGTAAGTGTTGAGTTCTATAAAACTTCTCATTCCATAGAAGTCAAATCCTATGAATTATTTGTAAAAAATAATGGAGAAAGGCAATGTTAATATGGAAATCTAATTAGTTTTTGGGATCTCGTGGCAATTTACAATATGAAGATTAGTCCAGTTTCGATACCAAACCACAGAATAAGCCAACATAACTATCTAGTTGAGAATAAATTGATGACATACCAATCTGTAATAATTCTTCACATATCATAACAAAAAACATTCATTGGCAATTCGATTGAGAATGATCACAAAAACAGTTTTTACAAAATGATATGTTCTTTATATAATTTTACATGCAAATCGTGTTATTAAGTTTTGATCTTTCAAATAATTAATTGAGATTCAAATATCTTATCCCGTGGAGTCCATGATAGAGAAGAGGTATCTCACTTTTTCTGCTAGTTTTCAAGTGACAAGTAAAATATTTCGTGTAAGAAATTTGACATTTGTGGAGTGAAGCAAGGTTGTGTCATGTCTCCGTGGCTGTTCAACCTATTCTTCGACTACTGTATGCGACCTGTGAAAGAGATGGATGTTAGTGTCGAGCTGAATGGGTTTCGGGTGAATGCATTGATGTACGCAGACGATTTGGTGTTAATGGCTGAGAGTGAAAGGGACAAGAGATTGTTACGTGTGTATGATAGTTGCAATTTGAATGGTTTGAAAATGAATGTAATGAAGACGAAAGTTCTAGTGTTTGAAAGAGAGAATGAAAAAACGATTTGCGAGATCAAAGTTGGTGACGAATGTTTGGAGCAAGTAAGTGAGTATGTATATTTGGGAAGTATGTTTGCGAGCGATGGAAGATGTGATAGGGACATTGAAAGAAGGAAAGTGGCCGGTGCTAGAGTAAACGGTGCACTTCGACCCATTGTCAGCAATGGCAATGTGTCGAACCTGGCTAAAATGCTGGTGCACAATACCATTCTGGTACCGTCACTTACGTATGCAAGTGACGTGATTGAAAAAGGACGAAAGTGGAATAAATGCAGTAGAGAATGTAGAGATGCGATCGTTGAGAAGAATGGTTGGTAAAACGCTGCGTGATAGAGTGAAGAATGATGATATTAGAAAAAATTGCGGATGCAAGAAGAGTGTTGTGGACAGAATGCGCGTGAATAAACTACGGTGGTTTGGGCATGTTGAACGAATGAACGAGGTAAGAGTGACAAAGAGGATATACTTGTCTGAAAGAAAGGGTGTGAGGAAACGCGGGCGTCCGAGAACCACGTGGCTTGATCACGTGGATCAAATTCTCAAGGACGGCCGCGTGTTGAGTAAGAGGAACCGACGTGCGTGTATGAGAAACTGTATGAATGTGGAGGAAGTGAAGGAAGTGTGTAAAGATAGATCTGTTTGGTGTTCCGTTCTCTCTGCCTACCCCACTTGGGACACGGCGTGAGGGTATAGTATAGTAAGAAATTTGACATTTTCAATTCAGCTTTGAGGTATGCCACTCATCTCGAACGTCTTAATTTCCATTGGCATAGAGTGGGCGAGGTGCATGCTTTATTATTTGCCATTCATCCGTTAGTTACTCCATCTGTGAGAAATGTCGTGATGGTATGAATAAATGAATGAATGTAAAAATATGTAAACCTCTTGTTTCAATTAGATTGTTGAAATTCAAAGTCGGTTTTTATGCTACGTTAAACAAATTTGTAATTTCATTCCAGTTTTAAAGCAGTAACCTGCAATATGGGTTTTGTGGTGGGTAATATTGTTGTTGGTTATGGGAGCCGCGGCAGGTAACACGGACAGCCTTGTAAGACATTAATTAAGCCACAACATCTTAGAACAGGTGCCAGCGGTTTGAGAGATGGTGTATATAAATCAAGAGACATAGTGAAAGTACCTAAAACCCACCAGCTCGCTCTAGGTATACAATAAGGTCATCTAACTAATGCATATTATTTAATGATAAGGCAATAATCTGTTGCAGCGATTAAATATCAAGGAGTTTAATAGATACTTTTTTGGTTTTAATGTTGTTTCACCCACCTTTGTGAGTTTTTTTATCACTAAATATTTATATATCTGGTAACGTAATTACAGGTGTCTTTACTGGTCCGTGTACTGCATGTAATATTTTGTTTATTATATTCTGTGACAGTTTGATACATTGAACACTGAAAAATAAAAATTAAATAAAAAATATATATCCATATAATCAGAATTCCACTTTTCTCAGGTAAAGTATAACATCCGTGTAGTTTAAATTACCTATGAAAAAAATTATTTGTTTTTAAATGTATCATTCTTCAACTATCACACTAATTTATTACAGTAAATTAATCTGCTAAGACATAGACACAAATTATTGATTATTGATATAACGAAAACATAAAGTATACTGCTGTTTAAGGATTTAAAGGTAAGACATAATTTAAATTACAATGGCCTCTATAAAAATGTTGTAAAATGTTTTCCAGTCTAGACCTCAGGCATTATCAGAAAAAAAAAATTAATCGACCAATCAAAAATAAAAGCTTCAGAAAACATTTGTTAGCCAAGGCTCTAATCAACTTTAAATCCATTATTTGTATACAAACACTTTATCTCTCTTTGTTGATATCATGTACTTAAAATAAGTATGTTTCATTACAGAATGATGCTTAATACTCACAAGAATTTTCGCGAAATTGAAAATGTAAAGTACGGTTTAAAGATGGTCGTATAATGACATCTCATCAAACTATTAATGTTTCTATGTTTCTCTACATAGTGAAAATAGTAACAAACGTTAAAAATAAAAGAATAGATTATCTTTGAATTTCACACGCAATTTAAAGCGTTTGGAAGGACAATCAACTTGTCTTCATTTTTAAGTATATATCTCACAATAATAATAGGTACTTAAAATAATATACTTCTGAAGAGGCATTGTACTTGATAACCTTCTTTGTGAATTATTACAAAAGGGCAGAACACCAGACACGGTCTATATAAAGAACCTCTTTAATGGTTTATTTATATTAAAAACAAAGAAAGAATTCAATTGAATTGAAAAAAAAAACAAAAAAACGGAGTAGTTATTCTATCCTTTTTATCTGTTGTTTGCTGAAATTCCCACACAAATATTACATTTTATGGCTATACTTTTTTGTGTTTTAATCGGATCAAATGGAAGAAGTTGTTTAACAACAAGTCCGCCTTTTGGTCAGATACACTATTTTTGTTTATTTTTATCTAATAAATTTTATATCCTGTTTTCTGATCAATAAAAAATATTGATTCATTTATCAAACGAATATCAAAAAAATCTGTTCTTGGTTTATCTTCTAGCTAAAAAAAATATTTATTTTATTGTATGTATGAAGGTCATCAACTCATTGCCGAGTGATTTAGGAAAACTAAATTTGTTCATATCAAAGTAAACAAAACATTATTTAGGAGTTGACAGGTGCGTAGGTAGTTCTGTGGAAATGTAAATTATTTTTGGCGATCGTCCTTTTGCAAATATAATTAAAGTCAGATTTAAGATAAGAACAGTATTTTCCAGATAATAAACATTGATGTAGTTTGCCTAAGGGTTGACATTGTACATAAAACATAACATTGTCTAGAGTTCAATAAAATGATAAAATGGATTAAATAAATACTTAGTAGGTGCTTGTTGAACAGATTTTCTTAACATCTATAATGTATCTTTTTTCTTAAGCACTCTTATCAAACGCAAGGTAATTTAATCCTCTAACATTGTGACCATTTCATACCAAATTTGCCACCAATACCTATCAAATTTCTTGTAGGAACGTAGTATATTAAAATTATTTATAATTCACCATATTCTACAATTTTTTTCTTGCATCATTTTTCTGTGCAATAAAGTTTATTATAATTAAGTAAAAGAGAGTCGCCGAAGTTTCATTTGCATAGACTTATTCATTGCATAGAAGGTATTATTCTTGATCAACTATTATTTATTTATTTATTTATTTTATTCTTCTTGCACATCATCATTCATATAACAAATGAAATAAAGCAATATACACAAGAAAAAATGTGATGATGTGCAGTGGCGAGATTATCACTATATAGTGATTTCTTCCATCTAACCACGTCACATTAACACTAAACAGAAATAGAAATAATAATAACAAAAACACAAACATTATAAAAAATAGTTACACAAATTAGTTTGAAAAAAAAAAATGAAAAAAACTACAATTCACACACCTAACACTCCAAAGGGATCGGGAAGGGGTTAGGGGACGGTTGCTGAGTTAGAAGACAATAAATACTTCTTGACGGCGTATTTAAACCCATTAAAAGATTGAGATATTCTATGAGAAGAAGGGAGATTATTCCAGCAACGAGCACCACATACTGAGAATGATTGAGAAAAGAAATTGGTGTTATGTGTAGGAATTGCCAGAAGACGCTCGTTGTTGGAACGCAGTGGTAGACCATGGTTTGCTAGATACTCGAATTTTTCTTTCAAATAGTAAGGAAAAGACGTTGAATAGAGTGTTTTATGAACAAGAGATAAAATATGAAGTTCACGTCTTTGACACACTGTTAGCCATTTCAGAGTATGCCGATACTGGGAGATATGGTCGGACCTTTTGAGATTAAAAATAAAACGGATACCAAAGTTTTGAAGTCTCTCAAGTTTATTTGCTAGGTCTACATTAAGATCGAGGTATACCGCATCGGCATAATCTATAAGAGGCAGCAGCAAAGATTGTACGAGTAAAGTTTTGATTTTGGTTGGCAGAAACATTTGATATCTTTTAAGAGAATGTAGAGAGTGGAAAAATTTCCGTCGGATTGAATTCACGTGCTGCTGCCAGGTTAATTTTTGGTCCATCACTATACCAAGGTTCTTCACTGTTGTTGAGTAAGATATTATATCTGAACCCATAGTTGTATTGGGCACGGATATGGACTTAAGTTTTGAAATAAGATAATGGCTGCCAAGAAATATTGACTGAGATTTAGTAGGATTTAAAGGATTATCTTCGCTCTTAAAAAAATATTTTTTTGTGAAAGCATATTATACTATACCTTCACGCTGTGTCCCAAGTGGGGAAGGCAGAGAGAACGGAATGCCAAATTGATATATCTTTAGACACTTTTTTCGCTTCCTCCACATTCATACAATTTCTCATGCACGCACGTCTGTTCATCTTACTTAACACAAAACTGTCCTTAAGAATTTGATTCACGTGATCAAGCCACGTGGTTCTACGACGCTCGCGCTTCCTCACACCGATTCTTTCAGACAAGTATATCCTCGTTGTCATTCTTACCTCGTTAAATCGTTCAACATGTCCAAACCACAGTAGCTTATTCACGTGCATTCTGTCCACAACCCTTATTGTGAAAACATCATTAAACATAATACTTTAACCCATCATACCATACCATCACGGCACATCCCACAAATTGGGTAGCCAGCATACCAGCTATAAGTATGCAATAAACATGCATGACTCATCATTACTGTATATGTAAATTATTATTTTTATCAAACATTTTACGATACAAAATACAGATGAGCTTTATACTACGCGAACGTATATACATACATAGTTGAAAAGCTTATATTATTTACTTCTAAGTATCAACATTTGTATACACTACCTACTCGTACATACATATTTGTAAGCATTTCATATCCGTACCAAATGTTCCAATTTATAACAACATCTCCTCCGTATTATGTACATACTTATGTACAATCATACGAATAATACTTCTCGTAGAGAGTTGAGGATGAATGTGTGGAAATAACCGGGGCATTTGAAATATCCTGACTTGGCAGTTGACTCTCAAAACTGTCGTGAAATATGGCGCTTGTCCTATTACAGATAATATTGGATATACATACCTACATACATAACTACTTGTAGATACATATTCACATTTATACATTATGTTTGTCTACACGTGTATATATTATTGTCGTAACGTTTTGGAACCAATTCACGGCGCACATGTCGCCACCAGATTGTTGAATTAGTCAGTTAACTAAACGGCTAACCAGTAAATTTCCAATGATGTTGGTATATTTAGGTATATTCTTTTTTCACTTGCTTAACTGAGTAAAGTTTTCTAGACATTTTCGCGATAGCATGTTTTAAATAATAGTAACAATATACCTACTTGTTTCTTATTTTTCAAATTAGAAACAGTTCTTGATATCGTTTCATCATTTATTCACACAAAATTTCCACAACTACTACTATACCATCACGGCTTATCTAACAAGTGGGGTAACCTTCAGACCAGCTGTCCTCTCCGTGCTAAAAATAAATTAAGATTATATTGAGGATGCGGTGAACATCATAGCTTAATTTAAAATGTAAAATGTATTTGCTTCTTTTTAAGATTTAAAATTTAACTTAACAACATCAGTTTGTTCACATTCATCTTTGAGTATTTAGGGTATAATTTACCATTACATAGACATTTCAAACGGGTCGGTATACAGCGTTTAAACGGGTTGTGACTAAGCATTCAGTTGAATGCAGGTTTTAACTAACCAGCTAGTTGTTAAAGAAACTGACTAATTAATACCCGCGAGTGGAGTCACCCATATACCCGTAGTTTCAAAAGCCTACATTATTATTTCTCTCTTTAACGTATTATGAATAATACTCGTCCATACATATATTCGCTCCGATTTAACAAAAATAGCTTTGAATGAAACTGTGTGTCCCTTCGTATGTATAAATTATCATGTGTGTATTTCCCTTTCAGCGTCATGTTTTGTATTCAATATTTTGTTTAGTTTTGTATCGACGTCAGACAACCCTTTTTCCATACCCCTTTTGCTTTCATTACATTCAAACAATTTTTTAACGAATTTACTCTGGTTTATTTTCCTTGACACTATATCATGAGTTTTCCATGTTTTACCTAAAGCTTATATTGAAAGTAGGAATATTTTATAATATAAGATTGAAATATAAAATTTTCAACAATTCGAACATGTTTTCTTCTTTTTTACAATTTTAGGCCGCCTATTGTAGTTGTAGTGTGTGTTTGTTTTATTTATTTTTTTGAGAAAGAATACTGTTAACACCGTCCCAGAACAGAGCAATCTAGTGGGACGGTGTAATTTCCCTGTCTTGCGTGAATCAATAAGCAACGTACACGATCAGGCGGGCCAGGGGTGGCCTGATATGGGACCCTATTTTTTACAAAGACCAACATACCTAATTTATCCATTTTTTGGTCCCTGTGAGGGCTGCCCCTGGCTCGCTCATCTGAGATCCCTATAGGGAGCCCATGATGAGTTTGATAAGAAGAAAGAGTGATATGTGATGTCCATAATAATTTAAAATTTATTGTGAAAATTGTCAAATGTACCTATTGTAAGAAGGGAAATAAAAGAATTTCATTTCATTTCATTTCATTTCATGTTTTCACACAATATACCTAATATCTTCGAAGTGGTTAGTTATTTATTTAATAGTAGAGTCTAGATAAAGCCTTTAATCGAGAAATTCCCTGTTCTTTTATTTACTATATTTCTTACTATTGGGCATGTTTTGTGCTTGTTTCAAACTTAATTTAATTTTTCAAATGTGCCATTGTTTACATAAGTCTATATTTTAATATGTTTTCGGGTATAATATGAACAATTTGTTTTACAAATTGACTTTTAAATATTGAAATGTAAATACTTTTACAGAAACGATTTGGAACTTAAAGTTAGTTAATTTGGGTTAGTTGGAAGAGATCGCGCCTTTGCGATAAACTCGCCCTCTGTGTATTGATTGTATTTAGTTTTAATATAAACCTTTTATGTAATTGTTTTTAATCAATGTACAGTAAAGAATGAATAAATAAAATAGGTAATAGAGTTTTTGACGAGAACCGAAGCTAATTTCTTTTTTTGATATTTTCAAAAATAAATTTATGATCTATCAATCATCTCCAACTACCTAATAACTATCTGGTGTGATTTATTTTTATGACCATTTTAATTTTTTTATTTAGAAAAAATAATTGAGCAATAATAAAAACAAAACACATTACGTTTTCAAAAATCTTACATATTCAAATTCAAATTCAAATATATTTATTAATTGATAATTATACAATTTACAACAATAATCATTTACTTATAATTATACAGTAAGCAAAACAATTCATTCCCTCAAACATGATTCATTAGTTTAAATTTAATAATTTTCGAACACATTAATGTAACCCAATTTTTTTCTTATAATAACACATTATTTTTAACGTACCTACTAAACGAATAATAATAGGAGAAATAGTTATTTATTACTTAGTGGTTTGTATTATTTTATTGTCTTTTTATTTGTTTATCTATAATTTAGCCAATGTTGCCATAACAGCTGCATAGTATTTTCGCCAGCAGTGTAAGAATATATACGACAATGTTAGAATATCAAAAACAAAACAAAATAACTTACATTCTAGTTACGTATTACGTTTGAATCTGTTGTCAGAGAACTTTCCATAGTAAGATGATTTGACGTCAAAAATGACAGGTGATCAATCAAATATTATGAAACAATACATCAGACAGAAATATTACAACAACCAAGTTCTAAGAAGACACAATCGACAACGACTTAAACTTTTGCGTTACATTCCAACATTTCGAACAGTTTATGTTGATTTCTAATCCATACACAGGGAGATTCAAATTTAAATAATCAGTATTTTTTTAACGTATGCTTGACCAAAAACCTAATGACAGTTGGCCAAAAAGAGCGCTGTTCTTCCGCCCGCAGGGGTTCCGTCGGCCCGGGCGTCCCTCTTTCACAATACACCGTTCCTATGACAACGATATCAGAGCGCAAGGAATGTCGTGGAAAGAGGTGACGCAATTGGCACATTGACGCGCTGAATGGAGGAGGCTGGTTTCTGCCATGTGCTCCCGAGAGGAGCGTTGAGGGCGATGATGATGATGACCAAAAGAAAAGGTATTTATTTACAACAGAATTTCAAACGACCTGGATGAAGCTCTTTCTGTTGCTGCTGTTGAATAGCTCTGAATGGAAGCGGCTTGTATGGCACATTGTTCTTCTTAGAGGAACGATAGGTGGTGAAAGACGAAGAAAAATTTATAAGTACTTACTTACCTTTGTAATAAATAGTGATTATAATTCTATATTTTTATATAGTTTATCAAAAACTAACCACTACTCTATTGGTTTCAATTGTATGTTTTTTTCTTACACTCATAAGTTGAAGTTTCCAAGATTTTTTATCGAACCTTTTAGTCATATTTATTAAGATTCAAAGAGATTTTTTTGGGTACATTTAATTTTGATTATTTTATGTTATATTATTATTTTGTTTATATTTTCGGCATTAACTATATAACAATTTCTAGAAATATTGATATTATTTTTAGATTACTATGTATCAATTGTTATTTTGTGAGCTTTTTTCGCTACCGCGGTTTCGGTGGAGCGTCCACCATTAACGAGCGTTAACCTAAAACTTATATTGTTATGACTAGCGTTCACTGCATTTCTACGTCATTTATATCAGGAAATCATTTTGCCAACTTGCACACATCTCAGATTTATGATATCCACATGATAATACTTACTTGCAGCTTATACCTATATTTACTGTGTCTGAATGAAACTTGATGGTTTCACATAATATTTGGTACGATATATCCTTTATAAGAATAAGATGTCTACATTAAGTAGATAACTGCATATGTATGGTACGATAATTTTACTTATCCATCGTGGATGTATAATTAACGTACATTCCATCAGAAAACTAAGAGAGTCCAGCAGATACAAAACACACACTTTCATGGAAAATACTTCAGCATTGCAGGTTCTGTGTTATGATGCATGTTATATGACGATCTGCGGCGTAAGAAAAATATCACATGTTTTAAAACGAAAATGAATGCCACCCCATTCACTAGCATCCTTGAGACGATAAACAAATCGTAGAGAAATGTCAAGAAGTAAAAGAAAATACCACAACATAAGCACTTCAAATACTATTTCACACAATTTGTTTCAATTGTCTTCTTTTTCAAAAGCGCCTCAAATAAAGAATATAATATCCCTTTATTATGAGACATAGTTAGATCATATAGTTGACAAATAATTTCAATTTCATAAAATAACTTGTAATCTGTTATATTTATATTGTAATTTGTGGAGAATATCATCGAGTGACAATGAAACAACGTCTTTTACTCTAATATCAAGTAAACAGTATGGTATATTATGTACATTATAATGTTACTTACCATATGAATATAACAGAACAGTATTCAAGATTGTTATTGATTATAATCGTTTTACTGTAAATCAATATATTCGATAGCTTTTTCATGTTATAAAGGTGGTCAGGCTGTGAATTAGTTGGTCAGCCAAATTTGTTATACAGACCACAATCCCACTTCTACCATCTCTTACCAATGATTGAATTTAAACCTATACTTGACTAAGTATACGAGTATTATTATTATAGGTCAGGTTATTTTACCTGTTCTAAACTAATTATTTCACCGCCAATGTGGGTCTGGTTTATGTTCTTGTATAAACAAGAATAATAATTGGAGAAACTTCTCGGTTAGTTTTCTTTAGATTACCAACGAAATATTCAATTAACTATTTTTCTCATGTACCTACCTATCAATATTCTTAATAAGTAGCTTGAATATATTGTGTTTATTTTGTACCTTAAATTTGTATTCACACAAGTGGAGCAGCTAGCGGACTGACTGCATGTAATAAATAAGTGACATACCCCATTGGCGGCGTACAGACAGCTGGATGCGAACGTCAATCATCAAGCATCAAGCAAAAATCTCATATCTTTCGGCGACAGCTCGGAGCATTCTCCGAAGAAATATTCGAATGAATGCCTTCGTTACGTCTCATGGATGGGTATCCATCCAGCTTTCTGTACGCCGCAATTGCTGAATTGAAGATTTGAGTGTCTTCTGAAATGTTTTATTAATACTTACCTTAACAGGACACTCGGAAATAATAATAATAATAAAGCTTTATTGACAGAACATAATACAAAGTTTGTACAAGAAACACATAATAAATAGAAAACAGTGCTCTGTCAAATGGCGGACTTGTTGCAGAGCAACATCTTCCAGTCAACCACTGGAAGAAAAACTCATAGAAAAGATTGAGAGAACGAATGAAAAAATAATTAAAAAATGCCTCTTTGACTTCATGGAACAACAATACTTATTTATAAATAAATAAATAGAAAAAAAAAATTGCAAGAAAATATTATCAATCTTTTTCTTCTTTCGTCAGGTCCCCCCGACATTGGCAATTACTCCGGCGAAAACCTTCCTGTCCTGTGCTACTCTGAACAGGTCATCCACTGTCCTCATTTCGGTCCACTCTCTAACGTTAGGCAGCCAGGACATCTGCTTTGTTTTATCAACATATAACTGAAATACACTTCCTCGTGATTACTTTCTTATCGACACACAAGAGCAAGGTCTTTTAGCATGTAAGTAAAAAAAAATTGTTTAAAATTTATTTCGATGGCAAAAACTTTAAATATGAAAATATTATACCTACCTGAATATTTCCGAAACTCGTAGATAAGTATCAAACTTTGTTCAAACATGTTCTGTATCGATTTCCTCAAATTCTCTACTAATAGAAATAATATTTTCTGTATTGGTTCTCTGTTGGTGCTATTATTTCATTTCCTTTAGGTAATTACAGATTTTTTCTGTAACCACCATCACGTACTAACTGCAATGGAAAGGATGTAATTGATTAGTTTGGAACAAGGCATTGTCTAGAGTTTTGAGGTTTTAACTCTTCCAATAATGTTTTCTATCGATCTTCTATTTAAACAAACATTTTGTTCACATTTTAGAATCACCTTTTAATTTCCTTTATAAAAACATGTTTTAGTATGCAAAATGCAACGGGAATGAAAATTACTTTGTAGTAATCGTTAATTGGTGATTTGATCAATATACTTCTCAAATTTTTGATGTATATTTTTTTTACTCATTTTTTACCTAGTACTTTGAGAATACCTGATAAATACCTAAAGAAGATTTAATTATGTACAAATTTTTAGTTAAACCTAATATGACACACAATAAAAAATCATTATATGTACCTATATGGGATAGGCAGAGAAAACAGTACGCCATTATTCATCTATCCTTACATACTTCTAGCGTCATATTCATCCAGTTTCCAAGTCTTATTCGCCGATTTCTCTAACTCAACGCGCGGCCCTCTTTGAGAATGGATGATGTTTTTATTTATTCGTTTTGCACATCATCATCATATAAAAGAGTTTAAAAAATATACAAAATTAAAAATTAAAAATGAGTTCGTCGGTAGCATGGAGGTAGAGTCTCAACCTCGTGAACAAGGGGTCCGTGGTTCGATACCAGGTGCCGGCAAACTCCCCTTCCACGACACAAGCTTTTAGAGCTTACTGTGAAAGGTGTATAAGGGTGTATTTGGGTTTATAAGAAAAACCCAGATACATATTTAAAAAAAAAATACTTGGACGATATGCAGTGGCGAGATTATCACTATCCAGTGATTTCTTTCATCTAACCACGATATGATTATGAATAAACAACCCGAATTTTTGTGATAAGTAGAGAATTTACCGGTTACCCCACTTGTGATTTATGTTTGAGTTCCCAGATTCATATTGATGGAAAGGATTTTGTGAATCCAGAAGGTCTAGGACAGTAATACAAACATGCTTAAGGAATAAGGTTATGCAAACATGCTTTTAGAATGTCAGAACAATTAGAATTCAGTTGTGAGATTGTCAAGTTCGTTTATAACAATGAAAGCTATAGAATTTGAAAATTCAATTTCGAAATAAGTAAAACATTATACATTTCTTATTGTATAATTTTCATTGGCCTTGAGACAAAGTGATAATCAAATTAAATCAACCGGTTTGAACAGATTCCAATACTAAATACACTAATTAAAGGAGAAATGAAGAAGACCTGAAGCCTACGAAAGCAAAGTCATGGAAACCCCAATTAATATCTGGAAATTGGGTTTGTTATTAGCCTAATTTAATTAATCGGTGAATATTTATAAGAAAGGTTATAACTTACATGAATATTAATTATTTATGTTCTTTAGATTAAAAAGTTTGTTTTGCTTCAGTATTTTAGAAATTAAATTAACGGCAATTTTTTTTTATACCCTTTCAACTATCTAAATAATGATTAATAATTCATGGTTCAGTAGTTCTTTGAAATTGAAAAAATCTTGATGTTATTGACCGAAGGTACTTGCTGGAAGTCCATTTCAAGATAAAATTGAAAAAAAAAAAACACAGTATGTAGTTAACTTCCGAATGACTTTTATTAACTTCGCGTACTAGTATCCGGAAACTCTCGACTCCATCATCAGGCGATTAGTAAAAAGTGAAATAAGATACAAAGATAAATAGTATTTATAGGATTTGAACAAAAGAATGTTCGGTAGATGTCCGTGTTGATTAGAAAGTAATTATAATCTAATATATAAAAGGAAGTCGTGTGTGTTACAACACTTATAACTCAAGAATGGCTGTACCGATTTGAATGATCTCTGATTTGTTGGATTCTTCTCCGCCCGGAATAAACTATAGGCTATTAAAACATCTTACAAATTCACGGGAAGAAACAATATGAAGAAAATTATTTACGCCATACATTTTTAATTTCAAAAATAAAAACAATATGGAGAGTTATGGCGCTATTAGCGCCCCCACGTCGCCTGTTGCATTGTGCTAAAATAATCCGTAGGTTCTGCTATATTAAGAACCAAATTACTAATAACTAATATGAACGAAATGTGTACTAATATTTGTTTACTATAATTCGGTAGTTACATAGCAATAGGTTGTATCTCACTAAAACATAATTTTACAGGAGAGCAAAAACAAAGTTTGCAAAAGAGATATTTCAGCCAAATTTCGAGCATTATATATCAAAATGAAGGTAATTATTATTTCTACAAGATAGATGTAACATTCTCTTAATAATTTCTTCTACAAGATGTATGTAACATTCACTAAATCTCCCCCCTCTGTGACCACCTTCAATTATTGTAGGTGACATTTTACTGTTTCAGTACTGTTGAGAATGCCCATTGAAGTGGGCGAAAACGTTAGAGTGTGAATAAATATAGTGAAAATTATAACAGTGTTTTGATTATTTATAAATGTTTGAAAATAAATTTTCACAGTGTGAACACAAACACCCTTCAACAATTCACTAAATAATTTCTTGCAGTTTAAAAATATTTGAGTTTTTTTGCCATGATGATGAAAACAATCTTTCTACATGTCAATAAGTTACGTCTTTTCTCTCTTTATTCTGACTATAAAGAGACATATCCTTTTGCCACATCAAATATTACACTATTTTGAGCATTTTATGGAACAAACTTGAAAACGCAAAAAATGCGAGATACAACCTATTGCCATGTAACTACCGAATTATTCGACTAATATTTATGTATCGATAGATCTTCGGTGTGGACGTGCACAGATTATATTTGAATTTGTATTTTATTTTTGCAGATGGAAAATTATTATTGAACCAAAAATTTTGCTATTAAAGATGAAAATAAGAATATTTTCATGTAGGTAGTTCTGATGCAAGATTGTGTAGTGAAATTTGCAGACAGAGAAGAAAAATTACGAAGAAAATTATTTACGCCATACATTTTTAATTTCAATAAAAAATGCAATATGGAGAATTACCTATACAAAATCAACAATGAAGTTTTTTTTATAGATTGGCCTATTTATATGATAATTTTTCTATACATTCTCAAATTAGAATCGTTATCCATACAATTTAACATCTGTAGTTCTGATATTTCAATTTTTAAAAAATCATGGAAAGAATTTTTATAAATTTTAAATGAATAGGTAAAATATACCTGAAAAAAAATAATACCTACATAATTATATTACGTACTGCAGATAATTTATAAACAAATCTGAGTTAAGTATAATTGTTCAACATAAATTGTTCATGTCGGCCGGTGTGGCGCGGAGCTCTTTCCTTTGAGTCACGAGGTCCCGGGTTCGATTCCCGGACAGGGCAAAGTGAAGAATGACCTTTTTCAAATTGTCCTAGGTCTGGGTGTTACATATATATGTATATAGTGCATTGTATATGTGTGTATCGTCGCGTTAGTACCCATAATCAAGATTCATCCAAGTTTGGGACTAGCTCGATGTGTGTGAATTGTCTATGTGTGAATTGTCTATGTAAAAAAAAATATTGTAACTTTCGCAGTTTAGCGGCCCCACCCGTTGTCGAATACTTTTTTTCCATAGAAAAGGTAATATTTTTGAAACTTGAGGAAATTGTTGCCATATGTAGAATTATTTTAAGTTGCTGGCAAAAAAAATCCACTTCGAAAATTAATTTCCTAAAATTCCGTACATATTAGGTACTCGACAACGGGTGGGGCCGCTCAAGTTTCATAGTTGCGAATTTTTTTTCCTATAAAAGAATTTTCCAAAAATTTGGTGACCAAAAAATAATTCACCATATGGCAACAATTTCCTCAAGTTTCGAAAATATTACTTTTTCTATGGAAAAAAGTACTCGACAACGGGTGGGGCCGCTAAACTGCGAAAGTTCCAAATGAATTATATTTTTTTACACTATACCTTCGATGAAACACTTTGACAATTACGGGAGTTTGCAAAGAGATTAATAATATTAATCATTCATAAAGTCAGTGGGAGAGGGCAGAAGATAGGGCAGGTGTCGAACATGTGTTGAAAGGCTTGGTTTGGAGTGGCCAGAGGTCCTGGAAGCAGCGGTGGACAGTTATCTCTGGAGGAGATACTTAGGGGCAATGGGCCCCCGACCGAACTAGGACAAGGGGAAGAAGATGTATGTATGAAATCGTTCATTGATTCTTAGGCGGTACGAAGTTCGCCGGGCCAGCTAGTTCATTGATAAAAAACTACTGGAAAGTGATCCGCTGTGGACGGATTCACAAGAGTTTACTAATTTATAGTATGCAAAGTTTATAGTACCTATATAGTCTGAGAATACTGGTACGTGAAGTCAATAAAAGTCATTTGGAAGTTAACTACATATCCTGTGTTTTTTTTTTTAATTTTAATTTTGAAATCAAGCTTAAAATATAAAAATCTCTAGAAATTCAAAAATTATTATTAATTTTACATAGAACAGAGCTATTAGATACCTATCACATATAGAAAAAACTTTTCTTAGTTACCCAGGTCAGAGAGGCTTTAACCATGGTGATTGCTATAGTACAAGGGGGGCTTAAATGGTATTTTAATATACAATAATATAGTATATACAACTAAAATATTTTAAAAAATAAATTATTATTTTATTGTTTTTACAATGTACACAGGATCAGACAGTCAATTAAAGTACATGATAACAAATTACAAAATCTAAAGGTGGACCAGTGAAGGTCCTAAATTGACCTGAAGGGCTTTAAAAAATCATCAAAGTTTAAAACAAAATAGTAAAATACAAAAGCACCATAAAATGCATTTAAATTAATAAATAAGATAGAAGATTCAGGTGAACGAATGATCAACATTAAGCATAGGTATAACATAAAAAGAGCGACGAAAAGAAAAAAACGTAATCAAGGTCTATAAGATTGTTTGCCTATCAGTTGAGTAATTAAATTTAAATGTAAATATATGAAACGTGTTAAATATTTTACAAAAATCAAAAAGTATCAAAAATGTATTTATCAAAAATGAAATATTTGAATAGAAAAATATGATTCCATTCACTGAATTTTAAAGACCTACTTATAAAATCATAAACTAAATCGTAATAAAAAATCTTATTTTCATACAATAATATTGGTGTATTGCCTGCAAAATTTGTTTTTAATAATCAAAATATTATATTGGATGAAGTATTACTTTTATTTTGTCATCACATTTTTACTGAAAAAAGCACTGAAAAGTTGGTGAACATTTAAGTAAATAAAATAATTAAAATAAATCAGTAGTTCTACCGAAAAAAACAAAGATATTTTACCCGTCATTAGATTTAGGTCAATTACGATCGTTTGTTCAATTAAGCAATTAAAGTTATTTTTTTAGTACTGTCCTCGAAAACACCTTATCTAATATATAAAAGGAAGTCGTGTGTGTTACAACACTTATAACTCAAGAATGGCTGTACCGATTTGAATGATCTCTGATTTGTTGGATTCTTCTCCGCCCGGAATAAACTATAGGCTATTAAAACATCTTACAAATTCACGGGAAGAAACAATATGAAGAAAATTATTTACGCCATACATTTTTAATTTCAAAAATAAAAACAATATGGAGAGTTATGGCGCTATTAGCGCCCCCACGTCGCCTGTTGCATTGTGCTAAAATAATCCGTAGGTTCTGCTATATTAAGAACCAAATTACTAATAACTAATATGAACGAAATGTGTACTAATATTTGTTTACTATAATTCGGTAGTTACATAGCAATAGGTTGTATCTCACTAAAACATAATTTTACAGGAGAGCAAAAACAAAGTTTGCAAAAGAGATATTTCAGCCAAATTTCGAGCATTATATATCAAAATGGAGGTAATTATTATTTCTACAAGATAGATGTAACATTCTCTTAATAATTTCTTCTACAAGATGTATGTAACATTCACTAAATCTCCCCCCTCTGTGACCACCTTCAATTATTGTAGGTGACATTTTACTGTTTCAGTACTGTTGAGAATGCCCATTGAAGTGGGCGAAAACGTTAGAGTGTGAATAAATATAGTGAAAATTATAACAGTGTTTTGATTATTTATAAATGTTTGAAAATAAATTTTCACAGTGTGAACACAAACACCCTTCAACAATTCACTAAATAATTTCTTGCAGTTTAAAAATATTGGAGTTTTTTTGCCATGATGATGAAAACAATCTTTCTACATGTCAATAAGTTACGTCTTTTCTCTCTTTATTCTGACTATAAAGAGACATATCCTTTTGCCACATCAAATATTACACTATTTTGAGCATTTTATGGAACAAACTTGAAAACGCAAAAAATGCGAGATACAACCTATTGCCATGTAACTACCGAATTATTCGACTAATATTTATGTATCGATAGATCTTCGGTGTGGACGTGCACAGATTATATTTGAATTTGTATTTTATTTTTGCAGATGGAAAATTATTATTGAACCAAAAATTTTGCTATTAAAGATGAAAATAAGAATATTTTCATGTAGGTAGTTCTGATGCAAGATTGTGTAGTGAAATTTGCAGACAGAGAAGAAAAATTACGAAGAAAATTATTTACGCCATACATTTTTAATTTCAATAAAAAATGCAATATGGAGAATTACCTATACAAAATCAACAATGAAGTTTTTTTTATAGATTGGCCTATTTATATGATAATTTTTCTATACATTCTCAAATTAGAATCGTTATCCATACAATTTAACATCTGTAGTTCTGATATTTCAATTTTTAAAAAATCATGGAAAGAATTTTTATAAATTTTAAATGAATAGGTAAAATATACCTGAAAAAAAAATAATACCTACATAATTATATTACGTACTGCAGATAATTTATAAACAAATCTGAGTTAAGTATAATTGTTCAACATAAATTGTTCATGTCGGCCGGTGTGGCGCGGAGCTCTTTCCTTTGAGTCACGAGGTCCCGGGTTCGATTCCCGGACAGGGCAAAGTGAAGAATGACCTTTTTCAAATTGTCCTAGGTCTGGGTGTTACATATATATGTATATAGTGCATTGTATATGTGTGTATCGTCGCGTTAGTACCCATAATCAAGATTCATCCAAGTTTGGGACTAGCTCGATGTGTGTGAATTGTCTATGTGTGAATTGTCTATGTAAAAAAAAATATTGTAACTTTCGCAGTTTAGCGGCCCCACCCGTTGTCGAATACTTTTTTCCATAGAAAAGGTAATATTTTTGAAACTTGAGGAAATTGTTGCCATATGTAGAATTATTTTAAGTTGCCGGCAAAAAAAATCCACTTCGAAAATTAATTTCCTAAAATTCCGTACATATTAGGTACTCGACAACGGGTGGGGCCGCTCAAGTTTCATAGTTGCGAATTTTTTTTCCTATAAAAGAATTTTCCAAAAATTTGGTGACCAAAAAATAATTCACCATATGGCAACAATTTCCTCAAGTTTCGAAAATATTACTTTTTCTATGGAAAAAAGTACTCGACAACGGGTGGGGCCGCTAAACTGCGAAAGTTCCAAATGAATTATATTTTTTTACACTATACCTTCGATGAAACACTTTGACAATTACGGGAGTTTGCAAAGAGATTAATAATATTAATCATTCATAAAGTCAGTGGGAGAGGGCAGAAGATAGGGCAGGTGTCGAACATGTGTTGAAAGGCTTGGTTTGGAGTGGCCAGAGGTCCTGGAAGCAGCGGTGGACAGTTATCTCTGGAGGAGATACTTAGGGGCAATGGGCCCCCGACCGAACTAGGACAAGGGGAAGAAGATGTATGTATGAAATCGTTCATTGATTCTTAGGCGGTACGAAGTTCGCCGGGCCAGCTAGTAAAATATAAATTGTACTAAGAATGTAAAAAAATGATCGCTTTATGGTGTGCGCATAATTCAACAATCCCAAGTGCTTTTGTTAAAGTTGCCCGTTATGACTGCTGATATTAATAATATAATCTTTTCCTCAATAAATAATGTCATAATCAACGAGTTGAAGTAAGTAAAAGGCTTGATATTTCAATGCGTTCTTAGGCTGACCCTTTTTATAAATTTCTTCTCAACTCGATTAATCTTGAATATTTAATCAAATAAACTTGACTATATCTATTTTACGTCACCCAATTAAAAAATCCTAAGTGTAACACTTTTGTATAATTATTGGTAATATTTTGGTGTTATTTGGTTTTTCCGGGTGCTTTGAGGTGCTAGGTGTGCCTAAACCTACGACTGATTCAGTGAATAACGAATTACGCCTGTAATAGGGCACATCTTTGTTTCTTATTTTGTATTTGATTGTTTACTATGTGAATTTTGATGTGTCTGTTGGTGTGTTTTATTTATTTATTATTGGACAACATTAGCTTGTGTCGTTTACGTGTCAAATCACCTCAAGGATACTATACAATTCATCAATTCTAAAACATAACATCCACATCATAGTATATAAGATTAAATGAGAATCTTAGATACCTATATAAAGGTAATCTATGTTTGGTTTCAATATGTATATAAATAAATTATCTAAATTGGATACTAAACAAACAAATTTTATTAATATTGAATAATTAAAAGATAATTGTCTAAAATAATTATCATTATAGACTGAAGTTTTTTTTTAGATAAGAAAGGAATAAGATAATTAATTGAGATATGGTTAACTTCATATCAAGGTTCACCCTAAAAGCGCATTGAAATATCGGGCCTGAATGATCGTCTTTGTGAAGCTTTACAGCAAAGCTTTGGTAGTGCTTCCATTCATAATAATTTCTGATCGAGCGACTAATTCAAAGCTCACTTCTATGTAGGTTAGTGGTAGTAGTAGAAGTACGAGTATTCCCATTTACTTGAATCAAGTAACAGGATTTATTACAAAAGTTTTGGAAACGTCTTAATTATTATAATATTATGATATGTTTAGTTGGGGTGAATTTTCAGACAGTCGTGGTTGTAGATAGTATAGGCACCATCGACCATGCTTATACACAGGGTGTAAGTGCTATTCCAGCTTTAATGTCTGCTTAAGTAACACATTACTTACAAACAGTAATTAGCGCTGCTCCAACTTAATCTCTGGTAAAAAATATTCCCGACTGTCAATTTATTGTTTTTGGCGTGTTTTCACTGCATAAAGGCTAGACTCTTGAAAAATTAAGAAGAAAGTGTTGGAAAACCCTTAATTCTACATTCGAATCATAGAAAAATAGCGACTATATAGTGCTGCAAAACGGAGATTAATTTTAACGAAACTTGGGATGTATGGTAAAGTATTAAAAAAGCACATCGTGGATAAAAATTATTGTTAATTAACATAACATCACATAACACGTATAGACAATTCACACAAATCGAGCTAGTCCCAAACTCGGATAATATGAATCTTGTATGATGGATACTAACGCGACGATACACATAATATATACAATGCACTAAACACATATACATACATGTAACACCCAGACCCAAGACAATTTGAAAAAGATCATTCTTCAATTTGCCCTGACCGGGAATCAAACCCAGAAACTCGTGATTTGTTTATACTCGTGAGAGTGTTTATTCTACAAAAAAGGGCACTTCGAACACTACTCGGTATGTATCCTAGAGATTCTTGCAGAACTGCGTTCAAATAACAGGGTATATTAACAGTTCTATGTGCATTTGCTCTTGAATGCTTGTTGTATGCACATAAAAATATTGACAAAACACCTTTGAACTCTGACTACCATGACTACAACATAAGAACGAAAGAGTAAATACGCCCTCCTGAACACAGGTTAACTAAAGTGTCCAAAAGTTTTATCTGTGTGAGCGTTCGACTTTATAACAACCTACCAAAAAAATTCAAAACACTGGATATTCTGTCCTTCAGGCGAGAGATTAAAAAGTATCTTGTTGGCAACGCCTTTTATACTATCGAAGAGATATTGGCTATCAAACCGACTGACAATAACTCATAATTACCTAGCTTACCAGCCTTTATATCATGTGTATGACTCATCGTTGACTTTTGTTCTTGTGATTTATCTGATAAATAATTAAATAAATATTGTACTTTGGACATGACACTAGGGGGACTCTTTTCATCCTGCTAGTGTTGAAAAATATATTGTTACAAAAAATGTTGAGTGTAATGAGTGTCTTTCGTCCTTCCTCTCTGTTTCATTTGTTAAAAAATCAAATATTGTACTAAAGACGTGGTACTAAGGGGACTCTTTACATCCTTCTAGTACTGAAAAATGTATTATTATTATTTTTATTCACCTTTTATAATTATTATTTATGTTAACATTTATATATTCAGCAACTTTTTTACTCAATTTTCATTGTTTTGTCTCGCTTTTGATGCCTTACTGCTTTGTATTCTTTCATGTATTCTTTTTATGTTGTACTTTTTATCCTGTAAAATTATGATGAACCCAAGTGTCCCGTTAGGGGCCTATGGGGAATGATTTACAATAAACTATTCAAAGGCAAGAGCGTTACCTTGGCCACCTAGTTAAAGTTTTAGTTTGACCAGGTATAACTCTATTCTCATACTAGCTATGGCTAGGGAACCATGTCTTAAGGGCCAATATTATCTTCTACTACTATACCATCACGGCATATCCCACAAGTGGGGTATCCAGCAGATCAGCTGCACGAAAGAAACACGCAAACTGTCCTCCTCGTGCCAATATAAAATCAAGACATTCAGGATGGGTATAACTACTCGTTTTTCAGCATTATAAACATCCGTTAATATTATTTCAGTAAAATGTTACCATCGGCTTCAACTGGCCGACCGACCAGGGATTAGTTTTTGATAATTTGACGACTAGCAATGCTGTCTCACAATTTGCCTGAAGAGAGAAAGAAATAACAATAGATGAATCTACGCACGTGTTTTGTTAGGATATACTCTCATAGCATTGCTGTCATTTACTCATTTGTTATTGTGTAAATTATAAGATTGTTAAGTGAAGTTTTTATGAATGAGGAGCAGGTAGATAAAAGGGACAGCCAAGATCTTATGTGACCACCGGTTGAAAACCAAAAATACTAATAAAAACACCAAAAATATTTATTTTTAACGAAATGTCAAAATAGTTTTATAATACAGTATCTAGTAGAATGTACGAACAGATCGCCATCCGTTCGTAAAGTGTCGATATACGATCGGATTCCTCGTTTATAATTTCGGCCCTAAATGTACGTTATATCTTGAATACCTATGGATATTATATCTGTACCTGAGAGCCATTTAGTCTTAAGTACTATAATGCCATTTTCAAATTCAATTTTTTAATCAAAAAAATCTCAACATTTTACTAGTAACAAGCTGTAAATAGTATGTATATACAGTATGTATAGCTTATTTCATAGACCCTGTAGTATAAACCCTAGAAGCATTTCTGTATTTCAGACTCAGGACTGTTGTGTTATTTCCGTTTTTTCTTGTCAATTTGCCATTTTTGTCAAAAATGCACTTGAGTCCTAATGGCTTTCATTATATTTATTACAACTACCGCTACTTGCTATGTATTATCACATCTAATTATTATTATCATCGGTATTATATGTATTGTTTCCTATCTGCTTGCTACATTGTTAAAGTTTTGTGAAAAACCTTTGAAGTTTTGTAAGCTTTATATTATTGTTATCGAACACAAAGAAATGTCTCCTCTTCATTAAAAGTGACAAAATGTTAAGATAATACTTAACACTTCATTACGCGCGTTAGTTTTTTTAGTATAGTAAGAATTTAAAGAAAAAACTTTAAAACCTACTCATACTTGATTCATTAATAGGTATAAATGCATTGTTTTTGATCTGATCAAAAGATTATCAACCTCAGTACAGTGATATATTTCAATTTTTTTAGTATATGAAATCTGCAATGTTTCATTTGATCCTAATCAACGTTCAGGAGTAAGCTGAAAACACTGCTTTTCAAGAAAAGCCATGGCGCCCTTGAGATGGTCACGGATCATTAAACGGCGCCAAATACAAATTATCTTTATTATTATTATAAAATTTGTTGCATTAAAAGTATTCTTATCAATCACAAAAAAATATTTTTGTAAAATGTGAATTTTGCTAACGTTGTTTTTTGAGTGCAACCAATTTTCGGTATTCCACGAAGTAATCAAGCCTTCTTGATTGCTACAAAAAAGCTACTGATTACATTACTTTATAAAAAAGAAATGATTTTATAAACACACCAAAAAAACTTATTTAAAAAAAGTAACACGTATTTTAAAAAAAAGACAGTTTGCATATTGAGTAATACTTGTGTATGTATTTCACGGAGTGTTAAAAGTGACAAAATATTAAGATAATACTTAATTATAATGGTGTAAATGACAAAAGTAATGAATTCAATGAAAATAATGTAAGTATTTCTTTATACTCTCTCATTAAGATAGATACTAATACAACTTTGCAAAGCAAAAATTCGGAAGTAATTCTATTGTTCTATCTATTTAATTATAAATTTGTCTTGATCAGTCTATTTCATCATGGCATCTTCTATATGTGGGGTAATCAGTGGATTTACTGGATGTAATCAACTTGTTAATGGATGGCAGAACTCATCGCTGAATTGTAAATATTTATATCTTAGTCGTGATATTAAAGCGGAAATTTCCTAAAATTATCGTGTAAAATTAAAACATATTTGGTATCAACAAAAATACTGTTTACTTTTCACTATTGATTTAATACTCGAGCACTTTCGTCAAGTTAGCTTGACATTTTCAAGAGAACTTGTGTGTTCAAACAACTTCAAGTGTTCTCTGGAAAATGTCAAGCTATCTTGACGAAAGTGCTCGAGTATCAAATCAATAGTGAAAAGTAAACAGTGTTTTTGTTGATATCAAATATGTTTAAAATTTCTTTACTCAATGTGAACACACAAACTCTAGATTCGGGTAAAATTAAGTTTTCTTATTATTTTTTTAATACTTATATTTTAATGGTGTGAGTAGGTACACAAACCATAAAGCGACCTCAATTATTTTTACGATGTATTTTTTAAAGCTTTTGATAAGCTCAAATCAAAACTGAGTATTTTGTCGATTTAACAATACATTTTTATAAAAGAAGAATATGTCGGGAGCGGGATTTACATTACATATTATTTTTCACTCGGGTGCATGGTTAGGGATATTATTTGATATCTGAATGAATAAATGTACCTTTGTATTTTTAATTTAACTTTTTTACGCTATTGGCATCACTGGTTTAAAACACAAACCACTAAAAATAACCTCTTTCGTATTATTTGGTTACAGTTCCATATTAAATTAAGAAAACATATTTTGTGCTTATAATAATAATTTGACGTGAAGCGAGATCGACTTAAACACCAAGTTTACGAGTTTATATTTACTACTATCTATTGTTTAAGTAAGTATGTAGTATTATTATTTTATAAAGGTAAGCACGTTCTAAGACAACAAGCATGCTTTGCATATTTTACAGTATATACCAAATATGTTCATCAAACTTCACTTCGACGGCAGATGCTTCTTCATCAACATTATCATCATAATCAAACTAAACATATTTTAGCATGTTACATTATGTTCATGTTTTTGTATGTATATATATAAACATGTTTTTAGGCAAGCTATGCGAAAAATAAAATTTTGGAAACTGGTATATCTTATGCTTAATGAAGGATGTTACATTTGTGTGATAAATTTAATTAAAAAAGCATTTGTCCAATAATGTGAATGCATCCTTAAAAGTATGTAACATTTTCTATGTTAATGTAACCACCAAAATGCGATATTAATTTATCTTCTATTCACTTGTTTTTCTTCATCTATCGATTAAACAAGGTTATCAAAAATAATTTTAAAATCCATCATTCATAAATCCACCGTCAGAAATATTTGTTTTAACATCTTGCATTATTTAAGATGTTTTTTGCCATTTAACCCATCAGCATTCTGGTTGATATTAATATACAAAGCTTACTTAGGCAAAAAGTATATTGATTTTTTGTAAAGTTCTTGATTATTTCCTTACAAGAGTCGGGTATAATGCTTGTATTTAGTTTAAAATTATGTTCATTTCTAAATCCACGGTGTAAGCTGTGTTAAGTACCAGTAGCGGTCTTTATGGTTTGCGCTAAATAAGGCGAGCGCTCAGGGTTCGCGTTTTTGGGGCACCCTAGCAATTGACTAAAGATATCGAGTTTTCAAAGCTCATTTTTTTTTGTCTTGGACCCCGAATAATATAAGATTCGCTCTGGGCCCTCAAAAGCTGGGACCACCAATGCTCAGTACATTTGCAGAACGTATTTGTATATTTAAACTTTTTTGCAATAAAAGATGTATCTGGGATTTTGTTACAAACCCTTTCACAGTTAGCAAAAAGCAGTGAAAGGAGAGTTTACCGGCTTTCTCTCTAATCTTAACCGATCACTCGTTAACGAGTGGATGGCCTTTGAAAATGGAACAGAATAGAATAGAGAGTTTGCCGGCACCTGGGTTCGAACCGCGAACCTCATATGCATAAGGCCGAGACTCTACCTCCAGGCTACCGACGAACTTATCATCTAATATTTAAAAAAAAAAATACGACTTATTACACAAACTCTTCTAAAAGCAATAATTCTTACAATATGAACAAAGTTATCTTTAACAACAGAATTGCATTAGGAACTATATCGAACTAAGTATTACGTGGGTTGATGCAAAATGAAACTAGTAGGTAAGAAAGTTGACTATAAATAGGTAAGTTGCAGACTTTATACATAATTTGCAACGAGTGACTGCTTGTCCTTATCCCATCGCGTTTCTTTACTTGGGATTTATTTTGTTTTTTACATACTACAAACACTTTTTTTAACATAGACTTTTTCTTCGATATATTAACAACTATAGATGAGTGGTTTTTATTTGATGCATGTAAATGCCTCCAATTATTTTGTTTATCCGTCATTTCCCAGTTTCACCACTCGGTGACAATGGGAACTTTGAATGAATTTTATATTGGATTCACCTTCATACATAGAACGTAATACAATATTTTTTTTAATTGTAACACTTTCATTAAGTTTTCTGAGAATTTTTTTGATTTAATTTTTCAGAAAGTTTAATATCGTAACTTTGTTTATCACGTCTACATTAAAATAACCATGAATTTAATGACTTTTTTAATATATATTTCATTGGTACATTTGTTAACGGCTCTCCGCTTTTTAGCACCGGCGAGGCATTTTTCAATTGAAAAATCGATAAAAGTATTACTTAATATAACGTTATCACGAAATTATTTTCAGTTTTCCTCGAATAATTTGTCAGTAAACTATTGATGAAAAAAATGGGATTTAAGTTCGTAGAATTGATTTTATTAAACTTTTTAAAAAATCGTTCGGAATCATATAATCATATTGTTTGTTAATTCATTATTAAATTTCTGAGTACAAAACTAGCTATTTGGGATTCACCATTCATTAATTTGTAGACACATGCCAACCTTGTGAGGCTGCTGCAACATAATTGAATCCATATTGGTGATGTACTGTATCTGATTTTATATGTCTATTTATTGAAGAAAATGATTTTAATTATTATCTTTTTTAGACTGTGACATGTTTTTAAATGCGTTCTACTTTGTCAAAATCAGTAAAAGGTTTAACTAAACAAGTTTTATAAAGTTAGGTATACACTCATTACTTAAAATAAAAAGACATTTCTTTGAAATAAGGGTTAGTAAAGTAGGTATTTGTATAATCCTTTGTGATTATAGAATTTTAATTCGATAATAATGATAAAGGTGAAAACAGGTAAATTTGATGAGAAATACAAACTCTTTAATTGAAATGGACTCTCCAAAAGTGAAACTTTTAATAATATAAGACACCACTTTTGTCTCTTTTGAAAATAATTAATACGTAAGTAGCTAATCCAATATTATTCTTATAAAGCTTGGTGTAATTGTAGAGGTGTCAAAAATTTGTTTCTTTATAAAAATCATTCATAAAGTCATACAATATTATATTATAACTGTACAAAACTTAAAACTACAAAGTTTATTGTAGGTTTACGTAAAACAGGTAAACTAAATATTGTTCTAACCTTCAAATTAAATTTAGGTTTATAAAACGTAATATAATGTTTTATAGAATATATGATAGTTAGGACAGAGCTTCGGTTAATTGTAATTTTGAATAATTTTAATTAAATTTCAACAATTTGATAATTTTCTCGCGAATGTTGTTGACACAATAATTAAATTGGAAATCATTTCATTGTTTATCACACTTTGAAAATTCAATGTTATGTAGTAACATCATCATTATAAAGTTCTTATATCATGTTGAATACAAAAAAAATATTCCTGATAATGGGTAAGAGAGTTCACCACGATGGTGTTGGTGCAAAGGTAATGGAATTTCTTAATAACGTAAATTAATAAGTATTTTTCTAATATAAATAATTGATCGCAATAGAGACTTCTTCGACTTCTCAGGTGGAGTTAGTTGGCAGCGGATGAAATCGAACCTTGGCCTCCCTATTGAAACTCCGAGACTCTACATCAATATAATATATTCATTATTTAAATCTAGTAATAAATGTTCATTTAAAAATTATGAATATATATTATTTATTTTTCAATTTATTTTTAACTGTAGGAGCAATGATTGAAAGGAAATTATACGCAAAAACACATAACAATTGCAAATACCATAAATATACAGAGGGCGAGTTTATCGTTATGAGCAATTATTCCTTTCAACTAACTCTAGTTTATATGTATGTATTTGTGAAAATAAAATTTTATTCATTATAGGTACTAGCGAAGAATTTGTTAATTTGTTTAAAAAGTACTTCTGGTATTAAAACGAGAATGGGTTAAATATATTTATGGAATTATAAAGAAGATAAATCGGCGGTGAATTAAGTTTCAGACTGCGTGTGGAAAATCGTTGCCTAAAATTAAATTACTTTGTTTGCAGATATATTTTTTTTGCTTCAATAGCCAAACCAAAACCAGATGATTCGGAAAACCAGAGAATGTTCGGCAGTATGCCAGAAAGCAAGGGGCAAATAGCCAGTATGTAGGTACACATAATATCGTTTATTAATTACTAGATTTTAACCCTAATTCACAATGGGAGTACATACCTAATAGATAAATAGTAATTGACATAAGTAGGAATAATATTTTTCTGATATAGATATGTAATGCATAAAATAAAAAATATGACAATTTAGCAATCTACGGAGAACTTTAAAAAGGCAAGTTGATGACATTATTCAAATGATAATAAAAAACTGGGCTCATTTTGATACTATACCCTCAGCCCGTCTCCCAGGTGGGGTAGGCAGAGAGAACGGAACGCCATATAGATCTATCCTTACACAATTACTTCGCTTATTCTACATTCATACAATTTCACACATACGCACGTCGATTTCTCTGACTTGATACACGGCCATCCTTGAGAATTTGATCCAACCACGTGATTCAGCTACCTGGTTTCCGGACACCCGCGCTTCTTCACACTCCTTTTTTCAGGCAAATACATCCTCTGCTTATGTTTTCGGCATTCACAATATAACAATTTCTAGAGATGATATGATTTTTTTAGATTATTATGTACTAATTGTTATTTTTTGAGCTTTTTATTTGCTACCGCGGTTTCGGTGGAGCGTCCACCATTAACGAGCGTTAATCTAAAACTAAGTCGCAAGCATGAAAACAAATAAGTATAGCAAAAATGTAGGGGGAGGGGTTGTGTAGTAAGGTGGGACCGCGGCGTTTTACACAAATTCAAATTTAAAATCATTACTTAACAACAAGGATAAAACTGATCCACTTGACAAGCACGGAATATACACATTGAAATGTGATGATTGTGATGCATCTTATATTGGAATGACGACAAGAAAGTTTAAAACACGTATTAGGGAACACGAACTTTGTCTAAATAATAATAATTACTCGGAATTCGCGAACCATATTCTAGAAACAAATCATAATTTTAACTCAAATAATAGTAAATTTAAACATTCAAATATAACTGAATATAGAAAATTAGCTTCACTTGAAACGTTAGAAATAAATAAAAATATTAATTCTAATAAAAATATAGTTAATAAAATTATAAATTCATATAAATCCCCCCTCCTGTCTTCATTTACACTTCCACAATCACCATCCCAACCTACCATTCCACTATAGCCCCACCCTCTCCTGACAATATTATATTATTTATTTCCCATCCCATACGCCTAATCCAATCCATATCCAAAAAACAACCCCCTCCCACCTTACTACACAACCCCTCCCCCTATATTTTTGCTATACTTATTTGTTTTCATGCTTGCGACTTAGTTTTAGATTAACGCTCGTTAATGGTGGACGCTCCACCGAAACCGCGGTAGCAAATAAAAAGCTCAAAAAATACATCCTCTTTTGCATCATTTTCTCATCCATTCGTTCCACATGTCCAAGCCATCTTGACTTATTTACACGCATTCTATACACAACACACCTCTTGTTTAAGTTAACTGAAATGAATAAAAATATTTGAACAAGGCTTAATGCAATGGAGAGATTTAGATTAGCAGTTAGCAATTTAGGTATCTTTCGATTTTGTCTTAGTCTGGGTATTAGGCAGCTGACCACCTCAATGCTTCTATACATAATATGTAAAGCGGATATTAAAAAACAAAACAAATTCGTATAAATTTGCAAACAAACTAAAATATACACTTTGGGATTAGTTTGAAATGATGGAGTATATAGTTATCAGAGTAGATAATAATAATAATATGAGAAAGAGAGGGAGTGCAAAAAGTTACTTGTAAAATATTTATTGATAATCCATCAGTCGACCATAATCACTCACCCACGTGAAGAGAACAAAATAATATCTACACGAGAAAAAACAAAACAACATATTATATTATGTAGTTGTATAGGTAACAACTGAGGATGAATTATTACCCAAGGAGTTTATTACAGGTTGTTCTGAAAAATTCCCGGACTCCTACTTTTTGTGAGCTTACGAGTTGGTACCCTGTAAAAGGTAAGTTTTACTTACACACATTAAGGGTTGCACCCTCCCTCACCCATGAATGTTACAGGAATGGCAGTTCCTATGTCATCCATAAGTTTTACTTACATACTTTACTTTTCGTATGGCTTGGTATGTTGATAAATCTTAAAGCGTGTGGGCTGCGTCGTATCCTCTACAGTCTTGACTCCAGCGCTGACAGCCAGTTTACCGCCTCTGGTCCTGCTTCATGGATGCCCTGCAGGTCCCCGCTGAATTTTTTGAGATGGCAGTCCTGCACTATGTGTCTCTGTAAGTTTTGAGAATTCACGAGTAGAATTTTAAATAAGTATCTTAAATTGCGCCAATATTTTTAATGTTTTATTGATTAATTGTGGTTTCATTTTATTTTATTGTTATTTTTTGCTTTATATGTATTGATTGATTATTGTAAAATATGTTTAAACCTTACTAATGTAAAAGGCTAAATGCCGTTAATGATAGAAATAAAGAAATAAATAAATTCAACGATGTCGTTTATAATCTATTCCAATTATCATTTATTTTTTGCACGGAGAGAATGACCGGTATGCTTACAACATGCACTTAGTTTTATGGATATCTTACTTATGAGAAATGCCGTGATGGTATTAGTAAGAAGTTTATTGATCGATTTGATTTTGAAAGATTCTATATTTATTAAAAAAGTTTTTATCCTGTGGAGCACCCGGTAAAGAATTGGTCTCCCACTCTTCTGCGTAAGTTTTCGAGTGTCCTGTAAAAGGCAGGTGTTCGAAAAAAATAAGACATTTTACATCTTAAATTCAGCGATGAGGCTTGCCACCCATCCTGAATGTCTTGATTTTATATTGGCACGAAGAGGACAGTTTGCATGTTTCTTACGTGCAGCTGATCTGCTGGCTACCCCACTTGTGGGATATGCCGTGATGGTATAGTATAGTAGTAGTAGTTTTTTTTCTTACTAATTGAAATCAGGTCACTTGATAATTGAATGAGTAGTTTAACTAACACCATACGTTTTTTTTTCATAAATTCATTAAATATAAATAAGTTCATTTCGTATTCGGTGCATAGAGGACAAAAACAAGTCGTAGAAAATACTATCAACAATCAATAAATACAACAAAAGTTTATATATTGAAAGCCATTTTTACAATGATTTTTGTACATAACCAGAGATGAAAGATTACATCTTCGATTTTCTTACAAACGCGTAGAACTTTGTTAAATTAAACAATCTTACTAACATTTTCATAAAAATATCTATATAACATGACATTGAGAACTTTCTCAGCTAACTTCAGATATTAGATGCGAGAAGATAATATTGGGTAGGTAAGTTCTACGATACCGCAAAAAGGGATTGACATTTCATTTAGATAATCGGCATTGATAAATATTATATAATATCTTAGGAATTTCTTACAATAAACGATTTGAATGAAGCAAAAGGTCGGTAATATTATCTAATATTAGTATTTGATTTCAAATAGCCCGAAGCATACAATTCACAAGTTATTGTAAAATTGAGTAATCTACTTGATAAAAGTATCTATGCGAATAGAAATGATGAAATCTTCTATGTAGGTATATAATATAGTGGGCTATAATTCATTGGATTAGTCTGCAATCAGTTCGTTTTTTTTCTCCATTGTTCCTTATTTTTTGCTTGTCTCTTAAGCTTTACGTATGTACCACAGATCATGCCCTTCCTCACTTAATCCATATATTATGTAAGTGTCTCTTGATCGGTCTCAGCCATTTTTTCCTTTGGTCATACCCTCCGCAATAGTGATGATCAGGTTTGGGTGCCTGATGTTATGGCCAATCCAGTTTATTCGTTGTTGGCTGATCGTTTTCTACCCTGATCAATATCTCTTTGTTTTCTACATGTTTCAACCAATGGCTCTTTGGCATGCGTTTGTAGCACAATATCTTCTTTGTAGAAGAATGAACATATATAAGCGTGTTGTATGTTGGTTGTTTAAAATATCTTTAAGGCTTTTTTTAAAAAAATGAAGGTGCTACTACTACTACAACACCATCTCATAGCTGGGTAGCCAGCAGACCAGCTGCCCTCTCCTTGTCAACAAATGGAGATACCATTTCATAATTAATTATTTTAATAAGCCAAAAAATAAGAAATATGTCAACCTTTTGATATATAGATAATCTAATCACTATGTTTGTTAATCACAAAATGCACATTCACCATTTAAGTTTGGTTTGTTTTTTATAGTGTTTCGAAATTCCAAAACTTTAAAGTAGTTGAATATGAAGTAATTAGTTTTACATCAATAAATTGAATTTTACTGAATAAATTTAAAATATCTGTAGTTACAAACTAACGCACAACTTCCATAATATAATTATATAAGCTAAATAAATGTGTGCGAGTATGAACTGAATGTGAAAAATATATTGAAGGTAGTTGTTTTCATATCTACATATATTTTGTGGAAGCGAAAGCCTGAGAATTTTTTGATTATGATAAAATCTTCTTTCCAAGAAAATTATAACTTATTGCCGAGTCTTTTTCCCTGCCACAATATGGTCTGTTTTATGTTTACAGAAAAAAAAAAACTTTTGATAATATTTCTCTGCTTGATGTGCTGCTTATTTGATTAATGGATCAAGCGGCTAAGCCGGGTCCAACGTATTTGCGGTTTCATCTACTAGATGGATGCGAAAGAGGTTATAATATTTTTATATTATTGTATCGTGAAAAAAAATACATACTTTTTACTCACCGTATTGTATAAGCTACGTTACATAGTTATCTCTATCAACAGTACATACAAGCAAACCTGAAACGAAGATAAATAATTTTAATATAACATTCATAAGCTTCACCTACATGTGTTTATATACTTTTTTGACGAAAAATATGCAAAAACCGCTTTATGTCATTAATTTTTTCATAAATGGTATCCATATTGTGTTTCTAGAATGATTTTTTTTCAGTATTAGAACTATGGAAAAGAAGGATCGCCTGAGAATAATCTTTTTAAATAAAGTATCTCGTCATAATATGGTTGTCTTTGGCAATTTTCGTTTAATTATAATAGAAATATAAATGGAAAGTAAGATTCTGCTATTTGGTTGCAAGACGTGGAACATCAGCAAAAGTGAAAGCGGACGGCTGGCGGCCTTTGAAATGTGGTGTTACAGACGCATGCTGAAGATTCATTGGTCGGAAAACGTCAAAAACGAAGAAGTATTAACTAGGGTAGGCGAAAAAAGCCAACCCCTTAAGAGAATCAGCCAACAACAACCTAACAGGATTGGCCACAACATCAGGCACCCAGGACTGCTCATCGCCATCGCGGAAGGTAGGGCCGAAGGCACAAATGGCAAAGGCTGATCAAGAGACGCGTATATGGACCAACTGAAGAGAGACATGAACTGTGGCTCATACGTAGAGTTGAAGAAACTGGCTGACAATAGGGAGGAATGGAGAAGAAAATCCAAACTCGTTGCAGACCAATCCAATGGATTGTAACTCACTATATATAAGATAGGATGGTAATAATTCTTATGAACTTCGATATTTCCGTTAGAGCTGTCGATAACACAAGTCTAGCATTTTAGAATTTAAAACGAAAGATCAGAATACGGATTTTTTAAGTCAATACATAATTAATCACAACTACCACGTGTATTTTTAGACAATACGTCATGTAATATTTTCAACAGAATCTATCAAATTTAATTTAATACTTTGGAGTTTTACTTAGTGAAACACAAGATTGATTAAACTTCTGCTTTATATTCATAAAATAGTCGAGCTTTGATAAAACTTTACATGAAAATTTATATGATGTTATAGGTATTTTTATAAAATTCAATATTTTTATCTTTTGATATTTGTAATGATATTCATGATGGAAACCAAATTTTCGATAAAATAAAAAAAAACTGTCTGTGAACTTTGAATACGTTAAAAAAGGTTTCACTAAAAATCAAATATGACGATACCTATTTTAATAAATTTAAAATTCTGGCTTACATAGGTATGTATTGCTCAAAATTTTGTTTTCATTAAAAAATCGTTTTGTTAGTGTTTTGCAAAACAAATACCGACTCGTATTTTGCCAGAAAATTGTAACCGAAAAGTTTTTAGATCTTTGCACACTTCACGTTTATAAAATATTTACTTTACAGAGGCTAAAAAGAGATTTAGGAAATAAGAAAGATTTGTGTGGAAAACTGTGATATTTTATGAAATCATAGTTAGTTGGAACTTTGAAATTGATTTTCACAGAAAATTTATTCAAATAAACTCATTAGACAAACGTTTGTTGCTTTCTTAGAAAAGATATGCAAAAAACAATGGATGACGTTGGTAACATGTATTCCTTGTAAGAAATTTATGGTTAGTAAACATTAAACCCAATCACCTGAAATAAATTCCTAATGGACCTTAAAAAATCAATCTATAACAAGGTCAGGAAGCAAATTGAAGATATCTTTTTGCAACAGAGCTTCCCACGCCCTTAAGATAGACAGGTACTCTATTACACTGTCTCAAAGAAACCAGCCATCATCACCATTCACAAGAGGAAAGTTACGGTATATTTGAACAAAATAAGTTTTTTTTATTAACATTAGGATATTTATTGAAGACTCCTACCCATACTACCCGGATTTCTCAGAAGGGTGATTTTTAATAATTGAAAAAAAATGGATTTTCAAACTGGAGCTATATGCAATGCAAATGGTTTTTAAAATATAATTATTTCACGAAAAAGTTTTTAAAGCAAGTTGATGTCAAAAATAAAACCAAACTTATTTTAGAGGAGTATATACCTATAAAAAAATGAAGTAGGTTCGTGGAATGTATTTTTGCTTTTCTTGATAATAAATAAAATCGAACGAACTTTAAAAGACAAAGTTTTAAACTAATAATAACCAAAATACTATCTATTTATTATTTATAAGGCTTTTTCAGAAATAAAATATCTAGCAAATAATATTATTATTATAAATTATATACTTAAGTAATATTACATTAGAAAGTTGTGGAATTCTCAATGTTGAAGTATGTGGTCTTTACAAGTTTATTTTTGTTGGTTTACATGTATAAGTACCTACTTCGTAAAATGGAAAAAAGTATTTTGTATACTTATATACCATACCCTAAAAAACTCTCGAAAAACCAATCACTTTGAAAGCAAGTTTTATTAGTTCTCCCAGTTTTGACTTTTAAGATATTTTCGTGATTATTTTTGATAAACATATTGAGTTAAAAATATAAAATCGATTTTTTATTAAGTAGCATAATAATTATGCTTCTTTTTGGAGTTCCAGACAAAGATTAGGGTTTTTTTTTTCAATATATATATCTGGGTTTTGGGGTTTTGTTATAAACCCAAATACAACCTTATACACCTTTCACAGTAAGCTAAAAGCTTGTGTCTTCCCAGGACATTCCCTACGCCCTAATGTATTTGTTATAGGAATGGTGTTTTGTGAAAGAGGGATGCACGGACCGAAGGAACCCTTGCGGACAGAAGAACAGTGCTCTTTTTGGCCAACTATCAATTAAGCGATGAGGTACGTTAATTTTCCGGATTTCTTACTTTTTTATCGATGAAAATTTGCATGCTTTTTGCATGTTGTTTGTCTGCTGACTACTCTATTTGCAAAATATGCCGTAATGGTAGGATAAATAGATAAGATTTATGAAGATTCAAAAATCCCGTGGAGCACCCGGTAAAGAATTGGTCTCCCACTCTTCTCCGTAAGTTTTCGAGTGTCCTGTAAAAGGCAGGTGTTCGAAAAAATAAGACATTTTACATCTTAAATTCGGCGATGAGGTTTGCCACCCATCCTGAATGTCTTAATTTTATATTGGCACGGAGAAGTCAGCTTGCATGTTTTATATGCAGCTGGTTTGCTGGCTACCCCACTTGTGGGATATGCCGTGATGAGATAGATAGAAGATTCAAAAATTAAATTACTTAATCTATTATATTTTTTTAATATTTGCTTGACTTAATATGTAGTTATACATAACTGATAAAAAAAAACTATTGAGCAAAGCTGTCCCAGCAAATAATCGTGACAAATCATATTATTATATTCTCAGGCAGATAAAACACAAGACGTGTGAGCTAGGTATTACTGGGGAGAGAACATTGTAGGTAATAACATGACGTTGGAAATAATATGACATTATGAATTATATATTGGAAAAGATTGACAAATCCCCGCCTTTACCTGTTTCACTTATGTTTGACAAGTTAAACTTGCGTCTGTCACCAAGCATACATTAATCTGAATGAATATTACATTTTTTTTATTCACGTCCTACAATACCATTATCGCTCCCCAGTTTTGACTAAGCGCATTTTTTATTTTTTATTCTAATCTTTTTACAATGAAATTGGCTATTATCATATTCTTTTTTTAAAAACACAAAAAACTATTCCAATTTAATGTCAGATATTAAGACGAATACCCACATATGAAAATTATTTTGTTTTACATATTTACCTATTTCATTCGGTGCATAGTAATTTAATGGGAAATTAGAGACCAAATCATAGAGTTTTACTTATCTTTTAATTTTTATTTGATCTGTAATAGGCAAATATTCATCAAACATATCGCTAGAGGATATTTTATATTGATGTGGTACAATGTCTATTTATTGACTAACCTACATAATATTTCACATGCACTTAGCCCTATAGGTACTTAAACCATATTTGTGACTGTAGACAGATGTGACCTGTTGGGTATTTGTATCCAAAAATAATCAAAACCATTATGAAGGTAAGTTTTAATTTTGAAACATTGTTTTTTTGTATAATCCACTTAGTTGACAAGAAAATAGAGGTATCCACGATACAAGAAGAGAGTTATTATCGAATATAGTACAAAATTCAAATTTTAAAAGTAGGTAATTCGAAATATATTTTTTTAAATTATGCTGCTATGATACCCGAGTATCAATCCCCAAATATTCATGAAAACTTTGATGACGTTGTAGAAAGATGGGATGTGATGCAAAAAATGGAAATAAAAGTGCAATCCATCTTCTTCGTCAGTCGTAAAGATTTATATCTTCGTTCATGTTATTAAATGCGTCAGAATAATCACCACCTCCACAAGATATGTATTATATTGTATTTTAGGAATAGACACACGCGTGCTATGACAATTTATTCTTACATACTTTTTATAGCAACCCGTGCAGTGCCGGCAAGAGATTTAAACAATGATACTCCCTTCGGTTCAGTTATATTCTTTATACATTTTTAAACACTTAGTACATATTTAATACATCGAAATGAATCGATTTGGTAGTGATAATACACAAATAGGTACAAGTAGTTTTAATTAGTAACAATTAGTATTGAAAATATTTATTTGGTGTTTGTACTCTTGAGAATGCCCATTGAAGTGGGCGAAAACGTTAGAGTTTAAATAAATATAGTGAAAATATAAGTGTTTTAATTATTTATAAGTTATTTATACCTATATGTCATCTTTTACAACATGGTTTTTAGATATTTGAGAAAATAGGACTATTGTAATCATTTCTATATTTCTAGAGTTATAATTTACTCTTTTAGAAAATGAGTAATAACTTACTTACATATAGTCTAGTCATGTAACGATTGTTTAAATGAAATTTATAAGTTCTAAATGTCAAAGATGTAGGTATGTAGGATCATCACCCAGACTACAGTGGGCGGGAAATACCATGAGAGAATATGTATATAATGTATATGATTTCATTGATTGAAGTAGAATAGGTACATATATTGCAAAAATTAAACTTAATATTTTATCATATTTCTTTTGAGATATTCAATACTTTATGTAAAGGTGGATCAAATAGGATATTGTTTTGTAGATACACGTGAATATTTAATATAATATCCATTTCAAAAATAATCACATCCAGTTAAATCTTGCTTCATCATAATATTATAACTATGTAAGTAGGTATACCTACGTTTTGAAAATTTTGGTTATAAACAAATCTATTGAATCTATGGGTATACAAGTGTACAATTTTTTCTGTCATCTATGACTTCCATTAAATTGAAAACTGTAAAAGTTGCTGCTGATCAATTAAAGAAAAAAAATTGAAGGGAAATTCCGGAACCTAGAAGTGCTGGTAAAATTTGGAAAAATGTATAGCGAGGAGCTGCAAAATAGCTAAATGATTTCCAAGTTTTCTGGATATTCCGGATGAAAAGACATTGAAGGACCCACCGACCACCCAGATAGCGCAGAAGTCTGTAGACTTCCGTTTATCCGAAATTCTACACTAAACAAATCTTGTCCACACCGGGGACGCCATAGTGGGCAGGCTGAAGGGCTGGCCGGCCGGTCTGGATTGCAAGCATTAAGATTGACTGGACATGTGCAGAAAGTGTCGTGTTTGTAGGTACCAATGAGGTTCATCGACGCACGCTAGAATAAAAAAAAACGCCATAAAACTACTTACGAACTGGAGAGTCGGTGCGGAAAATTGAAGGAGTTGAAAGCGAGGGTTGATTGAGACCAAGACTCGATATGTGATACAGATTCATCGAAGAAGAGCCTATATACTTCTAAGCGTTGCGTGAAGTGAAGATAACTAGATATTTATATGAATGGAAGAGATAATAATATATGAGCATTTTACGGCTTATCGCATCGTCATAAAGTTCAAAGAAATTCCAGGAACGTGTTAAATTATCTCAAAAACATTTTGTATTATTTATAAGAGTTCAAGGAATAGAATCAATTTTGTTTTGATAATTATTTCTGAAAAAGACTGTCTAAGTATTCCATTCATGTGAATTATTATCATCACACACTTTGTAGCAAAATAATATCACATGGCAGTTATTGTCTGTAATAATAATTCGTAATGTCGTCAAAAGGATTGATATCCCATTTATTAGTGATTCTAAGAAATAACATGAAAATGAAATTTTAATGAGGATTTGTATTATTACATATGAAAAGAGGAAGTATCTACGAAGTAATGAATGATATTATATTTAGTTTACATAGATAAGTATGTGAATGTTTTCATCAAGTTCTATGTATGTTCTTTTACTAATTTATTTGCATTCAGAAAATTTCTTCAGACAAGAGAGGTAGGTATATGAATTATTATTAAAAACATCGGTTCTGCTACCCTATTACGTGTCTTTTGATAGTAATCTCATTAATCTGTTAAAACCCATCATGTATATGAAATGTTTCGGTGATATTGTGTTGACGATCGGTTTATTAAGTTTTAATACAAATTTATTATTGATTAAAAAATGAGGGCCAAAAACGATTTATGACAGAAATCTGTTATTGACTGAGATGCGTAGTAGGCCTGCTAATTGTCTTAATGCACTGTGCTGTGACCATAAAGTGAAATTGTACACCACTTGGTGGAAGGCAGAATGAATCGAGCGCTAGCTAGCTCCTACCCTCGCATACACTTTTCGTTTTCATCACTATCATACTATTCCTTATGCATACTCCCCTATTCAATGTGCTCAAAACTTGCCCATCTAGTTGGAACTGGTTTACATGATCTTGTCATTTAATACTCGGACCGCCATTTTACGTTTTCGAGCACCTGTTTTTTTTTCCAGAAAATGTATTAAGTTTCATTATACCCTGATAATGTTGCAAAGCAAAAGTGAAACGAAATTTATATTTACCCTAAAAATGATTGATGAATAATTAATTGATTATATCCTTAGTACATATTATTATAATTATGTAGTGTTACTCCTTAGCAGAATTCACAAAAAGAGGCCATCGTACGGTGTATAGATACAAAGTTTCATAATTGACAGTTTAGATACAATATTTTGAACTATTTGTATAGGAATATAGTAAGTAGGTACTCTTAAAACAAATAGGTACGTCACAGGAAACTTCTGTCGTACAAGTACAAATTCATGAGTTAGTATGGCAACATCAATAATAAATTACCAACAATCAGTAGGAAGACAGAGGCAGTTAGTTAGTAAACAAAGCCTTCGAAATTTGCAGTTAAATTAATATCCAGTATTGAGAATATTATGATCCAATGTCTTCCTTTAATATATTATTTTAATCGTCAGCATCTCAATTCTGAAAATTAAGATGATTTTTATTAAGATACTGATAGGTATGTCATGTTTCTATGAAAAGGTTTTGGGTGTTTCCAAATCGATTGAATAGAATGTTACTTATAGTAAGTTTTAGGGACTAATTAAGAACTGTTTTTGCTCTTTTGTAGACATTTAATTTAATTGCAGTTTTTTTTTTTCTTTAAATGTAGGTATTTTTCACTAATACGTGAACTTTTTCTTTGCATAGCTCTCTTTTTTGAATCAGTGCATTTAATTAAATATTTTCATCAATACCTACATCTGGTGTGAATAAAAAATGTGCATATTATTTTTAAAAACAAAATCCATTTACAAACTCCAAATATATGAGATTTTCTAGTGATTTGTAAACATAAACTTTTAAAAAAACCAGCTAATATTATTGAAATTGTACATTTTTAAAAAATATTTGACAGCCATTTAAATTCTGTAGGTATATAAATGATATTCAGTTCATTGCCTACAGAAAACATAGATAAATACATAAGAAGTGAGAAATAACTATTTGCCAACTTGTACGTTAAATTTATAATATTTTACTACTCATATCTATGTTCATAGTATCATACGCTCTGACATTAACATTTAGATGATATATATAAATTTCAGAGAAGGCTGTGAAAATACTCGGAGGATAATAATTATTCAGTACATACATATTTAGGTAAGCGCTCGTGAAATACTCTACCTTCAAGGCACAAAGTTTCTTTCGAAAGTAATATGCATGTTAAACAATGTGTATAATGGGAAGGATCACATTCATTTTCAGTCAATTTCCTATAAATAAATATTACCTTAACCGTATATAGGTAGTGTGTAATACCTATACTATGTTTAGATCCAGCTTTATTCAGGTTATAGTTATAAAATGTAAGAGAGTGTGCTGTGTGAAAGTATTTTTAACAAATTTTCAAGATTTGTTGTAAATATCCGTGATTATTATTTCTCTAAATTCTAGTTATTATTATTTGGTAAGCAAATTTTATATAAAAGTAAAAACCTTGTTTCAATAAACATATAAATACTTTTAAATTTTCTTCTCGTTTTAATACATATTGAACACATTGCAACGAAAATAAAATTACTTTAATCGTTAAGATGTAAATTTTTGATCAATAATGGGATAAACTTCATCTTCTTAATTTTTTACTAGACTCAAAAGTCTGCTTATGTAGGAGGGTCCTCGTGCGATGTGGAGGGCCAGCTGTCCTTCCATCGTTTTGGGATCTTCCTGGTAGGCGTCGTCTCTCAGGTGGTCCATGTAGGACAATATTTGGGCTTCTGGTATTATACATCCTCTGGACGTATTTGTAGCAAGATCTCCGCTGTTGTCTTCTCCATCTCACAACATCTTGGACCTCAGACATCTCCCAGATTGCAATATTGCTGACACGGACTCGAAGGCTTAAGGGATTATATTTATTTTACAAAAATAAAATATTACAAAATTACATAAATATGCATACATACAGTATGAATATTTGCAAACGGACTCAATTATTCACTTTTCAACTATTATTGAATTAAAACTATTATTTTCTATAATACCATTGACTCTCTTTTGATTAATTCATTTCATCAAGTATCTACTTGACTAATCGAAATACGAATTTTCTTTTTCTTAATTAGATAATGAAACACTATGTATTCAATCAATTTCATCTACAGATCTTGTTTAAATATGAAAGGTCGATATTATTTTCATAATGAATTACAAGAGATACATACCATATTTTCTTTTTTAATTGAAATACTATTTCTATATAATTGTATTAAGATACAAAAACTCATGTTAACTTCCTAACAAGGATAGGAATCAATTATGAATAAAAAGAATTAGATAAATATAAAAAAAGTTGATTGAAACATATTTCATTCATTCACTCGTGCCATCATGGAATCACCCACCAATTTGGTAGCCAACGGAATAACTGTCTGTAGAAGACAGTCGTCAATTCCATGATAATAAATGTCTAGATAATTGGGACAGGATAGTTCATCGATAACTTCTATATAAATATCACATCTTTTAATTATCTATATATATTATATATTGTCTTAAATTAAACATAAATTGACGAGATATTTTTTCTGACAAAAAATACTGGATTATTTTGCAACTAACCTGGTTTTGATTTATAAATATGTTTAAACAATTAGAATGAGATAATCATAGTTTCTTTATTAACCATATCAAAGTATTTTGAATGTCTTTTCAACTTTTTGGATCCATTGCCAATTTTTATGTTTTAGGTATCTTTTTATTTACTAGCTAATGATACACTTACACCAAGACAAAGATTGTTAGATAACATCAACCGAGATCTTGAGGAGCTAATTGCTTAAGACGACTGGCATTCCATTGCTCAAGATAGAAAGGCTCGAAGATCTATTGTTTTGGAGGCAAAGGTCCTGCAAGGGCTTTTCGGCCATCGGAAGTAAGGAAGTAAATAATTATACACTTCAGATAATACATTTAAATAATAACTATGTAAAAGACACAATAACATATAAGTTATGCATGACTAAGTAAATTCACAAGCCAAACCATACATCAGGTAAACACTAATTGGAATCTGGAGGATAAAAATACGAAAGATGACCAGGAATTTTCAGAGAGCGTTCATATTTTTTGCTTCACTATTCAGATCATCCAATAAGTTGAACCTAAGTATATATAATAACTTTCAGTTTGTTCATCTCTATTTAATTTTTCCACGTAGACGAGCACCTGTTGCTATAGTCATATTCTTCTCTACGACTATAGTTCTACAACTAGTAGAAGGGAGAAATTATTTTTTATACATTTTCGAAGCTACATATATTATTATTTACAACCGTTCAGGTAGTTTCTCTATGTAGGTAGTACAACATTCAACAGAACGACACTTATGCATCTCCCAAGCGATTATTTTATGTTTAGACCTTGTCAAAAGAACACGGGTGTCTTCCTATCAAATATTCTCGAAAAATTGGTGAAAGAAATTTTGTTGAGCCAACCAGTAAAAAATCATAATATTTTTAGATAAAACGTTCAAATATTAAAATATTTAAAATACTGTTTTTTGTTTTAATTTCCGCAAAAGAAAAAGTAATTTATAAAACAACTCGTCAATTTGTTTTAAAAACGAATACGCTTATATCGCGAAGGCATAGTAAGTCAGCGACGTAAGAATCAAATCTTTGATCTTTTAATTAAGAGTTTGAGACTTTACTCTTTCGTTATTAGGATGTTTGATGTTATTGACCGAAGGTACGTGTTGGAAGCCCATTTCAAGGTGATTCCATCTTCAGGCGTAATCGCTTCATCAGAAGATTGCCTTTCTTCTGGGCGATTTTATTATCTATCCTTATTAGTATTTGGAAACTCTCGACTTCATTTTCAGACGATTCAAAAAACTCACACACAAAAAAATTAACTTTCTTCTAATTGCCTGAACTCGAGAGTCTCTTAATACTACTAAGTATAATTAATTATAAAGTTACTTGGAGGTTAACTATATTGCTTTTTTTGTCCAATTCACCTTCATTGTTAGGAATGTTTACATGCCAGATTATGTGAATTGGACAATCTGTTGTTTATAAATACCTTAAAAAAAACAATACTTACTTACTTCCGATGGCCGAACAGCCCTTGTAGGACCTTTGCCTCCAAAACAATAGATCTCCAAGCCTTTCTATCCTGAGCAATGGACTGCCAGTCGTCTTTAGCATTGAGCTTCTCTAGATCTCGGTTGATGTAGTCCAACAATCTTTGTCTTAGTCTGCCTAACGGTCTTTAAAAAACAATGAAATTTATAAAAATACAGTGTAATATTACGATAAAAACTTTACCAAGAGGCTACTATAAATTCATATCCTTACATATGTTGTAATATAATATATGCAGATATATACTTCTCAATTTTTATGACCTATCATTGGATCAAACTGGAACATCTGTTCCGATCCAACTTCCAAAATATTATTTTATCCCATCACATGTATGTAATGCCTACCTAGCAAGCGGCAAGTAGTAGAATCAAAATATAGACATCATCGCTACGACTTCAACATAGAAATGTACGACCGAGGAAAAAAGATTGACACAGTTCGATATTCAAATTCTTGTATCAAAGCTATTTCTTCGTCAAACTTTAATGTATCGACTGACGGTTTTAGGTTTATATTAATACCTAATTCATTTATGAAACAAGATAAACTTATTATAGTTTTTCCACTGTTGACTTTATTAATTTGGAGCCGGTCTCATCTTCAATCAAAACTAAATTAAAGCTATATTATAAAAGAAGGTATGAGAGAAATTGAAAACAACAAAAACATAAAGAGATAAGTTTTCATCAGGTAAAGTCAACAATGTTATTATAATTTTGAGCCGCTGTGGACGTTTTTAAATTCAAAATCTCCAGCATTTGCCTTTGTACGATAACGGGAAAACCACAGAAAAATCCTTATCAGAGATGTGTATATTTGCAGAGGTTGGCTGCTCTTGTTCACCAACAATTTAAGAATTTGATGTATTTATATAAAACAAGGAGATGGAGGTGAATTTTGGAGGAGGCCAAGGCTCACAACGGGCTGTAGATCAACTGATGATGATGATGATATAAAACAAGTTATTAGTTATTTTCGTCAAACTTATATAACTCGAGTATCCTCAAAGAGTTAGCGGCCATCATCACCTGCTTAATTTTAATTTTTATTTTTAACCATCAACTGAATTTTCGAACCCGAGATAATTGCTCTGATCCATTCATTCATATATCGCAACAAGGTGATATTTTCCCATACTGAATGCTTTATATCGTTACCTACCAAAAAGAGTGTCCTTTTTGGACAACGTTTATCGGCATCTTAACAAAAGTGAAGATACATTTCATTCTCCAATTGTACCCATCTCAATTACTCAATATTCCAACCATGTCCTATGGGGACATGCTATTATTCTTATTATTATTCTTATACATGTCTACCTCCTAACGTGGAGAAGCGCGTGACTTTCTTCATGAACCATTTAACTCCTGAATTATGGAATATGTACCCAACTACCCACATACATAACACTTTTACTGCATAATCATATTACTGTGTACTCATACTATACTGATATTAGATTTATGTGAATCTTAGTTTATTCCGCATCATAACATTTTTTATTGGAAGATGATTCTTGTGTTGCGAAACTAAAAAGGAAATGGGGCAGTCGCGTGTAACGCAGAGAAGACGGAAAATAGAAACGTTAATGAATTAAAGAGCAATGATGGAAAGACAATAAATTGACGATATCAATTTGTGGTGTGAAATTAATGAGTTACATAGATGTCATTGGAGATTTTTGTAAAAATAACTTTAGAAAAATTTTTTGTTTTAGGAAAATAATAAATATAAAAAACTTCAAATTGAGCGTATAATTGGTGTAAAAAACACTAAGTTTATTTCGCAAACTGTTTGGCACAAATTATAACTACTTTGGAATTTGTTTTGTTATAAGCTTAAGATACATAGCACACATATATAAATGTACCGATATATACATCGCCTGTTCAGTTCCATAGCTCAACAAGTCGAAATTTTAAATTAATAAGTAATATGTACACACAATTAACAATTATCTTATTCCACAAAAAAACAACTATCAATAAGACACTGTTTACTTTGCATATTCAATACTTAGTTACAGAAAAAAATATAATGTAGGCACCTATTATCTCCTCCACAAATAATGTTTCAAAGTATGTCTTTAATAATGCGATTTTTATATAGTATATTTCACTGTCTGTTGCGCTTTTAAAGCATAATATAAACACGCATACATACCTACAAACCATCACGCCACTTCCCTCGAGGGGTAGGGAGAAAGGATCGAGCGCCACTTCCTTCTATCCTTGCATACATCTTACGCTTCCGTCACTGTCATACAATTCCTCATGCATGCTCACCTGGGCCCGAAGTCAATACACATTTTAGCGTAACGTTTTCCTGTCGTTATCTTTCAAATATATACGATGTTGCGAGAAGTGTCAATTTTCGTAGCTAATATACACAATAGTAACGAAAATTGTCACTTCGGCGAATGGCGCGGAGGCTAACGCACTTGCTTTTGAGTCACGAAGTCCCGGGTTCGATTCTCAGCCAGGGCAAAATGAAGAATGACTTTATTCAAATTATCCTGGGTCTGGGTGTTACATGTATAAGTGTTCATTGCATTGTATATATGTGTATCGTCGTGTTAGTACCCATAATACAAGATTCATATCTGAATTTGGGACTAGCTCGGTCTGTGTGAATTGTCTATACATGTTATGTTATGTCATCGTCTATATTCGAACGATAACGACACGAAAACGTAACGCAAAAATGTGTTTTGACTTCGTTCCCTGTTCAATGTGCTCAACACGTTACATCCTGTAGGATTTGATTTAAATGATCTTGCCATTTGATCCCCGGACGTCTACGTCTCCAAGCACTATTCCTCTCAGTCAAATATAAATATACTAAAATTACAAAAATGTCGATTTCTCGAATATAAAACATTTGTTCTTGTTAATTTATGGAACTGGGCAGTCGATATATTATTTACTTTATACTTATACTTTACGCTTAAAATACTTTATCACATATTTCCATTGTAAATAATGTAAAAGCGTTCAACAAAAAATATATTATTTAATTCGGAGAAGATTGAATTATGAACGCGTCATTTAACATGTTTGGCTTTTGCGGTGGCACATACTGGAGAGCTAATCCATGGGTTAAATTCACAAAGAAGATCAATAGACATTGTAAATCAAAACCAGCTTCTTGTCTGCACGAAAAAAATATTTGTGTTTTTATTTTTTTTAAATTAAATTTTCATTATTTGATCTTCAATGAACCTCTCGGAAACATAAGGTAAACACACACTCAACCATTCATTTTTTACAAATCGAGTGAAGTGCTTTATCTATTTCATTCCAAAAGTTCTGAAATCGATTTGAAAAAAGTTTAGATCACTTAAAGACTGTCAATAGGATCATTGGATGCTTATACTAAGAATACAACTTTTCCTTTTATTTGTATAGGAAGAATCACTCATTATGTAAGATATTGGCTACCGAGAACACTCCAAGAGGTTGTTGGGTGACTCATGGCCATAGTCATACATGCTAGATTTTCATGTTGTGTACAAAAAACTTTGGTAGCATTTCACTGGACTAAAATCAGTAACATTATTATGAAGCAAGGTATACACTCGCACAAAACAAATTATTTGATTAGCTAAGCAATGCTTACTAGCGGGACTCCTATTATGTTAATATAATACAATAATAGACAATACATAGCCTCAAAATATACTTGGCTTGAACATTGTTGGCAATTTATTTATTTTTTAATTAATTAATTTATTTATTTGATAAATAAACGGCAATCTGCCTTTTACAATAGGTATAATACATAAATATGACAAATCAATAATAAAAACAGTAGGTATATAAAAAAATGCACTAATACATTCAAAAAGAAAACAAAACAAAACCCATACATAACAGAAATACAACTCAATATTATGACGAATAGCTGTATCGCACGGGTAATGGGTAACAATACATACAAAATACATACGAAACCATACTCATACTTCTACCAAATTTGAATTTATAGTATTAAGATTATTTTCCTTCTGCTTGTAGTATATCGATGATCTGTTTCGTTGGAATAAGATTCCGTATGCGACGCTGAAACTATCCTCCTATCTCTTAGATGACCTTTCTGGTAATCGCAGGCTTAAAATTATTACGTTCGCAAAAAACACCCGACAAAGAAACGATCTCCCTCTAACTGTCTTCTTTTTCTTATGGCCCGCTAGACTTTAATCTCGAGGGTCCGAAGTCATTTTGCGTTGTCTGTTGGAGAGTGGAGGTACGTCCTCTATAAGTTTTCGGGAGGCCTGGAAAAAACATGAATGAGCTATGAGTGACAATTGATTGGACACGAAGATCTTTTATAGAGCAATTAAAGTTTCTCAGTTATTAAGCCCATCACCTTAGATGTGAGTAGTTTGGAATCAATCCATTTATAGTGAAACATCAAAAGATTCCAAAAACTAATTGAATCAAATTTTTAAATTACTTAGTGGTGTAGTATATAATAACTATAACTAAATATTTTAAAAATGCTTCGTTTTTACCACATTGTTAGTGCCAATAAAATTAAACGAACCAAATTTTAATATTAAGAAAGAAATCTTTTCATTTCTTGCATAAGTTTTACAGGGGTCGACTTTTTCGAATAATAATAATCTTTATTGCACAAAATTAATATACAAAGAAGAAGAAAAAACATGGTATCATAACAACAGAATACATAATTTTGTGCAATGGGCGAGTTTATCATTTTAGTACACATTTTGCCTCGAGACACGTTGTTCACGCGTTATTCTACAAACCACTAACAATTAACAGTGTTTACATATTTTACGAAATTGAGTTATAAAATATCCAGTGAGTTAGTTTATTTGTATTGCTGTGTTTATTTTCCCGTTATCCTTGCTACTAATCAAATCATAAATGAATTAAATAATGTCGTGCTATTTGGTGAGCAACACAAACAACACAGCACTGCTGTAAATAATTTGACTGGCGTATTTTATTTACGTAAAGTTCTTTGCGTGGTGGCGATTGCAGTTCAAGGCTGTGAGTATTTCACCTAATAAAATACCTTAAAGCACGCAAACAAGTATTTGAATCGTACTTACATTGATAACTTTTAAAAGTATGAAGACAGGTACTACACAATGTATATTTTTCATCGTCTTTTGTCAATATACCTAAGTTCATATTATAAAGGAATTTCTTGTTCCCGCTATCTGGGGGTCCATTAAGCCTAGGAACTTCCTCGAGAAATATCTGTACATCACTGTTTCCAGCACATTTGGTCACTTTCAGTTTATTCCTTTTACATACACGTCTGACGCTGATTTTGTTATTTATTTCATTAAAGGAAGTATTATTCCTGAACAATCATTTAAGCATAAACTATTGAAGTAACTTATAAGTGAAGTTGTTTTTTATTTATTTGTTATAATCAATCATATCATATATGTATCATATCATCGCCCTCAACGCTCCTCTCGGGAGCACAGGGCAGAAACCAGCCTCCTCCATTCAGAGCGTCTCTGTGCCAATTGCGTCACCTCTTTCCACGACATTCCTTGTGCTCTGCGCGTTATAATCAATACATACAATATAACTACATAATAACGTCAATCACAATACGGGTTAATACTTCCCAAAATGAGCAAAGCTTGTGTTTTGTGGAGGATTCCAAATACTTCATTAATTATTTGCTCATTTGATAATATTTCAAAAATAAAATGGTAACTTTTCTTTAAATCACACATTTAAATATAATAAATAGTATCATCTTTATGTAAAAATTGATGAATAAAAGAATAATAAGAAAAACACATTTTAAACTGAATATTCGTTAGCGAGAAATCAGATCATTATTTACTCTTATTTCAAGAACAAATAACGTCCATTTTACATTTCATTTATTCTTACACGTAAATTTAAAAAATGTTTTTCCATCCAATGTAGTTACCGCAAAGTGAACTAAAAAAATATTCTTAAAATGAAAGAGAAAATTACTTATCAAATCGTTGAATGGTCTCGTTTCTCTTTAAAATATTGCGTAAACGAGAAAAAGGGGACGATCATCAGGTAAAATGAAAGTTTTCGTACTTAATATTACTGCCAATTTATATTACGACCATCCTTCAGAGTTTAGAAAGTATTTTTAACTGTTATCCTATTCCAAGAATATAATCCATTACGGTGCCACTTAGAAAGAATTTAATGGGTAAAGGTCTTGTCTTCATTTGAATGTAAATGTGACTCAGATGGGCTCTTAAGATCTTTTGGTCTAATTCATAAGGGAAATATTGAAGCTCTAATGCTTTGGTTACGGAACATCATTTTTCCATGTGACCTCTTTTTAAATTTGTATAAAATTCATAAATATTTTGGGCACGTGCCACAAACAACCCTAGAAGTACGGGTCAAGATATTTCAAAGGTCTACTAAGGGACATTTAATTGCCACGAGTAAGGAATGATGCATAATATATTTCTCTGGCTATAAAAATATTGTTTTTTTTTTATTTTGGTACATATTTGTATTTTTATTTATTTTATGTATTTTAATACATAAGAAGACCTCCAACATGACGCTCTCACGACATTGGAAGAATCGCTGATGACTGGTTACAAAAAGCTAAGGACAGAGATGCCTGGAGATATAATATTTATTTATTTAAACATACACGGCAAAAAGCCTTTTACATGTTAACAAAATACATACATAGGCACAACAATGACATAACAATATGTAAAATAATTTATGGTGTCGAAGATCAAACAGTAATCAGAGAATACTATAATAACAATTAAAAGTTGTATATTGAGTTCGTCGGTAGCCTGGAGGTAGAGTATCGGCCTCATGAACAAGGGGTCCGCGGTTCCCTACCAGGTGCTGGCAAACTCCCCTTTCACGACACAAGCTTTTAGCTTACTGTGAAAGGTGTATAAGGTTGTATTTGGGTTTATAACAAAACCCAGATATATCTTTAAAAAAAAAATTATAATAATAAACAAAATAAGTAAAAACAGTATCATTATAAAATCAATAGGTACATTATAAATACGATCAATGGAATAGGAATTTTAAAATTATTCAATAAATCAAAATGAACGAAATCAATACCACATAATAATAATAATTTAATAATATGATAATAAAAATAAAAAATATACTAATAAAATAAAAATGAAATAATAATAATAATAAAAGGAATCCAAACTAATGTCTCCAGGCATTATCCTATCCCATATTATGGGGTAGGCTTATGTTCAGCAGTGGACAGGAATAGCAGCAAAAGTAAGTTAGTAGGTATATAAAGAATTCTGACAGCCCTAACATTCCTCTCTGACAATGCACTGTTTTTTCATAAATCGCTAGATAAAATATAAATGATCCTCACAATTTTTAGCATACTTAAGTAAAATATTCATTAATATAAAATTCTTTTATTTGCTTATTGAATTTATACTTTTAATTTTAACTACATAGGTCTTAAATATAGATTATATCAATTGATCTGTTTTCAGTGGAATAAATTATTTAATTTGAAATTGGAGTAAGTATTGAAGGCGTATAATAATTGTTATAGAATGATTTAACATTGTAAAAGGCGAAAGTTGTTTATAACATGAATAAATAAATAAATAAACAAATAAAACACAATGACCACTGATTCTGCATCTATCGAATCGCTCTCTCTACTACATTCTCAACTTTCTGGTATCGTTGCTGTAGAAATGATGTATACTGAATGAAGTTCGTTATTTAGTCGAATCACATCTACCTACTTATCAGAGTAAGATTTATGTAAACACATTATATTTAATATACAAATAGGTAGGTATATATTTTAATTGATAGTCAAAAACGTATGAAAATGAATGATTGACATTTTCAATCAAATATTTACTACGTTATATAAGAAATACCTAGTATTTTGTAATTCTATAAATTACCCAACTACGAACTTCTACACTCATTGTTTTTATTTCTATGAAACCAAAATCAATGATCAAATATTTGAATCTGGATACAAATTTACTCGAAAAACATATTATTAATATTTGTTTCAAGTATTTTGTAACTTGTGTAGAAATCCTTTCGGAAAATTCCTGCCTGTAAATTATCACGCTCAAAGGCACTACACAAACACTACATAAATAAAATAAATATTTAACTTTGTAATTAAAATATCTTTACTCTTGGTTTCTCTCAATATTTTTCGTTAAAAACTGTAACTAAATCTATTCATCATTATCATCAGAATTCAACTTTTAATATCCCTTTTGGGAATACAAAGTAAATCATTCCCAACAAACTTTATCTATTTTTAACAACGTTTAAATCACAACGTTGGAAATTTCGCAAACAGAGAATGTAATTATAATAATGTTTTCAAACGCAACAATCAATACAGATAAATATAACAATATATACAAACTATTTAATCAAATAGTTTAGGAGGAGAAGAATTAAAGAGATATTTGCTGCAAACCAATCCCAGGATTGAAACCAGAGAGAGAGATTTAATCAAAACATCTTCCTTATAGAAGTAACGTGGTAAAAAGTCTATCGCAATTGACTAGCATCATCAAAGTCCCGGGAACGATTCCAACTGGATGGCAAGGTTATCAAAAGGAACTTACATATATATCCACGGTTTGTAGATACGACAGATCTGTTAAGTTGAAATGGTATGGATAATCTGGAAAAATGCAACAGGGAGTTGGTGATTAAACTGACATCTCTGCATAGAAAAATATTAAAAAAGGAATAGGCGAAATAGTCGCTCTAAGAAGAGGAAAATTGATTTTATTTAAATGCAGGTATTTAATGTACATACAGTGTGCTGCTGAAAGTACCTTGATAGTCTTAATACTTTTAAATTATACCTATTACTAAAAGGTCTCGCAACTGATACAAAGTCTATTCTATCAAAATAAGTCGAATTGTTGAAACGAATCGAACGATAAAGAACGACTACTAATTATTTCAAAATTTTAACATTTTATATCGTTGTGAATTTTACGGTTAATAATATCAGAAGGATTTCAATAAATTTGGCACACTCATATCATTTTTTATTTTCGTTTGATCTTAAAAACTCAGTACACACATACCGATATTATTATTTTTGGTTTGACTGTTCATATATTGAAATACGCCTGTCGTATCTCAAATACGACTATGAAATATTTTGTGAACATATGTTATAAATATTTATTAGTAATAAGGTATAAAAATGTACACAAAAAAACATACCATGACTATGAAAGAATATTATTATTTGGGTATAATGTATTTGGTTGTCGTTCAAATGACATCTTTCTAACCCGGTATCTTTCACCACAAATGTCTGATTTATTTTCTTGTTCTTCATAAAACAAAACTCGTGACTACAATTTTTTCAGCGTTTTTCTCAGGAATTAGGGAAAGTTTCATCTATTTAAAAAAATGTGTCACTTGTTTTCGTAACATTAAAATGCAGTTAATATTGATATTCAACAATTTTCATCTAAATCAGGTATTCACATAAAAATGTTAAAATAAATATTTCAGTTGGTTTATAACTGTTCCCGTTAAAATTTATTATTTTTTTTATTTATTTTAAAAAATGGGCAACATGCAAATGAAATTTTACACAATATAATATACATAATAAAAACTCAACATAATTATTGTACTTAATCAGCCCATCTTTGATTTCACGGTCCTTTATAACTACCAGTAAAGTACAAAACAGAAAGAAATAAATAAAAACAAAACAAATAATTTAATCATTCCTATATTATCATTATAAACAAAATATTGTCGAAAAATGGCTTTGATTTATTTCATGACAAATTATTCGTTTTCATGCGAATTATATTAGTTTTCATTGGACATTTTTTTAAATGTGATACAATCAATTTATGAGTTCGTTTCTTCGGTAACATTGATATCGATTTTTTTTTTAAATGCGTTGGTAAAAAGCATCCTTATACATTTATTCAGATTGAATTAAGACGACTAGCTACTGAAAAATAGTGGGTGTCATAAAAATTTAAACCTAAAAATTTCTGCCCAAATTAATACCAATTTTTCATGAATTTGAAATTAATTTTAGATTCGGGTTCTTAGAATTGTGAGGAATAAAAGTTCCGATTGTTTAAAATGAATTGTTATTATTTAATGCTCACATTTCGTATTTCTTTAAAGATTGAATAAGAATGGAATCCTAGGAAATTCATTTTAATGATGTAGTTTTTGAAAACGGAGCATTTTACTTATCTGGCAAAAAATATATTTTGAGAAATTTTCCAACTATTTACAGAATGGAATTTCAGAAGCGAAAGTATAAAAATGTTTAATGTATCGTTTGAATTATAAAAAAATATTATTATATAAGTGTTTTTATGGCAGTTTTTCTAACGGTATTTTTATTTATATGTAGGCGGGAACTTTGTACTTTTGATATCGAAACAAATTTTATGATCAAACGAATTCGGTCAATTACGTGGAAGTAATAGATAACGTGAATGGCTCGATGAAATAACATAGAAAACATAAACGTCTCTAAAATTATACTATATAAAACAAAAATATAGGCATACTTATCTTCGTATACAATATCAATGGTGAATGCGACACTGCGAAATAGTTACTTAAAGTTTATCTGAAAAGTATTTAAGTAAATGTATCTATCTAATTTCAGCCAAGTTTTATACTCAGCGATAAGGTGTGACATCCATCCTGAATGTCTTAATTGTTAATGAGCACTAAGAGGTCTCATACGTAACATGTTGTAAATCTACTGACAATTGACAAATATTTTTAAAAGATATATCTGGGTTTTGTCATAAACCCAAATACAATCTTATACACCTTTCACAGTAAGCTAAAAGCTTGTGTCGAGAAAGGGGAGTTTGCCGGCACCTGGGATCGAACCACATTCCTCATGTTCACGAGACCGAGACTCTATACCTCCAGGCTACCGACGAACTCTTATAATACCGACGAAGCAATATTGTTAATCGAAAGTTAAATATGTTATATTTTTTGATAAATATAGAACAAAAGAGAGCTTATTTTCAATTTATTAATTCATCAAATTAAAAACCTAATATAATTTTATGTCGGAGATATTTTTAAGATGTTCATAAGAAGCAAACTGTTTCATGAAAATCAAAAGGTTTGAAAGAAAATCAACCAGAGCTTGTTAGAACCTGTACATTTAAGTTCCTTTCAATATATATTTATTTTTATGGACTTATAAAACGTAAGACACAAATGACCCTAACTTATTCTCCTGTCATATTATCTTCTTCAGAAATGAACAAAAATGTCATGTCATAAGATAAATAAAATGTTTTATTTTAAAGACATCCTTAAAACTGATATCTTCTCTATCATAACATAAATGAAGCTAATAATAATGTTCAGCTACTCGTCGGTACATGTATGTAGCTTTAAATATTGCTGACTACATACATATTATAATCTCCCATATACAATACAATAGCCAATGCAAGGCCTTTACTAGTATTTTATTACCAAGTCATCAACGTTTAAGCCGAAAAACATATACTCAATCAAAAAACTGTATGCGTCATGTTTTTCTTTATATTCTTTCGCTATATTAAAAGTTATATGAAAGTTTTAATCTACAACCTGTACAAAATATCGGATTGAACTATTCATGCCAAATATATTTATTATTCTAGTCTTTAATCACAAGTGAGATCAGATCCTCAAGATTGGCATGAATTGGCCACGTCGTAAGATCCGGAGAAGAAAGGGCGACTAAAGGTATTCTTCAGGGTATACCCGAGGGCAGATGACCGTTAGGCAGACCAAGACAAAGATTCTTGGACAACATCAACCGAGATCTAGAGGAGCTCAATGCTAAAGACGACTGGCAGTCCATTGATCAAGATAGAAAGGCTTTGAGATCTATTGTTTCGGAGGCAAAGGTCCTGCAAGGGCTATTCGGCCATCGGAAGTAAGTAAGTAAGTAAGTCTTTAATCAGCCACGTATGGTGAACGTTCCATCTCTACTTTTAGATCATCCGAAAATAAAAATGAATTCAAAGGACTTGAACAACTACAATGATAAGGAAAATTTGGGACAAAAATAGGTATAATCTTGATAAAATATATCTTTGGAAGAATAATATATTTATAAAAAGAGCTTATTACTGTAACATTGATTTCAAATAAAAAAAAATGCGTTTCATAATTATTATGGTCTCCAAAACACCTATGTAGAGTAACTCATCTCGTCGCTTTATACCAGTCTTGTGTGTTGTGTTGTGCAGTCATTAGGTATGTACATGAAATTATTCTTTGAAATTTTCTAATTTTCCTAAAAAAATCTTATTTATAATTTTTTATTTATATAAATGCGGAAAATTGTTCGATATATATTATTACTTAATGTTTCATCATCAGCAATGTTTTTCATGAGTCCATTTCTAGTTTTAAAAGGATGATTGCTAGATCTTTGACAGATTCTGGGTCTCGGCGGGCATAGGCAGGGGTCCTCCGCTCTATTGATGTCTTCCTTTCTCCTAACCGTTTCTGTCCCTAATCCTTCCCTTACTTTAAGTTTTCTTTATAATGTATGCGCATGATTGGCGGGTTTTCGGACTCGGCAGTGATTCTTTAAAATTATCATGTTCTTTTTTTCTTTCATTGTAGTATGTTTGGTAAGATTTATTTTGTAATGTGTTAGCAAACTTTGCTGGTTTATGTGCCGATTTTTTTTTATCTATTTGTATTACCTATGTATTGTAATAACTGTATGTTTGCGTAAACTATAAAATAAAAATAAAAAATAAAAAAAAAATGTCTTACAACCCAGATTGCGTCATGTGTTGCTTTAGACCACGTCTTCATGACTGGTGCTGTTTTACCAGCACGCAAACATGTGATGCCATCCATATATCAATTTCGCAGCCTTTTTTGTTTTTCATAATCGAATTTTTCGACTATTCAATATGCACTATTCAAAAACTTTATTGAAGAGTTTTCCTTACTCATTTTGCTGCATGTTTCAATATTACCTACCTACATCTTTTAATCAAAATTTTATATGTGATGCTTGGGTCTTCATGTATGTATAAAAGATCGTACAAACCCTGGTTATACTAAGGGCCGATCTTATAAACATTATATCAAATATCCGTTAGCATTTTGGTAACGATTTTGCTGACGGATGGCAGTTTGTGAGCCAAACAAACCGACGGGTGTCTTATAAAACCTATTTGACCATTCTTCATCCACATGTTAAATAAACTGGTGTTGCTACGATTTATTGTTTTTATATGCATAGCAACGGTAAAATACACACAAATTATTGAAGTTTAACCCAAGTATATTTATTATTCTATAGTTTAACCTCGTAGCTTGAGTAATCACGTTTGAAAAATATATTATTTTGTTTAAATTCAGGAATAATTATTAGTAAAATGATTGTAGGTTGTAAAATTAAGAAATGTCATATAAACCGACGGTGTGAGTGTCAAAACCGTTCCCAAAACAGTCAGTATTGCTAACCTACAGATTTTTACCGAAATATGGCTAACGGACGTTTATAAGACGCTAAAGTTACCGATTGTCGCTTTTTTCGGTATATTTCGTCGGTTATGTAACTAACGGATGTTTATAAGATCGGCCCTTAGTACGCCATTCTCCGTTAATATTATCTATTATATACGTTGAGAACATACAGAAATCGATAAAAGTTTTACAATTATGCCCAAAGTCATAACCGTTATAGTTGTTTATCCCATCACTTACCTTTTCTTGTAAATAACTTTATTGCTTCAATGTAATAAAGTTCTAAATGCGAGTTATATAGCCGCCAAAATAGATATAGGTAGATAAGATATACCATAAATAAGTAGATTGAACATTATATTATTAATATTTCTAAGCATATAGTATCTATATATAGTGAAAAATGATATTGTCGATTTTTTCATTAAACAACGAAACAATAAAGACAAAAATTCTCTGAATTGTTTTGAACAATACAGGTAAAAAATGATTATTACTATTTAGGATGTACAAGATAAATATTTGACTCGTATAACAATGTAGGTAATAATATTGTCTTCATTTTGTCTCCTTGAAGTAAAATTATTAAAAATAATGTATCATATATTTCCCGTACAACATACATCCATAATATTGTTAGTTGACAAAACGAATGTCACATTCAATGTATTTTGAATGTGACATTCGAAATTGCTTTATTAATATTTTTTTAAGTAAAGATGAAATAAGTATCTATGCGATCTTTTTTAATAACATTGTTGAAATATCTAAGAATTATAAATAATCATCAAAACGCTGATTGTCTCAATATTGATATACGCAAGACCACTTCAAGGGTACATGTTTAAGTTTCATGTAATACGGAATTCTGCAGCTTATGGACAATATACATATTTTAATAAATAATATATCTAAATTAATATTTTCCTCTAACGTTAATTATTTTGTAAGCAGATTTCGTGTTCGGTGATTAATCGTACCATCCATGAAATCTCCTTGAAGTAATGTAACAATTATTAACATCGTGTATTTTATAAACATACTATTTTACCAAAGGTGCAGACAAATAGACTACATTCAGTTTTAAAATCCTCAGCCCGTGTTGTATATGGAGCAGATAGGTATGATAGCATTACACCTCTTTTAAAAGAACTGCACTGGCTGCCTATAGAAGCCAGAATTCAGTATAAAGTGTGTGCTTTTGTATATAAGGCTCTAAATGACATGGCCCCCACATACATTAGTGATATGTGCACTTTGAGAAGTTTGGGAGAGAGGCGGCGTGCCCTGAGGTCAGCGCAGAGTGCGGCGCATGAACTGGAGGTTCCACAGAGGGCACGCTTAACTGGTTACGGTGACCGCGCTTTTTCTGTTTCTGCCCCTAATCTGTGGAACAGACTGCCTCTGGGGCTCAGGTGTGCTGCCGACTTCCAGGCTTTTAAGAGGGACCTCAAGACCTACTTTTTCAAACTTTTTTATGAACTGTGACTGTTGTGTATATTGCATTATTTTATTTTTATTTCTGACGCGGATACATATTATTATGTATCTGAGATTATGGGTTATAAGGTTTTTGTATTTAAATTTGAATTCTTGACACAGACAACATTGTTGAAGATAGAACATTATTATCATGTACAGCGTCCTCGAGGTGCTATGGCACAAAGATGGCGCTTTAAATACTCTCCGTTATTATTTTTATTACTAGTTTTCTCTTCATGCCATTAAAAATAAGACATTCAGAATAAAAAGTATTCTCCAAAAATAAACTTTCATGGATTCATAAAAAAAAATGTAAGAACAATAATTCTACAATAATAATTGCTATTGATCGCACATTGGGAACTTACGGAAACGCCGGAGGCTTTTGCGATAGTTCGGATAATTTACACCTGGAAGTTAACACCCATTATTCGATAATTTATAACCAATAGAATAATATACAGATGCTTTATCGAATTTCCTTTGATTTATACGTGACACTGAGAAAAGAAAGAAGAAAGGAAGAACAAAAGGATCATAATATCATTATGATTTGAAACTCTGAAAAAAAGTCTTCAGTACTTTTGAATTTTGTTAGAAAGTTTACTCTGGTTTTGTAGGATTTATTGTGTCGTTATAGAAAATTGATTTTTATTTTTTCCACACAATATTTATCAAACTGTTATAGGTATTATTTATATATAAAAAATTGTTTCCAAAACCGTTCAAATAAATTGCTATGTATAGTTACTTCACCGTTTAACCTTGCTCTCGGAAACACGAGTTGCAAAAATGATTCAGTCATCCAGAGTGATTTTGTACCATTCAAGTCACTTTTGTAATGATATTCTAAAGTTTTGGTATAATTATAATGGAAAATGGGAAAGTATATATTCATTTCTTCCTTAAATAATCAAAATTGTATCAGTATTCTAATTATAATTTCTCTAATTAAAATGACTATTTGAATATTTTGGATTGACATATAATAATTATCTCACTTACACTTATACCTGTTTGACATTTAATATTTATCCTCTTTTGACATTGAATTTTTAAGTATTATTGATTGACAAAAATAATAATTATCTCATTACTTATTTTTTTACTTGTATGACTTTATATTTATGAATCCTCTACTTAAAATGAGTTGTTTGAATATTTTATTTTGACATATTTATAAGAATTGTATTATATACATTTATTTTACCAGTATTACTATTTTTGATTCGACACATTAATTGTAATTTTTTTGTCATGTTGTTGATCTCTATTCTGATTTGATTGTAAACATGTTAAAGGGTAACGCCGTGAATATATGTAAATAAATAAATAAGCTCGGCAATAAGCTCGCCAATTGCACATGATTTTTTTTTTCTGATCAATAAAGTGTTCTTATTATTATTATTATTATTATTAAATAAAAAAGTATTATCTGCCCTTTTGCATTAAAAAATATATAAAAAGACAGTGAAACCATTAAAAAAAGGAAATAAATTTTATGAATATTTTTTTATTTCTAATTGTGTTATTTATTTTTAAATGTACCGATAAAGAAATATTTTGGAGTATAGAAATTTAATATATGATGACCGAATATTGTAAAACATATAATATTTATATGTATTTTTATAATTCTATAAGCAGAGGTAACACATTAAACATTATATGCAGCAAATAGCGATGGAAGTAATTTCGGCTAACGTGATACAAGTAGCGTCATAAACGATTCATATAATCAGCAGTATATTTATTCAAATTGTTTGAGGAGAGTGAAGAGGAGATTTTTATTGGTAATGGTAAGTATGAGATAGTTTTCTAAATACTAAACGAACTATGTATGTATTCAAAATATTTATATCTAAAATGTTTTGTTATATTTCTGTTGTATCTTCTTCCCCTTGGGCACACATAAAATTAGTCCTAAGTTATGGTGGAGTCGCCTTCTTTGTTTTTCTTCGGCACGTGGCTCTGTCGTGTGCTACATTCTGGGTAACATCACAGTCTCGCATGTTCTTCCTAACCATTTCCCGCCACCTACGTTTGGCCCCTTCTTGTGGTTTTCTGGTCATTTTTACACAATATAATGTAACAGGACTGCTTATCACTATCGAGGAGGGTAGAACCAAAGGCAGAAATGGTAGAGGCCGACCAAGAGACGCTTGTATGGACCAACTGAAGAAGGACAGAATTGTGGCATTACGTAGAACTACAGAGACTATCTGAAAATAGGGAGCAATGGATAAGAACATCCAAACTCATTGCAGACCAATCCAATGGATTGTAGCTCTCTATGAATACTATATAAAACAATTTTATACATATCTATTCGTAAAAATAGATATGTATGTATTTTTACGAATACACATGCGGATTTGACTTGTGTATCTTTGCATTTAAACATTGAATAGGATTGCAATCAGATTGGGTATGTGTACAAGCAATTGATCGAAGAATTCATAGTCTATCCCAAATCAAAGGAAAATTCATCCATTCGTATGCTAAAGTCCTCTCTTTTCATACCTTGTCAGCTTTTTCAGGGGTAGTTTTAGAGGATGAAAATAACGTACACAACGCAATTTGCTGGACAAATAAATTGGACATTTTATGACAAAACTACTATTCGGCCGTTTCATATTATGTACTATGTACTGCTTACGTACCAATTATCAAACTGTATAGTTATTTATCCAATTATTCCGTATCAAACTTTGAAAATAAGAATGAGGTTTTATTACAAAAAACATATGAACTATAAGTATTCTTAAGAAAAAATTATCGGTTTTTCATAAAAAAACTTTATTCAGCGACACAATACAATAGAATATACATTTTTTTAAGTATTCAGTACGCTCTGTAAAAGTTTCATTATATATATATCCCATGAAATAACATTAATATGTTAATGTAAAACAATACTGTTTTGTACATTCAGTTTTGTTTTATCTACCTCTCCATTGAAAGAGAGTGGAACAAAAAATTAATAATTTTGATGATAAATATTTCTTTAAATATTTATATCTAAATTAAAATGAACTTTCATAGTGTTTCCTCTTCGAAAATCGAAAAGTTATTAAACAAAATATGTTCGAAGTTATAAGATACAATTCACTTATAAGGTAGGTATGCACAATTTAGTCAGATAAACCTGCGAATGGTGTGTTAGATGAAAAGCTTTTCTTTACAAAACATGTCAAAATAAAAATGTATATAGATGTGTAGGTATTAATTTGTTGGAGCTTTTGCAAGTAGTTTCTAACGTGTATTACGTTAACTTCACTTCAGTAAAAACGTTCTAGGTTTTACATGTAAATTTAATGAAGTAATTCCGGTATATAGTAAGTATGACGTAGTTTTATTTTATTCCTTGCCGCTATTTTTTTTAATTCATTTAATTGAGTTTGGATTGGAACACGGTGGATATTTTTTTCAGTAGGTACTATCTACTTTCATTATAGATACATATTACGTATTATAACAACTCGTGGATAACACTTTTCAACTGCAAGTTAATTAAACAAACTCGTTTATTTCATACTTAAAAGACACTTTCACCCATTTCGATCACTCTAACTTGTTTTGAAATATTTATTTATACTATGTAAAAACAATGTAATTTTTCTTGTTTTATAATTAAAATCAACCAATATTCTTTCCAAACTGGTGGCTTGTGAATAAAAAATAATTTTGTGAAAATTCTATAAAATTTATCCCTAGTTAATATCTGTGAAATGCAGTGATATAAGTATCAAATTAAAGAACAAGTTTGCTGGTTCTACAAATCAAAAACTTTTCTACTATGAAACACCATATGATTGTGTTTTTAAAAATATTTTGATTAGGCAATGTAGGCACCTGGCGACAATTATATTGTATTAAAAAGAATTTGTAATTTTTGAGTAAGTACGCTTCATGGAAACGACATAATGATATGTAATAAAACTTATACAAGTAACGTTAACTAAGTTTCCCGAAAAAAAGTAGCATTAAATATAATCCACATTTTTCCAGCCATAATAATTATATTATTTTACTAACTAGACATGTACCTACAGTAACTAGCGCCGTAATAGTTTCTTGTGGCGATGCTAGAATATCAATTACAATTTCACTTATTTAGTTACCTATAGAGTAACAAATAATTAGATTTCTTGAATAAATGTTACCTTAATATTTTACAGTAGAAAAAGCAAATATTTATATACATAAATTGTAAAACTTAGACCCAAAATTGATTTTTCAAAGAAGATAACTCTGTATTATCAGTTCGTTAAGTGCTCGCAGAGTAGGTATTTTTTTTTTTTTTTTTTTAAAAAAGATATATCTGGGTTTTGTTATAAACCCAAATACAACCTTATACACCTTTCACACTAAGCTAAAAGCTTGTGCCGTGAAAGGGGAGTTTGCCGGCACCTGGGATCGAACCACGGACCCCCTGTTCTGAAGGCCGAGACTCTACCTCCAGGCTACCGACGAACTCTTTTTTTAATTTAAATAAACCTTAAGTTTTTTAATGAGAAAAAAGACGGTTGTCAGAATATAATTATACATTTATTATATTTGTTGAGTATATTACCTTGTCAGCCATTCTTTGCAAAACTTTAGAATAAAGAATGGTCAGAGGGCTGGTGGGCTACTCTAGAAAATCTGACTAGGACAAAAAGATAATATCACACATACTGTGTATTGACAACAATGGTTAGAAGTGGCAAGAAATCATTGAAGTATCGATGGATAGAATAAAATGTACCTACTCGTATATGGTTATGTTTTAACATAGAAACATAACAGTCAATCGACATTACATCATTATGAACTGTTTTGGTATTTTTCTCGGCATGCTGTCTCTATCTTTAAGTTATCAATTAACTAATTAGTGAAACGAATAGACATACAATCAACGATACTTGTTCATTTCACTTTACACACAATATCATGGGTAATAATGTATTCAAGTAACTTACTACATATTTTCCAAGTATTTTATTATTAAGCTTACCAGATGATTAATTAATCTCGACTAAACCTACATAAATAGTTCCCCCTATGTTAATATAAATATGTATTATCTTATGATTAATAATCTATGTAAATAGTTTTTAAGTCCTTCTACGAAGATAATAACAATTATTAATAAACTTTAAAGACTAAATTTTCCAGTAGCCCGAAGTAATAATCCCAGTTGTGTCTAAGTATCTTGTTGGGGTTCTTCGCTTCTTTACCTATACAAGAATTAAGTTATATTATAATTTATTTATAACACATTATTTTGTTTTATAGTTGTTTGGTAAACGCTGTTCGGCATCATTTTATCCCCGGAAAGCCCAAAAAAGAAAGTTGCCTTACTCTTGTCTATAACATTTCGATTGTCCTATAAAAAGTATCCAGAAAAGCCAGTTAACTTACATGCGCAATATGTGCGTCAAATGATTATTTATTTTATTTATTTATTCTTTACTGGACATTGATTACAAACAATTTAACATATTAATATAACAATTTTAAAACAATCAATATAATTATTACAGGGGCGAGTTTATCGCAGATCCGCGATTTTTTCCAATTAACCCTATTAGGCAATTTTATATTTAATTTAATTACATTTAATTTATTAATATTGATATTTCGTTCAATTGATTATATATTGTAATCGCTGAATTATTATGATAAAATAAACAGTGAGCGTTTTTATAGACGCATAAGGTTTAAATGAAATTATTTTTAATGATCCATTCATAGTACAAAAAGCCTCTACATTAGTAAAATTGATATTTTTAAGCAGATAGTAGATGGAAATTCTTGGTCGAAGAAATAGAAGAAATATTATTGGTTGGTATCTACGTACACTCCTGTAGCTGTAGTTCTATAAAGAGTCATATCTTAAGCTGATTTAAAATAAAAATGATAGTTACGGAATTCCTTCACAAGTGTTCACAAAAAAAATAATAACAGATTTTCAAGGGTATGGTTTGAATTTGGTTGAATTACTCAAACTATCATCTTACTGTAGCTACGAGTATGTACTTACTAAAATATGTTCCAAAGTTCATCTTTTCCTTAAAAAGCCTAATATGTATGTTACGATGTGTATCAAAACAACAATTTCCAAGGAAAACAAAACTTTGGTAAAATTTATATCTACCCTTCAGATTGTCACATAAGTGATTGTACGAAAAATAACAAGAACGATAATATATAACAGTCCCAATATAAGTAAAAAATAATATTTTAGATCGTTCGCAAATATATTTATCAGTTATCAGTTTTTAACACTATATTTATCTGTCGTAGACAACTTACAGAAAAGACAACTCTCTTTATGCAAACTTCCATTCAATTCAGAGGGTTCCTTGATAATAAAATGTAAGCATAGACATACTAGACCTGCAATTCAGTACATTATAGCGGAATATTCGTGTTCCAACTTAAGGCATTAATAATAACAATAATAATATTATGCTGTCTCACTCTATATCATTAAGATGATAATGGTTATGCGCTGTCTAACAAACCGTCTCAAAGGACGCTGGTTTAAAACTGGCTGTAAAATTTGATCGGCTGTAGGACCGATTTTTTCTTTGAATTACCTATCTAGTATATCTTTGGTTGTAAGAGCAAAATTTAACAAATGTGATATAATTATTGTCTCCTTTCAACACGTAATGTCATTACGTTTTTCAAGGTTTCTTTTTGAATTTATTTCGATTTTCTTTCGAAAAATAGATGACATGGTGTCCGAGCATATAGCCGAGCTTTGTTTTATAATTCAATATTCTTAATTTCTATAGATGGTGTAAGCTTTATTAACCTTATAAAGCTAATAGGTACACAGTAAAACTGTAGATGGGTAACCTTGCTATTTTATCCCTTTAAAAGTATTGTCCTAGCATCTCCTTCTATTGTTATCATTATGATGTGTGTTTTCGTTAAACTTTAACTAGATTATTTTGTGGTTAACCTTCGACAAAGCTCCTCAGTAGTCTATCTCTACTTTCTACATGGTATAATAGGTACTTACTCCATGCAAAAACAACGTTAAAGTAATAATGTTATACATAATCGGCTTAACCGTTTCGAGTCGCTGAAAATTTAATTAAAATTATCCTACTAGTTACTTTATTAGTATCATCATCATTAGGTGTATATTGTACTAGAGATGTAACAAATAGTTATTTGTCATTTTATACCGGATAACCGTATATTTGACCATTTTCGCGATTTGGTAACTATCGTTGATACCATAACGATTTTTTTTCTTGACTCTTTTTAGCGCAGAACGATTTTATTAACTGATAATTTTAAAAGAATATTATTATGTGATGAGTTTTGTACTATGTTTAATCACTTTGCGGACCTGTGTGATAATTGAAATTAAACACAAAAAAACTCGTCATAAAATTATGGCACGTAAATATTACATTGTAAATGGCAATAAAATTGAAAATACCTACACATGAAGCTGTCATCGAGGAATATAAGAGAGAATATCGGAGCTTTCGGCAAGTCGTCCGGTAGCTTAATTGGACAAAGCACTCCTCGCGACAAGGTAAGGGGTGCGGGTTCATGTCCCATCCGGGGTACTACCGAATAAGATGACTAAGCCTTATACGGTAGTTTCATATTTTAAGTTTACAAAATTGAAAATATTTTTATAGGTGGCGTAGGCTTTGTAAATATGCTGGATTTTTCAGAATCTGGGGCTTTTTTAGCTCCCATCTTTATAACTATTATAACTATATCAAATTAGTATAAGAACATGGTAAAATTTATGTTATAATTTGACAAAATATACAGCCTATGTTTTGATTATTTAATGTTAAATTTTTTTAACACAACAAAATTAAACAAAAGTATTTAGATTATCAAATAAAATAAAATAAATATTTATTATTTTTGTTTCGTGTTACGTGTCTCAACAGTAACACGAAACAAAAATAATAAATATTTATTTTATTTTATTTGATAATTTAAAATGAAGTGTTACAAAGTAAATGCCGATACAATTAATGAAAAAGTATTTAGTTTTTTTTTTATGGTTCAACCATATTTGGGTGCAGATGACATAACCAATCAGATATCTTGATTGGAGAACCAATTTTACACAATGTAACGTTGTGCAAAATGTAATCGAGAAACGATTGGTGAACCTTACATCGTGACAGTGAGAATGGTGGAATTGGTGAACGTTGTCCATGGACACCGAAAGTGATCACTTGACCCAGCCTAGAGCCAATTCGTATGCATTGGGAACGCCTTTTTCATTTTATCCGATTACATTTTTGCAATATGTTACATTGTGTAAACATGGTTCTTTAATCGAGATATCTGATTGGTTAAACAAAAGTGTCAGTTTACTATCCGGTATCATCTAGGACAATTATTAATTATTCAGGAAGGATAGATGATAGTTGCCGAATGTCTGATACATTTCTATTATAATATATACAACATTTCACTATAAAATAAATGTCGGTATTTAGATGTTTGTATATAGTATTATTATTAGCTTTATTAATAATAATATGATTAGAATCTAATGATATTAAAATCCATTAGGAAAGAAGCTTTATACTACATACTTTTGTAAAGTTACATTTCTATCAGCTACATACTTCACTCACTATTAATTTCCTTTGAAATCTTTTCCACGCAAACGTCTAGAGTACCTATTATTAAAATAATTAGTCTTTCATTGATCTAGAGCAATTATTAATATATTATAGATAATAATTAATGTAACTAAAGTCCCTTAAAAACAAATCTTTATCTAAATACTAAATTTGAAAATTTAACATTATACGTTCAATGACAAGTTTTTGACATTTATGTACATGATTTTTTCAAGTCTGTTCTATATGTTTACTCTCTCAAAAATATTAATGTGAAATTAATTAATTATGTAGGTAGTTTACCGATGATATTTATACCAATTTTTATAATTAATGAGTAAATATTTATTGGTTGACCATATATTTATCTACCATTATCAGCGGTGGGCAAACAGTTGATCGCGATTAACCGGCCAATCGCGCGAATATTTGTTTAAAAAAAGAACCTCAGTTCTAAATCTTCTTCCTGGCACTGTCCCAACTTATTGCCGCTGAAGGCTGTTGGATTCAATAATAATTTTAATAAAAAATATAAATATTGATGTTTCTCTACCTTAAGGGGATATTGAAAGTTTTACAGTAGTTTAAAAGATTCCCACGAGGCGGATTTGGCCGGCCGGCTATTCAAGCTGCCCATATGGCTCGCCCGTGAGGACAAATTTTTGTTTGAAAGTGCGGATAAATAGGAGTCTTTGACTCCTAAGATATCCGGGTGTGTGGAGGGTCCTTTCAATATATTGGAGTCAGCTCTTCTCGTTCTGAGGTTAAACATTCTTCTGTTTCTTATATCATCTTCATCCAGGCCATTTCTCCGCAGGATTCTCAATTCTGAATCGTGGAATAAAAACCTTTAACAAAACCGAAAAAATCATAAAACATTTCAAATTATTTTACCCTTTATTAAAATTTGGTGACGGAGGAAAGAAATTAAGATTTTAGAGGAAATCATAAAATTCTGAGAAAAAGAGATCTCTTTTTGCTTGCGAGTCGATCACTTTTCGTCTTATTTTATTGTAAGATCATCGATGATATAATTCTGTTCACCCCTAATCTATGTTCATCGATCGACGGATCTAAGAGGAAGATTGTACATAATAAGAAACTTTATTGTCCACATATGACAACATTTCTCTCAACAGGGGTAGGTATCATCTAGTGCAAGGGTGGCCAACCTGCGGCCCGTTGGATGTCTAATAACTTGCGGACCGCAAAGCATATGCACACTTTTTTTAGTAATAGTCGGTACAAGTACCGTTACTTTTTTGAAAGATGTATTTCGAGAAAAAATTCTTAGAGAAAACCGAGGAGTTTTGAAACATTTCAGATTCCTATACCATTTTGAAAATTTGAAATTTTAAGGCGAAGTAAAATTATTAAATGTTCCATATAATGTTGGCCACAACATCAGGCACCCAGGACTACTCATCGCCATCGCGGAGGGTAAGACCGAGGGAACAAATGGCAGAGGCCGACCAAGAGACGCATATATGGACCAACTGAAGAGGGACATGAACTGTGGCTCATACGTAGAGCTTAAAAGACTGGCTGAGAATAGGGAGGAATGGAGAAGAAAAACCAAACTCGTTGCAGACCAATCCAATGGATTGTAACTAAATATATATATATAATGAGTATATTGTTGTTCAGCCCGGTAGGAAATCTCATTTCTAAAATTGTCCCAGCTGCTGAAAAGGTTGGCCATCCATGATCTAGTGGATATTTTTATAAATCTAAATCTCTTCGTTCCATAAAAATGAATCATTCAGGAGGGTTGTATGTTCCCATTTAAACGAAAGCGAAAATTATTCAAAATAATTTTGATAAATGAAAAACTCATTTCGATTGGAATGGGTTAAGGCCTAACGTAATGTATGTTATGATTTGAGATTTTACCTTTTATGTTACTAAAGTGATGAGGAACTTTGGCATATAAACATTCATAAATACGTAGATATACTTACACCCTACAATATTTTTTTTATTTTTCTTTAAAATTATTTATATATTTCTAAGCACACAATCACGGCATTTCCCACGAATAGGGCTGCCAGCGTACTAACTGTATGTAATAAACATATAATTTATCCTCTTCGTGGGAATAAAACTTACCTACATCTTCAATTAAGCGATGAGTTATGCTACCCATGTCCTAATTTATTTATTCATTCGTTTTCACTGTATGTATATTGATCACAATATATACAACTACAACTCGCCCTCTGTACATTGAATTGTATAACTGATATTTTTAAGATATTCTTTTATTTTGTAATATTGTAACCAATTTTCAGTGAAGAATAAAATAAATAAAATTTAAGGTTTTGGGTTATTTGGAAGAGATCACGCCTCTGCGGTAAATTTGCCCTCTGTTTATTTATTTTATCTATTTTGAATGCATTTTTCTATACAATTAATTGTATGTATTGTGATCAATGTACAGTAAAGAATGAATAAGCAAATTATTAATTAAGACATGGTTGGCATACCTCATCGCTTAACTGAAGACACAAAATGTATTAAATTGTTATGTTTTTTGAATACCTGCCCTTTTGAAATGTTTTAAATATCTTTTCAAGTACAAAGAATCGCTTGAGGGTATTTGATTTTCACGTTTCAATGATTTTTACAAAAGATCAAGGACTACGTTTCACAGAATCAACGAGTATGTATCTACGTTATTCATTACTATCTAAAATATGTTTACAAAGTTACAGAGACAATAATAATTATTTTATTACTTCTACTCTCTAGAAATTCCAAGATATAAGTTGTTAACTCTAATTAATTTATTAATGAAACAAGTATCTTAAATAATTATTTATTTTTCCAGATATTTGATTCGTAATTGATCCACAATAATTTACCCAGGTACTTACATACATACATCTTCTTCCCCTTGTACTAGTTGGGTCGGGGGTCCATTGCGCCTAGGTACCTCCTCCAGAGATCCCTGTCCACCGCCGCTTCCAGGACCTCTGGTCACTCCAAACCAAGTCTTTCAACACACAAGTTTGACACCTGCCCTTGTCAGCTTCTTCTAGGGCGGCCCACCAGTATTTTGCCCTCTCCCACAGCTTCCAAAGATCTAAGTGGTAGTCTGTCTTCTGGCATACGGAGAACGTGACCCAGCCATCGCAACTGTGACATCTCTATATGCAGGAGTACCGGTTCCACCTTGAGAGCCTCACGAACATACGTATTTCTTATACGGCCCAGGAATTTATAAGCAAAATTACTTTTGGTTATGGAAACATAATAGAATTCATAATTACCTACTCTCGAAGTATTATATTTTAATGAGTTGAAGTTTTGATTTAATCGGGTGTCGGAAACTGGATCTCACTTGCTCAGAAATGTCAATGATTATGCACCTTGAAAGCGATGGTTTTTGGGTTTGATTCCGATCGTGAACAAAACGTTTTTGTTCGTTTTTCATCTAGAATGATATTAATCCAAAAATGAATATATTTTCTTCAACCAACAATTAAAGTTTATTTAAACTGAAATTTATCTTGTTATATTCAAATTCAGTAATCACCCCACTGCTAAATATAAGTCTCTTCAATATTCTTCTAGAGTCATTCTATGTTTTCTAAAGTGGAAACATTTCTCTCATCTCATCCCATGGTATTCATTTCACAACTCTGGATTTTAATTTGTGTTTCTTGTTTTGTTATATATTGTAAGCGCGCTTTGCGATATTTCGGGCACATTGCAAGAAGAGAGCATGACAACCTGGAAAAAGTGATTATGACTGGGGTTGTAGAAGGGAGGAGGGTAAGGGGCAGAGTGCCAATAAGATGGAGCGACCAAATTAAGGAGGCCACACAGAGCTCACTTCACGGGGCCTTACACATGGCGGAGGATCGCTCAAAATGGAGACAGATGGTCTACAGAACGAGGCATGATGGTCACGATCCTCAGGATTGAGGGACCGATAGAAATGATGATATATTGTAAAATAAAGTCCATAACGACTCACGTCGAAATCATTTTCGAGATTTTATAAATAATTCAAGAATATCAGTATGCTTATTAACCACTGTACCACCAAGAGTAGTAAAAAAATCGGTAACGATTTCCCACCTGTGTGCGCTCATTATATGTTGCGGTAAAAACCATTATATATTTTCTGTTCTCTGGTACCACAATGCATTTTGCAAACAAACCGCAGAACGAATCAAACAACACGCGGAAACTAGCAATATGTTAAGCAATACGATAATTATTCAAATAAATAATTAGGTTTTTGGTGACTATAAATAATTTAAATGTTATTAAAATATTGTATAAAATGTTTTGTGGAATAATAATTTGTATTATGATTATGTACAATGAAAGATTAAAAAAGTATTTCAGTGTGCTATTATGAATAACGTAAACAATTTCAATTAATCTTGATATTTTTTAAAACTCACCGTGTATGTTAAGGTCACAATAAAAAGGCATCATATTTGTGATCTTCGTAGCTTTATAATAACATATAGTATTCATATCAATGAAATATATTTAATTTGGATGTAATACCTACTTATGTATATAAAATACTTACACACAGGTTCATTATTATTTCATGAAATTCAGTATAGAATAAGAGTGACCGTTGCTTAATAGGGTGTTGAGACAGTTTTCATGGTTTATGTTCTATTTTTTTTTTCAAAATGTACTTGGTAATAATAATAATACCTAATAATAAAAAAATATGACTAAATAAAAAAAAAATATTTTCCAAAAAAAACTACATAACAATGGAAAAAATAATTCTGTGCAATGGGAATACTTCATAAACATTACATCCTTTTTGTAATTAATTTTTTTTTTTTTTTTATTTATTAACGGCATTCCACCCAATATATGAGTGATTTAGCCACGAATACACTCTATATGATTAGTTTAAAACTTATATCATATCCATTACTAATCAGTACACCACCATCGCAAAATTATTATGTTCCTGCAAAACAATATTCAACACCAACAATAAAAACTTCTACTATGCTCATCAACTCCACGTGCAGCAGGACCTTCCAACAGAAACCGAGCTGAGTGCACTCACGTATGCATTCACACTCTACCGTTTCCACGGTCGGACATAGCGGGGCGGTAATTAAAATTTATCATAATAAATATATTTATTTTATCTCATTTACCTTATTTTATATCATAACTTTTGTATTGTTTCGCAGAATACAATTTGAATTAAGATAAAATTAGGTATTTAATGATGTAAATGCTATTTTTTAGCACATTTAGGCAATGATTCTATTTTTTCTGATATTTACCAGAATGGATGTCTTATTAATATAATTAGTATAATAACATCAATAGTTCTGCCTCATGATCTAAAAATTATGCACTCATTAAAAGAAAATTAGAGCAACGCATTATTTGCTATTATTATTTATAATAATGTGTTGCCATAACGATCATTAAAAGTAGGTTGGTACTTATTATTAAATATACTAATTACGGTAAAAGTTTTGTGGTAAAGTAGTTTTATTATACAGTATGGTGTATTCATATAATATAACATGTTATTATAATATAAGTGTGATTATAATGATGTACATTATACCTACTATTGAAATCTTGTTATTCACAACATGCAGGTAAACTTAGCCATGGTTAGTTTGAGAATAGTTTTCCTGGTTTAAGCTAAAGTCTACAAAACATTCCCTTTCTTAAGCCCGGCCCTCTTCGTCTTCCACTTAAATTAGTCAACATCATAATTGGATCTTCTTAGTGTGTTTTGTATTCCTTAGTAATAATTAGTATTGATTATGTCTCAGCAAGAGATTAATGTTTATTCATTTATTAAAAAAGGTTACATTTCCTACTATTTCACTTTCTACCGAGATGGAATAAAAAATTACTGGTTGTCTTGAAAATATACAAATGAATGGTGTAAGTTTTAAGCATTATTAAAAAAAAACAGCAAAACTAATTTAACTACTACTACTACTACTACACCATCACGGCATATCCCACAAGTGGGGTAGCCAGCAGATCAGCTGCATGTAAGAAACATGCAAACTATTTTAATTGGGTACTTATACTGTGTTTTATTTCTGAGTATGTACCAACAATGAAAAAACATATGGAATTGATAGTCTAATGAGTTTGACAATGAGAAAAGAGTGTTCTAACTCTATGAACGTACACTGAGAAAAATCGAAATTTCACAACGAATCATTGGTACATACTATCAGATTAGGACCAGAGATAGTACCTACAAACGATTCATTAGTACGAATCTATTATATAAACTTTTCAATCTTTTAAATCTACCAACGATTTGTTTGCGAAAAGTTAATATTATAGACTCGTACTAATGAATCGTTTGTCTCTGGTCCTAATCAGCAGGGCTACTCTTGACACAATCTAAATACGATCTTAATCTAGTCTTGATCTTGATCATACGACGCACGAAGGGACTATAGTCATTTAACTTGAATAATTTTGATTATTTGATATACATTTCATACGCACAGGTGTTTTAGTTTAGTTTAGTAACTTTGAATGATTTTCTGAATTTTGACAGAATGACTTAATACTATGTACATGTACCTATATGTAATTGTTTTTTTTTATCTCTTGTTGGAATATATTTGGTATTCTTATTATGGTAGAGTAACATTAAGTATGATTTTTTTCTCTTATTTTATTTCCTGTGATTTGGAATATCAGACATATATATTTATCTTCTTTGTATTCTTATTATTGTAGAGTGATTAAGTATTTGTATTCTTATCATTGTAGAGTGATTAAGATTGTTTTTTTTTCCTGTGATTTAAAATATCAGACTAATATTTGTCTTTCTTACTGGAGTGTATTTATCGTCTTAATGGAATGTGTTAATAGTCTTATTAGAATGCAGTTATATATATTGATAATTTATTAATTAAGATAATTGAAATAGAAAATAAGTATAATAATGGTAGTTAATCATAAGGTTATTATAAGTTATAAATTAAATGCTATATTTATAACTTGATTAAATAAATAAATAAAATAAAAACACCGCGCTACTGTGTGATCGGTATGCGCGTATTTTTGGCCAATATTCACTTCGCGCGTCGTATGATAAAGATTAAGATCGTGTTTAGATTTTGTCAAGTTGCTACTGATAGAACTTACCAGTGATTCGTTGCGAAATTTCGTTAATATTTTTCTTAGTATATACTGTGTCATTTTTTCACTTAATTTAAAAGCAAGAAAAAGAGATATGTATAGAAAATTATTTTGGAACATTTGCTGGTTTGGATTCTCCAATTAGAAAAATACACAAAGTAATATAAGTAATATACAAGTATATAGCAAGTAGGGGAGAGTCCCTATGAAACGGACGTCCCATGAAACGGACAGAAGCTGGTATTCGTCTCCTGTTGGATCTACCATGATGTTGTTAGATGTTTATTGAATACGCCTACTAACACATTATACCACGGAAGTGTAACAGTTCTGCTCCTGCATTTGACCTTGATACACAAGTTTGATTTTTTCATAAGACAAAAGTAAATTTTCATCACACAGTTCCAATTTCATTAAATTTTTATATTTTTTTTAATTCAATTTTGTTTTAAAATTCAGATAAATCATTATCTTAAGTAAATAAAAAAGTTGAAATAGTTTTAATAGTATGTGGATTTATAAAATTTCACATCTATATTTAAAATTTAATAGAGTCCCATGAAGCGGACACCAAAAAGTACAATGAAACGGACGTCCGATTCATATTAAAGAAAATATAAAAAAAAAGAAATACGATTTTTCAATATCCAAAGCATCGGAAGGAAGTAGCACATGTCCTGGTAGTCGTAAATCATATGAGCCAGTGAAAAAGTGCAAGGTATTCCAGATATGGGCACATGAAACATGTGATGTAAAAAGAACAGTGAACATGTTGAAAAAAATTTTTTTTTCACGTCATACCTAACATTTTATTTTAATTTCTGCTGTCTTCTGCACCAGAAACCGGAATAGTAAGATAATAATAAAATATAATGTCAATAAAATCGTAAACAATCATTTCATTACTTTGTCTGCTCCATGGGACCCCATGTCCGTTTCATGGTAATCGTTCCATTAAACGGACATATTTTTAATTTTAGAATTTTACATGTAAAAGTATCTAAAAGATTTTTTAATATTTTTTCTTTAGTGCATAACAGAGGTTCAAACTTCGAAGTTTGTTGGTATATGATTATCTTTCGTGAACAATTAAATGCAACCGAGATATAAGACTTTCTTTAAAAATGTCCGTTTCATAGGGACTCTCCCCTATAAGTTTTTTTAAATATAATTCAAAGTTCATAATACCTCCACATATTTCTAGTTATTGAGAACTAGCTACACGCTATAAGTAAGTAGATATTTATTCATATATTTGTATACAAGTACAACTTCAACTAATCTATCGAAGTATCTTAGTGGCAGATTATTTTAATGAGAAGTTATGTTTGCTTTACATTCACCTGACTAACGAAATGAAAGCTTTTAAAATCCAGCTCTAAATTATGTAAAGTAAAGTCGCAATGATATTTCTAAATGTCATGTTTAATGTCTTATATACAAATTATTAACTGTAGATTACATGTATAGTTTATGTCATGAATATGTTACGATATTTTGTACCTTTTTGATAATAAATATAATATGTCAAAATATTATCTGCTTTTATTGAGTTACCTATGTTGAAAATTATTTAGATAAAATTAGGAACATACTTTGTAGAATAACAGTATTTTAACAGATGTATCAAACTATTTTCTATATAAAATCAGAAAACAATTCAGTTTTTACGATTTTTATTTTTGATATGGAGGTTCTCTTCGTTTGAATAATATGTGTATAGATGTTTTTTGAATGAAATATTTATAAAAAAAGTGATCATATAAGTTATTCAATACACCTAATATGTGAGTTATTGTAATGCAGATTTCGTGTGGAGCAAAAACACAATTTTTCTCTATCAAATAAAAATTTATTATTTTTTGATAATTCGAGTATAAGTATCTCCCTCAATGAACGTAGGCGGTTATAGGTATATTATAATATACAGTTGTTTATACACATGAATTAATTTTATTTTAGGGGACGGGGGCTGTTTTGTTTATAACTCAATAATTTAATTTAATATATTGAAAAATATGATTCACTTTCAGGAGTGTTTGTTTCATATAATAATAATAATAATAATAATGTTCTTTCATACCTATCTCCGTGTACATGGAACTAGCTTACCTTTGAAAAATTCCATTTGCACGATTTTACATCTGAATATTTTCATGAAAGCAAAAAAATAATATTCTGGAGTATTTTCTTTTTATGATGTGATAATTTATAAGTATACATGGCAGATTTTAAATGTAACATAATATAAGAGAAGGTGCCCATCTAAAGATCTTCCACAATCTTCTTCTTCTCCTTGGGCAATTATTAGTTCCACATTGTTGGTGGGGTCTGCCTTTCTTGTTTTGTTTCGTCACTTGGTTATTCTGTCGAGCCTCCATAATAAATGTAATTTATATGAAACCAGAAGTTGATGGTCTTTTTGGGAAGACTTTGTTATGTTTTTTTTTTGTATGGACAGAGTAAATTGAATTTTATTACATACAGTTAGTCTACTAACTATCCTAGTTGTACATAAGTAAAACCAATATGGTATAAATAGAGAGTGAGTGAGAACGAGATATTCAAATTTCCAACGAAATTTGGCTAAAATACACAACATGTTTATGCCCACACTGTGCCCGATGAAAAACGAGACATTATTTATTATAAATCATTTCAATTATAGATATATCGAAAAGTTATAAATATCAGTAGAAAATGTGACTGAATTGACTCAAAATAGCTCTGAATATGAGAGACTCGTTATCGAAAGGAACTTTCTTCATTCAGAGCAGTTCTTCACTGGTTGATTAATTTCTTCCCATGTCAAGATAATCAATTATTATTTGATAGATTTAACTAAAAGATTCCTTCCAAAAATAACTTAAAAATATTCTTTTTCAATATTTGAAAAAAAAAACTAAATTACTTTTCTTTTTTAAGTTACCCACTTAAAAACGCGATTAGCATTTTAATTAAAAATTGGATTACTTCAGGATATTTGAAATCGGATAAATCTTTAAAAGGAATTGACTTCACAATAGCCAGTATTTTTGGAATGTCGTTTCAACCAATAATTTTGAGTTTTTTTTTTATTTTAACCGAAATTAGGTACGCAATCTCGAGAGTTTACAAATAAATAAAATATAAGCAAAATATTTAAAGCACGAGTAAATAAAAAGCTTCTATGAATATCCACTTGTCAGTTAATTTGATGTTTTATATTATACATAAGATAATCATAACCTGAAATGAAATAGGAATTTAATAAATATATAAATAATGATTTCTGTATCTTATATTCAAATATTCTTGTTCCAAGTTTGGTTCTAAGAATTAGAAGAGTATAGAAAAAACTGTTGGTATTATTGATATTAGGTGGTATATGCGTGTAAGAAATGAAACAGTAATAATCTGTAATTTCTGTTTTGCAAGGGAGAAGATGGTCCTGGCTGAATCAAGTTTTTTATAATATTTTTAGAAAATGAGTACCATTTTTCGTCAATAAAAATTCCGACGGCCTGGACGTCTATCTTTTATAATAATATTTATTTATCGACATAATATACGGCTCCACGTACACTGGTTTCGATACAGTACTGGTCACCTCCAATTTAGATGTTATATCTTGACAAGACCTAAGTGTTGTCTGTCTATGACTTAACGCCTGTCTACCACAGAGTTCCATGATATATTCTGGGGCCATAGCATGAAGTGCCTTAAATACTGTCAAACACACTTTAAATTCAACTCTCTCCGGACATCTGAGCCAGTGAAGAGATTGAAGGGTGGCAGATATGTGTGAAGAGCGAATTAACGTGAAATAATGAAATAACTGAAACTACATGGGATTCTCAATGGGAAGCATGAACCTACCTTCGATAAAATAAAGGTATATGGACGTTTACTCATTGCATGAACTCAAGGGCGTTATTAATGTTTAACAATGATATCAGATATTTAGAAATATCGTGGGAAGAGGTGACTAAATTGACGCAAATACGTTCTCAACGAAATAGGGTGGTTTCTGTCAAATACAAACTACTTTTCTCTTATTAAATTCATGCATAATATTTTTTTTGATAGCTATACAAAAAGCTTCAAAGGAAACATCAGCCGGTTCACGGCCCCAAGGAAGACCACCAAAAAGATGGAAAGACAGCTGGTATTCAAACAAACATTCTAGCAAACAAACAGATCGATGATCTACAACACGAAGAATAAGAAGATTTTTGTAGAAATCTCTTTTGAGGCATAAGGCATGCCATCGTGAATGTATCATTTTTTATTGACGTAGAGACTCTGCATGTTGTAACAAGCATGTTAGTTTGTTGGCTACCCTTAGATGTGAGATATGGCGTAATGTCATGGAAAGTAATAGTACCTAGTCTCTTTTCAGCAACATTCATTGAATAACCTTTACTCCTTATTTTATTAAACATTATTATTTTTTATGAAAAAGATACTATGACTACTGTTACATAAATTAATTTTACGATAAATAATCCATAATTTTTATATGACAAATCACAAAATTTAAGCAAAAAGTTTTATTTTTATTTAATTTTGTTGTCCAATTAATTCATCTACAAATTGATTTAATAACAATGGATGGTATCAAACATCTACATATTTTTTTTAATACGCAGAATATAATATTTGAATATTGATAAAATCGCATTATCCGAGTATTTCTGTATAATAAATATTCTAGTGTCCCACTCGACGCCCCTGGTATCGCTCTTTTGATCTCGATTGTTTTCTCCCAGTCTATTGTTCGCCAAATACATGGGTGGCGCATGAATTTAGAATATTCCACCCTTATCTTTTTATTCTCTCACTCTCTCTCTCACTCACACACACATACGCATTAGTCTACCTTGTGTTCTTCAACACCACTTTTGATCGGGATAACGCCGATTGAAATATTTGTTTTGTAATCTTATTATTTTATATTATTATTATCTTTAGGATATCCTCAACAATTCGCTTTAATGAGTGTTTTGTAACAATATAATGTTATCATAGCAACTAAAAATGGTATATAGGTAGTCATATACAATTAATAAATATATTTCTCTTCTGTCCCTTCTATTCGTATCTACCTACAATATTATACTTTCAACATCTCACAGTATTATTACAATTCATTTTTATCTCACTATCAAAGAACACACTCGTAATATTATTATGTATGTAATACATGAACAGTTCATGATGTTAATATTGCTTGCATTCTATGAATGAAGGTGTTATAATAAATTGTATGTCTCGTCCTTAAGTGCGAGCTCGATGTGGAATCCCTGGACCATGTCTTCTTCAGTTGTCCAATAAGAGACTCGTACGATTTGTATTACGAGATAACTGAAGTACAGTATCCGATCAACATGTCATAATTATCTTCTGCAAATTGAGACCCTTTCTGTATATGTCAAAATTTTAAAATTCGCCAATAAAAATGAAATGATATGATACCTTCTAAAAATATTGAACATGGCACAAATCGTTCCACAAGGGATGAAATATCGTAATCTTATAAATAAAATATGTACGAGTATTATTATAATTACAAAAAGTGAGTACGCACGAGTGTAGAATTTCGTAGTTATGGAATAATTCGTGAAAAAATAATGAAATTACAATCAAATAGGTATGTATTTTCTTTGATAGGTGATGTAAATTAAGTTTTTCATATTCATTTCAGAGGCGACAAATATCGGCTTCTGCAGCTACTCAGAAGAGCGGGGTACACGGAAGCATTTCCAAAGTGAACACCAACGTCGAGAGGACCTGAAACGGCACTGATAGAAGAAGAAGATATTCATTTACACCTATGTATTTTGGATAAAAGTTTCAATGACAAACATAATATATTATTATCTAGTCTGTTTGTTTGTTCTCTGTTATACTGCTAACAATATGTTAAAGTCGCAAGCCGTGTGTTGATGTAAATAAATAAAATAAATATATTTTTTTAAATAATTTTCAAATAGAACATGCCTAATATAGATGTATGTATAAGTTAATAAGTAAGAACGAGTTTTTTCTTAGATAAATCGCAATTAAAAAGTAAAATGAACTATGGGAAAAAATGCAGAAAATCCTGAAGATAGATTTCTATTTAAATAACGTTCATATCTTGGCGTGCGGTGGTATTCTTCTTAAAACAATTTAACTTTTTAGAAAAAAAGTTTATAATTAACTGCAAACGAAAAACTTTGCTGCAATTAAGTGAAATAACAAGACTTTTTAGTTCGTATCTTACTTAAATTAATTGATATACTTTTATTTTAACCCTCTGCAACTGAGGTGGCTTTTTAGTTATTATTCTGCTGAGGAGTGGTCTGACAGACACTCATTTTAAGTTCCATTATTGCCATTATTTAAAAAGTTTTGATTATTTTTTTAGTTTTTTGTGAGTATTTGACATGTATGCAGACACCATTTGAAAAAATATGGTTTAAAAAACACAGCTATTAGAAATTACAAGATATTTATTAATGCTAATAAAAAATCACCATTTTTTTGAGAACAATTTATAAAAATTAATTAAATGAAAAAAAACACATGAAATAAAAAAAGTAAGTAGAAATTTCTTTTCTGTTAACTTTTGTTAAAACGTAAAAAAATAATAAAAAAAATCGTTAGAGCGGTTTCTCTAAAAATCGGCTTCAAAGTACGTCCTCTCAGTCCTGGTAAATTTGTGCCGAGCATTGTAGGCAGACATGTTTTTTGCATGCATAACGAGTAAATTTTGTCTTCCTTTCAATTCAATCGCACTCTTTAATCTTTCTTTTCAATTCACTCGTAAAAATTCTGCTCAATATTCTTTCACACGATGTCCCAGATTCGTTTTGTTCAGGGGCAGTTGGGAAATCTCGTCCTAAGTCATGATTGCGCAATTCTCTCGGCAATTTTTCATTACACACCCGCTGTGTCATAATAGGAAGAACAAGTTCCCTAGCAAGGCCTCAAATGAAATTTGCTCTCCATTTATTGAAAAAAAAAATTTTTATTGAAGTGATGTTAGGTAGACTCTATGAATATACTGAGGTGATGTATGTGAGACACTATGAAAAAATTACTATGTTACTGACGTTAGGTCTAACAGACCCATCATTTATTACTGACGTGAGGTATATCAGACACCTATCAGCTATAGATCCACACATGTTCTCACGACGGCTGTCGTTACTGTACTGATGATTAAAAGAACAGAAATTAGGAAGCTACTGAGCGAAACGGAAAGATAGGACTCAAAATGGCAGCGTTGTTGCAAAAAAAAGATTTCGCGGTGTCTGACAGACCTCACGTCAGTTGCAGAGGGTTAATAACCATTGGAAGGTTTGAAGTGAAACTAATATTCTTTCGACTAATAAATTCAATTATTTGTGTTTTTAAAATACATTTTTAAAGAATTTGGTTAAATATTTTCTTCTACATAAATGCACTTAATTACTAAGGTACCTTCTAATTTAATTCTATTGAACTTTTTATATAAACAAGCACTTGTACATTTTGTTGAAAGAAATCTGAAGTTAACACCAAGCCATTTCATAAATTTAATATTGCCCCACAAAGTATGGATAAGTCATAGTTGTTTGATTCTAGGAAAGTGGTAATTTCAACATTACTGCATGTTTTTAGAGTCTGTGGATGGCGCTCGTAGTACGTAGCTACCCGAAACTTCTGGCGTCTCACTTTAAAAAATTAAAATTTATATTCATAAAAATGCAAATATAATTATTAACTTATGCTTAGAAGGAACACGATTGTTTTTCATTAGAGTTAAATTGATAAGACAAAATGATGTGGTACTCAATAGGTAACTTTAATACTCTAACTAGTATTTTCTTCTTCTTTCTTTGTTTTAAGGCAAAACATCCGAAATCGAGTGAATTATGCCTATATTGCACAGTAGGTATACGTTACAAATTCATTTGGTAAACCATGACTAGTCTTTTATGTTACATTAAAAAATGTGTAACTGCTACGAATATTGTCTGGTCGTATTAAAAATATACTCTATAAAGCATTATTGTTCAGTGCGCTTTAAAGCAAAATGTATATCTACTTGTTCATGGACATAATAATATATGTAGTTGTATTGAATGGAAAGGATACAATTACCAGGTTACCACAGCATGCTTCTAAATAATAATAATATTATGATACATAATACTCTGTACCGATACATTCACTCTGTAAAATGAAATGCCATGCACCAAATAATAATAACAGTGAATTATCTATTGTTACCTGCCTTTGTCCATATCTACTATTAATTCACTATTCATTGTAAAAGTTTTTGTTGGTAAATTACTATTATAAAATTGTGTAAATAGTAAAACAAATTGGTATACAAAATAAATCAGTAACATTTTTCTGATTTTCCATCGCAAATTTAAAAATTATTACAACCTTTTATTTGTTTCAGTTTTGTGTTGAGTATTTGATTATTTGTAAAATTAAAATACATTATCCCGCTAGAATCTGTCCTTTCATAATTTTATCGATACTGTGTGCCATGTTTATAAAGAAAGATCGAAAATGTTACCCTCTGAAGAGTTTCTCTATATAAATGATTCTTTTCAAGTATTTTTTTATGCAACTATAAAATTTTCTTCTTAAAACACTATATTTTTTCTACATAATGAGATGCAGAAGATCATGTTTCGGATTCTGAGAATGATAAAATTTGTTTTTATTTTAACCACGTTTTGTTTTGTTTTGAATGTAAAGAATGTTTTTTTTTTCATTTTTCACGACAAGTTAGTGTTTAGATTCATACCAAACTTGCTTAAGGGGCTGATGTGAGCACAATTCCTCAACTCGAAACTCCCTCTCTTAAAGAGCATGCGACGATTGCTAATTTTCTCAAAATATTGATGAATTTCAAACCTCAACATCAAAATTTAAAATCGCCACTGCGGGTACCCTTGGCCATTCACGATAGCTAGTATCCGCACGGCTTGATTTGTGTCTGCAATTTCCTAAATTCGCCTCATCCTCCATTCTCCCGTTTTCAGAGCGCTGTTTGTCTTTGCCTTTCTATAAAATTATTATGCTCATGTTAATTTTTTTTAAATATCATGTTACGTGTTAATATTGATTTGATGATCAGCTTATTTCATGATTTTTTTTTCTGATAATTTTGTGAACACACTAATAACTTTGTACACAAACTTTATCGGTCGAATATTGATATATAATATTATGCTATTTTGTAAAATGTGCTATAATATGACTGTATGTTTGCTTGGTAAAAAAAGAAAATAAAAAAACGATACAATGAAAAAAATAGGTGTGTATAGTACTTGCTTAGACATATTTTAAATAAAAAAAGTTATTTGAAACGTAGGTGTTTTCAGAGCAGGTGTTCAATCTTATTTCGATACCCCACAGGGGTGGAGGGTAGAATGTAAAATGTTACAAATATAAACATAATTTTTACCTAAGGGGACTTGGATTAACTTTGGGTAAATATAAAAACATTAATTTCATATTTCGAATAAGGCATATAATATGTATATATTATTTGGCCTTGGGTATTTTGGATTGAAATTTCTTTTCATAAAACTTTTAGGAAGTATTTATTTCACGTAGATATTTGAATATTACTATATAATAATATTTATTTACTCCTAATTATAAATCTCTTTTAACAAATAACACATTAAAGAAATAATTGAAATTGCATAATGAAGTGGTCTCTTACTTTTAAATAGAACTGTAAGTGATGGTCGCAACACAGGATATTATTCTCTTAAATGGTATTCATCAGAAACCTGTGGTCATTTCAAACAAATTTTATAATTCATTATATTAAACTTCTAGAATGGTATTTTATTGGTTCTCTACTGTCTTTAACATTTTACAAAAAAAAAATTAAATGTGTTTACTGACAAGTAAATTTTATGTTGAGTTTCGATTTGACAGCTTTCAAAATATCGCATCTAATTATGAAAATAGTTCAAATGTTTGCCGTTCCGTTATGCGGCTCTGTCAACTTGATTCGACAAATAATTGTATGTTTTTGGTTAAAAATATATTAGTGTTACAACTGTCAAGATAATGTAGACATTAAATAGCGAAAAATGGACAGTTTTGAGAACAAATAAATGTTTAGCAAAATTTTCGTCAGTCGATTAAGGTTTTGGTTTTCTTATTAGACAGCATTTCTCTACGAAATATATAAAAGTGTTTTCAATTTCAATTTCTTCCTAAATATTTATACTTTTTACTTTCTTATCTTCCTTTTAAACCTCTACAATATCGGATGTATATTCTAGTAGAAATAATATCTAATTGTATGATATTAAATCATATTATTCAGGGACGGAACCTGCCTTTCTACCGGTAATATTTTATAAGTAAATAGATACTTTTACAAAGTAACTAAGTACAAAGTTAAATTTTAAATATTATCGGTAGAATAAATATTTTGTTATAAACTTAGCTAATATTAACAAATAATGTTTAAGATTTTTTCACTTGCTTTGTTCCTTGAATTGAGCAGAAGAGTGAGAAGATTTGAATATTGTCACACAATCGAACATCTTCATTTTTTCGTTCGTCTTATATTTCTATCATAGCTAAGTGTACCAAAACTTAATTCCATTTTTATATCCTATCATTATTTTGTTAAATACTTTTCCTTCTGTTAATTTAAAACTTTTTATCGTTCCTCAGAAATATTTTTTTATTGTTAGGTAAAGATGGTTTGGACATGTAGAGCGAATGCAAGATGAAAGGATGACGAAGAGGATGTATCTATCTGAAAGAAGGGGTGTGAGGAAGCGCGGACGTCCAAGGACCACGTGGCTGGATCACGTGGACCAAATTCTTAAGGACGGACGCATATTGAGTAAGAGAAATCGGCGTGCATGTGTAAGAAACTGGATGAATGTAGAGGAAGCGAAAAAAGTATGTAAGGATAGATCTACCTATATGGCGTTCCGTTCTCTCTGCCTACCCCTCCTTGGACATGGCGTGAGGGTATAATATAGTTATTGAGTTGACGTTTATTTTTTAAAACTTTATGTTTATATATGGAAGTAAACGAGTTTAAGATACGAGTTCGTCGGTAGCCTGGAGGTAGAGTCTCGGCCTTCAGAACAAGGGGTCCGTGTTTCGATCCCAGGTGCCGGCACACTCCCCTCTTAGGGCACAAGCTTTTAGCTTAGTGTGAAAGGTGTATAAGGTTGTATTTGGGTTTATAACAAACCCAGATATATCTTTTTTTAAAAAAAAAAAAAAAAAAAAAAAAAAAAAAAAAAAAAAAAAAAAAAAACAATTGGTTCTAGTTTTACTTAATATTATAATTGATAGTGACCTGGTTTCAACTTTCTTATTTTTATTAAATTATTTTACAGACATGGGTGAGTATTTGAAAGACATACCACTGATAAAACTCCGCTTTTTCTAACCCTGGAATCTTTCACTCATGCGAAATTTATACAAAGTATAATAATACTAACGAATAAAATAAACAAAATGAGTTCTGAACATAAAATAATGGAGTTGGCAAGTTGTGAAAGTAGTAGGTCTTTTGAATAATTAATCCAACACCCAAGGCACTATAATATTATTGCAAGGTTTAATTAACATTATAAATGGAAATTATTTAAGTCGATGCAAATTTAAAAGTATCTTTAGGAGCCTTAAACACATACATAGTACCTACCTACGTTCTCAAAATAAACTCCCTACGATTTAAAAAAAGTTTCTGTTGTAAAGAAACTTGGTATGAATACAAATATTTGTGTTAGGTTCACAAGTTTTATTACAGTTTTTATAATTGATACTGGCATGCGATTATTGGATGATTTTTTAATCTTCATGAGAAGAAATGTTTTATTTATTTATTATTTCTGAACATTGATTACAATAAATTTTACAAAAAAATTTACAATAAATGTACAGAGTGCGAGTTTATCGCAGAGGTGCGATTTATTCTAAAGAACTCAAACTTTTGATGCTGTTTTATGATAATTGAAAAAAACACAATATGTAGTTAACTTCCAAATGACTGATGCTGTTTTATCGTTTCAGTGAGTACCTTCATGTTTCATTAAAACAATATGAAATAAACCTACGCATTTTAAACAAAATACTAAAGAAGTTTTTTTATTTATTATTACTTTAAAAATATCAACTTTTTAGGAAATATACCTTCAATTAAAAAAATTTGAATTATTTTGATCCAGATACTTCAAAATAATATCTGTAGATAAAAAATCACGATCATGTATATTTGACCAAGTTTTGTATAAAAATACGTATAACAAACATACTTCAATGAAAAATTACTCGACGATTAATATGTTTTATTTTACTAAATATACAGACAGACATATATGCCATCACGCTGCTTCCCTCGCGGGTTAGACAGAAAGGATCGAGCGCCAATTCTTTCTATCTTTGCGTACACTTTTCACTTTCGTCACTGTCATCCAATTCCTTATGCATGCTTTCCTGTTCAATGTGCTCAACACGTGACCGTCCTGTAGGATCTGGTTTTTAAGTTCATGCCATTTTTTTTAAGTTCTATTCATTCTGTTCTCATTCACTCTTTCCATATGCCCAAACCATTGTAACTTATTTATATTCATCTTTGTCATAACACCAACTTCCACTATGGAAATATATAACATGGAAAACCTTAATATAAATTGTTTCAATTTTTAGTTTCGTAGTTATATATATATTTAGTTACAATCCATTGGATTGGTCTGCAACGAGTTTGGTTTTTCTTCTCCATTCCTCCCTATTCTCAGCCAGTCTTTTAAGCTCTACGTATGAGCCACAGTTCATGTCCCTCTTCAGTTGGTCCATATATGCGTCTCTTGGTCGGCCTCTGCCATTTGTTCCCTCGGTCTTACCCTCCGCGATGGCGATGAGTAGTCCTGGGTGCCTGATGTTGTGGCCAATCCAGTAAGCTCGTTGTTGGCTGATTCTCTTAAGGAGTTGCCTTTTTTCGCCTACCCTGGTTAAGACTTCTTCGTTTTCGACGTGCTCCGACCAATGGATCTTAAGCATGCGTCTGTAGCACCACATCTCAAAGGCCGCCAACCGTCCGCTTTCACTCTTGTTGATGGTCCATGTCTCACAACCATAAAGCAGAATGCTCCATACAAAGGCTTTAGTAAGGTTCTTCCTTACGCTTAAGTCGATATTTGGGGATTCCAATATCTTCGATTTTTTGTTGAAGGCAATCCTTGCCTGGTTTATTCTGCTTACAATTTCTGCTTTGGAGCGTCCATCCTGGTTTATTCTGCTGCCCAGGTACACGAATTCACTTACTTGTTTGATGCTCACTCCATTTAATGCAGTGAGCATCAAACAAGTTTCGTAGTTATTGTCTAGAAAAAATATAAAATAGATTTCATGCATAGCGTCAAACATCTTATATTAGAAAAAAATAATTATAAACTTCGACTAGACTGTTTGAGCGAGGGCGGGTTTACATTTTAATTTGTATAAAATAGTTTCTCAACTTTGGTTTTGTATTCATTATTCAGTAAATATATGTACAAAGTTTTGTTATAATATTTCTCACAATTATTTGAATTGTAGAATGAGAAACGTATGAGAGTAAACAAGAAGAGCTTTTGATAAGTTTGTCACTGATTGTGAATTTAAATATTACATTTTAAGATAATCACTCTGCGCTTTGAAATCTTTCACATTACTGAAATGTGCACTTGTTAATGCATCAAAAAATTAGTTGTAAGTAAAGAATGTTGATATAAGCAGTGATAGAAATAACATCTTCTTTTTGAAAAGATGCGAAATTTTCATAACATTTTTCTCGAATATCATTTTAGGATGATAAATCTGAATTGGGAATAAACCATCAAAATAAGAAATAAGGTCTTCCTATTGTATTACTGTATAAACAGTTCAATAGTTGTAAATAATTCAGATTGATAATGAACCGATTAATCAAAAGACGTCTCGCTCGTGAGTTATAAACTATATACATAAGAAAGAAACACTTGTTTCAAAAAAGATTGTGTCATGATGGTGTTGAAAATTATTTTATATTTAATATTTTTCTTGATTGAAAAATTAAGTTTCTTGTCTTAGGTTGCCGTCTGCTTCAAACCTCATCTAAACATATACATCTAAATGATTTCACGTGGTGTGCTTTGAGGCATATTCCAATTTTCGATTTCCAAATCAAACCACAACATTCAAGTATCTGCTCTTCTGGACGAGTATCTTTTGATTATTAAATATTTTTTTGCATTAAATAATAGATATTATAATATTTTTACAAACATACCTACGAACATTGCTATGTAAACATATAAGTAATATTATTAATATCAATACTATCGCTGTTCGTTTTACACTTTCTCTTCATATGTCTGAGGTTAGCATACATAAGTAGTTTTGCTCTTATGACATTAAAACTGTGAGAAATATGTTAGTGGATTTTTTAAATATCTGAAGAATATTCAAAATGTTTTTTTCTCAAAGAAATTAGATGTCTAGAATATGTGACGGACGTTTCTGTGAAACATACCTTTGGATATATTTTAAATATCCTATTCCATCAAAGATTCTGCATTTACATATAATAAATGTGTGATAGATATTGTGTGGAATGTAATACTCGTTAAAAACGATAAGTAATTCTATATAAGCCATGCACGTAATGTTTATATCTCAACATTGTGAAACCGTTGTCAAGTTACGCCATGAAGTCAAAATAAATACCTACTTACTATTTTTATTAAGTTTTATCCAATAAATCCATTTTTGTACAGAATTAAGTGAAAATCCGTCGGAGGAAAACTTTGACATCCGCCACATACCAATGTGTGTGTTAAGTAGGTATCTACAAACACTAAAGCAAAACACTTCGAACTTTAAGCGAGTTAGCTTTGATTCAATTTGCATACCCGCTATAAGAGAAATGTTTGCCAGTGACAAAGCTGAGAAATGAAGTTATGGCAACACACATACTTTTACATATACAACACTAATGTACGCACATTATGTTCCAGAGGATTGTAAAAGTATACAGTAGGTGCTTGACTAACATTTTTTCTACTTATGTGATCTTAAAATTTTGTGGGTCTTATTTATTTAGGCCATACAATAATTTAAAAAAAAATCCCTTGCAACAACAAACCTTTTTTACTTATACCATATATAAATGCTGAATTTTGGCTAAAATATCAGTTATGTTGTTCGTAGAAATATGATATAAATCAACCACAGATTCAGCCAATATTTAAGTATTCTATAAACAAGTCCAAATCATGTAAAAAATTGGTTCAAATGTATGTGCGTTTACTAAGTACTTACGCATCTTATTTTTCGATGGTTCTATAGCTCATATCTCAAACTATGGCAATCAATTATTTCTAATAACTCCTCCTGACTTCTGTTGCGGCTCTTGAGTTTGTCAACTGCCATAGTTAGCTGGCAGCATTTTACAATTCATCTTTCCATCTCAGCTTAGTATTTCCCAGTTTTTTTTTCACTCGAGCATCCTTATTGATGCATATGAAGACGACATTTTCTGAAGCGAAAGTACCTATTTATAATTATTTAGGCCAAGTACCTTAAATAAAATTCCAAGAAGCTTGTATTTATTTTTGTTACGATATGTTGAATCTGGATTTCATGATGTTTACTGTATATTGCTGAAAATAACTATGTCAATATTTTCGTATGAAGTGAACAAATTTCACTGACATAATAACTCAATAATAGTTAGGTACATCATTTTAGTTATTTTGACAGAAGGGGGTAAAAAAATACTAACATTAGCATGCGCGCTGAACAATGTGTTTTTATTCAACACAAACTGTTGAAAAATAAAATAGCACATACTTACTCATGTGCCAATATATTTTTAACCTTATTCAATTTAATTATAAATGAATGATCTACAGACGAACTAACAAATATATTTTTGTGTCACACTAAGTGTTACTACTTTCGAATTTTTAAATTATGACAAGCATCATGAAATAGCATTGTAGTGCACCTTTATATATTCGCATTTGTTCTACTTTTTTTTTTGAATTTCAATCAATTTGAAAGAGGCTACTTAAGACTAATAAATTAAAGCAATTCTCTTAAAGGTACTTACTTGTGAAAAGGGCTTTTTTATTTTAAAATTTTAGGATGAACATCTTTGAATATGATTTTTTATTTAAATTTATATATTCAAGTATCATCAACATCTGAACGGCAGACTTATTGAAATAATAATAATTTAATATCTTTTATTCAATTTAATTATCAATTTGTGTTCGTCGGTAGCCTGGAGGTAGAGTCTCGGCCTTCAGAACAAGGGGTCCGTGGTTCGATTCCAGGTGCCGGCAAACTCCCCTTTCACGGCACAAGCTTTTAGCTTAGTGTGAAAGGTGTATAAAGTTGTATTTGGGTTTATAACAAACCCAGATATATCTTTTTTAAAAAAAAAAAAAAAAAAAATATAATGAATTCGTGATACTTCTCCTGAATATACATTTAATGTACACTTATATACAATGAATTAATAAATTTTTCGTTAATATTTCCTTGTACCCTTTATATTAGACATATACCTACATATTATCTAAAACAGTGGTTCTTAACCTGGGTTCGATCGAACCCCAGGGGTTCGGTGAGTCAGTATTGGGGGTTCCGTGAAAATCATGTTTTGATTTAACCATTAAAATTAAATGTTTTGATCTTTGTTTTTTATATTTTTTTTTTCATTTTGTACACCTCTGTATAAATATATATAAATATACCAGGTGCCGGCAAACTCCCCTTTCACGACACAAGCTTTTAGTAGCTTACTGAGAAAGTGTATAAGGTTGTATTTGGATGTCTAACAAACAAAACCCAGATTTATTTTTTTTAAAAAATATACCATGTTTTGAATTTGTAAAAATCTAATTTTATTTTTCAAACTAGGAGGGGTTCAGTGAATGCATAGGTAACTGGTGGGGTTCGGTACCCCCAAAAAGGTTAAGAACCACTGATCTAAAAGAAACGAGTTTTCTTACTACGTTTTAAAAAAAATACTATTAATTTTAATTTTGCAGCCGGTTTCGACACGTTAGTGTCATTGATGAGCACTTTAAGAACTGAGAGCAAATATTTTTATGGGTCGCAAAATGAAAACTTATAGTGATAATTTAAAAACATAGTGAGAAAACTCGTTTCTATTAATCGAGTCTATAGTCTCACTAATATTGAAAAAAAATTAAGTTTCTTTTTGTCAATCTCCAAGAATTAATACCTTCTGTATAATTATCCAACTCATATTACATAATTTATCATATAATTTATCATATAATTTATCCCACTTGTGGGATATGCCGTGATGGTATAGTAGTAGTAGTAGTAGTATATTACATAAAAAAAGTACTTCTCGCGAAAAGAGAAAACGAGCATCCTCCACATACAGACCAAATTGTGCCTTTGAGTGAACTCTCTACCCATGATACGTCATAATTTTTTTTCTAAAGCAATCTCTATTTTCCTTTTTATCGCAGATTTGGGGGCAACTTGTTCCTGAATGGCGGCGTACAGACAGCTGGATGCGAACGTCAATCATCAAGCATCAAGCAAAAATCTTAAATCTTTCGACGACAATTCGGAGCATTCTCCGACGAAATATTCGAATGAATGCCTTCGTTACGTCTCATGAACGGGTAACGAAGGCATTCATTCGAATATTTCTTTGGAGAATGCTCCGAATTGTCGCTGAAAGATTTCAGATTTTTGCTTGATGCTTGATGATTGACGTTCGCGTCCAGCTGTCTGTATGCCACCAATCAGAAAAAAGGAATAATACTTTAATATTTATTGTAAAATAAGTCGTCGAGACTCTTGTTGGCAAAAAATATAAAATAAAACACTTTGTTCTGTTTTTGGATTGTGTATAAAAGTTTGTTAATATTTGATAGACGGAGAACCTTTTCATTTAATTTTGAAACGACCATAAAAATCTTTACCGATAACGTTTGAAAACTATTTTCATTGGTCCTTACCGATTAATTTCCTCATAGAACTTTTTATATCGGTAAACAATTTTACAAGAATTCCCCTTGAATGATAAATGTGTTTACTTTACTAACCGTTTGCTTTACTTTGATTAAAAATAGTTTTTTTCATTATGTAGTAGTTTTTTTACGTTATTTAGTTTGCATTGCATGTTTTATTGTTTGTTAAATGTTCATTCGAGTTCCCGGATTTAATTAAAAATGCATTTGAAATTAATTATTTTTCAGTCCAATTGCACATTAATTACATGTTTGTTTTTCTTTTTTACATTATCAAACTGAATTACAAGTATATTGTTATAACTACATAATTATATTTGGCGTAAGTAAATTTATTATGTATTAAATAATATATTGAGTGTTTTAAGAAAATATATAAGACATCTTTATCTATATTTACCATATTAGGTATAAATATATTTTAGATTTCAATAGTCATAGAAATTGTAATTTTAGAAAAAAAGTTTCCGATGATTCTATTATGGAGCATAAACCTTGACTGAGAGAATGGATATAATTTCAAATGGTCTTTTTAAACCCTCTACATTTTGGAAAAACCTGATAGGATATGGTAGTTAAAATTGGAAGTAGATGATTCAGCTATTGGAGTGTCAAACAACATAAAGAAAAAATAAGGAGATCTTCGTCGATGAGTAGAAATAAATACCAAGGGTCCAAGGCTAAGAAAATGAACAAATAGAAGAATCAGAAATATTAAATATTGCAATGATTACAAATTGCAAAAAAATATCCTGTGTTTGGGAATAGATTTTTTTTGGCATTGAATTTATTAAACTATCTAAAATATCACATGTTAATATTATGACTTTATTTACCATGATCATATAGTGTAATTACACATTTTGTAAACTCGATTGTAAATTTACAACTGGTAATCTGCTTTGAATTTATAATTTTATTCCACCCGTGCATAATGCGTAAATAAATAAATACCTAAATAAATAATCACTCTAATACGATCAATAATTAGCGCCAGATTTGTAGTAACGAGACATATGTTCAGGTATAATCTAATAAATGAGCTTTTGGTTTAGAATATACCTAAATCGTTATAATGTTTAGCTTACATGTATGTAATATAATGTATGCATTTACGTGTATGTATTAGTGATGTAACGAATATTCGTATTCGCATTCGCGAATATTCGCATATTTAAAGTATTCGCATTCGCATTCGTATTCGCAAAAAAGTACCTATGCGAATGTTTTGCGAATATTAATTTGGTAATAAAGTATCGGTAATTCGGCAAAAGTACCGGATGCTTACCCGGTACATTGTAGAAAATGGTACTGCAAGAAAATATTCTTTAAGAAAACCGAGTAGTTTTGAAATACTTTAAATTCCTATACCATTTTGAAAATTCGGCGACGGGGGTAGACATTTTAATGTTTGAGCAATTGTAGAAATATAAGCAAGTCAATATTCACTATTCGCATTTGCGAATATCCAAAATCAGACATTCGTTACATCACTAGTATGTATATAAAGTGACATGTCTATTTAAAATAGTTCATGTGGTGCATTGTGGTAACTATTGATTTAAGGATAAAAAACAGTGATAGCTATTTTTGGGTTCACAAGGTTTCTGTAACCTGGACGACCCTTATTCACGATAGAGCGTCCACTTGAGACATCAACACGGAGTATAAGAAATTTTGTATTGTACTTATTAATTGTCAAAGACGTGCGAGATCGAGACTATCAGTGAAAGATGACTTATGCTTCGCTCAGCATAGGCTGAAGCAAAATGCAGATTTGTCGAGCCATCTCAATCTCTTAGAACCGGGCTTAAGCATAGTTTTGCAGGTCTCAGATGCTAGAACAAGCTCCCTTATGGCCTGCGAGAGTTGGCAAATAGAGAGGGCTTCAGAAAGAAGCTGAAGACACGCCCGTTTCCGAGAGCTTTAAACGATAGACACATTATGAGTAAACGGCTCTCTATAAGTTAGGAAGCCATGGGAAAAACTGATCTAATAGCTTCGGAATCACTCAGAATGGCGAAAGCTTATCTTCTGCATATATCTGCTCCAGACAAGAGCATCATAGTGTAAATAAAGAAGAGTAAAATATTGAACACTTCGTATAAATATGTTTGTTCAGGATTACTATTAAGTAGGTACTTATTTAGTCATTTAGGCTGTTTTCACTGCAATATGTTATAGAGAGCTATTCTTCTTCTTAAAGTGTCACGTCAGGTCCCCCAGACGTCGGCTATCACGTCAGCTCTTCCACTCTCCGGACTCCGGTCCAATCTCGGATATTTCTCAGCTAGGACATCTGCCGCCTATCCACACCGCGATTATCCTCAATTTTTCCTTTAAAATGAGAAGGAGCAAACTGTTTTTCTCATTTCGAAGTACATGTCCCAAATATGCCAACTTCCTCATCTTTATATTGGACATAGGGGGCTATAGCGCATTGTTATGTTCACATTTTATATTAGTACTTTCGTTTTGGTTTTCATTGTGAATATTTATTACTGTTGTTCCTTTCAATAATAACCGGAGTTAGACATAGTTAATATTGCTTGAAATATATCGCTCAAACCATGAAACCGCAACCCATACTGGAAGCGCTTCATAACATTGTAACACAATATTTTATATTGCATACAGAACAGTTCTTGTACAATGCCTAGCAGTTAACCGTAGTTGGCAATATTGTTATTGTGCACTAAACCAATAGCTATCGATAATATTATAGTAAATAATGTGTCGACCGTACGGTTTGTATATAAATTATATGCCAGCATTCCCTGACTTCTGATGTGTCCATAAATAATGCACCAATCTATTTTGTAAGTGTGTAGGTACTTTATTTTGACGTATTATATTTCATCAATGTTTTATTTTCCATTCACAATGATAACCTTTTTCTCTAAAAATAAATTGATTTTCAAAAGTTTTTAATATAACCCTTGCAGATTTGTAAAACGTACATCTTCAAAAAGTTTGTTAAAAAAGAATGATATTTTAAAGGTATTTTATTTTTTTGAATTACTACTTTTTCCTGTAACCTTTGCTATACCTAGCTTTTATGATTTCAAATACATTTAGACACTCATATAGGTATTATACATCAACAGATCATAGTTTCAATGGATCATATTGGTTGTTAACTTCTGAATACTCAAATTACTGTCTTTCATCCAAATTATTATTTTTGCAATTTAGTTATTTTCGCATCATCCCGTGGAGCACCCGGTGAAGAATTAGTCTCCCACTCTTCTCTATAAGTTTTCGAGTGTCCTGTAAAAGGCAGGTGTTCGAAAAAATTAAGACATTTTAAATCTTAAATTCAGCGATGAGGTTTGCCACCCATCCTGAATGTATTGATTTTATATTGGCACGGAGAGGACAGCTTGCATGTTTCTTACATGCAGCTGGTCTGCTGGCTACCCCACTTGTGGGATATGCCGTGATGGTATAATAGTAGTAGTATTTTCGCTAAAATAATTATTTGCCTTTTACAAGACGCTAGAAAATTTATCCAAAAGACTAGGAGACCAATTTTTTGCCGGGGATTCCATGGGCACCACAGTCACATTTCCAATAAACCTTGTTCATTTTCCAAAACAGTTCATTAGAAAGTTCTTTAGTCCATCAGTACCTAAGTATATTAAATTTTATAGTTTGACTGTGGAGTCAAAGTTTATATAACGAAGTTGTTTGTACTTAGGATGCAGAACTGTCGTTCAAATTAGACCATTATTATTTCAGTGTTATGAATGTCTGAATATGTCGTTATAACTACTACAAACATTATGAATGTTTTTGAGCCCTCAAAGTACCATACCAGATGTATGTATTATGATGTATTCCAATGGGAGACACTTCTCTGCTTTGCCGGTAATTTCTGTCCTGGACTAAGAAACTTTTGTATAACATGTCTGACATCGTCTGATGTATCATTGAACACTACAGTTTTACAAACGACAGTTTTTGTATACATACTTTAATTTTTAAGAAAAGTATTGATCAAATTTTGTTGTAATGGAACCTGTTTGATAAAAACTTTTTGGTGTTTGAAGGATTTCAGTGGTAAAATTTAAACAGTTTTTGATTTGATTACTACAAACGTTTATTTTTTTGAAAATAATTTATACTTTTTATTCGTACATTAATTTATTAAAAATAATATTTTACAATGACAAGTAATTAATTTTTGCACCCTCAAAATTGAGCAGAGCTCCTTCTTTGAAGAATTATGGAGCAATTTTTTTAAATAATTCATATAATACCTACATATACTATCAATGTTATGTAAAAACAATATACCATCAGATTTATCTTTATAATTTTCTTGCCATTTAGGTAAAATACATATTACAAAAAACAATCAAAACTCAATTATACCACACTCAAAACTTTCTCATTCAAATACTTTTAAATAGTCAATTTGAAAATTAAAATTATTCTGAGCATGTTGAATTTGTATTCCTTTTACAAATTTCATACTATCCTACTCTATAATATGTGTAGTGATGTCATCAAGTAGTTGTTTTTTGCAGGAATTCATTGGGTCTCATATAGTACTCAATAATACTCTTCACAGAGTGAATTTTTTTGATTAAATATTCATATAGCCTTTTACCGCAAATGAGATCACATTCCGAAGTTTGGCATGGGTTGGCCACGTTATCAGATCTGAAAAAAGAAGATCGCATTTATATTTTCTGCATAAATTCTGCATATATAAATGTATACCTGAGATAAGTAGGCCTAGTCAAAACACATTCAAGTGTTACGTTTTCGTTCAAACAAGACGAGGTTGGGAGAACGCGTCAATTTTCGGAGCTACTTGTGTATTTTAGCTCCGAAAATTGACGCGTTCTCGCAACGTCGTCCGCGTTTGAACGAAAACGAATCAAAAACGTAACGCTTAACTGTGTTTTGACTAGGCCCAAAGAAACAACATTCGCTAGACCAATTGAGTTTATTGGATATCACCAACCGAAATCTAGAGGAGATAAATGCTGAAGACAACTGGCAAACAACTGTATACATAAGCTAGAAAGACTAGATGTATTTTTTTGCGGGTAAACACTTCAAGGGTTGTTTGGATATCGGAAGTAGTTGAGTAGGTTTATTTAATGCCAACCTCAGTTTTACAGTTCTAGTGAGCTTTGTATTAAAGTTTCTAGTACCTACTTTCAATGGGACTAAATATAAACTAAAGGTGATGTTGAATGTATAAAGACAACTTTATTGGATACCTGTATGAAATGAATATATTATTATTTTCTATTTTATTACATACCAGGAGTATTTGTGGTTCATGCTATTTATATTATATACTGCATTAATTTTTTTTTTTTTTTTATATTTATTTTATTCATAAATACACAGTATACATTGATATTACATTAATAAAACAATAAAACACACAGTAAAAATGCTCCCTCCATAAGCAACTAAATGCTTGTGCGGAGGGTGGTCGGAGAGGAATAGTTTTTTAAACATCTTATTTTGTGTTTGTTTTTATATATTTTGACCTATGTATATTTTTTTCCGAATTGGCTGGAATTCCGAAATATCAATTCCGAAAAAATCGCATATGCGATAAGCCCATTTTTTGGTACATTTTTAGACATGTATTTGTATACTGCATTTTTTGATGCCAATTAAGTTTTATTTATTACATGCTATCAATAAACATAACATGAATTATTTAACAGAAATTTCAGCTTATATCCAAATATTATAAATAAAGCGAATATTTTTATTGGGCTAAAGTCAGACTTAAAGCGCAGTCTAACAATATAATGTTCATTTATGTGCATAAGTTTATTCATAGTAAGGCCAGTAACACCTCCAAATACTTTCACAATAAGCAGTATGTGTCATGAAGTGAAAGTGATTCAGCAGCACGTTTCGTATCCACAATTTTCCAATTGAAAACTAACATTCTGAAATCAGACAACTTATCATTTATAACTGATATTTATAATGCTTACTTCTTTAGAATAAATTATTTTAATAGATTAAGCTTAATAATCTCCATTCTAAAATAAATTCACAAGAAAACATCTCTTGGTGTCCGTTTATTCACCGTAAGTATATACAATAATATCTTATGTAGGTAGGTACGTCATATCTGTTGATTTGATACAGTTCTGTTGTTGAATAATTCATGTTGTAACGATCAAATTAAAGTTTGTATTCATTATCCGGTGAAAGCGAGAAGACATTTGACTGAACGCAAACAAACAATAATACAAATAATATCATGTTTCAAGAAATAAGGTGTAGTCAAAAAATTCCGATTAGAAATATTTTACGTATATGTATGCACTTCGCCCTTCAAAGTTCCTCACGGGAGCACAGGGCAGATACCAGCCTCTTTCATTCAGAGTCTCTCTATGCCAATTGAGTTACCTCTTCCCGTAATATTCTTAGCGCTATAATCGCATTGTCATAAGCACGGTGAATCAAATATTTAGTTTAATCCATATGATATCTGTGAAGTAAATTCGTTAGTTTCCATTATTGAATGAATAAAATATTTAATAAAAATAATAATTGATTTTCGAATAGTGCGGACATTATAGGAAATTCACAAAAAAATACGTCAACCACTTTTAGCTTTTACACATTCGATTCGATAGCCTGCATACTATTCATAGTCTTTATCTATAAAATTGACGTCTGAAATGTCGCCCTTTCTGTAAAGACACAAAGTCATTTAGGATGTGGTGCGAAAGGATTGATAAAACAGTTAGATAGATTACAGTTTACTGATCATCGCAGAATATTATTAAGTGGTAAATAACAAATAACATTATTTTCTCAAGGGGATCAACCTTCACCCTTGTAATTATTATCATTATTATTACAAGTGACAAGAGGGGCTGAGAATTGTTTCATACAAATATCTTACGTAAGAGAAGTGCGGGAAAAACTTAGTTTATAACAGTGATTTGTTACAATTGAAATCACCCGACTTATCCCGAAGTATCTATCTATCTCCGTGAGGAGGAGTTGAATAAGTTGAAGATCTCCCAAATTTAATGCACGAGATTTAGGCAGATTATACGAGAAATTTCAATTTAAGGTGTTATATCCCGAGACGTAATAATTGCAAGCTCATAATTGTTTGTTTTGAAGTGGCCAGTTGTTTGATTATAATTTCTGGCTATTGATAAGAATATTCAAAGTTTGAACCTTATTTCTCACCAACTTTGCCTTTTCCATGCCATAAAATTGCTTACACATATGATGTTTAGGTTGTTTTCGCTTCATATTTGCCACGTATTGTGGAAATCTTAATGTTACGCATTCTACATCTTTAGATAGCTTCTATTGGTATCTCGATATCAATAATAATTGACATGATTATAATGATAGAAAATTGTTTTTTTTTATGAAACGAAGAAGACAATCTGTATGTACATGAAGTAAGTCCATTAACTTTCCCACTTATAAGAGGTGCATTGATTGGAGGTATAGGAAGATATAATAAAATATCAACGTACATTTTCTTGAAGCAATACCAGAGTGTGATGTTAAAGTTCATAAATATGGGAATGCATTAACTTTTACCCAAAATTCTCGACATGAATGCTCGTGAAATTCTAAAGTTTGCAATCAACGTACAGGGATAGAGGGTGGAATCTACTAATTAACTGCTTACCGCATCGTTAACAGTGCCTCGATTTCCATCCCTTAACTATTGCCTAATGGTGGGGAAGGATATGTGTGAGAAGACTCATCCCTGTTTTATATACTCTCTCTCTGCCTATTATTTTGGGAAAACACTCGCATTCTAGATTTTACATTCTCGTGTGTAGATTTAAAATTCAATTTCGACAAAGCTATATCGGGATAAAAGATAAAAATCGCAAAAAATACAATTTCACGTAAAAATGTAAAAATAGATATGTTAGTTTAAATGCGTTCATTTTTTGAAAACTGTAAGAGATAAAAAACAAAATTAATGAAATGAATTTTAATTACTTATTTGGATATTCTCGATCACAACCGAACCTTAAAATACCTATAAATTAAATAAAAATCTGTACTTTCATTGCATTTGGAAAAGACTGTTGAAAAGCCAATTTAAAATATATACCTACCTTCATGCTATGGAATAAAATTATTCTGACGACTTTGAAACAAAACTTTGAATATTATTACAATTTCTGTTATGATAATAAAATTTTATTCATTCCATGCAATACCGACATAAAGCAAAGAAACAGTATATCAACGATATAGAAAAACAATTGTGATGCAGTAGCTTCACTAGGTAAAACAATATGTATTATTTATAAAATATAATTATATGTAGATACGTAGATAACTACGTAGATATTATACCTTAGGGTTTATCATTTAAATCCCTCAGTGAAACATATTCACACGAACGTGATGATATGAAAAAGTAACAGATTTAGTGAAAAAACCAACATGAAGAATTTGAAGTAAAGAAAATATTATATTGTTGTAATATTCGTATTGTGAATATCATAATGTAGGTACTATGAAAACAATATTATGTTAAACTTTTGTTTAATATTTTTAGGATGTGGGTGTTTTAATCTTTACCGTACTCTTGTGTTAAAAAATCGAATAATGTACATGTGAATAACTTTTGCTTAACAATATGTTATATACCTAAATATAAAATAAGCTTGGTTCAATGTTTTGTAGATAAATAATGATAAACTGAAGATTCATATTTTATATTAAATGATATTGTTTTATGCGTCAACTTTTTTTCAATTTTAATTTTATTTTACTATTTTTGAGTTTTCTACATTTTAATCCATTTTAATCCAAAGTACATTTCTAGGATTAGGTTAGTTTGTTCCATTCTTTAGTTTTAAGTAGTTCATGCCCTGAAGATGACGCAAGGCGAAAGCGCTTGACAATAAGGATTTGTATTTAATCATTGTTAATTGATTAAATAGTTACAAATACGCGAAAATTAAGTATTTTTAATTAAAACATTATTTTAATTATATTTCTAGGATTGCTTGCTTATTTTTTTTTTGATATAATATAAAAACGATCATCTGGTTAATTTCTTTTGCGTTCAATATCGCTCTCAAGACCAAGGCACTTCTTTTCGTGCATGAAAAAGATATTTTTTTCAGATTTTTTTCCAATTGCCTGATGATGGAGTCAAGAGTCTGCAAATACTAGTAAGCGAAGTTAATGAAGTCATTAAGAAGTCAACTACATACTGTGTTTGTTCAATTTATCTTAAAAAGATCATTGGTCAGGATCAGGACAAATCAAGTCAACATATTATTAATTGTATCGGCATTAACTTTGTAACACTTCATTTTAAATTATCAAATAAAATAAAATAAATATTTACTATTTTGTGTTGTTACTTTTGAGTAAGACTAACGCACGACCGGTATAAATCAGCACCTGATGATGCGAACTCGGAGTCCGCGAAACCGGTCGTGCGTTAGTCTTACTCAAGAGTAACACAACACAAAATAGTAAATTTTTATTTTATTTGATAATTCAAGTCAACATAGTTCAAAAAACAGACTTTATGTTGTTATTATGTAGAAACATGTCTGGTACAAATATACTACGTATCAAAGAAACTATAACCCCTTTCGTTTTGCTTTATCACTACTTGTCCGTATATGTATGTAACTTTTCCAAGCCTAGGATTTAAAGATTAACTTAATTCAACTACCCAAAAGAGACATGTTCAATTCCTTACACTAAACATCCTTTTACATGTCTTGCATTTTCTTAATGTCTATCTTAAACCATATATCACCTAATTTGTGACTATTTACATGAAGAACTACTCTCTTAAGGAACCCTTTCCCATTACATTCAGTGCAATAATATCATTTAAAAGAATTCCATCAACTACAGTACTGCCTGAAGTTTATTACTGAAATATACGACTTGAATAACGTTCTCCTTAGGGGAAATTTTGGAGACTTTGAAGTATAACAATGTTTTTTGTAATTGGTTACAATTCACCTAAGATTCAATTGAAAACATCTACGAAAATAAATAAACAGACTGTAATCATCCAAAATTATGTTATACTTTCGTTCTCTTTTTGAAAAATGATTATTATAAAACTTTAATTATAATATCAAGATTTAATAATAGTTTTAGTAACACTTGATCCGCATTCTCGGAATGAGAATAATGGGAATGAACAATTAAATCCTATGAGGTGCCAGGTGTAATCCCTTGAGGGGTATGCCGAGAGAGAAAGAGATTTTAGAAAATAATATTCAGAAAGTTCACGTTATCCGCTTTACATGTAATACAAGACTGTAATACTTTACATGCAAGACTTGACAAAACTTGGTAAACCTAATACACAGCTAACACTGTAAGTAACGACGAAGACACTTCCTTTGGCCAGGCTAGTTAAGATCAGGCAGTCGGAGAGTCTTAGTTTCACCAGGGTAAGTCTTCTGGATAACCAACAGGGCAGCGGTAAGGTAAGTCGGAGGGTTAATACTTAGTAACATCAGAGTAAGTAGGTATGTACGTCTAGATTAGCTACAGAGAAGCGGGTAGGTAAAAAGACATTGGCCCTGGTAAAGGTAACTTCTTTCCAATATGACGATTTCTTTCTTTTATACCCTTGTCTTTGTTCTAAACAGCTGATGGAGACTTTGGAGGTGGATGTTCTGATAATGGGAGATGTGTATGTCCTCCAACTCCACCTATTTCCTGTTGCATGGAAGGTTCTAGAAGCTTTCATGATTCAGATATTTGTTGGTGAATTCAAAAACTATCCTTATACTTCCTTTAAACCAACAGTTTCCGTCATCAATGGTACTGAGATGATATCAAAAAATGTGGTATAAAATGATTTCATTAAAATAAGGAATATACTGAAATGATATTAAGAGTAGATATCTACCTAAAAAATATGTTTTATTTTCTTCTCCAAAGCACGAACTCTACGATAACCTTAGATTCTGTGATATGAAAGACGCGATGGTTCTGGCTGTGTCTTGTCTTGAGTATGTCCAATAGTAAATCAATAGAAAATTTTTATTTTTATCCAACAATTCAGATTAGATGACCCATTTTTACAATAAACCTATCCAATTTTCATCAAAGCGTAAGGAATGTGGTGGGAATAGTGACACAATTGGTACAGAACCTCTTTGAATAGAGAAGGAGTGTTTTAACTTTGTGTTCCCGAGAGGAGAATTCATATCAAAAGAAGAAATATAAGATAAATGCTAGGGTACTGTAGCTTGTATCAATCTAATTGCGTGCTGTGCGTTCATGTTTGCTTGTAAGGATTTGCTTGGAGTAGTATTAAGTTGAATTAAATGATTTACGCGTAGGGAAAACTTCTTCTTCATGTTTTCTTACACAGGTTAACTTTGTAAAGCTTTTAGCATTATTATTTTACCAATCTTGTTCGATACGCGAATGTTTTAAAATAAATTTGTATAACCTTCTTAGCGAATGTCTGCCAAAGCATGTTATGAGATTAACATTTTCAAAGGTTAGAAGCCGTATAATGTAAACATACAATATTCTCACACCTACATGCTTTTATTATAATTCAATAATTAATGTACAGGAATTCAAATGCATGAACATGAAATTCTAGGCATTTTGAAATCGGAAACGTTTTTGATTAAAAACATTTTTGATTTAATAAATGAATATTTTCCTCCACAACTACTACTACTATAAATATATTTTACATCTTAAATTCAGCGATGAGGTTTGCCACCCATCTTAAAAATCTTAGTTGACTGTTGACACGGAAAGGACAGATTGCATTATAATTACATTCAGCTTGTTAGTTGACCACCCCACTTGTGGGATATGCTGTAATGGTATACTTTCTAGATTTATGATAAACTCCGAATACTTCTTCATTAAACAATAGCTTATATTGTGTGGATGAAGTAAGTCAAGAACAACTCCAGTTCAACTGCAAAATTTTCGATCTGGAAGATCGAGATCAATTACCCCAGAAATTCAAATATTTGTTTCTAGTTATATAAAGATAAACTATCCATAGATGAACTATTTAAAATCTAAATATTGTTAAATATTATATTAAAACTAGCTGATCTATATTAAGACTATATCGACCGGAGTTAAAAATGATTAAATTACTAATATCTGGGTTGATGGTAGAAATGTGAAAATTTAGGACTGTATGTATTTTTAATGCCTCACCATAAAAAAAATGTCCAAAAATTAAAAAAAAAATCGGGGTGGACCATCCTTAACTTTAAGGGGTATGAAAAATAGACGTTGGCCGTTTCTCAGACCGATCCAATAAGCACACAACATTTCATCCAGCGGTCCAGCCGTTTCGGAAGAGTGTGATAACAAACACCGTGACACGAAAATTTTATATATTAGATTTACTGGTTATACAATACATTTCATATGAAAAGGTAAATATAAAATAATAAAAGCTTAATTTAAAATTTGTATATTGAATTAGAACTTAAAAAAAGAGTAGGTAATAACAGTGAAAGTAGTTGATACGGCATATTGTTTCTAATATCAGTTCAATGGAGACCCTTCTAGGGTCCCATTGGGCGTTTCGGGAAATTAACCTCCTGTAGATGCCCGTAATCACTAATGAAACTACTACCCTGATCATTTCAGAATGGTTTGATAGGGTGGGAAGGAACAATATTGTTGGTAGTTTGGTATATTACTTACACACTACGAGTATATTCTTTTTACAGGATTTAAACATTGAGTGATTGTAATCAAACAAATTATCGATGTTCACCTGTCCAAACAAGTAAATTATTGACCGATGTATTCCTTGTAATTTATTTATCAGAATTCATCTCGGTATATAAAATTAGTTTTCCAATTATTTTTATGTGAACATGTCTGTAGTTATATCACCACGTTGACCCTTTTTCGGTATAATACTCAGAAATGGTCTCTGTTTATTTTTTTCATCCACGTTAAGTTCATGTTCCAATAGAAAAATATGTGGTAGGAGTACTACAATAATTTATGTAGAACAAAATATTATACTTAAAAACATTAAGTATCTGTGCAGTAGGCCAGAATAGTTCAGTTATGTTCATTAAGTTTTTTTTTTATATTATGTAATATTTTTATCCCGTGGAGCACCCGGTAAAGAATTGGTCTCCCACTCTTCTCCATAAGTTTTCGAGTGTCCTGTTAAAGGCAGGTGTTCGAAAAAATAAGACATTTTACATCTTAAATTCGGCGATGAGGTGTGCCACCCATCCTGAATGTCTTGATTTTATATTGGCACGGAGAAGACAGCTTGCATGTTTTATATGCAGCTGGTCTGCTGGCTACCCCACTTGTGGGATATGCCGTGATGGTATAGTAGTAGTAGTAATATTTTTCATGAATATATAAGTATACCAGCTACTATTGTAATGTTGGAACATGTATAGGTACTTAAGTATAGTGCGATATTGTTAATGTTATGATGATAAGTTAATATTATTACATGCTGTTAGAAGCTCAGAGCCCGTAGACAATTTGTACTTGGCGATCGCCTACAAACGAATTTTCGTCAATAACTGCAACAATAACGCATAATTATACGGTACGTGTAGGTAGATTGTCGAAAAGTTCGCCAGTAGACGATCGCTAAGTACAAATTGTCTACGGGCTCTGGCCGTTTATTGATTTAATAAATTAATCAAATATGAATAAAAGTTTGGATCTTCTTCATCTTCCATGTAGGCGTTCTCCATTTTTTCCACTCTTTTCTTTTTTGAACCAGTCTTGCCCATTTCCAATCCGGGACAGTGATTATATCATCAGTCTATTCCTCTTCTCTCACCTCAACGCTTCCTTTTCAGATTTGGATGATTAGAAGTATTTAAGTATACTTTATCTTTTTTCCAAATCCATAGCAAGTAGGTTAAAACGACGCAACACAAATAGGTACAATTTGTTTTCTAGTTATAATTTTCTTTTCTCCAAATTCATTGAGTTGCTCTTACAGGTACGGTCTTTTTAACTAATTACGATCCACGTGGTCAATCTGGTCAACTTAAGGATATAGGTAGGTACATACATATGCACTTTGTTATTTCTGTTTTTCCAAACAAATGTTTCAACTGTGAACTTTCCCCTTTAAAATGGATAATATTACAAATAATCATTACATTATTCAAATTGGATGTATTCATTTCGCATAATTTTACTTCTCTGGTTTTGAATATTACAATATTTTTCTTTTTAACCAAATATTTACTAAGACGATTGGAAGAATCTGCCTCTAGCAACAAATCCACCCTTTGTTTGATGAAAATATTCTTCCAATCAAGTATTGCATATTATTTATTTTGAGGAAAGATTCCTCCATGTTATTAATTAATTAAATATTAAGACAAAGTCATACACTGTAAAGCAGTGACGACGATCGAACGGGCTAAAGCATCGTTTTTATAATAATTCAGATGATTTTTATACTGCCGTTTTGTGGAGAACTCCATCTTAAGGGCACGAAAATTAATATAATATATTATGTAGTTGTCATTTCATTAAGGATTTTTTTTACAGATGGTTATCAAGTTTATTAAGTGTCGAATTTCTGATCACATCACCTCTGATTACAAATATGATTTCGTCAGACCGCATTTTTAATCTTTAAGTCCTTTCAAGAGTAGCGATTGAGACCCTTAGTATGAAAACTATAGTAAAATGCTTCTAAAATTCTTCTTCTCGGTGTGAGTTAAAATTACCATGATGAAAATTACGCGGTTTTGTTCAGCTCAACTCCTCCACTCGCTAAAAAAATAATTTGGATATTTTCGGAGTATTTTGTTATTTTTTTATAAACAATTTACACTGCTTATGAGCTATTCGTATTATATCGTCCCTCTTCTGACTAACAGTCGTATCCGGAAAAATGTAAATTGTTCGGGAGAGCGTTTTTAGTGTTTTGCCGTGCATATTTACGTCTCTCCTAGTTATATGATACAGTGTAAATATATTACATTATTTTTTTTTATTCTTATATATCTCAGAATCATTTTTGTGATGAAACTTTGAGGAATTTGTGGATACGACAACACATTTTTTTAGAATAGTTCGTAAATACGACAACAAATCAGAAAGCTGTTCTACGATAACGGTGTCAGTTACAGGTGTGATCTTCAGTGAGAGCATGCAGGGCACATATCGATGGTTTAAAGCACAGAAGACACATGTCCACATTTGACAGTTTAGAGAAAACAGGTTTTGAAAGTTTGAGATTCTTAATTAATTCACTAACTTCAAATTAATGCAGAAGGTGTTGAAAATCATAATCTTTGTTCTTTTATAATGTCATTTATTACTTATTTTTTACTATATTTTAAACCAGAAAGCCAAGAATTAGCATTTTTAGATGATGGTCATGGACATGTGTTTGGAAGTGTGATGGAAGTGCCACTCACGGCGACTTTTGGGATGCGTTTATGCGTGCACAGATGACACATGTCCGTCCTAAATGAACATGTGTTTTTTAGAATCTTCATATCTTTTGTGACATGTTACATCTGTGCACAAAACAAAGTGAATTTGTGGACATGTGACATTTGGTTTTTACTAAATATTTCAATAATGATATTAAGATTGTTGGTAATATTTAATCAAGACAAAGATGGCGTTGCAACCGATCTTGTACATGTATTAACTCATTTTACCTAAAAAGTGGACATGTGTCTTCTGTGCTTTTAACCATCGATATATAGGTACACATTGGCTGCGGTAAATAAACTATACCCCATAATTGGAATCGCTCCTCCTGCTATAAGAAGAAAGGTGGCAGCAGACACAGAAAGACACAAGCAGATTCACGACCCTAGACATCCCCTTCACGACCATCGGATGGTACCTCCAAGACTAGGATCGAGAAAAAGCTTCCTTAAAGTTACGAATGACCTTACTACCTCGTCAGAAAAGTGTAAAGAGGAATTGTGGAAGCAGGAACTTGGCGACAATCCATGGATGATGCCATCCGAAAGCGCAAACACCGCGCAAAGTCTGAGGTACCCCACGTGGAAGACACTGAACAGGCTAAGGGTTGGGGTGAGTAGGTGCAAAAGTAACCAGCAGATGTGGGACTTTTTGGATGAGGAGGACACTAGCTGTGACTGCGGGGAAGTGCAGAGTGATTCTCATTTATTGCAATGCCCGCTCATGCAGAATGCATGTAATGAGAGTGACCTATTGATGGCGAATGACAAGGCGATATACGTCGCTGAATACTGGAGTGGCAAAGTCTAAAGTCCGGACCCGAAAAGTAAAGTAAGTATTGGTGATCATAACTCTATTTCGCCAAAAATGTCGGATACGACAGTTAGTCAGAAGAGGGACGATATAAGCAACTGTAGATTGTGTAGATCACTAATTTTGTACAAATATTTATTTAAATCATGTCTCTGTTGACACTCATTATATGGTGAGTATTATGAATTTAGGCAAAAGTTTCCACATGAGTAGAAGGCTGTGTATAATTTTAATAACAATAATAGTATATTCACCTATGAATAATAATAATATTAATTCTATTCAGAAACTGTTTACAATAAACCATAATAATTTAGAAATTTATTTGCCAACAACAGGAATTCCGCTGTGTAAAACTTTATTCTAAATACTCAACCATACTTAGTACCTACCACCAGAGGCGGCTGGTAGGTTGGACTAGAAGGGGTGTGGTGGAATTATAAAAAAATACCTTCATGTAGAAAACATCGATTTATTTTTTTATCAAACTTCATTCATGGAATCTAATTAATAGCCTGTGTAGGGGTATCACTCTTGCCTGTGAGACACGAGGTTCCGAGTTTGATTCTTGACCAGAATAAAATGAGAAATGACAATTTAAATTGTCTTGGATCTGGGTGTAATATTATTATTATTATTATTCTCTTTAACTTTCCTTTGCACATCATTACAGCTTTTGACCAATGCGATATGCAAAGAGATGTATGTGTTTAATGCATTTTTAGTGTGTTTCGTCACGGTAGTACCCAAAAAACATAACAACATAACACATAACATAACACGTGTAGACAATTCACACAAACCGAGATAGTCCCAAACTAAGATGTGAATCTTGTATTATGGGTAGTAACACGACGATACACATATATACAATGCACTACACACATATACATGTAACACCCAGACCCAGGACAATCTGAAAAAGGTCATTCTTCATTTTGCCCTGGCCGGGAATCGAACCCGGGACCTCGTGACTCAAAGGCAAGTGCGTTAGCCTCCGCGCCACGATATATATGTACATATTCGGCGAAAAGGCTTTTTAGCTTTCATGTCGAGACTCGTAATACCATTAACAGACTTGGCATTTCTTTGTTTTATTGTTGTTTATTTGTTTTTTTCTTTTGTTTTTTCATTTTTCCTGCTGAGACCGCCTTGGCCAAAAGCTTTATGGTCTCAGTGCAAGGTGATGTTTTTAAAATAATAATATGTTTATTAAAGCTATAAATATAGTTATATATTAACTGGATCTGTGAGAATTGTCCGTGTATATATTATGTTTTGTATAAAGATGCATTGTATTGTTTAAATATTATTTTTCTATATTTGAAGCATTGCTTACTAAATTTATAAAAGGAGTGCCCCGTCTCAATGTTCTTGAGCAAGAACCACCATTGCCTACCACTACTATCTTTCTCGTACTGCGAGTTACGAACAATGGAACAAATTCAGACATTTCATTTTATGTGATATTCACTTCTTTAGAAATGCTGTCTTGATATCGGCGAAAGTTTTATCATACTTTCTCACATTAAACTTTGTCAATTAAAAATTCTATTATACAAGGTACACTTAAGTACTGTTTCATTTTCAGTTCGAAAAATACAGTTTTAGAAGAACAATCTTTATCTGTAATACTTACTTACTTAAGATTACAGAGTTTACTCTGTTATGTATAATTAACAGAGTAAACCCTGTTATCTTTAGTTAACCCTGTTATGTTAATAATCTGTGGTGAAGAATGCAGTTGGCTGAAAAATTAAAGTAGGTATTTTTAAAATAATAGAATTTTAGTTGCCTGTTTCTTATAAGCCAGGAAATTTATTTATCAAATTATGCTTGAGAGATTAGAAATAAGTAATATTGCCTCTTTTGCCTGTGCGTTTGATATAAATAAATATTAATACAATCACTTGAGTTGTACATATACGAATGAAACAAAGTTAATGGTTACAAACTTACTCGTGGTACTGAGTTATTAACAAGTTTGTAATGTTTCTAGAATAATTTAATTAAGGAAATAGAGGCAAACTAATTAATTAGCATTTCAACGAAGAAAGTACTGCTGTAATTAAGTATAGGTATTTAATGACATTTATATGTCTTCAAGTTAATATTTTTATTTTTATTGCCCCTTTTGTTGAATAAGGATATTATTTACTTGAATAGCTACTCTGTAAGATATAAATTCTGATATGTTTAAAATTCGAATATTAACACGTGTTTGACAGATGGTTAAACTTATATTATTAGATTGACTATAAAAAGCTTTTCAGAAAACTTGAAATCTGCCTGATTTAGCACCATTCTCTTTTTACTTTACACATTGATATGGTAAAATCAGTAACGAGTTTGTCTAAAATTATGCATTCTGAATATTTTTTGTTTTTATTTTCGTCCTTCTCTAAAATAAAAATGATCCTTCTCTATTTTTTGCCTAATGAGTGACCTCTTTCTAAGAAATTATTTATTATTTGATGTTTACATAAAAAAAGTAAATTTTGGATAGTAAAGAATCTTTCAAGCAAAAAATCGGTGATATTTTTAGCTTACCATCATTAGACAGCACATCTATAGATTTTGCAAAAAACCTTAACCAAATACAAATAATACGTGTGCCAATTAAATTATGAGACATTCAGGATACGTGATATGCCTCATTGCTGAATGGTAGAATTTAATTGTCATACATGTAAAGTGTTACGAATAGCTGCCATTTACAAGACTCTCGAAAATTTTCAGTAAGAGACCTCATTTTTTGGAAATAAACAAATTGTTCAAGTTTTACTGCATTTAATAATAAAATATCCTGGTTTTGACTTACAAAATCATTGTCAACCTTATTAGTAAGAGACCCGTACTCTACCAGAGACTCCACAAGATATAGGCTTTGTACAAATTTATGTTAGATTACAATAATGTACCTTGATGAGAATAACGTCATAATGTTGACATAATTTGATTCTTTTTATTTTTCTTCTTATTTAAACAATATTCACAGGATCAAACAGTCAATTACAGATTATACTAATATAATACATTAAAAAGAATATGGGCCTGTAACCCGAAACATATGTTACTGGTGAATAAATAAATTTAAAACTCTAAAGTATTTTTACTTTTAATATTTTTTAATTTAATAATGGAGTTTTACTCATTAAGTGAAAACAAAATCAGTGAATATAATATATAGTCAATATGAATACCAGCAAAGATTCTTAATTTATTTTCTCATCAGCTGCTCCATTTAAGTTTCAATGTCCTCATATTGTATTTATTTTTTGTATCGTATAAATTTGTTCTCTTTTTATTGAACAACTTAAAGTAAAATTTTCAGCATACAATATTTAATATTGTATGCTGAAAAGTGTATTTATATGGTTGATTTCTTTCTATAAGACAATGTATAAAATAACTTCTAGGTGTATGTAAAAGAGTGGAAATGTATGTATCTATTCATTTCTATGATTCCAGAGGGACAACGTAGGTAATATCAAGTTTCAGTTATGATCTTTAAGAAGAGTGTACTTTAACATACATTATACTATTACTAGGTACGAAATACCAGCTTATAATAATATCAATATTTTGCAATGACTTTTCCCCAGTGATACAAAAACATCTTAGTATTTGGAATTGTATTATATAACTTACATACCTACAGTTCAGTTCTCTTACGTACTTATCTTACAATTGAAAGTAAGGAAAAAACATATCCTGAAGCTTTATAAGTTTTGATAATAAAAACTATAAACGTTTATTTTTATGAAGAGTTAAAAGCATTCAGAAAGGGTCATTTCCATTTCTATATTTCACTTTAATGTTATATGTATTATCTCAATGTACTTTTATTACTTTTTTTCCACATCTATACTAAAAAGTTTTACAAGTAAACAATACAGTCATCGGAGTTAACACTCTAGATGCCTTAGTGTTAATCTATTCAACACTTCTGAGTAAATAATCAATAACATAACATAACAATTCACACAGACCGAGCTAGTCCCAAACTAAGATATGAATCTTGTATTATGGGTACTAACACGGCGATATACATATACAATGCACTAAACACATATACATGTAACACCCAGACCCAGGACAATCTGAAAAAGGTCATTCTTCATTTTGTCCTGGCCGGGAATCGAACCCGGGACCTCGTGACTCAAAGGCAAGTGCGTTAGCCTCCGCGCCACACCGATATACATATCTTATCAAATAATTTTCTTTGTGTCCCTATAAAATCAGCTTATCCATTGAATTTTCTACTTAGTAATGTGTATCTTATACTTTATGAGTAATAATTTCAAGAAATTTAATATACATAGCTAGCTTTATTAAAATATACCTATGCTCCAATTTGGTAAAATGTTTAAAAATTTGGTATATATTTTTTATCATTCATAGAATTCAGATGGAGTTAAAATAGAGTTTTAGTAAAATGTGAGTAATTCATATTTTCAATGCACCAACTTAACATGCTCAAAATGAGTAGGTATGCTTTAAATAAATAAATGGAATATATAATTAAAATGATTTTAAAAACACTGTATAATTTCCAAATTAAATTTATTCACCTCGGTGGATATGGAATATATAATATTTGTATTGTATGAATTGAAACAAGCGTACTGTTCAAGACTCAAGAGAAACAAGAGAGACGTCAATCGATTGATTACCTATGACCCAAGAAGTCGAAAGACATCTCTCTCGTGTTTATTTATTTATTTATTTCAATTTTACAGGATACATACAGTTGATACAAAAAATACAATGGTCTATAACATATTTAGCAATAAGCAAACCAGTGAAGATCCCTATATTACCCTTATGTGTTCCACAAAACATACATAACTAAACACAAGAGATAAATCAACAAACAACAATATTACAATAGAATAGAGTAAATTATGTAAAGAAAATTAATAGAATAATGCTCACAAAGCAATAATCGTAGGATTAAACAATAAAACAATAAGCAATAAAAATAAAATGTTGTTGTTTAATCTGTAGTAGAACGAAACGCTAGATTAAATTTATCCAATATAGGAATTCTTTTCTTGTGTACCGATAGTATAAAAATGCATTTTTAGTCATTGCATAATTTAATATAATAACATTAACTCGTATATTATCGGATGTTACAAATGATCTTTGAATTCATTTCATGAGAACGCAAATCAGTTAAAATTGAAATTATACCATTTAATTTTTGCTCAGACGTCATACAAATTGCCAAAGATTTCATAATCCATACAAAAAAATCAAGACACTAACAATTAATATGTTTCAAAGTGATATGTACATATGGATTGATGCAAGGTTTATTGAAGTATAATAATCTTCATCTTTCTATGACGTACCAACATAGGTATTAGGAACTACAACTCAAGTCATCCAATACCGTTAAATACATACATATTATCTAATCCCTTTATATAGTAGGTATTTGCTGAAGTGTAACGAAAAACAAATTTGAAGGACCGTGAAATTTCCTTTATTTCCATATTATCACCGTTTATCACCTTTGTTACCGCGTTGGGAGAAAATCTTTTCTCATTTAAAAAGAAATGGGATGGGACATGGCGAAAAAAACGCCTAGAAAATGTATACTCTATTTGAAAATTAGTCGAAACTGATTGTCCAATAATTATTTGGTGATTAGATTTTTCCAATGTAGGTATTAACTTCTTTTCAAGAAAGATGTTTTTTTTTTAATAACGCTACATATATGGGAATCTTAATGAAATATTTAATGCTAAAATGTAAATTTACATGGTAAATACCTAAATGATTATGAAATAAGCAGTCGAACTCGTATAACTTTTTTGTTTATGGGATATCTGAACAATATTGTTCTGAATATTAATCTTTCATTGAAAGTTCTAAAAATAAATTTTAATATTATAAGGAATAATTTTTGTTACGTATAAAGTCAGAAAAAATGTTATTTGTGTGAGTAAAGTTTCACTTAGTTGGTTCTTACATTTGAAATTGCAATAATTACCTACTAGTTTTTTGAATTCATAATATAAATTAATGTATAGAAATTCTTGTACGTAGATCAAAAGCTTATGGATATACTAAATATGTTTATCGATGACATATTAAACAGATTTTAAAAATGTTTATGGACGTATACCTCTACATATCCTCTTAGTATGAGAATTATCTCGGTGTTTTAATACTGAAATAACATTTGAGGTTTACACGTTCATGTTACCACCACGAAGGACAAAAATATTTTCGTAATTCATAATAATGAAAACGTTTCGAAATGAATGCGTAGTCATTTTCCTTTTGTGTAGAAAATTAAAGTGAGCCCATTTTATCTAATAATATGAGAATACTATATGTACTAACTTGAGAGTGAGTGTTAAACATACATAGTGGGAATTACTAGGTTACTCAGATGCAAAAATTCAAGACCTTATCGAGGGTACGTCGTTGGAGTAAAAGCTCTTCACTCTTCGAAGCGTTACGCGAATAATATTTCGGTTAGGATTATTCTTATTTTTATTACTAATATTGTATTATTATTTCCATTCTGAATGTGATGGGTGAATTCCACTAAGATGTTCATTATTTCTCGACTATCTACTACAATACTATTAACATTTATTTTTACATGAAAATTATTCAAAACAAAAGAATACCCAGTTCCCCGTGGAGTTTTCATATATTTGAGTTTTTTTTTCAATTGTTTTCCATATTTTCGATACTCGTGTAAGACAAGATCCACGTTCTAACAGCACTTGTTTCATTTTTGAATTTAATCAGTTCTAGTCAGTAGGTATTTTAAAGAAATTATTAATCAAATATACAAACTCAAAAAATATATATTCTTAACAACAAAAATAGTAAACTCCATCATACGTCTCAAAAGTTTTAGTATCTTACTGTGAAAGGTGTATAAGGTTGTGTTTGGGTTTATAACAAAACCCAGATATATCTTACAAAAAGTAGAGTGAAGATATTATTATTAAAATAAATTTAAAAAACATTTCAAGATCTCTAACAAAATAAGAAATACCGGGAACTTAATTTCTAATGTACAAAATTAGTTTTTTTTTTTATCTATTGAAAAACATTGTTCTGATAAGATGTAGGCGTTTCTGTCAAGCTAATACTGGTATACAGCATCTCTCTAAACCTTTTAAAATTGCGGTACAAACTTATGTTTAATAATAATAATAATATGCCTTGATCGTGTATATTTTACGCATTATAAAATATAACATCTCTGCTGTTGTTACTATACCCACAAATTGACTTTGATGTTTTGTCAGTGAGTAGTAACATCTTCGAAAATCTGCCAAGTGAGAAGTATCTAATAAGAACGAAGCATTATTATTATAATATTAAAATCTTGTATTTTAGTGAATGAAGAGAACAATTTTGATAAAATGAGACTTACCTTAGTATATTTCTGTTGTTGTGAACAACATAAAGAGATTAAGGGAATGTACTAGGAGCACATAGATTGTAGTAGAATGTTTTCTAGCTACTGCTGCTGATATCAGTGGCGAAATGAATTAATTTTGAATTATATATTACCTTGTTTATTAAGATTATATTATTATGCATTATAGTGTAACTCTTATAAATCCATCCCTTCATTATAGCCACAGAAGCGTGTAATTGGTTGAGAGCACTTTATGGCGTTTTGAATATTGTATACAAGGTCTAGATTTTCCTCCAAGGGCTTATAAATAAGCCTTTTTACCTTATACAGTATAATCACATTTAATGGATATTGCTGAGAGAGAAAAATATTATTATTATTATGCCAGCCATGATATCTTATAAGACTTCGTTATAGGCTTACTAAGGCAGACGCTATGTGTGAGTATGCCAGATATAGACCGATGTACATAACGTTATTTTCTTATTTAACTGACAGGAATACTATGTGTGACTTGATAACCTTGTCATGCGATAATGTAGATAAGCTTGCGTTGTAAAAAAAAACTTGCTTTTACGATATAAAATTAAACGAAAATGGAAAATAAAAGTCTGCGACGCGGAACCATATAAAAATGTTTTTATACAATATGTACCTACAACGTTCCATCAAAGCGTTTTACACAACACCAATGTATCTAGAAGACTTGTGTAATGTAGTAGGTATCACAGATATGTTATTTTTTCATTAAATTACAATGCTACGTATTATTTCGAAGGTTCCAATCAAAAAGCTAAAAACACGTAAAAAAGTTGGACTTCCTTCCTCACAAAAGCGGTGTGAAAAAATTACGTTAAGTTTAAAACAGTTTTTCGTGGTACGTTTTTTTTTTTTTTTTTTTTATTCAAGAAATATTTTTTAACAATATGTAATCACAAATTCAAAATATAACTATTAAATTTTCCGCGGATATAATTATATTCGTCCCCAGTCAGCCTAAAGTTAGTCATAATATTCGATTCATTCAATATTATTGCTTTGTAAAATGTCGATACTTTTTTTATTTTACTGTACCCATTTTACATAATACATTATTTTAAAAAGTCAGTTATTAAAAACTAGCGTGCCATTGATAATGTGAACATTCTTCTTCTATTAGTGCCGTATCAGGTGGCCCCAACGTTGGCGATCACTCTGGAGAATGCTTCATTGTCCCGCGCTGTGCGGGACACAATGTAAACATGGTCAAATAAAAAAAATCGTAAGATTTATAAATACTAATATAAAATATACGAAATATAAAATATACAATAAAGCAATATGATTCTAATGAAGGTGCTAAACCAGAATTCAAAGCTATAAAGAGTTGGTCTAAAAATAGAAGGTATCAATATTCATTAAATCAAGTACATATGTCTATAATTTTGTCGTGCAATTTCAATATGGGTCCGGAAACTATGTATCTACGAAGTTTAAGAGAAAACATGCTTATGTAGAGAACTAATATATCATAATAGATAATCACATACCTAATATTATTATCATATGTGTAACTAACACATATCTCCAGTCACACAGTTCAGCCTCCTTGCGGTCACCTCTTGAATGTATTATTCATTATCCTCCATTCGACATTCCTCTTCCATTATTTGTAGGAAACATTCCTTGATATTCAAACCGGTAATTCAGTTCAAACCAATGCTATTGGAAACGGAGATTTAAATTGAAAAGGAAACATATACAAATTTATTAAATTGTCATGTATTTTCTCAAACTTAAATAGTTGTATTGCTTACTTATGTACATACATAATTCCCACGGGCGGCCTAAATCTATCCGCGTTAGGAGGTGGTGACAGATATTGTCTTTTATTTTCTCAATCAGGTCTTCAGGACTACAGCCGTCTCTTAGCAATGGTCATATTAGTGGATAACTTCGATGGAATCTGTTTATATCAGATTTTATTGGATAGTCATTCGTATATTAAGCTTTTTCAGACATATCAAAAGACGTGAGCCAGACAATCTGGAAAAAAATATTTTGTCTGGTGGAGTTGAAGAAAGAAGAAGCAGGGGCCGAATAGAAACAAGATGGTCAGATCATGTGAGAGATGCTGCAGGAGGTACAATTTGTGGGGCGTTTAGGCAGACGGAGGACAGGGCGCGGTGGAGGAGCTTGTCGCTTGGGGTCATGGTGGTCACGATCCTCAGCATTGAGGGACTGACTTGGAAGAAGAAGAAGAAGTCATGCGATATAAGTTGAGGGAACTACTTTGCAATATATATTGGTTTCAAAACATTGAGAAGGATGGAACAAGCTTTCATTCCAGAGAATTGTGGCTAAATTATCGAAATAAATAGTTTGAGAAATTTTACTATAGTATCTAATATTTAGATGAACTGTCTATTTCAGTCGCTGATCAATCTTTCTTTCGATCAATCGATCTTTCTTTCTCTCTATTTATACTCTCATAATACTTGATAAATATTTTTTTGAAACTACTTTTCAGTTTCCCATTTTTAAAATCACCATATTGATGGAACGCCAATAATTAACCTGATCTATTGAAACAAACATTTTATGCAGGTTAATTATCCGATGCCATATGGTTGATGGCAGTCACAATAAACTTAGTCGAGTACATACTTGAATATTATTATCCTCTCTACATGCTCAATAGTATCGACTTCATCAAATTATAATGTATACATAAGGCAGAGTAGCTAGGTTTCATTATGATAAATTGGCCCCGCGAGCGAATCAATCATTTATATACTTAGGTGCCTACCTACCATTTACACACATAAGTTGACTGTCATCAGATTTTATCCATGGATACTATAATAATAATATATGGGTTCGTATTATTATTAAATGTGAACTCTACGTCATGACAATCTGTGTTTTAAAAATATGCCAAAATGGCTTATTTGTTCACGGTTGATTCGGCTCAAAAGCACGCTATTAATAAGAACAATATTCATATGTAAAATTCGCCCTTTGTTTGTAGGTTTCTAGTAGGTAATTATGTATTTTTTTTTAATCTTATTGTTCTTAATGGTGTGAGAATTTTATTATAAAAGAGAATATATCCTTTTTAAATTACGGTCAATATAGGTACTCGAAACGTGTGATTTGTGTCTACTACTTTCTAAAAAATAAAACGCAAAAACAAAACAGAACGAAAATTTTATTTGCGCTTTCTTGTTTTTATGGAAATCTTTGTGCGAACTCAGAAATATTTAATTCATAGTTTAGAAATTTGTGATTGAATATTTTAATTTTCGATAATTATTGTCTATGTTTTGAATTAAAAAGTCTCTCTCCAATACATCTACAATAATTAATAATTTTAATAAAATCTTTATACTTTTTGTCATCCAACAAATTCACAAGAAAGAATTAATCGATAATCCATAATTTTGTGTTATTCTGTGTCTATTTTATATGCAATGTTTGAATTGATGTCTGTTGATCTTTATTGTAAAAGGCTTTGCCGTTTATGTGATGAAATAAATTAATAAATAAATAAAACAAATAAATTCACAAGCAAGCTTCCTGATAAATGGGCACCTAAGTAGAAAAAAATTGTAACATCTCATAAAAATATATTAATCATTTACAAGCTTTCATCCAAATATTTTACAAATATCTCTAACGGTTTTTTTTATAAAATGGTTCCATTTCAATCATTATATAACTATGTAGGTAAGTATCTGCGATAACATTAATCATTCAATAATGGAATCAAACGCAGGTGTGAGTTTTTATTTAAGGAGACCTTTTAAACAATATATTGGTTATGAGTAGTTAAACAAATCATACTAAATAAAAATACTTTATAGTTAATAGTAGGTATTTAATTATTCATTTATACTTAATATTTATTTCATTGTAGGTACATGTACCTATGCGTAATAGAAATCAATGTAAGAATATGAAAATATTGTACTTGCAACGATCCAGATTGAAACTTTATTTTACAAATAAGTAATGCTTGTTGAGAGAAAATAATATTTCATAATATAATTATATCTATGTATTTATTCATAATTAAATATAAATACTCATCAGAAAGGCGTAGTTCTTGAAATAAACAGTAAATAAATAAATAAACAAGATTAATCTTCAGGTGATAGAATTCCTCAAATTATTAAAACATCTTATCAATTTTAAATTAGCAAATGAAAGTGTATTCGGTTCTACTTACTACAATCAAGTATTCAAAATTATTCATTAATCCAGATTTAACATTTAAATTACTTAGAAATATTCTACCTAGGTAAATACAGGGCCACAAGACATGGGTTAAGAACCTTAGGTTGAAAAAACCGAGAGTAAAAAATACTTCACTATACTACACACTATACTATATCCTCACGCCCTGTCCCAAGCGGGTTAGGCAGAGAGAACGGAACACCAAACATATATATCTTTACACACTTCCTTCGCTTCCTCCACATTCATACAGTTTCTCATACACGCAAGTCAGTTCCTCTTACTCAACTCGCGGCTATGTTTGAGAATTTGATCCACGTGATCAAGCCACTTGGTTCTCAGATGCTCGCGCTTCCTCATACACTTTTTTTCAGACAAGTATATCCTCTTTGGAAAAAGAGGATAAATAAAAAAATCTGCCATACTGAAATAACACTAATATAATAAAATGCAACGTTGTTGGCTTTCTGGGGCTTTGCTTCTATCATCAGGAAAAAGAATATTGGAAGAGGAAACTAAAATACATGATTGAATAAAGACTTTAAGTACCTATGTTACTATTTTATGTTATACAATTATTTGTTACTATGTTATAAAATTATTTTTTATTCCTCTGTGCCTTCAAAACACACTTAGGTAGTTGTTTTCAACCTTTGAAAAAGAGAAAAATCTTGTAAGACATGCATCATCGACGGATTTGTGGCATAAACAGATTTAGTATAAATCAAAATTAGTTATACTTTGATAGATCAAGAAATATTATAATGTATTTCTATGAAATTTCGTCGAAAGTTTCTATAAACTTTATTCACGCTAGCTTAAAAAAATATTTCGTACACTCGTTCGTTTGTTATTTTTTCCTTTTAAAGCCGTAAAAATACCATCTTCAATACAAAAGAAATAAAAGATTGAAAAAAAAAATAACTATGAAATGTTGTCAATTTCTTTCTTCAACAACTTTTGATTCATGAATATGCATCATTATTACGATTTGAAATAGAAAATGGACGGTAGAATAATAATTATAATTTTGTAAAGAATTTGAAATGCGTAGGCGGATGATAAAGCATATTATGAGTAGTCAAGTACATGAAATTATCACAATCAAACATTTATATTACAGGAAATAAATAATAAATAACCACGTGTACAGCTATTTCGACTCATAATTATAATGAACAATACAACAGAGTGAGGCAGGCAAGCTTATAATTTAAATGCATGCCAGAAGACAGACTATACTACTTAGATCTTTGGAGGTTGTGAGAGAGGACAGAAGACCGGTGGGCCTCCCTGGAAGAAGCTGGCCAGTGCAGATGTCGAACTTGTGTGTTGAAAGACTTGATTTGGAGTGGTCAAAGGTCCTGGAAGCAGCGGTTGACAGGGATCTCTGGAGGATGTACCTAGGCACAATGGGGCCCCGACCTAACTAGGACAAGGAGAGAAGATGTATGTATGTACTATTTTTATTTTTTCATAAACTTGATAACACAAATAACAACTGTACACTAAGTTATAATGTTTGTTTTTAGAAGTGGGTCAGTAATTTAGATTCAAATCATTGCAAAGTTTTATGATTAGACTACATATCGACCGCAGCTTTACATTTTTTAATATTCAGTTCAGATTACATACTTATTTCAAATTGGCGGGTGTCTAATGTTTACAATGCAAATAATATGTCAATGTAATTGGCGAATTTATTGAGTGTGGCAAGAATAAAATCTCGGGTGTTGAAATTAATCGACGTAAGATCACAAAAGAGGCATATATCCTAGAATAATTTTCATATGGTTGAAAGTAAATTATGAATTTAATGAGAAAAATAATATGTGTTGTGATATTTAAAATTAAACTGAATATCATTAAGATTCATAATGTTATTTCAGCGTCTTTTTCACTTCTACTGCAAAGTGAAAATCTTTGTAGATTCCATTCTAACTTATAATTTAACTTACATAACTCTTATATTTAGGTATTATTTAAATATTATGAGATGTTAACGTTCATTATCATAAAGTTATATTAAAATGTTAATTAAAATCTGCTTCTGTTCCTCCAACGACGACTTCAACGGTTTTACTTACAGCGTGCGAATATGTTAAAAGATTCGTGAATTTAGATTAAGAATAATATTATCATATAATAAAACTTAGTCCCTTTTACGTATTTTCTCTGAGATATTTTCATTTTATTTATTTTTTCTTGAAAACTATAATATGCTGCTGTGAGTCACTTTATATAAAAAAAGATACAATTTCACATTATTGTCAAAACTTTTCTAATTACTTCTTTTGTAAGAATGAATTTTTATTTCACAATTTTGGAGCTAATTTTTTTGTTCAGAAATGAATGGAATAACTCATCTCTCTATAAAAATTCAAAATAAATCCATTGTTATCGGGTGAAAATATACAGTTCTACAGTAATAATATATATATATTTTTAGGATAAATGCCGCCTATTCTGAATTTAAATAGGAATTTTGTTCGAAATAAATAAAACAAGTGTTTTATTCTACTAATGAGTAGAATAAAACACTTGTTTTATTTATTTCGATATGGAATTCTACTACCTAAACACCGACACAGTGAAGGAATTTTATTGTTCTTCAATGTGACAGAAAATTATTTTACAAGATAAAAATATCACGATTTAGGTATATTAATTAAATATTAATTTATATGACTAATGAAGTATTTTTGAGATTTGTATAAACGCGATCGATATTCTGAAATAAAATACATATTTTATTTTTATTTTAAGTTATAAGTATATCTGGGTGTTTGTTATTAACCAAAATACAATGTTAAACACCTTTCAAGTTAATAACTTTTGTCGTGTAGAGATTGTCTGCCGGCACCTGAGATCTAACCGCGCACCTTTTGTGCATGAGGTCGAGACTCTACCTCGAGACTATTAACGATTTTTTTAAACTTTTATGTCTCAAGCCTATAAGCCCCAACTTATGAAGATGTAGCAAATTTTATACATACCTATATAATTCATAAAAATATTTTTTACTACTCAACCCATGAATTGTTGAAAATGAATAATAAACTTTACCTAAGTACGTAACAAATAATCCACACATAAATATTTGAGTACGTTCGTATGTATGTATGTATGTATGTATGTATGTATGTACGTATGTCCTTAATGGACTCAGAAATTAGGAAAGACCGAAGTAAAATAATACACTCTATACAAGGTCTCATCTTCTGGGCAGGTTTAAGGCTAAAAACATTTTAAATATCTTACGTATTGATAAAGATATTTTAATTTTAATGCGACCATGTCACAAAATTAGCAACAAAATGTATGTAAAATTAATGCAAGATTTAGTAAATAGCAATATTCACAGTCAAACATTTTTCATTGTATTGAATTAATATCAAAATGGATGTAACAATAAATACAACAATTCTGAAACTAAATATTTAGGGTTTATTTTCGTAATAAAATATCGTGTTTGCTAATGAGAAAAGCTCTTGAATTACGTGAATAAAAATTGCATATTTTTGACATATTGGGCTATTTTCATAATGGAAGACATTATGAAACCATAGAAAACTATACTGTAGAATAATAATAGTTTTACCTATAAAATCCATAAACAATGTTAAATGATTTTCAATGAGTGGGAACCTATTTATTTTCACCTAATATTTTTTACATAAATTATGAAATATTTGATAGTAAAATATTCTGAAATATTGAAGGATGCAGATAATCCATTTTTAAGGTTTTTTGGGAATAAAGAGTAAATACTTATATGACAATTTATTCTTGACTTTTTTTAATTTCATAGCAAATACCCATTTATGCACTGCAAACCAAAAATAAAAATTCGAATGTGGACAATTATAATATTTTAACATTTATGTGACTACAATTTTTTCACGAAAAGGGATGTATACCCTTTTTTTCTTATAGAAATTTGGGATGACAATCTTCGAGTTTTTACATTAAGATGAGGTTTTTAGTAGTTTTTGCACGTAGGTACCCGCCTATTTTTCTAAATAAAATATGAGCTTTCGAGGTGTCGAGCTCACATATTTTTCATTTGGAAGAGGTTTTTAGCACTTTTTCCATGTAGGTACCTACCAATATGTGGAATTTCTTAACTTCAAGCTTTTTCATCGGGACGAGGTTTTTAGTACTTTTTTTTCCATGTAGGTGCCTACTTATTATTTTTTTACATAAATGTGAACATCTGAGGTGTCAAACTTCAAGATTTTTCAATGGGAAGAGGTTTTTAGCACTTTTTTCGATGTTGGCACCTACCTATTTTTTTTAACTAAATATGGGCATGTGAGGTATCAAACTTCATGATTTTTCATTGGGAAGAGTTTTTCAGCACTTTTTTCGATGTTGGCACCTACCTATTTTTTTTTAACTAAATATGGGCATGTGAGGTATCAAACTTCATGATTTTTCATTGGGAAGAGTTTTTCAGCACTTTTTTCGATGTAGGTACCTACCTATTTTTTTTACCTAAGTATGGGCATGTGAGGTATCAAACTTCATGATTTTTCATTGGGAAGAGTTTTTCAGCACTTTTTTCGATGTAGGTACCTACCTATTTTTTTTACCTAAGTATGGGCATGTGAGGTATCAAACTTCATGATTTTTCATTGGGAAGAGTTTTTCAGCACTTTTTTCGATGTAGGTACCTACCTATTTTTTTTACCTAAATATGGGCATGTGAGGTATCAAACTTCAAGATTTTTCATTTAGAGATTTGCAATGCTTTTTATGATGTAGGTACCTACCTATTTATTGTTACTAAGCTATGGGCATGTAGGGAGTCAAAAATTAAGTTTTCTCATTGGGAAGAGCTTTTTACTTCTTTTATCCACGTAAGTGCTTACTCCGTTTTTTTTTTCAATAAGATTTTGTTGTTTAAACCCATGTATTTGCAAGGTTTTCTATTTAATTAAACCCGAGCGATGCCGGGTTACATACGCTTGTATTTAATAATTAAACATTGTAGCGCAACAATATTTGAATGTTAGAAATGTCGAACGAAGTGATTTAAACTGGTGCACAATTGATCTAAAGAAAGAGAACTCATGTTTACCAATTATTACTAAAAATAGTTCTGAGAGTCGATAGATAATTATGATCCTAACTAATTTAATTGAGTACTTTCATTTTACATCCGTTATACCATCAAATCTTTTATCACAACTTAAGTGATATAAAACGATTAAAACATAAAAAAATAATCGTCACTTGTGAGTAATTATTTTAAACTACACGCCCCATTTATACAGCTCTAAAAAAGACGGTATTTAACAATTACTTACCTACTACAAAGTGAGTTAATTAGCGAGATGTGTAATAGTATAAAAAAGTAAAGTTTTACAGCAATGGACGTATGTAGGTATGTAGCAATGTTTTACGCATACATAGTAGTATGAAGGTAACACTAACATACATACGTATAATAAATTAATTAATTACACATTCGCTAACTGGGGGAATATGTTGGAATAATAATAATAATAAAGTCAGGTAAAAGTATTAAGTATTATACATATAAAAATGGCGCAGACTTTTTAAACTTTTTATTTACATATAACATGAGCTAAGTTGTCATACCTGGTTATGGTAGATTTAAAATTATCGTTATTTTTATCATTTATGGTTTCCTAAGAAAAAATCTGATCTATCTAAATGAGTTAATAAATGAAGGATGTAATGTTGATAAAAAAAATTTATCAATAGTTTGTTTGGTAAATCTTTAGTTGGTTCAAAACAGTTCATAAAAATTTCATTGTCGATAGCCGATGTTTAATCTTTGGTTTTTGGTTTTCCTAAATAAGTTTATCCACAAAAACAACACTTAAGCCCAGTTTCTTGAACCAAAACACTTTATTTAAATTTTTTGATTAGGTACCTACATATAATTATAGTGAGTTACGATTCATTTGATTGAATTTCTTCTTCATTCCTCAATATTTTCTGCCAGTCTCTTTAATTCTACGTATGCGCCACAGTTCATATTCTTTGTCACTTGATCCATAATAGGTTTCTATTATTCGACCTCTACTATTTCCGCCTTCAACCTTGTCCTCCATGATAGTGATGAGCAGGCCTGGGTGCCTGATGCCAATCCAGTTAGCTCATTGTTGGCTGATTTTTTTTTAAGAAGTTATCAACTTTCGCCCACTATATTCAACACCTCTTCGTTTGAGACATGTACCAATGAATCTTTAATTTAATTACCTACAGATAAAAATGTTTACTATAGATTCACATGTCCCACGTCTGTTTCTGATTATGAATGTAAACGTCTGTATCTGATATATGAAAATAAATAATTTTCTAATGAAAATGAAAACGAACAAACAAATGTTCATGTCACGTTCATAACTAAGCGATTTGTAACACATATGTACATGTACAGGGTACATAGTGAATCCCTCGTTTGCTTTGCATAAAATAAAATGAATGAAAAAAACTATGTTTTACAGTCGCGTTTGCTGCTGTAAGTAAATAAGTGTAATATTTACATAGCGTACCAAAAGATTAAACATAGTACTGGGCTGAAACATTTTTAAATGCAGTAAGTTAAACAACCTGTAACAATAATTTTATCCATAGGTTTACTGTAACGGTATTCATTACATACTATCCATACAAAAATCATTCTAGAAGTACGCTAACGTAAAGGCAGCGGGATAACATCTCCATCATTCGAAGTAGCCAACAATTTCGCTGTATGTAAGTTTAATTGTGAAAAAACATTTAATTTTTCTTTTACTTGATTTTGTTTGTTTATTTGTAACATGAATTTAAAACACGCTATCAGTGTACCTACAGTATTGACGAGCTTTTCAAGCCTTGTACCTACACCATTGACGTCTTGAAAAGCTCGTCGTAGGTGTAGGTACACTGAAATCGCAATAGCGTATTTTAAATTCATGCATCAAATAAACATATAAATTAGAGTAAAAAATAAAATGTCTAGAAATTGTTACATAGTTACCTAATGCCTCTAAAATAAGGGAAAAAAACTTCTTTGTGCGACAAGAACTCTTCATGATTGATGAAAATAACTAGAAGTTAAATTTTAAATCAAGTTGCCTCTGTTTGTAAAAAATGTACAAGTCCATGTCAAATCAAAATGATCGAAAATGAACAATAATTTTCTGTACATTTTAATGGAATACAAAAAAAAATTAAAAGCTTGTTTAAAAAAGACTACGTAATGCTTAAAATAGCTCATTTACCTATTATTGTTAAGGAATTCAAACTTCAAAAAACACAAGTAGGTACTTAAAGAAGTTTTTGAGGAAACGATTTAGACGTTGTTTTTATAATAAATACTTAGAACTTAGGAAACACAAACCCAAACAAATATTTTCAAAGATTTCTCACAGAAGATAGATTGTAATGGAGAATATTCTTAAGTTTCCTAGTATTATACTTAAAGCTAACCCAACTTAGATAATTAATAAAAAAGCTTACTAATAAAATTATTATCCACGAGTACCTACATCCGGGGTACTATAATTCTTATTTTATATCACATCTGTGTTTTTAAAAAAACTTGGTAGAGGTGGTATAAAAAGGTAATAAATATTCTTGTGGAATTAATTGCCCCCATTAGGGATTCTTATTTGGTCTAAGTTTGCCATACAAAATACTATTTAATTAATGCAATTATATAATATAATTTTATATTATTCATATATTGTATACACCAATAATGCGTTGTTTTTCCATCTCAAAGTTTCTGAATTTTTAGTTGGTACTCTTTATTTATTTATTCTTTACTGTACATTGATAAAATACAATTACATAAAAGGTATACATCAAAATTACATACAATCAATATACAGAGGGCGAGTTTATCGCAAAGGCGCGATCTCTTCCAACCAACCCAACCCAACAACTCTTACTAGATCCAGGTATGTACTTACTATGTGTCTAGATATAAGTTAATTTACTTTAATTCAGTCCAAATTTTAGTCATTTTTTTATCATATAGCACGGGATCTCCCAAGTCTAAGAATAAGCGGGAGATTATTACAGCAACGAACACCCTGGACTGCAAAAGAGAGACGAAAGTGGTACCTACCATGAGTTGCGCAAAATCGAAGATGTGAAATATGTGTAAATTTTTTTGAATGTATACATTTTTTGATGTTTGAAGACTGTAATTTTTTTTTAATGTATACATTTTTTGATGTTTGAAGACTGTATAATGTTGTAAATTTCTCATTTATTGTAAAAGGCAAATGCCGTTTATTGTCCAAATAATTAAATAAATAAATAAATAAATATGTTAGTGTCCTTTACAGTACTTGCTTTGGCGGTCAATATACTGAAATCGGAACAACGAGTGCCTTTTATATAACACTCAAAACTAATTCAAACATTCTAAGTCCTATTCTCTGCTAGAAACTCCATGTTACAAATACACCATAATAATTAAGGTAATATACTTATAAAATGTTTTATGGCGACAATCGTTACATAAATACATGAAGGTATTATAACTAAATTAACTCTAACTCAAATCAATAACTTGATTGAATAGATACAAATTTGCATTCAATACCTAATACCCAACTTCGAACAGTGGCAGATGAAACTAATTTAGTCAGAAACTAACCAAGCAATTACTAGATATTGAATATAAATTGCTTACATTCAAATCAAAGCAACATTGTTTACAGGTAAATTAGTGGGGGAAAAGATTTCTAAGTATATTTGTACAAGGTAAGTGAAATAACATATTTGATTGAAATCAATGATTTTTGCAACGTACCGAATCGCTTATTTTCTTTTAAGTTTTGACTAGGTATATATAGAACGAAAGTAGCATGAATGTTTCAGAGATGCAATCGCTGAGAAGAAAAGTTGGTAAATTGTAGTGTGATACAAGTGAGAAATGAAGATATTAGAACGAGTGGATGCAAGAGGGGTGTTGTAGATACTGACTTATTGCTAGCTCTTTTCTTTCCAATGCTGGATATAGGCTTCGTCAAAACTTTTCCATGGCTTCCGATTTCGAGCAACACGAACCAACCGTTTTCTCATCATCTGTACTATGGTATTCCATTTACCTATATTTTTGGGGTCTTCCTACACTTCTTCTTTCCTCCCATCTTGGAAGTCCACCAGCCATTCTTTCACCTTGCCATATAATCAGCACACTGCCATTTTAGCTTGGGGTCTTTATTAAAATTGTCGACGACTTTTGTCTTTTGTCGGATGATTTCCTTTGCTATAAAATCGCCCTCCGTATACGATTGTATTTGATATTGTCAATTGCATATTTTACATTACTTAGAACCATTGTACAGTAAAGAATAAATTGTAACACCATATAATATGGTTATAATACTCTCTGAGCCCAGCGAGTTTAAAGCTAGTTTTTATAATTAAACCACTTCTTATTTAAGTATTTACTTTTCCTTTAAAACAACAGTTACCACAAGGTTTCATTTATCAAGTGAGTGAGCGAGGTACTAAGCTCTATCGGACACTTAAACTACTACTAACCCGACTAGTACCTAAAGTTTTAGTTTGTAATAACCGTATCAAATACAAGAAAGACAACACTCGACCACTGTTCCTAACTTGTCTTAGTTACTATGGTATTGATGTTACAGTTTAGAGTTACTTTATATGCAATATTTCAAAATATCTACGGCTGAAAACTTTTAACACTAAAGATAACTTTGGTAGTCCAGTATTATCTTAAAACATCTACCTACATACTTATTTAAAAATTTCGTTTAGTTATACGAAATTAAACAAAGTCTTCGACTCAAGTTTTTTTATATGCGATCAAATTTTCATTTCGACGATTTTATTAATTTATTTATTCTTTTTGCGAATCATCATTGCTACATCAACAAAATTTTTGCGTTTGATTGCCAGTAGAAATCAAATCATGGATTATCTACTTATAATCCGAAACTCTAACACCAGGATTCCGACCACTTCCTTCAAAGAAATTCGAAACGATCTGAAGTAAGATAATAGGAACAATATATTATTGTAAAAAAAAGTTATTCAGACTATTGCGTCGGCGTTGTGAACCCTGCGGAAGGCTTTTTACTAATTTCAAAACATACTTATTTGTTTTAAACATGTCTACCATTTCTATCCGCAATTCACGTAGGCTTATATTATATAGTATCGATAAATAATAAATTTAGTAGTCAATGGTACCATCGTGATACCGAGGAAGGAATGTGGTGTTTTGAAGTAGAATGGTAGCAAAATACTACATTGATAATAATTGTCGTACCAACAACGCACAAACCATCTTGATAATATGAAATAATACAATAATAATAGTACACAACCAACATTCTTCCCCTTATACATTTCAATTCAATTAGCACGCAACCACGACTCACTGAAACAACAAGTAAATTCGCTGATACATATTTACATTACGTAACTTGTATAAAGCTGCAAATATACACCTTGCATAATGTACCTACTTACTAAAAGTCCAGTGGTCAGCCAGTTTGAAATTTGTATTTTATAATATAACATCGAAAGTTGGAATTAGTTATTCCGATTCATAGCTTAAACCACAGACAAGCATTTTTTCACATTTTCAACTTGTGAAAAAATTTACATACAAAAAATTATATAAGCATTCAAAACTTTTATTTATCCCCTTATCCAAACAGATAGAAAGGGGAAGACAAAATGTTTTGTTATCTAGATTACCTATGTTGTTGTATGTATTATGCTTTGTTCACTTTGAGAATTGATAATAAACAAATAAAATAAACAAATAAATAAAAATAAAATAAATAAAAAATCCAGTTGGGTCAGAGACTCAATTTTTGGAGAAGACCTGTCTACCCAGTATCTTCTAATAACCCAAATATTATGAACTTTGGAACATGGTTTATAAAATTATGTGTTAGGCAAATAAAAAAGTCACTTATTGATGTAAAAAAATAGCTTCAATTGAGCACATTCCAAGTTATTTTATTTTTAAAATCGACTGTTCATTTATAATGCATATCATTTTTCAAAGTTTTCTTTTATCATGGGGTGAGAAAACATTACATGCCCACATTGAATTTTTATTTACTTAAAAAAAATAGAAAACATGAAATGGTTTGTAAAATAACAGAAAGAACAATAAAGAAATGTGAGTAGGAGTAAAATTGAATGAAACAAAACAGATATTTGTTTGTGTAAAGCTTTAAAACCACCCTGCAAATTTTGACAATAGGCAAGGATCCGAACCTGTTGCATAGATGGAAAATAGTAAGTTTACCCACAATGTAATTTTTATAAATGTATCAACTTATTCATTCAATAACGTCATTTCCAACAAACGTAGGTAATAACTTGCTAGTGTCCTCTCCCTGCCAGGATAGATATTATTGTTGGACATTATTGTTGAACTAAAAATATAAAATGTCATAACGTGATGTTTTACGAATATGTGCCTTTTACAGGACAGTCTCAACTAACAGAAAACAATTGGATATCTATTCTTTGCCGGAGAATCCACGGGAGAAATAGAAGTTTTTTTGGGGCCCCTTTAGCAAAAACGATAAAACATTCAATTTTTAACAAGTTTGGTACACAAACTCTCAAAACTTGTTGACCCTACGAACATTTTGATTTGATAAAATATGAAAACAAATGTTAATTACCAATATCAAACTTTAACTTAAAAAAAAACTCGATTTTACATAGCTTCATAGTATTCGATTATAAAAAAGCATATTTCTAAAAATCGAATTCGGGGTGTGTTTGGTACATAAATGCACGAGAACTCTACAAATTTTTAATATATTTATTTTAATATTGAGAATATTTAGATAGTTATTACAATTATAGAACAAAAAAAATATTTTTTTTCATGGATATTGACCGACTTAAAAAATATTTTATTTGATAAAATTTCTCATATTTGAAACCAAAAATCACCACATGAACTCAACTTTTTGAATACTTAAAAAAGTTTGCTAAAATCTATAGTATTTATATGCTTGATTGGATGAATAAAAATATATATATTTTACAAATAATTTGTATTTTGATATAACAAAGAGTACCTAAATAAATCTCGTCAGTCTGCGATTTATTTATTTTTTAGTAAAAAACTAATATTGGTAATAAATATTTGATTTTTTGTTTTATCAAATCAATATGTTCGCAAGGGTTAACAAGTTTTGGCAGTTTTTCTATCAAATTTGTTGAAAATAGAATATTTTACCGTTTTTGCTAAACGGGGCCCTTAATGTACGAAAACCATAACAGAACTTCTCATAAATGTAGTTTCCAGTAGAATTCTGCATGTGGAGAACTTGAAGGTCTTACAAAAAATGCCTACGTTATTTAGAATAAATATCTACAAATCATCCATCAAGAGCAAAGTGAATATCTTATACCCAATCAATATTACCTTTAATGAATAACGTTTTTTTATTTCGGAAATAAGAAAACATATGCAGTAAATTTCAATACAGAATTTTTCTGCATTCTTAAACAGTAACTTATAATAAATAAAAGAGAAGAAGTAGAGCTTAGAAAAATATCTTTATATTATATATTACCTATTAATTTAAAAAATAAAAAAAAAATATTATCCACTAAAATAACTTTATTATTTAAAATACAAAGTTTCTTTTATTTTTAAAATTAATAATAAATATGGGATTCCCCAATTATAATCACGAAACATTCGAAAAATCTTTATTTATAGATCTCAATTATTTGGTATTTATTTTTTATTTTTGCTTTATTACTTGAAATAATAAGCTTATTTTTTTAATATAATGCACAAAAAATTATTATTTAATTGAAATTTCATGACGTCAATAAATATAATATTTATACACGCCTACATACATACCTCAACAAACAAAAACATTGATAGTAACAAACTTGGACTTGGGTTGTATTTTTAAATTAATATCAAAAATTTTCCGAGATTAGGATAATAAGAATTTATGAAATTAAAAGATCACTTTATTGTTTGTTCTTGACAAAGGGAATTATTAAAAACTATTTTTGTTCTCGTAATTCCTTTTCTACGAATACTGTTATTAGTGGAGTCGTCGACATCATAATTTTGTAGGCAGGAAGATATTTACTAAGTAGGTACCTACTTCAGAATTATTTATCAAAATTCTTTCTTGGAATTGTCTCTCGTGCCACATTATTACAAAGATGACTTAGTACTGCTTAATTTAAAATTATCTTAAATTATTTGAACGAATCCAAATACCTACACATCTTTAAATATATTAAGTGACATGAAACATGAGACATTAGACGACTTCATGAATACGCCATATAATTTGAATATCTAAATTATTATGGAGAAATTCAGAATATTTAATGTCCATACCTATCTATGTTATGTAGGCACCTTTATTTTTTAAATTTGTTGTGGAGCGTGGTGTTGGAATGACAGCTTATCTTAGAAATATGTACCTTTTTTCTGTGTTGTTATTTTATATTATGTTGTTATTGCCTGCTTTGTTTTTGTAAAAAATAAATAAATAATAATAATAAACTTTATTGCACAGTAAGAAGCATACATAATTACCAAGTTACGAGTATAAAACAATGTGATACAAATAAATGATATTGTGCAATGGGCGAGTTTATCGCAGAAGCGATATCTTCCAACTAACCCAGTATATAATAAATCAATTAAATAAATCTGTACCATCACGGTGTCGCTGACAATTGGAGTTAAAAGCAAATCAAATTCATGAAATAAACATGCAAACTGGGGTAATGCAGGACATTCATGAGAGGTGGCATAATTCATGAAAATGTATTGAATATGAAAATGTTAAAATTATTATATTATATCTACGTGATGTATTATGAATAACTGCCTTTCAATCGACAATTTCTGGAAAAAATAAAAGATCTATTATGAACCTAGTACTCCACATAGAAAATACTTGTATATTGTGCATCAGAAAATAAACGAACAGGTTAGTTTTTTGGTATTGTTCATTCACTTCAATACTTTTATAATATGAGAATAATAAATAAGGGTGTTTGCTTATATTATACATAAATATTTTAGTAAATGCATGAGAGTCTTACTGGGGTGCAATATTGATCACGGTATAAAAAGTGGAAAAGACTCAAGCCTGATGGCCTCCTAATCCCTAGACCCATTAATTATTAAACGTCTCTTGCCTTATACATCAGACTAGGGGGTTAAAATATTTTTTTACTTATTTCCTTCCCGGTTTTAATTCCCTCATTTGCTGCGAAAATTGAATTTAAAGCCAAACTTACGACCGCTTCAGATTGCAAAGATGCATGTATGTATGTGCTGAATCGAGAGAGTTTTTGTAATACGTTTTTTGGAAAAGTGTATAAACTACTATGCTATGTAAAGTAAACGACATCATTTAGACAAAGCAATGTAAGCTGGAATTGAAATGACTTTAAATGAAATCTGCAACATGCCTTACCAGGAGTTAAATTAAATGATCTTTATATAAATAATTATTTGTATCAAACAAGATTAAGTTTATTAAAAAAATAATCTAATAACAGGAATGACTCAACAGGTGCTAAAACTTTATGCGAGAAGAATTGTTTCTAACCTGTGTTCCCGAGAGGTACCTGAAGATGGTTGGATAAAAATAGATTGCTAAAAGAAGACTTTTATTCCGCTAACCAAATTCATGGAAACCTATGTAACTTTCTTATAATTTCATAGTTGTATCTCTTTAATATTGCATAGAATATATAGAATGTCACTTAAAAATCAAATAAAATAATTGTATACCTACATTTAAATCATGCACAAATGATGCTGTGCGCCGGCGCACCCAGCAGAGACCTGTAATCTCCGTAATACAAGAGAGACGATGGTCCTGGCTGGGACATGTTTTGAGAATGCCCAATGATAGTTGGCCAAAAAGAGCACTGTTCTTCCGTCCGCAGGGGTTCCGTAGGCCCGGGCGTCCCTCTTTCACAATACACCGTTCCTATGACAACGATATCAGAGCGCAAGGAATGTCGTGGGAAGAGGTGACGCAATTGGCACAGAGATGCTCTGAATGGAGGAGGCTGGTTTCTGCTCTGTGCTCCCGAGAGGAGCGTTGAGGGCGATGATGATGATGATGATGATACCTACATTTAAATCATGCAGATTTTTACCAGTATTTTTAGAATTTTCAAATCAATTATCAAACTGTCTACCCATACCTTCACGCCATGTCTCTGGTAGGATAGGTAGATAAAACGGAAAAAAGCAAGAAGACTACTATGAATTTAATATAAAATGTGAATAAAATGCTAATAAAAATATTTTCACGCGAAAGAGATTGATTTTGAATATTATGATCCTTCATGATTTTTTTAATCTAAAGTAATAATCCACCAGACAACTAAAAGTGACAACACGATTATTATTAATAATTTGATTAATCCGATCCTCTCTCATTGTCATCGAAATTAGAATGATCGAATACCACGCTCCATAGAACAAAATTACCATCAATAATATTATTATCAAAGCTTTTCTTTCATCAGACAAAAGGCTCGTTTGATAAAGTTTTTTTTTTCAATATTTATCTTTCTACATACAAAATGTGGTTTACATCGCGGCAATGTAATATTATTTGGCAATGTTTCAAATTGTTTTATTTCTTTAGTAAAAAGTAAGATAAGTGTTTTCCTATTCTACTTTAGACATCGTGTTCTGTTAAAACAAACGCCAAATATAATTATTAGTTTTGTCGATAGGTAAACCTGCAATAAAAATGGTATAAGATTTAAATTTAAACTTTGAGATTACACATTTGAAGTTTATCCTAAACAAACTTTTACTTTGAATAATGAATATTCTACTCCATTTTGCGTGGAACACCCGGTAATGAATTGGTCTTCCACTCTTTTTCGCAAGTTTCTGAGTGTCCTGTAAAAGGCGAGTGTATGAAAAAATAAATTCGTTTTAAATCTCATATCCATAAGTTTCCATTAGGATATTTCAGAGAGGGAATTATAAAAGTCTGTAAAATAAAATAAAATATAAAACAAATAAATCAAATTAACAAAATTAAATAAAAATATTAATAAAATCAATTAAAATATAAATTCTGAAATAATTTGATCACATAAACAGAAATAATAATGTTGACCTGTATCCATCAGATTAATAATATTATTGTGTCAAAATCGACCTATTCGTAATAATATTTGGTTTATCTCAATGGACACTCAAAGTTAATGAGTTGGGGGCTTCAAGTTGTCGATAATCGATACATACACACACTAGAAACCGATCTATTATATGTAGGAAGCTTTCAATACAATAAAGCAGCGATGAAACGGATACCAGATAACGAATGTTCGGTTACTATTTTCACCTGTTCACTATACAGAGTGTATTACTCCGTACTTCCAACAGATTTTGTAAAGGCTTCTCCAGGCCTAAGATTTAGTGCAGTGGATTATTAGTGTTTGGCTCTTCTAGATATTGATTAATGTTTCTTATTATTTTTGCATAATAATCCTTTGGCATAATAAGCTTTTTGCATAAGTTTTATAGACAGTAAATGCCACGAGTGACAGAGAATGACGTGAATAAACCAATCGAACGATGTTTTTGTAATAGTAAGTCAGTAGGATATCTAATATTTTTTTCTATGTGATAGTACAAAGACATGAATTTACAGTGCCATATTAATTTTTAAAAGTATTGATACATTATGTAATCTGTTACTCACATACATACATCCATACACGCTGCTTTCCTCGTAGGGTAGAAAGAAAGGATCCGAGCGCCATTACCTAACTTAATTTTCTTCATCTCATCTGCAACTTAATTTTTAAAAATATACAATTAAGATCTCGAATTTATTTACACCATTGGTGAGCTGTTTTAATTAAAAATATTACATAGTTAACGCCTCATTCTAATTTTTTTCTTACTTTTATCTTTTTCATTCAATGAAAATAGGTAGTTTGATTTCACGAAATTTATTTCTACTTTCAAAAGCAAATATATGCAGCTGACAGCTGGCTTATCAGTAGTAGTAGTAAAAAGTAGCTGGTTGGGTAGTAAAAATAAAAAAAAAATTAAAACTTTGAGTTTAATTTTTTTCAAATCAAGATATTGCCGGATAGTCGATTCATCACTACAATATAGGTAATGTTATCGATACCTATTGGCATAAGTAGTTGTATAGGGGCTATTCAGCTCTCGACTCGAGTGTGTCCTTATAATTACATTTTGTGTGTCACAGGGATAACGTGCATGGAAATTGTGTTAAAGCGAAAATGGGATGAAAGATAAAAAGGTATATTATGAGAAAAATTATTTCAAAACGGGTCGACCTTTGAGAGTTTTTAATTAATTTATATGAGCATGTTGAAAATTTTCGATGGCTAATTTTATGTTTCCCTGTTATAATTTTATTTTTATTTTTTTCCTTAGTATAGCACAATTAATAAATGTACGGAGCAGGGTTTCGTGTGTGATCCCAGCAGGGATGCAAATTAGCTGTGGTATTTTTAGGTTCAAAATAATTATGAAATTAAATCTTAATTTATCCTTTATTCAACACAATTAAAGGTTCGCAAACATGTGGGTTTTGAAATACGAACATTTTTGTGCATTAATATTTAAGTGAAGGATGTTTTCTCTATTTACAGGAAGGTATTTAATTTACAGCTATTTTTTGAAAAAAAAAACTTGAGGACATACTTAAAATAAGACATTTTACATCTTAAATTCAGCGATGAGGTTTGCCACCCATCCTGAATGTCTTGTATTGGCACGGAGAAGACAGCTTGCATTTTTTATATGCAGCTAGTCTGCTGGCTACCCCACTTGTGGGATATGCCGTGATGGTATAGTAGTAGTAGTACATACTTAAAATTAAAATTCGAATCTTGTCAAATATATTTTGTATGGATTGTAGATGACAGATATAAATTTTCATTATAATTATTTATTCTGAAATATATTTACAAGAATTTGACAATCAAGTGATAATTTGACATGTTTATCAATTTCACTTAGTTTTTTTGTATAAATAGAAAACAAATTCATTTTATTTAAATTTCATTTATATGTACCTACATACTTAACTAAACTTGTTATGAGCAAACACAATGTACATAATCAAAATCGGAAAATTATCCTTGTTAGACGTGTTCACATTTTAATTATTATTTAAGTGAAAAAGTATTATGGATTTTAAAATATAGAAGATATGGTAAATGGCTCATAAACAAAGATCAGCTAAGTTTTTTTAAGGGATATTAGAATAAACTTAAGGGTTAACATATAAAGCTTCAATAGGTAAATATTTTATCACAGTCGTAGTACAGTAAATACTGACATAAATTTAATCTCATTTCTGTCATTCACGGATATTGATATATTTTTTGTGAAGTGGGAAAAAGAGAGATATTTTGTTTTATTGATTTTGTTATATATTATATGAAAATTGTTTAAAAATCTTGATGGGAAATTGGAGTGCAGATGTTTTTTTTTTCTTCTGAGCAATATGTTTTTGCGAATAGGGATGCGAAATAAAAATTCTATTCATTAACGAATAATATGTTATCGGTCATAATTAAGTAGGTTCTTATTTAATTTTTAAAGGCATTTATCAAAACATTCACGCTACTCATTTTAAGTACTTTTCTGTGATAATAATAATAAAAAATTGCACCAAAAACATCGCAGAATTTCTACTGAACAAATAAATTTGTGCAATGGGCGAGTTTATCGCAGAAGTGCGATATCTTCCAATTAACCCATCTAGTTTTTGCAGGAGAGTATACTGAAAGTATACGATATAACAAGTAAATTGCAGAAATTTATTATAAAATAGATACTAGCATTTTAATTGGTGAAATAACAAGTAGGCTGTTGGTAGAGTATTGAAGTTGGAGAGATCCCGAATTCAAATCCTTCCGCTGCCGACATGTTTCACTTTCATGGTACAAGCATATTATTTAGTGTAGACGTAAATCAATAATCTCACAGATACCTACATAATTATAAACACAAACTTAATATCTAAGTTTATGTATAGGTAGTTCATTCGAGTCCCCGTCAAAATATCTCTCTTCATAGGTAGATACTAACTTACTTCCGGTGGTCGAAAAACACTTGCGCAACTTTAGTGGAAACAATGAGCCCTTAGTCTTTCAAACTTGTCCAATGGATTGCTAACCATCTTAAGCATTTACATAAATCTTTTGTAAATCGCGGTTAACTGTAATGAGAAAGTAACCTAAAAAATTGATAATTTATTAATGAAACACGATATACTTATAGATATTCCACTGTCGAGTTTATTAATTTTGCGACAAATAGAAAACAACAAAATAAAAATATAAAGAGATTATTATCACGCAATTTTGTGACAAATAGAAAACAACAAAATAAAAGATTATTATCACGCAAAATTAACAAGTCAACAGTGGAATAACTATATATCGTGTTTCATTAATAAATTATTTATATTAACTTCCACCAAGCACCGTCGGTCGATAAATTTAACTTTTAAAAGTTAAAAATAAAATAATATACCTGATTATCGATTGACTATTACACCCTATATTAATAATAAATAATATTATATTACAATGCAGACATCAATAATATCCTATGTAATGTAATAATAACAATGGGATATAATATATTATTTTGTGTTAACCGCCACTGTAGTGGCGTGTTCAGATGTGTGGAATGGTTTATTGACACACATGGGTCATTTATACTTGTATGTACTGAAACATTATTGGTAATAATACGATTTATGTATTATACCTATTCAATATAAAAGTTACAAAATACATAAAATTAAAATATGATTGCAATTCTCGGCTTTCAAAACAAGAGGTCCGTGGTTCGATCCCAGGTGCCGGCAAACTTCCCTTTCACGGCACAAGCTTTTAGCTTAGTGTGAAAAGTGTATAAGGTTGTATTTGGGTTTATAACAAAACCCAGATATATCTTTAAAAAAAAAAATTACAAACCTACTCCACACTACGCTAAAAAACCAGGCAATCACAAAGATCTTTGAAACCAGTGGGAGTGCCGGAAAGCTCATGGAGTAAAAAAATTATAAGAATTAGTTAAAAAAAAATATAGCAAAATGTATGGTTTTGGAAGGATTTTCTATTGGTGATATTGTTTTTGAATGATAAGAGAATATAAAAATTAGAGGACTTCTTCTATTAATCGTAAGATTTTTTTAAGATTGTTCCTTCCATTGCAGTAGGTATATAGAGCCATACATTACAGATATAAATCGATTAACGTGTAGATTTATCTTTCTGAATATAATTACTTTCTAGTATCGAGGCCAGACCTAAATATTTTAAGAACATTAATAAAAAATAAACGAAATTGTAGGAGTTCAAATATTACAGTAAAAATTAATACAACCTACCTACTACTACTATTACTAAACCATCACGGCTTACATATATATAGGTATTACATATATATTTTTTAATTTTGTGCGTTGCACTACAAGTTTCTGAATATGTTCATTGTAATACCTATAGTGCAAGTACAATCTCCCCTCGACAAACTGTATTTCATACAAAATTAAAAATGCGATATAATGGACTGCATAATACAACCATAAATTACTTAGTATGCGCTATGTAGTGTAGTACTTATGCAATATAATATGTAATAATAATTCTAGTAATAATGGTAAATACACATACAAAACACCACATTCGAATTTAGAACCCTGAACCGTCTTTCGGTTAATGGAGTCATCACAGATGTCGACAGCAGCGCCAATCATATCCGACATCTGTTGGCAAATTTTGTTGCTAAATAGGAAAATGTCCGAAATGCAAGGTGTTGAAACGACGTACTTATAATTTTACCCACAATATTTTGCTCAGAGTTAAATCCTTAAGTAATGCTTTATATGATAGCTAAATTATTATTTTTATATTAAATTAAATTATATTAATAGTAAATTCAAATCATCGTTTACCTACTGATTTAAGGATAAATATTACAACATTTTTTAACAATATTACTTATCCTTTTTTTTGATATCAAGTATTTATGTGACACTTGTGACAAATTACAGAGTCTAGTCATTTTCACTTATTTTATGGTAATGTAAATCTCGTTGTCACTAGATATAGGTTTGACTCAGTTTTTGAAAATACTAAACACAACTAATACCTACTTCGTGTGAAATATTTTAAAACACGAATTAAATTCTAGATCAGTCAAAATTGACGATCTTTAACAAGCTTGATAATAATAATGTACCTATGTAATAATATATTAGCAACTAGGTAGCTATAATTTTGTAGGTAAAGTCCTTACCTTTGGTTAGCAGTGGTTCGTATGGTGTTTCTACCCGGTGTTACATAAATATTATTACCTACATACTTATATTATAATGTAGTACATACCTATATACAACAACTATTTATAGCAAGGGGAGAGACTGTGTTATATTATTAGTAATGCTATATAGATAGGTACATTTATACATCTATTGCCGGTAATAGACATTGCGATAAACTAGGAAAGAGTGTTTTTATAATGATTCCATAGGTAGGTACATAAATATTCAGTCAATCATGGCATTTTACACATACTATAGGGTAGCCAGCGGACTAACTTCAAGTAAAAAAAAAGTTCAATAATTATCTTCTACGTAGTTCGTTCCAATAAATGTTTAGGGTCAGGATCCAGTAAATCAGGATTCAGAAGTAATAGCATGGAAGTAATTTCATCGCTGATGAAAATATTAAGTGTTTGTAGAAATATTAAATGTGTTGCTTCTTTATAAGATGATAGACGCCTTTCTCAATAAAAAACATATTCTGAAAAAAATATTTCTTTTTGAATTTCAAAATATTAAATGTCTTACATGAAATGTTTTAAGGATCATCTGTTTTCTACCAATACTAAGGTACCTGCATTAGGTATAATATCTATCTATACCCTCACGCAGTATCCTAGGTGGGGTAGGCAGAGAGAACAGCCATATAGATCTTTCTCTTATACTTCTTTCACTTCCTCTACATTCATCCAGTTTCTCAACACGCGGCCGTCGTGCAGAATTTTATCCACGTGATCAACCCACGTAGTTCTTGGACGTCCACGCTTTCTCACACCCCTTCTTTAAAATAAATAAATAAAAATACCTACCCTTTAAGAATGATACATTTACCTACCTATTTCGTCATCTTTCCTCAAACCATCACAACTTATTAACCCGCATTCTATCCACAAGACTCTTCTCTTCTCGTTTGGAAGAGTGAATGAAGATACTCAGAATATAGTTCAACAGGCACCTCATTCACATAATCAATAGACTATGCAAACTCCTTTTAGTAGAAAACAGGAAAGGTGTCCCGATGCGTACAAATCGGCTTAGATTGGTCAATAAATAAAACGTGATATTTTATTTGAAAAAGAGTGATATTATGAAATAAAATTTTGTAATAAATTCACATAAATACACTAAATTTATTACAAGTCAAAAACGCGATTCCTAAATACAATTATTTATATTAAAAATTATATAATTGGATAAAAAACATACTGCACAGTACTTATTATATATTTTTTTAACACAGAGGGTGTGGTTCTCTCTCTGTGTGGGGTACACTCCTATTGAGGGTGACAAAAAGATAATATTGTACATTACCCAAAAGTGGGATTAATACAATGACACTGACGGGCTTAGGCCACGTAATTTAAGCACCCAGATTACGAAGACACCCTGGGGGTATGATTTCAATAACAGGTCATGAGCGACACCCCTGTAAAACTGAATATTATAGATTTTGAATAGCCCATTATTATTTATGTTTTGATTTTATTTACTTACTGTTATTAAAACTAGTTTCATACAGAGATCAACGCCATTTCAATATTAAAATAAATAGTTATTCCAATAACATTCAAATATGCGGATGGCCCATGGAAACAGAAAAGAATAGAAAATAGTTCATCCTTCTTTTATTCTGTTTGTTTTAATGTAACAAGGTCTACAAGTGTGTTGAACTACTTCGAAATAATTTCCTTAGTGTGTATTTTCATTTTGGCACGAGTCTTGTACAAACGATTAAATAAAGCGATTTTTCATGACAGTATAATAAGAAGATAAATTCATAATTTAATAATAATTCCTAATAAAGATATTTTAACTTTTTTACGCCATCTAATCCTTCTTAGGGAAGATTATCATATTTTTCTCGCTTAATATACCCAGAATGATATACTAACTGGTACTGCTACTAGGGGTTTGCATAATCTACCCTAAAGGATTAAAGGGTGAATTATAGCATTAATTGATGTCATACAATATACTGGCCAGCCACAATTTCTTATACCAAGTTTTGAATTTATTGGATATTACAATATAAAGGTTATTAAATTACGCAAGAATTTATAAAGCACGAGGATGAATGACAATAAACTATCGTAGATGGGGTAACCAACGTAGAAAAATGATGATAAAAACTACTTTTACACATTAAAATTTACACTCGGATTTATACTAACTTCCAATAACATAATTTCCTTCACATCATTATTAAATGTAGCATATGGTATGATTTTGTTTTGTTTATTTGAATCAGCAAATTTTTATTTGTCCTAGATTGTGAAATGCTATAAAGTTCATGTTTTCTATAAAAGGCCATTGCCGCGTATTGTTAATAATTAATTTAATTAAAAAATATTCTAAAACTGTTTCAAAATATTAACCTATTTTTTTTTCCTCTTCTTCTCTCTATTTTATAGTTCTGGAAAAATAATACAACAAGTGTTCGAGTAGGTGTGGAACGTTTTATATCTCAGTGTTTACGATTTGATAATTTATCATACATGAAACTTTTTGTTGCAAAAATTAGTATGACTTCTAAAGAAGCCATACAGCTTCTCACTAATCTCAATAATCCACGCCTTAGTAGGCTAGTACATACTTTATTTACTTCTCTTCTATTTTGGAGATCCTGGATAACATGGTACCTTGTTAAGTACATAAACAGTACTCGCAGTAGTAAATTATTATAATCATTTTCATATAACAATAAAATGAATGAAGCACTAATTAGTAAGGTTTCTGCTGTGGCTTAAACTTCGTCTTCCAATGTTCGTCACTGCGCATTATTCAGGTTTCAGTGGTTAATTTTAATAATGCTCTTACCCTGTTGCACACTGCAACTAAGTTCATCATTTGACTTATCCTACCTACGTTCAAAATGTTATACAAAAATAATTACGTATATTTTTTGGAATAGACCTATTCGATCAGCATAATATGGGAATTTTTATTACTTATTTATTAACCTTTCTATCAGTTTTTTTTATTTATTTATTTAACAAAATTTGGAAGGCGTCTGGACTCAGCATCAGGACAAAATGTCGCTTGTTCAATGCGTGCATCATCCCAATCCTTCTATATGGCTGTGAGTCTTGGCAATTAACCAAGGCTCAAGAGCGGAAGATACTAAACTTTGAAAACAAGTGTCTTAGAAGGATTTTGGATGATAAATGGTATGAACATGTTACAAATGATATTGTGCGCCGGCGCACCCAGCAGAGACCTGTAATCTCCGTAATAAAGGAGAGACGATGGTCCTGGCTGGGACATGTTTTGAGAATGCCCAATGATAGTTGGCCAAAAAGAGCACTGTTCTTCCGTCCGCAAGGGTTCCGTCGGCCCGGCAGCCCTCTTTCACAATACACCGATCCTATGACAACGATATCAGAGCGCAGGGAATGTCGTGGAAAGAGGTGACGCAATTGGCGCAGAGACGCTCTGAATGGAGGAGGCTGGTTTCTGCCCTGTGCTCCCGAAAGGAGCGTTGAGGGGAATGATTGATTGATTACTACTGTCAACTTTCTAATCTTGACTTTACTTTTTAATAACTTATTTTCTAATTAACAAAAAATATTTCTTTCCTAGAGAAGTTTCATGGCCGTTTGAAAGACGTATTATCAAATGATTAATAAATTCGGTAAAACATTACGTTTAGGACTATTAATATCTTTTGTTAAGCGATGAGGTATGCTACCTTTCCTGCATGTTTTTTTATTTTGTTGGCACGGAAAAGACAACTTGCATGTTGTCTTTGGTAGTGCAGTTGGTCTGCTGAATACCTTACTTGTGGGGAATGACATGATGGGATATATGAATGAACGAATTAATACACTTCGCAGAAAACATGATAAGTTATTTTGAGATGAAAATTATTGGAGACAGAGATCAAACATTAATTTCAAAACTCTATCCGACCATTTACTTTTAAAAATAATGATACGGAAGTGGTTGGTAGGTGTGCTGTTTTATCTCAATGTAGTACAAGTTATTGTCTCTATTTTATTACCAAAACGCCATCTATTATTTGTCATTTGAACTAAATTAATTGCAGAGTTTCAGGATAGCGAGTTCCATAACATGTTTATGCCATTCTTCAAGAGGCAATACTTGTAGCCAAGGGCTACTACTTAAGTTTTAGGAAATGTTTTTACTATTGTCATAAAACTTCATATAAAAGAGAACAAAAATGATCACACAAAACTACCTTATTATATTATTTTATGCACAAAATTGGGTCTCTTGGAAGTAACTATGATTTTCGACAAATTTGTTCTCTGATAATTGTTTCATATTTAATGTAGGTATTTTATATAACTTTTATTTGTGTTTTACTGTAATCCAAGTTATATTCACATAGATTCCGATGGCTCGGACTTTTTTCTTTCACAATATATCAATTTCATGACAACAAATCAGAGCGCTTGAAATTTCGTGGAAAGAGGTGACCCTAGCATAGAGACGCTATGCATAGAGGAGGGTGGTTTAACGGTGTGCTCCTTAAAGGAGCGTTCAAATACAAAATTATGATGATGATAATGTTTTTAATGCTTTTTGGCACTATATTCCATTTAAGAACACTTTCAGTTGATAAACATGCCGGGCTACAGTCATATCTCAACTCATTACGTCAGCGAAAAATGAGAAGAAAAAAACATCATCGCGCTCTTGTTTCGATATCTTTGTCATAAGTCATGTTATATTGTTTTATCATAACTAGTTACATGACATGTTTTAGCTGTGGTAAAACAGTCAATTTTAAGTATGCATTAATCATAAGCAAATAGAAAATGCATTAAAAAAAAATTAGGTTTATATTTTTTGTGTAAAATCTCATAATTATATTTTAAATAAATGTACCTAATAACTGGCTGTAAATAAATGGCTTACTGTACGACAAAGACGTGAGCTCCATCTACTCACATTTGTCCACAATGTGCTGTACGCAGGATCAACCCCGTACTATATTAAGGAGGCTTTTGAATACTCTGAGATCGAATAACCAGCGCATCCTGTCAATCCCGGCTCATGGTACAACTTTCATCTCAAAATCTTTTGCAGTTCAGGGTGCTCGTTGCTGGAATAATCTCCCTTCAAAATTTAGGCTGACTCAAAGTCTGACGTCTTTCAAGCGAGCCGTTAAGGAGAAAATGATTTCCACAAACACAAACACAACCTATGAAACCTGAAACCCATCACTCCTAACCCCCCCCCCTTTTCCTTTCCCTTTATACATGCATGTTTGTATCTTTTTTTTGCAGTCTCTCCCTTTTTATATATATGTGTGTATGTATTGTATATAATTATGTTCACTTTGTGAATGTATTTTTTTTTTCTTTTATTTCCAAAATCCTTTAGATTATTGATTTTATTTTTATCATTTGTTTTTTTTCTTTTTAAGTTAATACTTTTGGGTAAGTTGGAAGAGATCGCGCCTTTGCAATAAACTCGCCCTCTGTATATTGATTGTATTTAATTTGAATGTATACCTTTTATGTAATTGTTTTTTATCAATGTACAGTAATGAATGAATAAATAAAAATAAATAAATAAATAACCCCATTTCAGAAATCAACATTATTTTTAGTGAATGCGAAAGTTAGCAAAAGTGTTATCATATTTGGAATCTCTCGATTGAATGACCGAGATCCTACCATGACGTATTGACTACCTCAAACTTTACGATGGGAATGTCAATTGGACTCAAATATCCATAAATTTTTCCCGAAACTTAAAAGTTGGCCCTCGAATTACTCTAGATGTTATTATTATTATTTGTATTTCTGCTACCCAGTAGTAGAAGTTACACACTTTGGGGGTGGTACAAATGGCGTGACCACTTACCCCCGACACTAGGAAATGTTGGCCATGTGCCAATGTTACAACTACTGTTACATGCATATATATTATTATATTTCAAGTAGGCAAAGCTAGCAAATATCAATATAAGTCATAGAACGAATTGACAAAACGTATTTTTTGTATGAGTGCATCTGACGTCAGGAGGCCAAAATACTATTTTTTAACGACTGTGTTGCGTTTTTTTTATTAACATTGCGGCCAAAAATACATTTTCTTTTATGATTTTAATTATATTCAAATGTGAATTTGCTGAAAAAGATTCATCTTTTCTTGTATCTTATATTAGTGGCGTAGTTTCATCGCCTTATAATTAATTTTCAGTAATCTGATTATAAATCAAAACTTACTCACTCACTCATCGCCCTCAACGCTCCTCTCGGGAGCACAGGGCAGAAACCAGCCTCCTCCATTCAGAGCGTCTCTGCGCCAATTGCGTCACCTCTTTCCACGACATTCCTTGCGCTCTGATGTCGTTGTTATAGGAACGGTGTGTTGTAAAAGAGGGACGCCTGGGCCGACGGAACCCTTGTGGACGGATAAATCAAAAACCGTTCAAAAAATCTAAAATGATTACAATCATGATTAAAAAATGGCGTTCAGTTTCCTCGTAATATTCTTAATAGGAGCATGACATCATAATGTTCAGAAGGGTTGAATTTAATTAGGATTAACTGAAACCTTTATCTAAAATTTTATATCTTGTAAACCGCCCTTTTAAACCATTTTATGTATATTGAATACTGAAACTGATTGTGCCATAAATGTTCGTATTCCAATAGTGTCACGTTGGTAAAGTTGGTGTTTGTACTTTGTTTGAATATCATCAAGTACTCTCGTGACTACTATCCTCCCACTGAAGTAATGGTTTAATAACTATTCTGATCGTATTTAGCAGTGTAATTAATCCAGTCATTTCGAATTTTATGATAGAATTAATAGCGAGAAAAACGATGTCTGAGATTTTCATGTAGACGTTGCGGATATAAGATTTTTTATTGGTTTTTAATTATTTGCTTTATAACATTATTTTATACGATGCCTTCTGAAATTATCTTAGTGGTATAAGAAAATATTATATAGAATTACAAGCACAAATAAGGGAGTTCAGAAATCTTTACTTAAAAACACATAAATTTCATTCTAACAATATTATTTCTAAATTTATATTAGTTGTTTATTAAAAAAACAAAGATATTTCTTCAACTATTAATGTGGGGAATTACTTTTCAAAGAATTTAATATTTCATATTTTTCATCGTTTTTTTGAATCTACATGTTTGACATTGTTGTTGTATCAGCACTTTGTATTACATATTGGTAATGATAGGGGACTTTACTGGTCCATTAATGGTTTAATATAATTCTGTTAATATTATCTGTATATTATAAATGTTTGTATTCCTGTAAAAGTGTTAGAAATAAATAAAATAAAATACATATATTTGATACGTTAGAATATAAAAAGCAAATAATTTCATAGAAAGTGGTCAAGCAATTAACATAAAATGGTTTGAGCGTTAATTTTAAACTTACGTTCCCGAAAAAAAAAGTTTTGAAATATTTTTTAATAAACAACAAACTTTATAAGATAACCGTTGTAAAGCCAAGTCAACTATACTGAAAGTTTCCATTTTCAATGAATACTTCGTTTTTTATTTATGAGAATGAAGAAAATCGTATTATTATTCTCACGATATTCAATGGAATCGAAAATAAATAAGTAAGTTGTAACAATTCAAATGATAAATAAAACATTTCCAATAAAGCATCGTCTGTAACAAGCAAGTAGTAATCTAATAGCAGCTATTATGCAATATTACATAATTATTTTTATAGATAAAAGGAAGACGCAATGAGTGAGAAATGAAATTTATTGCAACAATGATACCTAATTATTATTTACTAGCTAATAGAAAATGCGACGGGATTTTATTGCAGAAAAAAGATTATTTTTGATACAGTCATTACTATGCTTAACGACTTTCTTACCCATCCTGAATGTTTTTGTTTTTTTGGAACAGAGAGGACGGATTGAAGGCTTTCATGGCGATCTTCACTATCTGGTTGTTGATTCTCGAGTTTGCCATGTCTTCATATCCTAAAGATGGGGCCAGCAAGTGCACCGAAACGTCGATTAAACAAATCAAGACATGGCGAACCCGAGAATCAACAACCAGATAGGACGGATTGAAATTTTGTAATTGGTCTGCTGACTACTCCACTTTTGGGATGTGCCGTGATGGTATGGTAGTGGTGGTATATTTTCTGGTAGATTTAATGAAAACAGTATTTTTTTGAGTTAAATAATATTTATCAACCTATGAAACAATGAGTGAAGCCACTGTAAAAATTATACAAATAATAATATATATTGTTTATATTGCTTTATTCCTTAACTTTCTTATAAATACAGTTATTTCTGTCCACTGCTGAATATAAGCCTCTCCTCTACGTCTCCTACCGCCTCTGTCCTGAGCTTTCGGCAACCAATCACCATCTATTCTCATACCATCAGACCATCGTGTGGGAATTTTGAGTAAAACAAAACAAGAAAAAAAAATATAATGGAAAGACAAGAAAATATTCGTAAATTTTAATTTTAAGAACTGCAACCGTAGTTTACAATAATGATGGTTTCATTTTAAGTAGATTTAAGTAAATGTAAAACACCTATATCGACCAAGTGAAGAAGGACATGAACTGTGGCGCATACGTAAAATTTAAGAGTCTAGCAGAAAGCAGGAGGAATGGAAAAGAAAATCCAAACTCGTTGCAGACAAATCCGATGGATTGTAACTCAGAATACGTCATATAAGTGAATGTTATGATTATCAACAGACTAAGAAAGTGCCATACATACTAATTTAGTAGTTTTTTTACATCTTTTGTTCGTTTTTTGAATGAGCCTGCATAGAAAAGAAGTTTTTGTATTTATCACGCCTTAATAAAGCAGCAAACAAATGACCGATAATAGTAACTTTAGTGTATTCTTGAAATGAAAAGTGCATAATGTAATTGAAACTGCAATCACGGGAACCATCTTTGTTCAACGCCATCTGATTGAGGCTGCCGGAAACAAAGCGAACAGTCGATAGAAGAATAGAAGCAATGGTAATACTAAAAATAATAGTATAAATGTAAAAAAGGTCCAATTATCTAAGTGAAAGATGGCATCCGTTGAAATAAAACATTGAAATAGTAAGTACATAGGTATACATACTCAATAATATTAAAATTGTGATTGTGAATAATTTCTGACAGAAATCGCAGTGTAACGCTGATAGAGGAAATTTCTTGGGATTTTTAAATCATATTGAAATAGGTTATATACCCTCCTACTATGCATACTAAAGATACTATAGGTATATTATAACTAATAACTTAACAAATAATTTTCAAATAAAAAAAAAGAAGTCTGTCGTTGGTTCAGTTATTACTTTAGATATGTCAAGCATTGAATGAAAGATAAAAAAAATTATATCTACATAAAAGAAGCGGAGCAAGAAAACTCGAACGTCCAAGAATCACGAGGATCAAAATAAATAAATGGATCAAAATATTAAGGACAGTTATGAAAAAATTTACTGTATTATAAATTTACAAAAATGCTCTGTATAAAACATTAAGAAATAAAGTTTAATTTATCAACCGACGGTTCTTGGTGGAAGTTCATATTAATAATTATTTTTAAAATGAAACACGATATTTAGTTATTCCACTATTGACTTTATTTATTTTTGCGAGCCGGCTATCAAGAGCTTCCGCTCTCCTCTCATCGTCAGGCAAAAGTAAAGATTACTTTACTTTTATTATTCATATAATTTAGGATTTAAACATGGAAAAGTTATCAATGATTTTATCATAACTAAGATAAACTACATATTTGTTTCGGGAATATCTGCTCGTGTGAATTTCATTCGATCCCTTAGTATTAAAGTATGCAAAATGTAATGAGTAAAAAATTAATTTTCTGAATTTGCTGACGGGTTGAAAACGTTTGAAAGAAAATAATAATATTAAAATTATCTACTTCCTTAGAGTAAATTTTATGAAATTTTATCTCCCAAGAAAATTGGTATTGAGATGATTTTTTTTGAAAAGGAAATTCTCAATGGATGTATTTTAGGAATGAAAAATTATTACAAGGTTAAAATTTAGATAACTATCTAGATTCATGATTCATTCTGTTCCTAGTTCGCAAGTAGGTAATAGATGTCAGAAATCAAGACTTGTTCACCCTTTTTCTCTTAGTTTTTTGCAACAGATTTGTGTGTAGCCATTTAAGCCGGAGCGACCTGTCGGGAAAACAAAATAACATGTATGTGTAATTAAGAATATAAACATTTCCAATTACGGTACGTGGTACGATGAGCGCCCTTATATTCAATATTGAAAAATAATATTGAAAATTCTAAACATTAGAAAAGAAAAATAATGTGGAAGTTATGTATAAATTATTTGCCTTGCAATATCTATTTAATAAAAAGCTCAACTGAAAGTATTAAAAGAAATATGAGTAGGCAGGCTTTTTGATTTGATATAGTGTAAATGGAAATTTGAAATATGTTTTCCATAAATAAAGCTTTTCCCATACGATAACAATAATATGGAGTTCATACGAATTCATAGAGGATTATCGAAAAGGGAAATGTAACAAATATTTGTAGTATTTAAAAAATATATATCTCCATATTTTTGGCTTATTGATTTGTTTGATATGAGGATAATGGTGCTTTGTGAATTATTTTTTTTAGCTGTAGGTATACGAGAACGACTTTAGTGTTTTTATTATATCATTATTTTGAAAGCTTTTAAAGCCGTAAATCTTTTAATATCTCCGTGATATATGAAACGAAAAAAGTTTAATAATCCTACGCACAGCAGTAAAACAAAAACCTACACCAAACGTTTACACGAAATGATGAAGCGCTCTATGCCTAAAGCGCTAGTGAACTGCAAATAAAAATGATGTTTGCTTTTAAAGAGTGTCTATAGAAAATGTTGGTTGATAAACTGTATAAATAAAAAATTAAGTAATATTCCAGATTTGAATAAGAGATTGTTGTACTTCTTGGGCGTGCAGTGGATGTTGTTTTCAATATTGATAATCTTAACTCACTACATATATACTGATTTCTCAGTCAGTAGATAAATCGACGTGCGTGCGTTAGAAATTGTATGACTGTGGAGGAGGCGAAAGAAGTAATATGTAAGGACAGATTTAATTGGCGTTCCGTTCTCTCTGCCTACCCCGCTTGGGATATGGTGTGAGGGAATAGATAGATAAATATACTGAATTTTATTTAGACGTTTAGTACAGAAGGGTTACATCTACTGTACATAAAGTACGAACGTAAGAAGAACGTACAATAAAGATCATTACAGGTCCCTATATACCTACATTTTTAATAAAAATAAATAACGCCAGTCATCCAAAAGAAAAATCGTTTGAATAAAATCATAAAGGCAATGAATTTCCTGCGTTACTTTAGAATATAACTATGCATTCTTATAACGAAGAGCAGATTGTGGTCACATTTTTTTAAAATACTAAGTATCTTTTATGTATGTAAGTAAAAATGTACATATATCTGGATATTTTTGTTTATTTTATAGCAAAGTACCCACAGTGAAGTAAGGCATGTACTATTGAATAAATAAAACAAGATACTTTTTGTATGTTCGCTAACATGTTGTACGACATTGATTCAACAGTAAATACAATAGTAAACCATGTTTTACCGAAAGACAAATCCAACTAACAGAACTATGTAGGTACGTCGTTACGTCGCCATGTAATAACGAGTATATTCAGTACATTGTTACATTAACTGAACGCAATATTTTATGCTTGCTGAGCGCAATTATTTTCGTTACATTCTCTGTGTATATTAGGGTATGTAGATATAAATGTAAATATATAATCCAATAGTTTACACGTACAGTTCAATCGTAAACATGTTACAGAATGATGTAATATAATTACTCGTATCTACGAATATACATATTATAGGTACCTTCATAATTATTCCTAATTTATTTGTTTGACTGAATAAATGCGATGTTAACTGTTCCTGGTAAAGGTTCATTGCTGTACAGTCTCTTAGTGTGTTAAATATTAAGAAATAATAAAAAAAGTTTTTTTTTATACTATTATTGTATAATCAGAGTACTAGGAATGTCGCGAGAATGATAACTCAATTGGCGCAGACACGCTCTGAATGGAGGAGTTTGTTTTCTGTCTTGTACTTCCGAGGCGAGGATTGAAGGGCGAAATGATGATGATGAGCTTAAAGTTGAAATATGAGTAAGCACAATGTATTTGATTAAAGATACGAATTTCCTAATTGTAGAAACATATAAAGATCGAAGATTTTGCTTGTTCAAGCTTTCATTTTCTGCTGTATGGGAGGGTATTCTTAGCAATTGCTTTTTCTTGTAGAGGTATTGAGTACCTACGATTAAAATTATAATAGAAAAATTCTATCAAAACGATTTATTGCTTAAAATAAAGTTAAAGAATTCTTCTTCTTCTTCTTCATGTGCCTTGTCGGGTCCCCCCAACGTTGGTGATCACCTCGGTGAACTTGTCTCTGTCCTGCGCTACTCGGAACAACTCTTCCACACTTCGGATGCCGGTCCACTCCCTTATGTTTCGCAGCCAGGAAATCTGTCTCCTACCGGGACCTCAGCGTCCCTCAATTTTCCCCTTCAATATCAATTGGAGAAGACGGTATTTTTCTCCACGCAGAACATGACCCAGATGTGAAACCTCCCGAACCTTGATGATTGATAACAGTTCCCTGTCAACTCTAGCTCGCCTCAGGACTTCGGTATTGGTAATCATGTCGGTCCAGAGAATTCTGAGCATACGGCGATGGAGCCACATTTCAAATACTTCCAGTCTGTTCTTTGTATTGACATTGTATTGTTTAAGAATAAATAAAGTAAATTTCACAATTTGTAAATTCATTTCAATGAATAAATTATTATTCAAGAATGGAAAATAATAATCTGTAAAGTAAGGATAGGTAAATCACAACAGCGAAAGTTTTTAACTTTTACATCTACCGTCACCTAGGTAACCTTTAACTTAAAATCACACGGGAAAAGAATAAACTCAATATTATAATATTAATATTATATAAAATTCACATTCAAAGAATTGATAAACAATATTATTTTTCTTATCTTTGGAAAAAAGTTCTCCGTAGAGAATTTTTGTCGGAATGATCTCAAAGTTTGTTTATTCTAATCTTTGAAGTTGAGGATTTAAAGTTTCTCTTAAGAAATAAAGGTTCATAGCTTACGTGTCTCTTTCTTTTCTTCACTGTGTGTCTAGTATAGGTATATTATTTTCTATATTCTAAGTGTGTACTGTGTATGTATATCGATATATACATACTATTGTTAGTACGTTGTACAAGTCAGCTGGGAAAGTTACTGAAAGTTCCTAGAAACCAGTAACGGATCTTGTAGTCGGAATTGTTTTATGAAAAGCTGAATAAAATGTTTTAATACCTACCTTAAAGTTTTCTTTGGATGCGCGGTTTGTATGCAAGTCACATCGCAATAATAAAATTTACTTATTTAGAAAAGTACGCCGAGATTATAAAAGTAACTTTCATACCGACAGACAAGTTTATAATACGCATTTATAATACACCTATATACTAGTATGATTACAAACAAGAGTTCTGCAAACACTATTTATTATATGTACATGCTTTTAGTGGCCATACATGCTACCAGAGGGCTAAAAATTTGCTTTATAATCGACTTTTTCGGTACAAAATTGTTTTAAATCTTTATTTTAAAACGTTTTGTACACTCATAAAAATACTAACGAAATTTCACAACGAATCAATGGTATGCACTATCAGATTAGGACCAGAGATAGTACAAACGATTCATTCATACGAACTAACACTATAATATTAACTTTACGAATCTATGATATTAAAAGTTAATATAATAGATTCGTACTAATGAATCGTTTGTACTATCTCTGGTCTTAATCTGATAGTACCTACGTACCAATGATTCGTTGTGAAATTTCGTTAGTATTTTTCTCATTATATTATTTTTTTTGTATGTTTTTATAATTTTTTTTTATTTCAATAAAAGGGAAATGTAAAAACAATTGTTTGAAATACTACGAGATATCTTGGTTTGTGAATGTTTCTTCACAATTTAGCTTCACGTAAATTCTAGTGACCAATTAACAAATTATTATAACATACGATTGTATTTTGGAAAATATTATGTAGGTACTGAGAAAAATGGTCGTGAAATGTTAACAATTACACGAAAAATTTATTATACATAGGTATTGTGATTACATTCAGTACCTACAAATACATTACTTTTATTAAGGTTGTAAATCTAATTTCACACTTTGTGGCAAAAAAGGTTCGACCGTAGTTGTATAATAACGGGCAAAAAGCTGCAGTACCCAAGTAGGTACAAGGCTAAGTATTAGCTTCATAATAATATTATGTGTGTTGATATTGGAGTAAGTACCTATGTAGAACATTTATTCCCGCACAATTATTTTCGTCCCAGATACGGATATGGTTATAACTTATAATATAATTAATAAGTGTCGAGTAATATCAGCTAAAATGTATGAAAACCGTTTAAAAACAAATTATGCGTCATACGACACGCGTAGGTACATATCCAGAATGGTTAAGTTTATTTGGAAATTCTGTTGTTCCATTAGTGTAATGTATCCTTATTTTTACACAATATGTTCAGTGTTGACTAGATTTTCGATTTCTTTTCATTGGAATTTTTTGAAGAAATGTAAAAGGATATTTTTTTTTATTGGATGTAAGATTTTAACTCTTTGTAGTGCATATAGTTCCCGATACCTTTAGAGTGTTAGTTGTGTGGATTGTAGATTTTTTTTCCTCATTTTGATAATCTCGCTACTGCATATAATCACATTTTTTCTTATGTAAACTGGTTCGTTGATTTGTTATGTGAATGATGATGTGCAAGGAGAATAAAATAAATTAAAAAAATATATTCGTCCTTCATAGAAAAACATATTTTTTTAGAAAAAAAAAATTATTACATGCAAGTGGGTAATGTTTTTTCAATCGACTGTAATAGCAATTTTATTCATTATCATATTTAAGCGTTTGTATTTAAATTACTCTTTAGAAGTTTCTAGATTATTAAGCTGCCCAAATTCAATTCTAATAGCAAAAAAAATATTTGGTAATATTGGAAGAATCGGTTTCTGTGACTTACAAATATGCTCAGTATTGATCATCTTTCCACATGAGTTTTCTTTATCTTTTTTATTTCTTTCAATCTTTCCTTTCTTCTCTTTCTCACACTATAATTAATTTATCAATATTATGCTTTCCGAATATTTAAACTTTGGATACTAAAATTGACGATATATCGAAAACTGTATTTCCATTCTTAAAGTTGTTTTAGGTATAAAAAAATACAAAAAAGTGATGACAACGAGTCCATACATATTTGTTTGACGTGAATAAACTAAAATAAAAAAAAATTATAATTTTCACAAAAATCTGAAATGGTTTATTGTCATTCGTTTCCAATCGAATATTTTCTTTTCCAGCATGCCTAGGGTAAAAAATTGGTTTAGTTGGAAAATAATGGATATACATCTATATGAATATCCATTATGAACTGGTTAATTTGATTTATATATATTACACAGAAAAATAAATAGTTATAAAGGTATGCTGTTACATTAAAAAAATATGTTGGTAATATAGAAATCAACGACCGGTAGTAAAAACATTTACAATTAATTTCAACGAACAATTTCGTTCATGTTGAGCAATTCAAAAATCTACTGGGACAGCGAATAGGTAGGTATATCGGTTTGTGAAAAGTATACATAGGTATGCCTTTTATTTATTTTTGGGTTACAGGTTCCAGGTTTGAAAGCAATTAAAATTTTCCCGTAATAAACAAGAATATATTTTGTTGCTAGAATATCTTCGTGTTGTTAAAATAATAATAATTTGGAGTATTTTACAATCTGTGTTCTCAGTGGTATCTACAATAAAACAACTCGGTTATAATAGTAATTACCGTGGAACATAATTGAAATATTTTATTATTCTGCGAACGTATTTATTGTCTTTAAGGATTTAATTAATTTTATGTATCTACGTATTGTATGTTTACTAGGTATGCAATTAAAAAACATTTTGAATTACAACACTGAACGTTCTGACATAATATTACTATTATTATACTCGTATGGTCATAATGTCTAACATTAGCCTGTCATTTTATGGATTAAAAAAATAGTTAGATCGAATTATTTGATAATTTAAATTGCGGTATTAAACTTAGATTCCGGAACAGATAAAGTTAATTTTGAATTTCATTTTTTATCAATTTATATGTTATTGCTTGTATTCATACAAAAGGCTGTTAAATATGCCAATACGAGTATTTTTTAATAGTAGATATCAACCAGTGTCTGGAGTTCGGTACTTTAAATAATCGCACCAGATACGATTAGCAAAATACTCTAAAATACCATAAAACTTTGCTTTAATTATAATGTTTTCATTAGATATATATTGAAAAAGACACACTTATTTGTCATGTCTATAAAACATCTTTAAACGTTTCAGTCCCACTCACAGAAGTAAATTTATTCAAAATTCATGTACAAATGAAAGTCTCTCATGCTCAAACAAAGTGCGTAGGGCTTATTATGAATCTCAAGTCAATATTTATGAAATATTTAGCCACTTTTGCTTAAGTAATGGAATTAATGACGAAGCATATCAAATAGATGAAACCCAGTATACTCGTACATTAATAGGTAGTAGGTGTAGGTATACTTACATATTATGACAAAATGAATGCGTTCTATATTATTATGGGTATAGTACAACATTGTTGCTGCACTCAAAATAATTAGATAAACCAATACTTTGATGTTTCTATTATTAGTTTCAATAATACACTATGATGTATTGATGTGATGTGGTCGACAAGGAATCACTAAACCTACCGGGTTAATATTTGTAAGACTATAAAATGTTAACAAATATGGTATTGTTATTAAAATTTACATAAAATAAATTGGACGTTAAGTTGAATTAAGAATTATACCACGAGTAAAATAGTTAAAGAAAGATATAACAATACTTAGTTAAAGCAATCTCTAATTCTAAAACATTTGAGGAATTTCTCGGAAACATGATGTTAACGCATAAAACATTTCCAATCGATAAAATTACCCCATAATAAATATTATGTCAATATAATTTAAGACATTGCATAACTGTTTGTATCAGGGTTCCAGCAAATAAAAGGGGTAAAATTGATATCCAAGGTAGTCTAGAAAAAGAAGAGTATTATTATAAGTACATACATTCCATTAGTGTTTCTTTTTTACGTATGATTACTCGTGAATCAATTTGTCAAGTTAGACGTGGAATGGTACATGGGATAATACACCGTTGGTGTAAGGAAGAGATGATGAAAAAAGTATCTAACAGAATACATATAATGGAATCAGGAGCAAAAACAAAATAATTAGAGAGAATATTCTTATATTATTGTTGCCTGAGAATCTGAAAAACAACCAACGAAAGGATTTTGTTTGATTTAAGATCTGTATATGTTTGTCACTGTATTAAAAATATTGAAACGTATAGGTTACATATACCGAGATGTATTATATATTGTCATTCATGAATTTTTTAGCATTATCCAGTTCAGGAATTTTAGAATTCCCACTATCTCATGCGTTTGAATTCCCCTTGCACTGATTTTGTTTTGATTGGTGAATAGTCCTCGCAAAGCAAGGATAAAGTTCAGATTCTTTTTAATTGAAAAACACTTTGTTTTAAGATATACCTAGCTGGATTTTGTTATAAACCCATATACAACCTTAGATACCTTTCATAGTAAGCTGTCGTGAAAAGGAAGTTTGCCGGCACATAGGACTAAACCACGGACCTCCTGTTCACGAGGCCGAAACTCTACCTCCAGGCTACCGACGACCTCACAATGTGATATGCATTTTAACCCATTTTGAAGGTTACAGCACCGGTTGTGCAAGTAATCTAGTTTAAATTAAATTCTTTAAAATATAAAAGGAGTTTTTAGTATGAGAAATAGCGTAAAGGGATGAAGAACCATGTCATAGGAACTTGTAGCAAAAAGCTTAACGATAAACTTTAATTAATTTTATATTTTAATATCCTAAGTCAGTAAAGGAGACGTGCAAAGATGAGGAACTTATAGCATTTATATTAAATTCATTTAAAAGCATAGCTTTTCAAACTATACACGAAAATATCAAGGTGTCATAAAATTAAAAGGATTTTACGTTTCCATAAGACAAAGCCTTGAAGGAGTGCACTTCATTTTGTAGGGAAGCATCTTAGTGAGTATATAAGAACGTATTTCATTTCTCGTACCTTTTCATTTTTAATATTATTTGCAATATTACGCTCAGAATGCAAATAACAAAGGTAGTTCTCTACACCGTAATAATTAAATATTATTAACATGAATTGAAAGCATGGAATATTTATTTAAAAGAGTTTGTTTAGTACTTTAAAAAAAATTAATTAAAATCTTTGAACCATTTCCTTCTTGTAAACAATTGAAATAGCCACCTATAGCAATTAGCAGCACCACTTAAAAATAAAAATTGTAATGTAACTTCAGTTTTTTTATAACACAAATAATACTGTAATTCTTTTATAACATGTTAATGGAGGTTTTTTTTCAGTATATTTTGTTAGTTTTGTTTTATCAGAAAATTAATCATTTTATATAAAAAATATAATTTGATTAATAAGCCACAGCACTTTGCAGTATTACGTATAACTTTTAGTTGATAAAAATTAGGTCAAAATCAAAAAGTGGTTACAAATTATAATGTATTGAAAAGGCATCTATCTAAACCATAATGACATCTTCCATAAATTATGTAGGTAGCAGTGGATTAATTGAAAGTCTAAGAAGTCGTTGTTACTTTACCAAAAACAATACATAATCCCAGATGGGTGGCCTTCTTCACCGTTAATGTTAAATTCTTACACGATTACACCTGTTTTTTACAGGACAAAAGAAAACGTACGGAAGAGAGCGGGAAACATATCCTATTCTGAAGACGCTTAATTTCCTATTCTGGAAACGCTTAACTTAGACTGTTTTTATTAATTAATGGAATTACATACATTGGTCGATAAATAATATAATTCAGTACATTTATTTATTGTAAAAAATATAACAGTCAACAACTTCCGAACTAACAGATCGATGATCTATACTATAACACGAAAAAGAAGAAAGAGAGTTTTGTTCTTGATCGGTTAGTATGTATAACTTTGTTTTACCTATGCACAAACAATTCATTCAACATAGTCATTTTGCTCATATTTCTGTTAGATTTCGAATATTAGCCACTTTATTTATTACCTAATGTTAATAGTAGGTACATAATATTGTTATTTGTACAGATTCTTGAAGATTCTCAAGGGATTCATTTTCTAGGAATAATTATAATTAGAATGAACTGAACACGTTTAACGTCTTAACATAATCAAATACTATAATTATTTTAATATTTAAATGATAAGCAGAATACTAAATGTGATGAAAAAATAATTTGTTTCCACTACATTTTCAATTAACTTAGTAAGTCATGTTCTCACTCTTGTTTTTACATATATAATGAATATTTTTTAAAAGTCCAAAAATTGAGTTTCTAAATTATATAGCTTTTACCTGTAGCAAATTGTTCCACATAAGTGATACAGAGTCTATTAAAGTTTAGAAAAAAAAGTACTTTTATTTCCGTATTGTAAGAGAAAAAAATGCCAAACGCCACAAAAAGCATGCATGTTTTGTAATATCATTAAAGCAAATTGTCAAAGAAATCGATTTTTTATATTCTTTTTTCCCCCAAATATTTTGCATGGAAACTCTTAATTTGCCTTTCGGCACACTCGGTCATTCATCAATTTGACTTTAAGAGGGTCGTCTAAGGTTCTCCCTCAGCGTTCTTACGCACATATGTACTTCCATATTCCTGCATAATTGATTTATTTCCGACCATAGAGCATCCTCGCCATCATTCACCAGTTTGCTAACATTGGATCCTTGACATGGTCCCTTAGAATTAAGGGATGTTTGCCACGGAATACTATGTGCTGATTTAATACTATACCCTCATTGACCATGAGAGGGAATTTATTACACATAAATTATTAATACTAGTAGATACGTGCAATATTTCTTGGTTTATTGTTTGAAAAACAAATTCACAGAAAAAAATATACGTCCACTCGCAGTTCTTTTCCTAATATTTGTCTGGATATTTCCATGATTGGAATAAACAAACTGAAATGTTTACTTACATATTTAGATCATTAAAATAAACTTGTATTATTAGATATTTACCATACACAGAGCGTTACAGATGTCGTAAATGCAATTTACTCATTGGCCCAATGCTGATCTAAGTAAAGAAACCTTCATTCTGACCATTTTCCTTCTCATAATATTTATACAAGTTGCAGAAAAATCTTGATAGAAAATGATTGAGCAGTAAATCATGCAAAACATTCCAATACTTGAGTTACACACATAACTCATAAAATAGTTATTTGATTCAACCTTATATTTTATAAAAATATTACAATTTCAAATATTTACTTTCAGATATACACAGAAGGACATCTTTTGGAAAACTTCCAAAACAGAATAAACGTAAGTACCTGCGTACAATAAAACCCATAGACGAAGTACTACCTATTATTACTTTCCATTATTACCTCATTTTTTGAAAGGATGCTACGTCAAACGGATCGGCACGGTTTATGAAAATCTTTCAACTTTTCTAGAAAATACATATGAAGATCGTAACTTTTATCAAAATATTTATTCATCTCGAATATATTTATTTTCACATTCCTCCATTAATATTGTTTATTTCCATTATTTAGACCTTGCGTTATAATAATTATTTTGTAATAACAAGGGTTTGATCGATCGCAACCACGTATTAGAAAAAGTTATTCCGTCCACCGAGAGTCACTGCGTCCCTCTTCTGACTAACAGTCGTATTTGCCTAAATGTAAATTGTTTAGGAGAGCGTTTTTTGTGTTTTGCCGTGCATATTTTCGTCTCTCCTAGTTGTATGATACAGTGTTAATATATTACATTATATTATTTTTACCTATTCCTATATATCTCAGAATCATTTTTGTGATGAAATTTTGAGGAATTAGTAGATAAACACATTTATTTAGAATAATTCGTAAATACGACAACGAATCAGAAAGCTATTCCAGGATAACGGTAACAGTTACAGGTGTGATCTTCAGTGAGAACATGCAGGGCACATATAATTACACATTGGTGATCATAACTCGATTTCGCCAAAAATGTCAGATACGACAGTTAGTCAGAAGAGGTACGACTGCATTTACATAAGAATATCCTGCCCAAAAATAGAATAAGAATATCTTGCCCAACAATAGAAACATTTTACAAATGTTTTCCTCTCATATTGTCAATAGCTGTATCACTGAATAATTATTTTGACGTAAATAAATAGTAGATAAATAGTATGATTTAAATATTATGCTTAGTTCAAACATGCGTGATTATTACTAGAGAATGGAATTCTAGTAATTAACAATGTATTTACGTAGGTACTGTTATCAAATACTTCTAAACTAGAATACCTACACTAAAGTTGGTATTAAATTTAAGGGATGCAAAATATTTGTACAATCAGAGAAGCTAACAAAATTATATAGATATATTTATTATATTGTAGTTTAGAAATTGTTTAGAACTACCTAAATACCTAATTTTTTAATTCTAATACAGATATGAAAATCGATCTAGTGGTCTAAGAAAGATATACGATACAAACAATTTTAGTTACTGTTGATAATTCAATGATTTTCCCTGTAAAAAAAAGTACTGCAATTTCAAAATCAAAGTAATGATGATGATAACGGACGGCTACTTCTAATATATTATACCATCACTGTATAACCCACAAGTGGGGTAACCTGTAGACCAGCTGTGAGTAATAAACATGTAAGCTGTCCTCTTCGTGCCACAAATAATAAGGAATTCATAAAATAAAATTAAAATATGTATTCCATATGATTCTCTCTTCAAGACTATTTTTTAGATATTTCAAGTATTATTCAATATTTATTCATTTACCTTTTTAATAAATATAATAAAAAATGTTGTTGGTGGGTGGTATAATGAATCTAGTCTTTTATTTTATTTGTATCATGGTTTAATTTCGACAATATGATAGGTATACATTGTTTACCATCCATTTATTGCGCTGAAACTAAACAAAATATTTCAGCCATGGATACTGTGTACTTTACAAGGAATATAATTACTAATAGAGGCATATAATGAGATAATAACGAATCTCATTTGTTTTTGGGTTTGAAATAGTTACACGGTAATTACATATTTTCTTGAATTAGGTAGGTACATGACTATTCAATTGTATGTATACCGGTTGATGGATGAATTTGCTTTTAAATGGAAAAATTTAATATTCGTTCATTCTTACCATACAGGCACTTCTCACAAGTGCCAAAGGGCAAACCGTATTTAATAAAAATATGCAAGTCGCACCTATAAAATTAAAAAAATCAGGGTGGAGTGCATACCTCATCGATGAATTTGAAAACGATAAATTTTTCATACGGGCTTTCGGAAAAGGATACTCAAAACTTAGCAGATGTATTCTTTGTTGGGAATTTCACGGAGATATGTTTTATTTGTAGGTAAAATAGATAGCTATTCATAGCATTTCTCTCAACAATACATCAGCGTCGCGGATGTGAGTCGAAAACGATCCGTTCTTATATTGTTAACAGATTTGACTAGGTGATAGGTACAATAAAGTGAATATTTGCGAATCTAATGTACCATAAAATAGATGTTACGTAGCTGTACCCAAAGGGTTATAAGACTTATAAGTTATTTGTACAGCGTATGTATAGGGATGTAGATTTAATCGTGTAGACGAAGCGTCGCGACGTTTGGTGAAAATATGCCCAATTTTACACAACCGCGCTTTACAAATGAGATTTTTTCGTTGAATCAGGATCTCATTCATATTAATATAATACAATACAGTGATATCTCGCTTGAAATTGTTATCCTTGGCAAAGTTTCATTCACTTTTAACGCAGATCTCAAGAAAGTGTAAGAAATGATTTATCGTGGTTGAACTTTAATGCCCGTCGTACTGAAATGTCGTCCGTATTATATTTAAAGGTAAAACTTCGACTTTTTTAAAATAAAAGTATTTCAGTTATAAATGTGTTTCTTGTGTTCTGTTAAAGACATTTAAGAATTTATGAAATACCACAAATGTGCCTACGAGATATTTAAAAGTAATTTATTTATTAAAACAATCAGTAGTAGTAGTAGTATTAGTAGAATAATCACAAATCGATGCAACATAGTAATTCCATTTTTTTTTTTTTAATTTTATTCCTCTTAAAGGACACAAACAGTTTAAATTAACAAATATTAACAGTCACATTTTTCCAGAAAACAAACCAATCAAGGTCCCGCAAATTACCGAAGCGTATGACGAACAAGTAAAGTTGCAAGTTAACAGTTATAACACAAACTCACCCCACCCATATCAAATGCAAAAATCAAAACAAACCCCGTGAAAATGAGAAGCTTAAAATTACACTACAATAGAATTTATAAGAATATATAATAATTAAGAATTAAAACAATTGAGATTAAAATAGTCCAAATTATGAATTGATCGAATCTCTGTCTCTCTTTAGAATCAAGAATTCAGTGTACTCCTTACACCCCTTCTGAACTCTGCCTTGCTGATCGAGAAGAAATCAAGATTTATATATGATCTATTATACAACGTACAAGTACGTCTCACAAATGAGCCCCGAACATAATTTGTGGTACTGGGCGGCAATCTAAACAAAAAACCAGATCGCGTATTCCGAGTGGGGCAAGCAAATGGAACCCCCTCCAAAAGTCTAGGCGAATCGACCTCATTGTTAAGAATTTTATAAAGGTAAATCAAGTCCAATTCTGTCCTTCTATTTCTCAGTGTGCTCACTCCATGAAACTGAGCAGCCCGAACGTAATCGTCAAACTGCTGACCCGACACAAAGTTAAGTTTCCTAATAAACTTGTCCTGCAACCTTTCAACCCTATCAATGTAGATCGCATGTTGTGGATTCCATACCACAGACGAGAACTCCAGTTGGCTTCTGACAAATGCGTAAAAAAGCACCTTCAATGTGGCAGGACATCTAAATGGTTTACTTATTCGCAAAATAAATTCTAACATTCTGTAGGCCTTCTCCACGAACATTTTACTGTCCATAATGACTCCTAGATCCCGAATCTCTCTGCATCTACACAGTGGGCTTCCATTGACACAATATTCAAATAAGATCGGACTATTACTTCTAGTGAAAGTTATGGAGTTACATTTAGAGACGTTCAAGAACAACTGGTTTCTCCGGCAGTAATCTGACAATCGAAGCAAGTCACCCTGCAAAGCAACACAATCACGAACAGAGGTTACTCTCTTATAAACTTTTGTATCGTCAGCAAACATGAGAAAATCAGAGCTGCGAAAACAGTCAGCAATATCAGCAACATAAATAATGAATAGCAGAGGTCCCAGATGAGAGCCCTGAGGAACCCCAGATCTACAGCCCCTGAAATGAGACAGTGCACCATTCAAGGCCACAGCCTGAGATCTGCCCGCAACATATGAAGTAAACCATCTCAATAAGTCGCCATGGACACCGAAACATTCAAGCTTATGCAGAAGGATCCCATGACTGATTTTGTCAAAGGCCTTCGCATAGTCTGTATTTTCATTTTTTTGCAATAATAATTAAATATTTTTTTTATTTAAAACACTGTATTCTTTCCAAATTAAATTTATTTACCTCAATCGTTTTCGCCAAGGCTTCTACTTGGCATCATCAGGAGGACTAATTAGTTAAAGTTCGTAAAAAGTGAGTCTGTTTTCTATACTAGGGGGGGGAGAGCTTGAATGGAAATAATTTGATGAATATCCAAATACCATACGCATCTCCCCTGTTGATATACCCATCTCCTTCACTCTTTCCAAACACACTTAACTCCACCCAGTCTTCCCCACCTTCAAGCTCTCCCCCCCCTAGTATAGAAAACAGACTCACTTTTTATGAACTTTAACTAAATAGTCCTCCTGATGATGCCAAGTAGAAGCCTTGGCGAAAACGTTTGAGGTGAATAAATTTAATTTGATAATTTGAAATAGAATAATATGTTAATAATGAATTTCCAAAGTGTTAACACAAAAACATTAGATTTATCCAATTAAAATATTTATTTAATTGAATGATGATTCACGCAAATGCCCTTTAATTTAATTTTCAATTTTCACTGCTTTTTTTAGCTTAATTTGTGGACTTACGGGTTTATGGTTCATATATGTGAATTTGTCAATTTATCAATCGCCCTACAACGCTGCTTCCGGGAAAAACAAGCTTCATCTATTGCACCACTTCTATCTACGACATTATTGATGAAAGGCTGTACTACAAAAGCTGTCAAATACCTCGTAAAGCTTTTGTTAAGTAATAAAAGTTTTAAAGCGGATTAGGAGGACGTACATTACTAATAGAGTTTATCCAATTAATTTAACCAATTTTGGTCAAGTTCATAATATTGGGTTGCAAGTTTAGTTTCGAACAAGCATAAACAAGTGGCTAGTTTGGTATCTAATACAGACTACACACATACATACATTATAGGTATATGCCATAGACGGCAACTTTCCACTAATACACCCAATACCTAACCAACAAAATAATATCTAAACATTAGGTCACTGTGGCCAGTTATGGTAGTTCTCCTAAGCAATTTTGGTATCAACTAATACCTAATTGGTTGTTTGTAGATTTATGATAAGTAATTTTAAGATCTGAAGCCTTTGTGTGAAATATAGAGGTACATAATGTGTAATATTTAAACTGGCAAACATGCCCTAACTAATTCTACGGTGATGAATATAAAGTTTATTAAAAAAAAGCAGTTTTAATACATCACAATCTACATATTTTTTATGTCGTTACTTTTAAATTAGTGTAACATATTTATTTATTTATTTATTTATTTCACAATCCACGGCGTGAGCCTTTTACATGTTCAAGAATAAATAATACACAAATCAAATATCTCATTCACAATATATATGTCCATGTATCCAAGACACTCAAGTCGATATTTTAAGATTTGAAATAGATACACTTAATTTATTTGGTTAAATAAACATATAATTATAGATTTGAAAAAAAATGATTATGAATGCTTATAATAATCTATATGCATATACCTGTGTGTCAAGTTGTAATATTTTTGTTTGATCAATGAAAATAATAAATGTAACGTTTTTTATACGTCGAACTTTAATGTTTCGTAACGTCGATCAATAGTTCACTTGTAAACAAGAATCATTCTCGTATTTAGATAAAAGTATTACAAGAGTTTTATAAAAGTGCATCATGGTAAAAAATAAAGTTGAAATTTGCCTTAAGCCACTGTCACTGGTTAGATCAAAGACTTGTAAAGTTTAAAAATGAATTCTGCGGTACCGTTGTGAAAGCTGTGTAGAAAACTTTTAGATGTTATCAAACGTGAAAAAAAGGTGGGCGAATAAAGTAAAAAAGAAAGTGAAACAATAAAGGGCAGGTTGTTATACCTGTCTTGTAATAGATAGATACCTACTTAATATGGGCAAAGCTTTTGTGAACTTCTATACTTTTTTTAAAAGCAACTTTTACAAAGGTATGTAATGATTGAAATAGAAAAAAATGTGTACCAAATCTATTGGAGGGGTTGCCCGGAAGGTAATGAAAATTGTCTATCAGACCGTATGAAATTATTGGACTATAAAAAAGGTCTAAAGGCAAAAATAATTTTTATAATGTAAAAAGGTCATTGCTGCGAAATAACACACCATACACAGTAACAACTTTACTTCAATAACTATTACACATTAGTAGTAGTAAAGTTATTATACTATCTTTAGATATACAATGAAGGTAAAAAATTAATCGAAATATTATCTGTAAAGAGACATCAAGGAGATGAGATAAGATAGGTACCTTTATTGAATAGTACCTTTCTTCTCATATGAAGGGTTTTCAATACGTAATAGTTGGTACTCACATATTACTGTACGTAAGTTGTTGATTTACAAAGTAATATATTTTTAAAAGAGTTGAATATGATTCAATTTAATATTATAAAAACTTATTCTGTACATTAAATCCTTTTTTTGCGGGGGTAAATCCGTCATGGGCACCCAGCCTTTCAGACCAGGTAGTGCCGGACTTGAACCGGCTAAAACCACCCCTGTTCTTTGCGGTCTACCCAGGATAGGTATATAACATATATTTAATTTTAATTTTTTATTTTTACAATATTAAAGAATCAAACAGTCACAACATAATAAATGTTAACAATTAATACACTCAACATGTGGACCAGCGAAGATTCCACTCTTATTTATTTTATTTATTTATTTACTCATTCTTTACTGTACATTGATAAAAAACAATTACATAAAAGGTATAAATTCAAATTAAATACAATCAATATACAGAGGGCGAGTTTATCGCAAAGGCGCGATCTCTTCCAACTAACTCTTACCAGAAATGTCTTAGTCTTGAGAAAAAAAGCAAAAGTTAAAATTTTCTAAAAAAGTCAAAGTAAAATTAAAAACAATAATAATACAATATTTAAAATAATACAAAAATATAAAAGTAACAATAGGTAGGTACCCAATAATAATAATAATAAATTTAAGATTCCGTAATACTTAAACAAATACAAACGCGTAATCGGAATTTAAATATTTGTTATATCGATTATCAAAAAGCATTTGATAGCGTACCTCACTCGTGGCTAATAGAAATTTTTAAAATTTATAAAATTAATCCAACAATCATAAATTTCTTAAAAACAGTAATGGGTTCATGGAATATCGATTTAAATTTAAATCTTAATAATAAATCTATAACTTTAAAAGATATTCCTATTAAAAGAGGTATCTATCAAGGAGATTCCTTAAGTCCACTTTGGTTTTGTTTGGCAATAAATCCTCTATCCAATTTATTAAATGAATCCAAATATGGAATCAAAATTAACGGAAATACTCGTTTGTCAACAAAAATATCGCATTTAATGTATATGGACGATATAAAAATATACGCTAAATCGGATACCGAATTAGAAAAACTAATAAGTATAACAAAAAAAAATTCTCAGACGACATAAGAATGTCTTTTGGGCTAGATAAATGTAAAACTTTACACATTGAAAAAGGAAAAATTAAAGAATGTCAGGACATAGTTTCTAGTTATCAAATTAATAACATGAATAATAACGAAATATACAAATATTTAGGTTTTCCGCAATCTAAAAATTTAAATCACTCTTTAATCAAAACTCAATTAACAAATGATTTTAAAGATAGACTTAATAAAATATTTAAATGTGATCTATCGGCCAAAAACATAGTAAAAGCAATAAACGCGTGGGCAATCCCATTATTAACATACTCATTTGGCATCATAAAATGGTCTAAAACGGATCTAGATAAACTAGAAAGACTTATTAGAACACAATTAACAAAAAATAGATATCACCATCCAAATTCCGCGAAAGAAAGGTTGGTTCTGCCTAGGAGTATAGGAGGAAGAGGAATTGTTAACATTTCCTCTTTACATAATAATCAAATAGAATCCCTTAAAACATTTTTTAAAAACAAACAAAATAATTCTATACTACATAAAATTATAATACAGGCCGATAAAAATCATACACCTTTAAATTTAAATGACGAAACAGTAGGTCCGCGATTAAACTATTTAAATATTTTGTTAGAATCTTGGGGTAGGAAGGAACTTCATGCTAGACACCTCAATGATCTCAACCAATCTTATGTTGACAAATATGCGTCAAACAGGTGGTTGACCATTGGGGAATTGTATGGGGAAACCGAGGGTTTTATGCTAGCAATTCAAGATCAGGTAATAAATACAAAAAATTATCAAAAATATATTATAAAAAATCAAAATATAATTGATGATTCGTGTAGGAAATGTCTGGCCAAACCGGAAACAATTCAACACATAGTTTCGGGTTGTTCCACTCTCGCTCAAACTGAGTATACTTATAGACATAATCATGTAGCAAAAATTATACATCAAAATTTAGCTATTAAACATAATCTTTTAAACTCAAATAATGTAATACCTTATTATAAATACAACCCGGAACAGGTATTAGAAAATCAAAATTATAGGCTCTATTATGATAAAACCATAATAACAGATAGACAAATACATCATAATAGACCCGATTTAGTATTACATGATAAACGTAATAAAATAACGTACCTAATCGACATCGCTGTCCCAAATACACATAATATACAAACAACCGTCGCAGAAAAAATACGTAAATATACAGAACTAGCAGGAGAAATAAAAAATATTTGGCATTCTAGGTCCGTTTATATAATACCTTTAGTCATGTCAGCTACAGGGGTAACTCCGAAATCTTTAATAAATAATTTACAAAAATTAGATTTACCGGTTAATTTGTACATTAAAATTCAAAAATCTATTATAATAAACACTTGTAATATTGTAAAAAGGTTTCTGAACACAGATATTTCAGGCACAATGCTGGTATTTTGATCCCGCGTTTTGAGCCTAATCCTTTGATATCCTGTATATCTGGATAGGTGAATTTTTCCCGGCATTAGACTGTTAAGTTTTTGTGTGATCATGACTGATCATATGGAGACTTATCTGGTTGTATAATGCTGAGAAGTGTGGATGGCAATTCTGCCGCCGCGTAAAGATGCAGTGAGTAAACATGTACATTAAATCCTGTATGATTTTTTGAGGTTCACCTTTAAATGACAAAACCTTAATCAGCGTGCTTATTAGATATCTATAGTTTAACATGGATCAAAAACTGTTATGTTGTCTGTAGCAACATGCCATTCATAATACGAGTATTATGATAAATTTCAATAATAATAATATTTCAATAGATTTGCGATCTAACTCTTACTGGATATTTTGTTATTTACCGAATACCAAGAAAGAATATTTTTGTGTGTTTTATGTATAATATCTTCAATTCAAAGATAAAGTTTGCCATCCATTCTGAAAGTCTTAATATATCATCGTCACGAAGTGGACGAATTGTATGTTAGAATGTAGTAAATTAACATAAACACACACTGAGAAAAACACTCACAACGAATCATTGGTACGTACATACTATCAGATTAGGACCAATGATTCGTTGTGAAATTCGTTAGTATTTTTCTCAGTGCAGCTGATTAAAAGATAAAATAAATGTAAACAATCACAATACAAGATTTGCGATATCATAAGCTGTACCGAAGACAAATTAACCTAAAGAGAACTTTTGGATCAAATCTTATAAGCAAAAGAAATTGTACCTACCTATATTAATTACAACCAAGTTTATAATCATAATAATAATATGAACTAGTGGAATACATAATCTACATAGAATGTATTTAATTTAAACATACAAAGATAAGTACTTATCTAAGATAGTGATTGCACTAGGATAAACAGTTCAAAAGCTGCTATCTCTTTACCTATGGATGGATATTTGTAATAATAATATGTAGGAGTACCTACGTTCCCTCTTTATCTCAGAATTCTAATTACGCAAAACGATTCCATTGAGTAGATAGGTACCCAATAATAATATATGCAGTTAGTAAACATTGCTTGAAATAAGTGTACCTTCATACATGCATAGAAATCATCTGTTTGATCTACTTACATACATACAAACGTTCATTACGACATTATGAAAGCGAAGTTAATACGTTTAAAATGGATTTCTTCAAACGTTAGTGCTCGATATTTGCATATTAAATTCTGTCAAAGGTGATTGAATATAAAACTACGTTAAATCAGAAATGCATTTGTCATGTTTTTTAAGTTTCTTTTATTTTGAATGTCTAAAGTCCATTGTGGTTTTTAGGGCGTGTGGATGCTTATTTGAATAAATGAGAACTTCTACTTTTTAATGCATTTCAATTTTTGTGAAACGATTTTTCAATTTAGAAGTATTCTTAAATTTTTTTCACATTATTTCCACAAATGTAATATATATTGCAGCACTTTTTGGAATGTAGGTATTTAAGTAAGTAGGTACAGTAAGGAAAACTTTTTTTTTATAAGTAAATATTTCAATGGTTAATGTCAACAGTGGATATGACCATTGACTTTTATTGTCCCTAACTATTATTTTACATAACAAATTGAATATGAATGTAATTTTATCTCTTAACGTTTGCCTGGTGATGAGACCGAAAGCTCCTGAAATCCGGCTCGCGTTTAATAAAACTATTTTTGAATTACTAAATATAAAAGTATATTACTTAAAATAATATAACATCAATTTCAACAAAGTACCAAGTCGACAGGATATATATATATATATATATATATATATATGGACAATTTGTGAAGCGCCGTTTACTCATAACATGACCTCAAGGGCGCTGTACATCGTATCCATCACCCGAAACTCCCAGCAAAAAGGTGTGTCTTCAGTCCTTTTTTAAAATTCTCTCCATTCACCTCCTCTCGCAGACACAAAGGCAGCTTGTTCCAACATCTGGGACCCGCAACACTAAACGCTCTATCTCCAAAGCCTGTTTTGCGAGATCGAGATGGCTCAATTAGTCTGCATTTTGCCTCACCCTGTGCTGAGCGAAGCATGAGCCGTCTTTCACTGATGGTCTAGGATAGATTTTAGTATAAATATTTATTTAATTACTGTAGTGGAGGAGCTATTACGTGCAGCCCAGGACATGCAAAGTTTCTTCCAGGTACCCGTCAGTATCGAAGGGACCCGACAAAGACACATAAAGAAGAAGAAAAAGCCTAATTTACTTTAGTTGATTTGAAAGGGAAAGTGGAGAAAACGTAGGCGTCCGAGAGCCACGTGGCTCAATCACATTGATAATAATTCTCAAAGACGGCCGTGTGTCTTTGAGAATATGTATGAATGTAGAAGAGGAGAAATAAGTATGTGAGTATTAAGTATGTAAGGTAAATTTATTTGTACATACACATATTTTTGAGTAACAGAATGATCAACAGATGTAATCAACATGCAAGCTGTCTTCTCCTTACCAACATAAAATAAAGACATGCAGGATGAGTGGCTAACCTCGTAGCTGAATTAATAATGTAAAATGTCTTGTATATTTTTTCGGACATCTGCCTTTTACAGGACACTCAAAAACTTACGGAAAAGAGTAGAAAACCAATTCTTTACCGGGTGCTTCACGGGACGATAATGATGAAACAAGTGTTCAATCGATTTGTATTCCATTGCATATTACAACCAATTGAATATCGGTATATCTCAAAGCTGAGCAATTTCAAAAAACTAATAAATACTTAGTACAGAAGTGCCCATATGGTTCAGAGTACAAACACCCATTATGTATGTAGTATGCAAGTCATGTATTTCAACCCTCACCATCTATTTGAATAAGTTAAACGTCTAATGCTAAACGCAATGGCAATGATGATAATACTCGTACTACATAGTAAATAGTATACAGATGTATGTATATATCTACTAGTACTTGATGTTTGTACCAAGTGAATCTTACACATAACTTTGCGATTATCTTGACTTTAATGCACTACTACTTGCACTACACTACTGTACTGAGTATTATTACTGTACGATACTACTAAACTATGCACATTCTCCTACTGACAAACAAACACTACAAAGACAATAATAATATTGTATACTAAGACTTTGTATTATAGTATTAGTACTTACACATTGCCAATACAAAATACTGTGTAATATGTTCCTTATATTCTTAAGTATTTTATTTTATATTATATTAACCCTTGTTTGACCTACCACTTAATGTGGAACTAGGGAAAGCACCAAATCGCAACTTAAGGCCGCAGTAACAAGGTGCAAATAGCCCTGATTATCGCAAAACTTCGCAGAAAAGATGACACAAAAAGAAAAATTGTTCTTACCCTTACGTCCCAGAACTTTGCTCTATTCACTGTGGAGTATTTGGATGGACTCTTTTTGTATGAAAAAAAAAAACAGGTTTTCGCGATGGTTATAGAACATTTAAAACATGCAATTCAAAGATGAATTCTGAACACCCTTTAATATTGTAGTTTTACATCACGATTGAGGTAGGTACTTAAATATTTATGAACAATTTACACAGATCAAACTAACCTCAAACAGGGATATGAATCTTATTCTTGTACTATGGGTAGGTACGAACCCAACGACAAACTGAATTTTCGGTAAGTGCTGTAAGTCCAATGACTACCCCATTTGTGACGGTATATGAGCCTTTTTAATTTTCAACAACCATAAATGGATGATCCTACAAGATGGTGTGGACGTGTGATGCCTCCGTAGTAGATCTTGTGGCTCCTACATGTAGCAGTTTATGGAAAGTTCCATAGTATTGTTGCATGTAGGAAGAATGAGTGAGGAGAGATTAGTTTTGTGAACTAGCGAGCCATTCTTGCTTGGTCACTGACTCGGTGTGATTTACTATTTTTTGGTGTGTTCTTGTGCTCACGCGTTCTATTGCCTTAGTTAACAGAAATTATACTTATTAAATTTGTAATACTGTAGAACTTAAATTAGAACATTAAATCTTATTGTGGAACATCAAGCTGGTGTAAAAGCTTTTATTTGTAGCCTACTCATTTACAGGTGAGAGAAATCTGGTAATTAACTTCCTTCTTAGAATTTGTCCTGGACAAATTCACCATATCCTCGCAGTAGGATATAGGTATCACATAAATCGTTTCAATGGCATGATGGTACTAAAATAATTAATCGAGTTAAGTCATTAGGTAATTAAGTATCCTGGCTTAAATTATTTCTTCACATTTTTTAAGTTTGACTATTTTATGTAGTATGAAGAAAATCTTTATATTATTTCTCTGGTACATATTGCGTACGTCGGCACTGGGTAATTTTTCACTCCAGCAAATTCTCTTAATCGAGTGTACGTTAACTAAAAATAAATATAAAACAATACCCAGAGGTCTGAAGTAAAATGGAACCAGTGTGGGGTAGTGTGGGCCCATATGGACATTTATAAATTTGTGAACGTTGTCGTAACGTGAGGAGGTTGGGGTGAAACGGACATGCGAACATTTAAAACCACTCAAGGAAGGATATTATTATTTGGCTATCAAGCGCCTTGGCAGGAGTATGAAACTTTGGGTGAACGATGTTTAGAAAGAAAATAATAAATTATTGTGGATTATGTAATCAAATATGAGTAAGTAGGTACAGACATTAGGAAATTGTCAATCAAAGCTAACGAGTTATAATCTATATGATATGTCTATATTAGAAAATTCATAGTGTGACAAATCTAGTAAAACATCAAACTAATAGTCTGTTTTGCTCGCAGAAAATTCATAGTGCGACAAATCTGGTAAAAGATTAAACTAATAGTTTTGCTCGCAGTTTTCAAAAATTAAAAATTGATGTAGTAAATTACTTGAAACTGAGTAATTGACATTGACAATCGAGATTTGCGTGCTGACGATTATCCTTTGTACGTAGGTATATTTTATAATTTTGTTGATAATCTTAATAAATATATTATTGATATATTTTATTATAAATAAATTATAACACTGTTTTGTGTTTCACTTTAAAGTATACAGAATATACAACAATAATTGTTATCCTGCGTAATTATCACGCATAGCGCTTTCACCAATAAATTGGCATCATCAGGGTGCAGTATAAACTTTATACTTCGCCTTGATGATGCCAAATTTTTGGTGAAAACGCTAGGCGTAATTGTTGTATACTTTGTGTACATTAATGTGAAACAAAAAACAGTGCTAGGTATATGATATTTTGTATTTTATGGTATTTCATCTAAAATGGATTTATAAAGATTTATAAATAATATAAACCATTACTTATCTACCTACTCAATAGCCTTTCTTTATTTCTGAGTTAATAAATATATATAATATTTTCTCAAAAGCTCTCATTTAGTCACGGCCAGTCTCTATGAAGCCTTTCAAGGGTTATATTCTAGAAATGGTCAGGTCGTGATCTTTGTTTCTTTACCAAATGCGACATATTTTATTCAACATAGTGGGAGAACATTTAATGCGGGCCCTTTCAGGCCATCTATCTCACTATATTTGTAAACATATCTACCTTCACATTATAACTTACTTTGCTCTCGTGTATCCAAAATATGCTAGTTCGTACAAATTAACTTTATTGAATACATACATTTTTTGTGTTTTGTATTTTTGTGTTGATATTCGTAAACGACTTAAATGGGGAATAAGTAGTTATCACTCACAAAATTCCAGAATATATGAAAACGTTGTTCTCGATGTTCAATTATTCATATATTGTTAGTTTAAGTAAAAGAGGTAACTCCATTGACACTTAATTGAATTCGTAGAAGAAGCATCCGGAGACAATGGAATCTGATAATTATTTTCTATATTTGTTTGAAAGATATGTTTAGTAATTAATAATTAAAATAAGATAAATAATGATATGATATTATGTTTAGAGTACTTACATTTTGTTCTTAGCTGGGCTTCGATATGAGAATGTGAAATGAAAGTTAATAGAAGATAAGTCTATTTTCACTCACAAGGATCCAGACCACCGACCGTTTGGACTATACTTTTACACGTCACTATGATTGCAATATATATTTTTTTAATTATTATACAAATGGTGAAACGAGACAAGTTTTTGGAGTTGCGACACATTTCAGACAGTTAGTAGGTACTTAGACAGGCATAACAGTCGATGTTTACCGTCTCATGTGCGGCCCAAGAACCACTTAACGTTAAGTTTTCTTCCTATTCTTAAAGACTCAAGGAAGTACCTGTCGTCTTCAGGATATATCGACCATCTCCGAGCTTATTTTGATCTCTATATCTGAATTATTAATAACGTACTTACTTTGTACCGATTTTCTGTGTATTTCTATTTATTGGCTTAAGAAAGCTTAATAAGTTCTGACAAATACCTTGGTAAGTTATAGATGGATAAATTCCTAATCCTACGTACATATACAAGTATTCATCAATATCTTCTTTTAAATATACTTCAAACGAGATAGTTTTTAATGTTGGTAGATGAATTGAAATCTTTTATCTAAAATACAGTACATCAAAGACTGAAATCCTAAAAGAAATTTTATGAAATGTATTTAAAAAAGAACACTTATTTTTCACAGTGGATATAATAAAATTTGAATACCTTCATCAAGTTAATTTGACAATACCAGTGTAAAAAATAAAGTACCTATTTATGTTTAAAGCATAAAATCTCAATTGTGTTTTTTTCACGATGTAATAAATCTAGAACAGTTATCTTATAATTATTTTTAAAAAATCACATCTTTTACAGTGGAAATATTTTGCAATATTAAGAAACTAAATAAATTAATAATTAAATTTTTATTTTTTTATTTTTCTTATCTTATAATTTTTTTGTTTTGTGATATTTCAATATTAAATGAAGGATATCTCACAACCCATCCTGAATGTTTTAAATTCATATTGACACAAAGAGGACAGTTTACATATTTATTACATGCAGCTGGTCTGCTGGCTACTCCACATCTTAGCAATGGCATGATGGTATAAAAGTAGTATCTCTCACCCTCTAAGTTTTCTTGGTGTCATGTTTATGAGACTTTTTCTAAAATCTTAACTTTTATGATCTTTATTATTTTTATACAAATTTATACATTATTTTTAATTATTTTCATTGATATTTAGAAGATACATTTGTGAACTTTAAAACCTTTTCTTGAGTATAAGTCAAAGGAGAATAGAGATGCCATACAGAAAATTCGATGCCAACTCCATTCATGAAAAAGTCAATACCAATGTTAAGAAAACACAAAGCTGTTGTTTCTTTTTATCAAATTTTGCCAGAATTTACTTAACTTACGACATAGATATCAAAGCGTCAAGAATGCTGTAGGTAATAAAAGATGCCTCCATTGGCGTACGACTTCTTGAATGGAGAAGGCTAGTGTCTTCTCCCTGGGGGTAACGTATGAATTTTCATCGATGTAGAATGTTATTTTATTGCATTAGTGTATAGAAGATAAAGCACAACACTGAATTTCTTGAAAACATATTAGGTATAATAACATACGTACTATTAATATTACAGCTAAAAGTTACATTATTTTAACTGCTGTATCGTGGTTCTTGGTAAGACTTAACGACATCTTCATTTTATGCAGCTATAATGTCAGAAGACATACCTAGTATATGTAAAAGTAATATAAAATCTATGAAATGCAACCATAAACCACTAAGCTAAATTGTTGCATTATAACGGTGATACATAACTATTTTTCTCTTTCAATGAAGTATTACACAAATTGTAGAGCAATCACATAAACTTTTAGAATGTTGTTATCGTGAAGGAGAAAAATTCTTCTTAAAGTATCTTATTTATCCGATTTCAAGTTTTGTCGTTTTTTTTAATATTTTTTTCCAATAATATCAAGCTGAATTACTACAAAACTCTATAAAACTAAACATATATTTTCTTGTGTTTTAAAAATAATAATAAAAATTGAAATCTACTACTTCACTACACTTTTGTGTGTTAACACGATATCGTCCCACTAGGACGATCGCATCATATCATTATACAAAATTTTCAAAAGAGAAATTATCAAGAACATTTAAAGAAATGAATTTACATGAATTATACATAAGAAAAGTATATAAATTGGCTCAGCCCCCAGTTTTCTATGTACAAAGCACATAGAAAACACATAGAATATAAATTATATTATATAGAGAAAGTTTATAAAGAAAGTTACAGTTATATTTGCAAGTAAAACAGATTAATATATTGGCTCAAGTTCATGTCTAGGTATGAATCTACTTGGTCTATACAAGAGGAATGCATTGTGTGGGTGTGTACATATTTCAATTGTATGCTTATACTCACATAAAGCTCAGAGAATTCCTTATCCTTTGGTTTCATCATTTTCTTATGGTCATCATATCATTATAGAATACATAGGTAATTCGAGCAATAATGTTTCTTCTGTTAGCATACTTTATATTGCAAAGATTCTACTTATATCTTTTCTTGAGTAGAATTATAGATATATATATATCCATATAAACAATAGATATTGAAGGACCCACCGTCCACCCGGATACCGCAGAAGTCTGGGGACTTCCATTTATCCGAAATTCTACACTTAACAAATCTTGTCCACACCGGAGGCGCCATAGTGGGCAGCCTGAAGGGCTGGCCGGCCAAACCACCAAACCGCCAAAACCTCCGTGTGAAATCTTTTGACTAAACTCCTTCGATGTACCTTTATACGAGAGAAGCAAACATATACAAAAAAAAAAAAAGAAAAGTAATCAAATAAACAAGTTATCTTAACCTAAGTTACAAAATAATAAAAAGTAAAAGTGCGTAATATATTTACAAAATAATTGCATAATATTATGGAACAAAAGCTGAGTTGAGGTGTCCAGAGACTTTTACTAGGTTATTCAGGCCGGCGAACCCGAGGGTCGCCGTTACCGGGGCTGTTGCAAAGACGCTTCCCTCCCCAAGGGACATCCCAACCAGACCTAATACTCTCCACCAAGGGAGACAGGACAATACAAAGACGAAAAAAAAAACGAGTTCGCCCGCGACAGTCACAATCACACAAGGCAAAATCAACCATCAAGCTCTCCTAAGCGAGCCCGGCTCACGCAGGAGATCCCACCGAGACACCCAGACATCTACAAACTTCAAAAAGGCCCTGAAATTCCCAGGACAAGTCATCAACTCCGCAAACCAGAAGGGTCTAGGAGTGTCATCACTCATACTATCAATCATCACGTTTCTTGCATCCATCATCAATGGGCACTCCCACAGGATGTGCCCCGCAGACTGAGCTCCCGTCCCACAAGCACACCACGGGTCGTCCGCAAGCCCAAGCTCAAAGAGCTTGGCTTTTAGCTCCCCATGGCCCGTCACCAACTGAACAGAAAAGTGGTCAAAGGACAGGAAACGCCTTTTAATCCTCTCTCTCACATCTGGGAGAAAACCGTAGACAAGCCTAGCGGTTCTCCCCCGGTCCCATCTTTCTTGCCACACTTCCAAAGTTCTCTCTCTAATTCGGCCGAATGCCCTACTTATTCCCCTGATTCCGGATTCCACTTGAATGGAAATACCGAGGTGCTCTACTCTACCATCCGCCTTGATCCTACGTCTGGCCACACTGTCTAAGACTTCTAAATCGGCAGGCAGTACACCAGCAATGACTGGAAGGCCATCGCTAGCGGCTGTACGATACGCACCAGTGACGGCGAGCAGCGGGAGTCTCTGTCCCCTCAAGACCGCCGTCGACACAGAGCCCACCAAGAGTCTGTGCGACCAAACACGGGCAGCATACGTGACTTGCGCCACGTACGTCGCCCGATATATGGCTCTCACAGTTCCCGACCTCAGACCCCATGTACCACGACTCAGTCTGCGAAGAGTAAAAAACAGTACTTTCGCTCTATCGGCAGTTGCTCTTACGTGCGGAAGGAAGGAAAAGCCTCTGTCCAGGACAACACCCAGATATCGGACTTCATCGACCACCCTGACGGGTGTTCCACTCATCCGAAGGACCGGGTTTCTGCCCCTTCCAAGCGTACTCTTCAACCACATCGCGGAGGTCTTGCTCGGTGAGAAAACAAGCCTATTCACACTGCCCCACGTCACGACGCGCTCGATCGCGGTTTTAAATTTGTCCTCGATCGCTCTTCTCGTGCTGCCAGACAGCAGGAGGAGAGCATCGTCGGCATAAGCAAAGATTGTGCAGCCAGGCGGAAGATCCATTCTCAAAAGGTCATCGAAGAGAACGTTCCACAGGAATGGTCCGAGAACCGAACCCTGCGGACAGCCCATATCCACACCTCTTTCAACCATGTGTCCTGCGTGAGTGATCACCACCGACCTGTCACTGAAGTAGCTGCTGATGACTTCAAACAGCCAGCGGGGGCAACCCCGTATCTTCAGTTTGACCAGGATGAGTGGCCACCACGCATTATCAAAGGCCCCAGCTATGTCAAGAAAGACACCCAGTACATTCTTCTCTTCTCTATCATCCCTCCACTTCATGCAGGCGTCAATGGCGTGCTCCGTGGATAAGCCCCGGCTGAAGCCAAACTGTTTTGGATCTCCCGGCGCAAGGGCCCCAGCAAGCCGGTTCCTCAACAAGATCTCTAGTATCTTGCCAAAGGAAGGCAGCAGAGTGATGGGCCTATACGCCTTGAGATCCGACAGTGGCTTGTCATTGCCTTTGGGGATTACTCTGAGCAAGCCTCTCTTCCATACTTTCGGAAACACTCCCTGTCTCAGACAGATCTGGAAAAGCCCCAGCATCTCTGCCGGACAGAATCTCCAGACCTGCTTCACAATCGCACCATTCACTCTGTCAATCCCAGGTGCTTTCCTTGGTCCTAATCCCTTGACGATTTCACCCAATTCTTGATGTGTCACATCGTCAATTTCGATTACTGACTCATCGGGGGGGCAGCGTGACCAGAAACGCAGCGCCGAATGATATGGTGTGTCCCTCGACATTGAGTCAAGGGGCACCAAACCATTCAACAGCGCCCTTAGTGTGCCGTCAATACACACTGTTTCACTATCGCCAGAAACAATACTGGTAAGATAATGATCGGCAGACCTTTTAGACTTAACCACAGTTCGAGTCACAGACCAAGGGTCGGCGTTTCCCATTTCTGTTATCCACTCTTTCCAGGCCGAGGTCTTTGCACGCCTTATGGCCAATTTGAAAGAGCCCCTCGCTCGCTGGAGCCGCTTAAAGAGTTGCCTCCCAGCGGGAGAGTCCCGCAACACGCTGCCACTTCTCACCGGGCAGAAGGCCCGTTCGGCGGACTTAAATTGGCGTCTTAAAACCGTGAGTTCCGGGGTCCACCAATTGGTGGAACGACGTCCCCCAGGCCTGCACCTACCCAGCGCCACTGTCGCCGCTGAGACGACCGCTGAGTTAAAATTTTCCCCAGCTACTTCAGCTCCATTAGACAGCCATACATCAAAATCTTTCAACTCTTCTTTCAAACAAATTCCAAAAGAATTCCAATTGGGCCTTGAACCCCTGAAGCTCCAAAGGCCGTATGGTTCAATCCCCAACGAACCTCCGACAGACCAAGTAATCAGCCGGTGGTCGCTGACAACCTCTCCAACGTGAACCTTCCAGTTTGAAAGGTCTGTAAGCAAGTCATCAGTACATAGGGCTAGATCAATCCAGCTCTCCCCCATTGGCCCAGCAAACGTAGCCGGTTGACCAGCAACATTGAGAATGCTGAGGCCGGCAGAAGATATGAAATCCTCCACCAGTCCACCACTCCCAGTGCGGTCTGAGCCAGGTCTGTCATGCCAGAGAGGCGAGCGTGCATTGAAATCACCAGCCACCAAGACCGGCCTACCCTGCAGAGCATCAAGGGCTCTTCTCAGACCACGCAAGTGTATACCTACATCATCAGAAAATTTAAAATATACAGATATCAAGAAAATCTCTCGTCCACCGATTCGGAGGCATATGCAACACCGGAATTCATCCGAAAGTCCGTCCAAGAGCAGCGGTTGCACCTTACTAGTGTCCACTAAGAAACCCGCCATGGGACGAGACCCCTTGTCGATCACGGCAAGTGGTACATCGGCACCATCGAGGATTACTCGCGAAAACAACTGCTCCTGAACGAAAACCAATGGAATCTCCCTACGCTGCACGGTCCTAACCAAATCGATAGCCGATGCACGGCAGCGCCCTAGATTAATTTGACCCAGCACGACAGCAGCCTCACTAGCCATCGTAATTCGTCGCCTGTACTATCCTGTCAATTGCGTACCGTTGAGCGGGACAATCCCGATCACCCGTGGGGTGGGCCGCATTTCTCCTGAAGGCTGTGCACGTGGCACACACCCTTCTTTCAATAGGGACTTTGCAGTCCCTCTCCTCGTGCCCCTCTTTGGCACAACGTGCGCACACTGGAGCAGCGTGTTTGCACTCCCTCTGGGTGTGCCCATACATCTGGCACTTGAAGCACCTTAAGGCGCCTATATAGTCCCTTATTTTACAGCAGCTCCAGCCCAACAAAATTGCTCCATGAGCAAGGAGCGCAGACCTAACCTGCCCGCTACAGATTAGGATGCTGCCTACACGTGACCCAGTCTTGGGGCCAAACTTGGCCACTCTCCTTGTCGTGGACAAGAAGGTTTCTTTTGTTATATCACTTTTCCCTTCAATGTTTGCCCTGTAGATCTCCTTCAGGAGATCCTCGTCTGAAAGACTCCGCGGGGTGTCATACACCACAACGCGCGGAAGCCTCCCTTTTGGCTCGGCAGCAACGAGCCCTTTGCTCTTTAGCTTTTCAGAAGCTAAGAGCTTTTGCGCGCCCTCCTTGGTGGATGTCTCAACAAGAACCCCAGCACCGTACGCCCTGCGCACCCTCACCGGCCTGAATCCATCCTGGACGGGGTCCAGAACCTCCTTTAGGACTTGCTCTGTCCTTCTTGATGATGCGCCCTCTTGTTGATCAGGCCTGATCACAACTACCGCATTTTTTGCCTGTGTTGCATGGGAAACCACCCTAGCTGCCCTCTCTGCGTACGTCTCTTTGGGCGCGCAAGTAGAAACCAGCGACGCCTGCGACACAGCGGAGGATACGGCACGGACATCCCCTTTGAGGGCCCTTAGGTCCTCTCGGAGAGCCGTTACCATCGCCTCCGCCGTGCTGGCCCTCGAAGCGGCGGCAACTTCACGAAGATGACTCCTCGCAAGCAAATCACTCACATCGGCAACCAGGCCCCTCAACTCAGCCTTTTGATCCAGTGTCAGCCTTATTTTCTCGAAAGAAACCATCTTCTCCATCTGCGCTGAAAGTTTCTTCATCGCCTCTCTGTCATCTTTGATGCCGCCAAAATCACACCCAAAATTCACCACCTCCACAGCCGGTGTAGAAGTGGGACTCTCTACTGCTCTGCGTCGTTTTTTCGATCTGCCCTCAGTAAGCGCCACCCGCGATGGATCCCCCGACGTCGGCTCCCCCGATGCGGCAGTAGAGAGAACCGAGTCATCAGAGTCCTCAGTGCCCTCGTTAGCCACCCTCCGGACCGCCCTCACTGCCAGCATTGACCCAGTTAATTTTAGTGACTCGAACTCGCTTCCATTCCTTTCCACTATCGTTGAAGGAATTTTGGGTGGAGTCCGGCTCAGTGACATCCTCGGTGCAAAAACTCTCTCCACCTCCTCATCTGAAGACATCCCGGAGATCCGCACCCCTCCACAGTTGCCAGAAAGTCACACGCGAGAACCACGATCACTGAATTTTTTATTACAAATATGACACCCAAAATGTTTTTCACCAAAATTACTGTTAACTAAATGTATTCAAATAAAAATTTCACATCATGTTCTTATTTGCGACTTTAAGATGAAGTGGTAATGAAAAGTAACTTATCACAATTTGAATGGTTGGTTGTTTCCAAATTTGCAAAAAAAAGAAAAAAAATTTTTTCATACAAACTTAACACCTAAAAGGTATTGTCAAAGTATAATTGTATTTCTTTCTACCTTTCATCAAGGTTTTAACATTATTATCACACCACACTTATAGAACAGTTTAAAAGCACTCTTGTAACAATATGGGGGTACCCAGCGGGGCACCCCAGCAACAAAAAAACACAAGAAAAATGAAAAAACAAAATAGTTCCCGATATAGAGATTTAACTTATTACTACTTATTTAATAATCTTTTGGTGGTAAGGCTATTAAAATAACCGTACACCAGCAATCTTATGCAATAAAGGGTATCCAGCAGACGAACTGCACGGAATAACATGCAAAACGCAAATAAATATAAAGAAATAAACTGATTGACAGAAGCAAACTGCATACGTCTGCAACATGTGACAGCCGTAGGCGAACTGAATATATAAACAATAAAAAATTCATGTCAAGTGGAACAGAGATTATCATAAGTACATCATATCCTTCCTATAAAGTGGATATTTTATTTCCATCAATGGAGCCATTCATTTAGCTCTTTGTTGCCTTCATAGTGAAATAATAGGGTCTTCCAGTCTTTGGTTGGTCAAGGATTCGAACCTTGTCGTCTTATCTACTCCAAGTATAAACTAGGTTATGGAAAGATTAAATACAAGGAGGCAAAGAGATGCACTTTGACATGATTAAGAGTATTGAATCTACTTGTAGGTACATAAAATGGATTTCAACAGAAAGATAACGTATGATAAGTGATTCACATTTATTGTGCAAATATATATATTACATAACAAGACAGTTGCTTTCAAAGTAAATTTGTAGGGAATAATATTCCGCACAATATGCAAAATTATGAAAGTTCTACCATATTCGGATTGAGATAATAAAACAAACAATGGTAATTATCAAATAAACCAACCTCGGTATTATATACATACATCAATACCTGGTTTACCATATAATCTATAAACATTTAAATGGAATCATTCATTCTTCATTCAATCTCAAAATCTTAAATTAGTACACAAAGGAAGGTAATATATAAAATAGTTCAATGATAATATGAAATCTGTTACGGAAAAAATATCATTATATACAATATACAATAGCAATATAGTCACTTACAGATGAACAGGCGAGCTGTTGTTGAATAACACAAAGCCGAGTATATTACTGATGAAGTATTGTGTACACTTTGACGGTAGAAGGCAGAATCGTGAAAGAAACATACTCTAATGTCTCTATGGCGGTCGCTGGTCATACCAAAGACGTACAGGGGTGTGTAGGTGGTGTCAGAATCTGATAGATTCTGTCCTCAGGACGAAAGAGATCACTACTTCTCAAGAGGCATGAGAAATCTTATATGTTCCTACTCTATCCTCAAGTTCACATTGGAATGAGAGTTACATCGGTAAATCACCGATACGCAATACTCAGGCTACCCGAGATGGAGCGGTACACGTTGCAGACTTAGGAACACATTCATAATTTTAACTAAATTTATAATACCGAGCAAGTAGAAAGAATAGTTTATGCGCCTTTTTTATGGTTCCTATCATTGAATAATTGTTCAGAAACAATGGATTATCACACTTTACACGGTTAAGTGGAATGGCGGGAACAGCAAAACCACGCCCAAACGAACATCTGCTACATTACTCAAAACCTCCAAATGTTATCACTATAACACCACAAGAATCGTAGTCTATATAACTCAAAGGAAATATAATCTTGTTCATAACATTATTCTGTTTATTGATTACTATTGATTAATTATCATTATTATCGTACCCTGATATGGGCGGTAAGATTGGTCGCGCGCGTAATAACTAACACAGATTTTTAAAGTACATTATTAACGACACACAATAAGAATAGTTTTACGTACAATAGAGGGCAACACACTTGTTTATCACATTATGAAGTTAAGTACTATTAAATAATTATTGTTAGTATTATTATTGTGTCGGAGCTACACACAAGGCGGTTCGCAACCAAGGCGGGGAAGGGACGACCCCTTCCTTCGTCCAACCTATGCCATGGTTTGCGGGTAACTGATTTCAAAAAGACGCGTTCTATTCAACAAACCGTTGGTCCTAACGAATTAAGTGCCGAGTGCAAGTACGGGGTTCACACAGATGCCTTCGAGAAGTCACGTGACATCGGATGATTTCCATAACGTTCGATTATTATTATTATTATGGATGACTCATGGACAACAAATGACTGAAGGAACATTAGCCAGTATGAACTTCTCCGCAGCGATTATTTAATGCGTAGCATTCTCCCTTTCGGCCCCTCTTGAAAATTTGAAGAGAAGCGACAAATTTTCAAGTTCCCCAATTGTACAAAAAAAAATTGAGAGCCACTACAAAAATTGTTGAGAACCACTGGTTACATGAAAAGATTGAATACCACTGGTCACATAAAAAAGTTGAGTACCACTGGTTACGTAAAAAGTTGAGAACCATTGGACATATAAGCAACTATATAGGTACCCAATTACAGACAAACAATTCAAAAAATGGTAGCTTATATACTATTACAATGTTTCTTACATCCTATAGCCCGTTCAATAATTATTATTAAGCACTCGCGGTAAATTGCCCATAGTCAAAATAGATGCGAACTGTTTTCATATTTTGACTTACACTTCTTAATAATAACACAAAATTCACATTGGTTGTTTTAGTACGGGGCTCCTATCAAAAGTCTGATAGCTACAATCATAACAATATAATAGTACATAGAGGTGTGTATATATATAGACATGTGCATATGTGCATGTATATGAAAAACACAGGTTATGAAAACAACAACTTTAAACATTTTACAATACAATTTTATAGAAACTCAGGATCGTTATTACGTTACAATATACGGTTCGTTCTATACAAGTGATAAAATTTATTCTCTTCAATAATTTATCAACATACGTACGTTTCATTGATGGATTCATTTACTACGATCGACGACAAGTTTAACATTTTAAACATGACAAACATATAAAACAAAAGTTACATACTTAAGAAGTTGGTTTACATAATTTTCGATTCCGGTTACATGTATCCGGCAAGCCATTGGAAAAGCAACATAAAGGGATCTAAATAAATATAAACAATTTTGTATAGATGGAATTAGAGATACTACATTTACGCTTCATTTAACCCATTAAGCTTAATAGCACTCATATACAAGTGATTTCATGTACCATGTACCATACAAAGATATTGGCAAAGCACAGAAAGAAATCATACATAATAAGGACATATACATATTAGAAAAACAATTTACACGCAGACATGACATAATGGTACATCACGACGACTGCAATCACATTTACAGTAACCGATATTCATTATTGGCGTCAAATCCTTCTACGCATATTACATACGACACAGTTCTCACACAGAGACAGATTTCTCACACAGAGATAATCTCAGAGGGAGCTACCCTCACACAGGCTTAATACATGACAAATACATTGAACAACTTTCGATCTTTGCTACACAATATACAAGTTACAAGTTCAATAAATTCTAATATACATCATTATTCAAATTCAACATTTACTTCTTCATACAGGGCTCACCTTTCATAAACAGATTCATACATCATCTTTATTCACTAACATACAATTAATCAAAATTATCCCATTGAATATCTGCAGCCAACATTCCACTACAGGTTTTATTCTGTGTCCTTCATAAGCCATTCCCGTTCAATGTCAAAATGTTCTATCACATTTTCCAATGTATTCAAGCAACATAACAATTTTTCCACAAAGTCACAAAATTATATTATTCAACAAGGGATATACTACATCCAAACATTTCCAATTACAATTCATAAGAGATTACTACGTGTCCTACACGGAATTAAACGTCATATAAACTCAAACTTCAAAATAATAGGCATGAACGATTAGCAATCACATTGTCTACATTCATCAAAAAGAGCATCACGATTTATCTTTCACACATCCAGATAACATCGTCTCTATATTGATTACACAAAAAGTCACAAAAAAGTATTTAAACACATCTCTCCTATCACGGCTTTACATATTACATAAACATAACTCATTTTTATCAAAGAGCGTTCGTTAGTTTACCTTAACGGGACAATTCACTTAACGGACTCAGTTCTCAAATAAACAAGGCATAGGTTACTTCAACATGTCACGCTGATAATAAGCCGCAAAAGTCACATTATTACATTTCAAGAAAATTAATTACTTCACAAAAGATAACAATTTCCGTACACGAAGGGTTAATATTCAACAAAAAAAATCTAGATCGTTACATGGTTACTTCTTTAATTTCCAAAAAAAATTTACAAAACATCATTCTACTATTTATGATAATGTCAAAATTTTCAACGATGGTCATCAAAGGGTTAACTGTTTCTTAACTAAATTAAAAATTCAGTTATAGTTCACAACTTGACATTAAAAAAATTTCAATTATTGTTCACAAAGGGTTGATAAATTCGGTCATGCTTCACTAAGGGTTAAGTGTATTTATTTTTCAAATTTCGTGAACGGTCGTGAAGGTTTAACATTATTCACTTCGATTTATTTTTTTAACTTTAATTTTCTCAAAACAAAAATATTTGTTTAATATTATTCATCATTATTATTTCGTCACATCACTACGTACGCACATTTATTCTTATCAAAATTCTACTACGCATATATTTATTACAATAACGCTCATTTAATATTATTTCTCCAAGGGTTCAATAAAGATATTTATTCCAAATGCAACATTTTACTGTTTCAAAAAATTTTAATTCAATTTAATATCGATTTTTATTCTCAGTTCGAAAATGAATTTACTATTAAAATAACATTACAACAAAATTATGTTTACCGGCAAAGTTATTTGTACACTTTGGTTTATTATACACATAACACTATGGGTACATATTATTTTGTTTCATTCAAATAATATTTCGTTCTACCAATACTCTGGACTTCCGTTTCGCGCGTGAATATTTTTATTACATTGTTGCGGTAGGTCTGTATGATGTCTCTTTCTCTCACGACGCATAGGTACGTACATACTATGCTGTGTTATATTTCTTAATAACGGACTTCTCCCTACGAACGGAATAATTTACACTATTTTAAAAACTGACTGCACCCAATTGTGTTCTGCATACGCGCTCTCGATGGTACATACTACACGTTGTATAGGTAGCTATGTATACTGCGGTATAATAATATTATCGGTCTCTACTGATAACAGTCTTTTCTTAGCGCGCGATGTATTATAGATACACACTATATTATAATATTCATTATGTTATGTTGGTCGGTTTGTGATGTTTTGCTTACCGCTTAATACGAAACATTACGACGGAATATTCTCTACAATACAATTCCTTCTCATACGGCATCGATTCTTTACTTTACATTATCAAAATACTCGCGGCAACCGTTTGCGCTTTACAACAACACATTTATTTTTTAATACGAACATTTAAATTATTTATCTTACGATTCCTGTTTCATTTTTTAAAATTGTTTTCATATACATACACACACCAAAATTATTACATTTTCAATTAATATCAATACACATAATTACACCATAAAGATAAGAATTCTGAACTTCACGATTAGGCATATTCACCACACAATACATTTAAAATTTTCGGGCCAACAACTATGCGAGTTGTACGATCCAGGACGAGCTGCCCAAAATGATACGTCTTCGTACGCCCACATTGCTACATCCAACGGACGAGCACACAAATGACACGATTACGTCCCACCGGGACGCTCGCATTAAATGATCTACATAGTTTCTTTTTTTAAAAGAATCTATCCAATATTATATAAGGAAAGAATTTACATTGGCTCAGCCCCCAGTTTTCTATGTACAAAGCACATAGAAAACACATAGAATATAAATTATATTATATAGAGAAAGTTTATAAAGAAAGTTACAGTTATATTTGCAAGTAAAACAGATTAATATATTGGCTCAAGTTCATGTCTAGGTATGAATCTACTTGGTCTATACAAGAGGAATGCATTGTGTGGGTGTGTACATATTTCAATTGTATGCTTATACTCACATAAAGCTCAGAGAATTCCTTATCCTTTGGTTTCATCATTTTCTTATGGTCATCATATCATTATAGAATACATAGGTAATTCGAGCAATAATGTTTCTTCTGTTAGCATACTTTATATTGCAAAGATTCTACTTATATCTTTTCTTGAGTAGAATTATAGATATATATATATCCATATAAACAATCAAAAATTCATGTCAAGTGGAACAGAGATTATCATAAGTACATCATATCCTTCCTATAAAGTGGATATTTTATTTCCATCAATGGAGCCATTCATTTAGCTCTTTGTTGCCTTCATAGTGAAATAATAGGGTCTTCCAGTCTTTGGTGGGTCAAGGATTCGAACCTTGTCGTCTTATCTACTCCAAGTATAAACTAGGTTATGGAAAGATTAAATACAAGGAGGCAAAGAGATGCACTTTGACATGATTAAGAGTATTGAATCTACTTGTAGGTACATAAAATGGATTTCAACAGAAAGATCACGTATGATAAGTGATTCACATTTATTGTGCAAATATATATATTACATAACAAGACAGTTGCTTTCAAAGTAAATTTGTAGGGAATAATATTCCGCACAATATGCAAAATTATGAAAGTTCTACCATATTCGGATTGAGATAATAAAACAAACAATGGTAATTATCAAATAAACCAACCTCGGTATTATATACATACATCAATACCTGGTTTACCATATAATCTATAAACATTTAAATGGAATCATTCATTCTTCATTCAATCTCAAAATCTTAAATTAGTACACAAAGGAAGGTAATATATAAAATAGTTCAATGATAATATGAAATCTGTTACGGAAAAAATATCATTATATACAATATACAATAGCAATATAGTCACTTACAGATGAACAGGCGAGCTGTTGTTGAATAACACAAAGCCGAGTATATTACTGATGAAGTATTGTGTACACTTTGACGGTAGAAGGCAGAATCGTGAAAGAAACATACTCTAATGTCTCTATGGCGGTCGCTGGTCATACCAAAGACGTACAGGGGTGTGTAGGTGGTGTCAGAATCTGATAGATTCTGTCCTCAGGACGAAAGAGATCACTACTTCTCAAGAGGCATGAGAAATCTTATATGTTCCTACTCTATCCTCAAGTTCACATTGGAATGAGAGTTACATCGGTAAATCACCGATACGCAATACTCAGGCTACCCGAGATGGAGCGGTACACGTTGCAGACTTAGGAACACATTCATAATTTTAACTAAATTTATAATACCGAGCAAGTAGAAAGAATAGTTTATGCGCCTTTTTTATGGTTCCTATCATTGAATAATTGTTCAGAAACAATGGATTATCACACTTTACACGGTTAAGTGGAATGGCGGGAACAGCAAAACCACGCCCAAACGAACATCTGCTACATTACTCAAAACCTCCAAATGTTATCACTATAACACCACAAGAATCGTAGTCTATATAACTCAAAGGAAATATAATCTTGTTCATAACATTATTCTGTTTATTGATTACTATTGATTAATTATCATTATTATCGTACCCTGATATGGGCGGTAAGATTGGTCGCGCGCGTAATAACTAACACAGATTTTTAAAGTACATTATTAACGACACACAATAAGAATAGTTTTACGTACAATAGAGGGCAACACACTTGTTTATCACATTATGAAGTTAAGTACTATTAAATAATTATTGTTAGTATTATTATTGTGTCGGAGCTACACACAAGGCGGTTCGCAACCAAGGCGGGGAAGGGACGACCCCTTCCTTCGTCCAACCTATGCCATGGTTTGCGGGTAACTGATTTCAAAAAGACGCGTTCTATTCAACAAACCGTTGGTCCTAACGAATTAAGTGCCGAGTGCAAGTACGGGGTTCACACAGATGCCTTCGAGAAGTCACGTGACATCGGATGATTTCCATAACGTTCGATTATTATTATTATTATGGATGACTCATGGACAACAAATGACTGTAGGAACATTAGCCAGTATGAACTTCTCCGCAGCGATTATTTAATGCGTAGCAGTGTTCTGAGTATTTTATTTTCTTTATTTTATTTTTTGAGGTTTTAGAGCCGCCGGCAAAGAATAAGTTTTGGAATGTCCTGTAAAAGTCAGATATTCGAAAATCATCATGAAAAGGACATTAATTAATGATCTTTATTTATTTATTTATTATTTTTGCACATCATCATTACATAACAGTGTTAACAAAATAATATAAAATTTTAAAAACTAGGACGATGTGCAGTGGCGAGTTTATCACAAGATAAAGTGATTTCTTCCATCTAACCACGACACATTGACATAAAACTAGTAAAAAACAAATTTACTTACAAAAAAATATACAAAATATTAAAAGACAAAAAAAAAAAACAAAATTTAAAATAATCTAGTACGAAATATAAATTCCTTAAGGTTTCGGACATATTATTCGACAACGGGTGAGGCCGCTCATGTTTTGTATTTATATTCGAATTAGATTTAATTTTTGACTGTTTTATTTTATTTTTGCCGGCAAAAATAAAATCTAGTTCGAATATAAATTGACCCCACCCGTTGTCGAGTATTTTTTTCCAATGAAAAAGTAATATGTACTAAACTTTAGGAAATTTATATTCGAAGTAGATTTGGTGATCAATCTACTATTTTGGCAGTCAATCTATTTATTTTATGGTCAAATATATATTTTTTTTGTAGTAATTTTTTGGCAAATTTGTAAGCGTTTTGTAGGCAAAAATAAAATAAAACCGGCAAAAATTAAATCTACTTCGAATATAAATTTCCTAAAGTTTCTTAAATATTACTCGACAACGGATGGGGCCGCTCAAGTTTCATAGTTCCGTTTTTTTTTATAATGGTTTTTTCCAAAAACTTAGTGACCAAAAAATAATTCTACATATGCCAAAACTTTCCTAGTTTCAAGTTTCGTAAGTATTACTTTTTGTATGGAAAAAAATACTCGACAACGGGTGGGGCCGCTAAACTGCGAAAGTTCCATAATGACAAAAATCGTTCATGATATTTAAATAAATTCATTAGAATATCTCTTTCTTCACTATTGTGATTTTTTAAGAACGTTTGAAATGACATGACCGTTTTTATAATTTCACTATCCACGACTACAATTATAATTATTTGAATACTCAAACCCGTTTTAAATGCACTATCATCTCATTATTTTTTTGCACTATCATCTCATTACATTCTCATTTATTTTTGAAAAATATTTTTACTGCTATCAATAAACTAATTCTTTGAATACAATTTTCAAATTCGTTCTACTTGTCATTTTAAATTTTTTGGTGATAATATTTTTTTTTTGGGTTCAATTTAGAAATATTTGAGGATCACGATTTGATGATCAATCTACTATTTTGGCGATCATAATGAATTATTTGATTAGGATTTTGGTATATTTTTGATGATCACTTAAATACGAGCCTTTATTATATACCCAATTGTGGAACACGGTGTGATGGAATAAATCTTTCACAATGTTCTCACCTTTGTAAATAATCTGTGAACAATTATTTGAAATTTAAATTCACTCAGTTCATATCGAAATAAACTTTAGCAAATTTACAAGGAAACTTCGTTTAAAACTAAGCAATACGAAAAATATTTCTTAGAATCCAGAAACAACAAAAGTTTCGTGTTGAAATATTGTTTATTTAATAATTTACAAAAGGATTTTATTTGTCGGTTTAAATCATTATTAATGATTCACGATAAGATTATATAAATATTCTTATCAAAGTGGAACATTATCATTAATACTTTAACAGAGATTAACAAACAAGCTTTAAAAGTCTATGTGTCTGATTTGAAACTTCACTTTAAAACTTTTAAATTACTTAATTACTTATTGAAAATATTATTTATTTACTTTTAAATTGAAAACACCATTAGATGAAGGCATTATGTGACATTAAAATTTACTTACACAACTGGGAAAAAAGCTAACACTGCATTTTAAAAAAGCATTGTTATATTTCAAATTCAATCACTTTTAAACTCTAATATTTTTGCGTATTATTGTATGGTGCAGCTGTACATTGCGCAATTATCCTTGCATCAAAGTAAATATTGGAAAACTTTGCCACACCTCCATCATCCACTCATGGCTATAATGTAAAATTACTTATTAAGTTACGTTTTTAGGGAAAAGCAATGAACCAGTTTGAAGAATTTGAAATGTAAATTCATCGAAGAATATTTCTAATACTGGAGACAGGTTAAGTATCCAGCACGAGAGTTTTACGTTGAGAAAATTTTAACAGAGAATGATATGTATCAGAATTCAGCTATGTTATGGAGAAGGAAGAAACCAAGTGTAGTAGCTGGACAATAGACTAGCATAGCGTTGGTGGAAGAACAGTTCCAAAGAGCTCGTGGCATGGAGACATTCTTCAGCGAGATTACCGACATTGAAAAGACCTGATACGCCACTGAAATAAGACATTATTATTAATTAATAATAATATAATTAACTAGCATTTAGCTAGTACTTCAATTTTGATAACTAATAAAAATAATAATACAGTGATTTCTGTTCGTGTTTTCATTGCTTAGTAGAAGATGGATAGATAGGAGAGCTAAGCGTTGTAATTTTATTCTATCATTATTTTCTTAGAGTGGTGTAGAAATAGTACCTACCGTATATTAGTCTGTTCTACTACATACTATTATACTGACTGCTGAGCAGAGAATGTAATGTGTGTGTGTGTAGTCTGTTAGATAAGGCAATGAGTTAATCATTATACCGTGTGCTGGTTTATCGGCTAATAGCTGTGCTTAAAGAATTACCGTGATTCGTCTAAATATACAGATACTTATAGGAATAATATGTGTAAGATAATCTATTACATTCTCAATAACAAAAAAATAATAATTTTGAAGTATTCCCTGTTTTCTTACCTCGAATTTCATCAGTAGACTTAAGTTTTATTATTATTATTAACATAAGAAGTACTGTGCATTTTGTTAAGTTGTTGAAATCTCCGTAATACAGAAAAGACGATGGTCCTACCTGGGACATGTTAATGTCCAATGATAGTTGGCCAAAAAGAGCACCCCAGCAAACATTTTAGGTAGTTTATTCTAGAGTGAGTACATTATTACCTATTTTCGTGTTAAATTACGTAATATTAACAACAATTTATTACTATTGAGACGTTTCGACTACAAACGACAAAATTTAAGTTAAAAGTAGGTCCCTTTTACCTTATTCGTCAACCATTAAGTTACACAACTATGTGGTCGAAATTAGGTTACAAAATAGGTAGGATTTACCAGCTCTAATTCACCGCTAAGTCATTACTACCAATTGGTTGATATTTAGGTTCTTTTGACGTAATTATTACTAAAATATTCAACCTCATAGTCACTCGTGACACCAAATTTCAACCAACAAGTTAAAATAACTTGTATGTCAAAATTAACACCATTAAATAACTTTAAAGTAGGATTTTAGTGTAAAATATAACCAATAAGTTATAGTAACCTTGAAGTGTCACAAATTTGGTAATTATTAAGTATTATTTACGTGACACGGCACGTATCGACATTTTAAGCATCTACATTTATGAAACTGACGTTTCTCGTGTTGGTTGAGTGTAGTGATGGGCAAGTACTTTTATAAATTGTAATAACGGTTGCTTATAATTGTTAATTTATAAATCATACACAAGTTGTGAATATTGTTTGTTCATTTGTGTAAATCATAGTTGTAGTGATGGGTAAAAATAAAAAAACGTACAAACATTCCAGTACTTTCTATAGAAAATGTACAGACAAGATGAGAAATGAAAACAGTTATTTGTGCCAAAAGAGAACAGAAGAAACCATACGTAGTCCATTGTCACAAGAGAGTGATTTGTTTATAGTGAGGCAACCAACAATTGCAACAGTTTTTAATGGCAATAACAAAAATCCGGAATCAAATATAGAATGGAATAAGTCTTTTACGATTCCAGATGAACCTGATAATATACTTGCAAGTAAATGAAAAAATAATTTCTGAACCAGATGATGTTGATGATGGTGCTGTCAAATCCATCAAACTTCTTGAAAACTTGAAGAAGTGGACAGTAGCTCATAAGCCGACCACGTCGTCTCTAAATGATTTGCTAAAAGTGCTAAATGATTTTGGATTACAATTACCCAAAGATGGGCGGTCTTTATTTGATCTTGGTATTATGAGAAAATGCTTAATGGCATGGTGTAATGGAAGCTATAATTTCAAAACAAAATTAAGAGGGTCAGAAATTGATTTACTAAACCAAATGCTAGAATCTTGTGAAAAAAATAGACCTAAAGAAATACATCGAAATATCAGAGGTGTAAAATATTTAAAATACTGGAAAGGAACTGAGTATCGCGTGATGCTTTTATATTTGGGTTTTGTAGTATTAAAGGATGTTCTAAGTAAAGAAGTATATGAACATTATTTATTACTAAGTTGTGCTGTCGTGATTTTGAGCTCCAAGAGTTATTTGATCTATATAGATATTGCAAAAATTTTATTAGAAGAATATCTGGAAGGATGTATTAATATTTATGGTTATGATTCTATTAGCAGCAACTTTCACAACCTGTGCCATGTCATAGATGATGTCAAAAAATTTGATTGTCTCTCAGGCATTAGTGCATATCAGTTTGAAAACTCACCTGGTCATTTGAAGTCTTTTGTACGCTCAGCTAAACAACCACTCACACAAATAGCTCATTGGGTAACAAGAATAGCAAATATGAATGAAGCTAAAATTGAATCAAATAGTAATGTTTGCTTAAAAAGACATTTAGGTGACGGAATTTATAAACAAATTCATTTTCAAGATTTTATGTTAAGTGATCAAGAAAAGAATTCATGGTTTTTGTCGAAGGGAAATGACATAATTAAAATGAAGCATGTTACAAAAGATAAAAATCGTTTCCGTATTATCGGTAACCCATTGGAAAGCAAACAAGATTTTTTTACAACACCATTCAAGTCTTCAAAATTAAACATATGACAGTTCGTATGACGTATTTTGCAACCAATCTGGCCAGCAGCACAAATTTCTTCCTCCTAGAAGTTATGAAACAAGAGATGTCAAATGCAAATTATTTCACTTAAAATACAAAAACAGATCTGTGTTCCTACCTTTGCTACATACTCTTGATGAGCAGAGGAAATCGTAATATACAATGTGCATCATGGAAAGAAAATAAAGGAAATAAGAAAAGATCAGAATTAACAACGAACGTATATTAATTAACGTATCTAACAATATATACACCATGTAAAAAAGAAGTGAAAATAAAGAATATGAAACAGTGCTAGACAATAACTTTTTTTGTTTATTAAATAAGGAAATATTATGTACATTTATTATTACTCACATAAATATTAGCACTGAAATTAAATTTGAATTGTCAATATGAAACAGTACAAGAGAATTTAAAATTATTAAATATTAAGAAAAGGACATGTACATACTAAAATAAATATAATATTATGGGTATTTTATTAAAATATTTTTATAGAAATCAATCGGTGGTGTGAATTTAAAAAATAAATTAGATGTCACTCTCTTGTTTTTCGTCTACGTCAGTAGTCGTTGCTATCTCTCCCTCTATTAATTCCACCTGAAGTATTGTGTCGGGTATATTGTCGTCATGAGAGCCCAACACCGTCCTATTTTTTTTATAATATTCTGTAATTTCATTGTCTCTGCCAAAACCCTTTTCTTGGCGTGCTTAAGAAGTACTCCAGAAAAAAGTTGCTCATTTTTCTTATGTGTCCATCTGGAGTCGGCCCTAATCAGCACACTGTAATTTTATCATAAATATTAATAGACTTTTTTAATATGGATAATATCATAAATATTATAAATTGATATGGATAAATGACTGTTTTCGGTCAACAGTGTTTTATTTTTATTGTTACAACGTGTTCGATAGAAAATTCATCGTAATGGCGAATTAGCTCATTAGGTAGGAGATTATGATTCTATATGTTTATACCAAAGATTATGGTGCTATATGCAACAAACATGTTTTAACAAAAATAAATTTAATCACGATAAAACAAATATTACTTCGTTAATCAATTTACCTGTAGAATAGCCTGAAAATGCTTTCCAGGCTTTGAAATGCGAATTTTTTGTCGCATCCCACAGACCTGGACACTCCCGTCCACGACATCTGTGTGCACAGATGTCTAGTCATAATAGCCTCAGCCATTTTCTTGCCCACAACCTCCCCTCTTGCCTGACCATCACACCCAACAAAGGTACTGAAATGCTTTTCCTAAAACAAAAAAAGATATGTTGTAACGTAATATTAGTTTTTAAAGATTTCGTGCTTCGTGAATATGCGAAGTTTTTTGTGGTTACATCTCGTGGCAAGATTTGTATGCGGGCTCCCAGAACAGCTGTCGAACGCTCCATCATCAGACAATTTATTTATGTAAACGTTAGTTCCTCTACGTGTGATGACATAGACTCCTTACCTGACAATGGAGCCTTGGATGGTTCTGAAAACATCCAGATAAAAACTTCTACGCAACATAACCTCAAAAAACTTACAATGTTATTATAATATCTGTAATCATTGCCAACCATTGCTTGAAAATACTCCTTGTTAATTTCCAACTCTCTGTCCATTAGTTTCAGCTGGTTTATGGAATTTATTGGGAGAGAGAATTGACTTATTATATCGGTAGGTTCCGTCAGTATATATGGCGTGTATGAGATGGACGGGCTGTTGTTAATTTGTAATAAATCTAGAATTTTTTCCATCATGGTCATTAATCTGGTATTCTGCACATTTTGTTCTACACGCATGACAGCTTGTTCCTCAGTCCTCACGCATGGCAGTTTGTTCCCCACGCATTGCAGTTTGTTCCCCACGAATGGCAGTAATCTCATCGCGTAGTGATTCAAATCTGGCGTCTGGTTGAGGGCAATCTGTAATTAAAAAAAAGTACTAGAGTTATTACTGTTATTATAAACCATACCATCACGGCATTTTCCACAAGTGGGGTAGCCAGTGGATAAACTGCGTGTAATTTACATACAGTTTGTCCTCTACGTGCCATTTAAAATTGAGATATTCAGGATGGGTGGCAAACCTCGTCGCTGAATTGGATATGAAACACCTGCCTTTTATAGGACACTCAAAATCTTACAGAAAAGAGTGGGAGATCTATTCTTAACCGGGTACTTCCAGGGATATTTATACAAATAAAAAGATCAAAGTGGAGTAATACATATTCGGCGTAAACTGTAGGTACTTTTTTACCCTATATTTTATTTATACATGCATATAGCTACCACAAATTTCATTTTGTTTATTAACTGACAATATGGAACATGATTGAACTTACCTTTTGCTGTCCTCTTTCAAACTTTCACTAATAAAAAATAAAACGGGAACTCCACGATAAAACTCTCTGCACATCACTACTTGTTGACACACTGATAAATGGCGGCCAACTCTGTAACTTTGTAGTTGCGAATACCACCAAGAGGTGGAAAATTAGTTATATTCCACTTTGTTAACATTTTTCCGAGCGCCATTGTTTTCATATTAGATTGTAATGCCAAATTAAATTTGCAGGTTATGTTTATCATTTCTTTGTTTATATAAATGATTAAAATAACAAATATATTGTTCTTATAGATCAACATCACTTTTTCTGATAATATTTTACACATAAAATGTAATTTGGATAACTTCTCAAAACACATAATAATAGTTATTTCACTTTTATTTTGATGTTTTTCAATATTTTGAAGGCCCATTGATATTGTTCGATGTAGAACTATCGTGAATTACGATAATAACTTCCTCGCACTATATTTTAGATGTATAGACGCACGAAATACCGATTATCGCGTGTTAATTTGTTCTCATAAATATATTTGTCGCCATTATTATACTACGAAACTAATTAATTTAATTAAAAATGGACATGTAGAAATGTCATACAATAATTTTATACTATAACATGAAGTTAGCCGCTATATTTTGTTTGCTTAACCATTAAGTAATTCTTACGTAAATTAAGTAATATTTACGTTGAATCGACGTCATATTGTGATATAAGTCAATATTAGGTCGAAATTTGGTAGAGATCAAGTCTATGTTACGTAAATAAGAAGTTATAATTTACGTGCCGTGGCACGTGCTAAAATTCCCCATATAGGTCGAATTTAGGTCGAATTCACGTAAAATCAACCAATTTAGGTTAAGTGACTTAATTTTGATGACCTAATATAGGTGAATATTACCAGTTGTCAACTTAAAATGTTTGCTGGGACTGTTCTTTCGTCCGCAAGGGTTCCTTCGACCCGGGCTTCTTTCTTTCACAATACACCGTTCCTATGACAACGACATCAGAGCGCAGGGAATGTCGTGAAAAGAGGTGACGCAATTGGCGCAGAGACGCTCTGAATGGAGGAGGCTGGTTTTTGCCCTGTGCTCCCGAGAAAAGCTGTGAGGGCGATGGATGAATAAAATGAATTTCTTAAGTTAAGTAGTGAAAATATCGATTGACAGTTTTCACAAAATTCGTTTCTTAAGAGAATGAACAATATTGTGTGGAATAAGATGACTAAGATAATTTCAATTTTGAAAAGTTTCATTATGTTCGATTTTTTTTGAAAAGTTACATTTGTTCGATTATTCTAACTGTATGATTAAAAATGTAACTCCTTTCAACACTCCGCGACACGAGAACTAGTTTTTTCTTTTCATTGAAATAAAGATCACGTAGGTACCTACAGTGCTACAAAGATTTTTAGGTTATGAAAGTATAACAAAATCTGAATAAATTAAATCAATTTTCGGTACATTAGTCATAACAAGATTTGTTTATATTTGTCATTAGGTATATTAAGCAAAATGTCCCGACTATACTTTATTGCAATTTCATCACGACGCAAACATGATCTGTCGTTTTAACGTTTCTAAACATGGTAAAATATATTTTTGAAATAGTTAACACAATTTTATTTATTACCTATCTTCTCACATAAAACGTGCATTATAGATATAATTATAATTACAGCGTATCTCGCCTCGTCACGGATTTTACTAACAAAACTTCTTGAAAATCTTAATTTACTCCTTAATAATAAAAGTTATTATGAGACTTGTGATATTTTATTTATGTCAAATAAATATTGTATGCTTAAGGTTGAAATTATTATAAAAAAAGAAAAATTGGAGTTAGTAGACTGTGTTAATTGTAGATTTCGCATTTTACTGAATTTTAGCACTTGCGTTAAGTTAAAGATACTAAGAAGTTAAAGATACTTAGAAGAGTGTCAACAGCCTCGAACAAAATCATAAATATGATCGAACAAAATCATAAAGTTGACATTGCTACATAAACAGATATTGAATGTAGTGGTTTGAAATGTTAATTGGTGGGGTTGGTAAACGTACCAAGAATAAAGCGCATTTAAACCAGCGTAAGTCGATTCGTAAACGTCGGAAAACCTTTCCTGTTTTCTTCTAAAAAGAGTTAGCACAGTCTGTTGGTTGTGCGGATAAGGAGTCAAGTAAGTCAAGTTATATTCTTAATAAGGAGATTATTATATTTAAACCGCTTTCAAGTTAAGTATGTGATAAAAAAATATTTATTCATTTATAAATTTACCATAAATTCATAGAGAGCATTCCTCGAAAAAGCTGGTAGGTATCGAAAATATGTTTTGGTTAATATAAATTTAAATATAAATATGTTTTGATATGACCAGCGGTCCTGAAAGTATCAATAGACAGAGATCTCTGGAGAAAATAATGTCGTTCTTACATAGTAGCAAGATGGAATGGATCTTCGACCCAACGACAAATAGAATATGTAGTTATATATGCACCCATGAATTTTTACTTTAATAGATTAGTGTTAGTTTTAGAATAAATTGTGATCTTTAACTATCATATAAAATGCTACCTCACTCTATCTTCACATTTTCTACCGCTTTTTCTAGTACTATACATAAGTTTACACCTATGTATGTAACTTCGTTCACCTACATTTATACTCGCGAACTCAATTAACGAGACATTGGATTTGTTAGAAGAGACGGAGAGAGTGCATGGTGTACAGCAATATTAATACAAACAACGAGAACTGACTGCTTCGATAATATGCAAAAAATGTATATTATTTACAGCTTCTGTTTACGATTTTCCTCCATAACTTTTTTAAAATAAGTTTTTCCCCGTAACATTCTTAGCACTGTTGTTATTAAAATAGTTTACCATGAAAATGGGGCTTCATTTTTTATATCTTTTTCATTTAAATTTGTCCAATGACAAATAAGTACAATATCTTGATATCACCATACATTGATTATATAGGTGCATACAATTGGATATATTATTTCCAATGATGACTGACATGTAAGTGATTACTAGAAGGTAAGTCCACATAATTTGTCGAACATTCAAAAAGCTGTCTCTATGCTATAAAAAGGATGGTAAGCATCGCAAAGTAATAATTTATAATATTATATTTTTTATCAGAAGAGTAGATCGAGAAGGTAATCACACGATTTTTTGTTGAAAATAACAAAAAGTATAAAAATCTAAAAAAAATAGAAATACTTGCCTTTGTATGTACTTAAAATACATCATTAAATTGAATATGATACATGACTAACAAAATGCACTAAAATAATATAGAAAGGTAATGTAAAAAATACTTCTTCTTTTCGTCGCTACTAGTATATAGTATATAGTCATATAGAAAGGTAATGTTAAAAATACTTCTTCTTTTCGTCGCTACTAGTATATAGTATATAGTCATATAGAAAGGTTATGTTAAAAATAGGTACTTCTTCTTTTCGTCGCTACTAGTATATAGTATATAGTCATATAGAAAGGTAATGTTAAAAATACTTCTTCTTTTCGTCGCTACTAGTATATAGGTAGTATATAGTCATATAGAAAGGTTATGTTAAAATACTTCTTCTTTTCGTCGCTATTAAATTTTCTGATACTACCTACAACAATCGTTTTTATCAACACCTAAATTGACAATTAATCCATTGTTTAATTTCGCGGTGACCTGTGTGATTACATGAAAACTGGTATAATTAATACATCTAATGAATTCAACCGGCAGTGAATAATCTCGTCAGTTAAAATAAAAGACTTTATCTATAAACCTTTATTAATTAGTTATGCATTTAGTTTAAAAGCTATGTATATCGCAAGCATTATTCTCTAGAGATTTAGTACTGTTGCTAGTCATAAAAGAAAGTTAATTAAACTAACGCTCTTTGGCGTTGATTTCAAAGTAACGGGAAAATAAGCTTTAGAACTAATCTCCTGGATAAATCAAATCAACCTGGAATTCAATTTTCTCATCAACTAGTAACTACCTTCTTTTACTAGATACCATACAACACTCTGCCAGGTGATACTGTATATAAAGTAGTAAGACTAATTATATAGGTGTTTCTATACCTGCTGAGTTACCCTGTTAAAATATTGTGACACACGTGTATGAATATTCTTTAACCATGCAATATATTTTTATATACCTATAGGTACCATTTCAAAGTTACCTACAAATAATGTAGAATCATCCATGTTCTTATCTTATTAACATGCAGGTCGTTTATTCTGTCTTTTGAATATTTTTAGTAATATTGAACTCTTTTCGCTGGATTCAATTAAATGTTTTAGAATTGATAAGTTATACAACGTTCATGAGGTACTTGCACGTGCACTTTTACGTTGTTTAGAAATATTAATACCTACACAATAATAATACTATGAGACAGGTGAGCATTTGTCTCGTGGATATCCCTTGGAGCACCCGGTAAAGAATTGGTCTCCCAGTCTTCTCCGTAAGTTTTCGAGTGTCCCGTAAAAGGCTGGTGTTCGCAAAAATCGAAATATTTTACATTTTAAATTCAGCGACGGGGTTAGCCACCCATCTTGGATGTCTTGATTTTATATTTGAACGGAGAGGACAGCTTGCATGTTTATTATATGCAGCTGGTTTGCTGGCTACCTCACTTGTGGGATATGCCGTGATGGTAGTAGTAGGAGTAGAGTATTTGTCAATATTCATCTTATAGCCCATTACAGTTTATAATAGTGAACGAGTTCGTCGGTAGCCTGGAGGTAGAGTCTCGGCCTCGTGAGCAAGGGGTCCGTGGTTCGATCCCAGGTGCCGGAAAACTCCCCATTCATGACACAAGCTTTTAGCTTACTGTGAAAGGTGTATAAGGATGTATTTGGGTTTATAACAAAACCCAGATATATTTTTAAAAATATATCGGAGTTACTTCATACCTACATATAAAGAAGTATGTAGGTATGTATGAATGTTGGATGATTTATTCGGCGCCGTTTAATGCAGCATCCATCTCATGGGCGCGGGAAACTATGTTGGATGAGCGATGTCTTCAAGTTTGCAGTTAATTATAAATGAAAGAGTAACATTGCATTAGCGTTTATTTATTTTATAATAAAAGTAAATGTTATTTTTATTATTATCTCAAACATTCCACCGCACAATAAGATCATAACAGTTTTTGACCAAGACAAGAAATACTACATAATACCTAACATATTATAGTCTAAACTCCAAATTAAACAATAATTGAAATTTAGTCATGGGAATGTAGGTAGTTAAATTTCAACTACAAAATGATGATTTTTGAAGCAATTTCTAATAGTTTAAACAAAAGGAAAAGCATTTTTAACAAGTTAGTGTGAAAAAACAAAAACGAGAGCAAGTCATAAAGTGTTATGTATTGAAGCTAGTTTAGTACCAAGTTAACTATATGGTGTGAATTGAACTATGATTTTGTTAGGATATCGAGGTATCGGCACATACATAATATATTAACATAGTTGATTCTAGCTTATGGGATATAAATTGTCTATTATTTGGACGAAATTTGATTAACCTGTTTCTTGGTTAGTGAACAGCGTTCATTAAATAATATTGGATATACATGTCGATAATGTCATATCTTTTACGATAGGGAAACTATAAATACACAAGTAAATACGTGTTAATACTTCATTCATCTATTTAAGGTGGTCAGTAACACGATAGTAGTCTAAGTTCTCTGGTAGATTGTCGTAGGGACACAGAGATATCAATTTTCAAATCTTGCTGCCGCCCTACTTCATATTCACAATAAACAATTACTAAGTTTCAAAATATTTTAGGTATATTTGGATTTGTGATAAATCTTTATTCATTTGTGATAAATATGAATCGTATTTTATTGTTTTTCTTGAGAATTTATGATTGAAAAAAGCTTCCACTTCATTTGAAGATTTTTTTGCTTACCAGGTAACTTCTTTACATAATTTTCTGTTAATATACTATCACGGTTTATCTCATAAGTAGAGTAACCTGTTTAGATACTTGAGTAATAAGTATGCAAGTTTTCCTCTTATAAAGACATTCAGGATAGGTGGAACACACATCTCTAAGCCAACATTCTTAACATTCTTGTATTATGATAATACTATTCTACACTATACCCTCACGCTGTGTCCCAAGTGGGGTAGGCAGAGAGAACGGAACGCCAAACAGATCTATGTATCTTTACAGACTTCCCTCGTTTTCTCCACATTCATACGTAGTGTATTGTGAAAGAAGTTTATACTGCTCCTCAAGTCATCAAAAGTTAGCTAACCAAAAATAATGGGAAGAGGTGACTGATTTGTCACAGATACCTTGTGAATGAGGCTGGTTTCTGTCCTGTGCTCCCGAGAGGAACGTTGAAAGATGAATTATGGAAACAATGATTTTGAGTGAGTTAGGGTTAAATTTAAACACGTTAAATCAATACATATGTTTTCATTGTAAATACTAATGCTTATAATTAAATGTTAGTGATTAAAATAATATTATTATTTGAATAAAAGCATTGCTGAAATAATATTCAGATATTATACCCTTATCATTAGAACAATAAATTAATAATATCCGTTAATTATGCAGTAGATATCTCATTAAACAATCATTATTATATTATTAATATTATCAATTAATTTGTACATCAGTTTTATTTTATTATAAATAATATTATATTATAAAGATGTAATTATTCATTTAAAACTAATAAAGCTATCATGTAGGTATTTATTTTTAATCGATCAAATTCAAATGATTTCATAATATATGGTGTAGATTTATTATTTATTTCGACTGTTTTTGTCGTACGTGGCATTAATATTTAGGTAAAATTGAACATTATCTAAATACCTTTGTGTGATAAATATTTTCAATAATGTATTTTAGGCATATTTGTTTATAGACAACCCAGAGAAAAAAGCTCTCCAGGCAGGTAATCGATAAATGTCTCGTATGTAGGTACATAACCATTCACACGCTCCAGACATGTAACATCCTCACAAATCGCTCAATCACGAAGAAAGTGTCAAAAATACTTTACCAACTTATGTATAAATGGCAAGGGCAAAGGGCAAAATGAAGAATGACCTTTTTCAAATTGTCCTGGGTCTGAGTGTTACTTGTATGTATGTTTAGTGCATTTCATATAGGTATTATGTGTATCGTCGCGTTAGTACCCATAATACAAGATTCATATCTAAATTTGGGACTAGTTTGATTTCTGTGTTCATGTTACGTTATATAAAAAAAACATTAAACCGATGCTTGCTGTTCAGATAGGTATGACAAAATATGAGCTTGCTCATGATATTTTCAGTCTTTTCTAATCAATTTGATGATTATTTTGCAAAACAATCGATTTTTCGTAAAACATTACGTAAAAAAAAATTGAATTTTTATTTATTTGTTTATTCTTTACTAAACATTGATTATAATAATACAATTTCATTGAAGGCGAAGGTACATTCAAATTCAATACAATCTATTCACTGTGTCGGTGTTTAGGTAGTAGAATTCCATATCGAAAAAATAAAACAGGTGTTTTATTTTACTAAAGATTTTATTTTGTGAGAGAGACGTCTTTCGTCTTATGAGGACATTGTCAATCTCTCACAAAATAAAATCTTTAGTAGAATAAAACACCTGTCTTATTTTTTCAATACAATCAATATACAGAGGGCGAGTTATTCGCAAAGGCGCGATCTTTTCCAACTATCAGCCATAAGGTATGTTTCGTATACTGAATTTATTTATTTTTATTGGCACAGAGAGGACGATTTCAACCTTTATCACGTGTAGTGAATCTGCTGGGTCTCCCACTTGTGGAAAATATCGCAATGGTTCCTATGAATGAATGAAATACTATTTCTCTAGGTATATGAAAAATATTTATATTAACAAATACTCACCTACATACTACCATTTCTACTAAAGGTACCATAACGGTACCTCTCACAAGTGGGGTAACCAGTTTGTAATAAAAAATACAGTTAGTCTACAACAGACACAACACGAATCTTATAGCTCTCATTTACGGGATATGGTGTAGTGATTGAGATAGGGAGACAGAGATGTTAATTTAAAAGTATCTACCTACTTATGTATATACCATGGCATTTCCCACAAATGGGGTAACCTGCAGACTAGCTGCATGTTATAAGCATGCAAGCTGTCCTTTTTGTGCCTACAAAAAATAAGATATTAAGTATGGGTGGCAAGCCTCATCGCTGAATTTAAGATGTAAAATGTCTTTATATTTTTGAACACCTTCCTTTTACAGAGCACTCGAAAACTTGCGGAAAAAAGTTTGAAATCAATTCTTTGTCGGGAATCATTAAAAAAATACCCATTTTGTAATATTTATGAATATAATAATTGTATGTTATATTTATGAAAGATTAAATTCGTTTATATATCTTGTAGTATTGCACTTCCTTCCTGAAGAGACCAGGTGGCTTTGTAGCCTTTGAGATATTAAGGAAGCTGTCAGGCACAATCTAGAGAGAGTTTGTTGAATTAGACGAGCAAAAAGACCGTTCTATATACAACACTATGTTACTACTTGTACTTACATATTATTATACTATTGACTGGTTGGCTGCAGAGAATATGTACATATTATATACACAGCATTGAAGGGAGAAAGGACAGATGGGGACAGACTGAAATCATCATCAGTTGTATATTTAAAGCTTCAGTATTGCATGGATTATTATTGGAGTTTCATTGGAAGATAGTTACTACTGTCGACAATATTCTTTGATAAATATTTCCTTTGCCAGTTTTGGTACAACACATCATACATTTATTTTTAAAAGAGTACCTTTTATGTACTTTTAGCAGTTTTGTTTCAAATATAGAATATTGAAAGGACCCTCCACACACTCATCACTATCTCAGGAGTCAAAGACTTCTATTTATCCGCACTTGCAAACAAAAAAATGGTCTTATGTATTTTAGAGGCATTAACTACATATATATCAATTTCTAGACATTTTAATTTTTTTTAACTTGAATCCCTAATAAATCGCCATTATTATCTCTTTTCAGTAACACGCCAACACCAGCTGTATGATTCATTTTCTTTTATATAATATACAAATATCTATTGTTATTAGGTATTATTATTGTTTTACTCATAGTTCATTTTTGCATTAGTCTTGACAAGCTCGTCAACAGTGTAAGTAGGTACATCGAAATCGCGATAGCGTATTTTCAGTTCATGTAACAAATAAACATAGAAATTCCAGTTAATTAAAAAAAAATTGTCCTCGCGGGCGAGTCACATGGGCAGCCTGAATGGTCGGCTAGCCAAATCCGCCTCGTGGTAATCTTTTAAATATAGAATGTGATAATCGAAATCCAAAACAATTAGTTATAATATTTCCCTTGATAATTATTTCTGTATCTTTGATTTGATTATTGTCATAGGAATGGCGCAATATGAAGACTAAAATTAAGTGTGGAATCTAGTTCACGGTCAAAATATTTTCGATCTGTTATACTTATAATCATTTCACATTTCCGGTATTATGGTATTATGTGTGAACAAACATAGGATAACTATCTATAAAGAAGTAATACATGTAGCGACTTAATGTATTACCGTTAAATGCAAAGTTCGCGTGTTATTTACCTACTTTAGTTTAAGGTGTGGACTGGCCAGTAGGTATCTAGGAACTGCGTGACCAAGTTTACATTATACGCAGTAAAGTTAGAGAATTAAGGGTTGGCATAGAGTTATTAGTGAAGATTACATGAAAATTCTTCGAAATACAATTGTTCGAATTTACAGTTGTTTGAAAAAATAATTATTCGAATTAGCAAATCTTCGAATAACATTTGTTCGACTATCAATTATTCGAATAACAATTAATGGAAAGTGAATTGTTCGACTAACATTTGTTAGAAAACCCTATTCTTCGAATTATTTTATATTAATCTAAATTCATTTTATTTTGATCTTTAGAAGCAGGTCATATTATTATTCACAAGATTATATGACGTTTCTGAGTATAAAACTCCAGCCATACATCATCCAACTGAGGACGAGTTCATAAGGAGCAAATGTCATATATGTGCGTTCAGAAAAATTGAGGCTATTACATATTGAGTGCTTTACTAAGTATATACCTAATCAAAATTGTTCTCTATGTTGGTGTTAGGGTAGATTGACAATCTCTCTCTCTCGCTCTCGTTAAGTATCAATATAGTGGAAAATATTTTATTTTTAATTTATAAAATGTCTGCTTTAAAATCTAATATCGTAAACTAATAGAGTTGAAGAGAGGCAGCTGTGCGTCAACATCTGTCACAATTTAATAATATGTATTGGATATATTTTATAAGTTGCTTATCGTCGTTGTATATTCAAAATGGGGTATGTAAATTTATAAATGTTTTTACAATAGACCATTAAAGGTCACGTGGTCTTGTCTATGGATTTGCTTTTGCTTGAGGGGCAAACAGTCAGATTGCGCAAATCATCCTTGTAGGATGTTATGCCATAAGAGAAAAAAAAGAAAGTCAGACGACAAAATAATAACAAAATCGACACTTTTTGATTATTAGGTATACTTTAGGCGTTCCACCTAATATTACCACGTAATTTGAGCACACGACAAAATAATAACAAAACAAACACTGACAGTTGAATACATTTAATACATGCATACAACGCTCTTTGAATATGTCCTATCTGAGATAGCGTGTGCTAGGGTACTTCATCTCTTTTTCACACATACTTAGAACTACGCAGTAAGAAAGAGATACATCCTTAAGCTTTTTCTTCTACGTGGTACGCTTTTTTCTTTTATAGAAATATGTACCTTATTACCTTATACTGAAAGCATTTTATTTAATATTACGTTAGTTTTTAAACGATTGAATAATAAATTATGGTCAAGTTGGTAAACACTGTGAATGTGTTGTATTTCGTCTGTTGTGTTGGGATGGGATGCCTGATGCTCCTCAATGATTTTTCTGTGACGTCATCCTTTAATGGTCTTTAATGATAATAAACTGTTTATAATAGCATTTCAATCATTTTATAAAGTGATTCTTAGTATCAAATATCCAAATTGAATACTTAAAAAAAGAATATCGCATGCCAACAAAAAGTCCAGACAACAATTTTAATGCCCTAATGGACAGTTTTTAAAGAGTATGCGTAAATAAAAATGTTCGAACATAGCTCATTTTGAATATGAAACGACGTTAAAGGGCATTTACGTTAAACTAAAACATTATTTTGTAAACCTCTAATGCAAGACAAAATAACTGCCACGTGACAAAGCTATCACTAGGTACATACAAGTTTTAGAATTTCGTTGAGTAATAACGATAATTACGCACATAGTAAATTTTATTTCAAAATAACGAAAAATTACATTGGCACTTCTTAATCTAGTCCAAAGATATTTGGTGTGGTTTTGTTGCCTTCTTTGACATTATTGTTGCCAGTAGTAAAAACCCAAGAGCAAACGAATATTTTTACTGGTACAAAAGTAAAAATAATGAGAATTGTTTGAATGATACGGTATTAATACATTAAACATAACTATACTTTTCAAATAATATTTTATTATAGGTACTGCATGTACCTTTATTCTTACATTGTCTTTTTGAAATATTATTTTACTGAATTTTAAGTTTAAACTTAGACTATGGCAGCACTGTCCTGGCGTCGTAAAGCGCGAAATTCGGCTTTATTTTACAAATTTTCACGCAGCAGAAGAAAATGGAGTACGAATATATAATTGGAGAGAAGGGGAATAGAAAACTTCTTTTTCGATCCCACTTATTTGTTAAAGACAAGTCAGTGGGTGAAAGTATTTATTGGAAGTGTGATTACTTCCAAAAATCATCATGCAGAGCAAGAATCGTCACCAAGAGGGAGGAAGTGGTCAAAGTTTGCCTTGAACACACCCATATAGCAAGAGCTGAAGAGGTAGAGCGGCAAAAAATTATGCAAACCATAAGGATGGAAGCGATGAGCACCCGTGACCCACCAACATTTATAATTTCTTCAGCCGTTGCAACAATTAATCAGGTAGGAGATTTAGTTTTCACATATGATTAATGTTCCACCAATAGCATCTTTTACAGCATGTATTCAACTCACAAAGCAATGTAATTGAAAATAATTTGATTTATTTTTAGGTTGTGGGAGCCAATTTACCATCAATTGGGAGCCTCAAGAGGACAATACACCATATAAGACAAAAAAGTGACATCGCTCCAACAAATCCCTCCAGTGCAAGAGAAATCATTCTGCCAGAAGAATATAAATTATCAGAGAGAATGGAGCAATTTCTGATGTTTGATTCCGGTATGACCGATGACAGAATGATAATCTTTAGCACTCGGAGGAATATAGTAGCCTTAAGTCGTGCCAATCACTGGTATGGTGATGGTACCTTTGATACTGTACCACACCTCTTTGGACAGCTATACACAATTCATGGGATGGAGGGGCAGAATTCGGTACCGCTAATTTATGCGTTACTCCCAAATAAAACACATACCACATATTGCTTATTGTTAAATACAGTAAAACAACTGTGGCCGGGTGTGGTGCCCCATACATTTTTATCAGACTATGAGCCAAGTATGATTAAAGCCATGCGTGACGTATTCCCAGAGGTTGTTCACAGAGGGTGCTTCTTTCATTTTGCTCAATGCATTTTTAGAAAGGTACAAATGCAAGGGTTAAAGCAACGGTATGAATCAGATGTAATTTTTGCATCGGAAATTCGACTGTTGCCTGCCCTCGCATTTGTACCTGTCTCCAGAGTAATAGAATGTTTTGAGCAAGTGCAAGGAGTATTTCCCGAAGAAGCACAATCTATAATAGATTATTTTGAGGATACATGGATAGGCAGGCCTGACAATCGTGTTGGACGTCGCTCACCATTATTCAGCCACAGTATGTGGAATTGTTTCCAAACGGTTGTGGATGGGCTACCAAAAACGAATAACAGCATTGAGGGATGGCATCGAGGTTTCCAATTCCAAATCTCCGGAAACCATCCAAATATTTGGAAATTTTTAGATGCTGTTAAAAGGGAGCAGAGCCTAACAGACTTAAAGCTGGACCAACACGAGAGTGGAGCTGAACCTCCTCGACAAAGAAGAAAATATCGTGATAGCGATTCCAGGTTAAGACGAATTGTCTCAGACTGGAATCAAAATACAGATATTTTGGACTATCTACGTCGCATTACACACAATATTGTTTTTTAAATATGTATATATATATTTGTTCTATTATTCTATTAGTTATTTATTACATTATGTACATTGCAATTATCCACAGCAATAGTTTGGCACCATTTTTGATAGATTTTAAAGAAAATCTAAATTGCTTAGTTGTTGTTTGTATATTATTGGTATTTGTATTGTAAAACTCCATTATAATCAAAAAATAGAATCTAATTATTTGGTTTTACAAGTACTTTATTGAACAGTTACTTGAAACAAGTACTAAATATTTTTTGCTTTAATTGATAAGTTTCAGGCCAGATTCAAGACCTTGTTTTTCATTAAATTATCAGTGTCATATAAGAAGCAAAAGCCTTAAAAAATTTGTGTAAAAAAGTTATGCAGTAAGGCCGACCACCAATTTTGTATTTAGTGTGGTGTCGAAAGAGTGCTTTGTTTAATTTATAGTGAATAATTTTTCATTATCCCGTTTTCAAAACTTATAAGTGTTGTAAAATAAAAATCCATTTTCTTTTGATTGTAAATCGCTGTTTTTAAATCACATCTATCCCAGATGGCAAACTTCTTATTATATTATATAATAGGTATGAATAATGTTAACAAAAACTATTACAAAAAAATGTGTATGATTTCATATTTAATTTACAATAAACAGTCACAATAAAATTCCTATATAGTTAATATTAAATAATAATCACTACCATAAATCTTTTATATTACGAACACTCAGTTTTATGTATATTCTGATAGTACAAGTTTGAATACCTCCAATATACATTATATTATAAGACTGTGTTTTTTCTTCTGTTCTATCTTTTAATAATAGTTTTTATTTGTACTTGTAATATGTTTCAAACTATGTTTTTGTGTGTAAGCAATGGCTGCTTGTGCGAGCAGATGAATGAGCCTAATGTGTGATACTTAAATAATTGTCTTAACTGTGGTACATGTTTGTAGATGATAGCTGAGTAATGAACGACTTATATTTATTTTGTAAACCACATTTATAGTTGTTGTCAGTTTTGTACTTTTTATCAATAAATAAAATAAATTAAAAATTATATGTTATATCCACATGCATTCATATCTTCTGCTAATTCATAATGTTTTTTTCAATAGATAATAATACTTTTGCCTAATCTGTCATTTCTGTATTTATTCATATTTTTGCAGAACAGCATGTGCCTTGACAAATATGTAAATAAAAAGTCTGTCTTCTAGATCTAATTTAAATTCAAACTTGGTATTAAATATTTTTTTTAAATATCAACATTCACAATCTATAACATCTTATATATGTAATATTTTTTTATGATCCTCTCTTTATTGAGAATAATTTGTGCTTTTAGGGGTGTTATTATTGGAAATTGTTTCTTTATCAAAATTGTATATTCTTATTAACGCATTCATAATAAATTAAGAAGTATATTATTTTTAATTAATTCATTCAATTCTATGATATCAATGTTTCACTCTTAAATTCCTTTATTGTTTTTATTTTCATTATGTCTAACAACCAAACGGGTTACTATTACAACTACTACTAACCATTCCAACATATCATTAATGTGGGGTAGCCGGCAGACCTGTCATATTTAACAACACACATGCAAAACGCCCTCTCCGAATGGGCTTATAAATTGGACATTATATAGGTACTTATTGTTTGTGATTGTATATAATATATGTTTATTGTATATACTGTTCTATTGGCTTTAAAAAAACATTTCTATTCAATATAAAAATATATAATTTTCATCCAATATACTTACAAGTTTTTCTTTTTCATAACTTAACTTCTTCCTGCTTCTCAATAGAATTAGATTATAATGTAAGATATAACACAACACAAAACCCTCAAGTTCCCATACAGGAGTTTTGTAACTTATCATTAGTACTAACTACTCGTACCAATATCAGGATCTGTAAACCAAATCTATTAGAGTTAAGCACAAATAAAATGTTAGATGTTAGGTTAGTAGTTAATACAATGCTCCAATGAGTGTTCTTCATTCTCATACATATGCATTACCAGAAATGTAAGAAATGCAGCATTATTGAGGATACTACAAATAATCACAACAAATCATTTTTTTATTTATTTATTCTTTTTGCACATCATCATTATATAACAGTGTTAACAAAACAATATAAAACTTAAAATACAAGGACGATATGCAGTGGCGAGATTATCACTATAAAGTGATTTCTTCCATCTAACCACGTTTTCAGGTCTCACATTACAACTTATTGCTCCATGAACAAAATAATACTGTCACAAGTTTAGCAAATATCAATATGAATACAATATGAATAATTTACTAGTGTCATATCCATGTTTATACGACTCTATAGGCCTTGAGATTCTCAGTGAGCTTCATTGATGTCTACCTTTAATGAATGTTGTGTACAATATTTTGCTATTCACATGGCACAGACATCTGCTATTTCATCTTGCCTTCACTATGGTAGTCTATGCTGGTTTCTGTTTGACGGTTCACCTCAGTAAAAATTGATTCTGTTCTGGTATAATCAACTAGGTTCATTTTTTCTCAGATAATACAATATTGAACATCTTCGTCTGCTCGTAATACACAATATTGGTATCTGGAGAGATAATTATCTGGCATTTCCAAAATTTGTGTCAATCTACTTGATGCACAATCAATTAAACCATGCAGGTATCTGGAAACAAATAAAGACATATTATACATTAATCCTCACAACAGTGCATGTCCAAAGATGGACAGGTAGTCTTGAACAATACACATATCTATAAGTTTGACAGATCCAATAATAATATGACTATTTATATAGCGCCATAGTGTGATAATATCACTTCAAGGGCGCTTTACATTATTTAGGATCAACATCCACGTCCATTTTAAAATTACATAATATCAAATAAAAATTGTCGTCAGAAAGATAAAAAAATCATAATGATATTACAGTTTTAATACATTCATATGCTAAATATCGTTTGACTGTCCTAATCTGCCTAAGATGATATAAAACAAGAACTAACTGTGGCACCAATTTGCTGCTCCATTGACAGGCCACTGTTCACGACCCGCTCCAAGAATTTTTACAAATGTCTTTGGCCTGATGCTCACCCCTCCAACAGGTATCATATGTCATCTTCTCTTGGAGGCAAATCATGTGAATTCAGTTTTGTCTGGAAAAATTCAAAAATTTTAAAATTCTATTCAAAGCTTTGTCAAAATTCACAAAATCATTTTTTTGTTTGCATCCTTGCTGTTAGCTCTGATAAGAGCTTAGATGTCGCTTGTGTCACTGAACTCATACAATGGTTCATTGAAAAAAGTAATTGACGAATATTGTTGAAATACTCCTATATTCAAGGAAAAATGTTTTATACATTTATTATTCTGTAGTTCGTTCATCTGACTTTTGTTTAATACATTGACACAAGTATGTTATCTATATACAGGATAAATATATCAAAGATTTATAAATGTACTTACCAGTCATGTTATTTGCAGTTTCATTACTGCATTACATTTGAATTCAACAATGTATTCCAATATAATTTTACACAGTAGCATAATAGAGTCCGTCATTGCAAGTCAATAAGTTAACGCGTAACAAAATAATATTATTTTAGCAATTTTTATCTACTCAGTATGATGTCTTCACTTTTACGACATGACTTCTCATTTAATCTTGAAAATGAATTAACTGATTAATTCTCAATTCCACAAACCAATTCCATTATACACAGAGATTTTACGTACAACGAGCATTACACCGCTTATTTACAACTTCTCAACTGACAGCTATCGTCATGATGGCGGCCATCAGTGTTACCAACATACTATTAGTATTAAAGTCTTTGTGGTAAAAATTCGAAGAATTATATTTCGAATAATTGTTGTTACCAGTATGACATCTAAAAATTCGAAGAATTGTGTTTTTCTGATAATTGTGGATTCGAATAAATTGTCATTCGAATAATTGCCATTCGAAAAAAAGTAAATTCGAACAAATGTTTTTCGAAGAATTGTCCATTCGAATAATTGTAATTCGAATAATTTTCCTGTCACCTTTAGTGAATGTCTTTCTTGTGTAATAACATGTAAATACAATCAGAATAATTGCATAATAATATTAAGGATAACCTAAATGAAAAAAACAAAAGGAAGTAACATAGAAATAATACGAGGTAAAGGATGCTTTGTAAGCAGAAAAAAAATCTTTCAGAATGAGTTAGGCACGTAATCTTGCATTAGTTTAGAAGATATCGTACTATTGCAATCAATTTGCCCTATGTGCATTAAATTGTTATGAAAAATGTTTATGCAACTTGTTATGACAAATTGTAAAGAAGATACCCTACATACGAGTATAATGAAAGACAAAATAAATACACAATCTATGCTCTTAATATGAGGGTTTTATGTTTATTCCAGTTTGCTTGATCATGAGTTCTCCAGTAAAAATCATGTCAAATAAAGCATTGATAATGACCTGATAAGTCGAAAGACGTCTCTCTCGGAATCAATAATCTATAGTAGAAAGAAGCACTTGTTTCAAATTACGTAATTATGGAATTCTACCACGTGTGCACCGACACAATTAATCAAATAAAGCAAATATTATGCAAATATAAAACCATGAAGTTGTATTGAAACTCAAAATAATAAATAGAATAGTGATGAAGAAGAAAAAATGGAATCGTTAAAGCAGATATACCATTTATTCTGCTTTATAGATATATCAATATGAGCTTCATGCCTCCAAAAATTCGAAGCGGAAATAACGTTTCCGATAATTTTCATTAAAATTTCCATCAAAATAGCAATAATATAAAGGAGTTCAGAATCAGAATATGAATACTCAAATGCACATACATAGTATTATGTATAATATAATAAAATGGTTTATTCTCTCGTGTTATGAATCGACATTACTTTCGTATTAAGAAAACATAAATAACGTAATAACGACGATAAGTCGCTGAAAATGAATGCAAAAAAGGCTTTGAAAATCTCGGTCGAAAATCTTAGTGTACCTATTGTACCTACTACCTACTTTTCAACTTTTTGAATGTTTGAAAGGAATGAAAAATTATACAAGAGATGAGATTGTTCTACAGGAGGCCTAAAGTGTAACATTACACTGAAGCCGGGAAGATAAAAAGAACGTGAGGCGCTGTATTAAGAGGCTTATTATACATTTATTATTATGATATGCATACATTTTATTATTATTAGAATGTATGAACAGCATAGCATTCGGAGTGTAGAAGTAATCGTTTTGAGGGGAGAGCGTTCGCGTGCATTATTTTTATAGACGAATAAAATGCCCCAGACAGTGTGGTTAGCTACAATAATAATATCTTTTACCTACTGGTCTTTCATAAATCTATGATATATCGGGTTTAACTTCAGTTTCAAAATATATATATTTTTTGTTGTTGTTAAGAAGTATTTTGAGGATGGCAAACATTTCATTAGATATAAATTCGATAAAACCAATTAGACATCTTGTATGAAGAACCATGTTTCCATTATATTACATTGTGTAAAATCTTATTGGAATAAATGAGAAAGGCATTCCAATGTTTACGAATTGGTTCTAGGCTGGTTGAACTGATCACCTTCGATGTCCATTGACCATGTTCACCAATTTTGGAATTTTCAATATCACGATATCTCAATATAATTTGTCGGTTGGTGGTTCTACCAGTCATCGAAAATTGGTTAAAATATTTACTATTTCTTGTTTCTTCATCTGGATTAGGGCACAAAGTGCAGTTAAAATTCAGTAAAAGAAACATTTTTTTTAAATATTCTTAACAATACATATTTGAGTCAGAATTGAAGATTTTGAATGGGATATTTTATGATAGCCTACCTTTTACAGGATGCTTGAACTTACAGAAATGAGCGCTAGATGCATTCTTAGCCGGACACTCTACTGGAAAATCATTTATCATATTCCTAAAAAATACTCTTAAGAAATTCGGCTGTAATATCATCAACTTATGATACGGTTTACCTGGCTGAGAGAACAGAAGAGAGGATATCCATGAGGGGTTACCTGGAAATCAGACCCTTAAAATTGGAGAAGCGACTTAAAAAAGAGAGAGAGAGAGATGAGCATATATTAATAGGCTTTGGAATGGGGCTTCCACGAAAACGACAAAAAGACATAAAAATGGATTTAAACATTTGCTTCTTTCATCAATAATTAGATATTAACAAATACTTTTAATTGATACAACTTACTCGTACAGTGTTATGTTTGAAATTTCAGATAAATAAAAAAAGAAATTATTGAAAATATTTTTAATAATAGTGTAAAACTGTAGGTACAACAAAGTTGTTATATAATGTTTGTATCAAGGATAATACATAGATATTCATGTGTCCCAGCAAAATATTACCAGCTATTTTGAATACGACCCTCGAGATTACCAATGAAAGCTGGATCCGTCAATATTCACCCCAGGATTTCGGTGTGTATACAGTTTGTATTTTCACAATTTTACACATTAATACAACAATTGAGTAAACTGTCCAATAGCTAACTGGTTTAGGTAAGAAATCTCATTTCAAAACGCTCCTAGCGCCCGATTCAAATATTGCACCTATTATATATATATATATTTTTTGTAAAACTCCATATTAATTGTAAACTAAACAATAATTTGAAATTTTATTTTAATTACCTACCTAAGTTCGACATACCATGTTTTTTGACACTTTCATGGTTTTGACAAAGCATAGCAAATTATGTTGTCTACAAAATATTTTACAAATTATGATGCCCATTCCACTCAATTAACCCTCATTCTTACTTTCAACATTTTCAAAAAAGAATATCGGATTATAGAAACAGTATTTTTTGACATTAAATATTTTTACGTGGCCAATAATTGTACAATTTTCTCTTATATTATACACATAACAGATGAAGCATAGGTATAACAAAAAATAAACTGTGTGATTTTTTTCATTTGAAAAGTTATTTGAACCACACATAGCTTTGTTTGCTTTGTATGACTATTTTCGATGTATGTACAAGTAAATATACCAGAGTCGGTTTTAAAATAGAGTATAAAATCAAAAAAGGGATTTGTTTCAAAATACCCACATAAAATATTTGTATTAAATATTAGATAGAATAAAGTTATAGATATTTTTGTTAGATAATTCAACAAAAATCTGGTCATACCTATTTAAAACAGTAAGATAATAGGTAAATTTATCATTGAATGCCCTTTGATTCTAAAAAGAACTGTCAATTCCTCCAACAAAGTTGAAAATAAATTCTTTGATTTTGAGAATTAAAAATAATAGAAAAACGTACACAGTATTTCTATAAACATATTTTGAACGCTAGAAGAATAAGTAATTTAAAATATTTAAGTTCTTGAGTAACAAATGGAAGATTTTTATTTTATTTTAAGAATTAGGTACTTCTTAGTTATTGACAACGAGAGAGCAAATAATTTTTTGAAAGTGTAATTTGTTTCTTTGTACGGAATCTCAGTTCAAAATTTAATACACACTACATACTCTACGTTGAAATTATATAATATCCACTTTTCTCGTAAGATATTTAATTTTAATATTTCCTATAAAATCTTCTTCCAGGAAGTTCAAAACAATTAAATGAATATTCTTACAAATAAATAAAAAATCCGAATTCTTTAAATAATATCTCGTCTCTTTGAAACCTATCAAGTAATATTGCTTTCATCTTTGTATAAACAAGTTCTTAAGTTCAAAATAATGTAAGGAAATACATAAGTCATTTCTTAGGCCCAGCATTTCGTAGGTCCGATTGAATGTGCCCTAAGCCAAATAATAGTTTTAAAAAGTATATTTGCCATTATTTATTTATTTATTTATTTATTCTTTTTGCACATCATCATTACATTACAGTGTTAACAAAATAATACAATTTTTTAAAAACTAGGACGATGTGCAGTGGCGAGATTATACCTTGTTGTTAAAATTTTCTCGCATAAATAATTAGTAAATATTTACAGGACGTGAGCAGCTAGAAACACAAAGGAATAGGAAAGGGTTTTTTTCTATATATTATGTCTGCAACCCAAAATTGGAATTGTTGGATGTTCAGTCTATGCCTTGAGAATACTCAACAACTCTCGAGTAAAGGATGACTTAGGGCGTGAAATGTTCCCGGATTGCATTTTGTTAGGGGACAGTGGGTATCCGTCAACCAAATAGTGCATTACACCATTTTTAAATGTTCGAAGAAGAGCAGGAATTTTATTGAATTACGCTGAAATTAGGACTAGGAACACCATTGAAAGGTGTTTAGGAGTATTGAAGAGACGGTTTGCAGTGCTTTTTCTTGGGATTAGATTAAAAAAACAACAAAACACAGAGGCCAATAGTAGTGGCTACAACAGTGCTACATAACATCACCATAAGATACAATGAGAACGATACTCCACCATTATCCGATAATTAACTAGATAAGATGCATAAAAAAACGAGGTATATATTATGTTCCATATCATTTGCTGTAGAGAAGGTAACGAGCAGGTTTTAAAGGTAGCTTTTTTTTTCAAGTATGATACTCTATATCGTAGAAATTATTACTTGAATATCTATCTGTCTCCATATTTCAAATAAGGAGTGTCTGAAACACCAAAAATATTCGCAATCTTTTTTTTTTTATATATTATTTTCTTGCAACCAACTTTTGTAATTAATTCTGAAAAAAAACATACACCCTAAACCAAAAATTGTTGCTTGTTTTATCAACTATTAAAATATAAACGTCTACTAAAAAAAATTATAATTATTTAAATTTTGAAATAATAAGGTAGGTATACTAAGAACTAAGTATACTTTGATATTTTTTGTTAAAATGGTAAATATGTTTAATGACATAATTGTTATAAATTTAAATGTTACAGTTTTGATGTGTTCAGTATATTATAATTATGTATAACATACATTGCTACCGTGTTATGAATTTAAACAATAAAAATCATGCGTGTATGTTATTTCACGCAAAATACAAAGTGAAACAATGTACGTAGGTACTTTGGGAATATTAAAGCATTATAATAATTGTTTTATACTTACATGGGATGGTAGGTACCTACGTACGAATCAAGGTTTTGTCAACGTGATTTAAATTTCAATACTTACTTACATTTTCATAATATTACTTACACAATTTACATTTGATACCTACTCTTATTATTATTATATACATATTATAATCTTAAATAAACATTCATTCTTCCCTTTTATTCTCAAATGTCTACAATGATAGTATAATATCCACGTTCTTCTATGTTACACATATTATGATACAGGGTTGTCAACGTCTATGTTATGAGTAGACACGATTTTTGTCGACGTTTTTTTATTCAGCTACCTACCTGCCTAACAAATGTTTGATTGCAATATTTCACACCTCAATTTAGCACTTATTTTGGCTATTGAAATAATGAAAAACAATCTTAAATAGATGTATGTGCTCTTCCGGGTTTACCGCGTCTTGTCGATCTTCTTCCTCCTTCTTTACGTTTCGACTCTACTGACTGAGTCATTTTCAAAAGTATAGTAATAAAAACTGAGTAATTTTCATATACTTTTGAAAATGACTCAGTCAGTAGAGTCGAATCGTAAAGAAGGAGGAAGAAGATCGACAAGACGCGGTAAACCCGGAAGAGCACATACATCTATAAATGAAGACCGCGAAAGTCTGCAACAACTTAATCTTAAATAGGTTTTAACAGACAATAATTAAGGCTATCAGTGCAAACGTAGTGTTACCTAAAACTACTTTATGAGATAACAAGGAATTAAAATTTGGTAAAATTTTTATGATTATTTTTTCGTGAACATATTTTTTTTTAATTTTAATAAAACTGTGGCTTGCTCCACTATTACATTTAAAGTTCATAATGTAAGGAATGTATTTTTCACCAGAACCAAAGCCAACAAAAATTGTGGGTTACACCACTTTTGCGCTGAATGCCTCAATATCCTTTGAATTTAAGGCAATATGAACCATTCTTCTTCTTCTTCTTCTTCTTAGTCAGCCATCTCTCCACTGCTGGATATAGGCCTCTTCCAAACTCTTCCAATCGTTGCGGTCCTGTGCCCTCTGTATCCATTTCCTTCCCGCGATTGGAGTAATGTCGTTAGTCCATCTCTTTTGTGGTCTGCCGATGCTTCTTTTTTTCTTAATAAGAGATAAAATTAGAAACGAAGACATCAGACACGTAACAAAAGTCACAGATATTATGGATCGTGTTGCAAAGTTTAAGTGGCAATGGGCGGGTCATGTTGTGAGACGAAACGACGGTAGATGGACTCCTAGAATCCTTAAATGGCGATCATGGAGTAGCAAAAGAAGCATATGAACCATAATAAGACTAAATTATTTTTTTTTGATTTTTCTTCAGCTGGAATATCATCGTCCAATAAGAAACTTTTATCAAAAAGGTTTGAAATCTAATAATAGTTAAGGTCAATCAATATTAAAAAATATCATCAAATATTGAAATGTTTCTTGTATATATATAATGTTTCTTGTATATATATAATGTACATAAGACGTGATGACCGATTTCAGTATAAAATAATATCCCCTAAATTTTAAAATATTTATCCACATTGAAAAAAAAATATTTTACTGGAAAATTGTTTATTCACATTGAATCAAATTTGTAGACCGACTTTTTGGCCTTTAATTAAAATAATCGTCCAAAAAAGTTATGCATCTAGAAGCGTGTCACCCTGTTTTGATAGCTGGTACTGATGAGTACATCAACAGCGATAGATACTCCTGTATCATTCCCTCTGGTACCCTCTATACAAATACAATTCAAACATTCATATCTTCCGTGAGAATAACTTCTATTCCCTTCAGCAAAGAGTAGAGAATTTAAGACGCTATTATATCCTACATAGATAGATATTATTATTACTATTATAAGCTCCTTCAAGTTTTCTCTCTTAATGACGTTCAATTCCTGGGTATGTATTAAATAAAATACTTATACTAGAAAGAAAGCTAATACTGTTTGTTATATTTATTTGTTTATTTTTATTTTAGGTTCTTGCTGTATCATTTTCATCTTACATTTTTTTTTCTCACTGCATTATTTATTTTTAAACTCATTTACAGTTTTGTTTAAACGAATGTATGTATTTTCTATTATTATTATTCCCAAAAGAAGCATTCAAGTTTTTGTTGATACTTCAAGAAAATGTGCTCATGTGTTAGCTTTCATGATCAGCTGTTTTTGTTATATTATTTGGACATAAGATTTATTGTTTTAATTTTTAATGTCTATATTCAGTAATACAGGAAACACTTTTTGTCTCATTTTGTTGACTATATGCAAAGCTTTTTGAAGAGATGTATTATATTCTTAACATAATCAATCTTAAATTTGCACCTTATCACTGCAAATTCAATTTTAGGAAAGTTGATTTCATCAAGGTATGTATTTATTTTTAGACATACCTATTAAGGATTTGAAAAATTTAAAAGAAAGCAAATGAAATTTGAACATACTTAAGTACCTATTTCTCGAAACGTTCTCTGTTCATAAGCAATATTTGTATGTCATAAAATGTGCATTTTGTGTGAGGAAATATTCATGTATGGGTGGCAGAAATCATAATCTTCATCTGCTTTGTATAAAAACATTTCATTTAACGCAACAAAGTAATATATTTTTACAAAGACGGGTAGTGAAATCTCATATCGCATGATATTATCTAATTGCATAAATTTTATTATGCATCCATTTGTGTGCATGTTTGTGTATACACTAAAGTGTCTAATAAAATCACTAACAAATAATTATTAGGTTTGTAAAAACACCTGTTCAAACCCTTATAGGGAGATTGATATCTTTCATAAAAGAGTCTGAATATTTTACATTTTTTTATCAATCACTTTCGTTTCTATTGACAAAATTATTTCAGATGAAACGAGCTTCCAAAATAAGGTAAGAACTTTCAGAAAATTCATCCAACGATGATAGACTTCATACGAAAGTTGTTAAAATTGTTAAATACCTGTTTTTTAATATATATATAATCGTGGTGTTTATTATTATTATTATTCATAACAATATTTTGTAGAGTAATTAATGAGTGATTTATTACCGAATATCGCACAGAGAATTGTTTTTAAGAAAATCCTTAAAAAGGAAAAAAAAAAATTTTGCTAAAAAAAATTCTACGATACCTGGCATAAAAGCTTGAAAGAGAATATATTATTATTAAATCTTTCTAGAGAGATTTGCTATATTACATATAATATAGAATGTCTAAAGATAAGTTCATTGTGAATTACGAAATAAAGGCTTACAAAAGCGTTCAATGACAATTTCAGTTCATTATCTTAAATTATATTACACCCCTACATGCTACCTACAGCCTACACGTCATATACATAATGATTCTAATGTTTATAATATATCTAGGTACCTACACAAAATGTATGTAATTAATATGTCATATCACGAATAATTGTAAAGCTTTACGTTACTAATATACCTTCTTAATAAATTTGTACCTTTAAATTAGAAATAAACTATACTTCAAAGTTTTGAGAAAATCTTTTAGTAAGTCTCAGAATTATACTAAGAAAGCCCAAAAAAGAGAAGGTCTCCCACTCTTTTTTGTTAGTTTTTAAGTATCCCGGAAAACGTAGGTATCGATACATTTAACATTTTTAATTCTCGCAATGAGGTATGTCACCTATTGTGATTCTTATTTTTATGGTAAAGAGAAGATGACCTGTGTTTTATTATATGCAGTTATTCTACTGCCTTACTTACATGGGGAAGATTCCATGATGGTTAATAGAATATTTTGATAAATATCACAATACGATCTAATAGTTGGTGCTTTTGTGTTCGGGATGTATTTGTCTATAGGCAACAACAAATTAATACTGATTCATATTTTATATTTTTATGTTTATAAATAAATTTTCTTGTTTTTTTTTTAGTAAGTACAAGAAGCCATCGAAAAATTGCGAAGTATCTCAACAAAAAACCTAGAGCTTAATGAAGAAGCAAAGAATGAAAGGAAATATATTTTTAGATGGAGCTTTTTAATAAACATCACTTTGTACGTTCAATGTATCTAATGAGTTTACGATACATATAAATACGTTAGTATTATGTAATTGAGATTACAAAAATCAATATCTCTTGTTCTTTACCTGAAAGGAAACACAAAACTAAAGAAAATGCCTTTTGTTAAGAAGTATTCGTATAAAAAGGGTAAGTATTCTTGATAATTTTATTGTCCTGCACAATAACTCGTACGTGATAATCCGGCTGGAGCTAAATGGATAAAGATAAGAGAGAGAAAGAGAGGAAAAGATAGAGACTGAATGAATATTCCAAACAGCGGCAGTAGAAGTAAGGAATTAAGCAATTGTTTTCCACGATTTTCTTTTGTTCTAAACAAAACAATTGAAATGCCGTTTTTTCACCATTTCTCGGTCACCGCATTTTCTTCCTTATCTTACAACCTAGGACTGTCGTAAATATTAAACACTCAACCCTGATAAGCGGAAAAAAGCCCAACTCTGAGATGCGGTCCCAGTATCTACTCCATTCTATTGTTTATAACAATGGACGATACAAAAACAATCAGATTTGAAATGGCGATATGGGAAAATGTTAGGCGTGTGGAAGACCGCTGCCCAATCCTGAATATTTAAAACCAACCAGTAGTCATGTACTTAAAACTGTTGTGATATTGAACAAAGCTCTCATAGATATTAAGAATTTATTCAAAACTAATAAAACAGCAAATGATTTTTATCGAATTTATTTTTTTGCTTCATTCACCATTTAATTTCATTCAAAGGAAAAAAAGGAATAAACTTCTTCGATTTGTTGTGATATCCGTCAATAAAATTTGCCTTTTATAGTAAAAATAAATATTCGTTAGAAATTACCTTTTTTCATCGAATCTGTGTAATTTGTTAAGAGTATTACTATTATATGATAAAGTACATTAACTTACTCCTTGACTAATTTTTTCATTGACATCCATAGCTTATCTCCTTACTCAATGAACTCACACACCTGTTAACTATTTAATTGACTAGGTATATATTATTAAACCATAACAGCATGGCATATTTCACAAATGGGGTAGCCTGCAGACCATTTGTATGTAATAAACATGCTATTTTTCCTCTCTGTGCCAACAAAAAAATAATGCATTCTGTATGAGTGGCAAACCTCATCAATTAATTTAAGGTGTAAAATTTCTTTATTTTTTCTAACACCTGCATCCTTTTACAGGACACTCAAAGAGTTACGGAAAAGAGTAAGAGACCAATTATCTTTGCCGGATGCTCCACGGATCTAATGTATTAACTCAATTGCTAACTCTCCCACTGATTATTTTTTGTTTGGTCTTATTCTGGAGTTGTATTTGTTAATATTCATTTTGGTTTGCTATTTTTACTTTATTTGAAAATGAGAAAGTTGTATTCTTACTACGACAGAGCTTTATGGGTAGTGTGGTAAACAAGTTTCTGTACTTATTTCTTTTAAATTGTGAGGAAAAATATTAACATTGTATAAAAATTTAAAATTTGCATGTATTATGTTACTTAATAAAAAATAACTCTTCTTCCAAAAATCTGTAAAGGAAATTTAAGTAGCTAATAATTTGTTTCATTTTCAAGAATCGTTTAGTAAATCTTCTGTAATCGTATCAATATTATTTCGTTTTACGTGAAAGGTTTTGGCATAAAAACAAAAATAAAAAATACTAACAGATTCAAACATTTATAAATGTCTGAATTTTCTGGCATTTTCATGGAAATAAATCTTATGAAATTAAGTTAAAAAGTATATTGAATTTTTCTATAGCTACTTACTGATAAAATGTATGAACACTTTTAATAATTATCTATGTACCAAAAACAATCTCGCATTTTTATTCAAAACCCACTTCATGTAATCGTATACAAATAATAATTACTATACTCGAACATATTTAGAATATTGATACCTACACTGTTTTCCAGCGTTAAAAATCTTTTCCAGTAAAATTGTCACGTTATTTCATTATTCTTATAAGCACTTTTTTCCAATTTCTCCGCGCCAATTTATAAAATTGTCTCGAATCACACTCCAACGCACACGATGCCTAAAGGCTTAGACATATTGGCGACGCGTGAGCGAATAAACGTGATCGCTTCGCGTATACGCTTCCTGTAAAACAACTGTCTGATCGTGATAACAATAAATTAGTTGCATCCAAGTTGTAACAGCAAAAGGATGCACCTAATTTTATTTCCTTCTGTTCACGATATGAAAAATAATGAAAGTCAAAAACATTCTTCAACTCGTTGGCAGCTTTGGTGTTAATCAAATTAAGTAGAGTATCCATCTGATATGTTTACTTCTTGTTTGTTAAAGAGACAAAGATGAAGACGTAAAAGCTTTGCGTGATGGCATCTCTTGGTGGAATAGATGTTTGTATAGACGAGAATTCCCACCTCGTAGTTCATATTTTTATTATTTATCAGAATCTGGAACAACCTCCTCAATGAAATTCAGTCCTCTTTATCTATTGGCGCATTCAAATATAAAGTGAAATCCCCGCGTCAATTCTTCATAAACAACACACCACTTCTTTATTAGGAGATAGTGCGAGCTTAGATACATTTATGATTACGAATTTTATCTTTTTTATGTTGTATCCTTATAAAGATACAGTATAAAAATTTGAAAATTCACAATCATACATTCATCTTGTTTAATATACTTTTGAGCTTTTTTTTTATTTCTGGTTTATATCATCATCATTTCATCATTTATTCATCATTATTACAATAATTTGAAAATACATATGGACATATTATGTCTTATATGTCAATGCATTAGACTTTAGTTAGGCTCACTTTATGCTATGCAAACATTGACTTAGGCTAACTGGACGACAGTGCCTCAAGTAAATATGTACACCATTTTTACAAATTTATTTTTTACAATGCAGTGTTTATTATTAGATATATTTATTTTTCTTTGAGCATAATTCTCAAAATTTCGCTTTTATAAGTTTGTGTTTCATGTGTAACATGTTAATATTGTATTTTTACGAGAGATTAACAAAGTAAGTAAAAGAGAAATATGTTTTGATATGATTTTTTAGATTATTATGTAATTATTGTTATTTTTTGAGCATTTTATTTGCTACCGCGGTTTCGGTGGACGCTCCAAATAAAAAGCTCAAAAAATAACAATAATTACATAATAATCTAAAAAATAATATAAAGTCTAGAAATTGTTATATTGTTAATGCCGAAAACATTAACAAAGTGAGAAATATGTTAATTATACCCAACACCCATAAAACAAAATATCTTTTCATTTTTTTTTTGTCGTTTGTAACACATATTATTTGTAATTGTATCACAAATTAAATACATATTCGTTCCTAGAAATAAAAATGAAAGGTTTTGTTTTTTTTTTAACTTTAATAGTACGTACTTAAAAAAATCATAAAAAACAGTTTCATCAATATATCTACAGTTTAAAACACTCAAAATAGGTAAACATTATTAACAATAATGAAAAAAGAACATTTGTTTAAATTAAGAACGTTAATAATTTTTGAAATACAAAACGGACTTACATTTTCAAGTAGGGAAAAAAACGCTTCGCCCATCGTGTCGCATCGCTTGTCGCTTTGATTAACCAATTCTTGTCTATTGAATTTATTGGGCGTAATGCCGGAATACTTCACTCTCAAGAGTATTTTTTCCTAAAATAATAATACTTTTTGTATTTATGATACAATAATGCCGAATATATTTTGGTACACGGAGAGAATTGTTTGACTATTCAGAAACACTTTAAGTGTTTATTTTGTACTAAAATATTCAGTTTAAGAAACAAAAAAAATACAGCTATTTTCAAATCATGTATAATTAATTGACAGCTTTTATTATTATTTTGTTGTTGTTTTTTAAATGTTTTATGATCGTTTCTAATCATAACGGCGCATTTCACAAGTGAGGTTACCTGCGAACTAACTAAGTGCAATAAACATGCAGATTGTCCTCTCGTTGCTAATAAATAAGTAAAACAGTAAGACATGCTGAGTCGCTGAATTGTAAGAGTAGATGTGAATTGTCTTTTTTGTGATATTTTATGAACACATGCTTTACACAGCACACTCGAAAACTTGCAGAAAAAAGTAAGATAATTTTTCTTAACCATGATTTAATGTACTTGTACATGCATTCCAGCGATAAACTCCCCTCTGTACATTGAATAACTGATATTTTTATAACACTTTGTATTGATTTGAAATTATGTAACTAATGCACAGTGAAGAATAAAATAAATAAATAAATAAATTGAAAAAGAGTAAGAAACATTGACGAAATATACCATCATCAAGCATAGTGAAATGAAAAATATTAATCTTATTGACCGAAGGTACTTGTTGGAAGTCCATTTCAAGATAAAATTGAAAAAAAACACAATATGTAGTGAACCCTTTTTTTTAACATTTTTTCACTTTTTACTAATCGCCTGATGATGGAGTCGAGAGTCTCCAAATACTAGAACTTGAAGTTAATAAAAGTCATTTGGAAGTTAACAACATATTGCGTTTTTTTTTTTTCAATTTTGCCTTATATTGTATTGTAAATATAACAATATATTACTTATTTTAGTTTCTTACGACATTTCATGGAAAATCGAGAAAAACAACAATTGTTCTCTTACGACTTACGAGACGAAGAATCACGTGTATTTGTTTTTATCGTATTCAGAGTTGTACTACTTGTATATTATTAATTCGGTGAATAAATCAAGTCTTTAATTATATTCCATCAATTTCGAGTGTTATGTTTTGTATTGGTATTATTTTTTTTCAGGATATAACAGGACATCACAGTTGCCGCCCATCAAATTGATAGAAAATTTGGTATTCGAAGGACATGACGGTTCAAGTGATGGGACGGGAACCATTCAATTTCAGTGAAATACTTCGTTTGCATTTCCAATTTCTTCGATTTCCCATCTCCGCATCGTAGGTAGGTAAATCAACACCAATAATACACTCCGCTAATATAAACAGTAGAAACGTACCCACATATAATAAAATATGTCTCTTATCCATGTTGTTCTGGTTTATTTATTTATTTTTACACACAAGTCCTACCATTCTACAACATCCTCTACTTCATCATTTACATCCTAACATATCCGTGTGTGAAGTGCTCGTAAAAACACAATATGCAATCGTCTCCCCATTTTATATTCCTTCTATTTTACTACTATTACTACTACTACAACCGTTGCTAAGAGTAGAAACGTTTTATGATCAAATATATACCAACATATTATTATTATGTTGTCCTCTTCTTAAATCTACTTATTCAAATACAGCTTTGCCATGATTTTTATACTTGTCTTTTAAGCTGAATTGAAAAATAAAACACTATATTATTCTTTATTGAAACAATATTGTTCACAATTATTACATAAATATACAAACAAAAGACATTAAAATATGCATAAGAATATGACAGCCACACTAGCCACAAGACTGTGTTATGGCAGAAAAACAATAAAATTGTCTTGTTGACGACAATAATAAAAATAAACAACAAATGAGTCAGTATGTCAGTCAGTGCAGATAGTTAAAATGAGTTAAGTATGTCATGAGTGAGTGAGTCAGTAGGCGAGCTCGCAATTGAATATACATACCTGGTTAACTTCCAAATGTCTATATTATCTTCGCTTACTAGTATTCGGGGACTCTTGACTCCATCTTCAGGTGATTATAAGAGAAGTGAAAGCTACAGATATTTATATAATTAGAACAATAGAATATTGAGAGAAGTCCGTATTGATAAAAAAAGCAATTTTGTATAAGTCATTGATAAAAAACTATTGGAAAGTTACTACTACTTTTTTTAAGTGTAAAATTACTTCTTACATCACAAGTAAGTGAATTTGATAAAACATAAACTGGTACCTATTCTGAAAGACGTGTAGACTCACCTAGTGTCATCAGTATACTTATTTAAATATGCTCGCAAAATAATTTAGTAATTTTTATAATTTGAAATAAAACGAATTGTTTGTTTTCTATCTGTGAGTATATCATAATTATAATTATCATCAATTCTTTATAAATTCTGTTTTCCTCCTTTGCTTGCCTACCTATAAACCTCCGCAGATATCGTGGGATTTTATATATCTATATTATATTAAAATATTTGAATATCTTTGTTTTTATTGGCATTTTTTCGTTCATTATTCAAATATTTCAGATCCTATACCGCATTGGGAGAAAATTTATGAAGTTTCGGTTACAATTAAGTTATTTACGTTAGTCTATTTTTTTCTATTTATGTAAAGATGGTGGATATCTACATTAACACTCCCACTCATTTCACAGGATTCATACTTATTCTAACAGGGTAATATTAAATTTGTATTTTCCTTTCTAAAATCAAAGGTGCTTAAATCAAAGAATCAAAGAATGAAGTGAGTCTGCAAGTAAATACATGTATGTGTCGTGTAATATAAATACGTACATTCAGTAAACTAATATTACACATGATTAATTTCACTATGACTTGATCGATTTGCAAGTCAGTTTTCTTCCATAATGTGCTCGACGATGGGAACGAAAACGATAGAAAAATAATTTTGCTTTTTAATAAAATAACAGTGAAATAACTAAATATGATGTTTTATTTTATTTATGTTTACGAGGGATGGAAGATGCGATAGGGACATTGAAAGAAGGATAGTGGCCGGTGCTAGAGTAAATGGTGCACTTCGACCCATTGTCAGCAATGGCAATGTGTCGAACATGGCTAAAATGCTGGTGCACAATACCATTCTGGTACCGTCACTTACGTATGCAAGCGAGACATGGACGTGGTTGAAGAAGGACGAAAGTGGAATAAATGCAGTAGAGATGCGATCGTTGAGAAGAATGGTTGGTAAAACGCTGCGTGATAGAGTGAAGAATGAGGATATTAGAAGAATGAGCGGATGCAAGAAGAGTGTTGTGGACAGAATGCGCGTGAATAAACTACGGTGGTTTGGGCATGTTGAACAAATGAACGAGGTAAGAATGACAAAGAGGATATACTTATCTGAAAGAAAGGGTTTGAGGAAACGCGGGCATCCGAGAACCACGTGGCTTGATCACGTGGATCAAATTCTCAAGGACGGCCGTGTGTTGAGTAAGAGGAACCGACGTGCGTGTATGAGAAACTGTATGAATGTGGAGGAAGCGAAGGAAGTGTGTAAAGATAGATCTGTTTGGCGTTCCGTTCTCTCTGCCTACCCCGCTTGGGACACGGCGTGAGGGTATAGTCTAGTTTAGTATTTTATTTATAATATTATAATAAACTTTCACCAAGAAGCGTCGATCTATATGGCTAAAAAAACTGAAGTTAGATTAACCAAGTATGTAGGTATTTCATTACTCAATATTTTGACACCTGCTTGTTACTAACCAGTTTTTTCTGGTGTTGCCCATTGACCTTTTGCCACCTCCCAAAGCTTTCATTACCATAAAATCATACAATCATTCAAGACTTTAAATAAAATAATAAAATATAATTTAATTTTTTTCGTTTTTCCGGTCTACCAAACCATGGATTGAGTAAGTATAATTAAAATAAACAACTTAGGTAAAGGACATTTCGAATTATTTCCTTTTTCATTTTCTTCCATCATCCAAGAATGAGAAAAATATTTCATTCCCTTCTTATTAATTATCTTCTCTTTATCTTTGAATTCTTCTGCCGAAATTCTATTCGAGAAATTCGCTTTTAAATTATCGCTATTCCATAAACTTGAGGTAGATTCTGCATAATTTTTCCTAATAAGTCTTTTGAATTAAGTAATCACTTTTTCAATACTTCCTTAGGGACTTTTTTTTACTACTAAATAAGTAAAAATCCAGACATTACGTCAGCAATCTACAATATATTTTCTTTTTTTATAAAATAGATATTTTATACAAATTTAAATAAGTTTCCGCCCACAACCGTTCTTCTTTCACGCAACATATTTTATTTTTTAAAATATACTTAATCGATATCACAATGTTGCAAATTACTTGGAAAAAGAGTCCTTTTTGGAATATTATTGTTTTTATTAGATTAAGGCTTATGAACATCGTGTCTTTCAAAAAGAAGTATCGGTGGTTAAAATAAATATATTTGTATCGTACTTTATGGGTATATTCAACATTTTTTATAGTTGTCGATAGCGGATTGGACAACCACACTTTTCTGTAAGTTTTCGAGTGTCATATAAAACACATGTATGCAATTCAGCAATGAGCAATGTCTGCTATCCTGAATTTAAGTACCTTTTATTGAAATAAAGAGGACAAGTCGACCGTGCGCTGAGTTTACTGCCTACCTTACTAACTACCCCTTGTTAAGGACGCCTCAATGGTATAATTAATATAGGGATAGAAAAAAATTACTACGAAAAACATTTTTTGAAAATGGTAAAAATAACATTCCCAAAATTATTATAAAAATTGTATTCATAAAATATTAAGTCCGTGCTACTAAAATTTCATAAAAAATATTTCAATTAATTTTAAGCATGCTTGAAATAACTAGATACTTGTGTAAGTGAAATTGGGAACGAGTAGTATGTATGTATTGAGTTGAGAAGGCTAATTAAAAATTTCAACGTAACATATTGTTTTAAACAGAATCTATCCCCAGTTTAATATACGAGCATGTTTGTTAATATGAATTCACATTTTGATTGTTGTACATAACAAAAACAATACATGTGCACAAAGTTTTATCTTCAAGGAATATTTAGGAAATAAAACCATAAAAAAATCTTGATTACCATCTCTGGAATTTTGCATCAATTTTTAAATATTCCTATACATTTTCCCTGGTTCACCGACAAAAAAAAATTATATCGTTGTATTGAATACATCTCAAAACACAGATTAAAATTATTTAAAATTAAAATTATTATACTTTTATTATACTTTGACACTCACAAATTTTTCCACACAAGAGTTGCCGAGGTGGGCAGCCTGAAATACTGGCAGGCCAAACCCTCCACGTGCAATTTTTTTTTGACAGCACTCCCTCGATGTCCCTCAATCCGAGAGAATCATGCAAATACATACAATAAAAGCTTTCAATTTCCAGATTAAAAACGAGCATAAAAATATCAATCACTGTAAAATACACACATTTACATTAGGAGCACTAATAATAATATAGCTTTCGAAACCAGCGCTCTAATGTCGTTGTGATAATTATCATTATCATAAACAGTGCATTGTGAAAGAGAGATAAAAGTTAAAGTTTAAATTTTTTGAAAATATTTTATCAGTTTTCAAGCGTAACCGGATACAAAACTAGGATTAAAATGTTCGTAAGTATTATATGTACATAATTATATACCTACGATTAATGTTATGATGGGATTACACAAAACTTTTCGTGCCTGAGCACTTAACTACCTATAGGTAATATTTAAATAGAAAAAAGCTCTATCGTTTCTGAAACTTTATAAGCTCCAAGTAATCTCTGTTTATGTAGGAACGGATGGAGAATTTAAATAATAACACACCAAGGGTTGAAAAAATAGTTTCAGACCTGAAACCTGAAAGTTTCTGTGTACTTTATTTCTTGTACTCTTAATATTATTATTATAAGTTTGTTTAGCACCTGGACAACGTTAGGTCTCCTACTCTTTTCTAGAAGTTTTCGAGTGTTCTGCAAATTCGTCAGACATTTAGGTATGTCATCTTTCCTGAATATCTTAGTTTTTACTGGCACAGAGAATATAACTTGAATGTTTACTACGTGTAATTTTACTGCTTATCCCAAATTTTGAATATGTTGCGAGGATGAGATTGATATATGGACTATTTCCAGCTTTAAACCTGGCTTTGCTTCGAGGTATATCATTCATTCATTTCATTCATCGCCCCCAACGCTCCTCTCGGGAGCACATGGCAGAAACCAGCCTCCTCCATTTAGAGCGTCTCTGCGTTTTTTTTTTGTTGGAACTTGGAAGAATGGAAGGAAACTTAATAGAAAATTATATTTTCTCGTCAAATGTTACCATTTATGCTTGTTTTAAAGACTTTATATATAAAGGAAAACATACATATTTACATTTTATACGAACATACTTAAATATTTAAACGGAGATCCTATTGATCCTACTTGGTAGGGTTTAATCTCTAATAACATTAACATTTGAGCTACTTTTCTTCTGGTTGTTTTTGTTAGTAAGAAAAACAAAATACAATGCATATCTACTTTATAAGCAATATTGTGTTATTATAGTTAAAAGATTTTCTAAACCGATTTACCTTCTGTTTATGATAATAAAATTCATAAGCATCATTAGCATATTTTATTATCCAAGTAAAAATAAGAAAAACATTGGTACTCAATACAATGTTTGAAAACAAAAAAAGTATTGCAAGTGTTTATCGATCTATGTAGACTTTTACAGCATATCCCACAATTGGGGTTGATAACAGGGTGTATTATATTGAATATACAAAAATAATTTTGCCTGTGACATAAAATTTGAAGTTATAAATGCCACCCACCCTGAATTTATAAATGTAGTTAAGGTTTGGGGAAGATTATTATTATTATTTGGATGATTTGTAAAGCGCCGTTTTGTGAAAAAAAAATCCACCTCAAGGGCGCTCTTTGCTAACTAAGGTTGTGCCTGGATTATTCCGTGAGATTTCTTGAATAGATAAGTCTTCAGTTGGTTCTTGAAACGAGATAAGTCCTGCGTTTCTCTGATCATTTGTGGAAGCCTGTTCCAGACTACAGGTGCAGATATTGCAAAAGCACGCTCCACGTACACTGGTTTCGATACAGTACTGTTCACCTCCAATTTAGTTGTAATATCTTGACTTGAAGATGATAACTACAAGCAGTTTACGTTCTAGCTTCTTCGCTCGTGGAATATGCCGTTATGTTGTACACAGAAAGACATAAAAAATAAGTTTTACAGGATAAGCAGTATCATTTATCGCTGAATCGAAGATGTCGAAATATTTATATTTTGGATTTGTTAATATATATATATATATTTTAATATCAGCATGAAGAATTGCATTACATGCTGTTGGTTTACTAACTCTCCATTTGTCGGAGACGCAATGATGGTTTTACAGATATGAAATATCCGTCTTACAGAAGGTAATCAGAAACCTAATGCACTGCTTTAGACTGCAAAGTGCCGGCGATTTGCAGACGCAACCACAGCCCCATTATATTATTAATAATTTGCTAGTAGATTTTGTGGCAGAAAGCCTATTAGGTTAACCTAGAGCCCACTTTTAAAACAAAACAAAAAAAAAACTCTTGCTTTAAACTGACTGAATGGCATGAGAACTGATGTTCTTTAAACATCCAGGGGTAAGTGGTGGGAACCCCTCCCTTAAAGTAGATGCCATGATGGAGTGAATAAAGGTGTCTTATATGTGAAAATTAACGAAAACCTTCTTCATGATAAGACTTTCGAAAACCTTCGCAAAAGGGTGGAAGATCTTAGACATTCAATCTCATACATTTTCAAAATAAAAATCGTGATTACTTTTTTCTCCCCAATAAATGGAATATAAGTTAAAACCTGAGTTGCAGAAAACCTTTCAAATTGTGTCTTACGGGGAAATACAAAAAAATAGCACGAGAAATTTCATCAACCGAATTTTCTTTATTCTTGAATGAATTTTTCGGTTTATTTGCCTACCCAAGATGTACAGAGATTACCTACCTATTTTCTTCCTCGTATTATTGTCGGGAAATATTTAATAAAATTCCAGAAAAGTAGGTTAAAGTTAATACCAAATAGTGACCTGCCTTTCACGGTAAACATCGTGCTTTAGTATTAATAATAACCCAGATAGTAGTATTGGTCGAGATCTGAAATTCTCATTATCTTACAGCAGAAGACACCGGTTGGTACAATATTAGGGATGAAACTGTTACCCAACTTGCATTTTTTAACTGACCAGATACCAGATAGTATACGTATCTCGATGCCGTATAGTTATTTAAGCAATTTTATTCACTACGAACATTGAGTTGTACCTAGATAAGTAAACTTCTTAGCGATGCATGTACAATCAGTATTTGGTCTCACAATGAAGCATCCTTATCTTTGAATATGTTATCAGTGTTCATCAAAACTTCTATCCAACAGAAAATACTTTATGTAATAGGCATGCGGGTCGTCTTCTATGTGCCATGAAAATAAAACATTCAGGATGAGTGATACACTTATTCGTGATGGGTTACAAATCATGAATAGGTGTATAACTAAGTTTTATAGGACACTCGAAGCTTACAGAAAATAATAAAAGTCTTGTTTTTGCTGTGAAATCCGAGGTGCTGAAAATTTGGTCTAATAAAAATTTCATGAAATGAATCTCAGTTTTTTACTTTGAAAAATGCAATAATGCATATTTATTTTACACCTACTGGCTACTACATAGGAAAAATATTTGAATGCTAAGGTAGGTACTATTTGATGACTGATATTTTGACTATTTAAAATTGTTGCCTTAAAATGGTATGTAGGTTTAACCAATTAAAGTTTGTCCGCACTTCTGTATATTTACTGATCATAAAGACATGCGTTTTTACTAATTTCAAAAATATCAGAATAGAGTAATTTACTCTTAAGTCAAACATGTCACGACAATTTCCGCATACCTGTTTTCTGTTATCCGGCCAAAATACAGTTCATTCCATCACTATACATTATCTACCGAAATTATTAAGTTTTACGGTTATTGAAATCTATTGATACCGATTCTTCCTTTGATGAAATTTGAAGATATTCTCGTTCTGTTATTGATTGATTTATGTTCTTCTGATATTGTCTCTCAAAAGGGAAATTATTACAAGGTATTGCCAAGGTACATACATACCTCTCAGAATAATAATAAATCAAAGGAAATATTTTGTAGAAGGTAATATTGAAATACAGAGGAATACCTACCTATACATTTATTATTATAAAATTGTTAAATCTATCTAAATAACTTGATATGGACTATCTATCTATCTTACCCTCCTTCTGTGAATATTATTAATATCTAATAATACTTCCTTGCCAGTTATCTATTTAAGTTTAATATCAATCTATCATCATTATGTTTACCGATGATCTTGTATCTCAATAACGCAACACAAAGTTCATAATGTTGATCTTAAATTTATGGCATAAATTAGATAAGCGAATTAATTGTGTTCAAATATGTATACATATTACAAGCATTTTGAAAGTATTGAAACTGTTTGACAAAATTTTGAAATCAAAATAGGTATTAGGTAAATGTTTTGTTTGGTAAATAAAATTCCAGATCAATAAGAAAACAAATACATCAAAAAGAGCATTGTTAATTGACAATATACCTACTTATAAGACGAAAGATGTCTCTCTCAATAAAAAACAAACAGTAAAAAACCTTCTCGATGTTGACGACCGACTAACAACATAAGCAAATTGCTTTGCACATTATTCTTTGCACATTGCTTTGGCCAAAAGCTGTAATAATAATAATATGACTATTAATATAGCGCCGTACTGTGATAATATCACTTCAATGGCGCTTTACATTATTTAGGATCAATTTTATATGCAAAGTAAATTTTAAGAGAAAAATAATAGGTAATAATTTACGTTGAGGATGTATGGATGTTTATTGGCTTATTTCAAATCCAGGAAAGTATAGCTGAACTGTTAAAAAAATAAAAAGAGACAAAAGTAATTATTTTCAACATCTGAATAAACGAAATTTAATTATCTACTTGATCTTTTGAACATAATGACTTATCGAAGATGAGAATTCTTAATACAACATTGCAATCAATAAAATCGTCAGTATCAATAATCGGTGCACTTTCGTACCTGTTTCAATTAGGATGTCGATTTTCACCATCCACATGGTGAATTCTATAATAATATGTGTCCAATATTAAACACAAAGGTTTATGCCGATTCAAACGATATTGGTTTCTCTTTAATAGCAATTTCTGCACTACAGTTTCTGTCCCTTCAATTTGGCAAAATATCCAAACATTATCGCACGAATTCAGCACCATCATAGGACAGTTTAATATCAGATATTGTATCTGCTAGGACGCATTCGCCCAATACAACAAGATGCAGATTATTGAGTTTTTACTTTTTACCCCGACGATGTCAGAAAATATATGATTGTTTTTTTTTATTTTGTTTCGTCAATATTACTCTGTCTTTTGCCGTTTCAAACCATGTTCTTTTGTATTGTGTTCCCCACAGAATCACGACTTTTTGACGTTGTGTTATCGTTTCCAGGGGAGAGTTTATTCGAAAAATATTTTATTAACGGGAAATATATACAGTCTATAGTCTATTCGAACAAAAATGGTGACAAAAACGATTGAATATTTTTTGTGCTCATACGAAAGTCTAATTGTGTTAAAATGTGATTGATTCTATCAATTATTATTGCGAAAATTTCGTTCTTTTTATCTTATTACCTTGTCCCGTAATTATTAGACTTTATAAAGTTTCAAGATAGGTATTTATTTAAAAATTCAAACATTCTTACAAACGAACTCAAATGTTTTATTACTAGTAGACGTTGTATATATTATGGAACTGCACGTAGTAGACCTAAACCGTCATAAATGTTTATTGCTGGAACCTAAATGCTGCTATTCTGTACCAACAATCTTCATTGGTATATATGAAATGGTATACATGGAAATCATCTGCTGGTGTCTCAGTTACGTTATGTACTAGAAGTATTTTTTTTAAAAACATCTAGCATCTTACTTCAAAAAATGGTTATAAATAGATTATTGTTTGATATGACTAATTTCAGATTTTTAAGCAGGATAAAACAAGAAATGTGATGAATAAAAAAGTACAGATCGAACGAAATGCTTCCTTCTTGTAATTCACCGGTCTCAACAAAACTATGAAATAAAGATAGGATTAATGAAAAATCCATGTCAAAAAATACGGGTTGAAGATGAAAAGAGGATAAGATAATGTAAAAAATAATTTAATTGAATGAGATAACTTTGATTATGGTAACCGTCAAATTCCCAGTAAAGAATAGGCTTCCCTCTTTTTTCTGTATATTTTCAAATGTCCTGTGATTAGCAGGTATTTGTAAAATGACCCGTTTTAAGACATCTAACATTTTCATTTCAGCTCAGAGGTGTGAAACTCATCCTTAATGTCTGAAATTTTGTTGGCGCCGAGAGGATGACGCGCATGTTTATAACGAACAGTTGGTCTGTTGGCCATGGAGATTAAGCCATCCATGAACCACGAAGATCAGATTTAAAGCTCTATACGTCGTTTTAGTAATTAAGTTGCATGAAAAAAAGTAAGAATTTGGTGATCGTAAAACACTTGTGTAGAAACTCTAGAATTCGATATCACTTATCTACTCCATATATGCTTGCTTTTTTACATTTTGTACATTTTGCATTTTAAACTTTTTACATTTTTCTCATTTTTACATTTTTTTGCACTTTAAACATTTTATACATTTTTATAATTTTTAACATTTATTTGCATTTTTTACACTTTTTTTACACTTTTACATTTTAACATTTTACACATTTTTACATTTTCATATTTTTTTACATTTATATGTGTTTTATCATTTTAAGTCTCAAATTTATGCTTATTAGATTGGTAAAAAGGGGATCTTAATTGGTTTGTTCATTGTTGTCTTTTAATGTCTATACTAATTGTTTCAACTGTCTGATCCTTACTGAATAAATAAAATAAAATAAAATATATAAGAATTTAATGAGATGGGAGATGATAAAAACTTATGCTAAGCTTACGTGTTGTTTAACGATGTATTCGTACGTTTTTAGTTTATATTCCAAAGTTTTTCTTTCGCGGCAGTTGTATCTTATCCAAACGAGTGGTGTGTTCATAAATAAAATTTATATGCACGTTATTGGAGAACATTTAACGTAATTTTATATCCGAAAAACGGATTGTCCGTTGGGGCGTAAACCGTTATTGCCATACACAAGGATGGGTATTGAAAATTGAATCGTTATAGAGGTATAATATTATTATGAAGTTTTATTATCGTACTGCTGTACAGTAGGCAGAATGCAATTTCAAAACTGCTTCAGGCAAAAGCAAGTAAAATGTTAATATAATAATAATAATAAATTTATATTATATTTACCTAAGGGTGGTGATTCTCCCTGAAGCTTAATCCAGCCGTTAATTTATATTCAAAATTTATCACGAAAGCCTTCGATTAAAAGTTTTATATCCATAATATTATTTAATTTGGATTGGATAGCTACACGCAACATATTCTATGTTCATTGCAAGCAGTTACTTGGTCTACAGTTTGCTCTAGTATTGTTGGAGATGATTCGATGATGTAAATAGACAGAGTTACCATAAGTATGTTTTTTCCTTTTGTGTATTTTCATTTAAAAATAAACGAAAAATGCTGTTTGAAAACTGCTAAAAAATATTTTTAGTTTCATAGAAATAAAATTTAAATAAGTCAATAAATTTTAATATTTATTATTGAATGGCAAACGAGTACGTACGTCAGACAAAGAGTGATCAAATTATTTGTGTGGTCAGTTCCATTTTATGGTCTCGAGGCATGAACCCTCAAGGTTAATGCCATTAACCGCTTGGAAGTGTTGAAATATGGATCCACCGAAGGATGTTGAAAATATCCTGAACTGAAATGACAAGTAGTGTATCAGTTCTGGATATTCTCAATATCTAGTAAATAATATTGGAATATTGCATAGAACAAATGCGATGAGAATTGTTCACAATAACCAAGATTCCTGAAACTTTTGGTCACATAATGAGAGGTTAAAAAAATAACTGGTCATAACTGGTCATAATAGGGAAGATTAAGGGCCGCAGAGGGGTTGGAAGAAAACAGCTTTCCTGGCTTCGGAAAATCTGAGAGTGGACCGGAATTAGAGGTGTGGAGGAGCTGTTTCATGCTGCCCAGGACAGACAAAGTTTCTCCCAGGTGATCGTCAACGCCGGAGAACCCAACAAGGCACGTAAATAAGAAGAAACTATGTGTAAAGCATCTATATCTCTTTACCTCTTTTTATTGGTTTGCAAAATTATGTCACTTAATTACAAGATCATATTTTGTTAACAAATTGAGGCAATCGTTAGCCTGATGATAGATCCTTGGGCTCTCAATCGATATATCTAAGGTTCGAGTCCATATGCTATTTACCTATTTCAACTTTACGATATAATCGTGTTGTTTACCGTGAGATTGTATGAGGTATATTTGGGTTTTTTTGAAGTCCAGATCATCTTTAAAAAAATACTTTAAGTATATGGAAAAAGGAAAAATAATATACAAATGTAGTCTGCTGTTATCTTATTTTTCTCATTTTTTTTTATTTAAAAAAAAGATATATCTGGGCTTTGTTATAAACCCAAATATAACCTTATACACCTTTCACAGTAAGCTTAATGCTTTTGTCGTGAAAGGGGAGTTTTCCGGCACCTGTGATCGAACCGCGGACCCCTTGTTCACGAGGCCGAGACTCTACCTCCAGGCTACCGACAAACTCAAAAATAGTATTTACATACCTACTTACAAAATATACGAGGTCCTTAACTTTCAGATCCAAATTAATTCACGTTGTAATGGAAATAAGAGTAACATACCTGTTTTATATTGCAATTCAACTTGTAGAAGGTCACTCTCCAAAGACAAATATAATGAGACGGTTAAATCTTAAAGTAGTAATATTGTAAATGATGATAGTCGATTATTTGTGTTCGATTGTCTATTGTCTTATCGAACAAAGTTACCGAGGTACACAAAATGTTTCGAAAATGTCACAAACTTTGACGGAATCGCTTTGGGCATTCTCTGGCATTATTGTAAATACTTTTGCGAAGGTATTATTATTAGAATTTATTCATTCAATAAAATAGTCTTACACCGTAAATCAATTTTTTTATTGCCTTTACCTGACATCTTGAAATGAGAGGTGCACTCATAATACGAGTATAGAAGAAAAAAATAATGAACTATAATTTTATTTTTGTTTATTCTATTCTAAAGAAAAGGACAACAATTTTGAGAAACTGTTAACACAAGAATAAACGTGAAAAATTAAAAAGACTTAAAATAATAATAATCATTAATATCTTAATTTTTATGAAGCAACGAGAAACACTGCCCTGGATACCTTATTTCTGAGGATATAAAGCGCTTACTGTTTTATAATAAGGATTGTTTTTGTTTCTGACTATATTCAAAATTTGGTAACTTTCACTATCAAAATATGTAAAATATTCCTTAATTTAAACTGAGAATAAACAAAAAAAAATACGTTGATATTGATGGTGATATTTTTAAATACCTATACTCAATTAATAATTTTAGCTAATTCATTATAAATGTTGTCTAATAAATTCTGAGATTCATTAAATCCATGATTCCACCACGCAGGTAAACGATGATCAGTTACACGTGGCGCTACTTAGAGTTTGAGAGGAATCATTGAAACCTTTGTAGAGTAAAGGTATTATAAGGTATCTTCCTTCTTACAATTAATAATAGATACCAGCTATTTAAGTCAACATTTTTGATGAACAAGGAATTATAATAATGAAGTTGAAAAGCGTGTAACGAATAAAATATTAATTGATTTCACCATTCAAATATTATTTTTATTAATTCAAATTTCTAATTGATGGTTGGTTCTTGGTGTAAATTATTGAAACGTGGTGTTTTTACGCAATTCGTTAACTTCTTACTTTTTCAAGATCGATCAACGTAGAAATAGACTGAAGAAAACTTTTTTTAGTAGTAGATGATGGTGATCTGATAAAAAAAAAATTATACATTATTGGCTACTAGATACACCATATTTTTTTCAGAGATATTTACTAAACGAATTTGCTTGAATTACTTAAAATATAAAACATTAAACAAACTGAGCTATCTAATTTATTTATTTATTTATTAATCAGAGACACAAACAGAAAGTTGACAAAATACACACAAAAAAATAAAAACAACATACATTGATTCGGCCAGGCCAACCCCCCAATTACCTAAGTGTGTCTACAGCATACACATATTAATGTAAATAAAAGAATGATAGAAAAAAAAAATCAAACAAAAGCAGATCACAATCACCGCAGGCCCAGTACAAACCGAACCTGCACCAAACAAGCACCGATCAAAAAATACAAAAAATGTCAATCTACAAAGATACCAAAGTTGGAGGCAACTCTCCTTCTGAACACCGTCAGTGAATGACAAAAGACATCCGCACCATCCACGCAAGGTGAGCATAAAACATTATATAATCTACACATTCTGCTGATTGGACTATTTTGACTGGCATTGTTATTATGTCTGTCCATTAAGAAAGTTCTTAGGTTACGTAGGCGGGGATTTGCTGCATAAAAATTCAATGAACTGACCGACACAGTATCTACATTACCATTGATCATTTTATGAAGCATAGTGAGATCCGCAAGTATTCTCCTGTCCCTCAGTTTATCCATCTTAAAAAAGGAAAGACGATCCTCGTAACTTTTCAAAAATCTGCCCTGTCCAGCCCTATATGACAAACATCTCGTGAAACGTAATGAGAGTATTATACAATCAATCACATATATTATTTGATATTTACTTAGTAAAATTTTCTTAAATATAAATCTACTCAATTTCAAAGCAATCGAGTGACTGTTTAATCAAAAACGCCAAATAAAATAAGTAAATTTTTATAGGTTCGTGATAAAATTAGTAATATTGCACATTATAAGCATATGAATAACATAAATTACATAATCAAATATTAAAAGTTCAGAATTCTATATACCTACCAAATGAAATATTAAACTAGTACCTACCTAATTCATGTCTTTATACATATCTGCATTTATACATAAACAAAATCACGATGACCCATCAATGGGCTATTTATTATACGTACCTACATTATCGCCTACCTCAATATTGTCCTGGAAGCATTGGGTACATACCTATACATAGGTAGTTGGTTCCGTTTGTTTTCAAAGCCATCGATAAATAATCACAAAGTACTACTACATAGTATGTTTTTCACTCTTGTTTCATGAAAAATCAATGATCGGAGAATTTCAACACCGAAAACTTTTTACCTACACTACTCCAACTTGCTTCCATTAGTCGGTGCCAACAGGGTCGAACCTCTTCCTGCTTGGGGTTTGGACAATGGCGAAATTTCTATTTGGTCACCTCTCTTTGAATTAATGTATTTTGTGACGCTCAATATAACGAGCCAAACACGTAAATAAACCGATTCAGGTTTACTAAAAAAATCGTTGTAGATAAATTCAAAATTATTTCTGCAATCTACCTACATTCTTTTTTACACATCAACTTTCTTCTTGGAAGCACAGTAAAAATTAATCTCCTTAAATTTGAGCGATTCTTTGCCAAATGATTATTATTATTTTTACCAATATTTCAAATACAAATATAAATTTTAATCATATTCAATAAATTTAAAAATTCATATAAGTATAAGTTACGATGATTTATACATGTGGAATGAATGAATGAGGAAAGGATGACAAAAAGGATATATTTTTCTGAAAGAAGGTGACTTGATCACGTGAATCAAATTCTCAAGGACCACCATGTATTGAGTAAGAGAAATCGACACGCGTGTCTGGGAATTTGTTTGAATGTAGAAGATGCGAAAGAAGTATGTGGGGATAGATTTATATGGCGTTCCGTTCTCTCTGCCTACCTCGCTTTGGACACGGCGTGAAGGTATAGATTGCATAGTATAGTATACACTAACATACAAATTCTTACACTAACAATGAGTTTCATTGCATTGCTCCTTCTCTTCTTTTTTGGGCAATTATTGATCCTGTAATACCTCCTGGTGATATCTGCCTTCTTTGTTTTTCTTCGCCATGTCCTGCGTTACCATTTTTAGCCACCTACGTTTGGGCGTTCCTATGGGCCTTCTAACTGAAGCATCAATTTGTTGGGCTTTATTGCGTACCTACGGTTATATCATTTCATTGTTCCATATTCATAATATAATATTAACCTACTTTATCATCGCGCAGAAAGTCGTATTGAGAGTATGTATGTACATACATTGAGTAATTTGTGAGTGTTTACGTTGAATTAAAGTTGGTCTGATCATTTCACAATTAAATCACGTTATGTTAGAAAATAGAAGAGCGCTCCTTGCGTGAACACATATTATGGCAACGGACATCATTCTTACAAACAGTTATAGAAATGACTATATTCGTTGTAATGTTAAACTTGAACTAGGCTAACTAGGTTCATATATTAAGATAGGTGAGTACGTGTATGATTTTTTGACGAGATTTTTTAAATATTTTTTCAAACCAACCGATTCCTTTCAATATCGGATAGAACTGATGTTATTGAGTGCCAGAACTGTAGGTGCTTTTCCGTCAGTGCAGAGGCGATATTGATTCTAAGAGATTTTACCAATATATTATTATTATCTAACAAATACATACCTACATATAGACAGGTAGACACATACACAAACACACCTAAAACGACTCTGCTAAGCTTATAATATATCCATGGCAAAAACACAATTTTCGTCAAACAACGAAACCAACTCATTGTTTGCGCGACCAAAAGGTGTGTTTTGTATGTATTGCGGTGAAAACGAAATGAAAAAAGTGTACCTATATCTAAAGGTGTATTATTGTGATTTATTGTTTGACAATGCTTTATGAATGCTCAATACATTAATCAAGTAAAAACAAAACAATGGAAATTTTTCTATTAACTTTTGTTTTAATCTACCTGATGATGTCTTTCATTTTGAACTGACCTATTGATTTATTTTGTTTTTTCTTTATTATTATTATTCGATTGAGATATTATATTCGATCATATTTAGACTCATTCAATTTCCGCATTAACTCGAAACTTTGTGTCTTTTTTTAATATATGATATTACAATGACGGTTTTATTTTAAGATAAGCCATTAACATTTTGTATGTTAAGGAACGATATGGAACCACGTATTTTTTTTTGAACCAAAATTAATTTAATGATACGAAGAGGATGACTTGTATGTTTCTTAAATGCAGCTAGTTACCTGGTCACCCCACTTTTGTGAAATAAACATAATATATAAATACAGGAAATAATATAATATCAAACAGTATGAAACATTTAGAAAGCTCCAATTATTTATAATAAATAATTTAGTACTCGTACACAGTGTTTTTGTTCGTATAAGTTTTAAAATAGCACATTCTTCAGTAAATTGGATTTAAGGTATAAGGTTAAAAATGTTTCGCGGAGCATCAGGCAACAAATTGATCTTTTACGTTAATTTTCGAGTGTCCTGCAAAAGGCTGGTGTTGGAAAAATAAAATTTTACATAGGTACTTAATTCACCAATGAGGTTCGTCGCCCATACTGAATGTTTTATTTTTTGTTGGCTCAGAGAAGAAAGCTTACATATTTACCACATGCAGCTGATCTGCTGGCTATCCCACGTGTAGGAAAAACCGTTTTGGTTTAGTATAAAATATAAGATTGATGATAGCTGTTCTTTACATTAACAATAATTATGTGTTTAGCGTTACGTGACACTTGATCCATTCTACCTAGCCTGCAAGGGAAGTGATGAAATAGCATAAATTATGTATATATGTATATAATTATGTGAATATATACGCAAACTTCAGATATAACTCATTTCACATCTTTAGTACTGAAAAAAGTTATGATACAGTAATATGTTGGAAGATTTGTCTTATAAAAGTACGAAATATTTCAAAAACTATTCAACAACACATATACCTACAATATGTGAGCAAGTGGAAAAACACAACATTATTGTAAAAGGAAATACATTATTACATAAAATATTTCATCTATTATAGATTTTAACAGCCATTATTTCAAAATCCAGCTGTGAAAAATGTATTTTGCCAAAAACACATCTAACCAAAGTGTAATAACAATACTCTATACAAAAGACATACGAACAATGTTACTTTGTACATCAAGTGAAGTAACAACCTATTTTAAGGGACTAATAACACATCGCTATCCGCACATATTCATGGAGATTTTCTGTACAAAATAACAATAGAAAAAAATATTTGTAGATGCTGTCTACCATTTGCGAGGTTTCCAATACCATTTTCAAATTCACATTTAAAAACCATCATACTGCTTCTTATTCGTGGTAGGCAAAATGGATCAAGTGCCACCTATTTCTGCCTTTGCATACTCACTCAATACCTCATCAATACTTCCCCATTCAATAATATGATGTGTCTAGGTTACTAGTGTTTTATTTAGAATATGATCCATTTTTGTTTTCCATGGCCAGTGTTCTCGAACCTACCGATTTTTCGGTATTTATAACGAAATGGGCCGCGTCCTACCGAAATGCCCTAGAAATCTACCGATTTTTACCATTTGTCGGCTGGTAAGTAGGTATAATCGGTAGATAAGTACCAGGTATTCAGTAAAAGTACCGGATACTTATGGATTCGAGCAAATATTCTTTAAGAAAACCGAGGAGTTTTTGAAATATTCCAAATTCCTATACCATTTTGAAAATTTGGCGACGGGGGGGTAGAAATTTTTTTGAAATGAAAAGTATCCGATATTGACCATCGTCGGTACAAATACCCGGTAATTCGGCGACGGGGGGGTAGAAATTTTCGTAAAAAGAAAAGTATGCGATATTGACCATCGTCGGTACAAATACCCCATATACCGATTTTGGGTACAAAATATACCTTTTATACCGATTTTAGCGGCTAGTTCTACCGATATTGGACAATTTCCAGCTTTACAACCCTTAAAAATATTTTTAAATACAAGCATAATACTAAGAAATGGATAATAATGAAAATTCTGAAACAACTACAACACTTCTATTACATATTTCATTGTTCTCTGTAGTATTTTGTGCAGATTGTAGTGGAAATAACAAAACACTGGAAGTTTTCCAAAATATTTATTGTCTTGGCTCCAATTTTGGTCGCGGGCCGTTTGTTGTAATAACCTGAAATATTGGATGATTTGATCAAAGTTCAGAATGGATGCAACATGAATTCAGTGTGACGTGTAAATATGTTACAACAGTTGACAGATAAAAAAATATTGAAAAGAATTAGAATAAAACTTTTTTTAAGAGTTGAGTGATCTGTATGATTCCATTCTATAATAAAAACACTGTTTTATTGGGGGCATGCCTAGATTAAAATATATCTCTTAACTATTTTACATGCCTAAGTTTTTTCGATTTATTAGCACGTATTCAATATATATGTATGCCTTATTTTTGTGGCGTAGAGAGGATGATTTATCTTATACTGCATTCATTGCATACAATCAAATCGTTTAGTATCGTATAATTTAAATAGAATAATGAAAATGAGCATGAATATTTGTCAAATATAACGGAATCCCTGTTATTATTTGACTATGTTTGATTTTTTTTGGATGACGTAAGGAAGATGGCAGAAAGTCCACATCTGAAGATAGTGGAAGATCATGCGAGAAGTCATATCCAAAGATGTACACAAAACAGCTGAAGAAGAAGAAAATTTCATTTTCAAATTTATCAGGTGTGTGTTTGTACAAAACAAAAGAGAAAATTATATTTTTATATAAACTTTTCTACTTATGTAGGAATCTACAGTATTTCTCACACAAACTGTTTAACATTTGATACGGAAATAAAATTATTATACAGGAAGTAGAGAAGTTTATTCCAAACTATATTAAAACAATACACGTAAGTAAAATTCTCAAGGCGCAAGGTTTTATAATATTGTTATAGATTATACATACCTATCTAGTAACATTCTTACTTTGTTATGAGATATGCGGTTAAAGCTGTGAATAAAATCGTCGTGAATAGTTATTCGTTAGATATCGCAATCTAGTGACTAACTCGCCCTCTGTAGATTTCATCATATAACTGATAATTTTAAGATACTTTATATGGATTGTTTTGAAACCAATCTACAGTGACGAATAAAACAAATAAATAGCCTTGTAAAATATTCTTTATAACTTTATTCCTTATTCTTTATACCTTATAATTTTTGAATCCATCATGGGGTGTTCAAAGTTGAAAAGGCTATCTTTTCCTTTTTGGAACAATTATGTCGAACTTTCACAGTAATTCTTCAAAAATGAATAAACAGGTTAAGTATATATGTCAAGAAAATGGCAGGTATTGGTATAAAATTTAAGGGGATTTGTCACGAATATTTAATTATTGAAATGAAGTATGCCAACTAAAATGCTGATGACGAAAATCTGCTATCCTAATTTTAAGAGAAGTCATGTTAGTTTGTTAAGATAAATTTAAAAGTTTTGATTCAAATTATCAGGACAAGCATAGAATGAAATGTAAAAAAGAAAATACCGAATACAATCATAGCTCTCTAATATCAACTTTCTTTGAATAATGCAATAAATATAACAATTGAATGAAATAAAACTGAAGACCCAGAGTTCGTTATAATCTTTACGTGTTGGCTGTTAGTTTAGAACAGCACTAGTGATGCTTACAATAGTAAGATGCATAAACTCAAGTTTGTATAAACATAATAGTTAGTAGTAGTGTTAGTAGTGGAATAAGTTTCCCAACAATAATAAAGTCAGACTTTATATACACCATTGTATTATTATACTTAATATGACAGGTAGTAAGATACCTACTATGTAGTACTATTAGTATTCAGTCTTCTCTCCTGGCATTGTATGAACTCCTGTTAGTTTCGTTCTACTAACTGTTGCTCTTAAGAACAGTTTTCAAAGTGTTAAAATTGTATTGTTTTATTTTATTTTTACCTATCTTTACCATCAGAACAAATCCTACACGTAAATTAGCCAGCGGACTAATCGCATGCAATAAAGGCACAAGTCTTCATTTCTATCATAATTCAAGATGGTGATATGTCTTATTGTCGAATCAAAGATGTTAAATGTCTTATTCGTTATATTTTACGGATATTTGCCTTGAACAGGGCGCTCGAAAGCTTGGAGAAAGGAGTGGGAGGTCTAGTCTTTGCCGAGACGAGCACAGTCATTTTTTTACTGCGAAGACTCTATGAAATACATTTATTTCAGCAATGGTGGTGGCACTTATCTTGAATTTCTTATACATATTTTAAAACATAAAAAAGTACTTGGAGGCATAAAAATTACTACGCATATTAACGTTAATTAGGTACCTACATGCAATTATTTTAGGGTAAACCACATATTATTAATATTCGAGATTCATTGGGTGAACTCTTGTTTCTTTCTCACAAATTTTTCAATGACATGGACTTTTTTTTCAGCAAACTGATATTTTGGCAATGATATCAGGGATGATTAATAAGCGTAACTAATTAACGTTCACTCACCTGGGTTAGCTAATGTCCACAATGTCGTGTCTACGAGATGAATTAAAAGCAATTTTAAATGTAAAAGTAAAGGAGTCTTCATATGTCATAGATGCTTATAGATATTTGTCTTGTAGAACAAACTTTTATGAAATAATTTAATTGTATGAAACGTTCTTCCTATGTGCACGTATCAAAAGTTAGTCCATATTATTGAATGAACAATGCGATGTATGCAAGTGTTTTACCTTCGTACAATATGCAATATTTGATAACATTGTTATAAGATTCAAATATAAAGTGTTTACTCATCGATTTGTTTTTTCTTGATTTCAACTCCCATACAAACTAATTTTCCCTTTTTTCATTACAGATAACATGATATTTTAAAATGTTATTATTTCAAAAATAAACACTTTTTCATCTTGATTTCGGTGATGAGGTTTGCCACACACCACATAAATATCACTATTCAACTGGCATGGAGAGGACCGCTTACGTGTTTATTACATGTAGCTGGTTGGCTGGCTACCCCACCTGTCGGATATGCCGACAGTAATAGCACAGTAATAGTACAGATTTAACTTTTGGGACCCACACACATAATTTATTTTAGATTCACATATTTTTTTTTAAATATTCCTCTGCAGATATTAGAGGAACCAACCGTTTTAATGAAATGATACTAGCTTTCAAAAGCTAGCTTCAAATATGTGACCCGTTCATTGGGTAACTATTATTATTTTTTACACAGTAAAACGTATTTGTAATAAAAACACAAATAGCTAAATTAAAGAACATGTTTTCAGCAAACGCCATTAAACGCACGGGCATAAAATTTATGGATTTAATTTCCTTCCATACTTTCAACTCGCATCTAAAGTCCATTTCGATTTCTGCATTTGACTTCCGACTAAATAGGGGTCATATTTCAATACATACACGTATATGTGGTAATATTTTTAGGTATTAATAAAATAAATTCATATAAAAGAATTCACGATACTGTGATTAAAAAAATCTACGAATATAAAACGTATTGGTTAAAAAGGAATGATCATTATATGCTTAGTATTTTTTAATAATTTTTTTATTCAGAAGTTGCCACTTAAACTACGAAAAAATACCTTCTTAATACACAGTTTAATGGCCTAAAGTTATTTAGTGTCTTATCCCTTTGTTTATGGAGAAAAACTTCAAAAAATATTTCTAATACAAAGTGAGCTCGTCGGTAGCCTGGAGGTAGAGCCTCGGCCTCGTCAACAGGGGGTAAATGGTTCGATCCCAGGTGTCAGGAAACTCCCCTTTCACGACACAAGCCTTTAGCTTACTGTGTACTAGTTTTCGAGTGTCCTGTAAAAGGCAAGTGTTACATTAAAAAAATACATACTTAATTGCACATGGCGGAGGATCGCTCAAGTTGGAGACAGATGGTCTACAGAACGAAGCATGAAGGTCACGATCCTCACGATTGAGGGAACGACGGAGATGAGATGATGATGATGAATTCAGTAATGATGTTCGCCATCCATCCTGAATGTCCTAACTTTTTATTGACACAAAAAGAACAACTTGCATGTTTCTTACATGCAGCTGGTCTGCTGGCTACCCCATATGTGGGATATGCCGTGATGGTTTAGTAGTATCCCGTGGAGCACCCGGTAAAGAATTGGTCTCCCACTCTTCCGCGTAAGTTTTCGAGTGTCCTGTAAAAGGCAGGTGTTCGAAAAAAATAAGACATTTTACATCTTAAATTCAGCGATGAGGCTTGCCACCCATCCTGAATGTCTTGATTTTATATTGGCACGACGAGGACAGTTTGCATGTTTCTATCATGCAGCTGATCTGCTGGCTACCCCACTTGTGGGATATGCCGTGATGGTATAGTAGTAGTAGTAGTAGGTTTAGTAGTATTTGCACTCTATTGAACAAACTTGTATACTTAAATATATTGAGAATGTTAATTTTAATACCTATTTGTATCATAATTGATAGGTAGTTAGTTTGAGGGTATTTTCTATTCATTTATATTGAAGGGTGAGATCTCTAAGGTAAAGACTCTATATAGATATCTATTTGTGACTAGATGACTTACAAAACAATAACCATAAACAATAAGTATCTAATAATTTAAAGCATAAGTTATTTCTAGTACCTACCTATAAATATCTTTATCTATGCAACACCCTATAATGAATGATAACAAGTTTATTAGTTTCTATACAGAAGACTGATACTTCCTTAGGAGGTAATATAGTAGCATGGTCTTACGATTTGCATTGAGAGGTGTACATGACAAAGGAACACACCTATCTAGTGTCCCTCATTCTGTCTATCCCATTAGAGATAACCACGAATCACATTAGGGTTTTTTGTTTCAATCAATTTGATTTTTTTGCGCCTGCATGACTTCCGCCATGTAACATTTGTCCGCCTACTTTAATCTTCAATTTACATAATGGGGTATTTAAGTATACATATATTCAAACAAATTTCTATGATGTGAATTGTGTACGTGCAGTATCCTTTAAATTTTTAATTTTATATTATTGGAAGTTATGATATACCTATCACTAGAATTTATTTATTTTTATATCTTATTTTTATTGTCATGGAGAAGATGAATTTCTTGTCCATTACATGCAGCATTTTAGTAGCTATTCTATTTGTGTGAAGGTCCGTTTTTGTTATAGATAAATAAATAGAACTTTTTATTTTTGGGTTTCTTGTAACTAATTTAATCGTTCTCAAGTTTTCACTCACACCAAAAGATCGTCATGAAAACGTAAAAGAAAATCGCGAGAAAATGGATTAAATAAATATTTATGATATTAAATCGATTTTTTTTGCGCCTAACAAAATAAAAACTTAATATTTATCATTTAAAAACAGTTGAGCGTGTACATTAAACACACAATATTAATTCTAAGTATATTCGGCTCAAATTATTTTGCCGGATTTAAGTACTCGTGCGTTCCTTTATTACGGTTTCCTGATTTCTCCCTCTTACAATGTTTCTCATGCTAATATCTTCTCCCATGAGGGTTTCATTCTTACGCATGATAATATCAACATTCCCATCTCTCCTGCTACTCAATGTCATCCCTGCGAGGATACACAGAGAGAGATTATAATAATAACAGTACGACACCGTGATTAGTTTACTCAAGAGAAACTTCAAACTGTGATATTATCTCTAAGCGCGATGACGGAAATTAAAAGTAGTACCCATACAAATTTGAATATATATATATATATATATATATATATATATATAGTGAAACATGTCTAACAAATTACAAATAATAAAATGTTTTTCTTCTACTTAGCCTACTTGCTTCCACTTCTGGATGAAAATTTTCTACATTGGATACTCTAACCACGTTGTCCAATTTTTAGGCGTCTGTCCAATTTACTAAAGTCATATTTCTTCAGACCGATCTCCCATCTGTATGGTGGCGTTCTCTTGCTTTGGATATAATTTCGTGTACTTATTTTTATGGCTGACTATTATTCTCATCCCTTCCTGAAATAAAGAAAAAAAAACGTTAGAAAACAAATTTGAAGATCTACATTTCAGTTAATTTCTTTAAATAAATGTTTTAGCTACATAAAACATTCTATCCTAACCATCACTTTCTGACAGCTTTTGATTAGCCTTATTATTTGACTTCAAGTCCCTATCTAGTGTATCTCAGCAGACCTCACATCAACGACCCTCGACTCCCTCACTTGATTTTCCTTGAGATAAATACCACACACTACCTACTACTTCCTTACTGTAATAGGATACGTAACCAGGAGACAAGACTGGAATGTAAAATACTCTTGTTTTGTATAAAGATTCAGGAATTTGTATGTATACATTTTATACATGCAAATTACTGTTTTTTTTTATTGAACACTTTATTTTATTCTATTTTATTCAATATATTATTTTTTATGACACCTGATTTATATACATATTTATAAAATGCAGTTACCGTCGGCTACGGAACAAAAAAGAATTAATTTCAACAATTAGATAAAATTTGAAGAAGAAGACTAAAAAAGTTCATATTCTCTAAAACTACGCTAATCTGTCGAAGTGGAACCGTATTTTGCATATAAAAATCTCGGCTATTTAAAATAAAACAGATTATTGAAAATTCAAATAAAAAACTAAGTATTGATTAATGGGCAAATTATCTGAAATAAACTGATAAAAGACAGCTTATCTTCAATTAAATATAAATATGTATGTGTTGATGGACTTGGTTTAGTAACTCACTATTCCCATAGTTCCAGCAAATGGTCAAAGACTGTAAAAACAGTCCCTGTTTTATTAATGCAATAATTTTCAATCCAGCGGAAAGAGAGAGAAGGCATGTGTATGGAGGTATGTATACATATTTCTTTAATGAAAAGTAAATGCTGGTAATATAATGTCATTTAATATTAAATGTATTTCTGTAGGCGAAAGAAAGAAGAAGATGAGGCGACTCACACCCAAATCAAATTTGATGCATTAATCACCAAGTATTGGTAAATATAGTGCATGAGTCTATATTTTGCACATTAAACACCACATTTTAATGTTAAACAAAGTTCATATTGAACCGCATTGTAAAATCACTCAGATTTTGTTTTAAATATGCTGTGTATCTTGATTTATACCCTTTTTCTTTTGCACAAATATTTATTTTATAAGCCCTTACATTAAAAAAAAACATTGTTATAAAACTATGATGGATTCGTCTATGTAAAAGTTACACAAATTTTACGCGATAATAATTTCAATACACCATTATTAAGTATAGCTTTTAAGGTACCAATCTAATGTATGGTTTCATAACACCCTTTTACACAGTACATTAAATAATGCAAATATTTACATAATATACCTACACTTTATCTATGGTGTTTGTCTACTACAAAGACTGAAAACTACTTACTATAAACTTGTCACACAATCTGAATGGAATTAGTATGAAGTTAAGTTAGTACTTACAGTACGTACCATTAAGTAAGTTTGACAAACTAACCAAGACGGATTGCATCTTCTCTTCAAACACGAATAGTACGTACAAAATGTAAATAGGTTTACGGAGGTTGCACATATTTACATTACCATTTATTTACGTATCTATATGTATGTAACTCAATGTATAAAATGATATACGACTGATCAAATCAAGCAGGTTCTAACCCTGTAAATTTGAATTGCAAAACGCCTGGCTGAAGACAGAAGATGGTGCAAGGTTGTACATATAGGGCTATCCGAAGATCACGACTTCCAAAAATGGGAAAACGACTAAAGAGAGAGAGAGAGAGAGAGATGGGGGGGGAGAAAAAAAAGAGTGTGGAACTCAAATTGAAGCGCGAAAATATGTTTTTATAAAACTACATTATGAACAGTTTTTTTTAACAATTTATTTATTGAGGAGAGTAATCGTGTGTTTTCTGTAAAATATAATTATGAATTTACATTACGTTATATAAAAGTAAATATAATTCTTTGTTTAGGTAAAAGATTGATTTGATGTGTCAAAAATATAGCATATAACATGCTCGCTGTACTTACTGTAAAAAATAATTTTGTGAATTGCAAGCTCAGAATATTCAATGTGAGTGTCAATAATTTCTTGTAGTTAAATATCTGATGAATAGTTGAACTTATATGTGCTTTTAAATTGTAGATAATTAAGATGCCCAAATATTTTCATTATTTTTATTGTAAATAAAATAATAAAAACTGGTATTATTATGTACATACACCATGTCTTACAAATTTAGAAGTTTTCTTTAATAGAAGACCTACACATGAAAATAAGTCATTTTATAATTACCTAAGAAAAATGTTATTCTTAGTCATACAAATAAAGACAAAAAGTCTAATTTATAGTCTGAAACATATTTCATGAACAACATTATTGATTAAAAGCAATTGGAAACAAAACGAAAAATATACCTAATATCTTTTCAAATCTACCATCTCATTCTAACTTATAATATAAGGTTTAATGTTTTTCTGTACAATTGATAAAGGAACGAAAGAGATGAATAATATCCTGTAAATAATAGAACATCTCCGAAGTATATTGACATTATTTCAGGCAATTCAAAATCCATCAACGTTAATTTGAAAATTAGAACGCACCATGGATATATTAAAATAAATAGGATTGTGCAAGAACACTATTAAATAATTATGCATGCTATCGTACAATAAATCAACTGACGTGGATTATTTATCGTTACACCTACGTGTAACGTGAATTTTGTGCGATTGCGAATTAATTGTAATTTATGTTAAACAATTTATTATTTTGTATAGGCACCTACAATAAAATAAATTTAATCGATTGATAAAACTATTGTGAACACTATCTTGTTCACCTCATTTAAATATATTTTACAATAACGATTCCTAAATTTAAAAAAAATGATAACGATATCCATTACTAGCGAAGAAATGTTTCATGTGCAAGTAACTTTGGCAACGCACCCAACTAAAACATTTTAAAATATTTAAAAAGTGACATCCAACTCGTTATGTCATATCCTTCCTTTTGTGAATAAATCCATGTATTGAATCGTTTGCATTGTCATCTATAGGTACCTACCTACATACACTTCAATATCACTTTATGAAATGGAATGTGCCATTTCAAAATTTAAATATATATAATGAATATGGATTACAGAATACCTATTAGTAAAAAAAATAGTCGTCCATCTGTTTTGAAAAATAAACTGGAATGATATCCATTACGCCCATTATGAATCAATTTAGAAGAAATGTACACATAGAAAATTTTCACACCTACCACGCCAATTTTATTACGTGATAAGTAGACAGGATTGAACACTCACTAACCTTTGCGCGCGCTTTTTGCTTTCATAAACTATTTTTTGCTATTAACAAAATGGTACCATTGTACCTCACAGAGCTTTGTCCCCTTGACTCGACCACTAGAAGACCTCTGCGCTCTATGGAACTGGCCGTGAATAGACTTACTGAACCCAATAGAGCCGGTAAGTCTAACTTCTACGAGAGGGCCTTTGGTGTTGTTGGACCAGTTATGTGGAAACGCCTACCGGAGCTGCTGAGAGATGGTCAGACGGTCACAAGCTTCAGAGGCAAATTAAAAACTGAACTCTTCACTGGCGCCCTTGAGACGGTCTAGAGACTGTAAAACGGCGTCATAAATAAAATAAAATCATCATCATCATCATCATAACATTCACACATTTCTTCTCAAGTATTTTCATATACAATATGTTGAACATGTGTCCAATTTCAAGAATTTGATCTACATGGTTTACAAAGCTTTTTGATTCCCTTACGTTCAGATTTCCAAACACTCTCTTTCAGACCTTTATTAATTGTATAAGTTTCTATGTCCTCATTCATTCTATTAATATTATTATTATTTTCTTGATCAATTTTTATAACAAAGTTTTGTTATAAACAAAGTTTATAACAAAAACCCAGATATATCTTTTAAAAAAAAAAAAAAAATGTTAATCGACCCTCCAATATTTATAAATGAAATTTCGTCTAAAGAAAACATTAGTATTAACTTAAAATATTACATAAATCTATAAAACAGTGCCTACTTGTGTATTGTGCTTTGTTCTTTTTGTTCTGTAACAGCAAAGCAAGTCATGTTAATGTTAAAGCAATAAATTCACATTTAAAAGAGCCACGCAAACGTTTAATAAAGATTGACAATATCTACAACACCGATACTAAACTGCATCTGTAAATGTCAAAATCAAAAGAAAACATTTGCACATAGGTACTTAAGTATTTTTGTGATGCTGAATAATTTTCATTGTGAATAAATTTGTGAATTGAAATTAAATCGCACCGTACGTACGTTTTGGGTTAGTTGGAAAATATCGCTTTCACGCGATAAACTCGCCCATTGTGCATGATAATTACCTATTGGTATTTATAATATTTTTGTATGTATGTTTTTTTAGCACAATAAAGTTTATTATTATTATTATTATTATTATTATCACGTAAAGTTTTAAACCCCTTTCTTCAAAAAATAGTTAAACAGAACTAATGTAATGTTTGGCAAAAACAGCCGTTATCTAATATATAAAATTCTCGTGTCACGGTGTTTGTTATAATACTCCTCCGAAATGGCTGGACCGATTTTGATGAAATTTTGTGTGCTTATCGGGTAAGTCTGCGAATCGGCCAACATTTATTTTTCATGCCTCTAAAAGTTAAGGGTGGTCCACCCCAATTTTTTATTTTATTTTTTGGTCCATTTTTTTATTTTAATTTTTTATGGTGAGGCATTAGAAAATACATACAGTCCTAAATTTTCACTCTTCTACCATCAAACCCTATTTTTAATTGCTATATTAGTAATCTAGAAATAATGTATATGGCAAAACAACGTTTGCCGGGTCAGCTAGTCTTTCTATATAATTAAATGCAATATTGTCCACTATAACTCACAAACAATCTGCTAATCACACAGCGTGTTTTAATATATGTTTTTTTAAATCTACCTGTATGATACGAGATTTTAAATTTTCAGCATTTTTTTTAATACGTTGGTATCTTTACAAAAATTCCAAGAATCGGTAATGCTCTCATCAATCGCTTGTTTTTACAATTTATTGTACAATCAATCTCGATATTTGCAAATATTACGCTAAGCGTCAATCACCATCAATAAGTTTTGTCAAACTTTGTTGAAGGTTAGTAAAACCTTTTTACTTGATAATACATAAAACCTCCGCAAGCTGGCAGAATATACGCACGTCACTTATCTCGCGTCATTTGTTCCGTCGCTTTGTGCGGTGGAAGGCTAAGGATTCAAATAATTCTCTATTTAATATATCCATGTTTTCAAAAAGGGATTTAACGTTGACACCGTCAATGCCATCGCATCGTGTAGTATGGTTTATACAACAGTTCAATATGCAACGTTATTTACTCCATTTGAGTAAAATATGGTTAGAAAAACTTTATGGGGTAAAATTTTTAAAAATACCACTCAATTTTGATGGTATAAAAAAAAACATTTAAGTCATATAAATGCAAAATGAATTATTTGAAAATGTAAAGAGTTTTAGAAACAAATATTACCTACAAATTTAATTGAAATAAGTATGTATGTTGATAATTTTTTCCATGAAATTGAGAAATTGATGTACGTACACGTTAACATAATGATTATTGATTTGTGCACAAAAAATCAAAGAAGTATTTAAGATATATTATAAAGTTGTAATTAAACGATAGACTTACCAACCGTATTTTTGATTTAATTTGATTAATGCACCGAAACAGTTGGAGGAAAAAAACAGCAAAGAGTAAAATAACTTAATCAGCTGAATACAAACATTGCAAGTCACTTAGAGTTTCTCTTACACGCAATCTTGAGATATTTCCAATGAGTTGATTAGGGATTTTTTACTTAGGTACTTCTATTTATTTTACCTTACCTATCCGTCTTTTCTCCTTGTTTATAGAATTGACTTTCCTTGTTTCTAATTTGTATTACTGATATCCTTCCAAAAGATCTTAATCTTATTCACGAGAAGGAACCTTCTTAGAATATACTTTTACATAAATAAAACCAAAGAATCGACGACAGAAATGTTAGGTTTTTTTTTTCTTTTTTTTTTTAAAGATATATCTGGGTTTTGTTATAAACCCAAATACAACCTTATACACCTTTCACACTAAGCTAAAAGCTTGTGCCGTGAAAGGGGAGTTTGCCGTCACCTGGGATCGAACCACGGACCCCTTGTTCTGGAGGCCGAGACTCTACCTCCAGGCTACCGACGAACTTAAGGTAAACAAAATTTATTTTAGTTTTGTGATAGATTTTGGTAACGAACATCTGAAATTATCAAATAGGCCAGCCCTAAAACTATTTGTTAGTTTTTAGGACACTTTGAATCTTCTGATCAAATATTATTTTATCAGTTGGATTTTATTTTGTGAATTTCATATCAAATGACACAATAAAAAATACATTTTTAAATTTTTCTCGCAGTTTATTTACCTGTATTTTTAATTGTATAAACATATTCCATTCAGTTTTAACGAATAATTTCAATATTTTGTTTTTATAAATTTTTATGTTAAACATTTCCTTTTAATCTTTTTAAGAACCTTTTGAAACAGAACAAATAATAAAGTGCCGTATTAAAATTTAAATAACACTATAAAAATTATATATCTAGATTAATATTGATGATAAATTTCTTTTATTATGCTGAATTAATTACTTGTTCGTTTCAACAATAACAACAGAAAATGTGAAAAAAACACGAAAAATATTTTAATTTTTATTTATTTATATTAAAAGATACAACAGCTTTAACAATGAATAATACAATAATATACATTTAATAAATTACATCGCCAATTAAAGTATCTAAACTATGAACAATGTAATACAAAGCACAATATATAAAAAATAATCATAGAAAGAAGAAGAGGAAGGAAGAAAGAAGGGAATACAAACTTATTCAATGTACAATGATGTAAACTTACTATATAGATAGGTATTATAAATATTAGTTGATTATCAGTAAATATGTAGATAAATAAAATAATTTTGAGTAAAAATAAAGGATAATTTTACCTTTACGTAAATCCTTCTTTGGTCATTTCGTGTCTTTTATTTTTTATTTATTCATCACCAATCAAAATGACGCAAAACAAGATAAAAAAATCTTATTATTCTCGCTAGATGTAAACACAAAGATCAGCTTTATTGAAAGAAGTAGATTGTAAGTCTAGACATTGAAGTATGTATAGACAAAAAATAAACAATATTCTATAATCCAAACACATATAGATACGTACATTATTGTGTAGCAGGATTATTTACCCAAGAAAAATGGCGTATATTTCAAAGAAATAACACTCATATTAATTTTATGAATATTTAATCTGCTTGGGTCGGTGTACTGTGTAGTTTTTTTTTGATCAAATACAGTTACATACATATAAAAATATTCTTAAAAGTTCATCAATTGTAAATAATGTCGAGATTTATTTTCATAAATATATAGCTATCACATAAAAGAAATCTTAAACGTATTCTAAAATCGACAAACTAAATGAGTAATTAGAGCTTATTAAAAAAAACATCTAAGTAAGTCTTCAAAAATTGTAATTCAAGGAGGTATTTTTAAAAAGTGTTATTATTTAATTCGTAAAACTGAAAGCTTATTGAAATAATCGTCTACGTTTGAATGTTTATTTTCTACGAAATTTCTGAAATGTGAAAATCAAAATAAAAGATATCCAAAAATTTACACGACAGCGCAAATCTTTGTTTTACAGATTGGAATGTTTTCAGGTCATACATGGCGAGGCAATTTGTATGTTAGTACTTGTGATCTCTGCGATGTGACGTGTATGGCGTAGAGACGTATAACAACGAGAGCGGCGTAGCATGCTACGACACCCATCACGTCTTTGTATTGTTTGTATATTAAAAGTCTAGAGCATCGCGTCGCGACGTGTACCATTACTACGATGAACATTATTCTAAAGTACTCTACGTGTATCTACCAAAACACTACGAATAGTTCTATGTGTGTGTTTATATAATAGATATATACTTAACGTGAATTTACAGGACATAACCGAGTGCTTTTTATGATGCATATAATTTTTTATAAATTGCGCTGAAAGTAAACAAGCATGAAACATAATTGAATTTTAAACCAAACATATTAAGATTAAAAGTATTTTTATTCGGAAGATTTGGTGGAGGTGATAATCCGGTTCACAAAAAATCAAATAGTTATAAAACACAGAGCTCAACTTCAGAATTCAACTCAAGCCAAATAAATAACGAGACGTAATAACTTCATATATTTTTTTTTCACAAGGCAACAATCAACTCTTTTGCTAGTAATTTCAGTAAAAAAGTGTTGATATTTAGGTGTTATCTTTACTCCTGAAAGATGGTTTTCAGTCAACTAAATAAATTATTTATTCCCATTTGATTGCCATTTTGATATTTTCTATTTATCCAATTTTTATTATAAACTCGTCTCTCAAAAAAGTAAACAGTCTTTAAAAATCCTAATTTTCGTATTATTTAATAATTCTATCATCTCAACAGACTTTATGTACGTCGTATGTGCTTAATAATTAAATAACATTCAGTCACCAACAACTATTTACACAAGAACAGTGGAAGGAGTAAAATTTATTTGCTTACAAGTTATTATGATAATGTTAGTTTGTACAAATATAATATATGTATACTCGTGTTGTGTACCACTGGTGTCCTTTCCATATAAGCACATATTCAAAGCATTGAAAATATAATTTTAAAGATTCACGGCTGGCGTAAATGTTTTCTTTCGCGAACTGAACAAGTGTTTTCTTATTTCTTACAAATAATGTCCACTCAACCTGGAAGAAGAAAACATTTCTACTCACTCTATGATAATTTTATCTGGAATCAAAATTATGACATTTATTCACGACTGTTCACTCTTTAATGTTCCTCTTGAGAACTTATGAAAAACTCCAACTTTTTCCATTAAGCCTGCTTTTCTATAGATCGACTCACCTCTTCATATGATATTGCAGACGCTTCGTTATCTCAGGAATGGTGTACTGTGAAAAAAATCGACCACTTTTTGAATGATTGGACAACATTGATATTGTTTACCAAAGTTATTTAATTTTACAATAATTTGAGGCATAACCATTAACAATAAATTCGCTTCAAATGTGAAATCAATTTCGTAGAAGTTGAAATCTTTCTTACTATTGGAGTTTTAGTCGAAAGAAAAAAGAAACGAAAATATGTTTACAAAATACAAAACATATTCATTATGATTTAAAAAGTTAGAGACAAAAAGGTTTTACTAGTTATCTTTCTATTTTTTTTTGTTTGTTTTGAAATGAATTTTCTTTGTTAATATAAAATATTTTATTGAATTATAAAACTCACCAGTGAATGTTTCAGAAAAATATATGTTTGTAGATAGATATAGACTCACAACAGGTCAAATTCTAGTGTGGGAGTTAATTCTATATCTTGTTTTTATTTTCAGAATACATGTTATGTGGAAAAGAAAAAGCAAAGTTTAGTTATAAAGATTTTTGAAGTAATTAAATGTTATATTCTACGAAATATAAAACAAAAATATGTTCCTTTTATCAATTACAGAATTCGGCCAGTCTTTTCGAAAGGAAAAATATGAAGAGTTTGATGCCATCACTGCAATAAACTAAGTTGTCTGTTAGGTCTCTAGCTTGCTACGACTGCTCCCATCCTCCTAGTAGGTACCTTACTCCTACTCGACCGCTTCACACGATAATAATAATTGCTGCTGCTACGACGTAGTGCTGTACATGAACTAATACAGTAGGTATCAGTTGTATGTCTACGTACATGTGTATTGTTTACAACATGTCTGAATATTGCAGGTATGAGATGAATCGAGAATTAAGATAAAAATTGAAAATAATGCATCACTTTTTCAAGATAACATGAGTATACTGACATAGTTATCCGGGCTTCGGCTCCTTCTGGTGTTGGGGGAGGGATCACAGCATGGCTTCGGCAGTTGGGCCGCAGAAACACTGAGACCCTGATCACATATCTGCCTGTGTGACTGGGTGTGTGTGTATGTGTGTATGAATATATATGTGTTATTATCTATATGGGTATATAATATGTGTGCATGTCTGTATATGTGTGTATGTATGTATATGTGTGTGTGGGTGGGTGTGTATAGGGGTGAGTGTGTTTGTGTGTGTGGATGTATGTGTGCGTGCGTGAGCTTGTGTGTTATTTTATGGTATAGTAATGTAAGGAAAATAATCTTAATAACTAAAGTAAAGAAAATTGAGCGCTGAGACAAAGTATGGTGAAAACTGGTTCAGTCTACCTCGTGACATGGTCTTAGTTTTTTAACAAACTTTGTTTGAAATTGAACTAAATATATTTCGACTTACTATTTTAAGTGGTATATGAATGTATAACTCGGAGTATATTTGTTGGTAAATAAATGGTACGTACTTCAGAGAGTACATTATTTATTAGATATAATTTTATTAGGAAGGTACATTGAATATTTTAACACGTGTCTAATATTTAGATGACGGAGGAGTAAGCGTGAGTACATCGGGTGATGTACTCAAACAAATTGAATTTTAAACAAAGAAAGTTGGATGATCTATTAATTGCTTTTAGGTAGATAGGTAGAATTTTGTTTATATTGATGTGTTATGTTTAAATATTTCAATAGATAAAAATAATTTCAAGGAGATGATGAAGACACGTGTGTATGTTGAGATAGAAAAATAGGAGACCCGTACAGGAGTGAAAGAGTAGGTATTTTTGTGGTGAGGACAAAGGAATGAACTGATAAATATGATGTCACCACATCGACTGGGGACAGTTTTTATTTGGTAATCAAAAGAGGCAGTTTTGTCTAGAAATTAAGAGAGAGAGGTTAATTCTTGGGGACAGTTTTTATTTGGTAATCAAAAGAGGCAGTTTTGTCTAGAAATTAAGAGAGAGTGGTTAATTCTTGGGGACAATTTTTATTTGGTAATCAAAAGAGGGAGTTTTGTCTAGAAATTAAGAGAGAGAGGTTAATTCTTAGAGACAGTTTTTGCTTGTAATCAGAGGAGAGAGGTTAAATTTTAAAAGCAGTGTTGTATTCTATTTGATTTTCGTTTGTGTACATTCCTTTCTCCGAGTAATAAATATAATATTCTTTTAGTGATTATTTCCACAATGGAAATAATGAGAATTTCATCCTAAATATTAATATAATTTTACATTAAATTCAGTGTTTCGAAGCAGCGAATTGGCAGTTTATCATCTTCCCAAGCTAAGATTTTGTTTTATTTTATTTTGTTGAATTTGATTGTTAAGAATATTTTTTTTTCTTTTATCTAATTAAATGTCTCTTTTAAAGTAAAGTTTGATAATTTCTTGTGAGATTGACTTTGTTCGATATTTTATTTTCTACATTGTTAGATTTGTAAATTAGCGTTGCTTGCAATTTTGACTTGTGGAGGATTACTCAATTATGTGAACAGAGTCGAATTCAGAATATAAACTTATTTTATTTTCCCAAATTAATAATATTTGGATAACTAATATTATTTGTAAATTAAATTTATAGAAACTATTTGATAATATGAACAGGGTCGAACTCAGAAACATATACTAATTATTATTTTCTGATATTTTGAATTCCTAACACGAGCATGAATTTTAACTCATATTTATTTTATGTAAATATATTTTATTTTATTATAAATTAACATCCAATCTATCCCACCCACCTGATCGCGACTTAAAGGCACGTGATTTCCCAGCGTGAAAAGATCAAGGTTGGTGTCATGCCTTGCCTTAAGGGACACAAAAAAGCCAACCCCCGCAGATTTATACATAAATATTTATATTATTTGCATGTTATGTATTATATTCTCTTAATTTATCATATTGTATACTAATGAGGCTGACAGTAGTGAATGGAAGGCTGTGTTCAGATCGGAATTGGCGAGGCAGGTGCCATTTTCCGCTAACAAACCAAGTTTTATTGTTATATTAACAAAAATGGTCAGTGACTGAATTTTGTAAAATTTTGGTTCAGTATAATATTTCATCTCGATGCGCCCCTGGCGCTGCAGACATATACTAGTTATGTATGAAACCATATGCCTTTTATAAATAAAACTGCATTCAAAACTAATCTGTAATATAATTACAGAAATAAACTTTCGATAACGTTGAATCATAAATTGATGAAATTTATGTCATTGACTATTTCTAACAAATAACATGGATTTCTGTTGTACATAAAAAAAATTGATATTTATTCTTGATTGTTATTGTGTGTTGTTTTCTTTGTATATTTTCAGCAATAAGGTAGGTCTTTTATACTTGCTAACGTCGAGTATAAAAGGAAATAATTTATTAATTACTAACCTTATGTACAACAGAAATAAAAAAAATTGATTTTTATAAAATTATACTTTATGTGTTCTGAATAGAAATTATTGTTTGTTTTCCACTGATAAAATTTTCTTTTATAAATCGTACACACAACGTGAAAGGGTCCTTTACGTAAATTTTCTTTTCTCTAGATGTATCATGAGCCAAAAATTTTAAATATCTTTGAAGAAACGAAAATTGTTGAATTTAGCGACCGACACTTTTGACGGGTCTTACGTTAAACGTCTGAAATAATTTTAATTACGGTGAGGTGTGAACTGATATGGGTAAACTAGCGAGTATATATTATTATGTACGTATGACATCTTTACACACAACGAATATAATTATTCATAGATCTTATAAGTAGGTAGGTGATATGAAAGTATTTTTGTATTATTAAATTTTAATCGGAATATTATAAAGACGTAATTGCGAAAAGAAGTTTATAAATTTGCGTAGATTGGATAAACTCGATTCTTTTAGTTTAATTACTTTCAACTCAGGGGATAAATACGTATTTATTCTCTCGTCGAAATAAATAAATATATTTTATTTATTTCCTGTCAATGTGGTTCTCAACGAAGTTTTTCTTCTTCCGACTTAGAGAGGGGGACCATGACACTTGGTACGGGCTCATGCCCAGTTAGGTAGGTTTTTATGACTTATATTTTTAAAGCTGTTGTACAAATGAAAGAATAAATAAATAAATAAATAAATAAATACTAAGGTGCAAAATTGAAGCATATTCAATAAAATTGGTAATTATTTTTAAGTATCTTTATTTTTAAATGCTTCCAAAAATGATAGGTTGTGTAAGCCTAGTACGTACCCAATTATTTTCATACGGGTACGTACAAAATCAACACAATACATCATCTGATTTTTTACATTAAGATTCGCATAACATTGTTTGTTTGTAACAAGGTTTGCGCAAGAATTGATGGTAGTTTGAACTACATAGTTATATAATATGCGTAAGATCTCAATTACAAACTGTAAGTGGTAGTTACATGACACTCAAGATAATGTACGTCGTTGTACAGCTGTGCATGGCAATTGAATGAAATATAGGCGCAAACTCTACTACTTGCTCTTAAGCATTACTCTATACGTATTACATAATAATTATAGGTACCTATCTACCTATTTGTGGTTAGATAACTTGTAAGATGTGTATGGTACTGAATAAGTATATTTCTACTATCATCATCATCACCATCATGACGCTTCCCTTTCGGGGAAAGCAGAAAGGATATAACGCCCTTAATTCCTATCCTAGCATACACTTTTTGCTTCCGTCATTATCATGCATGCTCTCCTAATACCTAAATGTTATCAGCATATGTCCATCCTTGAGGTACATATATATGGTGTTGCAGTACATCCATATTATTTAAGTTATAATAATAATGACATTACCGTCACTATGTTTATATTGTGGGTTAGTCAAACCCTGTAAAAATAATCAAGCGATTGGAGCGCAACATACATAGCTTGAATTTATGTGTATCGTCGAGTTAGTAGGTACCCAAAATACAAGATTCATATTGTAATTTGGGACTAGCTTGATATGTGCAAATTGTCTTTATATATTATGTTATGTTACGTTAATTATAAAAAGCATACTCATAGTCTTGTATACACTTCTAAATTTCGTCATTATTTATTTATTTATTTATACAATAAACGGCTGAAACAGCCTTAATGTCCCTTATCATATAATTCTTAATGCATGTTCTCCCATTTAATGTAATGAACAATGATGTTGCCATTTCTTGTACGTTCATGTGTCCGAAGACCATTCCTCTAAGCCTGTGATCAGCAAACTTATTCGCCAAAGAGCCAAATAAGTGCATTACATCGATCAAAAAAAATTGAGAGCCAAATCTGGTTATTAACTTAGTAAACTATAATTTCAAACCTTCGCTGAATTAGGGGTACACTAAATAAGATTTGATTTCATACTAAATAAATATTTAAATAGTCAATAAAAATAATTTGAAAGTATGGTACTTATCCAAATAAATTTAAAAAAAAATACTACAAACACTGCAATTTGGTAATTAATTACATGAATTTTATATGGCGATTTTTTTTTTGTAAAGACTTTAGTAAATTTATTTTCTAATTTTTCGTTCTCTTTCGACTTTAACTATAGCCTAGCTAAGCATTACTTAATTTTTTTGTCATTCTGTCTTTATTAATTCTTTTCGCGTGCCCAAAACACCGTAGTTGTATATTTTACTATTGATAACCACTTGAAAAAAATTTAAGTTTGTGAATTATTTAATGTTTCACACAAATATTACTCAAACAGCAGTGTTACTCATGACACAATCTTATAACGATCTTACATATTTTATTCTTGATCTTAATCATACGACGCGCGAAGTGATTATCAAGACAATATTAAGATCTTATTTAGATTATGTCAAGAGTAACTTTGCAGCTCATAATAGGTTATAAACAAAAATTTAATATAAAAATCGATACCTATTAAACATTCATAATTTGATGTATAAGATAGATCACTTTTTTTATTTCAGGAAGGTTTTATTTGTTATTGCAAAAAGATCGCAATTTATTTCATGTGTTCATTACATTAAGTTTGTGTATCACTTAGATATCATAAATAAACATACTTCATGAAAATTAATAATGAAGTAATAAAATATACAAAATGTTAAACATAAACAATAACAATGCGTGCTATTTATTAATCCCTACTCGATGCCAAATAACATCGCATGTTGTTAGTTTTGTTTTGTTTCAAAATACCGAATATTTAATTTAACAAAGTATAATTTTACAGCAGAATAATGAATGTTATATTATGTGTGTGGTCATTTACTCTAGCAGAACGCCCTGCCATATCGTGACAGCAAGAGTTAACACCACAACCAATTTAACTAGGAAATTTAACTCGTTGAAATTTACATTTGTCAAAAAAAAAATATAATTTTATGATGATCAGACAAAAATAATAAAAGTAGATACCTTTTCTCGTGCTATATCAGATTTTTTTTGTGAGGGCAAAAATCGAATAGTCCAGTTCAGTATATTTCCAAGCTACGATGCCAACATCCCTTCCTTCATACATCTCCTCCATCATTTCATTCTACTATTTAAATATTATGGAATTATTTTGTAAATATACTTTTACTTTTTATTATTTTGTAACTTTTGTAACCTAGGTTAAGATAACTTGTTTATTTGATTACTTTTTTTTGTATAGATATATGTATAATTACTATTGCTGAAGGGTGTTTGTGTTCACACTATAATAATTATTATGTTTGCTTCTCTCGTATAAAGGTACATCGAAGGATTTTAGTCAAAAGATTTCACACGGAGGTTTTGGCGGTTTGGTGGTTTGGCCGGCCAGCCCTTCAGGCTGCCCACTATGGCGCCTCCAGTGTGGACAAGATTTGTTAAGTGTAGAATTTCGAATAAATGGAAGTCCCCAGACTTCTGCGGTATCCGGGTGGACGGTGGGTCCTTCAATGCACTACTAATTAAAGTAGATGTAATAAACACTTATTTCAATTTATTCAGTTATGAATTAATACCTGTGCACCATTAGGTACAATAAATAATTATTAGTATAAATAAATAATAATTCTGTTATCTGTTTTACTCATAGGTATAGATCGATCTAAATGTCACGTGTATCCATCACAACATATTCCACAAAAGGGACAGCCACCAGACTCACTGCATGTTATACACGTGCAAGTTGTCCTCTTTGTGCTTATAAAAAATAATACATTCAAGAAGGGTGGTGTACCTCATCGATGTAACGAAGATGTTGAATTCTATGCGTGAATGTGTGAAAATATCTGCCTTTTACAGGACACTCGAAAATTTTCAAAAATAGTGAAATTTTCAAAAACATTCTTTGCCGTTGTGTCACTTGTATTTCATACATAACAAAAAATTTGTTCAGGAACAATATTATTAACAAATAGACACACGAAAGTATTATTTTACACATCTAGTGTAACAATTACCTATGTCGCATATAATAAACGCATTTACTAGCATGTCACCAGGCAGTTTTGCTTTTTCTATTGTTTCTTTTATCAACAGACATAGCCCAGACTCATTATTTATTCGACATAGGTCATACCTAACTTGAATTTTGTCATTTTACCTTAAAACTTTTACTTTAAAAAAAGCAAATGTTTTCTTCTATGTTTTTTTCTTTTAAAGAAAGACATCAAGGATAATGTCATTACTGCGCGTCCACAACATGCACTCAGTACTGAAAAGTATCATGATATTAAGTACAGGTACAATTTTTCTACTACAAAATTTGTGGTTTGATTATTTACCTCGGTTCATTATTTTATTACTCTTTGATATATTATATTAACACACCTACTTCAATACCAGTGTACAAGTTCGTTATGCAAAATAGGGAAATGAAATTGATGTGTGAAACGGTCAACGGACTATAATGGAACCTTCCGCTCCACCTGATGGTTGGAATGTCCGTTATTATCATTATTATTATTATTATTACCGACTTTTAATGACAAATGAACTGTCATGACGGAACGAAATTGAATCGTTCAGGTGACATTTTGATTTTAGATTCGATTTTTAAATTGAAATAAAAAGGCGAAAGAGACGGTGTTTTTTTAATGCCTGTACAATGCGGTGATTTTTTAACAATAGGGTGTATTCATATTTTGAGAAATAATACATTCACACATAATACCACTTTACAAGTGGGACAGCCAATGGACTAACTGATTGTAATATATAAGTTTTTCTTTTTGTACCAATAAAAGTTAATGCGTTTGGGATGAGTGGCATACCTCACCGGGGTACAAAATAATCTAAGATTTTTTAAAATTTAAATCAAAATTTTTGGATATCGTTAATTTTATAACATCGTTAATAGTGTATTTATTTATTTGTTTACCGCATAAATACACTACCATAACAAAATGTATTCAGAGGCTAATAAATGAAATAAAATGGATAAGTAGATAAATAGTTTTTTATATACTTTTGATTCTAAAATAAATGCATAAACTGATCAGTGATAATTCCCATTCATTTGCTTATCTGATGTCAAAAATACGAAAGTTGGAATACTTTTACGGTTTTCGGGTTGGCCTCATTTGTGGACTTTGAATGTTTTCTGATTTAAAGAATTCTTGAACCTTTTCACGATTCAGTAACTAACTAATATGTGGACTGGTAAGTACCTACCTAAGATAAATAATTAATTTAGAGAGCAAATATTCGAGTATATACCAAACTTTCATTCATGTTAAAATTAAATTATCATTTTTTAATTTGTATCTATAGATGGAAAAATAGCTTCTACCTGAAGCAGATGAAGAAGAAGAAGAAATATGTAATCTAAGTTAACGGAATATTATAATACTTAATCATATATTCCAAAACCACACAATGTATATACATCTCTTTCTCTTCCATCACATTACAATTGCACTTACAAACGTGTCAATGTTTTCTTATCTAGATACTTACTCAACACAGACTGAACTCGAATTTCTATTCACGTGATCAGATCACATGATACTCAATGAGTTGTTTCCTCATTGGTTCGCTTCAACTGTTTAAGCTTTCATATATGTAATTTATTAACTTAAAGTCTAATCGTAACGTTTGTTCCGCAACCACTCGTATACCTACCTTATACAGTAATTTCTCATTTTGTCTCTCAACACTTTTATTATCATTCTTCTCATCGATCCCATCTCTTTATTATCAATTTGGTACAATATTCTTCATTCTTTTACTTCATTTTGACATTATTCATTATTCAAGATTCTATGAGGTATAAACGTACTTATAAAATGGAGAATTTTTCTTTTATTTTCACCTGATTCATTATTGTGTAGCGGCCAATACACGAACCAACAATTCCCCTGTGACATACAAGGGACAACCACATTTTTTCAGAAGAGTGTCAGCCCATGTCCTTACCTAGCGAAACGAGAAATAAAGCATTGTCATGCTATTTAAAGTTACTACCTACCTACTGCCTACTTGCGTTTTTCTATAGCAGCAGCTCCACCCACGTCAAACCTTTTGAATCACTTTTGACCCGAAAGCTTTTATTTCTATGATATATTTATAAACTAACATACCTCGACTACTACTTAGGCTTTCACTTAATAATTATTATTATTACCTTGTGATTTTTATAAGAAGAGTAGCATTCTTTATTTTTATAATATATTGTCGTAGGAGATGGTTGTCTCTCTAGTACATTTTCACTAAAGGTAACTTACTCGACCTGACTCACGTTGAATCACATGAAACTAATGTTGACGATTTGTATTATTATGAAACTGATTGGAAATTTAATTGTCGAACTGCTTTAACACGTTTTTACACTGGAATGTTAATTCTCAAATCCAGATCTTTTTGCAGCATATCTTTTAAAATACCAATATTGTCTGTTATTTTCCATATTGGAATTGAAATAAATAAACACACAAGAAACTGAAAATTTGTGTCAGGTACTACATTATTTGAAAACTTGTTGAACTTCTGTTATTGCTAGAATAGCGGCTGCCTAAAAAAGCATCGTTTTTTCATCTAGATTTAAAAACAACTAAAATAGGTACCTGTTTTCACAATAAAACGTTTCCATTAAAACGGTAAAATTGCATTTGGAGAGTATGACAGTGGTAAATCAATCGGTATACAATTACTTCGAATTAATTTTTCCAATCTACGGAGTCCCCGACAAAAAACATTAGTCTCTCAACCTTTTCTGTAAGTTTTGTGCCCTGTCAAAGGCAAGTATACGGAAAATATACTATACACATAATTATTATACATATAAATTTTAATATATAGGTACACATAATTATTATACATATAACATTATACATATAACATTAGTCTCTCATCCTTTTCTGTAAGTTTTGTGCCCTGTCAAAGGCAAGTATACGGAAAATATACTATACACATAATTATTATACATATAAATTTTAATATATAGGTACACATAATTATTAAACATATAACATTATACATATAACATTAGTCTCTCATCCTTTTCTGTAAGTTTTGTGCCCTGTCAAAGGCAAGTATACGGAAAATATACTATACACATAATTATTATACATATAAATTTTAATATATAGGTACACATAATTATTATACATATAACATTATACATATAACATTAGTCTCTCATCCTTTTCTGTAAGTTTTGTGCCCTGTCAAAGGCAAGTATACGGAAAATATACTATACACATAATTATTATACATATAAATTTTAATATATAGGTACACATAATTATTATACATATAACATTATACATATAACATTAGTCTCTCATCCTTTTCTGTAAGTTTTGTGCCCTGTCAAAGGCAAGTATACGGAAAATATACTATACACATAATTATTATACATATAAATTTTAATATATAGGTACACATAATTATTATACATATAAATTTTTAATTCAGCGATGACTTCTGTAAAAAAACGTATCGCAAGAATAATGAAAGACGTCCAAATGCTTACAAATTAAGGTCGGCCTTAGTGATCACTTTCAATGTCCATGGACAACTTTTACCAATGCCATTCTCACTGTCGTAATATACGATTTCGCACAATGTTACATGTTGTAAACACAGTTTACCAAACGCGATGACTCATTGGTTTTGTTACCTATTTTATATTTTCATACATATTATATTTAATTTTATTCATTATGATATATACTTTGATACTATATTAGTTATAAAAACTCAATAATGATATAACAGACTTTTCTTCTATAAGCTTTAATGTATCAGTATTATTATTAGATCAAAAAGATAATAATGGCCTGATATAAAAAATGCTAATAATATGAGTAACTTGGGTAATTCTATATTAGGCAATGTTTCTCAAAATAAAGCTCGTGTTGTCGATTTATTTTTGGGGGTATAATAGTAAAACTAGATAATACAGTCTAGATTTCTCATTTCTAGAGTAGATATACTGAGGTAGTGTAGCTTAAAGACTACCTACATTTTTAATTACTACCTCAAAAAAAGTTCGTATACCTACTTTGCTTAGGAAATAGATAATTGGTTTATATATTGGTTTCAGCCATAATGACGAGTTACGTATACGATTACTTAAAGACTCCATAAATAATGTCGATTTTAGTCTACTACTACTACATATACCATCACGGCATATCCCACAAGTGGGGTAGCCAGCAGATCAGCTGCAGATAATAAACATGCAAGCTGTCCTCGCCGTGCTAATATAAAATCAAGACATTCAGGATGGGTGGCAAACCTTATCGCTGAATTTAAGATGTAAAATGTCTTAACTTTTCAAACACCTGCCTTTTACAGGTCACTCGAAAACTTACAGAGAAGAGTGGGAGACCAATTCTTTACCGGGTGCTTCACGGAATAATTTTAGTCTCTTACGTATAATTAAAATAATTGATAATCAAGTACACTATGAAAATCTATGTAAAGAGAGAGGTGTATGACACAAAAAAAAATAGGAAGCAACATTCACCCCTCTATGAGGCGCGCGCGAAGTTATTATTTTTATGTTAATGTCGATCGCAAAGTCCATTTATTTGGGATTAGCCAACGAAATGGACTGACCGCCATACATTCATGGCTTTGGATCATTTTTCTGAATTTATGAGGTTTTATTATTAGTATCTAGTAGTAGTAATAATAGACACATCTATAATACCATCCACACATACTGGTATAATAAGATTAATACACATTGTATTACCCGTTACTCTATCTACTGACTTAGTTACATTTTCCTCGAAGTAATATGATGTTTCAAGTGTGCAGAAAGAAAGATTTTTTTTGAACAAAATCATCTAAAGCATAATACAAATACAAGTAGGTATATTAAATTCAATTTTTACATTTAAAGTATTTTCATAATGTTCAAGCGTATTTATTACTGGTGGCAAGATGATGGTGTATGGATCTTGTATGCATCTTGAAGTTCAACGTGTAAGGACTAGTACAATTCCCGCTACCAGTTTATTCCAACGTCACGATAATTATATTATAAATATTATAGTAAATATGTTTTTTTTATACTAAGTAGGTAGGTACCTTCTTGTCAATATTGTAATGAATACTCTATGGTACTCCAAACACATGTAATATTTATTGGTTGTGATAAAACGGTTAGGTAATGAGAAGAGCTGACGAAAAACAAACCCATTTAATTCATTCGCCAAAAAACGTTTGCAAAATGTATCATTGCATTTCATATGTAATAAAATTTAACAAACGATAGAATAACTTATGATATAAAATATATAACTATGCTTTAAATTATAAGTAGGTATATATTATTTACTCTGAACTACACAATATCATTGTACCTATATATGAATACTCAAGTATAGTAATAAAATAAGCATTTCACTTAAATGCAAAATTCCTCCGTCTTCAAGTTTCATTCGTGACGCTTTTAATTGTCATTTTGACTTCTATCAATGTTAGATCCTACTGTTACAGAAACGCAAAGCTTGAATATAATTTTAAGACATTATAATATTGCGTATTAAAATTATCTAGCCACCTCGCACTGCAGGCTAGAATTGTAAGAATCTGACGCTCTTTATTCTAATTGTCAGCCCTGCGAAAGGGTAGAATGTTAAAATATGTTTGGTTCAACGATTATACAAAATATTCTCCTACTGATTCGTTTGTTTCCATGTTACTAAAAATATGCCAATAATTTTCTTCCGATTAATCTTTTGTTAAAACCAAAGGTCTGTTTATGAAGGAAGATCCTCTTGCGATGTAGAGGCCAAGACGTTTTTCCATTGTTTTGGGGGTCTTTATGGTGGACGCCATCCCTCAGGTAGTCCATGTAGGACAATATTTGGGATTTTGGAATTGTTCATTTTTAAGACGTGTTAGTATTTATATCTACATATATCCGTCGTTCTCTTCCCATCCAAATACATCTTGGAACTCACACATCACAGTTTTTCTAGCGATGGCTCGCTAAGTTCGCATTTTTATGGTTCACAACATACTTTTGGTTTAAGTCGTACGTGTTTTTTTTTTCTATGCTATTCGCAAGTATTAATATTAAATCATATTTATCTATATAAATTTATTTTCACAGTACCTTCCACAATCAGGGTAGCCAGTAATAGCATTTAATAAACGTACATTTTCTCTGCGCTATAAAAAAGAGAGATTTGAGATGACTGCTGTATGTTGTTTTCAAATTGAAGATACTTCATTTCGTATGTATGACAAGGTGATATTTTTCTTTCAATATTTTATTTACTTACTAAATCCAGGTATGCAAACGAAAATGTTACAGCTTTCAGGTACCTACATATTGAGTAAATACCAAGCTAATATTTGCATATGGCTAGAATGTGATTAATGAAATTATTATTCACCGCGTAATTATTTTGTTGGTGAAGATTTAAGGTGATTAATATCGCTAGGCAGTGATGTGAGCTTAGAAGGATATGGGAGAAAGAGCTAGAAGGATTATACTTACAATATTATTATTATAATCAGCGTACAGTGAAGGACTTTAAAAGAAATACATATCTATGTACATATGCCCCAAGTTTACATTTTGTTGTAGGTTACTACTTATATTCAACCAAACCTCATTTTTACTGTTTTTTTTTGTCAAATTGTATTAGGTTCATTTATAATGTTCATGCAGTTGGTTTTGCACGTGTCAGTTTATTTTCACCTACTGTACTTACTTGAATACCTGAGTACGTTGGTAGTCCCGGCTTTATGCACAGTCTCGGCTTTATTCACATCAGGTGCACAGTTCGTTCCCAGGTACCGGAAAAACCAACCTTTCATGACACAAGCTTTTAGATTACGGTGTATATCTACAATTGTATTTGGGCTTATAAAAAAATCCTGGAAAATCTTTTCTATTTAAAAAAGGGTTTCTGTACCTACATGTGTGCAGTAAACACATTAGCATTAAATCCCTTTTTTCACATCCAAAAATAAATAAAGTTACCACATACAAATCTGTGCAATGAGAAGTTAGTCGCAGCGTTATGATTAATTCATGAAGTATTTAGTGATCAAGAATTATGTATCATAAAATGTATACATACATTCAGTACAGAATGAAATGTATACGTCCTGAAAAGTTCTACATTTTGTTTCAGGTTGGTAAGTAGAGTATTTGCTAGTTAGTAATAAAACAATATTATATACAACGTACGAATGTATGAAAATGTTAGTATATAATAGATATAGTCTTTCTTTTGTTTGTCACGTAATTCATAAGAAACCGACATTTTTTTATTGTCAGTTATTGTTTTAGCTATAGCGCAATGTCATTTTGCGCAATAATAACTCTGGTAAATATGGGACTGTTCATAATACTTTTGTTTACTATAATATTTATTTATTCTTTGGGGTACATTGATTGCAAACAATTTTACACATAAATAAAATAATAATTATTTATTCTTTGGCGTATATTGAGGGCAAGCAATTTTACACATGAATATAATAATTATTATTTATTCTTTCGTTTATATTGAGGGTAAGCAATTTTACAATACATTAATAATTATTTATTCTTTCGTGTATATTGAGGGCAAGCAATTTTACACATAAGTAGGTATAATAATAATTATTTATTCTTTGGCGTATATTGAGGGCAAGCAATTTTACACATGAATATAATAATTATTATTTATTCTTTCGTTTATATTGAGGGTAAGCAATTTTACAATACATTAATAATTATTTATTCTTTCGTTTATATTGAGGGTAAGCAATTTTACACATAAATACATTAATAATTATTTATTCTTTCGTGTATATTGAGGGCAAGCAATTTTACACATAAGTAGGTATAATAATAATTATTTATTCTTCAGTGTATATTGAGGGCAAGCAATTTTACACATAAATATAATAATTATTATTTATACTTTGGTGTATATTGAGGGCAAGCAATTTTACACATAAATATAATAATAATTATTTATTCTTTGGTGTATACTGAGGGAAAGCAATTTTACACATCAATATAATAATATTTAATACAACCAATATGCAGAGGGTGAGTTTATCGCAAAAGTGCGATATCTTCCAAGTAGCCCATGTTGTAATATGTAAACTAATTAGGTATATCCTGAGCCTTTTTAAATAGGAAATAAAGTTAAAAATGATACTGCTTTATATACTATTTCTGAGAAACTTTGTTGATTGCTGGCCAACTTATAGATTTTTTATATTATTTTCAATGTAATCCGTTACTTTTTGTGTATCCATATTGAATGAATTAAAAAAAAAAAATTCATACACATTATTTATTTTTATTTCTGTTTAACCCTTTACCACTACCACTGTTTTTTCACCTTAATTGATTATTATTTGTTTTGTTTAGTTAAGTATTGATAATGCCTCATTAAAAAAATAAACAATTATATTATATGCAGAAAAAAAAGTGTGTATAAATAAGTGTTTTTTTTTAAATCATTTAATTGATTTTTTTATCATGAAGCTACCGCTAATTGATGATGAGAGTTGAAACTGGTGAAAGCTGGTTAATCACCAATAAAACTCTGAGAAAGCACTTTGAAAAGTGTTTAAAATTTAGAATCAGTTTTGATCCAAGGTTAAATTTATCTCGCAACACCAATGCATTGTAAATAGTTATTAATGAGACAAGATAATAATATAAATAGTTAATTCACTGTCGACTTTACTATTTTGCAAGCCGGCATTCAAGAGCAGAAGCTTTTCGAAAGTGAACTTTCAACAAGAAACGTTGGTTGATAAATTAAACTTTATCAATGCATTGAAATTTGCTACCGCGTTTATTAAATAGATATTAAATTATAGATAATTATGAAGTTTTAAAATTAAAAATATTTCACTCTTGACATTGAAATAAAATTTTAAGTATCTGTTATAACTTTATCAAACATCACCACAAAATTAAATGTTATCATATTTTTTTAGTTTACGATAGATTTAACACAAATAAAATACTTAAGTGTTAAAGTTTCATAATATTCCGAGGCCTGATATTTCAATGTACCCTTAGGATGGCCTCTTTTGTGAAGTCCATCATAATAAGATTATTTCTCCGTTTATAAATGTTTACCTTTCAAAAAACATTTACACAAAAGTGTAAGGGTGAGATATAAATAGTGACCCTTAGTGACTGCTATCAGCTTTTCAAAATGTGTATTATTATTAAATAACTAACCACTAAAGAGTAAGATTGAGGATCAAAGAGGTGTTAGAAGTAGGTGGATATTCTAGCTCCGTATCATACCTACATTAGTATAATATAATATTGTGATGTATTAAAAGATGGACTGGTGAGTAGGTGTCACTTAAAGTTTATTTCTCCATTAAACTATGTATAATAGATAGTTATGGTGGATTGAAGTTTACTGAATAAAAAATATAACATTAATCATGTTGAGGTAGACTTCATAGTAAGAATTACTTATTTACATTATAGGTCGGGACTTAAGACATTACCACTCTAATTGGGAATGATTGATATGATTTTGGCATTAGAAATCATTATCTCAATCGGTTTCTAATGGCATGTTGAAATGTCAGGCCTGAGTAAGTATTATTATTTGGTGCGATTCACACTACTCGACGTCAAATTCCCACTGCGTCTTATAACGAATCATTATTATTATTGTAATAATAGTAACCACATCATTCATATTTATGTTCGTTTAATCCCAGGCGTAGTAGATACTTTATGGTTGCAACTTTTTATGGAAAAACTTCTTAATTTCATCGCAGTGTGAAAATCAGGACAGATTTGCATTATTAGCAATCCCAGAGCTATTAAAAACTTTTTAAATAGTGTAATCACGTAATATTTTACGTTTAACATTCTTATTATATGCAATAGAAATTAATAAAAGTCGTTTAAATTTGCTCATACTAATGAAATGAGACATCGTTATTCTAGTTTTTCTTTTTGAGGCTTGCGGTAAAGTATTTAAATTTGACATTCAAATTATCTTAAAGTTAAATTAAACACATGAAACTTTCAAATAAGAATAAGAAAAGACGACGTCACCTTATTTAGTTAGTACCCAAACGGGGAACCCGAAACCTATCTTTTTCGCTGGTATTTTTGCTGACAGTTTCCCAAATTTCAAAACTGACGTTGTTAACTATTTAGAATTACAAAACTGACATAGGGCAATCGAGGTTTAGTTTAACTGTTTTTGTGAATTTTTATAATGTTGACCCATATTAACTTTTTGACTATTTTGTTTGATCATTTAAACTGATAAATTTAGTTTAATGAAATAATGAGGAAATGCTTGATTCTGCTTTATTGTGGATAATCATTTAATTTGTTTTTTATACTAGTAATTTATGTTTAAAATCTATTATGTTTTTTTAACGATTTTTTTTTATATCATAACATTCTATAACTTTTATTGAATTTCTGACTTTCATTTGAAATTTTGTATTGTGTCGTAATGTCTTGTATTGTCTCTTTAATTATTTATAATCTGTAGTTTTGATGTAGTTAATTTATATTGTTTTAATATTTTTAATTCTTGATTTATTACTTAATTGTACGATGTGCTAATGTGAATTTGTATTGTATATATATGTTTTGTAGTCTGTCTTATGTTTAAACATGTTAAATGCTTGCGCCGTATACAAGTGATAAATAAATCAATTAATTATGGGATCGATGAAAAAATCAACGGTTCTTAAAGATTTTTTTCTCCGCTTAACTTAAAATAGCGTGCTAGTGGGGGTAAATTATATTGAAAAAAAAAAACGATATTAATTATTGAACTAATAATTATTTGTAATGATGATATATTTTTTTCTTGTCTTTGAGTATTTGTCAATCTCACACGACGGTGGGGATTGCCTTCTTCTTATTTTTTCGCCAAGAGATATATGGTATGTCCAATGCGTTACTCTCAAGGACTTTAAAATTTATACTGGCACGTTTTTTCTACTTCAATAAATATAGTAAATGATAGTTCGTTTGATTTTGGCGCTATTTCACACTATAAAGACCATTTCAAGGGCGCCAGGTACAGAAAAGTCAAAAATCTTCTAAATCCTTTATTAAAATATATTGTATGCTCCCATGATTAATCATGCCTTAATACCCACAGTAGGCATGGTTTCACAATGACGAATTATATTTATACATATATTATAATGATGATATTACACGATCTCTTCTTATCCAATTCTGCAAAAAAATATAATCCAATGATTATCTCTTTAAATTTTAATCCAATTAACTTTGAAATATTCATAATCTCGTCCAAATTGATTGGAAATTAAATTTAGATGTAAATCCTTAATCTTTCATTTGAGTTTGTTGAAATCTATTTTCATTTTTATTGAAGTTGTACATGTACAGTGTATAACTAAAATTTAATACAACTGTACGTATTGGAATTATTTTTAAAATATGTCTAATGTACATATTTAATGTAAATTACTAGAAATGCCATAAAAAAAATAAAAAAAACTCATAATTAAAATGAACAAATTTGTTTTAATAAAATATCTATATACCTATCTTTACCATCAAAGCATATCTCACAGTCGGGGTAACTAGTAGAATAACAAATATTAAATAAAAAAAAACTATAAAAAAGTAGAATAACTCAGTGTAATAATGAAGCATGTTTTCATATTAGTTTTTTTACGTATATTTCATATTTCCAGCAATGTAAACCTTGCTCTCATCTATACACAGATAGTTCCATTGAATAATTTTGTATTATATTAATGTGTTTTTTGATCCGTGACCCGCATGATTATAATATAACAGCCATAACCTTCAGATAGTTTTCATGAATTGAGCCTAATCCAAGTTTTAAAGTAGGACTAATATTGTAGGATTATCAAACAACCACTGACAAATGAACTCCTTTCGGCATTAAATGGGAACATCAACATTTCACCCTTAAATTTTGAACGTTTAATTGGGTTACTTCACGAATATTATTTGGAATACTGCTTGTGGTTGAAATAGCACGAAACCGTCTCTATGATTATCTGACCTGAGAATAATCCTTTGCATAGAAATCAGGGAAGTGTATCTACTTGCTACCTAAATATTACCTACATAGTACAGTAGGATTGAGGGTTAAAAATATAACAATGTGAACGGTCTATATAAAATGTATACCTACTACTTGCTAGCATTAATATTAATAGGTTAAGACCTTTTTACATTTTAAAAACTATTCATTTCGTGATGTATGTAAATCACCGGAGAAAGATGAGAGATTTAATACAAAGTATACATACGATCTGAGTTTTGAATATGGTGACCAACTGTCAATGTCGAATGTATTTATATGTTAAATGTGAATATTCTATTCTAAATTTTACAGTGAGAACCATGTTGATATGTAAATAAACAAATACTTTATTCAATCAATAATAACGTACAAATGTTGAGACAATTTATCACTAATATGGCTACAATTAAGTTGCAGCAGCCTCACTAGGTTGCCCTGTATAGAGGCGTGATGCTTGAAAAAAATAGTATACAATCAACAAAGGATCAACATTATTGATACGAGTATTAAAAACGAGTTAAAAATAACCAAATCTTGCAAATATAGTTATAAATAGATTTTAGAGGTGTATAAAGTGTGAATATAATAAAGGTGACTTTATAAATAATGTCGAATATACATTTCGAAAAATACGAGATAACGCATAAAGCGAAATTCTAAGTTGTTTATATTATCGCCTGTTTGTTCATTTGATTGGATAACTGATTAGTGTAAAATACAAAAATCGCTCGAACCGGGTAATATGCCTTAACTAATAAATAGTTTTAAAATGTAATCACAATATTTCTTGGTAATTCGGCTTTGGAATATTCGACTGGCATACGATGTTTCATACATAAAGATTTTAATATTAAATATTAAATAAAGTTATATTAAATTTTAATAAAGTAGGGAAGTTTTTTAATATAAGCCGAGTATGAATAATATAATACACTCATAAACACACACACACATAAATTTGTATTCAAACCCTAATACATTGATACCAATTTTAAATCCATAATTTGTAAAATTTTGATGTTATGGACTGAAGGTACCTACTTGTTGGAAGTCCATTTCAAGGTGAATTAAAAAAAAACACGATAATTACGCTTACTAGTATTCGGAAATTCTCGACTCCATCATCAGGCGACTTTTTTTCTAATCGACTGATGATGGAGTCGAGAGTCTCCGAATACAAGTTAGCGTAATTACATAATAAAGTCACTTGGAAGTAAACTTAATAGTGTTGTTTCAATTCACCTTGGTTATTTGTATTTCGAGATGTATGTATTAGTTATAGAACCAATAATATATTGTCTGCTGAAAAAACAAGCAAACACATAATAGTAAAAATAATTCAATTTCATCGTTAACTCTCAATGATTTTTTTAGAATTATTATAATGTTGAAGAATATACTTTTACTAATTTTATAATATCAATTCATTCATCCATGCCATCAAAGCACTTCCCACAAGTGGTGTAGCCAGCGAACTAATTTCATGTAACAAACATGTAAGTCGTCTTCTACGTGCCAATTAAAGTTCTGGGTGGGTAGCAAACTTTGTCGCTGAACAGAAGATGAAAATGTCTCACAATATCAGTAGTGTACAAAAAATATATTAGCAATCAAATATTATGTACCTTCCTACTTAGTACCTAATGAAAAGTCGATACATGAAACTATTAGTTGCTTCTATGTGTATCTTGGTATATATTTTCTATGGTGACTATCGAAAATTACACGAATAAAATCCAATGTTGATATTGGCTATCAAAATGCTCATGGACGTGGTGGTTGAACTAAGATCGAATACCAGAAAGCGTGCATATAATATTTATACATTTTTAAAAAGTATAGGTATTCATTTAAATATGATTGAAAAGCTTATAATTTTAACATAAACAGTCAAAAAAATTGTTTCTTAAAAAAAAAACAGTACTTACTACGTATTTAGTGTATTACGTTATTCTAAAGGAAGTTACATAATTATTTACGTCCTATGTATGTCGACACAGAAATGTTCTCACTTGAGCCCGCGCCACTCTTCTACGTTCAAACATTTATGTGGTGTCGTAGTTAGGTCCTTTCACATATTTTTCCGTCACATAAAAAATCGATAGTTAGTGATATTTTCCTATTGCGTCGTTTAAGAATAAAGGGTACAGCTTTCATATCAATGTACCCACATGTGCACTTGGAGAATTCCCAGTAAAAATAATGACGTACCCAAGTATCGACAATAAAACTCAATGGTATCGTCAAACGATGATATAAAAATAACAATAATATGAATCGACTTTCACGAGACAAATATAATTATACAATAAGATCTCAGCTTAATCATCCTTCAATGCTCTTCTCGTGAACACAAGGCAGAAACCATCCTTCTCCACTACGAGTATTTTTTTATCAATTGAGTCTCCTTCTTTGCTAGATATTCTCAGCATTCCAAAATTGTGTCAATGAATGATGTGTTGTGTATAATACGATATATTATAGTACGCAAAGTCCGGCTAAGTTGAAAGCAACATAGGTACCAACGAGTTAGTTGGAAGATCTCACAATCTAGTGATAAGGTCGCTCTCTGTGTATTGATTGAGTAGTATTGAATCGTACAATTTATCATTTTACGATAATTTGTAATGATTGATGTTACAAGCAATGTACAGTAAAGAATTAAATCAATAAATGATTGATTATGTAGGTTAAGGATTGTACCTACTTAATATAAATTATTAATATGAATATATATTTATTACTACCGTTCAACTGCTTCGCTCTTTTATAGAAATGCTTTAACAAAGGTTTTTACAATACATACATAGTTAGCAAAAATGATTGAACCAACAGGCGAACATTTAAGGTCGAAAGACCTTACATATATTACAAAATATCTTAATAAAACTAAATGCACATATTATGTAAATCTGGAGATAATTCTTGAAGGACTAATAATAATACTGATTCTAATATAGGAACAACAAACTTTCCGTGTCTGATATTAATATCAAACTGTAAAGGAGTTGAGGAAGAAGGGATTTAGTTTCATTCTTTGAACCTAGAGGTTCCTCTATTAGAGAGATTTAGCTGTAGACATGCGAGGCTATAAAGGTTCATACTAGCGAGACTCATGCACACAAATAAAACCAGTCCTTACAAAATAATATATTAAGCCAAGTCTACTATTCTGATAATAAGATTATACCCGGTTAAATCAAAGCCTTACGCACAAAATAATTTGTTTAATAGTGCACCTACGCGGTATAATACTAAAATCTTTTTATATTTGTATAATTATTGTTCCAAAATAGGTAAAAATTTTGGAATTATTCAAATGCCATTTCTTGTTTTATATCAGAATGCACTTAAACTAATTAACAGCTAGGAGTATTTTCAACCCAAATATAGAGTTGAAATAACGCTAATATAATTTTTTTTGGAATAACGTGACACTTAGAGAGACATAATATAACATAGAATGGTATTTATTCCGAGATTGTGTGTACCAGCTATTATGTATTATTACTATTTAACAAAGTTCTATACAGGAAGTCTAGTACATAATATTATGTAGTTACAAACAGTAGAAGTTAATATTATCATACAGACATTGAGAAAACCACGTCATACGACAACTTTGCCTCATTTAATTTTATCATGAAGTTAGGGAACCAAAAACCATATCGAGATTTACACCTAAGCTATCTTGAATCCTTTAATCAATTTATTTATGACGAGCTTAACCCGACTTAAAGGGTATCTACGAAGTGACCATCACCATCGAAAGAAAAAAATACCTCCATACTTATTTATATAACAATCTTCGCCATTATCGTACTTCAATATTCTTCTATTTTAAGTGTGTGTTTATTTTTATAATTGACAGTATTATTAAGACATGTATGTAAATAATTGATTTTGTTCGACTAGTTGTTTTTATTAATTTATTATTAAGGTTTTAGCTTTCTTTTTTTATCTTTGCTAACTTCAATAATTCTATTGTTTTATATCTCATTGGTAGTTCTGCCACAACACAGCCCTATAGATAGTGTGGAAGACATTTTATGTTCAACTGTGTTATTATGAAAATGTAAAGACGATATTATTTGAATAAAGATTATTATTATTATTATCGTATCTCTACATTGAACAAACAGCATGTAACACAACATTTAAGTAGGTCGTGCTTTTTGCATCTTAAAAAAAGTTTTTGAAAAAATTAAGAAAACTTTAATTCCTATTTAAACGAAGAGGACATGTATCTAGGTAATGTTAAGTGTTTTGGGAGAGTTTTTTCACATTACCTTTCTGTAAATCTTAGTAAATAAGATTTGTTAGTCCATTTTTTTCTAGGAATTCGCTTCATGTAAAATGAAAAATATACAATCGTTTCCCAGTTATTTTTTTATAAATGTGACAATCTGTAGAATAGAATCGTTCTGATTGGAATGGCATTGCTAGTACAGTATGTTCTCGATAGGGGCATTGAAGGGTTAAAAAAGAAGGAAATTCACACATATCAACACGCATATTTATATTTTATTTTTCAACGTCTACATTTTATGCATATGCAGATATGTCATTTAAAACATTTTGTTAAGAGTTATTCATATTATGCAACATATATTTAACTATTTTTGAGCATTTAATAAAGTATTTTAACTGTGTATGCATATTTTTAAATAATAATTGTGTGCCTTTTGCAACATCCCTAAGGAGGCAAAGGTTTATTTGTACGTATGTGGTGTGAATATTTACTGCATAATAAACCGGAATCTGGGTCAAATCTTGTGAGAGAAATTTAATTATTGCTAACTACCAGATGAACCCTCAGCCCACATTTTAATTTTACATTTTAAACAGGGTAAAAAATAATAAAAGGTTGCTAAAAAGCTAATCTTAATTTATTTTAATTACCTGCAGTTTATTACAACCAGTATACTTACATACTTGTTAATAAAAACAATGTTTGGGGGAAATATTCTGTCTAAAATAGGTTTAAGTCATCATATCATAATTCACTCGGTGTCGGGTGCCTTGCCTGAAAAAAGAAAGAAAGAGGTCATCGTGTGATTATCCGAAGTAGGTAGTTGGTCATCATCCTGTTCGTCAAAAGCCCAACGTCCTGTTTACCAATAAGATATTGTATTTTTTAATATTATTTCTTGAATTCAATAGTATTGCAAAATTAACATTTTCATATTTCAGTCGTATACTATATATACGGTACTACGTTTCTTTAATTGATTTACTTATTATTATTGAATATTAAATGATAATACTTAATTAAAATGAAAGAATGAAACTAGTAATTAAAAGGCAAAGTAAATATGCAATAAGGTTTTATATAGGTACCTAAAATAATACTAACAAAAATAAGTTTTTAAAATACAATTTATCCATCATTATTTTATGAGCTTATTTAAAACGTTAAAACTCATGAAATTCAATACATCCCTCAGGGAAAACACTGTTATAATACGTACTCATATAATATGATGCTGTGTGGAGCGAGTAATAATAGGCTCCTCGCTACTTAACGGTGAACCCCACGGGAAATCTTTCGCATCACCCACTGCCATCTGTGTAATTTCATTTTAACTCAAATTGATTTTCACGTTTTACAATAGATGTCTATGGTGATTTTACTCGAGCGTAATTTCTGAGATTACGAAGTTAGAAAATTTCAACTGAAAACAATATTTTTATATGGCAAATATTTTATTAATATTAACTAATTGACAACGCTTTGTGATACTTTTAATTTTATGCACCGGTATAAAACAACTATAAATATTCGATGTATTGAATTTAAAAAAAAAATTATGAAATTATTAAAAATTATTAATAAATAAATTATGTGTTATAATATTTGTTTTAGATTACCAAAACATAAAATATTCTAAAATATGATAACATATGCTTCTCAATTGGTGGCCCTCGTATATTGAAAATAAGAATTACAAAATTGATGATCACATTAAAATTTTGATAGCCAAGAGTCAATTTCTAAATGATTGGTTTTAAACTTTTTCACTTCTTGAGATACGTTTACCTTGTTTTTCAATCCATAGAACATAACATAGCATGCATAGACAATTCACATGACAATACGTACTAACACGACGATACACATATATAGTTACAATGTATTTAAAGCATATAGATATAATTATTCCCAGACCCAGGATAATTAAAAAAAAAGTGATTCTTTATTTTGCCCTAGTTGACAATCGGACCCGAGACCTCGTGATTCAAAGGGCAAGAGCGTTACGTCTGCACCACACAGACCCCCCAATCGATTTATTTTATCATATGGTATGAGATGTTGATTTTAAAATATATTTCAATAATATACACATGTTGACTATAGAAGCCCATGAATTATCATAAATTTTATTTATTTTATCATAAATTTTATTTATTTTATCATAAATTTTATTTATTTTATCATAAATTTTATTTATTTTATCATAAATTTAATTTATTTTATCATAAATTTTATTTATTTGCTCTTACGTCGATCAACTGGCTGCTAAATGGCGCCAATTTTAGCTCCTTTATTTATGCAACATTTATAGTATTATACCGCAGTTTTATTATTATTAGCATTTATTTTCTTGCATTGAATAGTAACTTGCAACAACTAGAATATTTTATAACTGAGCTTAAACCACATACTTAAAATATCGTTGTCGAATAAGGAAGACAACATAACTTCCACGAAGATATTTCTAACAACATAATTTCCTTAGATGCTTTGATAACTTACTTTATGTTGACAACAACTTATGACGTAGAATATTATTATTAAGAAGTTGCATCATAATGCCATCATCAAGTTTAATAAAACATCACTTAAAATGTTTCCAAAATACTCGTTGACAACTTAAAAGCTAAACATATTAACTCTTCATGAGACTATATAACAGAGATACTGTGATTCTCCACAATCACACGTGCCACAACTCACCTCTTCAGGAGCGACTATACCTACGGGTCAAAACAAAAGTCAGTCATTTGTTTTTTTGACAATTATAGATATATTTAGCTTATTTGGTTAAAGATTCTACCCCTCACAATTAACCTTCACGAATTCAATAGCTTCGTTCAGTTAAATTTTTTCAAATACATTAATTTGAAGTTTATTTTATCGATGAATGGTTCTTGGTGGAAGTTCAACAGGATGTACCTACAGTTATTCCACTATTGACTTTATAAATTTGTGAGTCGGCTCTATAGAGCTTCTGCTCTCATCGTCTGGCAAAAGTAAAGTGAAGCTTTATTATAAAGGTAGTTATGTGACAGATTGTTGTCAATCGCAAATTAATAAAGTCAACAGTGAAATGACTAAATTTCTTGTTTCTCTTAATTAATAAATAATTTAAACTTTTATAAATATTATCAACAGATATTACAAAATTTCGACTCACAATGCAATATTTGTATACTCATTGATTTTAATCACAGATGGTACATGATATTGGACCAATTACTATACACGTATCTACCACGGATTTTATCAAATTTGAATTAGAAATAGTAATCCTAACGTTTATTTACTTACAAATAATGTTCATAAGGTAGAACTGCGTTCAAAAGATGCAATGGACCGGGGGACGTGGTGGATGAGGATTAAAAGAGCCGATCCCAAATGAATGGGATAAAGGCGAGTGCGAAAAAGAGGAAGATATCCATTAACATTTTTTTTCTAAAAACATCAATTGTTTTGGACAAGAAATCGTATATATGCTTTAAACTATTTTTCGTAACTAAAAATAGTACCATAAAATAATAATGTATGAAATAATATCACACACCGTAAAAAAAGTCATGTTTATCACGCAGTGTTAATACTCTCGTCATAGTAAAATTACACAAAATTATGTTCATGCTCGTAATATTATTCAAATAAAACAAGTATGTAGGTAAGTAGTTTCACATATGTAGCACAATGCACTTATTAAGAGTTGGTAGGTACCTACCTACCTAGATATGCGGCGGAACGCTAAAATTTTCAACGTAAAACTTTTGTGATACTAGGTACTATCAATGTTATGAAATTTTCTTGACTATTCATATATCTAGAATATATAATATTATTGTTATAGTGTATATATATATTATGTTCAACAAATAATAATCTCTTTACAAATATTGTGCATCTTGACGGAAGTGTAAACGCTATCTATCAAAAATGTTGCACATGCATAATTTTAAATAAATTATTAATAAATAATACAATGTGCATTCTTCCTTTAAAATCACTGCCATCTAATTTTTAACAAAGTTTTCTTTAAATATACCTACTCCATCTTTTTATGTCAAAGAAAGAAAAGCATTACACGCAGCAAGTTGATTTTTTTTATATTGTGTCATGAAAACATAACTAAATTCATTCTCCAATCAAATCGAAGAATATAATATTTATGTAGTAGGTAGGTACCTACCAATCTATGTCGGCGAGAGTCCATTGACGCAGAATTACTCTAAAAGAAAAGTGTTTGTTTCTGTCCCCTTCTTTCGGGAAGAGAAATCACACTTTTGTGACAAACTCGGCCTCTATATTGATTTGTTTTATTTGAATGCATTTCTCTATATTTTTTTTTATTACATATAAACAGCAAAGAACAAATAAATAAATAAACAAGTAAAAGTAGCAATTTCAATGCAGAATATACAACATTGTTTGTTTATATCTTATAAAAAATAAAACGGTTAATTTTATTCATCTAAAAATAATATAAATTTGCATACTGTGCTAACTTTGTATGATCAAACATAATACTTTGTATGATCTTCGAATGCTTGGAGTTAAATTATTATTGGGGGAAACAATGTTGCAGATGCAAGGAGTTATATTATTATTGGAAGAAACAGTTTGTAATGATTCTAAATTACACGAGCGATAAAAGTAAAAATAACAGTACAAGCATAATAATTATGAGTTACAACATTGTTGATTGTGAACGTTGTATTGTCTGTACTGTAAAACTATTTATCATTTGTCGGATGTTTTACGTCAGCTAGACTTGCTCTAGGATAATAAAACATATAATATTTAATGTGGCCAATAGGTCAGCTAACCAGAAATCACTTGAGAACCAGAAATTGGATATTATGAAGGATGCAAAATTATATACTCACAATAGAAAAACACAACAACTAAATCATAAGCTATTAGTTTAAAAGCAAGGTATCTCTAATTTTAAATACATCAAGTAAAATTTCATCTAAGAAGCTAATATGGTAAATTAGAAAAGTGAAATTAAATGTAACAACACTTCATTCCCTCAACATAGATTACAACAACATAATTATAGGTAACATTAACATGTAGAAACAATTTACAAAGCTCGAGTTAGTCCCTAACTAAGATAAGCACCTTCTATTTATAGGCACTAACATGACGATATACTATATACAATGTACTAAACGATAAAATACTCAAATTACATTAATTACCATATATTCAATGATGTATCTTTTTATCATTGATTCTAAATATACAAAGCTCGAGTTAGTCCCGAACTAAGATATGAATCTCCTATTATAGGCACTAACATGACGATATACTATATACAATGTACGGTGTAAGAGTTCGTCGGTAGCTTGGAGGTAGAGTCTCGGCCTTGTGTACAAGGGGTCCGGGGTTCGATCCAAGGTGCCGGCAGACTCCCCTTTCATGACACAAGCTTTCAGCTTACTGTGAAAGGTGTATAAGGTAATATTTGGGTTTATAACAAAAACCCAGATATATCTTTCTATTAAAAAAAAAAAAACTAAACGATGAAGTACTCAAATTACATTAATTACCATATATGCAATGATGTATCTTTTTATCATTGATTCTTAATATCGCTCACTAAATAAATATGTTTGAATAAACGTGTTATACCTACTCGTATTTTTAAGTTTTTCTAAACCATTTGTTTTTTTTTAGTGAGAGCAAAACAGGACAACGTATATCTTATTAACAAAGCACTAGAGTGTGCTGGTGAAGAAGCAAAATGATTCACAAGACTATAAACAAGAAGAAGAGAAGCCGCACTATAAAGTGTCTCCTGTCATAAAACTTGGAAAGCTCTTCTTGCTATGTACAATGTTCTATGAGTGAGTGTGTATGTGTGTGTGTTCACTAAAACAATGGGGACGAGACGGTATTGTTGCAAGGTATTGATGGGAAAATAAAAAAAAAAACTCTTCTTAGTCTTAAGAGAGCTTCGCAATTATTATTTTTGTTTCTTTGATAAAAATATATTAAAAGCACACTTTCTCATGAAAGAACTAAAACTGATGTTTTTCTTCTACCCATAATATAGTGTTGCGTCTTTTTTAATATAAATTGTTTTGTATAATTATTGATTAATACCATCACGGAATTTTCCACAAGTGGGATGACTAGCAAACTAACTGCACACAAATAACATGCAAATCATCCTCTCCATTCCAATTAAAGCATAAAACATTCCTGATAGGTGACATACTTCAACGCTGAATTGGAGATGTTGAATGTTTGATATGGGAATAATTTTACCAAATTGATTATTTTTGTATTCTTTATTCTATTTTTTTTTTTTTTTTTTTTTTTTTTTTTTTTTTTTTTTTTTTTTTTTTTTTTTTTTTTAAAAAAGATATATCTGGGTTTTTGTTATAAACCCAAATACAACCTTATACACCTTTCACAGTAAGCTACTAAAAGCTTGTGTCGTGAAAGGGGAGTTTGCCGGCACCTGGTATCGAACCACGGACCCCATGTTCACGAGGCCGAGACTCTACCTCCAGGCTACCGACGAACTGCATTAGGTATTGCATTATATTGTATGTAGGTATTGTTTTAGGTATTGCATTAATTTATTATAATGCAATACCTAATACAATGGTAATATTGTATTAGGTATTGCATTATATTGTATGTAGGTATTGCATTGTATTTTTGTTTTACGTATCTTGAATCTACGTTTTGAAATATTTACAAAACCTTTAATCATTTTCAAAAACACTCACAGTAAATCATTTCCCTGTATTGAGAATCTAAAATATGTCGCCAGCTGAAGGATTCGATTCCGGTTTATATCGATCTTGAAATCCAATACTACCGCAAATCTTAATTAATAAAAGAAATCAAAACAGGAAACTTTATTTTATTTTGGTTACTTGGTTCATAGTTAAGATAGTTTAAAAGATTTCTAATTTTGCATTAGTAGACAAGAAATTAGACCCTGACACTGAAATAAAATGCAGAATAGAAGCGGCACGAACAGCATTTAATAAAATGAAAAACCTTCTTTTTGACGACAATATAAACATAAAGCTGAGACAAAGAATGGTCAAATGTTATGTATGGTCGGTCTTACTTTACGGTGTAGAGGCGTGGACTCTTAAAGTTAATATAATTAACCGCCTTGAAGCGTTTGAAATGTGGATCCACCGTAAAATGCTAAGAACATCCTGGACCGATATGATAACAAACATTGATGTTTTACGTAGAGCCAATGTAAATAGAGTATTGTTCTCCACTGTTAAGCTCCGTAAAATATCATATTTTGGCCATGTAATGAGAGGTAACAAGTACACTATACTCCAGCTCGTCATGAAGGGGAAGATCGAGGGCCGCAGAGGGGTTGGCAGAAGTAGCTTTCTCTCAAATGGTCGTCAACGTCGGGGGGACCCGGCAAGACACATGAAGAAGAAGAAGAAGAAGACAAGTAAGTTGAGATAAAGATACCTTAAAGTTGATTTACATATTGATATTGATTGATAATATCGCAATAGAAAAATGCATGTTGGTGAATTTGCATATGGTTAAAAACAAAAGATCTCTAGGTATTTGATAAATTTTTAATCAAATACCGAGCTGATCTTTGTTCGACGTCAGTAATATTTCTTCGAGATTAAAATTGATAAAATATGTATATGCATCAAGTGTGTCTGGAGGAATATATGAAAACAATACATCAGATAATAATATTCGTCGATGAGATGTTCACCGTTTATATTTAGGTATTTACATATTTATTTATTTTCCGAAAATATTACGTAGAAAAATAACATAAAAACATCATTTTGAAATATATTTCCCCGCTAGACCAAATCTGTTCTGGGGAAATACAAAGAAAAAATTAAACAACACTATTAAATAACTAAGAAAAAATAACACAATTCAATAACTAAGAAATATAAGACAATTAAACAACTAAGCAAAAATAACACAATTAAATAAAAAAGCAAAAATAAGACAATTAAATAACACTAATAAATAACTTAGCAAAAATAACACAATTAAATAACTAATAAAAATAGGACAATTAAATAACACTATTAAATAACTAAGCAAAAATAACACAATTAAATATATAACCATACTCTCCGATGAAATACTCGTACATACAAATATGCTTAAAATAAATTATTCAAATCACATTTTTAGCAAAAAATAAGAACATGAATGTATCACGAATGTGCAATTTAACATTTCCAATTCAACGATGAGGTATGCCGATCATCTTGAATTTGATAAGTAGAGAGAAAAATGTTTATGTGAACCTATTGAAAAATAGTTTTAAATTATTTTTAAAAATATTTTTTATGTTATATGCCAAGTTGTCCATACTACACTACTTATATGTTATGAAAGGTCATTAGCTTTGAATCATTAAATTAATTAATAGAAAATACAAAACGTATTCTAGGAACGTGTGAAGAACTAAACGTGTAAACTGGCGTTAAGTCTCGGCTTAGTTTTTTTATTCGCTTTCAAGTGGTGAAAAAGGGAATACTTATGTCAATGTGAGTGTATCATAAAAGTGAGCTCATTAGAAAGTGATATTGAATCAAGATAATAATTATATATGTATGTAATTCAATTGTATAAATTCATTTAAATTTCAGGTTTGAGTGTGTGTATGTTCAGATTAAAGTAAAAAAATGCATTTAATTTCACTTATATTATGTTTATAAAATTCATTATAAAAATCTATAACTGTAGGTATGTTATAAAAAAAGAAATAAAAATTCATAATAAAAGTCTATTTAAGATCGATAACGTGATGTATATTTAATTATTATTAACTATTGAAATTATCACTATGAACGTAGCTATCTATATCTAATTCATTTTTTAGAATATTGTTTTATTTATCCCTCAATATTGTTTTATTAATCCCTCAATATTGTTTTATTTATCCCTCAATATTGTTTTATTAATCCCTCAATATTGTTTTATTAATCCCTCAATATTGTTTTATTAATCCCTCAATATTGTTTCATTAATCATCCGGGAGGAGACAGATGTCCTGGCTGCGAAATATAAGGGAGTGGACCGGCATCCGAAGTGTGGAAGAGCTGTTCCGAGCAGCGCAGGACAGGGACAAGTTCGCCGAGGTGATCGCCAACGTTGGGGGGACCCGATAAAGCACTTGAAGAAGAAGAAGAAGAATCCATCAATATTAGGTAAAATTTCTATGATGATGAGTACTTATTATTTCCAAACAAGAAAGGCAGACTCCACCACCATGTGGGACTAATAATTGCCCAAGGAGTAAAAGAAGAAGATAGATTATCTATCGATGAGTTAAAATACACAAGAGAAATATATACTTTTTTTAAAAAAAAAAAAAGATATATCTGGGTTTTTGTTATAAACCCAAAAACAACCTTATACACCTTTCACAGTAAGCTACTAAAAGCTTGTGTCGCACCTGGGATCGAACCACGGACCCGCTGTTCACGAGGCCGAGACTCTGCCCCCAGTCTACCGACGAACTCAATACTTTAGAATGATGATAAAAACATACGTGTAAATACAAAAAAAAATTCGTTTAATTATGGAAAATTACTAATTTTTTAGTTCGTTTCACTGGGTTTGGGCATAACGCACAGACGACAAAAGGATCAGTCGAGAGATCTGAGTGATTCGTTTTTTTTTTTCGCGTTATTTTTTATTTAATTTCGTATCATAAAATACATCGAGTAATAATAATGCCTTCCCTTGTACCCGTTGCCGGATATTATCGAGAGAGTGAAATTCATCGAGTGCAATATGATGGTATCTCATAATAAATGTAATTGTACCATACAATGTAATACTCAATAACTTTGACGTTTATTGTGTAATACATTTAATAACAACATTTACTGCTAGCCATCTTCATTTAATGCTAGGATAGGATTTGTTGGCTTCTTGATAAATTGTTTCTCGATAATTTTGCATCAATCTGTATCTAAGAATGTATTATAGGTAGGTATTATGCACATAATTTGTTGATAATATAATATTCTAATAGTATTTTCTATATTCACAAAAATACACGTAAAACCATGAATATTTTAGTAGAGTTTCCCTGAAAATTTATTTTGCCCATAATATTTCAGAAAAAAATGCCTTTGAATCACAACGAGTGGTCTACATATGCTATGCACAACAATAATTTGTAGGTATTTTTGAATATTAACATTGAATGACAACCTTGCGCGGTGAAACTTTCTCGGTAAACAATTATTTCATTTTTTTATAGAAATCATATGGATGGTGTTTTAATCTATATTTTATAGTTGTTCTTATGATTTTTAAACAAATTAATTTTGTAGTAAACTTATTAATTTTACAAAAACCATATCACTTTGTTGCACCTATTCCAAAGATAAACGCTACAAAATGCGATACATCACTTAAACTATGTTGCACTAACATGTTTTTTTTTATTAAATTTTTTTTTTTTTGTATAGATATATAATTTAATAAATTTCATTAAGATGATATATCCTAGTTTAAAAATTTAGGAGGAACATTAATTAAAAGAAACTTCAGAAAGTTATAAAACTACAAATCGATTTATTTCGTAGTCAAATAATTTCATATTATTAATTTCTTGTTGCAAATGACAGTTTCTTTGAATTTGTGTCATGTATTTAAAAACAAAACGCGTTCCACGAAGTATTAACGTTCTATTCTTGAATATAGAGGAGTTATAAATTTTATATGACCGTTCTGATTGTCCATTACAGTCCAGACCACAGTGCTGACATTTGAAGACCCTAAAAGATTCATGAGACTTTGATTGACATTTTGACATACCTACTCACTACATACATAATATACATATTTATATTTACCTGAAGGTATAGACAAATAGCACTGTTAAATTATCATTTTAAGACATTCATTCAGCGCTGAAGAATGCAACTCATCCTGAATTATTTATATTTATTGGCATGGGAAGGGCAGTGAGCATGTTAATTACATGCAGCTATGTAATCTATTGGCAATAATCCACCATCACGATACAAGCATATTGCTTGCTGTGAAGATTTTACCTGTTAATCTTTTTAAAAAATATATTTACACCAAATTGTGAATAAATTAAGAAAACTTTTCTTTTGTATGTTTTCCGTTCGTAATATTTTGGGACTTGATCACAAATTTACTTAATGCTATGTAAGCAATGGTTTATACGTACATTGGGTGTAATATTGCCTGTAGCCAATTGTTTCCAACATTCGCATATTATAATTTTTATTTTGAAATAACTTTGGAAGGAATAAACCTATTTTAAATGTCATTCATATATCAATAAGAATATCAATAAGTATAGATTTTTTTTTAATATTAACATTTTATTCTTATTTATCACCCCTTTAACAAATAGAAAATAATGTTTCCCTTGTCAAGGCACTCAAAAAAAAATTAATTATTGAATTGGCGACACACCTGTCGCATGCTTTTAAAATATTATTATTATATTATCATTGTCATGGACCAATAATATAATAAAATTTCTAAATTTAACGTGTTTTTTTTTATCTATTGTGCTTTTAAAGTGACCAGACTCAAAATAATATTCCATTTCAGAGTGATTATATTTTTTATTTAATATTTTTTATTTTATTGATATTCATACACGACATTCATTTTACACAGATTGAGTTAGTTGAAACTGAGACGCAAATCTTGCATTACTGATATTAACGTGACGAATGTATAATTCAAGATTCGCATACACATTATAACGAAAGTTCTTGTTTTTGAAAGAGAGAATGAAAAAACGATTTGCGAGATTAAAGTTGGTGATGAATGTTTGGAGCAAGTAAGTGAGTATGTATATTTGTGAAGTATGTTTACGAGGGATGGAAGATGCGATAGGGACATTGAAAGAAGGAAAGTGGCCGGTGCTAGAGTAAACGGTGCACTTCGACCCATTGTCAGCAATGACAATGTGTCGAACATGGCTAAAATGATGGTGCACAATACCATTCTGGTACCGTCACTTACGTATGCATGCGAGACACGGACGTGGTTGAAGAAGGACGAAAGTGGAATAAATGCAGTAGAGATGCGATCGTTGAGAAGAATGGTTGGTAAAACGCTGCGTGATAAAGTGAAGAATGAGGATATTAGAAGAATGAGCGGATGCAAGAAGACTGTTGTGGACAGAATGCGTGTAAATAAATTGAGATGGTTTGGTCATGTGGAACGAATGAAAGAGGAAAGAATGACAAAGAGGATATTCTTATCTGAAAGAAAGGGTGTGAGGAAACGCGGGCGTCCGAGAACCACGTGGCTTGATCACGTGGACCAAATTCTCAAGGACGGCCGCGTGTTGAGTAAGAGGAACCGACGTGCGTGTATGAGGAACTGTATGAATGTGGAGGAAGCGAAGGAAGTGTGTAAAGATAGATCTGTTTGGCGTTCCGTTCTCTCTGCCTACCCCACTTGGGACACGGCGTGAGGGTATAGTATAGTATAGTAGTATAGCATTTTGCCTTGTCCGAAAACAGATCCCAGTAAATCGTGACTTACTTGTAAGGGCATTACCTCAACATCAGACTCGCTACGGCCGTCAGTACGAGTATCTTAATTAATGTCTCAGTGCCATATACGAGTATAAATCAATCCATCTATACCATCACGAAATCTCACACAGTAGATTAACAGTATGTAAACATACAAAGCATTCAGAATGGGTGAGACACCTCATCGCTACTTTGCAAATCACATTATGATTTGAAGAAGTAGGTATTATTTGTCAAATCCAAATAATAATATAGCTATCCACTTTTTAGTAACACAGGCCACTCAGTTCGCCTCACTATCACTCTCTCTTTCTCTCTCTCTCTCTTTGTAGGTAAAATAGGTATCTACCTAATGTCACAATCCACACTATGTATACGCCACGCGACATGTGACCTGACATCACGTTATTGTGGGGAAATCAAACCGAGATGTGAAATCAACTCGTAGAAATAGAATATAATTTACTCCAATACTTTCTATTGATCCGTCGGTTCCTCAGATTCTGTTGCCATAAAGTGTGGTCCTTGGCCATGTGCAGACACCCGTGTAGTGAGTTCTGAGTGGCGTCCTTCATCTTGGTAGTGTTCTTCATCCCTTTCAATTTTTCTTTTCCCTTACATATCCCAATTTACATACTACTTAAATAAATAAATGAATTTAGCCAATGTTGTCGACCGACAGTAGGTATATGGTAAAAGTTCATAAAAAAATGTTATACGTTTATATTTAGTACTTTAGCAATGACTTAATTGATCACGAGCTGGCTTTCAAGAGCTTCCGCTCTCATTATCAATTTACATTGCCCTGATGATGAGATTGGAAGCTCTCGAAAGCAGGCTCGCGATCAGTAAAGTAACTGGAAATAATTTATTTATTTATGATAAATAAATTACCTATATATTGTCTAAAATATGTACTTAATCACGTTGTATAACTGTTATTGTCGTTGCGACAACCTCGATTCATATTCGTATACGGTTAAAATCTCCTGACTCAGTGCATTATGTGTGACAACCTGTGACCGGAAGTGACCGGAACCGAGAAGGTGATGAAATGTGACTGTCAAAGTAACGTAATTACTCCAAATCCGGTACTGTTAGCAGATGATGACATCAGCTCAGACCATTGTTTCAATAAGCATTTACTAGGAAGTATATTTAATTTAATAGGTACTCTCATATAAATGTTTATTGTAGGTATTTTGTATAAACTACTACTACTACTACTATACCATCACGGCATATCCCACAAGTGGGGTAGCCAGCAGACCAGCAGACATTTTGTATAAACTGTTTATCGCAATTTTGAACTCTCATATAAATGTTTATTGTAGGTATTTTGTATAAGCTGTTTATCGCAATTTTGAATTTCTTGATTTTATATTGGCACGAAGAGGACAGCTTGCATGTTTCTTACATGCAGCTGGTCTGCTGGCTACCCCACTTGTGGGATATGCCGTGATGGTATAGTATAGTATATTTAATTTAATAGGTACTCTCATATAAATGTTTATTGTAGGTATGTTGTATAAACTGTTTATCGCAATTTTTATTCAATATATTTTTACAAAAAGCTGGTCTTCATTATGTAGTAATAAAATTTTAATCCATACCTAAATAAAAATTCAATTGTATATCGCCCACTCTTTCCTGTAAGTTTCCAAGTGTCAAAGGTAGGTATTCTTTAAACATCACTAATGAATTGAGTTCGTCGGTAGCCTGGAGGTAGAGTCTCGGCCTCGTGAACATGGGGTCCGTGGTTCGATACCAGGTGCCGGCAAACTCCCCTTTCACGACACAAGCTTTTAGTAGCTTACTGTGAAAGGTGTATAAGGTTGTATTTGGGTTTATAACAAAAACCCAGATATATCTTTTTTTAAAAAAAAAAAAATAAATCAAATTATGTATTTTTATGGCACAAATAGAACGACCTGTGTGTTCATTATGACGGCCGGTGTGGCGCAGAGGTAACGCTCTTGCCTTTGAGTCACGAGGTCCCGGGTTCGATTCCCGGCCAGGGCAAAATGATGAACGATATTGTCCTCGGTCTGTGTGTTACATATTGTACATGTGTTAAGCGCATTGTATATGCATAATATGTCTGTCGTCGCGATAGTACCCATTATACAAGATTCATATCTTAATTTGGAACTAGCTCGATCTGCGCGAATTGTCTATCCATGTTATGTTATGTTTGTCATTATATGTAATAAGTCTACTAGCTACCCCAAGTAAGTGATGTGCCGTGATGGTATATATATATGATGTATTATATATGATAGGTATATATATAGAGATCTTAATAAAATGTGGCAGTCCAGAAGGTTTTCATTCGCAATACACCATCCCATTCATTCACGATTCCTCCTGTTGCCTTCTTCACCTAGTCACTTCATTTCATCAGTGCGTGTTTCTTAAATAGCGAAACTGAAAACAATAAAACTCTAATATACTATAATATACTTGAAATGAAAGCTACATAAAATAAATTGGAGATATTAATAAGAAATTGGATGTATTAAGTAGGTACCTTTAATAAATAAATTATTACATGAGTCAAAACATTTATCTTGTCAATAAGACTGGTAGGTACAATTTACTTTCATCACATGTTCGAATTAGTTTTATTAATATTTTATTAGTATAATTATTTATATCTGTATTTAATAAAAGGAATAAGGAAAGTATTAAATATTTTAGTAACGACAAACTTAATAGTTCTTTTTCATTATCACCGGCATTTCCCAAAAATGGGATAGCAAGTAAACTATTTCTATGTAATGAACATGTAAAAATAAAAAAATCACTATAGATGGGTTGCCTTATCGCTAAATTGAAGATATCATATCGACTTTTCAGTTCCATAATAATAATAATAACTAGAAAACTTAAATTATAAATAAATTAAATTATAATTTAAAACAATAATAACAGATAGACAAATACATCATAATAGACCCGATTTAGTATTACATGATAAACGTAATAAAATAACGTACCTAATAGACATCGCTGTCCCAAATACACATTATATACAAACAACCGTCGCAGAAAAAATACCTAAATATACAGAACTAGATGGAGAAATAAAAGATATTTGGAATTCTAGGTCCGTTTATATAACACCTTTCATGTCAGCTACAGGGGTAACTCCGAAATCTTTAATTAATAATTTACAAAAATTAGATTTACCGGTTAATTTGTACTTAAAAATCTATTATAAATTCAAAAATCTATTATAATAAACACTTGTAATATTGTAAAAAAGTTTTTGAACACAGATATTTCAGGCACAATGCTGGTATTTTGAACCCGCGTTCTGAGCCTAATCCTTTGGTATCCTGTATATCTGGATAGGTGAATTTTTCCCGGCATTAGACTGTTAAGTTTTTGTGTGACCATGACTGATCATATGGAGACTTATCTGGATGTATAATGCTGAGAAGTGTGGATGGCAATTCTGCCGCCGCGTTTAAAAAAACACTTATTTATAGTATATCCACAGTGACTTTATTGGACGCGTGATCATCAGGCTGGCGAAAAGTAAAGAAATTACAAGTTGGTAACGAATATATATATATATATCTATACGGGTCGCGTCCAATAAAAAGTCACTATGGATATACTATAAATAAGTGTTTTATTTTTAATTAATTCAACATGAATTTCCACCAAGTACTTCGGTTGAAAATATCAACTTTAACTAGACAACTTTTTTAAGATGCGCCGTTTTGTGGAACCACCGCAAGGGCTCATTCAAGAATCATAACACCTCCCGAACAATAGAGTTTTCAACCTCACCTTGAACACTTCCACACTCTTCAGAGTCCGCAAATCATAAGGAATTTAGTTCCACAACAACGGACTAGCCACACAGAAGGCACGGTTAACATAGTTAGCCATCAGACCCTCTCTACGCGGCACCACACGACAGACTCTGTGTAAACTTAACTCAAAATGTAAAATTTAATTGGTAATACACATAATCAATGCCAGTTTTCTAATTCTACAAACAAAAAACTATAATAAATACATGGTTTCTCTTTACATACTTAGTTATCAAAAAAATTACCACAAATAAATATTTCGGATTGAAGTTTAACTTTTGAACAGAATAAAGACGTTTAGTATGTCTTTAACAGTCAGGGATTATTGAGTAGTATACTTCACTTTCTGTTGTGCTTTTAAAGCATTATTTTAGTATATAAAAATTACAAAAATAGCTTTTGTTGAATTTGAAACTTAACCTCACTTCGTGAGGTTTTGCTAATAAATTCCTGTATTTTACAGGACAGTTAAAGATTCACAGGAAACAGTTAGACATAAATACTAATCCAAGGATATCACGGAGGTTTTAGTTTAATTGTGTTATATGTAGTTTTAATTTGTTTCAGATGGAATTTTACTACGAAATGTTTAATATATATAATATATGTACCCATATATTATTTAGTACATAATACATATTTATAGTAAGTTGTAAATGAATAATAGGTGTAGGACGTTATATGGCTGTAAACGTATCTGTTTGTTTTATGTTGTAATTCTGTATTTATGTACGTAGGTATATTTATATAGTGGAGGATTATTTTATTATACATTTTGATGATTCAGTAAAACTATAATATTGATGTTAAAATAAATAAGTGTCTACGTGAAGATTGCTTTACTGCCATTTCGAGGATCCAAACATAACGAACGAATGAATATTTTTAGTCTCGTGTCCCTTATTTGTAAATAAACAAAGCAAAATAGGGAATAAACAGAGAATGTCTGATCATTTGATCAAAATTGTTGATGATTATTCTGGATGATTTTGTTTTGACGCCGTTTAACAGTCCCTAGACCGTCTCAAGGGCGCCGGTGGATAGTGCAGTTTTCAATTTGCTTCTGAAGCTGGTGACTGTCTAATTTTCTCTCAACGGCACCGGTAGGTGATTCCACGTAACCGGCCTAACAACACCAAAAGCCGTCTCATAGAAGCTAGACTTACCGGCTCTATTGGGCTCAGTAAGTCTATTCACAGCCAGTTCTGAAGAGCGCAGAGGTCTTCTTATGGTCAAGTCAACTGTTGGTTATCCTTTTCTTGGAAAAAAAGTTAATATAAATGTACAGTTAATGGCAATGTGGATTGAACAATTAGCTACAGTAAATGTTATTTTTAATCCATTTTTTTTCTACTGTAAATTGTCAATAATACCTTCCATTTTTAGAAATATGTTAAAAGCAGAACTTAAATGTGTGATAAAAGTCTGATAGACAAAGTGCGTCATGGCGTAATTCGTGAAAATTTTGGAATGAAAGCTGGGGTAAAAGAGTAAAATAAGAATGAACAAACTATGGTGGATTTGGCACGTGGAGTGAATGAATAAGGACAGAATAAGAGAAATGTTATTTGGAAACGCAGTCATCCAAGGAATGAATGGCAAGAATATATAAACCAAATCCTTCAGGATGGACACGTTTTGAGCACACTGAATAAAAAAGCGTGCATGAGGAGTTATATGACGGTAACGAAAAGTGTATTCAAGTATTAGAGTAAGTGGCACTTGATCCTTTCTACCTATCGCGAAAGGGAAGCGGCGTGATAATGATGATTATATATTTTCATAGCAATTAAATTATTGCTGAAAAATTAGAATACATCAACCTTTTTTTATTATGTCATAATATATAGATATGTAACCCTTCAAAATATAGACACATTAATATCCACATGTCCTTAAATGACCTGACTAAATGGAAAATTTGATCACTATCTTAAGGTATTAAAAGCTACAAACAACCCTTATATGAAAACATTATTATTTACATAGGGGTGAGTTATTACAAGGGGATTACAGTGTACTTTAAGGACCTTAAATAAACTTGTTCATGGACACTCAGTTCAAGTAAATGTCCACGAGGGAAATATTTCAAAGTTTAGTATTAAGTAGTTAATTTTTTTTTTAAGTAAGTAAATGTTAAATAGACAATAATAGACACAATATTGAATGTACCTACACAATAATGCATAAGAAACTACTCCCATACTTCTATTACTTTGCACGTTCATAATATTATTAATGTAAAATTTCATTTTTTATGTGGAGTTTCCAGCAAAAGCAAGGTCTCCCTCTGTAAGTTTTCGAGCGGCCTGTATAAAGCAGGTGTTTCTTGAATACACCCATAAGACATTTAACATCTTAAATTCAGTTCACCCATCTTGAATGTATTATTTTTTCTGATACAGCAGAGAGGACAGCTACCATGCTTATTAAATGCATGTAGTCTGCTGGTTACCCCACTTTGGGGATATACCGTGATGGTATTTGTAGTTGTAGTACCATATATTTTATTAACTAATTACTGTTGTACTTACCATTCTGGTACCGTCACTTACGTATGCATGCGAGACACGGACGTGGTTGAAGAAGGATGAAAGTGGAATAAATGCAGTAGAGATGCGATCGTTGAGATGAATGGTTGGTAAAACGCTGCGTGATAGAGTGAAGAATGAGGATATTAGAAGAATGAGCGGATGCAAGAAGAGTGTTGTGGACAGAATGCGCGTGAATAAACTACGGTGGTTTGGGCATGTTGAACGAATGAACGAGGTAAGAATGACAAAGAGGATATACTTATCTGAAAGAAAGGGTGTGAGGAAACGCGGGCGTCCGAGAACCACGTGGCTTGATCACGTGGATCAAATTCTCAAGGACGGCCGCGTGTTGAGTAAGAGGAACCGACGTGCGTGTATGAGGAACTGTATGAATGTGGAGGAAGCGAAGGAAGTGTGTAAAGATAGATCTGTTTGGCGTTCCGTTCTCTCTGCCTACCCCACTTGGGACATGGCGTGAGGGTATAGTATAGTATAGTATTGTACTTTAGATAAAGGTTAACCAATTTCTTTAAATCCATATCTACCACTGTTTCCTGGAATTTTCAATAAAGGATAGAACTTTCATCCTTGTAACACATCATGAATAAAACATCTATCTATACCTACCCTCACGGCGTGTCCCTGGTGGGGTAGGCAGAGAGAATGAAACTTTTTTATTGATCTATCCTTACATATTTATTTATCTTTCTCCATATTTAGCCGGTTTCTGACACATATAATCTAATTTCTCTTGCTCAACATGCAGCCTTTCTTGAAAATTGGATCCACTTGGATATCCGCGCTTTTTCACACCCCTTCTTAATTAGACCCTCTTTGTCATCGTATCATGGCCCATTTGCTTCGCATGTCTAATAAAACATTTTATACCATTAATTCAAAATTTGAGATTCTCTGGGAAACAACTTATTCAATTAAGTGATTTTGTTTTTTCTATGTAGGTAAACTACTGACATGTTTGTGTGTAAGATTTATCTTATAGCTCGCATTGTTTGTACTTTATCACATAATCAAAATTCAATCAAATAACGAAAAACGTAACATACATAAATATTGATCATTCCATCGAGTATAAATATTTGAAAATCTGATTGAACTCTAGTAATTTCATCATAATATAACGTTATTTTGTATAGTAAGTCAACAATAAACACATCAAATTAATATTTTTGTAAAATTGTAAAATATGTATTTTCAATTAACCTTTCAGCTTCGTGAATATGAAAAAGCAACATCGCATTGTAATATAAGTAATTTTCAGCTTTTGTGAAATATTTGATTTGTGCCAATTTTCAGTGAATCATGTTGTTTTTAATATTTTTCATTTTTATTAATAAAATTAATAATGTAAATATTTCTATTGAGGTTCTTTTTTTGCCTTTCAATGAATCACTGGAGAACTTACGGTAGAAATAAGCTTCTTCCATTCAGTGATATTTCAAAGCAGTTGTTTAATTTTTTGCATGACTCAAACTCTAATATCTTTGTCACATATCGTATTATTGTGTCAGAGGATCGTCCAGTTTGGAACTATGTGAATCTATCACTGAGTGTTCTACATACATAAAAAAGTTTTATTTGCTAATCTATGGTATACTTTGATTAAATACAAAAGCTTTATTTACCTTATAATCAAAGGGTATAGAATAATATTAAGTTACTTAGTATAATATTCCATTCTATTTTTAGCCGACCAGCCTTTTGGGCTGCTCATAATGGCACTTCCAATCTGGACAAGATTTTTGAGAGTGTAGAGTTTTGGATAAATAGAATTCCCCAGATTTCTATGGTATATCCGGGTAAACGGTGGATCTCCTTCAATGTTTCCCATTCTTATCTACATGTAGTAAAAAATATAAGATAATTTATGCCTTCATTAACTGAGTATAGTTGATTTTTTTTAAAAGTGCCCTGGCACCGCAACGCAAACAGTCAGATATAAGGTAATGTGTATTACAGAATATGTTATTGTATTAGAAACCGAGTAGCATCGCTGTGATTGGCCGGTGCATTGTGTGGTGTGTGTCGCAAACTCATTACTGAAGGATGTGTTAGTAGTCATTTACCTATGAGCGGGGCACTCTTATATAAATTCTACTCTATTAATTTTACCATAATATAATTTTTTTATCGGTAGGTACTATCAATTCTCTGAAATATAGGTACATATAAATAAAGTGATTCGATAAACACTTCAATACCTAACGGATTTTATATAACAGCCATCCTGAATCACCGATTAATACGTGCAGGTACATTCTGATATTAATTTTGAAACTGAATAAATAGAAATAAAAGCAGTTACCCTATTTTTATTTCCATGTTTTCAGCTTGTACATTTCCATATTAAATAGTAGTACATAGTAAAATATTATTTCCCGTATCTATTTCTCCCTGAGGCCATACAGTTTTTCAATTATTATGGAAATCAAAACTACGAAATTATCGGAAATCTACCTTGAAATAAAAAAAATGTATACTCATTCTCGTACAAACAAACGGTTTTCGTTATTGCTTATATTAGCACAGAAAGATATAATGAAAATAGAAAATAGGAGAGTAAGATATTGTGAATCACACATTTAACAAAGTTGATCATTAATCCATGAAGAGAAAAGTTACCATTGTTATTCTTTAATCACGTTGAAAATGTCGCAGTAGAAGTAGGACCCAGAAGAGCAGGCAGACCAATGACCACCTGGATGTCCACAATTGGCAGGGACCTGAAGGAGGCAAAGTTGCGCTCGTAGAACGCAGGGAACCGTAAAACTTGGAAGATGAGAACTAGGAGAGCCGACCTCAAGTAAATGGGATAAAGACGAGGGCGAAGAAGAAGATGTTGAAAATGTAGCGCAAGTTTCTTCTCTGAGCTAGAAAAACGGAAAAAAGGAAACCAGTGCGAAATTTGCTTAGCAAAAAATATTCACCAAAATACTAGACGAGATCAACAGAACCAACAAGTTTTCCTTCTACGAAAGTGTTTTGTGAGATTAGCATCGTGGGACCCGTTAGCTGGAGTCGACACTCCAAAGACCCTAAAAAATCAAACTAGATTTAAGAACAAACTGAAGATATCGCTCTTCCCTCCGAGCCCTTGAGAAAGATACTTGATTGGCATTGGAGAAACGGCATTGAAGAAACAGTCATCATCATCAGTTAGGTTAAAAGCCAATACCTTATTTTCTGTTTAGGTATATCATAATCGATCTCGCCCAATCACTTTATCGTTACTTAATCATATTTTGATAAAAGATGTAGTAAGACTTTCCGTATAAATTTAAGTAGGTAGTTACTCCAACAAAAACTGTAACATCTTATAAATAATTTTTTTATTTTATTCAGGAATATGCTCAATAAAAGTCCAGTTTCTCTATTGCTATTCTGAAGTAATTATAGAAACGGTGTATTGTGATTGATTACATAAATAGTGCTATTTTCTTTTATCTTACTAATTTAAAATTGCCACAATTAAATATTAATTTTCCCAACTTATTAAAGCCTGAACTTTGAAAAATATCCGCAGTATTAAAATATTCATTAGAAAACATCATTTATAGTAATTTCTACTACAATCAGCTACATCTATCGAACGCTAATGAAAATATTAAATTCATGAATTTAATGACGAACACTATCGACATCTATTTACTTTTGTCGAAACGTCTGCAGGTACCTACGCAACATAATATTACTACGTAATTTAGAAACGAGAAAATAATTATAAGAAAGTACGTAATGCATACAGTATCTAATTATTATGTTTTCAAAAGTGTTCATTGTAATTTATGTACATATTATAATGTTTTCATTCCGTGTTCAAAAATGCATAGAGTGCTTTTAAAATTATTTACATAAATTTGCTTTTATAAAACTTGGACAAATTGTAGAACGTAAAATGACTGTGGGGAGAGACTGCACACTTAAAAAGAAATTAGCATTGTAATATAATATGTAGGTGTGTACAAATATATTGACGTAAAGAAATAGAGAAATTATGTAAGTATTTATGAATAATGCTGTGTAAAAGTTTGATGACTGCATTAGATCGGTACCTGAATTGTAGTGCCAACAAAACTAACGAAACAGAAGAAATTAATTGAATCAAAGGATTTACATAATTACATTTTCACATAAAAAAATAAAATACTTAGAGAAAGTAGGTTAATGAAAGTCCGGAAAAATTGTGTTATCGAAATAGGAAAAACACAATGAAATTTTTTTCTTTCCTGCTCGGTGGAGTGCCCGGCAGAAGATAAGAACTCCATTATTTTCTACGTTATCAAGTGTTCTATTTGTTATTCAAAAACAAACAGAACTGCTTAGACATTTTACAAGTTCAATATTACAGAAATAAGAAATGCTACTCATCCAGAACGTCTTAACCTTATCGGTGCGATATGTAATACTCACATGTTTATAACATTCACTTAACCTGCTGGTTAGCCAACTTTTGGTATATTTCGTGATGGTATGGATTTATAAAATTTTCCTTCAAGTTAATATAAATGTTGTTGATTTAAAATGAAATCTATTATAAATTCCGTAGGATTGGTCCACAAAGAGTTTCGATTTTCTTCTCCATTCCTCCATATTTACTGCCAGTCTCTTTAATTCTACGAAAGTGCCAAAATTTATGTCCTTCTTTACTTGGTCCATATATGTAGGTGTCTCTTAGTAAGCCTCTGCCTTTGGTTATGCCCTTCGCGATGGCGATGAGCAGGCCTTGGTGCCTGATATTGAGGCCAATCCAGTTAGCTCGTTGTTGGCTGATTTTTTTGGGGAGTTGTCTATTTTTGCCTACCCTGAGTACCACTTCTTCACTTTCGACATGTTCCGACTAATGGATCTTTAGCATGCGTCTATAACACCACATCTCAAAGGCCGCCAACCGTCCGCTTTCATTCTTGCTGATGGTCCACGTCTCGCAACCATATAGCAGAATGCTTCATACAAAGGCTTAAGTAAGGTTCTTTTTAATAGATACTTAAATCAATATTTTGGAGATTCCAATATTTTAGATTTTTTGTTAAAGGGAATTTATTAGAGTGAATTTTATATTTACGGAATGGATTTGATTGTTCAGACTTAAATGAAAATAAAATTCGTAGATAGGTAGCTATGTAAGCAAATACTACAATTGTTTGCATTCATGCGGAAAATTGTCTTTTTTCCTTTTGTCGGATTAATTATAAACTTTTGAAGATATTTTCAGTAATAACTTGAAAGCGTTTCTTTTTCCATTGTTTTAATTGCTTGTAGGAAAAATAATAATTTAAAATCTACAATTTAACGATGAGATATTATGCCGCTCATAATCAGAGTCAACTTTTATTGGCATGAAGAAAAAAATGAGTAAATTCATTATTTTATTGGTTATCTCACTTGTGGAATATGTCTTGATGATATAATTAGAAATAAACACTTTCTCTGTGGATAATTTTTAAAATGAAACACAATATATAGTTATTCCACTATTGACTTTATTTATTTTTACGAGCCGGCTTTCAGTGTGCATTTATTCAAAATATACTGTACTATACTACTTTACCCTCACGCCGTGTCCCAGGTGGGGTAGGCAGAGAGAAATCTATCCTTACATATTTCTTTCGCTTCGTCTATATTCATCCAGTTTCTTATACATGCATGCCGATTCCTCTTACTTAACACGCAACCGTCCTTGAGAATTTGATCCATGTGGTCAAGCCACGTAGTTCTTGGGCGTCCGCGCTTTCTCACACTCCATCTTTCAGATAAATACACCCTCTTCGTCAATCTTACATGATCCAATCGCTCCACATGACTAAACCATCTCAATATATATACACGCATTCTATCCACAACACTCCTCTAGCATCTACTCATTCTTCTAATATATACTTACCATTGATTGCCTTCTTGTGGAAGACGCTATATTGGGGTTGGAGAAAACATTTATAGTATGTATTGTGTTCGAATAATATTATTATTAAGGTTGATTGTATTGAACAATACAACAATCTGTTATTAATACTTGGCTTAGGCACTTATATTTACTGCTTTATAGGTAAGTATGTATGTGAAGATACCTACATACATACATGCCCAAATATTAATTATTATTATTTGCAAGAAGTTTTTCTGTTCAAGCGGAACCCGGGAATGGGGGGATTAGTAGGGCATTCAGCCGAATCAGAGACAGAACATTTGAAGTGTGGCAAGAAAGATGGGACCGGGGGAGAACTGCTAGACTTGTCTACAGTTTTCTCCCGGATGTAAGAGAGAGGATTAAAAGGGGCTTCCTGTCCTTCAATCACTTTGCCGTTCAGTTGGTAACAGGCCATGGGGAATTTAAGGCCAAGCTCTTTGAGCTTGGACTGGTGAATGATCCGTGGTGTGCTTGTGGGACGGGAACTCAGTCTGCTAGGCATATCCTGTGGGAGTGCCCAATGATGACGGATGCTAGAGACGTAATGATTGATAGTATGAGTGATGACACCCCCAGACCCATTTGGTCTGGAGAACTGATGATTTGTCCAGGGAACTTCAGGGCCTTCTTGAAGTTTGCAGATGTCTGGGTAACTCGATGGGATCTCTTACGTGAGCCGGGCTCACCTGGAGAGCTACATGGTTGATTTGGTCTAGTGTGATCATGGTTGTCGCGAGCGAACTCGTTTATTTGTTTTTGTGCTGTCCTGTCTCCCTTGGTGGAGAGTCTTAGGTCTGGGTGGGATGTCCCCTAGGGAGGGAAGCGTCTCTGCAGCGTTGACGGTATCGGCGACTTGCGTGCTCGCCGACCTAAAAACCTGGAAAAGTTTCTGGACACCTCAATTCAGCCTTGTGCTCAAATATGTATATAAATTTGTTTTTCTTATTTTATTTTATTTCAGTTTAATTGTTTTTGTATGGTTTGTAAAATTGGCTAAGAATGTCTTAGTATACTTTATTTTGTTTTGTTTCATATATGTTGTTTGCTTCTCTCGTATAGAGGTACATCGAAGGAGTTTAGTCAAAAGATTTCACACGGAGGTTTTGGCCGGCCAGCCCTTCAGGCTGCCCACTATGGCGTCTCCGTTGTGGGCAAGATTTGTTAAGTGTAGAATTTCGGATAAATGGAAGTCCTCAGACTTCTGCGCTATCCGGGTGGTCGGTGGGTCCTTCAATGTATGTATTGCAAGAAGTTATATGCTTAGTGTTTTGTGTGTGTGTGTGTGTGTGTGTGTGTGTGTGTGTGTGTGTGTGTGTGTGTGTGTATGTATGTAAATGACTACATGCCCCAATAGAGAGATAGAGAGAGAATGACCAATTTGTTATGGAAATTTTCCGTACAATATTATAAAGCATTATTGTAAGTTATGTTTTCATGTAAAGTATTGAGCTTTCGGTACAAAGCCAGGCGCTTAGGAGTGTTACATTCCATACAACTCTCAACATAATTATTAAGCTTCTTATTTGAACTATTAACACTGTAAAACTGGAGATTTTTTTTACAATTTATATTAATTTTGTTTATCAAATATATAGATCAATTCTTTATACCTACTGCTCTAGGTTATACTAAACTTTACTTTCAAACTTTTGGTATTAAAACTTTTTTGGAATTTTGTCTATAATGACAGAGATCAAAATTGTATAGCAAAAAATACAATAAAGAAAAAATAAGATATTATCCACTTCAGCAGCCTACATTGATGGTTAAAACAAGAATGATTTACAGCGCATGACATAATTATTTAATTTCAAGAAGTGAATGCATGCAAGGTGAAGGTCAATGTTTGCACTTCAACTGTCAACTAATTTAGTGTAGTGATCTTAATCTTACGACGCGCGAAGTGACTATTGGCCAAAAATACGAGCATACCGATCGCGCGGTAGCGATAGCGCGGTGTTTTTGACTATAGTCCGTTCGTACGTCGTATGATAAAGATCAAGACTAGATTAAGATCGTATTTAGATTATGTCAAGAGTAGCCCTTTTTGTTTATTTATAACGTTGATACGTACCTGCGTACTCTCCGCTGGTTACTCCCCTTTAGAATCCAGCCAGTGTCCAAAAACACAGCCTCCGGCTTAGCTCAGTCTTATCTCTTTAGGCGGAGGTGCAGGTCCCGATCAAAAGTATATGTACTTATTGGTTCGGTTTCTCTCTCTCTTTCTCTATTCTTGCCTTTTGGCTCTATGACAGAGGGATAAGTGGGGTGTCCTACTCTCTACTTAAATTAAAATCTTAATTTGGTATGACTCACGTTTATTGAGATATAAAAGCAAAAAAAAAAACAACATTTAACAAAAGAAAACCTAAGGCTATGTGTGTTACAACTAATTTTGTTATTCCTGATAATCAATCAATCAATAAATCAAATCAAAGAGAAAAAAAAATAATTTCACCATAAACATTTAGCAATAGGTTCACATTCATGCACATAGAATATTTATAGGTATACAGTATCAATTTGGCACATGCACATCTTATAATATATTATAGTATCAACTTAGGGAGACAATAAATTGTTCCTTTTCTCTGAATATTTATATGTATACAAATTTGCATTTTATTGAAATGACATTACTATCCTGAACAACTCAGGATTTCACTGTTTTGCGAAAAATCACCGCAAGGGCACACATGTATTATCATTCAATATATTAGGTCTTATATTAATTACTCTACTCCCAGATACCCTGATTTGTTGCAATACAAAAAAATCAAATAAAAATAAAAGGATTGAAGTCAAATTATGATTGATCCCTACTTATCAGAGACAATTGAAACAGAAAAACTCAAATCGTCATAGAAAATTTCAATATTTAAGTTGTACTGTATAATATGTAGAAATTGTTTATTTGTATTAATAAAATAGAATACAAAAAAATAAACTCTATTCACAACCACCTTAGGATTCGTTACGTGAATTAAATAACTCCCAACTTATCGCTAGGTACATATTCAGTTAATATTGGATATTGCATAATTTCATAAAAAAAATAACAATCAAAGAAAAAAAAACTAAAACCAAGTGAAAACAAAACAAAACCCCTTTCTTCCTTGTCTACCCTTCTTATTTCGTTCCAGCGATTTCTCTACCCCAATACCTGACTATCATGTCTAGATAAGATATCAATATTCTTACGGCTGTCCGACGGGAAAGGCCTTCTGGGATGATTCCACGTTTCTGGTCGTTCCTATTCCCACGATCCAGTTGGTAACGTTCCTTCAGTCACGACACAACGATTCACTTGTTGGACGTCCACGCCCTCAGCTTTGTGTTCATATAACAAGGTTCTATAACACCTACACCAGTCTATGCGAAAGATGACAGCCTGCCTGAATTCAGCTGATTAAATAACTTCACAATATCGTTTCAACCTGTGAGGAGAAACGATATTATTTCTATCACGATTGTCCAGGGAGTTTCAGATACCGATTTAGGTACTATTATTAAAACACTGCGCTATTTACCTTCAGTAGGTAGATACAAAAAATCACAAATAAATTCATTAATTCTCCTCCGGTCACAATTCTAAAGTCTGATTTAATTTAATTATTATTATTACCAATATAATTATCTATCACCAATTTCTCACTCAACAGATACTTCCTGTTCTCACCTCGATTTACAGAAAGTCACGAAGGAATTAATGATTTCTCCCCCGATCACAATTATTTAATCTGACTCGTTTGCGTGTATTTAATTTAATTATTATTACCAATAATTGTCTATCACCAATTATTCACTCGCAGAATGTTTTTACTAGTTCGATGGAGTAGCACTATCACAAAAATTATCTTCTAAGTCAAAAAAAAAAAAACATGTAGATATATTTAATCGATATCAAAAATAAAACTGACTATCTACACTGACAATGATCTTGCACCAAAGCAATACGGCTTTTCTCTAGTCAGATCGACAACAGACGCGCGACCTCTGACCGTTTTCTCTCTCGAAAGCGAAATTCGGAATCTGACTAAGGAATCGCTGTGCAAATGATTTTTATTAACTCATCTATCGATCTCCTACCCAAATCACGGACAAAAAAATCTTATGTAACCGCCCTTAACCCATAATGTCATTGGTCCGTCATTATCCAATTAACGCTTCGCATTCGTTGACATCTGGATTGTTACCGATAGCCCGTTTCCAGGGTCGGTCCCCCAATGTAAGGCACGCTTTGCTCTTGCCCCGTGCGGGAATAAAATAGTGCGAAAAAATTAAAACCTCGTTATTTCAATACTTAACACATATCTCCTCCGAATGTCGCGGCAGCTATGTTATAAGTTAATTTCTTCTACCATTGCCCTTTGACATTATTACCGGATACCTACTTCGTCTAATTTCCATTTTCAATTTGAATCGACATAAGGAATGTACGAGGGTCATTTTAATGAAACGATTACGTGGTTATTTTTTTTTGTTTATTCACTTTTCCTAAAGAAATGTCTTTCTTACTTCTGCCCGCGTCCATTTCGTAATTTTTCTTTTCTACCGACGGACCTGTTTTTCGGTTTCGGAATCATATGTTCCTGGAAGAGCTGCGATTTTTGACCCCGCCCTGCTTCGACACACCCCATGTATTGTTCATAGCGCCAGGGCGGCAATTTCACAGTGGCCCAACTTACGAGTCGGATTCATTTCGATTTTCAACTTTATTTATTCCAGACCGATTTCTCTCATAACCGCTCCAAGCTTTCAGGAGCAGTCGTTGTTCACCCTCTCCACGCTTAAGGTAACCCCTAGGGAGGAAATATCTTAGTGATTCGAAAAACAATGCCCCCCGCTTCGAAATTAATTTACCCCTTTACTGATCTGCTTATTCGAACAGACAATTTACATATGATAACTCGCGATCTCACCCTTTTTTTCCATTTTTTTATATCCGGAGTTATTTCACGATTCTTTTCTCCCACTACCAAATTCGATACGCCACTGTTACCATAAATCTTCAGTTTAATGGCCTCGATGTGTGGCCTTCGTTCAAAATTCCCCGAAAGGGTATTTTTTGTTGGTCTATTTTTAGCATGAATTTTGGTAGCTGTCTAATTTGATATTTATGACCGGACCAAGTCCAAAATTTGGACTATATAAAAAAAATACACGGATCAAATTTGCTTCTTAAAATTAAATGACATCCTCTGAATTTATTACTTCCTAAACAAAGACGGAAACTTCCTCTCGTCTACATTCCCACGATTGAGAATCTATCCCTACATACTTATTGTCCAGCATGTGTCTCAAACCCATCATCTTCGAATGCTGAAATTTGTCAACTATTTCCTACATAACAATCCCACCCTACTTAATTTGACAAATTTCAGCCTATTCCCTTGGCCTTCTTAAAAAAAAAACACAAAAATAAATAAATGAACCATCTAACGTTCAAGACATATTCTATCTATTTGCCCGGCGCCACTTGGTTTCGCGTTTTCTGTCTTGTCGTAGCGTTAAACCAAGAAATCTGCTACGTGCTTCGTAAAGTTGTAATATTTCTTGACCATGATAGTCCATTTAACCAAACAGGCCCCCTTATGCCTTAATTAGTCTCCGTTTTATATTCCTACCTTCCTTCCCCCCTCCACAACGACATTAAGCTTGTCCATAACCCGTTATTTACGCCTTATCTACGCGTTGTATTTATGCAATAACCATCACAATGCTAATAATACTTAGCCTAAAATACATTTTGCTTTTTAAAAATTTACTTTTATAACTACACTCATGCTTTTATAGGTTCTTAATACAATAAACGTTACATTCTTATACAAAAATATACAATTTTCAAAGCAATAGTCATTTCGCGAGTTTTGTTCACCTTGTAAATGAATAATTGAATCAAATGAACCAATTCTTTCTCCCGAATTAGCCCATAGTCTCCCCATAATTTTACATCTCCCATTTACTGTATGTTTTCAATGAGTCCCCATATTTTTTTTTTATTTACAATCGAGTATTCACATCATAGGCAATATCTAATACATTTACTTAACAAGTATGTGGTCACTCATAATAACTAGATTACATAAAACAAAACAAACCCATATATCATTTATAAATACAAATCATCCCCTTCATCGTTTTTCACCATATTCATTATGCGCGAATCACCTTCGTGCACTCATTAGGTACCTATCTCAGACCCTTACCCCTGTCTCAAAAAGACAGAATACTTTTATACTAACACATATACATGGTAAATAATCAAATATCTCTACCTCACTACCACGTTATCACGATTGAAAATGACCATCTATAATTTATCATACTAATATTCAATTAATTTGTTTACACATTCATTTTTTTTTAAGCCTTAAACGGCTGTTACCTCTTACATCAACCTTTAGTACAATTACTTAACATCATCTAGATTTATATATATACATCATACAATTTATTATAGGTATCAATCAATACAGAAAAAAAATATAACAGTATTTTTTGAACAATAAAACAACCCTAAAATATACGAGAACTATAAGTATAAAATGGTGTGAAATTTAAACAATGAATTTACACTTATACCAAATAATGAAAAATGAAATAAAACTTATCAAAGCTAATTGCTAATTCAATTTAATTAAACATTATAATGAGTCATACCTTGCGCCTAAATTATAATCTAATATACTACTAGCTACTTCACCTACCCTTTCTCCTGACAAGGACTCCAGGTCATTTACCCTTAAATGCCTAAATGTGGGGGGGGCTACCCCCCCTCCATTTTCCGTCCGAGACCAGGTCACAACCCATCATTATGGAGATGGATTTACCACCCTTGATAAATCTGGAAACCGTTTTCCACTCGCGTTCTCCGATAAGATGAGTGAGTCGAACCTTCTTCTATAATCTACGATTCCTTCCATCTCCACTACCTACTAACTCACTTCAAACTATCTCTCCATGCGGTATCTACCTTGCACTTCCGACCACGATCCCCTCTCGCTCCCAGTTCCGCCTTCTTTCCTCGTTTCTCGTCGCTTTACGATTCTGTCTGACTACTTTCGTAAGTAACACGACAATAGCACCCTTACTATGTCAAGAGCCGTCATGCCTTTCGCATAAAACGGTTCCTTGCTCTTACGTTCTTACAAACCAATCTTCCCAAACTGCGACCTAATTTTCAATTTAATCCTCACGTCCTACAAGCCTTACCCGCACTCTATCTCTTCAGGTAATAACGGTTTTATTTGTTTTCGGCTAACAAAATTTCTATTGTCCTATTCCCTTGGCCACTATTGTTATGTAAACAATAGTTTGTCACGCCTCCTCGTAGTCGTATACCTGTCTCCAAACAGTATTGCTTCCTGTCGCCATCTTGGCTATGCGACATCTCTACATACCTAACCGGACGAATGTTTTCCGCCTTACATTCCACCTATCCATCTTAGCTACTATACGGAATAATAATAACTAAAACTTATGATTTTGTTAGAAACTAATTACTCTCACCTAATGATATATCCTTATTTCTAGATTTCTACGTACTATTTATCTAATTTGCGACATATACCTAACTGCTAAGTGTATACACTGTACATTCAAATTATCTTTACACTATACCTACCTAGTTATCTCTCTTACAACGAAATTCTTAATTCGGCCTCTATCTAAATCTAGTTATTTTGTTAGTACTTATGTTACGACTTAGGCTAATAATAATATAGGTATGACAAACGGTTTCTATTTTACATGAAAAAAAAACATATTAAACCTAATCTAAAATATATACGTATCTATATCCTTCACAACATTATTTACATTAGTTACAGTAATTCTGATGTTCGATATTTTTATTTTATGGTGGTTTTTCGATCTCCTGCCTCTTACAGGACACTCAAAAACAGTAGAAATAGGTGGGAGTGATATTCTTAGGCCGTCAACTCCACGGCGCTTGTTTCAGTTCCGGTGTTAGAAACTGCGAACTGTGTTTTTCGATTTCCTGCCTTTTACAGGACTCTCGAAAATCTTACGAAAAGAGAGGGCATGATATTCTTTAAACCGTCCATGCCACGGCGATGTTTCAGTTCCGGTGTGTGAACTGTAAAAATGTATTTTTCGATTTCCTGCCTTTTACAGGACTCTCGAAAATCTTTCGAAAAGAGAGGGCATGATATTCTTTAAACCGTCCATGCCACGGCGAAACATCAGATGTCTTTACACGTTCATCATTAAACTTCTCCCTTCACCTGCATCTACTGTTACTATTCTTCTTACAACAGTCGGGGTAATTATTATACCAATTGCTAGTTCTTTCCCCCCCCAACTATGCTACCTATATTTCGACACCTATCACTCAAAATTACCTATGACATCACCTACTATCAATACCTAGATTACATCTCTAAAAAAAAACAAGATATCGCTATTCCTATCGCTAAGCAATGAATCACTAACTATCATACTACCCAAAACTATACATCCTATTGCTATTAAACACCTTCCACCTTGCCTCTGTTATCGTAGTAAGAGAGAGAGAAAGAAAGGAAAAATTCCACAGCACGTGCTGATTGGGTTCGTGCTTGATCTAGCGTGCTAGATCAAGCAATGCCGACACGATGGGCGCCAATTTGATACGTACCTGCGTACTCTCCGCTGGTTACTCCCCTTTAGAATCCAGCCAGTGTCCAAAAACACAGCCTCCGGCTTAGCTCAGTCTTATCTCTTTAGGCGGAGGTGCAGGTCCCGATCAAAAGTATATGTACTTATTGGTTCGGTTTCTCTCTCTCTTTCTCTATTCTTGCCTTTTGGCTCTATGACAGAGGGATAAGTGGGGTGTCCTACTCTCTACTTAAATTAAAATCTTAATTTGGTATGACTCACGTTTATTGAGATATAAAAGCAAAAAAAAAAACAACATTTAACAAAAGAAAACCTAAGGCTATGTGTGTTACAACTAATTTTGTTATTCCTGATAATCAATCAATCAATAAATCAAATCAAAGAGAAAAAAAAATAATTTCACCATAAACATTTAGCAATAGGTTCACATTCATGCACATAGAATATTTATAGGTATACAGTATCAATTTGGCACATGCACATCTTATAATATATTATAGTATCAACTTAGGGAGACAATAAATTGTTCCTTTTCTCTGAATATTTATATGTATACAAATTTGCATTTTATTGAAATGACATTACTATCCTGAACAACTCAGGATTTCACTGTTTTGCGAAAAATCACCGCAAGGGCACACATGTATTATCATTCAATATATTAGGTCTTATATTAATTACTCTACTCCCAGATACCCTGATTTGTTGCAATACAAAAAAATCAAATAAAAATAAAAGGATTGAAGTCAAATTATGATTGATCCCTACTTATCAGAGACAATTGAAACAGAAAAACTCAAATCGTCATAGAAAATTTCAATATTTAAGTTGTACTGTATAATATGTAGAAATTGTTTATTTGTATTAATAAAATAGAATACAAAAAAATAAACTCTATTCACAACCACCTTAGGATTCGTTACGTGAATTAAATAACTCCCAACTTATCGCTAGGTACATATTCAGTTAATATTGGATATTGCATAATTTCATAAAAAAAATAACAATCAAAGAAAAAAAAACTAAAACCAAGTGAAAACAAAACAAAACCCCTTTCTTCCTTGTCTACCCTTCTTATTTCGTTCCAGCGATTTCTCTACCCCAATACCTGACTATCATGTCTAGATAAGATATCAATATTCTTACGGCTGTCCGACGGGAAAGGCCTTCTGGGATGATTCCACGTTTCTGGTCGTTCCTATTCCCACGATCCAGTTGGTAACGTTCCTTCAGTCACGACACAACGATTCACTTGTTGGACGTCCACGCCCTCAGCTTTGTGTTCATATAACAAGGTTCTATAACACCTACACCAGTCTATGCGAAAGATGACAGCCTGCCTGAATTCAGCTGATTAAATAACTTCACAATATCGTTTCAACCTGTGAGGAGAAACGATATTATTTCTATCACGATTGTCCAGGGAGTTTCAGATACCGATTTAGGTACTATTATTAAAACACTGCGCTATTTACCTTCAGTAGGTAGATACAAAAAATCACAAATAAATTCATTAATTCTCCTCCGGTCACAATTCTAAAGTCTGATTTAATTTAATTATTATTATTACCAATATAATTATCTATCACCAATTTCTCACTCAACAGATACTTCCTGTTCTCACCTCGATTTACAGAAAGTCACGAAGGAATTAATGATTTCTCCCCCGATCACAATTATTTAATCTGACTCGTTTGCGTGTATTTAATTTAATTATTATTACCAATAATTGTCTATCACCAATTATTCACTCGCAGAATGTTTTTACTAGTTCGATGGAGTAGCACTATCACAAAAATTATCTTCTAAGTCAAAAAAAAAAAAACATGTAGATATATTTAATCGATATCAAAAATAAAACTGACTATCTACACTGACAATGATCTTGCACCAAAGCAATACGGCTTTTCTCTAGTCAGATCGACAACAGACGCGCGACCTCTGACCGTTTTCTCTCTCGAAAGCGAAATTCGGAATCTGACTAAGGAATCGCTGTGCAAATGATTTTTATTAACTCATCTATCGATCTCCTACCCAAATCACGGACAAAAAAATCTTATGTAACCGCCCTTAACCCATAATGTCATTGGTCCGTCATTATCCAATTAACGCTTCGCATTCGTTGACATCTGGATTGTTACCGATAGCCCGTTTCCAGGGTCGGTCCCCCAATGTAAGGCACGCTTTGCTCTTGCCCCGTGCGGGAATAAAATAGTGCGAAAAAATTAAAACCTCGTTATTTCAATACTTAACACATATCTCCTCCGAATGTCGCGGCAGCTATGTTATAAGTTAATTTCTTCTACCATTGCCCTTTGACATTATTACCGGATACCTACTTCGTCTAATTTCCATTTTCAATTTGAATCGACATAAGGAATGTACGAGGGTCATTTTAATGAAACGATTACGTGGTTATTTTTTTTTGTTTATTCACTTTTCCTAAAGAAATGTCTTTCTTACTTCTGCCCGCGTCCATTTCGTAATTTTTCTTTTCTACCGACGGACCTGTTTTTCGGTTTCGGAATCATATGTTCCTGGAAGAGCTGCGATTTTTGACCCCGCCCTGCTTCGACACACCCCATGTATTGTTCATAGCGCCAGGGCGGCAATTTCACAGTGGCCCAACTTACGAGTCGGATTCATTTCGATTTTCAACTTTATTTATTCCAGACCGATTTCTCTCATAACCGCTCCAAGCTTTCAGGAGCAGTCGTTGTTCACCCTCTCCACGCTTAAGGTAACCCCTAGGGAGGAAATATCTTAGTGATTCGAAAAACAATGCCCCCCGCTTCGAAATTAATTTACCCCTTTACTGATCTGCTTATTCGAACAGACAATTTACATATGATAACTCGCGATCTCACCCTTTTTTTCCATTTTTTTTATATCCGGAGTTATTTCACGATTCTTTTCTCCCACTACCAAATTCGATACGCCACTGTTACCATAAATCTTCAGTTTAATGGCCTCGATGTGTGGCCTTCGTTCAAAATTCCCCGAAAGGGTATTTTTTGTTGGTCTATTTTTAGCATGAATTTTGGTAGCTGTCTAATTTGATATTTATGACCGGACCAAGTCCAAAATTTGGACTATATAAAAAAAATACACGGATCAAATTTGCTTCTTAAAATTAAATGACATCCTCTGAATTTATTACTTCCTAAACAAAGACGGAAACTTCCTCTCGTCTACATTCCCACGATTGAGAATCTATCCCTACATACTTATTGTCCAGCATGTGTCTCAAACCCATCATCTTCGAATGCTGAAATTTGTCAACTATTTCCTACATAACAACGTTATCAGTTGTTTGTATTTTTTTTTCACAAAGGTAGTTTTTTTACAAACAGTTTTTTGGTTAATTATATAAAAACATGCATGTGCGGGACGGGAGCCGACTCAGCTCGCCACTGTCCACAAGTGAACTGTACTCCAGATGTTAGGAGTCGGAGGTGAGTGGGGGGTAGCTGGGCACCACAGCCGCCGCCTCGATGTCTTGTTATGCCTTGGACGGGTATATCCGGGTGCGTCGTAGTAGTAGGGTGGCTCAGCCGCCGTTACCCTCGACAACACGTCGGAGACTCCCTTCGTTCGTCGACCTGGGGATGTTTACTTCCACCGGGCACGACTCCGCCGTAACACCTAAGCACAGCTAGCCTGTGTACTCGCAAGTACTCACTACCGGGCAATAATCCCGATAGCACTGACTGTATAGAGAACACAAGAAGCTACACGGCGGTGTATTGACGAAGAAGTACTCGGCTCACGGTAACCACCTCAGTGCCAATTCACTTGGAAGCTCGTCTGTGCAGGGAAGGTGTAGGACAGCTGAAGCCAAAGGTCCAATCCAGTTCAAGGGAGTGTAGTGGTCAGCAGTGGTAGTCCAATCCAGTCCAGTCCAAGAGAGCAGTTGAGGTAGTCAGTAGTGAAAGCCAGGTTGATTGTTCCGAAGAGAGTAATTTTATTCAGTAAAATGTATTACTTATAAAGCGTCCGATACACGCCGACCTTGACCCAGCCGACAGTGGCTTGGGAGTGAGTCGCGCGCGGTTATCGGTCGACGTAAGTAACTCCCCTCCCTTCGTGACCTCGTTATTCATATCACGAAGGTCACACGAGATGGAGCTCTTACTAATAATAACAACACATGTTACATGACAACGCACACCGCGCGTGCAGGCATATTGTATGAGAACTTTATTTGTACCTGCATCGCGCGGGGTCGTGTCTTACATTCACATTTCTCTTTTACATTTGATATTAGGTATACATATATTTGATTTTACTTAAAACTATCTAGAAAGGAGTGTCTGGTTCGGCACACCCCCCCCCGTGAGGGTTCCCCTCACTAGAGCATCACCCCGAACCGGGTCCTAGGATGTATTTGTCCTGCATAATCTTGCCGCCGATCTTGTGTACTCCCCGTGAGATGTCTTCACGGTGGCGGATCTTATCTGCCCGTCGCGGCTCTGGTTCACGTCCACAATTCTTCCTCGTGGCCATGTACCGCGTGGTGATGTCGGGTCGGCCACGACGACCAGGTCGCCTATTTGCAGTGGACGTGTCTCTTTGTTCCACTTACTTCGCCGGGAGAGCGTTGGTGCGTACTCCCGCACCCAATGCTTCCAAAACAAGTCTGTCAGTTGCTGCGACAGTTTCCACTGCTTCCTGACGCAGACCTCATTCATCTCCTCAGGATAGCAGCCGAGGTTCGGCCTCCCGCTTTTTCGCCCCATTAGGAAGTGGTTTGGGGTCAGCGGTTCATCTTCGGCCGGGTCAACCCCAATATGTGTTAGAGGCCGGCTGTTGACGAGGTGCTCGGCTTCTGCTAGGGCTGTCTGTAAGGTCTCCTCTTTCAGTGCCCGCCCCTTGAGAATGGCGTGGAGCGCCTCCTTAACTGAGCGGACTAGCCGCTCCCAAGCCCCCCCCATGTGTGGTGTATTTGGGGGTATGAAACGCCATTCCATACGCTGGGTAGTCATTTCTTCCACTACCTTTTCATTTTTCGCCAGCTCTTTGAGGGCCGCGTTGAGTTCCCGCTCGGCGCCTCTAAAGTTTGTGGCATTGTCCGAGTATAGTATTCTCGGATGTCCTCTTCTGGCGCTCATCCTTTGGAGTGTCATTATAAACGAGTCGGCACTTAAGCTGTGTGCCAACTCCAAATGCACTGCGCGCGTCGTTAGGCAAGTGAATAGTGCGCCGTATCTTTTCTCTCGTCGTCGGCCCACCACTACCTCCATTGGCCCAAAGAAGTCCACTCCACATCTGGAGAACGGGGGCTGGTGGTGGGCTAGCCTTTCTGGAGGAAGTGGTGCCATTATTGGAGGCAGAGCACGGGCCTTCCTTACTCGGCACACCTGACACCTGCCGATAACTGCCCTTACTGTTGTTCGCAGTTTCACCACTTCAAAGTTCTGCCTCACCTCAGCAATAGTTTTCTCGGCACTCTGGTGCCCCATTTTGGCGTGGATGTTGTGGATCATCAAACGCACATATTTGTGATCCCCGTCCAAGATGGGTGGGCGCTGGAATTCTCCATCTACACCTTCCATGTTTTTCAGCCGTCCGGCTGAAACCAGCACGCCATCCTCCCGCAGTTCTGGAGTAAAGGTTCTCAGGCGGCTGCCAGACGGGATCGGCCTCCCTCGTCTTAGTTCCGACATCTCGTCGGCGAAGGCTATCTTCTGCGTTCTCCGCAGCCATGCCACCTCTGCTGCCCTTAGTTCCGGTACTTGTAGCCCACCGGTTTCACCTTGGCGGCGGCATCTCTGGACGAAACGCCTCACCCAGGCCGTGGTGCGGATCAGCCGCTCCCAGGATGAGAAGCGCACTGGATCTGGTAGGGCGTTGAATATCTCTTTTTCAGTGGTTCCCACAAAGGATGCTCGCAGTTCCGGCCCTGGTGACTTGACGATCTTGTTCTCCGGCCACTCCTCCTCGGGTTTGCTCAGGAACGCTGGACCGGAGAACCATAATCCTTCTGCATTTAGATCTTCTCTTTTTACCTCTCTTGTGCCAACGTCCGCTGGATTGCTTTTGGTGGGGACCCATCTCCACTGGCTTCCTTGGGTGAGCTCATCAATCTCACCCAAGCGGTTGCTTACGAACGTAGAATACGCTCGTGGGTCCCCCTGGATCCAGGACAGCACCGTGGTGGAGTCGGTCCAGAAGACCGTCGAGTCCACCCGACCGGTCATCTCTCTCCTTATACTCGCATGGAGTCGTGCTCCCAACAGGGCCGCTTGCAACTCCAGACGTGGCACGGTCAGTGGCTTTAGCGGCGCCACCTTCGTCTTGCTCGCTACGAAGTTAACCTGGTCGCCCTCCTTAATGTAGACGACAGTGCAGCAGGCCTCTTCAGAGGCGTCACAGAACACATGCAACTGTGCTGCCGAATTCTTCTGGGTACGGCAGCATCGCTTGATCTTTATTTCATTGTTTAGGAGTTGCAACCATTCTTTCCATCGGGCTGCGTGTGCTGGATTGACCCTCTCGTCCCAGGCCACACCGCTTCTTACTACCTCTTGGAGGATGACTTTTGTCCTCACGATGAGGCAGGCGATGAGGCCTAGGGGGTCAAAGGTTTTCATGGCGGCGCTTAGGAGCTGCCGCTTGGTCGGCCACTCGGAAACTGTGGCTGAGTTGAGTCCATAAGTAAAGTGGTCCCCTTGCGGGTTCCACTGGACTCCCAATATCCTTTCAGCCACGGAGCTTGCTGCGATGTCCCTGTTTCTCTGCTTCTCCTGGGGTCCGTTGTCGTTGATTATTTCTTTTTTGTTGGACGCCCAGTTAGTAAGATTCATCTGTCCCGTGGCCAGGACCGCGGTGACTTCTCGCACCAACTTTCTAGCCTCTTCCTCCTCATCCACGGAATCTAAGTAGTCGTCCATATAGAAATTGGACTGGACGGCTGCTGCTGCCTCCGGAAATCTGCTCTCGTTCTGAATCGCAATATTGTTCCTTACAAACTGCGCGCTTGCTGGCGAACATCGTGCGCCGAACATCATTGAATTCAAAACGTATGTGCTGGTCGACCCGGGAGCATCCTCCCAGAGGAAGAGTTGGGATTGTCGATCCTCTTCAATGATCCTGACACGGAGGAACATTTCTTTGATGTCCGCCACAAGGGCTATTTGTCCCTCCCTGAATCGGAGGATGTTTCCGAACAGGGAGGTTAATAGGTCAGGACCGGTTAAGAGGTTTTCATTCAATGAAGCTCCCCGGTGCGTTGCTGCTGCGTCAAACACCACACGTAGCTTCCCCGGCTTGTTCGGGTTTTGTACCCCAAAGTGTGGCAAGTACCATCGCCGGGGGTGTGGTGGCAGCTCTTTGGTTACTTTACTTGCGTAACCCTTTGTCAAAAGATCTTCTATCTTCTCTGTATAACTTTTCTTCAGTTCTGGGTTCCTCTCTAGCTTGCGCACCAGCGACCGTAGTCGCGTCACTGCACTGGCACGGTTGTCTGGAAGCGTGACGGTGTCACTCCGCCAAAGCAGACCAGTGCACCACGTCCCATCGGTGGCTTGTGACGTTGTACGTGTCATTATGTAGTGGGCCTTGACCTCCTCAGCTGGCACTCTTCTTGCTGCAGTGACTCCAAGGGAGTCCACTGAAAAATGGCTCTTGACGAGATCGGCCAGCGGGTCTTCCTCAATCACATATGCGACCGCCTCCTCCTCATTCTTTCCCCCATGAGTGGTCCATCCCAGCGCCGTCCTGGACATTACGACCGAGTCGTCGCCGTTTTCCACTATCTCTCGGCCGACGATGATTTGGACGTTGTCCTGCCCTATCAGCATTCGGGGCCGGACGGCGGGGAGTTGCTCAGGGCACAGAAGATCGTCCTTGTGGCGTGCCATGCGCTGCCTGGACAGAACTATCTTGGTCGTTGTCTGTGCCCTTATTTTGTGCGGTTGGCCATCCTCTCCGCTTACTCTGACCTCGATTCTTCGCGAATCCATCTCACTGATGGTGCTACCTCCCACGCCGCGGACGTGGAGGCCAGTAACCTTCCCGGGTGCACCGATTGCGTCAGCTACGGACGCATCAATCAGGGTTACTGTTGCGCCCTCGTCAAGCAGGGCGTGGATATTTACACTTCCAGCCGGCCCTGTCACTTTGACGGGTAGCACCTTCAGCAGTACTCCTGCATTGTTCACTTGCGTCGCGTGTGCTACCACTTCTTCTCGGCGATAGTTGGCCTCATCGTGAAGGGTGGCATGATGGAGCCTGCGGCACTCACCGATGCCGCAGCGTTGAGCTCTACACTTTGCGGGCTTGCCGTGCCCTGCGGCCAGGCACACACGACACAGTTTTCGTTCACGCACTATACGCCATCTACCGGCTATGTCCATTGACGTGTAAGACGCACATGTTCCTGTTTCATGCGGTCCGACACATACCGCGCAACGGTTTTCAATGCGGCCACTAACACGGCCGCTACTGTCACTTTGGCGGTGGTTGTTCCCATTACCACGGCCATCACTTTGCCGAGAACCACTGTATGCATTGTTCACACTGCTTGCACGGTTTGTATTATTAGCACTGTTCGTGCTATTAGCATTGTTCGCACTATTAGCATTGTTCGCATTATAAGCACTGCTTTCCAATGGTTCATTCACACAAAACACTTTATTCATCTTCGTTGTCTTCAGTTTTGCGCGGCGTTTGCTATCCTGCAACCAATCCTCGCTACCACCATCTCGGGCCGAGCTCACATATCTCGTGAGCCACGCGAGGAAGTCGTGAAGGGTGACTGGGTCTCCAATTTTCCTTCCGCTGATGGCGAGGGTTAACGTCCAATGATTTCTTATGTAGAATGGGAACTTTGCTACTGCTTCCCGCAATAGATCCTTTCTTGATGCGATATAGCTCGGGTCGAAACCGGTGAGTGTCTCTACAGCGGCCGCGATCTCATCGTGCGCCTCCAGTATCTCAGCGGTGGACGAATCTTCCCTTAGCTGCTTCACTCGGCTGAGGTTGCCACACATGATGGCCTCCACCTCACCAGGTCGGGCAAATCTCGCCTCCAATTCTTTCATGACGCGCGCTACTAGGCCGGGCATGTCGTAGTTCAGCTTGGGGCCCACGGCCTTCCAAGCTTCTCCAGTCAATTTTGTCTGCAATCGGACTATGTTTTCCGATTCACCGATCTGACTGCGCCTTGTGGTAAAGTCAAACACATTTCTGAATGATGGCCACTTCAATGGGTCGCCGTTGAAGGACGGGAGCTCTAAGTCACGGCTTGATGGCGCAGGGCCAATGTCTCGGTGGCGGCGTACCCAATCGTCTGTGTACATGTCCTGTGTGATGGGCGGCGGACAGTGTACAGGAGCGGCTGACCACGGCGGTGAAGCATTGGCGCATTCACTGTGTGTTGTCGATGGTTGGTGAATCCAATTGCCAACCGGCGGTGCTCGTTGCGCTGCTGAGTGCCAGACGGGGGCTGCAGGTTGCGCCACTGGGTGCTGCGACGGCGGCTGCCGGGCTGACCATCCAGCGGGGGCTGCAGGCTGCGCCACTGGGTGCTGCAACGGCGGCTGCGGGGCTGACCATCCAGCGGGGGCTACAGGCTGCGCCACTGGGTGCTGCGGTGGCGGCTGCGGGGCTGACCATCCAGCGGGGGCTGCAGGCTGCGCCACTGAGTGCTGTGGTGGCGGCTGCGGGGCTGACCATCCAGCGGGGGCTGCAGGCTGCGCCACTGAGTGCTGCGACGGCGGCTGCGGGGCTGACCATCCAGCGGGGGCTACAGGCTGCGCCACTGGGTGCTGCGGTGGCGGCTGCGGGGCTGACCATCCAGCGGGGGCTGCAGGCTGCGCCACTGGGAGCTGCGACGGCGGCTGCGGGGCTGACCATCCAGCGGGGGCTGCAGGCTGCACCACTGGGTGCTGCGATGGCGGCTGCAGGGCTGACCATCCAGCGGGGGCTGCAGGCTGCACTTTCTGTTGAGGCTGCGACGAATACTGCGTCTGTGGATGCTGCGATGGCAACTGCGTCCATCCAGTTGGGTCTGCAGGCTGCGCCACTGGGTGCTGCGATGGAGGCTGCGTCCATCTAGCTGGGTCTGCAGGCTGCGCCACTGGGTGCTGCGATGGAGGCTGCGTCCATCCAGCTGGGGCTTCAGGCTGCGCCACTGGGTGCTGCGATGGAGGCTGCGTCCATCCAGCTGGGGCTTCAGGCTGCACCTTCTGTTGAGGCTGCGACGGATACTGCGTCGGTGGATGCTGCGATGGCAACTGCGTCCATCCAGTTGGGTCTGCAGGCTGCGCCACTGGGTGCTGCGATGGAGGCTGCGTCCGTCCAGCTGGGTGCTGCGATGGAGGCTGCGTCCATCCAGCTGGGGCTTCAGGCTGCGCCACTGGGTGCTGCGATGGAGGCTGCGTCCATCCAGCTGGGTCTGCAGGCTGCGCCACTGGGTGCTGGTCATCGACCGTCTGCACAGAGGCCGCCCCGGCGGCCGTCGTGCTGCTGGTTGCCGCTGCCAACTGCTGGCGTAGCTCTGCGATGATCCTTGCTGCTTCATCGGCGGCATGGTCTCGTTATGCGAGCTGGCGGCGCATCTGCTTGTAGGTTTCATCGGTAGCAGTGTCAGTCGATGATTCAGATGCAGCGTCATCGTCCTCATGGTCTGACTCCGGGTGGTTCTTGCCAGAACGTAGTGACATCGACATCTTGGGTAGGCGGTGGGAGATCCGGCGATCGAAGGACCAACTTGTGCGGGACGGGAGCCGACTCAGCTCGCCACTGTCCACAAGTGAACTGTACTCCAGATGTTAGGAGTCGGAGGTGAGTGGGGGGTAGCTGGGCACCACAGCCGCCGCCTCGATGTCTTGTTATGCCTTGGACGGGTATATCCGGGTGCGTCGTAGTAGTAGGGTGGCTCAGCCGCCGTTACCCTCGACAACACGTCGGAGACTCCCTTCGTTCGTCGACCTGGGGATGTTTACTTCCACCGGGCACGACTCCGCCGTAACACCTAAGCACAGCTAGCCTGTGTACTCGCAAGTACTCACTACCGGGCAATAATCCCGATAGCACTGACTGTATAGAGAACACAAGAAGCTACACGGCGGTGTATTGACGAAGAAGTACTCGGCTCACGGTAACCACCTCAGTGCCAATTCACTTGGAAGCTCGTCTGTGCAGGGAAGGTGTAGGACAGCTGAAGCCAAAGGTCCAATCCAGTTCAAGGGAGTGTAGTGGTCAGCAGTGGTAGTCCAATCCAGTCCAGTCCAAGAGAGCAGTTGAGGTAGTCAGTAGTGAAAGCCAGGTTGATTGTTCCGAAGAGAGTAATTTTATTCAGTAAAATGTATTACTTATAAAGCGTCCGATACACGCCGACCTTGACCCAGCCGACAGTGGCTTGGGAGTGAGTCGCGCGCGGTTATCGGTCGACGTAAGTAACTCCCCTCCCTTCGTGACCTCGTTATTCATATCACGAAGGTCACCCGAGATGGAGCTCTTACTAATAATAACAACACATGTTACATGACAACGCACACCGCGCGTGCAGGCATATTGTATGAGAACTTTATTTGTACCTGCATCGCGCGGGGTCGTGTCTTACATTCACATTTCTCTTTTACATTTGATATTAGGTATACATATATTTGATTTTACTTAAAACTATCTAGAAAGGAGTGTCTGGTTCGGCACAATGCATATATCGAATAACATTATTAAAACAACCAACCATTTGAATATCTTTTGGAGTATAAACTATTACAAAATACTTAATTTAGAAATGTTGAACCAACCCAAACTTGCCGTATATTAAAGCATACTTTTTTTAGAATTTGCCTTTCAAATACAAGAAAAGAACTTTAAGGTTCATGGCAACACACAATAGATAAAATATTAAAAGCTTGGAATCAAGAAGCAGTTGCTTAGTTTTATAATATTATGATATTCATTTTTGTAAGCTACATAAATATAAAACTGTAGTTTTCCAAATGAACAGGTGTATAATTTTATCGTTTCTACATATAATTGAGAATTATGTTGAAACTTGACCGTAGGGTCTAGGGTTGGGTCACAATACGAGTATTTTACTATTATGTAACATCAGCTGATACCTACTAGGTATACCTAATACTTGTAGTAACAAATAGTAGCCCCGAGTACTGGGTATTAGGAAGAGAACTATATATACGAGTATAAGTAGTGGATTAATATTTCCACTACATATTTACTAGAAGGGAACTATAAATACCTATGTAGTACTTACTGTGTACCGTTTCTGTAACAGACACTACTAGTAAATACTGTTTACCTACATAGTGCGGACTATCGTGGTTTGGGTGCGCAGGATACGACCCTTGAAAAAGAGATTATTAGATTTAATAATATAATCATTCCACTATACAGATTTCTATACGGGTAAAATAGTCTTCTTCGATAACATTTTTTTTAATTATTGTCATTAAGGTACAGTATAATAATTGTCAACATTTTACGATTTAAATTTAGCGATGAGGTTTGCCACCCATCCCGAATGTCTTATTTTGTTTTGTATAGAGATGACAATTTACATGTTTATTACATGCAGCAGATCCCCTAGACAAACACGCACTTGGCGATCGATTACAAACGAATTTTCGACAATAACCGCAACAATAACGCATAATTACACGGTACATGTAGGTATAGATTGTCGAAAAGTTCGCCAGTAGTCGATCGCTAAGTACGGTTTGTCTACGGCCCCTGGTCTCTTGGCTGCCCCAAATGTGGGATATGCCGTAATGGTATAAGTGGTATAATAATTGTTTTTGTACATATAAGTATGCAGTGCCTACCTATAATAATTAATTTTATAGGTACTAATACCGAGTATCTGTGATTATATAGTAAAGGACTAGTGTTAGAGTACTTCGGCTTGGTGTAACATTAGTATCTATCTCACGTTTGAAACTAATAAAACATACCTAAAACTCGAGTAAAACGTAAGATAGAATCAGAAATAAGTGTAAATTCGTTGTAGGATAGCTATGCCGGGATTTATATAATACGATTTAATAGAAAGTATCTACTTACTAACAATTACAGCTGACACACCTGTCCCTTTTAAATCAAAATAATATCTCTGAACCACCACAGCATCTCTGGCAAGTAAGATAGTCAGTGGACTCCACTATATATAATAAATACACACACACAGTCCGTCATCTTCATGCCAAAAATATTAAGCATTCAGGATGGGTTGCACAATAATAAACGATGATGAAAAAAATATTTTGTTGTTCCACATGTGACTTTGTATTTTGTGAACCAGCTTTCATTGTCAAGGCAAATAATAGGATTAAATTTAGGGTTAGGGTTAAGGATTAAATAATAAATCCACACATTACGAAATATTTTGATTAATCATGATTTTTTATTACAATAAATATCCACCAAGATCCGTCGGTCTATGAGGTAAACTTTACGACAAACCTTATCGTTGAATCAAAGATATTAATTAAATAATATCATACAATTGATGTTTAACGCGTTTTACATATCACTCGGACTGATTGGACTTATTTTTGCCTCGGACTCCCCGGAACCAATCAAAATAACATCCACATGATAAAGTCGATATTTTCAACTGACGGTTCTTAGTGAAAGTGCATGTTAAATTATTATAAATGAAACTCTTATTTATTCTATTCTATTTTATTCTTCCCTGTACATTGGTTACAATATTACAAAATAAAACAGTGTCATATAAATATCAGTACTTCCACTGCGACTTAATAATTTTAATAAAATATACAACTCCATACACCTTTCACAGTAAGCTAAAAGCTTGTGTTGTGAAAGGGAAGTTTGTCGGCACCTGGAATCGAACCGCGCACGTCTTGTGCATGAGGGCAGGGCACCTCCAGGTTACCGACGAACTCGATTGGTCACCAATAAAATCATAGTGGAAGTACTAGATAAATGTTTCATTTATAATAATATCCACATGCATTAATCAATTCATACAAACTTTTCTATAATGTAATGAAACTTTATCAATAATACAAAAGTACATATCATGTATTCTTATGTATGTTTTATTGTTAGTTAATAGTTTTGTATCTAATAATGTATTATTTACCTAGATGTATAGAATCAAATGTATCAAATAGAGTGATGAAAAAATATATACATACCTAATATAAACGTTTTGTTTCACTACATTAAATTTATTGGCAATAAACGATAAAAATAATATCATTGGTAGGGGATAAGCAACCAATAAAATAAATAGCAAAGTCAAATATAAAAGAAAACTTATATTAATGCAAGCAATATGGTTGATATACTAACAATAGAAGGGTTTACTAATATGAGTTTTTACTAAGAAATCTAAGGGAACAATCGTATAGAATTCATTCCAAGAAAATCTATCTATCTATCTATCTATTCCCTCACGCCGTATCCCAAGTGGGGTAGGCAGAGAGAACGGAACGCCAATTAGATCTGTCCTTACATACTTCTTTCGCTTCCTCTACAGTCATACAATTTCTCATGCACGCACGTCGGTTTCTTTTACTCAAAACACGGCCGTCCTTGAGAATTTAATCTACATGTTCAAGCCATGTAGTTCTCGGACGCCCGCGCTTCCTCACACCCTCCTTTCAGCCAAGTATATCCTCTTTGTCATTCTTTCCTCTTTCATTCGTTCCACATGACCAAACCATCTCAATTTATTTACACGCATTCTATCCACAACTCTCCTCTTGCATCCACTCATTCTTCTAATATCCTCATTCCCCACTCTATCACGCAACGTTTTACCAACCATCCTCCTCAGCGATCTCATCTCGACAGCATTTATTCCACTTTCGTCCTTCTTTAACCATGTTCACGTTTCGCTTGCATACATAAGTGTCGGTACCAGGATGGTATTGTGCACTAGCAATTTTGCCATGTTCGACACATTGTCATTGCTGACAATGGGTCGAAGTGCACCGTTAATCCTAGCACCGGCTACTTTTCTTCTTTCGATATCCTTGTCACATCTTCCATCCCTCGCAAACAAACTTCCTAAAATTATTGGTAGTCATTGTGTAATATTGTGTTTCATGTAGGTACATGAAAAATGTTTTAGAATGTTATTGAATCTCAGACCTTCGATCGGAGATCTAGAATCTGGATCTGGAGAATCGGAGGTTTTTTTAATTCAAATTTTCATCTTTCTTCACCATGCAAGCACGTAGCTTACGTGAGAGTATTTGAAGTGCATTGAGGTTCATCATGTACTTGAATAAATCTTATTTTTGGGTTTTTGTTTCACTATTATTTAACCATTTGAAAAATGTTGTCTTATTTAAAATTTGATAGTCGTGCAATATATAAGGACAAGAGATTGGCGGGCCTACACTGAAGGAGAGATAAATTCAGCAGAGAATTGAGTAAATTCAAGAGATAGGCCTTTATTCGGTAAAAAAATCTAAAATAATATAAAAATATAATTAACATTATTGTTAATGACTTGTTTATACGATTTTAAGCTATTTAGCAATAAACGGCTTTTGCTTCTTACAGTGTTCAAACAGTTTACAATCTATTTCCACATATCTGCATGTATGCAAGTAGGCCCTGTTTTCGGTCTCCAATTGTAGCTTATGTTCAGAAAATTTTAAATATTTATTTCAAAGGCGTTTGCCGTTTATTTTGTTAATAAGTAAATTAAAACAGAAAACGTATTAGGTATAGAATGTAGCTTAAAATTATAATAGATACCAAATTTTAAAGTAAGATCCTTCTTACATTGGTATTTAATAAACCCTGTTTGAAGGATTTTGAGAATCAACAAGACAATATTTATATTCACAAAACTATGTAGTCAAGTAATAGAGACTATAAATACGTATCTTGTGAATATTAAATATCGTTTAATGTCTGCACGTGCCGTAAAAAGCAAAAATTAATTGAGAAATTAATATTGGCGATTTTAAGTAGGATTACTATATTCCTTAAAATATGTCTAAATACCGTTGTCTTTATGCAACGATGCAACTGGATGAAAAAATTCATCAAGTGAAAATATATTTTTTTTATTGTTCACTGTATAGGTCCACTAATAATTATTAATGAATTCCTTAATCGGATAATACTAAATATACATAGTTATTATTTTTTACTATGGGCTTAATTATAGGAAGACATGCCTTTCATCTTGTTAGGAGATATTATTTATTATTCTTACAACCTACAATATTTTTAAGTTAAAGCTCAGAAATGAATATCTTTCTGAAAATAAACTGAAAAAATCTTCTTTCATGCAGTTAGTATTGTATTGTTATTTCTATTGGCTAACTTAAATAGAAAATGATTTAAAGAAGTTTTCTCATTTGTATAGAATTGTCATTCATTCAATATTCTCCTCGTGCTATAGGTATAGAATTGTCATTCATTCAATATTCTCCTCGTGCTATATATATATAAGACATTCGAAATGGGTTGCATACTTCATCGCTGAATTAAAGATGTTTAATTTCTCATAAGTGATCTTTTACGAATAGGCTTTACAGGTAAATTGAAAACTTATTTTAAAGATTGGGAGACCTCTTTTTTGCTGAAGATTCTACGGATGATTTTGCATGATTTTTTTTCATCTCATATAATGTAAATGAGTTTTTTACCGTTTGATTTGAAAATAATTAAATAACTAATTCTACTATAAGTTATGTGCTATATCACAAAAGTTATAGTAGAATTAGCTCGGAATATCCCACAAGTGGATCAGCCAGCAGACTGCAGCATGTATGAAATATGCAGATCATTCTCTTTATGTCAACAAAAAATATTCAGATTGGGTGTATTTTTAACAGCCCAGTAGAAACCCTGCCTCCGGGCCATGACCTACGATGGTCAATGAGAAAAACCCTCAACAGGATCAGTACAGGAGTGTGACGCACTAAGAAGAACCTTCAGAGATGGGGTTTGGCTGAGAGCGCGGTGTGTGACTGTGGAGAGGAGCAAAACACTGCACACCTCCTGAAATGCCCAATGGCTCCCAGACAGTGTAACTAGGAGGAATTCGTGGAGCGAACTCACCTGGGGGAGCTGCAAGAGAGGTCGTGGCTTTCTAAGAGGGAATATAAAAATTGATTTAAATGTTTTTGTCATTTTATTATTTGCAGACCGACACGAAAAGAAGAAAAAGGGTGGTATGTCTCATTACTGAATAGTAGATCTTCTATAGAAAATTCGATAGGAAGAAAATAAAGTAAGTTCCATGGAAAACATAAATAATTCCAGAAAAAATAAGTTGTGATATTTACAAGGAGGTAGGCAATGAGCATATTATATTCAAAGTTTCTCAATACCTGTTTCAAATATTCAGTCGTAGCAGTTATGTTTTATTGCCAAAGTGCCAAAGATAAGGGATCGTATTGTTTGGGTACAAACATAAAACATATTCATTAAGCAGTAAAAGTTACTATTTGGCCGAATAAGCACCATCAAATAATAACAAACTATAGAAACACACATTATTCATTTTGTTGCTCTATTACCCATCATTCCATGGGCATGGCTTTATTTTGTATCAAACATATAAATATATTATTAATTTAGTGGAACGTAAAAACCTATTACAATTAAGTTTTAGATAAAATATTTGGGTCTTATTTTTTTGATCATTTTAAAGTTTTGCCGGACAAAATATTTTAAAAGCAGCCTCTGCTTTGTAATTTTTTCTCCACGCTTATCATTAATAATTATTTGATGACTTATAATATGTATTAAAATTAAAAAAAAATCTATTCATTATCCACCGAAAAGTTTTTTATATTTTAAGTCTAGGTATAAAAGCTTATGTTTAAAATAATATGCTTGAAATGCATACCGACTTCCGAATTAAGAATAAAATAAATTCACATAAAATATTATTAATCTTATGCTGCTTAGAAACCATTTCCTCTCTTCTGTTTTGTTGTTTTTTTTGGATTGTATTGTAGAAAGCAGATAACTTAAATTAAATTTAAGTTAAGAAAACAAAAGAATGTACGCATTTTAGCGCTTGAATGATATTTTTAGATAACCGAAAGTGTAGATGTAGGTTTCAATGACTTAAAAAAGTTATTGTATTTGCTGAATTTATTCTGATTAGAAAAGGCTTGCTTGTATCTATGACGTGATAAGAAATTTTGTAAGATTACCAACTAAAAAGAAATGTTTATATCGTACCTAACAACTACAACCCAACTAAATAAATATAGTAATTTTTCATAAATGCTATAGTTTACTTTCTCACTATATAATACTATCGATTATAGAGAACCACCTCATAACTCCATAAAACGGATACTTACCTGTTAGAATATTGGATATCAACAGATATACATATTATGCACTGAGGCCTATCGCTTATAATATAATATATTCTATTTAGTTTTATTACACCTTCAATTCTATACATGTAACATACTAAACATGGCTACATTATATTATTATGAACTCTTGTTCCATAATGCTGCCTGCCTATTTTTTAGTCGATCAATATTCCCATGCAATAGTAAGTCGTAAATTTATATTATTCCTATGAAGGGCAGTACCAATTACGTACTAGGTAAAGCTAGGTATAAGAATACAACCTGACATAGACATGAGACATTGACAATATTTTCTAAAATATTTGATAAGGGAAATGAAGATAAAAATTCTTGGATATTAATAACTAGAATTTTGAGAAACTAAATGCTAGAGACGAGGAGTGGGAGTATCTTGCACAGGATCGAAAAGCTTTGAAATTCTGTTTTTAAAAACAGAAATCTACCAGAACCTTCTTTGCAAACGTTATAATTTAGCTTGCTACACATTTCGCTTCCTTATGTCAACAATTTTTCTATCATATTCTCGTGATAGTAACTTGTAATTTATCATTATATGACCCATAAATTTAAATGCAAGTAAATGGTGTATATAATAAAAAATGTTTACTTTCATTATGGGTACAAAAGAATCAAAGGTCTTTGGAAAACACTTCCATCATCAGTGAGTTTTATCAGACATCCAGAAACATTTTAGAGGAAAATATATCATTATTTTATGCCTATAACCTATAACCCAAAACATATGTTACTGTTAACTAAACAAATTTAAAACTCCAAGGTGTTTTTACTTATAAATTTTTAATTTAATAATGGAGTTTTACTTATTTAGTAAAAATAAAATAAACTTATGCCTATGTTTTATCTTTTAATATATCTAAACTTATAACAATATCATGATTAAATCCTTGTATGAAACAAACTTATGAATATTGAATTCAAACGAGATATATTATATCAAATCCAGCAAAGCAACATAATATTTACTTGCATGAATATCACAGTAAGTAGTTACGATAGTATTAGTCGAAATGTCAACCTATCCCAAGACATCAAGGAAGTTGAAATTAATATCAAGACACTAACTTTTCATGGTATTATTACTATAGATGAAATTAATAATGTATTCTCATCGGTGACCGAACAACTTTGAGACATCTTTAGTATGTAGGTACATATTATTCTCGTTCGTGATGAAATTAAGTAAGAAAGTATCTAAGTATGAGAATATCTTTCTTTTTTTCTCGTTAAAACTTTTAGTATCAACCTATTTAAATTGGAAATTGTGAATATGAAATTTTTAAGATCGATTTATGAAAAAAATGGTACACGTAACTTTTTCACAAAAAGGTAGATCTGAAAAAAAAAATACATAGGTATTATCTAACTTATGTCATTAGCTGGGACAGAGCACATGCACCGTTCGCGTCCATCATTTTCATTAACAAAAAAATATTATTAATTTATATTTTAAGCTAAGTAATGTTCTTACCCTGTTTCTGATATCAGTTTGATTGTTAGTCTCTATCGCTTATTGATCGTGTGAAATGCTGAATCAACTGTAGATTGGTGTATTTTGACGTCAAAATTATGCTTTACCAAAAACCATCTTATTGCACTTACAACTTTGAAAAATTAAATTCTCATATATTTCCTCTCACTCACCATTTCTAGTAAACTGAGAGCTGAGATCAATGTCAGTCATTCAACTGATTTTAGAGTGTATGTGATAAATATTATTTCACTCTTTTATTACTTTTTGAAGCATGAATTTATACCCTTTTTCTGAGCTATCCCTTAATCTAATTAAATTTGCTTGTAGACTCGATAAACTTATCTAAATGCAATTATTTTACACAAAAATGTTTGGATTAGATAAGCAGCTCTCAGTGAAACTTATCAGCACTTAAACCGAGGCACTATTATCAATTCAATGTAACCGATCTACATAATTTTGATTATAATGATTTAAATAACTAGTCTAAAACGGCTATCACATGTTACTGATAGTAAGCATTTGTCTCTTTCATTTTGGTATAAAATATTTGTAAAGTGTTAAAGTTTATTATACGTAAAAGCAAGTTTAATCAAATTAAGGACAATCTCAAGAAATACGTCACCTTAAGGGCACATCGAAATATTGGGCCTAAGAGATTTTATTATTTCCGTCTATTGACCACAACATCATGGCGTCTTCCATAAGTGCCAGTTGACTAATTTCATGTAATAAACATACAAGTCGTCCTCTTCCTGTCAATACAATTTCAAATATTCAGGATGGATGACATAGGTACCTCATTGCTGTTTTGAAGATGTAAAAAGTCTAATGTGATATTTTTTATAGGAGGATACTCGAAAAGTTACTAAGTAAAATGGGAGACCTATTCATTCCTGGAGAATCCACGGGCTATTTTATTAACTTAAGTTTCGATGATATAAACACACTAATATTAAAGTTGTAACAATAGCCAATATCGCGCAAATAAAAACGTTCACTTAATTATTTTTCTCCGATGACTTCATTAGATTATAAATACATAAATAAAGAAAAACCAAAAGCCATAAATAAATCAATTAAGCTTGGTAGATTAGCCTTTATACATACAGGCTTATATTATATGACTGTGTAGTACCTCTTGTACAAGGTACAAATTAATGTTTATCGCTGTAAAGCTGTAAACATTTCATCAAGATAGTGGCGAATTGAGAATTTTCCTACATGTTCGCTTTTATATAGCGTTTTAATAGGTAATTTACACTAAAGTACGAAACGTATCGCCTGAATATAATATGTGTAAGTTAGTACATTGTATGAGTTTGTTCTCCCAAACTTAACCGTTGTTCGCTCAATGTTTTTTTTTTAGCAAAAAATATTATGTATACGTATAATTCAGTATCGCAGTTGAGATGGTATGAATGAAAATTTGATAGTGTCCTTTTGTCATTCAAAATTATTTAGCCCCTAAATGTTAACTTTTTTGGATTCCATATCTATTTGTAAAAATTGACTAAATCAAAGAGTCGGTAATATCTTCAAATTCTGAATCCTTGCTAAACGCTGAAACTCTTATCCAAAAGTTTGGAATTATTGGACTGTTGGACTTATCGAGTTTGTTGATAGAAGTGGAAGCTGAGTAATGGTTGCCTTAGAGTCTCATCAAGGCATAGAATTGGCGTGCCACTTTAGGCCACGTGGACAGTGAGACACAATTTTAGCTCCGCTCTCTCTGGGACAGTCAATCAGCCAATGTAGCTTTTTTTAGTAGTGGTGTGATGTGGCAGCGCTTGTTCTCTCTGTCAATGGTTCAAGAGGCACCATTTTAAGTTAATTCAAGACGATTGAGAAGAGAAAATCTACATCTTCATTTTGTCACGTCCATGAGTGTTTTCAAATAAAATTAACTCTAAAGATTATATATATATTTTCATACCTTTATTATAAAGCTTTCCAAATAATCCAAATATTTTCATGATTAAATACTTACTGATTGAATATGATTAATTGTTGCAGCGATCTTTTTTCTGTATAGTGAATTTTCAGAAACATTTTTTGTTATATTGTTTTTCAGGTCACGTCTTACTGTAGCGGTAAACGGAAGGAAATAGTAGTTAGTTAATTTATCTGCTACATTTTGCTGTTTCTATTATTTGATGAGTTTTAATTGATTCAGATCATTATTTATCGATGTTTCCTTTACTAAAAATTAGACGAATATAATTGGAAATACGTTGCTAATTTCTTTTGACACGACATCAAAACAGACCAGAATAATATGACTCTAACGTTTGATATTTCGTTAGTAAAAATAATAAACTGCTTTTGATCATGAACATTGGGAATTTTGTTTATCTTTTTTTGCAAATATAACTTTTATAATATTGATCAATACCTGTGTTTTGTTTCATTAATTAATTAGCTTGTAATTAATAAATTGGATACTGGAAAAAAAACAGATGTGTTTCAAAGGATCCCGAAAATTAAGTGGAACTAAGCAGGTCATTAATTTAGTGCGTATATATGTCTGATGGAAGATAAACGTAAACGATGCTAAACTGGAGACCAAAGACAGGACATAGAAGCGTGGACAGACCTCAGAGAAGATGATATGATGACATTTGAGTCGCGGGCCTGCACTGGAAAAGAGTTGCGTCCAACAGAGAAATTTGTATGTTCAAGAAGGAGTTCTTTATCCAATTCTGGATGCAAGAAGAAGGCCAAAGGTTTGGTGAATAAATTGTCTGGAGTTTATTATCCAATCGAGTAGAAGATAGTTTAATACATAAGATATTTTTTTGTTGACATACTTTTTACCAAAGATCTCAGAATATGTAATAACTTAATTTATATTCATATTTGGGGTTTTTCAAAATGTTTCTAATTAAATATACAATATTGATTTCGTAGTTATGTTTATCAAAATATTACCCTTTAATTATTAATTTAAATACCGCTCACAAAAATATTAAAAAATATTTCTTGAATAAAAATTGAAAATTGAAATTGATTTGAAAAAATTATCGATTGAATTACTTATGAATTGATAAATAAAATAATACCAACTTCGATTTAAATAAATTGATCTGACGCAAGGGGTATAATTTTATGTGTGTCTGGATTAGGTAGGTATGTTCTTATATTATTTTAAAATCGATAACAGAAAATAAGCCTTCGCCTTATACGCTTGAATAAATTAATACACTAGAAGTTTTCTAATTAGCCAATAAACTTTCAACTTCTACCACTGCCTAGAAGTGGTTTTCAGAAAAGGGGAAAGCTCAAAGTTTTGCAGATTGGGTCGTTGTATATTATTATTGTGTACGATTATGTATTGTGGTGTATGTTGCTATACTCGTACCTAGAAACCGATATTGACTCACTTGAACAATTTTAAAAGTGCACGACTAAAAGCGTACCATCCATACATAGCACTGGTTGCAACCCGTGTGTTTCATACAAGTTTCATTTTAAAAAACAATCTTTTGAATTACTCCACATTTTCACAAACAGGAATTTTATTACTTTTAATATATCAGGCTTCGATGAATGATGTTCAAAATATATTTGATTTTCGACAAACTTTTACTTTGAAAACAGTTTATCAAATTTATTGGTGCGATTTTCTTGCACCATCAACCTAACCATCTTACCTGAAGGCATTTCAAATTTTTCTGTCTCTTTTCAGTCATTTCTCCCTTTTTCATTATTTTCTAGAACGACTATTTAAATAAAATAAGAAAATTCACGTAGAAGGCGTAAATTGAAGATAGAAATAAGCAGCATGATCATAAAAGCCTACATTAACCAGTGAATGGGGACAAGTTGAAGACGAGAGAGAATATTTTGTCTTTCTAATTTTCGTCGATGAAATATGTAGTAATTAATGGCAATAATTTTATTGATACGTATATCTCCTTTGACCTTGCCGTAGACTTAATATCTATCATTTACAAATATATTAGTTAACATAAAAACTCATAACAATTTTCTAACATTTATATTAAAAACAGAGACTATTAGATATACTTAATAAAGATAAAGCGTGTTCTAAAGCTTCTTAGCTTTTATTTTAAATTAACACGTTATCCTTGATAAGCAATATAATTGTGAAGCTATGATAATATTGCGAAAATAACTAAGTAATGTATAACTACGTTTATAATATTATTATCTACTAAATGATAAACTATAATATCTAACCATCCTTTAACCTTATTATTTTATAGGTGAGAACGGTAACGAAATAATAACTGTGATTTCAATCTTTACTGTTCTGCGAAGTAGGTTGGTACATTTGAAAGAAATATGCCAAGCGATTACAAAGGTATTGTTTTTAAATAGATGGATCATTTTAAGGACAACGATAGTTGATCAAAAATGGAGCTTATTCTTTATTTCAATTTGAAGGATTATTTTCCTTAATATACCATTATTTTATTCATATGACAGGTCTTGTCAGAAGCTTGCAGGAAGACATTGCCTCAAGGCAATATGTACGCCTTTTGTGTAAATTTATTTTGGCAATTAAGTGGTTATTATTATTATAACAATGATACCAAAGTGTTAGGAATGTTGTGAGAAATGATTACTCAATAATAAAAATAATGACTTTATGGAACATTTGTATTTGGCGCCATTTAATGATCCGTGACCACCTCAAGGGCGTCGTAATGACTGTACCAATGGAGGTTTTTTCTCCCAGTTTTTAAATGAATTTTAGCCATTGAAGGCATTGAACGAAACTTGAAAAGTCATACGTGTATTACGAAAATAAATTTGACTAGTATGATCATATGTTTTCTCTATTACTTAAATGATAATTTCGGTCTTAAAAAATAAAAATCAAGAAAATGAGCTAAATCATATTTATTAATTGTATCGGTGCACACGTAGTAGAATTCCATAATAATGCAATTTGAAACAAATGTTCCTTTCTACTATTGTTTTTTAATTCGCAGAGAGACGTCTTTCGACTTATGAGGTCATTATCAATCTGCTGATAATGACTTGATGAATGAATAGATTGATAATGATTGATAATGATGATGATTGAATGAATAGATTGATAATGACCTCATAAGTCGAAAGACGTCTCTCTGCGAATTAAAAAACAATAGTAGAAAGGAACATTTGTTTCAAATTGCATTAAATCATATTTATTATTAATTTAAAATAAAAGAAACTATGTACTTTATTGTATTGTTACTGATGATAGAACAAGTAGTTCCGAAAACGTTTCAACTCTAATTAAAGTTATTTTAGTGGAAAGTACAAAGTTTATTTTATTTTAAATTAATAATAAATATGGAATTCCACAGTGTTAATCACGAAACATTCTAAAAATTAAATCATATTCTTATACACAAGAAAGTGAATAGAAGAGACCTTTATTTAGTAAAAGATTCAAAAAGGCTGAAACTCAAGTACACACAACATCGTGGGCAAAATATTTTTAATGAGTGTTTATTTAGGTAGGTAGGTAAAAATAAAACAACTTCGTGAATGCAATGATAACATCAGTGTGAAAAATAATTATTTACGCTGATTCTATTTATGTGACGAACAAAAATACTCTTATCAACTATTTAATTGATTACAGTAATAATTTCTGCTTTTGAATATGAATTTCATCCAGTTCCTTGTACTAAAAATAGTTAATATTATGAGCTCCTATACCAAAATAATAACAATGATGGAAAAAAGTAACCCACAATTGTAAGTGCGATAATAATAGAAAATAATGAAATGAGTCAAAACAAGTAATGTTTCCGTCATAAATTGTTTTTCAAGCAGTTATAATGTGTGAAAAAGTTTTTTTAATGTACAATTACAAAAAAAAATATATATATCAGTGACTTTTTCCAAGTCTGATGTATGTGGTGCGATAGACCAGTTGTATTATTGAAAGTAGGCCACACGATGGGTCACGCAATGCCTAAATAATTTGTAGGTGTGAGAAAATGAGTTGTTAATTGGATAAAAAGAGGTTAACAAAATACTTTTTCAAAACCATTCCACAATGTAACTTCGCACTTAACATGTGACATAATTATGTTGATGCTCAAAGTTGTTAATAATTCACCGCATGGTTTTTTTATTGCAAAGGTGTATTGGAATGAGATCTTTAATGATAATCTGATGATAGGATCTTGGAAATTTGCCAGATTCGGTGGGTTAAATATTGTTGCCTAGCAATCGTTCCAGTCATTTTCAAAACACAGTTTAGCATACATCATCATCTCTTCTGTCGATAAAAATATAATAAAAATTGTTTCACTTGCCAATTTTTGAATTAACGTGTCGTTTTTTATATATATAAAAAAAAATATGTCATACTAATGTGTTTTATTTCTTTAAAAATCTCGCCTTGCTTTCATACAATGTGAAAACATTTTGTCAGTCATTTCCTTATGTGAAACTGTGCAATGTGTTACTTTCACAATATTATGAGCAAACATCTATAGGTATGTACTTTTCATACCCATAGAACATAGAGCTTTCAACTGATATTGTTTTCAGAAAGTTTTCAGAAAATGTCATATTATCACTTTCTGCTTATTCATTATACAGTAATATCAGAAGGAGTGATTCCAATTTCGTAGTAAAGATTTGATATACCTAGTGACATGTGAAAGTCGAATTTTATGAAATGTTATATAACAAATAACAAGAATAGGGTTTTCAATCAGAACAAAAATAAGGAGTTTGCCATATTTCATTAAATATCCTATTTTTATGTTTTTTTATATCATTAGGGCATCTTCTATAAAAAGAGTAGGTATTCCATGGGCTAACTGTATGTAATTAACTTAAACAAATAAATCGATCTGATCTCTATGTACAAAGTTGATAGAACTAGAAATGTTTTATATTGTCCTTATTATAGTGATGTTATATGAATTCTAACTATTTATAGGATTACATAATTATATTAAAACGTTTAAAAAGCCAAAAAGAATGGCTCAATAACATTGACGAAGCTTTAGAAGAAAAAAACTCATATTATTTGAGTTCTAGGAGAAAGATAAAAATCTTAAGATTCTTATTCCAGCATGAGAGAAGATATCTCACATACTTTTTTATTTTGTATAATAAAAATATAACCACAGTACCCCATATAATAATGTCACATCATTTAAAGCTTTTAAAAATATATAGGTTCTGAATATTTTTTCGCTTCGTCACTTTCTCTTAGAAACTCCTCATATTATTATTATCAGCTGTATTCAATTCTGTTGTTTATGTATCTGTACAGCAATGTACTACATAATTATTGTACCAACCCAGTGTCGTTCTATGAGACACATTGCCATGACTTCCTCACGCGATTGCCTTGCATTGTTGTTCACCCAGTATTCAGATACGTACATTACATACGTACATACACCGAGACATTACTCTTTATATTATTAGTACAACACATAAACTTTAGTAATAAAAACATTAACGATATGCGTTCTTTCCCATACATAGTGAGAAACACACATTTTCACTATGTTAAAAACAGTAGCGTATGTTTATTATAGAAACCGTACGCTTTCTATTTCTCTATGTGAGTTATGTGTTTTTGATATCTATTGTCAGGGAACTTTAGTTTATCGTTTTCCTTCTGTCGGTGCTATCCTTAAAATATGTCCAAACTTGGTTAAAAGACATAATATTTTATTAGATATTTAATGCGTATTTAGCGCAAGCAAGAATTTATATTGAGAGATTTATTTAAGGACCAAGAAGAGAAGAGATGGGGTAATTTGATTAATATTTGACTTACTTACTTCGAATGGTCTACAAAACACCCCTTGTAACAAGTAATGTTGTAGAAAATTCGTTGATTCTTTTTTATTTAATTTTGTAATACAGTGTTGTCATCACAATATAAAATTAATATTCTTTGTTGTGCTTTGATATTATGCATAATGTTATATAAAAGAATATACATCCACGTCATCAGAAAAATTTACAGCTATAGTATCTACATCACTGGATTCGCCTATCAGCACCACTGATGGATTTGTGGCATGGAACTTTGCAATAAATCAATAAATTTTCAACACAATCTTTCAGAACACCATTAAAAAGAGAATAGAAATTTCCATTATACGAAGGTATCTCTGCACTTAGAGCAAATTGAATTCAATGCATACATAATATACGTATACAATCATGATGTTAAGCCGACATCTACATATATACCTACTTACCTACCAGCAATTTATAAAGTTATTTTTTATGTAGAAAATCATCGTTCATAAAGTGACACACAGACAATCATTCAGATCCTCTTGTGAGCTAAACAGAGAGTATTAGAGTCCAACTCCTCAACATTGAGAAAAATTTCGTAATTTTTTCGGTACATTCTTTGCCATTTTCTTTTCTATTTTTTTTAAGATAATGCACTAGTACATAATATGATAAATAAAATTAAAATTTCCAAATTTGTAGGTAGGTACCTACCAAAAAATAAAACGATGAACGTGCTGTACTCTATCATAAAAGTGCTATTGTCAAAATCACCACAAACATCCACCGACCTTCGTCAGTCATGGTTTCAGCATTTGATTAAAATTTGCTAGGCAAACATTAAGAAAATAACACTTTTTTATTAACACTAAAGAGGCAATGTTATATCATTACTCATATACATAAAATGTGATATAACTAAAAAGGAAATAATTTCTCATTCAACAGACAAAAAACAGGAAAAATCTTTTATAACACCTTTTGTAGTATTTTTATGAATATATTATTTTCATGCTTTTTAGTCCTTAAGAAAAATGTACTTGCTTTCATGATATAAAACCTACATTTTACATTCAACTTATATATTCATAAAAAAGCAAGAAATATGCTCTAAAGTAAAGTAATATTAATATTCTAAGTATTATTCATAGAGTTTAATTTTCATAATGTCATTTTAATGAGCAGTTTTATAACCCTCCGTGGTTCTGGAACTATCCTCAATCCTATGTATGTTAATTTATATTCTATATAACTATGAATGATGTTAGGTTGTAAGAATGTTAAGAGCTTGTACATATCATCCACGTCAGATTTTTATTTTTTTCTAAAGTATGGCATTACATATTTACATGGAGTGCCCAAAAAAATAAAAACTATATGATTGTGAATCATATGATGAGCCTTACATAAATGTTTGCTTCCCACTATATCTTCTTTAACTATGCTAACACTGAGAAAAATACTAACGAAATTTCACAACGAATCATTGGTACGTACTATCAGATTAGTACCAGAGATAGTACAAACGATGCATTAGTACGAATATATAATATTAGCTTTTCGCAATTTCGCTTTCGGAGGTTTTGAGGAGAGCCAATTGCAGTAGACAGCTGCTGAAGGACGTTAAGGTCCGTAAGATTTCATATCTGGGTCACGTTCTGCGGGGCGATAAGTATAGTCTGCTCCAGCTGATACTGATGGGGAAGATTGAGGGGCAGCGTGGTCCTGGTAGAAGGCAAACGTCTTGGCTGCGCAATATAAGAGACTGGACCGGGATGAGACATGTGGGAGAACTGTTCCGGGTCGCGCAGGATAGGGAAGCCTTCGCCAGAGTGATTGCCAACGTCGGGGGGACCTGATACGGCACGAGAAGAAGAAGAAACAAATCGTTGGTAAATTTGCAAACGATTTGTTTGCGAAAAGTTAATATTATACATAGATTCGTACTAATGAATCGTTTGTACTATCTCTGGTCCTAATCTGATAGTATGTACCAATGTTTCGTTGTGAAATTTCGATAGCATTTTTCTCAGTGTAGTAATAAACTACATACTTTTTTCCTTTACTGAGTATACATACATACAGAACATTGCATAATGTCATTGAATGACAATAAATTCTTACATTTAAATGTTGAAACATTAAAATAAAATAGACCGACATCTTTCATTAGCGTGATTTAATCATTTAATCGTACTTTTTTTACTTCTAAAAATAGTTTTGTGTGTTAAATATTAATATCACATAGCAGTTATTCGAACGTCACAAGAGCACAAAGACTTGCGAATAAATTATGTTCTTTCTTCTTCTCCTTAAAGTGGCATTTCAGGTCCCTCTGACGTCGACTATCACCTTGACGTAGGCTTCTCTGTCCTGTGCTAGCCGGAACAGCTCTTCCACCCTCCGGATTCCGGTCCACTTTTTGATGTTTTTAGCCAGGACATCTGCCACCCACAACGCGACTAACCGACTACCCTCAATTTTTAGATTTAATAAAATATTGATGGCTTAGATTTTATTCAGTTCACTTAGCTTATTATCAAAGGAAAATATCCCCTTAATATTTTCCATAGAAAAGTTATTAAATAATAAAAATCTCTATAGAATAATAATAGAAAGTAGTAACATTGTTTTGTGTAGACGAACATAGGCGAGCCTAACAGAATTTGTAATTGTTCCATTTTTAGGGATTGTCATGACGTAACTGATAAAAATTATTATTGCTGAGTAGTTTAATTAAATTACACACGAAAATAATATGACGATAATAATATAATCATAAATTTTATGCGTTTAATAAAATAATGTCAGCAATTAAATTCCAGTCAGAATGTTTTATATTATATCCACCTCAACATAATGATCTGAAATTGGGTCGATATTTTAAACGGATGTAGTATTATATTAATTATATTTGTTTTATACCATCACTACATATTTCTTGAGTGAATTAATCAGTATACCAACTGCATTTGATAAACATATTAATCTCCAGATCAAAAACATAATACAGGATGAGTCGCATACCTGTTCGCTGAATAGAAGATGATTAATATCTTAAATGTGATGTTTTACAAACAGATTATTAAGAAATGTGTTTCCAACTTTATCGAAAAAAGTGATCGATACATTCTTTCCTGCAGATTCCATGAAGTAGTTAATGTTCTTATTGGCTAGTTTTGTTGCATTTTGAAAATTCATTTTAATAATTATGCATGATTATATGAGTATAAAGAAAAAAAAAATTAATTTATTATTTTCTACGAGTCCCTTATCACAAATAGGAATTGATGCTTTAAATTTATTTTCTATATCAATTTAGTCGAAGCCGTTAATAATATTGTATCAATGGAAAACTGAAAGTGCACTTTTGCAATTAAAAATAATCACACAAAATAAGCCACGGACAATGCTTGACACCAAACATGACAACAAATAAGGTTAAATAAAAAATTGAAAAATATTAATATGAAAAAACTTGCTGAATCAGGGTGATCGGGGGTTGAACCCATGACGGAAAAGTTGATGTTTAGGCAAGCCGACACTAGTCCGAGATGTCAAAATTTGTGACACGGCATGTCGTACTGTGACAATTAGGAAAACGAAATTCAAATATTATTTGTGACAAGTATAAATGAAATGAAAAAAAAACACGTTTGCATGCGTATTACCTAAATGTATTTGATATTTTTTCAGGTGTGAGCCGTAAGTATAAAGATTTTTTTAGGATTTTCAGCCTTTGTTATTAAAATAAAGATATGTGTTTTTTTTTTCAGACGCTAATGGTGAAGTTGTAAAGTCCCATTTTTCGTCATTTATTCCCAGTTGTGTGACTGTCGTATTTCATACGGCGTGTTTCAAAATAAATTATTCATCATAATGTAAATAATAATAGGTACTTAAATTTTATGTTTCGGAATCCTGGTGTATGACCCTAAAAGACCAACAAAGACTTCTGTCTTTTGAAAATAGGATTCTAAGAAAAATATTGGGTCCAAGACCAGGTATTGCAGAAGGAACCTGGAGGCTTAAAAGTAATGAAGAAATTCGCTCCACAACTAAACAATGTTTCATCACAAGTGAGATCAGATCCCGAAGATTGGCATGGATTGGCCACGTCGTTAGATCCGGAGAAGAAAGGGCGACTAAAGGTATTCTGCAGGGTATACCCGAGGGCAGGAGACCGTTAGGCAGACCAAGACAAAGATTGTTAGATAACATCAACCGAGATCTAGAGGAGCTTAATGCTAAAGACGACTGGCAGTCCATTGCTCAGGATAGAAAGGCTTGGAGATCTATTGTTTCGGAGGCAAAGGTCCTACAAGGGCTGTTCGGCCATCGGAAGTAAGTAAGTACTTAAATTTTATGTACACGGATTTTTATACATGGTTTATTATTAATGTAGCGTAATCGTATATTATGAAATAGCTGAGAGGAATTGTTCTCGGAAACGTGGACGGCCAAGGATCAAATGTTGAGAACATTGAACAGGAGAACATGCATGAGGAGTTGTATGAAAGTGACGGAAGATGTCTGCAAGGATAGAAGGAAGTGGCGCTTGATCTTTCTGCCTACCCCGCGAGGGAAGCGGCGTGATGGTATGTTTGTATGTATATTATTAATGTTGCTAGACTTAAAGATAAAATGGACAAAAAGAGTAGTAGAGTGGAGACCTCCTGAAGATATGAGGAGTAGAGGAAGACCTCCAACACGTTAGTCAGACGACATAAGAAGAATCGCTAGTGACTGGTTGCAGAAAGCTCAGGACAAAGATGCCTGGAAACAAATGGAGGAGGTTTATGTTTAGCAGTGGACAGGAATAGCTATTATTAATAGCTAATAGCTATAATATTATTTAAGTACAGATTTCAAAATCTTTTTTTATACATAAATTATGAAATTTTTTATCTCAAAGATGCATATTAAACTCAATATTATTTATTAATGACCTGTCCAAAAAAAAACTATTCAAACACTTTTCTGATAATTGCGAATCTCATTTAGAAGAAAAAAATTGAGTTCAATGATGAGAAATATCGTTCACCCTAAAGAGGTACTATCATTTTTCTATTTATTTTTACGAGTCAGAGAGAACGAACTCTATTTTCACAATATTATGCTTTTGGTCTGGTAGCTCCCAACTTGCGATAGACATCATGATTTAATAAACAAATTAGATATTCCTAAAAAACAATAAAAACATTTATTTCAAGATTAATTCGTATCACCCTATATTGTAAAATTAAAATATGCGCGTGTTACTTTTATTCATTCAGTAAATATTAAAAGGTAAAAGTATAAACTTGGTTGAAATAAAAAAAATGGAGTTTCATAGATATTTTTAATAATATGCACATAGGGAATATAACAATATGTACGTAGCTAGGTAGATATAATCGGGAGACTGAAATGATATGAAAATATGCTCTTCAGGGCCCATTAAGCACGTTACCTCTACGTGTGTAGGTACAAATATACATATAAAGTGTGTTATATTATGCTAGATATAACCCCTTAAACATTCATTGACCCTTTTTAAAAATATCAAAGACCGAAAAATAATCGGTCACACACTTAGATACATATTGCAGAAAAACCAGTTGGATGTGTATAAAAAACAATAAAATCTTGTGCCAACTATTCCAAACATCTATGTACACTTTTTAATTCGGTACATCTTAAACGCTCTGTTCTTATTCTTTCGGATGGACGTGCTTCGTTTTAATAAGTTTGCTAGAATATTTTTTTAATGGAGCGCATGCAAGCGCAGATGCAGTGTGACTGCTGGCTTACAAATTTACCTTGATTAAGAAAAAATAATTTTCAAATATTTCAAATAAATTACTTATTAATAATATAATTTTGATAAATAATATAAATAATATAACGATTAATAATACACAGATGTGGTATGTACAATTTTTGGTAAATTGAGATACGAAAATAAATACCCAAAAAAAAAATATTATTTCAAAGATCAATGTGCAAGAATATGGTAAGTTGTAAATTATAAATCAGTAATTATGATAATGTAATTATTAAGTCTTCAAACTGATAAACAAAGCAATAATTAAATTATATATATAAATATAATATTATAAAATTATAGAATATTATAAAGTTATAAAAACAGCACAAACACTGTTTACTTTCACTATATTTATTTATTTTCGGCAGAGGCCTTTCGGACTTAGTCCATCTTCAGTGCCTTATACTAATGAACTCTGAAGATGAACTAAGTCCGAAAGGCCTCTGCCGAAAATAAATAAATATAGTGAAAGTAAACAGTGTTTGTTTTTTTTTTAATAATTTTATTATATTCTATAATTTTATAATATTATACATATAATAAAAAAGAACTTTCACAAAGTTGACACCGTTAAAATAGAATCTCCAATAATGAAACTTTCAAAATGCTGCCCTGTTAAATTCCTCTGTGGCACTTACCACTATGCCATCGATAAGTGAAATGTAGCTTAATTTTAATTTTACTTTTTTTATGGGTCGGATATGTGTTAAAAAATACCTACGTGTATACCAATCTTGCGGTGGCAGTGGAGCGGTATATTTTCTATATTCCCTTCACGCGTCTTATGATTAAGATCAATACAAGATAAAAATCATATTTAGATTGCGTTAAGAGTAACCCTGCAAGTCTGATGAAAGTTGAAGAAAACTTCTTTAATTATTTCTTCCACAATGTTTCAAAGTCTTTTACAATACACCTTTGTCGCTTTTTCTATGACATCAACATCATATACGGGAAATAAAATTAACACGACGAATAATATTTCGGATTCTGGCCATTTATTATTTGTTATTTCTCAACACATATTTATTCTCCACATTTGAACCTACAAAGCATGTAATACAAAAATCATATATATTATTATTTCTACCCTCCTTCTCACTCCATTCTGTGATTCATGATTTTTCCTCTCTTCGTTTGATTCACTAAATTGAATATCCTTGAGAGATTTTTCTTCGGGATTATTAACATTCATCATATCATTATTTTCAAAGACCCACTTATTTGAAATAATAAGAAACGGAATATGTATTTTTTTCTCTCTTACTCCGAATTGGAACATTTTATTTACACGCGAAATAATACTTCGTGTTTTCTTCTTCTTATAAAATTGTAGGCTCATTTTATGAAAATGATTTTCTTATTCATAAGAAGATTGCTTAATTTTACACAAGGTTAATTTAGCAGTCTCCAAGGTGCATTTTATAAACACTTTTAAACCAGAATTATTTAATAGAGTACGCTATTTTTTTTCTTGATTTGATGTTTTCTTGAAAGACTCCACTAATTTCAACTTGAATACGGGATTATTCAAATTAGAAAATTTGGTAATTGCTAAATTTTTTCACTGACATATTTTCATTTACAAACTTAGCGTCAATCAGAAAGAAGAACACAACTTCGTATATTTTTACAAAGATTTAAAAATGAATTTGCTAAAATTTTAAAATATTCAAACCTTTTATTGATAATTTATTGACTTTTGGGGCAAAAATATAATTTGTCCTAGAAATGTTTATAAGTACATTGTTTCTGTAGAGCAACAAGCAAACGATTGATTTCCCACTTTTTAATGTAAATTTTTGAGTGTCCTGTAAAAGGCAAGTGTTAAAAAAAATAAAGACATTTTACATCTTAAATTCAGCGATGAGGTTTGACACCCACCCATCCTGAATGTCTTCATTTTTTGTTAGCACGATTAGTGTACATGTTTACTGTTTACAGCTTATGGGACATGTTGGATGTTATAGTACCTAATAAGTTTATTCATTTTCGGTAATATCTTTATAACATAATTACATAAGTTGCATAGATTTTTATATCCAAAAATAAATCATATACTTATGCAAATACCTTTTATATATGCAAATTCCCACGGAGAGTATCTATTTCTGTATCACCTAATACCTATAATTAATGTTTTTATCTTTACTTATTACAGTTACCTAATATATAAATAACAGTACTGAATTATGCCTTGTACCTAATATTAAAGCTAAGAAAGGAAAAGGAGTTAACTCATTCTGTAATAAACAACGCAAAATTATTTTCGAATATGTATTTTAATATACATATCAAATAGGTAGAAATGCGTGAACATTTGTTAAGGTATGAATGAATAATTTCAGGGTGGTTACACAATGCCGGAAGATGGTCAGAACTACCGCAAGCGGAAGTGGTCGCGTGCAGGAAGTTTCCGTTTCCTCCTCGCCTCCGGATGTGACATCAAATCGCCGCTTCTTAGTCTTGATTAAAAACATCCTCTTAGATATTCAGGAATCGTAGCACAAATACATTGTTTTCTATTAAAATCTTTAGGTAGTAGTGCAACTGAAGATTCACTCCCGTTGCAGTCTTAAATTCATGATATTTTTAGTGGGCAATTTCACTTATAAAAAAAATCTGTTTCGGTAATCAAACTATTAAATTTCATGCAAATGTGCATTGCTTTTTACTTTTTTAAACTGTCAGTTCTATTGGCAGGCTCAAGTCATAGTCTACACACATGTTATTTTCGAGAGCAAGTTTTATAATCATTTACACTGTGTATTAGTTAAATTGTCAATCGTATCTACTTAAATCTCTCTACACTGTTACAGCATGGTGAAAAGGAGCAGGTGGACTACGAGCTATTATAAATAATATAACATATGGGTAATTTTTTCCGTGTCATAAAAATAAATAAGTTCTACATAACACCTCCTTGTAATAGATGTAAATGATCTAGTCATTTCCAAATACAGTATACTAATTAGATGTTTTTAAGATGATTGATTAGCATTTTCAGATTAAAATCGCGCGCGTAGTAATCCTCCAGTTAAGCACCAAAGACTGTATGTTTCACGAGAAAAACATTAGTAATATATTATTGTCCGGGATTTGTTTTCCATTAGCTTTTATCATTGACGATTTATTACACGCATTCATTCTCCCAAAGCACTAGAATAGCCACAAGAATGACTACTCATAAAATAACGTATCTACAATATAATGTTCCTACTTAAATTGATGGATACTTAATACTGATAATGTGAGATGTGTTTCTGACATATCTTCCTTTAGAACTGAAATCAAGATAAATTATATTACTTTAAACAGCAATAGATTATATTGCTTTATCCATTTATTTATAAGGGTAATTACTCTAAGTACCTACCTATACACTTTTAAAATATATTTTTGGTATTATACATAGGTTAAGATAAATCTGTCTGAAATAAACCCGAATTTATTCTTAATACTCTCACAATAGGTAATAAAATTGTGTTGTGAAGGTAGATTAAATCGACATTGTGTAAATTTGAAAGCAGGATTTCTCAATTGGAAATTCAAGATTTTGCTATTAGGCCACCGTAACGATGAAGTCAAACGATAAAGACAATTACATCGTTTCATGAAGTACCTATGCTACTTATCCTTTGGGTCTTTGGTTTATTTTTAATAACACGAAGACGATGACCTTTATGTTGTATTTAGAAGTGAAATTTTATAAGCGTACCCACATAAATTATAACAAGATTCTTAATAGAATTTTTCGAATTATCTTATCTAACTTTTGTCTGAGCCATACATTATATTTCCACACTTGGGATAATTAGCATGGACAACCAAATTAACTTATGAACACACAGATCGTCCTCCCTGAGCCATAAATATGAAATTAAAAAAAAAATATTTGTAATGCTTTATTACTGAATATAAGACCTTACAATTACCATAGAAGTTATGTTTAAACAAATACCTACTATTACGAGACAATTAGAAACATTTACAAAAAAGTAGGTAGCCTCTTTTATTCAGGGGCAACGTGGTGTACCGATTATTCCCAAAAAACTATAAAACATAAGCGTTTAAATGCGAATAGAAGGAGGTAAATATGTCCAATGAAGTTATTTATTTATTAATTCATTCTTTGCTGTACATTAATTTCAAACAATTTTATAAAAAAATATGCAGAGGGCAAATTCGTGTCGCAAAAGCGAGATGTCTTCCAACCAACCCTAACTTATATAGAGGTATTCATGTAGTTACCTATATAATATTATATAGATAGATACATTTTACCGTTTAATGCATTATTGGTTTGGTTCAAACGTGTCTCTATAATAACACTATGGACTTTTCCTTTTGTCTCGCTGTAATAATTGAGTCTCCTGTGATTTAACACTCGCCATTGTAACAACGTATGTCGGTAATAATATTAATAATATTTTAAATTACAGGGAATTTAAATTCAGTCTCTTATGAATACGGTTGCTTTTGATTCTTTATGTAAATTGGTAACGATTATACAAAAATCTGTTTGTTTTTTATATATTTTGTAGTATGGAATGATACGATAGTCCAAATAATTATGGTATGAGATTTTTTTCTCATACCATATTTGGACTATTTAGTAGATTTTCGACTTCTCACGATATAATTCATTTCACACTTGTTAGGATTCATAAAAAAAAAGTTATACTTGTTACAATGAAAAATGTACTCATACTGTGAAATGATTCAATAATAAATAAATAAATAGAAATAAAACCTAGATAATTTCTCTTATTCAATAACAAATAAAAATACCTCAAACAAAAGCTTCAGAAAACAATAGGTATCTAAGGTATAAAATGTGTAAAATTCGAAATTAAAAGATGTTTTTTAAACTTTCAAACAAAACCAATACAATGAGTACCTACCGTCATTATAACCAAATTATTTTTTAGGAACACATTAAAAATGATCAAATTGGTATATGAAATAACTACTGCCATTGAATAATGAAGTCATACGAAGTCATAAGTTCATTATTGTCATAAAAGAAATATTCAAATGTAAATAAAATTGTTTTCTCATTACTTTTATTGACAATTTTTAGTAAATACACACAAACTTAAATATGACTCAAATACTTTTAGTATAGGTATTACATAATAATATTATTATACTTCCGTGTTTTGTAAAAATTCCAAATAATATATACGTCACTTTACATGGTAGTTACACTACAATCATAGTAAAATCTTCTATGTTACACAAATTACAACTCAGCATTATAGCAGGGGGCTATATTCGTTGAAATTAAGTTAATACAATTAAAAATAACAGCCTTTAATAAAACGCAACATTAAGTTTAACTCTTTTGTGGGGAATTTTTGGCAAACAGTTGCAAGAAATCTCTTGTTAGATACATGTAGGATTATGATTATTTTCATAGCACACGCTCACTATATTATGTGTTCCAGTCTAGTGAATAAATTCATTATTACACTGACAATAATCTCTGTCACATAATAAGTATCTCTCCACTTCAAACAAGTACTTGGAATCGAGGCATGATTTTTTCTCAAAGAATAAATTAATATTCTAAGAATGTTAGTTTCACAACTTCAAAGGTTAGTTTCACAACAAGGACAATAGTATCTTACATCGACCTCTTCTGTCTTCGCCATAATTGTTAATTTATCATACAATATCACTGTATTGTTTTCTTCTTTGATTGCCATCTTAGGTTCCCTCGACATCAGATATTCTTTGAGGTATCCCTGTCATGTACTAGCCGGATCCACGTATAACCATTTATACTACATTCTCGCACTTTATACTTAGTGGGGTAGGTAGAAAGAACTTTTTTTTCAAGTTTTAAAATGAATCCAATTTATTATTTTATCATTCATTTTCAGAAAAAAATAAAAATATTGATCTACCTATACTGTTTATATATTGATAAAATGATATTTGATTTTTTTATATTTGTATTTACGTATTTATAAAACAAAAAGTAGGTAGGTATATACGGTTGCCTAAAGACACGAATTGATTATTGAAAGAATTTTATCTTACAAAATGCTCAAACGTAAAACATAAATGAAAATGTCTAAAAGCACCGCCAAGTAATTATCTTCAGGCATTTTTTTCAGAGATCGATAATCATTTGGACGGGGAAATTCCGAATGAGGTAGGTAGGTACTACTTAGTAGAGCTTTTTTGTTTAGAAAAAAGGTTATACAAAAAAAATGTAAACATGATATATTTATGTACATTCTTTTCTAGCTTTAATACCCGGATTTGTTAGTTAATTTAATAAACGAAAATATTTTTAGATTTCATTTAACAATGCAATGAATTTTCAGATATCTAAAATGTTAATAAAATGTAAGGAAGCATTTGTTCCACCTTGACGTAGATAGCTTTCGCTTTCATCTTCAGACATGGTGTGATTTGTAAATCACTTCAATCAAGTCAATCCCGCAGAGTCCACGGTAAAATGTAATGCTATCCTTTTTTTATTTAGTTAGTTAGTTTATGAGTGTTCTGCAAAAGCCCTGTGCTAGTAAAATATCACGTATAAGACATTAGTTAACATCTTAAGTTCAGTGATGAGTATGTATGCCATCAATTCTGAATGTCATATCTACTATTGGCACGGAGATGATAACTTGCAAGTTTTAATACATACAGTTGGTCAGCGGACAATTCCATTCGTGAGAAATGTATTTTATGTAATTTAAGTTACCGGCAATAGACAATATTGATTACTAACAAACATATATAAATATGAACAAACTAAATAATTTATTTGGGAGTTTGTTTGAAAATGGAACGTAAAAATCTCAACAAGTCGTTATGACTAATATTTCTTAACGGTTATTTCAGTAATTTACAATTTCCATTCCGTCTATACTCTCCCTCTTTATTTTCTTTCCATTGCTTTGTTTCTTTTCACATTATTTTTATATTGTTTGTTATTCCTTTTAAATAATAGTTAAATCGTAGCTATTTATGAAAAAAATATTTAAGAGCACTTTTTTATGCACCCACATAATATTAAAATGGAGTTAAGAACATACCTTAGTATTATTCTACGAACAATGTAAATATCATTTATAAAAATATACCATGGGTAATCGCATATAATTTGACTTAAAAATTAATGTCAGAAGGGCTACTTCCGATGATGTCTAATTCAAGAATATTTTTTATTGGATATCTTTGAAACGTTGAATATGGTTATTGAGATAAGATTGTCTAGCCTCAAGAATGCCAATTACTTAATATTATAAAAAAAAGTAAAAAAACGATTTTGAAGACCCTTAATTAAATTCTTAAACATGTAAAGTTAGCAGTTTACTTTCAAGGGTGCTTAGACATGAAATCAAACTTAAATAGGTAGGTTAAGACCCTGTCAATGGCAACTGCACCATTAAAAACATCCGTGGGAAGGTGATTTTAATTTGCAATCTAATTGAAGGAGATTTGTTTCACCCTGTGTTCCGAGAGAACAAAACTGAATGGCGAATAAAGAATTCCGTGAATTGATTACATATAATCATACATAATTATATGTAATTGTGATTGTGTGCGAATGTTTTTTATTGTTGTTGTTGTTGTTGTTATCTGTCATAATTTATAAACATGTAAAAGGCTCACGCCGTATATAATTGAAATAAATAAATAAATAAATATTGTTTATACCTCATATCCACTCATAATCAAAAGTTTTACATAGGAGTGCCACCCATATAATATATGAATTTGATTGGCTATTTATTCATGGATTTTATATCATATACATAGGATAAAAACCTACATACTATAGATAATTAAGAAGTATTGTAAGATATTCCCTTTAAGTAGGTATTTACTAAGTATTTTGGGATTTCATTTGAAGATTTTCATCCAACGTAGGTCTCAGAGGGCTTTAAATGCCAAACTGCTTTCACGACGATATTCTACGAAAGAGTTTTCCAAATAGTTGAGTATTAAAAAGGTTTTTATTAAAAGCAAAATTCAGGTCTTTTCTCTTTCACAAAACCAATTACTTTTATATCTATGTACCGTCTTTATTATCAATTAGGTTAACCTACACATTTTTATTGGAGATGGACCTTTAGATTCAATAACATATTTTGTAATATAGGTATTCATAATTAAATATATTAAATTCAATGACATAGGAGAATAATATTATATAATTCATCCTTTGTGTTGCTATGTTTCCAAGAAATTCTTCTTTGAAAGGTAAATAAAAATCAATTTCATCTGAATTATCTTTCCAGATAGTATTGAATTCTTTGATTTTATTCACATTAAGCTCCAAAAGATTTTTTTTTTTATCAATGTTTGGAGAAAAATTGTGGTTTGGTTGATTGTATTTATTCAAATTATTAGGTAATATCTGGGACGTTTACGTTATTGAATTTTTTTAAACAATATACTTAGGTATACCTACTTAAATTCCTCAATACAAGTAGATTATACATTTTTTTACAAATAAGACCTGGGACTCCAGCGTACGAAGATAGATATCTTTATTTCTATACTACGGCGGCATCACATATTGTGGATTAATGAAATAAATTACAGAATGATATTAAAAAAACTCCTCTGCAGCCCTTTAAAAAACAATATTCAAGACGGGTATGGTATTGAGTAATTCGATAAAGCCTTATTAGTGATTTTTTATTACCTGCCATTCCCAGAATCCTTGAAAACTTACATAGAAAATTGATAAACATGAATATAAACATAAATAATTATACCTATCATTTTTTAATAACTAAACTTGATTTAACGGAAGCTTAGATACGTAAATGTATTGATACATGGACATACGAAAATTACAAGAACCAAATTTACGAAGTAGTTTTTCATTGTTGTAAATAATCTTCTTCGTCTGTTTGAGAACAAAAGGAATATTTCATTTTCCATTGTTTCCCACATTTTTCTATTTCTCAATAATACCTAGGAGGATATGAAAACATTTCATTTGAAAAATTGCCAATCTACTAGATAGGAAATTTTGTATCTGCTGTACATAGTAGGTACGTATGTAAGATAGATGCACCATAATATTCTTTTAGATGAATGATCGTTGAAAGGGAACATCTTCTCTTAAGAATATTTAAAAGAAAATGAAAATACGTTTATTATTACATATTTAACAAGACACAATACTCATACTCGTATCCTAAGGAATGAAAAATTATTTTATTGCTTCATTTAATAATAAGCAAAGTTTTTAGTTTATATTATAAACATTTTGGTAATCTCAGGTTCTCTTATACGAAAGTTCTTCCAGAAAGCCCCCTCAAAAAGATGCATGTACTTCACGGCGGATGTGGATGGTCCAGAACACATCTTGTTCGCATGCGACAGATGGAGTCGAAAGCGAGAAGCTCTGAATGTGGAAATAGGTCGTTTCGGTGTGAATTCCATGGTCGACTCCGTGTTGCACTCACGTGGACTAAGGTGGCGTGCTATGTGGAGGACATAATGTCACAAAAGGAGAAGGATGAGCGGCTGATAAAATAGGGACATTAAAAAATACCATTTTGTGACCATGGGTAGACCGCAAAGCAGGAACCGGGTTGCAAAGAAGATGGGGGGTTTTAGCCGGTTCAAGCCCGGCACTACCTGGGCCCGAAGTCAAAACAGATTTTAGCGTTACGTTTTCGTGTCGTTATCGTTCGAATATAGATGACGTTACGAGAAGTGTCAATTTTCGTAGCTAAAATACACAATGGTTACGAAAATTGTCACTTTGGCTTAACGTCGTCTATATTCGAACGATTGAGACACGAAAACGTAACGCTAAAATGTGTTTTGACTCAGGCTTCTGGTCTGAAAGGCTGGCTATCCATGACGGATTTCCCGCCACACAAAAAAAATGATTCTCATCTACGGACTTATGATTCAGATTCTCTAAGGTATTATTCAACTAGATACGCATTATTATATAGATACATACTTTACATTCTCAATAATTTTACTAATAAACGTGTACTTAATTATTTCATGGATTGTATCAGCATTAATTTTGTAACACTAGGTACTTCATTTTAAATTATCCAATAAAATTAATATTTACTACCTTACCTTACCTTACCTCAGCCTTCTTCTTGTGTCCAGTATTGAACAAAGGCCTCCCTCTTGGACTTCCATAAATCTCTGTTGGACGATACTCTCTTCCAGTGCAGGCCCGCCACTCTCTTAATATCGTCGGACCATCTTGTCTGAGGCCTGCCCACGCTTCTGCGTCCTGTTCTAGGACTAACGTATGACTAACGCACGACCGGTTTCGCGGACTCCGAGTTCGCATCATCAGGAGCTGATCTATACTGAATAAAATATAATATAAATAAATAAAAAAGTTCGTTAAGATTTACAGTGAAGGTGAAGGGGGAGGGTAGGTTCATGTTGATTTCAGGCGCGGAGTCCTTGGACTTTAAGATAGGGAATAGCTGTAGTAACGGGAACGAATTAGGAATTAGGAAGATTATTGGTTGTTCCATAGTGAGGTTGTGAAGCAAGACATGAGAGACTGCGGAGCTTCCCCGGAGGACGCACAGAATAGAGCCGAGTGGCGGCGAAAGACAAAAATGGCAGACCCCACCATCATGTGGGATTAATAATTGCCCAGGGAGAGAGAGAGAGATTGGTTGTTCCATAGTCATACTCAATAGTAACAATAAACCTAAATATTCATGTGGTTAATATTTAAAATGAACAATTATTTCTTACAGAACTAGGTTTCACCTAAAAAAACGAATCTAAAAGCTAATTTTGTCGAATATACTCCCAGACATCTCTAAAATTTTGTTCATTCAAATAATTAAAAAAAAAATATGGAAAATTAGGAATATACTTATCCAAAGAAAAAAGGATTCTCGTTAATATTTTGATATCATATACCGTTTTTCAATAAAAACTTATATTGATACTTGAAAAAGTTTAATTTATCGACCGACGGTTCTTGGTGGAAGTTCATATTAATAATTTTTGAAATGAAACACGATATATAGGGTACGTCTATGGTTGTTCATGGCGGGTCGGTGAATTTTTCTCGCGACTAAACTATTCGCATTAAAAACAATAAAATGGAACAGATCGCGAAAATGGAAGAGAATATTCAGAGAACGATGGAGGCCTTTAACAGAAGACTAGATGACATGCAATCTACCTGTGTTGATGACAAACTAAACCAACTGGTGAGGGAGTTTTCGGCATATAGAAAGATGACAGATGATTCACTGGCTACTCTTAAAAAAGAAATACAGGAGCTGGAGGATCAAACGGATGCACTGGAAACCACAAATAGAAGATCAGCACTGTTGATTCACGGTTTGACAGAGGACGATGGCGAAGAATTACGAACAAGGGTAGTGGAAGTCATCGCATCAAAGGTTGGTGTTGAGCTTTTGAAAGACTGTTTATTCAATGTTTTCCGTTTGGGAAGGCAGATCTCTTCAAGAACTAGACCGGTCGTCGTTTTCTTCGACTCTTTCAATACACGAAATAAAGTAATATCTAACAGGCGGAAACTAAAGGGCACATCGCTTCTTATCACGGAATTTCTAACCAAAAAACGCCTGCAAATATTTAAAGACTGCAGAAAACTCGTGGGAACTGATACCTGGGTTTCTTCTGGAAAAATTTTCATCAAAACAAAGGATAAAACAATTACCTTGACATCGAGGCGGGACTTAGATTCCTTCAAGCGGTCTCATCAGGCAATTGCACAAGATACAACACAAAGCACCGGCAAGGACGTCTCAAAAAAGAAGTTAAGACCTCGTGCACCCAAATAAAATATTAGTTTACACTTATATGGCATGATAAGGTTATAATAACAACGACATGATATTGCACTTGTATTGTTTTTATTCCAGAGATCATCAATATGCAGCGCCCATTTTGCTTTTGTTTGCTTACATTATACTATTTTAACTGTGTTTTAAATTATCAAATAACATAACGAATAACGTAGTGGTTTAACAAGTAAAATATTATTTTACACTTATATGGAATGATAAAGTTATAACAACGACATAATATTACACTTGTATTGTTTTTATTTCAGAGATCATCAATATGCAGCGCCCATTTTGCTTTCGTTTACTTATATTGTATTATTTTAACTGTGTTTTTACTCTTGATATATATTCTCTATTTTTAATGTATTATTAATTGAGATACTTGTTTATGGATTGCACACTGATTTCATAGTACATTTTACTTAAATGGTTAAATTATTATCTCGATATTACGATCACTCTCGGTTTGTTTTGATTTCAGTGACAGTTTTATGCGCTACCCACACGACGCTCATGGGTTCTCATGATTTGTTGCATATTTTTATAGCTATGTAGGTGAGTGTAAGGTACCTACCTGTCACTGCAATGTTTACTTTCTATGTAATTTAATTGAATAAAATTTCACGATGATTAATCTATGATTCTTTTACTGTTGAGTCTATGATTTGATCCATGAATAAGTTTCATGAACGATAACTAGCTACTGAGTCGTTTCTATTGTTTAGATTATTATTTCGATGGAAGTTGTAGTTAATTAGCAGCATGAGGGGATGTTAAAATTTAACTTGGAAATGACTATTGAATTGTATCAAATTACTTAACTAGGTATTTTTGTGAGGTCGCATGATGATTCTTTATAATGTTATTATTATTTTTTCTTCTTTATTGTATTATAGTTTTTATTTACAGGGTGCAGATTATTGTTTTGGTAATGTCTAAGTGCGCTTATATCTGCAATTTTTTTAATATTCATGGGAGAATTACTCTTTTATGATTTTTATTGCTTTGAGACATGTTATATTGTGTTTTTATGTGTATTTGTTTCATTGGCTTCGCTGTATCTGCTTCATACCTAATTGATGGAGATGAGGCTAGGTCGTATAGCATTGTGTAGAATGATTCACTCAAGTGGGTATTTGCCACCATTATGCATATTCCTCTGGTTTTAATAATCCACATAATATAATTACCCACATTTGTTTTTCATATATATCTCACATAAAATATTTTCTGTTGCACAGAGTGTGACTGCTTTTCTCAAATGGCCAGAGCAAGCACAAGTACCTCTTAGTTGAGGATGATGAGTGTCATGTTGACTTATTTATTATTATATGCTTCATCTCTATCTAACTATCTTGACATAATTTGTGAATGGTTGCATGAACGTACATATACATACAGCTCACATACCTACTTTTAATACTTTTCCTATTTATTGGTGGTTAAGGACATTGAGTTATAGTATTATCATTGTTTACTATTTATCTATTATTTTTATATATATATATATATACATATATTATTATTATTATTATTATTTTTATTTATTTTTTAGGTTTATATAATTTCTTTTTATATTTATATTATTTCATTTATTTTGTACAAGCTATGTCTGTGCTCGATACATCTATTGACTCCTTCTACTCCTTACCATCCCCCTCCTCTTCTCCTCCACCCTATGCTCTTTTAGACAACTCCAATTACTTTGATGCCATTAATTCTTCTGGTGACTCGTCTCTTTTGAATCTTTCTGATATGCTTCGCCAATCACTTCCACACACGGGTTCTGTCTTCAATGCATGTCATATTAATGCACAAAGCATTCCAGCTCATCACACAGAACTTTTGGACACCTTCTCCAATCTGCCACTTCATGCTCTTCTTGTTAGCGAATCTTGGTTGAAGCCGACACTACCTAGTTCTCTCTTTCCATTACCTGGTTTCAAATTAATTCGTCATGATAGAATTTCACGTGTTGGTGGTGGTGTGGCGATATACTTGCGTGAAGATCTTAAGTACAAAATTGTAGGTTCATCAGATGGCGCTGCTATTCGGGATGCTGAGTTTTTGTTTCTGGAGGTTGGCATTGGGGGGTCTAAGGCTTTGCTTGGTGTGGCGTATTGTCCTCCTAATAGTGATTATTTTGCTAAGTTGGAATCGTGCCTTGAGTCGCTCGTCCCAAACTATTGCAGGATTTTGTTGATGGGTGACTTGAATACTTGCCTGTTGAAGAATGACAGTCGTTCTCATAGGCTCAAAACTTTACTAAACTCGCTGAACTTGCATGTACTCCCATTATCTCCGACTCATAACACAGAAACATCACATACTCTGCTGGACCTCATTATCACCTCTTCAACAGATTTCGTCAGATCATTTGGTCAGCACACTGCGTCGGGTTTCTCAAATCACGATTTAATTTATGTATCTTTAAAATTGAAAGCACCAAAATTACAAAAGAAAAAACATTCATTTAGAAATTTCCGAAGAATTAATACTGAACGTCTCAATGAGGATGCTGGAAACATTAATTGGAGTGATGTGTATCAGTCGGAGGATGTGGACATAAAATTGAGCACTTTCAATAGTCATATTATTGAGCTTTTTGAGAGGCATGCACCTTTAGTAACTGTCACTATGAAGCACCCACCATCTCCCTGGCTCTCGTCTGACATTCGTAAGGTCATGGCAAGGCGCGACAGGGCAAAGTCTAAATTCAAACAACATCGTTCTTCTCATTACTGGGAGAAGTATAAGCTTCTTAGAAATATGTGTTCAGGATTGTGCAGAGCCGCAAAAAAGAACTATTTTGAAACCGTTTTATCCAATGCAACTACAAACGAATCATGGAAGTTTCTACGACAACAGGGCATTGTTTCAAATGGTAAAACTTGCACCAATTGCCACATCGATCTTAATATAATGAACAACCACTTTGCCTCTAAACCGGTAGACATAGATCCCGTTTTAAAAGATGCCACACTTAACTCTATGGCCATGAATCAGGTTCCTAACTTCGAGACTTTTAAGTTTTCCCCGGTATCACTAAGTGACGTCCGCAAACTGATATTGTCGATCAAAACATCTGCGGTTGGTAGTGACGGTATCAGTAGAAGAATACTTACACTTATCTTGGATCATATTTTGCCAGTCATTACTCATTTAATTAATCACTCGCTTTCAGTAGGCTGTTACCCTACTCAGTGGAAGGCTGCTCATGTTATTCCTCTTCCTAAGGTAAGCACTCCGGGTGCTGTCAAGGATTTTAGGCCTATATCAATTCTCCCAACATTATCCAAAGTTGCGGAAAAGGTGGTTCATGCTCAATTAACAGATTTTCTCAATGCACACAAACTGTTGGATCCACTCCAATCGGGATTTAAGAAAGGGCATAGCACTACTTCCGCCCTGTTAAAAGTTACCGAGGATGTTAGATTGGCGATGGAGAATGGTCAACTTTCCTTTTTAGTTTTATTGGACTTCAGTAGCGCTTTCAATAGTGTTGACTTCGATCTGCTCTTGGCCAGACTAAAGTCTTTTAACATTTCTGGATTACCTCTCCAGTGGTTTCAATCATATCTCACTCATCGCTCTCAAAAAGTTGTTACATCGGAGGGTGTTTCTGACTGGGTAGGTCTTGAAGCGGGGGTTCCTCAAGGAGGTATTTTATCTCCTTTACTTTTTTCTATTTTTATCGCTTCAATGACTCGTGATCTTTCGTGTTCATACCATGTATATGCCGACGACTTACAGTTATATTCTCATTTTAAAACCGATTGTGTTTTCTCAGCTGTAAACTCTATGAACCAGAACTTAGATCGCATTGGACGTTGGTGTGAGCACAACGGTCTACTCATAAATCCAACTAAGTCGCAAGCAATTTTATTAGGTAGCTCAAGGCTTTTATCCCGGGTGGATACTTCCACTATTCCATTGTTACTGTTAAACAAGTCTTCTATTGAACTTGTCGATCATGTGAAGGACTTGGGTATCTATTTGGACTCAAGGCTGTCGTGGTGGAAGCAGGTGAGTGAAGTGAGCCGTAAGGTTTTCGGTACATTGCACTCTCTCAAACGATTTCAAAACTTTCTCTCTACCAAAACCAAAACCCTGCTGGTGCAATCGCTCATCCTTCCCATGCTCGACTATGCTGATATATGTTATTTGGATCTCACTGTTGAGTTGCTAAACAAATTGGAACGTCTTCAGAATGTGTGCATCAGATATATTTTCAATTTGCGCAAATATGATCACATATCATCTTACAGACACCAGTTAAATTGGAAAACTATTGGTCAGAGAAGAGACATACACATCCTCTGTTTCCTATTTAAGGTATTATCAGATCCTAACTATCCGGTATATCTCAGAGACAGATTCCAATTTGCCGCAGAGCATGGACTTCCACTCAGATCTGGGAATAATAGGCTGCTTTTAATTCCTTCACATCATTCCGATTATTATTCTTCATCTTTCAGCATTCACGGCGCTAGACTCTGGAACCAGCTTCCTCCAACAATTCGTACCAGCTCATCGTTTTCTTCTTTTAAAAATAGATTAGTCTCTAGATGATATTTTATGTAACTTGTTGACACTTGATAAAGAGCTCTTTCCCCCCCCCCCCCCTCCCCCCTCTCCCTTGTCCTCACCAGGAGTGCAAAGATATCAATTTTTTGCACATGTATCACATACGTTTAATTTGTTTTTATTATAGTATTTTATTTTATCTTATGTATGTATTATTATTATTTATTGTATGCATGTATTATTTATGTATATGTATAAATTATTTATTTATATATTTAAAACTTTTTCTCTTTGGGTTCCTGTATTTATTTTTTTATTTTTTTTACTATTTTTATTATTAGGTAGGCATAGACCTATTTTTTATTTTATTTTTATTTTTTATGTTAATGTTTTAGGGTTGACTGGAAGACGTTGCCTAGCAACAAGTCCGCCTTTTGGCCTAATTTTGTTGATTGTCACGTTTTGTAATTTTGTTGTTTATGTATTTGTGTAAAATTATGGTCAATAAAGATTTATTTATTTATTTATTTATTATTTATTATATAGGTTATTTTAAATTTATTTTAAATTGTATATTTTCATCTGTATATTTATTCTTTTTACGTTTTATTACAAAATTTAATGGCAGAGCTTTTCCAGTAGATATTATGTACAAGTAGGTACTTAGTATCAGAATATAAATAATTAATATATAGCCTATGTAGGTTTACTGGAAAAATGATCGTTCAATGTCATAAACTGTGGGTAATTTGTTAACCCAACGCACAGCGAATTGGTATCACGCATTTTTGTTAATTAATTTACCAAAAGATGATTTATTTATACGGTTTCTGTGGCATTTTGCTGAGGTAATTTGTTAAGTAACACTTGTTTATAAAATTATTTTAAGGTAACCAATACCCAACAAAATTTTGGATGCTCGTACGAATTGAAAATGTTTGAAATACTTTACGTTACAAAATAAAACACCGTATTTTAGGTTGTTAACTATCAGTTTAACTTATATGTATACAAATGAAATAATATCTTCTCAAGTTAGCACTGTTTGTATAAAAGGACATTTTCATGTTTTTGGGGTTTTACAAATTTGAACCAAGTACGTATCATAATAAAAAAAAAAACAATTTGGGATGTAAGTAGTACTTTACAATACTGTAGTTAGGTATCTAAACCAAAGTAAATTTTCAGATTACCTATTTAATAGTGGCGAGACTAGACTTTTCACATCGTTCATGCTTTGTATAGGTACACTATTTCAATCGCAAACGAGTGTATGTCCTTGAGAGTAAAAGAATATACCTACCTACCTATAAATAAACATATTATGCGAGTACGCATTTTTTCAAGTTACTTATAAATTACGTATCTTAGATTTTCAATCAAGAAATTATAATCAGAAATCAGAATATTTTGTACCGATAAATTAGAACACTACTTAGAAGCTTAAACGGTCAAGTGAACTAATCAATATTTTTAATCTTACTTTTTTTCCTATTAATACATATTATTTTTAGTCATCCGGTAGCTTAATTGGACAAAGCACATCTCGCGACAAGATGGGATGCGGGTTCAAGTCCCGTCCGGGACACAACCAAATGAGATGACGTTGTCTTTTCTAAGTCTTAAATGGTAGTTTCATGTGTTGAATTTACATATTTTCTTAAAACTCAACAACACCACCGGTTTTAGAAGCAAAATGAAAGCCGCCATTTTCACCAGCACCCTTGAGACGATCGAAGGATCATAAAACGGTCCAAAGAAACAAATCATTCATCAACGTCAATGAGATCAATATTAATTGTTACAAGGACTAAAAACAAAATCTCAATGTATTAATTCTGATGTGTAAGAATCGAGTAATATATCAGACCTATTTTAGAACATATAAGATAAAAATAGTCGTTGAAAATAAGTTCGTATATAAAAAAGCTTACACCATAATAATCTTAATCCGAGATAAAAATCTATCCAGTAGACGTTAACAATGCTAATATTTTATATTTAATCTACATTTGCGAACCATTTTATTGTTTCGTAAATCTTGGTTTTTGTTGAAATGTCGCTAGAGTGAGAAATAATGGAGAATTAAGGAGCTTTTCATTGTGTTCATGGTAATAATCCTATACGGCTAACCTTTTTCCGTTTACATTTTTTTCTGTTTCGTTGTTAAAACAATAATATATTATTATTTTTTAGCACTATTTATTCCAACCTATTTATGTGTTATATAATAATTATCATTTTGCCACTTTTTATATTCGCTAAAATGTAGGCAGGTATTTCTTATCATAGCATTTTTTTTTGTTTTAATATGAATTTATTATATTCCAAAAAGAGCTTGGATTTATAATGTATGTGTTATTACAAAAGAACGTCCTTGCTCCCATTGTTTATCAAAAACAAAGAATTTTATAATATCAGATAATTATATTGGAGAGGTCAGGTATACCTACATTTCAATTTTGAGTATACTGGGTATAACAAAATAAATGAATGGAAGATTTTTTTTATCTATGTGTAACACCACAAATGAATTTTTAGAATGATGCATGCTTTTTTCTACTGATTACCTGAGTAAGACTTGTTCTATTATTAATTGTATGTTTAAACAGATAATATTTTTTATTTTCATAATATACCTTATAGCTACAGCTACACATAAACCGATTTTAAGAAAGGCAGATGTGGAGCGGCCTAGCCTAGTGCCTGCAAAAGCACTACCAGGTAATTGGACGCTCTGCTGGTTGTCCAATCTTAATCGCATATTAAGACATTTTCACTGGGTTGGAGAAATGTCCACGCCAGATCTTTGCTTCTCCACGGGTGATCGATCGAGTGGCATCTGTCTTCTGGTGCTTTCGGAAGTTCATGCTGAAGTTCACGTAAAGCAAATAAAGAACTAAACCACTCCGATAATCTAGATACCTACTCTGATTAGCATTGTTTCTATATTGTGTTCCCGAGGCGAAGGTCGAGATGCAAATAAATTATTTCAAAAAAATATAAATTTATTTGTATACTTCGTAATTGATAGGTTCTAATAGAATATTTGATAGTTAATAATAATATATTGATTGATTAACACACAACGTACCTAATGATAAAATAAATCATAAACAAATATTAATAAAAATAATATCATTTCACAATACTAAATAATCATATTTGGTTTGTGTAAAGAAAAATAATATTATATCATTATTTATTTTGTTTAATATGGAAACACAGCAAGATAAATCATATTTATCACCCTCGATATTTAGAAATAATTTGATTAAAAATGTGTTTTTATGGGTAAGCCGCGTGTTATTTACCAAGGGAGCGATTACAATACGAGATACTTTATTATTAAACTTTTTTTCCGAACAAAAGAGAAAATAAAATACAACCCATCATATTTTTGATAGATGTATAGATACCTATAATGAAACCAATTTGTACACCTAATGTGAAAAAAAGTATTGGACGTAAAATAAAAATGTAAAATCCAATCCAATTCATACTTGCTTCCTATTAATTTTTGTTGTGAATCTATAGATATTTATGTATTTATTTATATTCCTTCGCAGTAGTTTAACTTTTATGCAATCATCAACTTCACAGTAAAATAAAAAATTAATATATTGGTATACGAGTTCGTCGGTAGCCTGGAGGTAGAGTCTCGGCCTCGTGAACAAGGGGTCCGTGGTTCAATACCAGGTGCCGGCAAACTCCCCTTTCACGACACAAGCTTTTAGTAGCTTACTGTGAAAGGTGTATAAAAAAAAATTAAAACATTCTGCGCAACATCGGCTTTCATACAAATTTTCTTGTATTTGTGTTTATAACAAAAACCCAGATATATCTTTTTTTTTTTTAAAAAATACAATTGAGTATTAATATCGAAGTTTGTTTGATGTAAAAGCAAATTAAGTGCTGCATCAGGATAAGGGGTAATATAACAACATACTGAAATATTGGGCATTATTGAAGATATTTATTTACATACTGAGGTAAAAAAATTAACAGGCATTTTTTAGGTGAAATATGTGGTATTCAAAATATGAGTCAATCAATAATAATTGTGCCTCAACATTTTTAACTAAATCATTTCTTGTGTTATATTTTTTTTATTTATACTATACTATACTATACTATACCATCACGGCATATCCCACAACTGGGGTAGCCAGCAGATCAGCTGCATGTAAGAAACATGCAAACTGTCTTCTTCGTGCCAATATAAAATCAAGACATTCAGGATGGGTGGCATACCTCATCGCTTAATTTAAGATGAAAAATGTCTTAATTTTTTCGAACACCTGCCTTTTACAGGACACTCGAAAACTTACGCAGAAGAGTGGGAGACCAATTCTTTACCGGGTGCTCCACGGGATTTATATTTTTTATTTATAAATACCTTATTTTGAAATCAACAAAAGTATTAGTTTTTATTACTAGTATTGTCACTTAATAGATAAATCCTTAGCTCAAATATTAAATTTTAAACTGCATAATATTGAAAGCCTTAATAGCAATAAAATCAATGATTTATTTTATTTGAACAAAAATCCCCATGAATATTGCATAAATGATCGATCACGTGCATTTGTAGTTGATAAATAGTCAGAACTGGTGGGATAAAAAAAATCATTCAGTCGGTGATTATCTTTTATTGATGTTTGCTTACGAACTTCACTCAACTTTCATATGGGAATGTACCTAATATTATTTATGATTTGAGGTAGTTTAAATTAAGGCACTTGCAATATGCGAAGTAACAATTTCTGCATTTAACAATCATATCGAGTTTAGTTTTTTATATTACATTAATTAATTAATTAATGAAAAATCCATATTTATATCAATCTTAGTATGTTTTCAATTAGACTTAAAACATTAATAATGTAAAATCGTTTAAATAAAGCTTCTGTAGAATCAAATGCATTGTATTGAATCAAAGTTTTTATTTGTTTTGAGTTAATGTACGTATTTCATAATACAATTGAAAAAAGAAAAACATTAACCAAATACTTTTACCATCCCTTTTAAATTGATTGCTTTTCTGATATTATGAAAAAAGAATATTTGTGGGCAACAATAGGTATTTTTTTTTATTAAATTATGTTTTTAATTTTAGCCCTCTAATCCTAAAGGGTTGCTACTGAAAAAGTTTTTATTAGTGGGATTTCCAGCAACTATAATAAATTATGATTGCCATAGTTTGAAATAGTTATAATACTTATATTTACTCATATGTACCAACTAAATAAATCCTTTTTTACTATAATAGTTAGTGCCCTTTAAAATTGTTATGAGCTTTGATCTACAAGTAGGATAGATATAATCCTTTTGACTATTGACTTATTTTCAATTTTTGATGTACCATGGGTTTCAAAAATGCAAAAAGAATATCTTTCTGGATCATCGAGGCATCTTCCAAAAATAGACAAACCGGATTTAATTTACCCAAATGTTGTTTCTGCTTGTATCATCTCTATTAAAAATCGTTGAACTAATTAAAGAAAATCACATCCTCATAATTTTCTACATGCGTGTATGTATTAACCTAGTAGTGTATACAGACTCAGCTTAAGTAGTACCTACCAATGTATTCAAACGTAACCAAAAATAAGTGAAATATTAAGCTTTATACTATTAATTTAGTTCCTTGCCCTTAAGGGTCAATTTATCTCATCTTACAGTCTCTTTTGGATTCAAGAAAATCTTTCTCTATTAAAAGGGCACAAAGCTTGAATTTTCCGAAATATTTATTTTTAATATTATCTATTTAGTAGGTACAATGAATTTCATTTATACTCGTATTATATTTCACTTGAATTGTTATATGACAATAAATTGATTAAATGAAAGCATAAGATCTTTAATAAATTATTATTGATTGTCATAAATATTATAGTAGGCAGAGTACAATCACATTATCACTTACATACTTCTGAAGGTCCAGCGGCCCTGCAAAACAGTAGATCTCCAAATATTTCTATCCTGAGCAATGGAAAACACTTCACTTTAAGCCACTTAGCAATCACCTCAATGCAATTTGATTTTCTCGAAAATCAACAGGAAATCGATGAACGTTTTTACAAGCTTTTGTTGATACGAAACACCCAACATTATTTATATTAAAATATTTCTTAAAATCAATTTCTTATGTACAATGAAAACAAGCCATTTCTAGAAATATTTTATCTAATATAACCTATATATTTTTTTTTAATAACAATTTCATTGTGAGAGATTCAAGTAGGTATTTCCAATGAGATTATAAGATTCCAACAAGATTCATACTAGCTATAAACGTAATATAGATTAGTGTATAATATGTACGTATGTATGTGTATGTATGTACCTACCAAAACCCTATTCAAGTGTTTGCTCAAACTCTCAAATAAAATATACCCATGTCTATGAAATGCTGAGTACCACTTCCAATCACAAATATTGACCCAAGTTATCTCATTGAAGATTTGTCCAGAATGGTACCTCAATTAGATGATTAGTCTATCCGATGAGCTGCTATTGATACACAGCGGAAGTAGGCAGTATCAATCGAATACAATAATATTATCATCATCATCAAAGTATATTTATTATAGATAGAGAATATGTATATTATATACACACATCGTGTAAAGGAGTGCCCATATCCAGTTTGCATTCAATCTATTATACCTGATATGAATAGGCATCATAGGGGTATTTCAGTTTCTAATAATTGTGTTGTGACTATGAACGAATCGAATTTTCATAGTTATTATTTAATTACCTTTTTCAACGAAATTTCATATTCGATTTTATCTTTGCCATGTTATTTATTTGTTTATTTTTTATATTCAACTCTTTTATTTATCAATGTTTCTTTATAAAATTTTAATTTAAAATAATTTTTTTTATTAAATAATCGCATTACAAAATCATTCTTCGTTCACTAATTGAAACTCGAATCAAAGGAAAGACTAAATTAAAAGTCTACAACATCTGGAAAGGATTTGTAAACGTACGTATGGTTGCTAATTTTGTACATTTAATTTGCATAACATTTATATATTTTTTTGGCACGGAGAAGACGACTTACATTTTTAATGCTCTTGATCCGCTTGCTACCCCATTTGAGGGAGGTAACGGGATGGGAATGATCTAAAATATCCACTAGCTAGCTATATGATGAAATTAATAACATTATTTATAATTTTTAGATGGAATATTATGTAAACTTATAAAATTAAACATTTGCTTATGATTTATGTAAAGTTCTTAGTAAATATTATAACCAGCAGATTATGTGCTTATTTACCTAAGACATTTTTAAGAATTTTTCTCCAAGGAATTCGTTGATATAAATATTAAATAAAGGTGAAGATAATGTTGACTTACAATAGTGAATTGAATAATTTGATTCGATTATATTATCAAGAAACACATAAAAACATTGTTATTCAAATTACATAACATAACAATTAGTAAGTTGTAACCTTCTGTTATCATTCAGTTTAATGTCTGTAATTTAACGAAATTGTTATTGAAAATAGGATAAAAGGATGAATGAAAAGTTAACAATAATTACCCAATGTAAATTAACCATGTAATAATAGTTGACATTGTTTGTTCACCAAATAATCTTAACATTATTGTATCCTTGTTGTATCAGAGAGTAGTTGTTCCCCTAAGGGCAATAGTCATCCTAATGGTTTTCCTTGTTGAACAGGGCATGAGACAAATTTGGAGAATTTAATGTGTCTAGTTTTAGACATTGAAAAATTTCAAAATTTTACTCTCTGTGTAATGTTTCATATTATTATGGAGCAATAAGATATTATAAGAGAATCCGTATCGTAAATTTAAACATAGAAATAATGTGTAATTCAATATGGAATTATACTACTTTTTCACCAATACAGTGAATAATAATTTATACACTTTAAAGATCAATCAGCTGTTATTTTGTAGGTAAAATACAGTGTATATATATAATATTATACTTACCACATACTTGTTATATTAACCAAAGCTCTTATACAGAGTCAATGTATGAAGTCATAAAGATATTATCTTAGATAGCTATTCCTTAACTCATACGTAAATTTTCATGTAGAGAATCTTCATGCAAACAGTAATAAAATTATTTTTACGAGGGTACAGGGGTATCGATGAAAATATGTTTTCTTTCATCAAATGACATCATCAACCAAGTATAAAAAAGAAATTTGATAAATCTCTTTGATAAATGTGCAGTATCCTCTGCGGCATTTGTGTAAGTACCTACTCATATTCATTACGTTTCTATAATAGTACGAGTACTCGACAAGATCGACCAAACCTACATTTTTTAATCTCATTGTCCCTATTGGATCGAAGGTTCATTGCACTTGAGGATCCCTGTCCATCGCTTTTTTCAGGACTTATGACTGCTCTTCTCCAAATATTTCACAAAACATATGAACATAAATAAAAACATTATATTGCGGCGACATCTACCTGAAGTATCGAGAAACACATGTAGAAGAGACTTACTAAACACCTCGGTAGCTAGCTAGGTATTAGTTTACAACTATTATAGGTAGATGGCGATGAATATTTCCTGATGTGAGTTCTAGATTTTTCCTTAACCACTATTTCCTTAATAACTATGGCTTGTGGAAAGAATGAATAGTTAGATAGCTTCAGATCTCTTTTGAACGTTCAGCCGACAACATATTTTAGTCTAACACATTACTAACATTTTATTGTTAAATAATTATTGGTGAATAAACTTAGTGGAAAGCATATTTTCATGTAAGTAAAATATTACTGTTTCATTTCGTTCCTTTTTAATCACAGTATGTAATTTAATATAATCATTTAGAATCAATTCAATTTTCTTACTTATCAAGCCTTCTGCAAATTGTATGTGGAAGAAAGGGAAAATATGTACACAGTGAATCTGTGAGGATATTTAACATTAATAATCTATACCAACAAACCCCTTTCCTCAATAATATCTATTTCTCATCCATTAAATTTTTAGCACCTATAACTAACAATATTTATGTTTTTCAAGGCATCTTTTCATTTTGAGTTGCTTTTGATTCAACTATTGTAGTATAATTTAGAACCAAGTTAAAGACGCTGCAGTTCGGGAGAAGTCACGGCACCCTTGAGTTAGTCACGGATCATCAAACGGCGCCACATATAAATAGTCCGATTATTATTATTATCATGGAGTGAAAACAATCTCAGTTTTTGCAGCTTTTGATACCATGGGTAAATATAAGTGAGTAAAAATACTTCACAGCAATCTCTTTATTTAAAAAATCAATAAAATACATCAAATTTTACAATAATATACAAATGGGACAAAGGTATTATTACGATTCATTGCGAGAAACAATTAAACCTGATCCGGATGTCATTTAAATATATTCGAAATACACTAGATATTTCTATATAAAAAGTTACAATTTTATTGAAATGCAACGAATAGTGATAATATATGAATTTCAAATTCATATCCAGTAATAATAATATGTAAGACTACCTACTACAAAGTATTCGTACAGTTTCTATGTTGATGCTGTTTGAATGTCCCACTAAAAATAATGTAAGTAATATGTTTTCATGTCCCATTCATACTAATCAATCGATATTAATTATACAAGATTTAAATCTATGAAATATTATAATTACACAATATACTTATCTAAAAAATAAAACATGAAATAAATATTACGCGTAAAAACTACTTATTATTCACTAAAACAAGCGAAATATAATATGATTAATCATATTTAAACAAAACATTTACTATCATTTAATTAAATAAAAATGCAAAAAGAGGTAGTCAAACAAAATATTAAAACGATTTAAGTAGATATTTTTTCTTCCAATATTTTTGAAACTCAAGTTCATTACTTTCAGCTAGTTAACTGACTTCCACACTTGATGAAAGTGTAGAGATAATGTCATAGAATAATACTGAATGACTGAATTGAAACTCTAGCTTGGCAGAACATCTAGACATTAATAGAAAACAACAGAACAAAGGTTCCAATTTTTAAACATGTGATCCAAATCTAATGTCTTGTTTTATCCAAAATTAATGTCTTAGTTTTCTATTTTTATGTTTTTTATAGGGTTGACTGTAAGATATAACTTTAGTAATAATTTAACCTTTTGGTAAAGAGCTTGAAATACTTTTTTTCTTGCAGATAGAAATTTATCTATTTTACATTTCAAGTATTTTTTTTTACTTACTGAGTACGTACATATTATTATAGAGAAGACATCATAATTACAAGAATTTGAAAATAAACACAATGATTGGTGGTACTCGACTGTATAAAATATCATTGTGAGCTAAATGAAGAAAAGAGAATAATAATAAAAATTGAATATAATCTACATTTCACAATATGAATATTTAAATTACATTTATGATTATTATAATTATAAATTAATATTACTTTACTGCGATGTATTATTAAATGAGAAGTTAGTATTCACAGCTCAAATTAAAACTAATATTATTTAATCTAAGAGTATTTTATTAATGAATTAATTAAATTTAACAATGTGTTTCGTTAATCCTAAATTAAATTATTAATATTAATAAAACACCAAAATCACCAACGCATTAATCTCTTTTTATATTATTACAGTAAAATTTAGTGTTATGTTTTTTTGTCCTAAATAGAAACGTTATTTGGGTATGCTTTTTACTTTATTCTTACGATTTCTATGATGTATGTTTAAAAATTGATTATAAAAAAACAATCTTGGTACATGGGTTAAAATATATGTACACTGATTGAAAATCTAAGGTTCAATTCTTAACTGATTATGTTTTTTAGATAAAATTAAGAATAAAGTCACCGTTCTTTTATTGACCAAAAGATGTGTCCCTCTACCAGTAGCGTTTCTTCTTTACTAGCCGAAAAGCTGGGCTTTTTACCTGAGGTTTTCAAGCTTCAATGTAGTTAAAATAATAAAATGTGCATTTCACAATTCGATCAATTTAAATTTCGTGCACAATCTCTCACCATGTTTGACTTCGACTCGATTTTTTCCGAAGCATCTTACTATCGTTATTGTTCGGTTACGTCGTTCAAATCGACAAACAAATGTGTCTACATGCAACTGAACTGACGTACATCATTAATTGTTTCACAAAACTCGTTGCATCAATCCCGGCTTATTTTTTGCTTTGCTCGTCGCTTTTAACGTTTATTATTCGACATAGCCAACGATCACAGCGGGTTGAATGCATTAGTACTCGTTCGATCATTAAAATTAAGGTAACGTTCAGTGCTGGCTGTTCTTGGATGGGAGACAATTACATAGTAATGTGGAGTCAATTTTTTATGTACCTATTATTTGTGTTTTATTATTATAAGCGGTAGCCTAGAGGCAGAGTCTCGGCCTCATGCACACGAGGTTCGCAGTTCGATCCCGGGTGCCGGCAAACTCCTCTTTTACGCCACAAGCTTTTAGCTTCCTGTGAAAGATGATTATTTTTAAAGAAGTTAAAATGGAAATATTGTGTTTATATTATTCTAATTTTTATTCTAACTATTATTCATTCAGAAACTTAATTACTTCCCAGTATGAAAACCTCAGATACGCCACTGCTTTCTTCATATATTACATATACATTTTATATACGGAATCAAAAGCATTTTTAGTTTCAGGCTTATAAAATAACAATATGAGAAAAAATTCTCATTGCTACCATTGAATCTTCAAGATGCCTTCGAAACTTTATGAACTATTTACATGAAAGTATTGTTGGTGATTTTTGATGAAAGTTATGACACTAGTTTTACAGAATAAAATTCATTATTACAACGACACTTACAATATTTTGTTTAAATCATAATCAATATCTAAGATTCAAATGGTTTATTATTTACAGGTGATTCTTATGAAATAGTAAAAGATGTTTAAAATTACCATCAAATTCTTCTTAATTTTAAGTAAAATATAATTATTAAAAAGAAAATCTCACTCCGAGTTGAAATCAAAACTGTTTAGTCTTAGAAAGTATGAGTGTGTTAATGATGATGAAAGTGAATAATTAATAAAAATGTTGGTAATAATAATGATCATTTGCACACAACTTAAGTATAGAAATATACAAAATAGTCTTTTTTAGAATATGTAAGTTTCACTTTTGAATCGAAAATATTATAATGTTTAATCTTTTTTATTCATAGCGACTTGACTCGCACCCCAGAAAATATTTTTTTTTAAGAAAAATCGTAAGTTGATATTGCTGGATTCTAAAATATAATTTAAAAGTAGAAGTTTAAAATATAAAGGAAAAAATTTAATGCATAAAAACTTATAAATCACAATAATTTTGCATTCCAGTACCTAGATATCAATATATCAAAAGTTAACTTACTCTGCAATCAATTCATTGTTCAAGAAAAGGTACTTAAAAGGAATTTCATACAGAATATTTCGAGAGGAAAGCTTTAGCTAATATTCATCATTTGCTATTAAAAGGGATTTAAAACGCTTTAACAAGAACGCAGCTATACCTTTTGTCAAATTCTGGAGTACGGGTCTGAGAAATTAATTAAATTAAGTTGAAAGTTTATAATTGAAATCCTTGAATATATTTCCACAAGAAAATGAAAATGATCACACTTAACTGAAGGCATCGGAAGCGTGTTCTAGTGGAGGCCGTGTTTCTATAATCCCTCACTTCCCCTTGACTCGGTCTTGTTAGGGGTGAGTCGGTCGGATCCCTTAATTCCTCGGGACAAGGTAGATGTTTTGCCGGAATTTGGAACAAGTGTTTTTGCTTTGACCTGTTGTTCAGATCTATTTCAATTGCCTCATTATCGTTTAATCCATCGTGCTGGGTATCGTCGTAATCATCATCGTATCTGTGATCCTCGTACGTAAGATCCGAAGCATCATATTGATCTTCATTGTGATGCTCTATTTTATGGTGCATCTTCACTTGGACATGATTATCGTGTTGGTTATGGTTTATCTGTTTCTTTACTGAATGCTGTGAGTTTTGATGGTCGTTTGTCGATGATGCTTTCTGTTCAATTGGAGCAATGAGATGATGATGATATTCTGGTTCCAGATGGCATGTCACTTGTTCTAAAGACCATTTTACTCTGTCACTCCTTGTCTCATTACGAAGCATGTGCATCCAGGCAAGACGGCAGTCGCAATCAAAATTGTTTCCTGTAAACAAAAAAAACACAATAGTTAATCATTAATGAAAAAATGCAGTTGTTATTTTTTAAATTGGGTTTTTTTTCAAGAAAAAAAATCCTCAAACCTAAGTATACAAAAAAACGTTGAATGACAAAAACTGAACAGCAAAAACGAAAGGACTAAATAATAGTTTTTAATATTTAAGAATATTTTTAATTTTTTACAAGTAAACAACGCTTACAACGGCAGATTTTTGAAATTCAATTATATCAACTATTTTATCTTTTGAGAAACAAAAAAAAAAAACAAAATATTTTAAAGATATTAAATTATTACAGAGATACCAAACGATATTTGATAAAATACTTGACCAAATATTAATATGTAAAAAATATGATCTAATGATATTCTGTCTCCCACTTGTCTATAGTTCAAACGTTTCGATATTGAATTTATCTCTCAACAAGTCTTAGACTATATTTTCCTTCTATTTTATTTAATCCTCTTTTGTCTCACAACTTCTATAATTTAGTTACTCTTTCCTTATTCAATAATCTCTGGCTATGTATAAAAATATATTTCCATTTGTTGTGAATTTTTATTTATACTAATAATACTCGTAACAAGACAACGAGCAATGTGATTTTTTCTGTCAATGAGAAGAAGGTTGCAAAAAAAATTGGATGCTCTGATTAAAAATTCAAGTATAACATTACTTCAAAATAAGTGTAAATAACAAAGTTCTATGACCACGACCTTATTCTTGCCAGCAGTGCCAACATCACCGGCGGTATCTACGGTCAAATATGGTTTAAACATTATCATGATATTATGTGACATTAGACGAAAAAATATTTATTAATAAATAATTATTTATTGATTTATTTTATCGTAATATTTTTTTTTGATTTACATTACAAACAATTAAACACAACAATTATGTATGTAGGTGTAGGTACACTAAATATAATCTATATACAGAGGGTAACTATATTTTTTGAAACGAAGAATCTATTAAACAAATATAAAAAAGTAACAATATAATTTAAGGGTGTTTGTAAATAATATGGCAAATATAAATACAAATAAAATCATACCCGCATTGAAGCGATAAACCCACATTCGGACAACAGACACGTCCAAATATTTAATAGACACTCTTTACAATTTATGTCCAATGATTTAACAATGTATTATAATAATAATATATTATATATCCTGGATAAGTATCTGAGGGTTAAATTAATATTAGTGGGCTGTTAATAATTAACAAAAAGACGGTCCTATAATAATAATAATAATAATAATAATGATGAATTGACTCCATAATAAATCATGATTTATTATTATTATCTATGCTCTTAGAGAATGAGTAAAACATAGTTTCCTACATAACTAACTGATAAACTTTAAGCTAACTGATAAATTTATGTCCTTTAAAAGTATATGGTATTAGAATTAACATGGTACATGAAAATGGTGTATAATTACAATTGAATGGACGTGGTTGAAGAAGGACTAAAGTGAAATAAATGTAGTGGAGATTCGATCGTTGACAACAATGGTTGGCAAATCGCTGCGTGATAGAGTGAAGAATGAGGATATTAGAAGAATGAGCGGATGCAAGAAGAGTGTTGTGGACAGAATGCGCGTGAATAAATTACGGTGGTTTGGACATGTTGAAAGAATGAACGAGGTAAGGATAACAAAGAGGATATACTTGTCTGAAAAAAGGGTGTGAGAAAGCGCGGGCGTCCGAGAACCACGTGGATCAAATTCTCAAGGACGGTCGTGTGTTGAGTAAGAGGAACCGACGTGTGTGTATGAGAAACTGTATGAATGTGGAGGAAGCGAAGAAAGTGTGTAAACATAGGTCTGTTTGACGTTCCGTTCTCTGTGCCTACCCCACTTGGGACACGGCGTGAGGGTGTAGTATAGTATAGTAGGTATATTTGACATAAAGTGTTCACATTTGAGACTATAAACAGAGTGGAGAAATTGAAAAGCAAATACATACATAAAATATTGGTGTTGATTATTTCTTTTCATGACATTTTTAACCTTGATAACGAATTCTACGTTATGATCATGTTATTCGTTGTCTACGTGCGGTAAAAAGTAAAAATTAAAATTTATTGAAAAACTTATTACAGAATTGATTTTCTATAGTCTCTTTTATCGTGGCAACTCTGACAAGCGGAGTGAGAGTCAGTGGACAAAGTGTAAAAAAGTCATATTCTACGAACTAAAAAAGAACTTAGCGTAAATAAACCGAATAGATAGATAGATAGGTAAATAAACCGAGAAACTATCCAAGAATAAGAGAAAGCGGCACTCGATCCTTTCTACCTACCGCCAAAAGAAACAGTAAGGCGATGAGATGAAGGTGTGATTTAAATTATCACCCGATTAACATAATCTAAACGAAATTTATATACGCACATAAACCTAGTTGTAATATGAAATTTGTATCCGTTTATCTGAGTAAATTATTCGCCACTTATCACCAACATGACAACTAAAGCGGCAATATTATTACCCAACTACTGCCAGACACTACTAACTAAACAACAGTTGTCCAAATCGTTAATTAAATACGTCAAGCAAATAGCGACACAAGCACATACCTACATACATGTAGATAGAGACCGAATTATAATTCATGGCATATTGAAGAGATCTGCACCTAATTTGCATTAGTTAAATTATTGTTTCAGACTACGCCAGTTTGGTTACAAATTCTAAACCTAAGCTAACATTTGCATTATTCAGTAGTGATATTTTCGTTAAATTGACGAAATAAATGAGATTCTATATATATATATATATATATATATATATATATATATATATATATAGACAATTCGTAAAGCGACGTTTACTCATAACAATTATGACCTCGAAGGCGCCGTATATCGCGTCCATCACCCGAAACTCCCAGCAAAAAGGTGCGTCTTCAGCCTTTTTCTAAAGTTCTCTCCATTCGCATCTTCTCGCAGACCCATTATAAAGAAACATTGTATGCCATTTTTTTTTCCTTTTCTCAGAATAATGCTATTAAACCTATTGTCATGTCTCTTAAAATAGAAATAATTATGTCACGTAGTGAGAATAAATACTAACAAAAACTATACTTTGATGAATAATAACACTCTACTTACTTAGTGCTGAGCATTATTGAACTGCCAAATCATCTCAATAATACAAAATGACGAAAATATATGTTTCATTTAAATTAATTTACCTACGTGATTAAATATATTATGGGGGATAAGAGTTATGAGACGTACGTATTTAAAACATAATAATCGGCCAATAAAAATGCCATATACGTCTACTCTTGGACTTTCTACTTACTTAATGAGTTGTACTGTATCAGGATATAGGTAGTTAGTTAATAATTAGTGCAAAGTATTAAGGTAGTAATATTTACCTAAATAACTTTAATACAGTCGTAAATCTCTATTATTTTATTATTATAATAAGCACAGTAATTGTAACGTGCAATGCGTCACTCTTTTAGAGATGCCAATAGTGATAGGTACTATTTAAAATTATTATACAATCGAAGAAATATTGTAGAGGCGATGGTTCTAGTTTTGAATGATATTTTAGAAATGTCTAATTGAAATAATTTACCAAAAGAGCACTGTTCTTTCGTAATACACCATTCTTATGACATCAATATCAAAGCACTAACTAGGAATATTGTGAGAAGAGGAGACTCAATAAATAGATGAGATTGGTTTCTTCCCTGGGCTGCGTACAAGAGTGATTGGATTAAAAACTTTCAAAGAAATGACAATGAAAATGGATTTTTCATGACGTTGAACAGTCGATAGAACGTTTTTGACGACGATATACTTTTTTTAGGAACTAGTCGTGTGTCGTATCAAATTCAGTTTGACAATGACTTTGTAAGTTGAAACCAGGTTACTGTACCTTTTACCAAATAAAGTTTGTATTTATTTCCATAAACTTATATGGAGTTTAACAAAATAAACGGTAACTCAATCAATAGTCGTATAAGTTTACAAAGTAGATTTACAGAAAAATTATTTTTTAGTATTTTTTTATAAAATTATGAATAAAGCATGTCAAATAAAAAAAAAAATATTAAACTGAGAAAATAATAAATGTGTGGGAAATGAAAAAGTATGTAAAGATATTATAACATGGCGTTCCGTCCTCTTAGCCTACCCCACTTTCGATACGGCGTGAAGGTATGGGAAAGTGAAACAATTTTCTTAAATTAATATAAATAATGCCAAAGTTGTTATCTAATTAAATTTTTTGGTAAGCGTAAATATTTTTTACATATAATTTTTGTTTCTTATCAAAATATATTTGCAACGATTTATTTTGTTAATAAAGACTATCGAATGTACGTACATACATAAAGTAATTGTAAATTCCAGTGAATTGCTCAGTAGGAGAATGGTTGGTAAAACGTTGCGGGATAGAGTGAAGAATGAGGATATCAGGAGAATGAGTGGATGCGAGAAGAGTGTTGTGGATAGAATGCGTGTAAATAAGTTACGATGGTTTGGACATGTGGAGCGAATGCAAGATGAAAGAATGACGAAGAGGATGTATTTATCTGAAAGAGGGGGTGTGGGAAGCGCGGACGGCCAATAACCACGTTGCTTGATCACGTGGATCAAATCCTCAAGGTCGGCAGCGTATTGAGTAAAAGAAATCGGCGTGCATGTATGAGAAACTGGATGAATGTGGACGAAGCGAAAGAAGTTTGTAAGGATAGATCTATATAGCGTTCCGTTCTCTCTGCCTACCCCTCCTGGGACATGGCGTAAAGGTATAGATAGATAGATACATAGAAATATACATAGCCGTTTAAGACTCAAATAATTCGATGACGACAGAAAATAAATCCAATACATATTTAAATCCCTAAACCACTTTAAAGTCGCGCCGAGGCAAACTTATTAAAAATTAAGAATAATTACAATTAAAGCATGTAGCTGGTGTTTTAAAACAGGCCATTTGTTAAGTAGGACTTTTATGATGTTAAAATGTTTTATGTTAGTCGTTTTGATATATTGACTTTATGCATAGTCAGGGTAGTTGTTCAGAACAATACAGAACTCATTTATTAACCCGTATAAACACAGTTACCTTACGAGTAGTACCTACAATTTATAAAATAAGAGTTTATATAAAATATATGAGTTAAGTAATCTTATTGCTTTGACCTAATTCCGGTAGTATATCATCATGAACACTGTAAAAAACAATCAAATGAAATTTTGATAACATACAAAAATGATTCTTGGATGAAAAAACTTCAAATTAAAAAAATAATATCTAGTTTGGGAATAATGCTTAGGAAAATACTAGATGAAAACTATACTCCATGTTATTTTCCAAAGCATATTTGAAATACTAATAAAGAAAAAAGAATTTCCACAATACTTTTTATCTACTACTACTACTATACCATCAGCGTATATCTCACAAGGATCAGCGGATCGACAGCAAGTACATACCTAATAAAAATGCAGATTATTCTCTACGTGGCAACAAAAATATAAGACATACAGGATGCGGGCACACCTCATCACTAAATTTTAGATGTTGATTTCCTTATACGTCTGGTTTTATGAAAATTAGATTTTCACAAGACACTCGAAAGCTCACAGGAAAAAGTGGGAGATCTATAAGTTCGTCGGTAGCCTGGAGGTAGAGTCTCGGCCTCCAGAACAAGGGGTCCGTGGTTCGATCCCAGGTGCCGGCAAACTCCCCTTTCACGGCACAAGCTTTAAGCTTAGTGTGAAAGGTATATAAGGTTGTATTTGGGTTTATAACAAACCCACATAAATCTTTAAAAAAAAATAACCTACACCAGGTTGTAATCTAAAGACATTTTTGAAAATTTCAAACAACTGAAAAATCAGAGTTTATCAATGTACTAAAATAATGATTAAGTTAATTAAAATATTTTAAAGGTAAACTTATTGCTGACATTTGAGCACAGAATAGAAATTAAATGATATTGCCCAAAAATGAGCAAAAATCTGCTTTGTACCTAATAAAAAATGATAATGTGCTGATCCAGCTTCACCTGAATAAATTTCATACATATGCCTACAAATCTACAACCGGATCTTCTTGGTTAATATATCTTCACGAAATATTTATTATGATAATGTTTCATTAACAAGATGTGGTGAAAATACACCACAATTAACACATACTCGAAATATAGTTTTAGAAACAAAAAACTAAGCAAAATATTTATTTATAAATAATATGTACCAAAAAGTTTATGACCTAGTGCAACAACATACATTATTTTATGCAACAACCTGCCTACCATTAGGTAATATAAAAAAAATACTTTGAATTTCATGTGTGTCTAGCGAAATTTCTTCACAAAACTACGTATTAAAAAAAGTATCTGACTCTGACCTGAAAAGTATATTCGGAAATCAGTGAATTTAACAAAAGTTATTGTGACAAAAATTAAACGCTTAGGTAAAAATATAACAAACTATTTTTTTACTGCACAAAATATATTTAAATCAAATACAATCAATATACAGATGGCGAGTTTATCGCAGAGGCGCGATTTCTTCCAACTTACGAATAACGACAAAAAAAATTCGACGTATTATTCTTTTTTAGTTTTTGATCATATATCCAACATATGTGATAGGCCTGTGTCATGTGCTTTTCTATAAATAAATAAACAAATAATAATAATAAACTTTATTGCACAATAAGGAGCATACAAAATTACAAAGTTATAAAATAATGTGATACATATTGGCGACCGGTGTGGCGCGGAGGCTAACGCACTTGCCTTTGAGTCACGAGGTCCCGGGTTCGATTCCCGGCCAGGGCAAAATGAAGAATGACCTTTTTCAGATTGTCCTGGGTCTGGGTGTTACATGTATATGTGTTTAGTGCATTGTATATGTGTATCGCCGTGTTAGTACCCATAATACAAGAATCATATCTTAGTTTGGGACTAGCTCGGTCTGTGTGAATTGTCTACACGTGTTATGTTATGTTATATAAATGATATTGTGCAATGGGCGAGTTTATCGCAGAAGCGATATCTTCCAACTAACACAAAAAAACATCCTGTAGATACGCGTATGTTTGTATTATTATTATTATGTAAGTAGGTAGGTTCAACATAATCCACGTAAATAAATTATTTCTTAATGGATATCTTCCGTACTTGAAGGGTTAACATTTTCTCGTAACAAATGGGGATGTAAACTATTATATAAACATTAAATCAAGACAGATTGTAAGGAATTCATTTCCACGAAGCTCTGTACAGTCGGTAGGCACCTACCTACATAGTTATTCCCTCAACTTTGTACTTGTAAACTGTATATGCATTATTATTATTGCTTTAGAAAAATGTAAGGATTTATGTGGTAGGTAGTTTGGAATATTATACGAGTAGGTACTTAGTACATTATAATACATATTAACTGGAGAAGATCAACAGAAATGAACACTTGTATAATATGACAGATGAATGTAGGTAAAGATACATAATAATTGATAAAGTATGTTTATTAATATCAGCTCGCATAATTCACTCGATTGCGGGTGCATTGCCGTAAAGTGAAATAAGAAGAAGAATATCAGCTCGTATTTTAGAAGCATTAACTATGTAACACTTACGAGACATTTTGAATATTTTTCAGTATTCTACAATGCAGATCTGTTACTTGATTATTTAAATCGCGATCGATTTTGGTAAACCTATACCATTTGACGAGCAATATAAAATGATTCGTTTTATTAATTACTACTATACTATACTAAACTATACTATACTATACTATACCCTCACGCCTTATCCCAAGTGGGGTAGGCAGAGAGAACGGAACGCCATGTCGCTCTATCCTTACATACTTCTTTCGCTTCCTTTACATTCATCCAGTTTCTCATACATGCACGCCGATTCCTCTTACTTAACACGCGACCGTCCTTGAGAATTAAGAAAAGCGTTAAATAGTTAAAAAAAAATGAGGCGGTCATTAGTCTGCCTGATAATATTATCTACAGATTCTCGTTAGTTTTCTTCCACACTGGCCAGGATCTAGTCTACATAAATAATCTCGTCTCATTTCCATAAATATTTTTTTTAATTATGAATGCAAACATGTTATTATTTTCTCAGGCTACACTGAAGTATAATCAATTTAATGAAAATTAAATTCATCTCTATCCTCGAGTTATTCAGTTCTTAAAAACTAATGAAGTATCAAGAACGCAGGATTTTGACAGAAATATGCTGTTTTCTTGATTTAAACGTTCTAGAATTGATGTGCCTTTATACGTGAACATCTCATACCTTTTTACTATTCCTTACTTTACTTTACCCTATCCGACACCTTCTTTTTCAGTTATGGCCATTTTTTTATATAATATCGTTAACCATTATTTCCTCACACCCAAAACAGTGAAACAAGTTCACAATTATCTTCATCATCAACAGTAGGTAAGTGTTTACTCTATTTGAAGTATCTTGCTAACATTTAATCCATTCTCTGCTTAGATGATAGTATTCTCTCGTCGAATTTTTCAATATTTATACAAATCTTATTTCATATGCACTTGCACAAATCTTTATATATTCTCATACTCTGTAAGAGTGTTATTGACAAAGCATCAGACAAAATATTGTAAACTAGATGTCATAAAAGTATTTTGTTACATTTATAAAATGCATTTGTTGTATTCAATAACGCCACGAACCGTCACAAGCGTCAGAATATACGAATTGGAATCTCATTTCGTAACATATAATAATAATAATATAAATATTATTATTATTCTGCTCGTATCATCGCCTATGAATATTGTCATATAAACCGAAATATTAGCTACTAGATTTAACAACATGTCAAGCAGTTAACGGGACATATGCTAGTATTATTATTATTATTGACAACCCTTTCCATAGAACACTTTCGAATAAGCTTTTCAATTGTTTTTTTTTTTCATTTTGAATATAGACCGCAGTAAGCCAATGAAAATCATTTTGATAGTTTGAATTTTAGAATAACAATTCATTCAAATATTGATATATACATTTATTAACAATTATTATTGTTTTGATTAGAATTTCTAAATGTTCTATTCGAAATACAATTTAAAATTAATATTGTTTTTTATACAGAGAGTAAAGAAATTTGTGCTATTTATTTGTTTATTTTAAAATAGAAGATTCCTATGAAAACAATAATGATAAATACAATATCTCATATCATCGTTTCGTATTGAGAATTTAAATTGAGTATATTAAAATTTGCTGGTATTACTAACATAAAAAAGAGCACCATTTACAAAGAAAAACATATATTTTTTGTAAATAATAAAAACGATAAATTGAAATTTATTAAAACTCTGAAGAAAAATCAACAATAAATAATATGTCTATATTTCGTTAACAAATATGGCAGCAAACAGAATACACAATATTATGAATAATAACATCAAATGAACGATATTTTCATTTGTCATTTGATGTCAAGGAATCAAGAAGTAGTAGTAAACGAGTAAATCTCCCCGGACATTTTAAAGGACGGAAGGTTTGATAAAAATAACAATATAATGTATAACGTCAGCAATAGAAGCTTGCATTTTACAATCAGTTGTCGCTTGCAATGGGTTGAATAATAATAATAATGAAATAGCACGTCAGAAACACGAGTGAGAAATGCATCACTAAAGGCTGTCACACAATATTTTAAACATTTTCATTTCGTACTATGTAGGCACCTACATTTGTAGTATTTAAATAAAACCATTCAACATAATTTGTGAAGTTTGTAGGCGTGGATTAGTTCGTTTGTCAAGGTGTAATATCAGGGTAAGAATAAAGGATACAAATGTATAGAACTTTTACTAATTTTTTTATTGTTTGACCATATTGTTTGAGATCTGAAAAATGACATCCCAAAAAGATGGTTGAGTCTAAGGTTTGCATTAAGCGTCTCTCAATTGGTGGACCTTACATAGTGACAGTGAGAATGGTGTTATTGGTGAACGTTGTCCATGGACACCGAAAGTGATCACTTAAGCCAGCCTTGAGTCAATTCGTAAGCGTTGGGACACCTTTCTCACTTCTTCCGATTAGATTTTACACAATTTTGCATTGTGTAGGCATTGTTCTCCAATCGAGGTTTCTGATAAAGGATACAATTAGCAATAATAAAAAAAATGTTTGTATAAATATTACAAGTGATTGTTCTATTTTTAACTTACCTTACATTAGTAGTTTTTTTTATGCAAAAAGGCCAATAGTCATATATTATATAAATTAATAAATAAATACTTATTTTGCTTGTATCTAATTGAATGGTTAGTTATAACGGTTAGTTATAATGGTTAGTTAGAAACGATTATATTTGCAAATTAAATCCATGCACTGAAATTCCATTTATATAACAATGCAATGGAGGCTTAAGTATTTTATTCTAAACTGTATATTAGTTAAAACTTTGCATTTTTTTTTATCAATCCACCCGAAACGAGGAATATGTGTCATTTTGTATTAAGAACAATGGGACACACAAATTAACAAAATTCAATATGTAACGGGCGAGTATATCGGTACGTTGCGATGTCTTGTATTAAATATAATACGATTTAATACAATACGATTATTTGTTGCTGGTTTGCTGAATGTATATACAGAAATTTAAATGTTAGATGGTATTACTTTTAATTCCCATTACTGTACAATGTAGCACTAGATTAACACGAATACCTACAATGATTTTCTATTTGTTTATTTAACACGATCACGTTATAATATAAACCTAACATGTGCAAAATAGGAAATGTATGAAAAAGATATTCTAAACTGTCACTGTATGTATATTGGACTCTCTAAATTTCTTATCAGATATTTATTATATCATACGAAAGTAGGTATTATTATTCAATGACAGCTGCTATGAATAAAATGAAATGCAGTTTGGTTTAGATCATTTCACTCTACTTATTCAAAATATTCAACTGCATTATTTCAAATTTTGATACATTTTTAGGCTGATTTTAAGATAGTAACCAGGCAAATGTAAATTTAATACAAGAAAGTAAGAATGTAATTACTAAATAAATCGCTTGACTTAATTTCTAATTATAGGTAGGTAGGTACACTTGAGACTGACCAAGAAAAACCATAAATTTTAATAGAGAAAGTCATTGAGAAAAAATTTACTTCCAACGAGAACCATCAAACAATAAGTTAAATTTTACAAAAAATATTCTACCAGAGTGAACAACCCCAACCTGTATACGATTTTTTTGGTTCAGTCCAAAAATAAATATAACTATCGATTACGAATCAGATATGAATGAATTCAATTGATTATTGTTGATAGTAATCAAAATAAAAATTATATTTTATGAGCACGTTTTCCTTTTGAAGTATTGTAATAGAGTATTTATAAAGAGAAAATAATAATGCCTAGTCTTCATAAAATCAGTTTGTTTGTTGGTAACGCAAACGGAAATATCACTGAAATGGAAATAATAATAACAATATTGTGTAAAATATAAGAAGCGCCATTCATACCGAATGATGATAGTAAAATAACCATAGAAATATTATATATGGGGTTTAAATTACTTGTAAATTGAATAAATTTGAATTCACCACGCATTTTGTTGAATTTCTTTACTTCCTCAGGCAATGTGTTGACTTGAAAAGATATAAAAACACGTTGGAGCCAGATCACCACATGTACCGAATTTTATGGTTTTAATTTTAATATTCTACATTTTATTCAACTCATGAAATGTCATAAGGTCAAAAGAAGAAAAATACTAAAATTCATATCAATGAATGCACAACAAAATAATAATAGAGTTCGTCGGTAGCCTGGAGGTAGAGTTTCGGCCTTGTGAACGAGGGTCCGTGGTTCGATACCAGGTGCCGGCAAACTCCCCTTTCACGACACAAGCTTTTAGTAGCTTACTGTGAAAAGTGTATAAGGCTGTATTTGGGTTTATAACAAAACCCAGATGTATCTTTTAAAAATAATATAAATAAAAATACCACCGACAAAATAGAATCTGTATTATGAACATTATCCTTTGGATATCATACTAGGTGCACACATAAATGGGTTGCATTAAGTAGATATAGAGGCTTGTCACATTGTAAAATCTAACATATTATAAACTATTTGGATAAACAACATCAAGCAAAAATACGATTAAAAAAAAAATTGAAGCGAGAATATGTTTTGTAAACTAAATGATAGATAGAACTACCCACATATGCAGTTAATTTGAAGATTATACGAGATTTCATAATATATGTATACAATATTATTCTACGGAAAATCATGCCACAGAGGCCGGTAAAATTTTCCTTTATAATAATTAAAACAATAAATTCTCCAATCTGTGTCACACATTTCACAAAACAGTAAATAATATCAAATACATGGAAAAGTAAATTTATTGCATTAGCTTACTGTATAGGGATCGAAAGTGTTAGTACACATACCTTTATGAAATACTACCATCCGAGTACATGGTGTATGTAGTTACTCCAATATTTTTTTTCTCTCGCTTTATTTGGCGCAGTACGTAACTTTCCACGAATCTTTTCGCGATTTCCACGAAATATAATAATACGTACTCCCTTACATGGAGTAATATTAGGTAAAACATTGGCGTAAATAGAATGAGTTACAATCCATTGGATTGGTCTGCAACGAGTTTGGATTTTCTTTTCCATTCCCCCAGTTTATGTCCTCCTTCACTTGGTTCATATAGGTGTCTCTTGGTCGACCACTACCGTTTCTGCATTCGGTGTTACCCTCCACGATGGTGATGAGCAGGTCTGGGTGCCTAATGTTGTGGCCAATCCAGAGTTGCCTACCCTGATTAACACCTCTTCGTTTACGACATAATCTGACCAATGTTTCCGACATTGGCGTATGTCAAACAAAGCCCAACATGGTTGAGATTTTAAAGAAAAATATTAAAAAAGTATGGCCGTGAATACACATCTTACCATTTAGTTATTCGGTTAGTTTTATTTAAACAAAAAAAAAAATATTCGCTCATTTTTTGATCAGAATCTGATATCCGGACAGTAATGATTAGATTACGTATTACGTAATAAATTAAACATAAGATTTGATTGTTCCGTGAAGTTCCTGCCACGTCGTGAAATGGTATACACCTTTTTATGTGACCAAAATTTGAACAAGTTTTGACGAACTATTTTCTCTGTGCTTTGCTCTGCGCAATGGAATGGATTGATTAGAAAAATCTCTTACTTGAGATTTTCAATCAACACTGATTTATTTTTATAAGGAACAATGTGTCGCCACTGCCATTTATTATACATTTGAAAATAACATTTGCATGAATCATAAGTAGACTGTGTGTTAGATATATTCTGGTTTATATTTCGGCATAAACATTCTTTTCATACAATCATCTTACTGGGCTATTTTTATATTTTCAGGAAACATTCACAAGAAGGTGAATAATTTTCAATAGCCGACTATTGCTTGCCAATAAAAAATTTAATAATTGTTACTGTTATACAAAATGTTTATATAATTATTGTGCATCAATTACATGGAAAAATATTTATATTTATTTATGTTGTAATTTTTTTTTTTATTATTTAAAAATTAAGATTGAACTTTTTTCAAAGTTTACCTTTGCATAAATACCTACTGCCTAAAAATTCATACATTCATTAATACCATCTCGATATTTCCTGAATGTAAGAACATGCAAATCGTCCTCTACGCGCCAATCAAAGTTAAAGACATTCGAGATGGGTAAAAATAATATGGATAGAAGCGAACATATCGATGGCATGATGCATTCATGAGTAGGCACTTCAAAGATTCCTTCTGTCATTATAGATTTTTCGTATGGGTTTGAAAACATACTTAGAAAATAACACAAAATGAATCAATTGAATGTAACCGCCATATATTGCATGAAAACAAATATTATAAGTCGGGTACAAATATCAAGTCACAAATGCATTCAAAATTATAGGCAAAGTACAGCATTCAAAGATAATTTTAGAAAGAACAAGATACACATACCTAGATAAAATTTGCGTAAAACCACAAAAAATAGAAAGTTTATTATTCATTTCACGGCGATTATATAAAAGGTTTAAGGTATAATTGTGGTTTAAAACTTTTAATTTTCATATTCTTAACGGAGCATAAATAGGCTTACCTATTTGCTCTTTACGATTATGGTTCCCAAATGCCTTTTATTTTAGTAAAAAAAAAGCATTTCTTGTACGTGTAAGTATTTCCTAAATAGTTTTATCAAAACTTTGACAGTTTGTCAACACGCATATTTTTTCTTAACACCGAATATTATATATAACTGCGTAAAACACAATGATGTTAAAACTTTGGTGCGTGTTTTGAATACATAACTATTGTATAATTTTGGCCAACAAAGATTACCTACATATCAATTTACATGCAATATACGTAGTGTGAGTTTACGCAGTCAATCTAAAATAGTGTCTATTGGGTTGGATACCAAACCTGATAAAAAAGTGAATAATGCAATTCGAAATTCAACCAAGAAATAAAAAAAAAAAATGATAACGGATCCAACGTTTGCTAGAACTCGCACAAAAAAAGCATTGTAGTGTTTTGCTTTATGATACCTACTTCATTGTATTTGGAATGAATATGAGAGTTGCATTAACAAGCAAAGCTTCTATGGAATGTTCCAGAAGACATTTTTACGACATTAAATTTATAGAAAATCAACTATATATGTATATATGGGTTAGTTGGAAGATATCGCGCTTCTGCGATAAACTCGCCCATTGCACAAATTTATTTGTCTAGTTCTACGATATTTATATTTTAATAATGTTTGTTTTTTTGTGCAATAAAGTTTTTTATTATTTTTTTTTTTTTTTTTACGCGGCGGGAGAATTGCCATCCACACTTCTCAGCATTATACAACCAGATAAGTCTCAATACGATCAGTCATGGTCACACAAAAACTTAACAGTCTAATGCCGGGAAAAATTCACCTATCCAGATATACAGGATATCAAAGGATTAGGCTCAAAACGCGGGATCAAAATACCATATTATTATCTGATTATTATTATTATTATTATTATATATTGTGATGAAAAAAGCCGTGTAATACTAACGATGTTTGATTATATTTATTTATGTGACCATGACTGATCATATATGAAGACTTATCTGGTTGTATAATGCTGAAAAGTGTGGATGGCAATTCTACCTATCGTACTCAATATAAATTTGATTTTGTAAATGTGAGTTGCATTGTTTTTCTATGTAAATTAACAATGTAAGCACTTACTGTCAAAAAAATATATATGTAATGATTAATTAATAAAAATAATCGTCATTGCTAATAAATTTTGTCAAGTATTTTTCAAATAAAACTTTGTTGCTGTTTTTATTATCTTATTTCAATCACGTAATTTTACTTCATCACGATTTCAAAATTAATTATTACAGAAGGCTAGCAAAATATGAATGAGAATTTTGAAAGATGAATGTGAGAAAAATACTGATAAATTTATTTTATTTTGGAGAAATGTATATACTTACATAAGTGATTCGTAGCCTAATGGTAGAATTTCGGACCTGTAATCGAAAGATCTTGCTATTTTTTCTCCTGACGACCTACTTCACCTTCACGATACAAGTTACTGTATTGCTTCGCATGAGCGTATTCAAGATGTTTTTTGATTTGATAATCTTTGATTCATATACGGCAAGAAGCCTTTTACATATATATAAAAAAAAATACAAAGACAACAATGACATAACAATGGATATAAAAATACTTAGTGTCGAAAAATCAAACAGTAACCAGAGAAATGTATAAAGAATAAATAACTAGTAAAATACACACATAAATCGAAAATACGAAGTAGGTACCCCAAGAAAATGTTTCATAATGTAGGCAAGGTTAAAAACCCTATTGTTCAGGAGGTGTTTTGATTCTTGAATGGGCCCTTGTGGTGGCTTTTCCACAAAACGGCGCATTTTAAAAAAGTTGTCTAGATATTATTTTTATTATGAATTTTTCTCTATATTGTTTTTTTTTAGTTATTTTTACTTGCCGTGAACCTAATTTGATAAATACAATCATACGAAACTGTTCAAAACTTCCAGTAGGTGAAATTACTACAAAAAGATTGACACTCTTTGAAAACCTTCACCTACTTAAAACAAAGTTCATATTGAAATGGTTACTTTGTTTTATATAATGTTTACACTCGCATTTAATTAATTAAAGGTTTTTCAATCAGGACAATTATTTCCTAGCGTTGGGTACATTTTTCTTTACGATATGAACGCGTTTACTGCGCAGGTAATGTTACTCATAAAAAAATATCCGCGGCTTTATTTAAACGTTACTCCAGCAAGAGCACGCAATCTGCCATGTGATTAGGTGTATTAATGATATGGACTTTATTAAGAAAAATACATACAATTGGTATTAACAAAGAACAAAATTACAGTAGTCATTAGAAGAACACACATAAAATTATTTATTGTTTGTTTGCCTGCTAATAATTATTACTGAAAGACATTGTTTTAAGGCTGTATGTAAAATATAATGTTTATCATTTTGTGCCATAATAACATTTAAACTAAATATAATCATTAATTAACTTGGTGACAAATATTGTTATTAAGTTATACCTACAAAGAAATGATTTTGTGGTTTTCGTTGAACAAAGTAAAGTTTTTTTCAACGCATGGGAGACATCGCTATACTGTTTTATAAATTTCAAGAATTCAAAAATTTGTTCTAATCTTAATCCATTTTGTATGATAAATTGATTACACCCACTTAAATACAGAATTTGGCCAACTATCATTGGGCATTCTCAAAACATGTCCCAGCCAGGACCATCGTCTCTCCTGTATTACGGAGATTACAGTTCTCTGCTGGGTGCGCCGGCGCACAGTATCTTTGTAACATGTTCATACCATTTGACATCCAAAATCCTTCTAAGACACTTGTTTTCAAAGCTTAGTATCTAAGTGGCCAAAAAGAGCACTGTTCTTCCGTCCGCAAGGGTTCCGTCGGCCCCGGCGTCCCTTTTTCACAATACACCGTTCCTATGACAACGATATCAGAGCGCAGGGAATGTCGTGGTAAGAGGTAATTGGCGCAGAGACGCTTTGAATGGAGGAGTCTGGTTTCTGTCCTGGTGCTCTCGAGAGGAGCGTTGAGGGGGATGATGATGATGATGAATTATAGAATTGTAAAGTACACCAAACACTCAATGAATATTATAAAAATGGCATATCTTTTAACGAACACAAATATGATAGTAAGATATTTTTCGTTGAAAAAATGCCCCTTTTCTGCTGTGAATTTTATAAAACAAATGACTGTCGATAATTAAACAAATCGAAAATATTATATTTGTTGAATTTGTAGACGTACCTATAGCCAGTATAAGTCATCAAAATGTAATATTTACCATTTAAATAACACTTTTAGAACTAATAGAATATTATCTTAATAGAAGAAGAGATTTTAAGTCAAAACCACAAGGAGTATTTTTTAGGTAAGTAGGTACTTATTCAAGTTAGTTAATGTATGGATCAAAACTAAGTCGCCACATTCACTATACCTCGTAGTCATAAGAATCTGGAAGGTATTAAGAAATTAATTATTAAAATAAATTCCTAAAATTATTCTTTACTAGCTAAAAACCAGAGTCGCTTAGGGAATAACGACAAATTGTCAAAAACATCGTAGATACAATACATATGGACAAGAAATGTTCCATTATATCTACCTGAGAAATGGCGAAAAGTGATTCTAATTTTTTTTTATTTTCATGCAAATATTTTGGAAAATATGTAAGGATTTATTTATACACATTTAAGCAGTAATTTTTTTCCATTTACATTAATTTGCCATATTAAATTGAGCGAATAGAAATATTTAGTAGTTGCTAGTTTCACTAATGGCCGGTTTCAATAACCTATCTATCCGTGACTGTCGATTGAAATCTATGATTTAAAATAATAGAACACACTAGATTTCAATCGACAGTAGCGGATAGATAGATTATTGAAACCGGCCATAAAAGAATAGTAGCCGTCTTCATCAATCGAAACAGCTTCTACAGAAAATTTAACATTTTTCTTAAATAAATTATCATTGATTAAGCAACTCGAGAGGAGAGAATCTCATTTTTAAGACATTATTTCACAATGTCTGTAATAGTTATCTACATAATTTATGTTTGTCAATAAAATAAGATAAATACAATTTTAGGATCTAAGAATAAGTTTAATAATTAATGCAGGTTTGCAGAGAAGGTATTAGTATACTTGTTTCATGTTTTTAGAGGACATATATAAAGAAATACACACGAACTGGTTTATTTGTATATGTATTCTAGCATTTTATAATCTTTACTAATATTATTATTAGCAATTCCTAGTAGCGTTTAGTAGGTGGTATAAAATAATACCACTTCTTCCCTTTCTATTCTATATAACCTGCTGCTTGCCTCTTCTATTCTATATAACCTGCTGCTTGCCTCTTCTATTCATTCTCCGTCAATTCTCTTTTCTGCCGTCTCCTCTATTTTAATAAACGTTCTAAAGCGTGGCATAAGTCTGAAATCTTCAAGGTGTTTAACTGAATAATTAATATGATTCATACACAGGCAGCTACGAGCAACTATACCTACATACGTACACGCTAATATTACTTTGACTTCTACCTACATAAAATTTAATAATTTTATAAGATGATGTAAAGTATATAAGTAGGTATAATATATTCTTCATGTTGACTAATATAATATAATAAGTATAATATTTTTTTATAAATTAACGTAATTCATGGAATTTGTATAAAATTATTTTGCCATTGTATTAAAAAAAAAACAACATTTTTAAATAACTTCATTTAGTGACGTGCATATTTATTTGCTTATGATGATGATGATTATGGTTGATTTTATTTTGACGCCGTTTAACAGTCCCTAGACCGTCTCAAGGGCGCCTATTATTTTTATTTAACTATTATAAAATTTTGAAAACACTTGTGATTGTCACAAATTTGACTAAAATGCGAAAATTTTATGTGAGTTGCAATTGAATTGTAGATCAGTGCTCCATAACCGGTGTGCCGTGAGCCGAATACAGGTGTGCCGAGGTCAAATATAATGTATTTGAAATTTTACAATTTTTCGTTCACAATGACAAATTATTTTTCAAACTATTGTATAGAATAATTATTATATTAAAAAATAATTATTATTAAATAATTATTATATAAAAAAAATATTTTAAAATTTATGTATCAATTTAATACCTATATATTTGAGCTTTTAGTGTGCCGCGGATTTCTAGGAAGAATTTTGGTGTGCCGCGGAGTTCTAGGAAGAATTTTGGTGTGCCGTAAATGAGAAAAGGTTGCGGAGCACTGATGTCGATAGCAAATACACACGTTTGTAAAATCAGAGTTAGGCCAATAATGACACTGATGTCGAAATACGAGCAGAATTGTACAACAAATTGTAATAAGCACTGCATAAATTAAAAATCACGGTGCGAATTTCACGTGCTATTGCAGGCAAAATCCTCAAGGGACAGAGTTAGAAAAACATAAAAAAAACAATTAATTGAAAAAATTAATAAAATGTGTAATGAAGAATAATGAGAATGAGATGAAATAATAATAATAATATTCCAGACAACCTATTTCGCGCCTAAAATAGCGTAGGTTACTATCCTAAGATTATAATGCTTAAGTGTAATCCTAGTATAATGCGACGACTTGAAAGGCCACTTAAGAGATGGAAAAAAATGGTTTACAGTGCCATAGTAGAAACCTACTTTCGAAGAAAGAGACCATTGGTCAAACACAAGTAGAAAATATTTAATATAAATGTTTTTTTTTTGTATGGCAACTTTCCAAGATGTGCATTTAGTAAAATATAATAAAATTATCTTCCAATGTTTGTTTACTTATCAATAAAATAATGTTTATTATCATTGTGTAATATACCAACATTTACATAAATATTTGAAGAATAAAGAAATCCCAAGAAATTTACGCCTATTTTGTAAAATAAAATGTCACTTTGATACTAATACAACGAAACATTTAATAAAAGGTAGCTTCTACAGGTATCTAATGAAAAATTACACTTTGTTCTTTTCATGCCTGAATGTATATTTTGGGATAGGGAGTAAATTTTATTAAAAAGTAAATTAAAAAGAAGGAACAGTATGCCTATGGATTCTATTTTATTTTTTTCAGTCGAATGTGAGAGAAAACAAATTAATATTTACATTTCTTTCCTCGAATACTATCCTTTTCAAGTCTCGGAAAAGATGAGAGTATGAGCAAGTTTATTCGAATTCATTGAAAATATGGTAAAGGAAGAAAATAATAATATTATTATCATTCGCGGATAATATTTTTTTTATCCTTAATGTTGTGTACGACTAATACTGAAAATGTTTCGGAGCGAGGTGTAAATGGATAATGTGAAAAATCAGCGAGAAAATAAGAAAATTATTACTTTTTTCTTATTTTGAAATCACACCTCCGTATATTACCGCCACACCAAAAGAAGACAGAATTGAAAATAGCAAGAATATTTTGAATGATGAACATTTCTTTATTTATTTTTTGTTTCGTTCAATGTTGTTTTAATCTTTTTTATGATTTCAATTACTGACCACATATTTAATTATTTGTAGGTAATGTTCTTTATTGGCTGTATAAGCATATAGGAAGAAATATTTTACTATGCATGAAAACTTATTGATATTTGTATCTTATGCGACTGTTTAATTCATGATGCAAGTTGATTATTGGACTACAACATTCTGCCAGTTTTATTTATAAATTTCTTCCCATACCTAACTAACAATATGCAATATTCCATTCATAAATAAAAGCTAGCACCTATGTAAATTGTTTGGGTGAACTAATTTTAAAATTTAATTTGAAAGATAGCTCTGTAGTATTTGGAAAACTTCTAAAATAAATAAAGAGATGTCTCTGACGTTCGCAATTAGATGAATATTATTTTGTAGCAGTATATTTGGATTAATATGTACTTATAAAGGAACATGATTTGTTCAATTTTCTTTTATAAGGAAATTTTCCATTTCCGACTTTTAACACTCCTCTGTAGAGATCAGGATAGAAAGAAGTATATTTCTCACGATATCCTGAACATTCTAGTATTATTGTCACATCAACAGTATATTTTGAAAAAACGTTACCTACACCATCAAAAACCTGTGATCTTTTGGCCAATTATTTTGGAAAATTTTGAAAAAATTGAGCTGGAAGGATCTTAAATCGCTTCCACATTATAGAGACTACAGATCTTCTTACATCACGTAAGTTGATTAAACGTAACAAAAAAAATCTTCGACATTGAAAACTCATACGTGCCTTTATTATTGATTACGTTCTGGGAAAAAGTTAAAATAGATCTTGTAAGTACGAGAAGAGCAATTATTTTTTTAATGGGTATCTGTATAGAGTTACATACATTTTAAATCGGATCAATAATTAGATTTTCCTTCACCTCTCTTTTAGGGTTAGTAGGACATTTTTTTTTGTAACAACAAAAGAATAATAAAGGTCCCGTACGGATGTACAATTAAAAATATAAAACTAAAAGGAGACAATACAATAAAGAGATCTCCATAAAGTGATAAAAGTGTTTTTTTTTGTACTCGAGTACCTATTATCTCTCGACGTACACATTCATAAATATAATTTAAAAAAAAATGAAAAGAGTTATTTTGTTTGTATTGTCTCTGAAATCATTGTTGAATTGGAATATTATTGCCTTGATTTTGAGTTGTTTTTCTAGTTATCTTCAAAAAAATGATTAATAAATTGGATACCATTTTAATAAAATATGTATATATTCTCATGGTATTGGGGGCTACATTGGTTTTATTCTCCAGCAAAAAGATTTGATTTTGGTTGAGGTAGGTATAATTTGTTATTAAAAAAAAAAATATCTTTTTTGTTTTTTTTTTTAAGTTTTCAAGTACCTATCTGATAATATCACAGAAATATTCTCTGAGTCAGATATTCGTTAAACATCACGGATGAGACATTCAGCACCTTAAATTCTGCGATGAGGCATGCCACCCATACTGAATATATAAATATTAATTGGTGCAGAAAAAAACTGTTTCTACATATTGTAGCTAACCTGCTGGCTATTTGCTTAAGGGAGTTACTATGATGGATAGTAAAAAATAATAATTGCGTAAGTATTGATGAAAATTAAATAAAAATGATTTAATTTTTTGAACCACATTTAAAAAAAATAGCTAAATAAAATATTCTGTGCAAAAAAAAATAACGTCTTCATTTCAGCGATGAGGTATGTCATTCATCCTAGACGTCCTAACTTTTATTGCCACAGAAAGGGTAACTTATGTGTTTATTACTTGCAGTTCATTCACTGGATACATCTATCTATCTATCTATACCCTCACGCCGTGTCCCAGGAGGGGTAGGCAGAGAGAACGGAACGCCATATAGATATATCCTTACAAACTTCTTTCGCTTCCTCCACATTCATCCAGTTTCTCATACATGTTCGCCGATTTCTCTTACTCAACATGCGGCCGTCCTTTAGGATTTGATCCACGTGCTCAAGCCACGTGGTTCTTGGCCGTCCGCGCTTCCTCACACCTCCTCTTTCAGACAAATACATCTTCTTCGTCATTCTTTCATCTTACATTCGCTCAACATGTCCAAACCATCGTAACTTATTTACACGCATTCTATCCACAACACTCTTCTCGCATCCGCTCATTCTCATGATATCCTCATTCTTCACTCTATCCCGCAATGTTTTACAAACCATTCTTTTTAGTGAACGCATCTCCACAGCGTTTATTCCACTCTCGTCCTCCTTCAACCACGTCCAAGTTTCACTTGCATACATAAGTGTCGGTACCAGAATGGATACACAAAGAAAATGCCGTGATGGTATGAATGAGTGAATGAAATGAATAAATATTAATGAGTGAATGAAACATCCCCTACAAATGTGTGGATTTTTTTAAAGGTATAGGTATATTATCATAATAAAGAGGTGACTACGTATTATAAGTTGGTATACAATGAAGTAAGACATTAGGTAACACACCCAGAGTATAACAAATGATTCATTATATAAGTTTGTATCAAAACTTTTGCGACCAAATGCCATGGGCTATTTTAGAGTAATTTCACAACTGGCTAACCAACACACAGAAAAGACACTAAGACCTTTTTCACACTATAAAACTTACGTCTGAAACCAATCGAAAATTCATTTTTTTCCAATATAGCGCAACTTATTTTTGTTTAACGTAATAATTCTTGTTTGAATTTACTTTTATGTGCTTTTTATGTCTGTTATATATTTTATACATGTTAAAGGCTAACGCCGTATGTTGAAATAAATAAAAATAAATAAAAAATAAAATAAATAAAATAATTGATCTAAATATAGAATAAATCATTGAAAATACTGATATGAACCATCATCATAATTCACCCTTCCACGTTCCGGGAGTACAGGATAAAAACAAGCCTCCTCCATTCAGAGCGTCTTTGCGTCAATTGAGTCACCTTATCCCACGATATTTCTAGTTCTCTGACCCCGTAGACAAACTGTACTTGGTGATCGACTACAAACGAATTTTCGACTATAACTGCAACAATAACACATAATTACATGGAAGGTACATGTAGCTAGATTGTCGAAAAGTTCACCAGTAGTCGATCGCTATGTATGGTTTGTCTACGACCCCCTGATGTCATTGTCAAAGAATGGTGTATTATGGAAGGGGGACGTCCGGGTTGTCGAAACTCTTGTGAACAAAAGAACAGTGCTTTTTTTTTGGTCAACTATTATTGAACATTTTCAAAACATAACCCGGTCAAGACCATCGTCTCTCCTGTATTCCAAAGACTATAAATATTTGCCGAGTACGTTGACGCACATTAACATAGAATGAAACTAGCGAGATACCTTCGATTTGGTCAACTTTAAATGTGTAAATTATCAAATTATGTAATAAATAAATCATTTTTGTTTTATGTTATTATCATTTTGTTTTCTCCTTCACCACAACTCTTTTTAAATACATGTGGGTATATCATAACGGCAGTCCGATCGGATAAAGAACATAGAGATACATTTATAATCTGGAGTCACTGATTATCTATGAAGGAATGAAGAGTGGCAGTGTTGAAGTATTCATGGTAGAGTCCGTTTGTAGATTTTAATATCAAAAACGTACAAAAAGAGTAATGAAGTGAAGTTCTAGTGAAGATAAAAGAAATAGAGGAAAACCTCATATACGATGGTTTGATGACATAAGAAAAATCATCTGGTCGCAACGTATCCAAGACAGAGATGCCTAGAAAAATTTGTGGTGGGTTTATTTATACTCAATGTTGGACAGGAATATGTAGCTGTTTAAGACGGCTCTACACCCCTTCTTTGTGGTTTCATGCAAACGAATTAGCAAAATTACAACCATTTTATATTTATGTAAAATATTTTAAATTCTGGATCACATGGATGTTATTTTTTATATTAATATAATATTTTGAACATTTATAAATGCGATTTTGTCATTTTAGTTTTATTTTGCTGCGAGGAATATAGTGAAAATACTTTTTGAAGATTACCGTCGGCGTCGCAATGATGATAGGTTGAGTGGTGCTATTTTAAACAAATTATCCTTAATAATACAAGAGTGTTAATAAAATTTTAAAACCAAGATTTATCTTAAAATATCATGAATTTTATAATACACCTTGATTTATTTATTTACAACCCTTGGATTTTCTTAATTATTATGACAAACTGCATACACATCAAAAATAAATTTCAATATCAAAAAAATTATAGAAAATGTTAATATATCAACCATTTGTTTTATTTATATAATAATATGGTATGTTGTTAACCGTGCATACTACATAGGTATATAACGTTATTATGTGCAATAATCAAGAATGTAGCGAGTTTCACAAATTTTTAGATTCAGAAGGCCCACTGCGTGCCTAGCAGCAGGACGTGAGACTGTACTCGCTCTATTTTTGAATTAGGAAATAAATAAATTCAATTTATAGAATAAATACAGCTTACATTTTATTTGTATGTGATAACATACTATTTTTTTATACCCATGAATATTTTTGCATATAAAGCTATTTCATTAATTATTTGAATAATTTTCTCTGCGCCTACTAAAAATTGTTGCCTGAAACCACTAGAGCTAAATCTAATTTGTACCTTAGGTAAAAAAGACTTTTACGTAATTAAATACCATCACGACATCTCCCTCTGGCCAAGTACCTAGTAGAGAAGTTACTTCTAATATAAAACAAGAACTGAACGCAATATTATGTATGATTTACAAACAACAAAATATCAATTGTTGTCTGTTGATATTTTGTTGTTTGTAAATTGGTGTCTGTTTTCACACTGAAAATTCATATTTAATTATTTATTCTCAAGAGAATGCCCATTGAAGTGGGCGAAAACGTTAGAGTTTAAATAAATATAGTGAAAATATAACAGTGTTTTGATTATTTATTAATAACAAAATATCAATTTTTCAGTCAATTTATGAGATTTTTTTAAGTCTATCTATTCGTACAATGAGTTTTTTTTCTAATGAATTAAATTTTAAAACCGAAACGATCTATCTATACCCTCACGTCGTGTCCCAAGTGGGATAGGCAGAACCGAAACGATAATCTCAATATTGCCTTTTGGGTGGTTATAATAAGTTTTTCTGTATTGAAAAAGTTGTAGGGTAAGTGTGAAAAGGTTTCAGTATTAACAGTAGTAGTCGTAGTAGTAATGGTACATAATAGTGGAAGAGGATTGTCTCCTTTTCGTAGTGAATTGTTGCCAGAAGTTTCTACTATGTACGTACGACCACTCCACCAACTTCAAGTATAGTTTTGAGAATCCTATAATGTGGACCCGACACCAAACTCACAATAATACAATGTATAATATAATACTACTTCCGTCATAATTACCGCCGTAGAATTCAGCGACAAAACTTACAAAACCAACCTTGGTTCATTTAGATATATATTTTTCATAGCAAATTTTCTTTTATTATAATACTAGCTGGCCCGGCGAACTTCGTACCGCCTAAGAATCAATGAACGATTTCATACATACATCTTCTTCCCCTTGTCCTAGTTCGGTCGGGGACCCATTGCACCTAAGTATCTCCTCCAGAGATAACTGTCCACCGCTGCTTCCAGGACCTCTGGCCACTCCAAACCTAGCCTTTCAACACATGTTCGACACCTGCCCTATCTTCTGCCCTCTCCCACTGACTTTATGAATGATTAATATTATTAATCTCTTCACAAACTCCCGTAATTGTCAAAGTGTGTCATCGAAGGTATAGTGTAAAAAAATATAATTCATTTGGAACTTTCGCAGTTTAGCGGCCCCACCCGTTGTCGAGTACTTTTTTCCATGTAAAAGTAATATTTTCGAAACTTGAGGAAATTGTTGCCATATGGTGAATTATTTTTTTGTCACCAAATTTTTGAAAAATTCTTTTATAGGAAAAAAATTCGCAAGTATGAAACTTGAGCGGCCCCACCCGTTGTCGAGTAATATGTACGGAATTTTAGGAAATTAATTTTCGAAGTGGATTTTTTTTGCCGGCAAATTAAAATAATTCTACATATGGCAACAATTTCCTCAAGTTTCAAAAATATTACCTTTTCTATGGAAAAAAAGTACTCGACAACGGGTGGGGCCGCTAAACTGCGAAAGTTACATTCATTTTTTTTACATGGACAATTCACACACATCGAGCTAGTCCCAAACTTAGATGAATCTTGATTATGGGTAGGTACTAACGCGACGATACACACATATACAATGCACTATATACAAATACATATATATGTAACACCCAGACCCAGGACAATTTGAAAAAGGTCATTCTTCCCTTTGCCCTGTCCGGGAATCGAACCCGGGACCTCGTGACTCAAAGGAAAGAGCTCCGCGCCACACCGGCCGACATGAACAATTTATGTTGAACAATTATACTTAACTCAGATTTGTTCATAAATTATCTACAGTACGTAATATAATTATGTATGTAGGTACTAATTTTTTTTTCAGGTAGATTTTACCTATTCATTTAAAATTTATAAAAATTCTTTCCATGATTTTTTAAAAATTGAAATATCAGAACTACAGATGTTAAATTGTATGGATAACGATTCTAATTTGAGAATGTATAGAAAAATTATCATTCATTGTTGATTTTGTATAATTCTCCATATTGCATTTTTTATTGAAATTAAAAATGTACGGCGTAAATAATTTTCTTCGTAATTTTTCTTCCCTGTCTGCAAATTTCACTACACAATCTTGCATCAGAACTACCTATATGAACACATTCTTATTTTCATCTTTAATAGCACAATTTTTGGTTCAATAATAATTTTCCATCTGCAAAAATAAAATACAATTTCAAATATAATCTGTGCACGTCCACATTTATGTGACAGAATATCTATCGATACATAAATATTAGTCGAATAATTCGGTTGTTACATGGCAATAGGTTGTATCTCGCATTTTTTGCGTTTTCAAGTTTGTTCCATAAAATGCTCAAAATAGTGTAATATTTGATGTGGCAAAAGGATATGTCTCTTTATAGTCAGAATAAAGAGAGAAAAGACGTCACTTATTGACATGTAGAAAGATTGTTTTCTTCAACATGGCAAAAAAACTCAAATATTTTTAAACTGCAATAAATTATTTAGTGAATGTTACATACATCTTGTAGAAGAAATTATTAAGAGAATGTTACATCTATCTTGTAGAAATAATAATTACCTTCATTTTGATATATAATGCTCGAAATTTGGCTGAAATATCTGTTTTGCAAACTTTGTTTTTGCTCTCCTGTAAAATTATGTTTTAGTGAGATACAACCTATTGCCATGTAACTACCGAATTATAGTAAACAAATATTAGTACACATTTCGTTCATATTAGTTATAGTAATTTGGTTCTTAATATAGCAGAACCTACGGATTATTTTAGCACAATGCAACAGGCGACGTGGGGGCGCTAATAGCGTATGGACTCTCCATATTGTTTTTATTTTTGAAATTAAAAATGTATGGCGTAAATAATTTTCTTCATATTGTTTCTTCCCGTGAATTTGTAAGATGTTTTAATAGCCTATAGTTTAATCCGGGCGGAGAAGAATCCAACAAATCAGAGATCATTCAAATCGGTACAGCCATTCTTGAGTTATAAGTGTTGTAACACACACGTCTTCCTTTTATATATTAGATTCATATTATGCATTGGTTAGCTGGTAGATCGTCTCAATTGAAAATCCGGTGAATATTCGGTTATTCTCTTAATCAGTTGTAAGAAATATTGAATAGGTACATATTAAAATTTACAAAAAAATAATAATAAAGAACGAATATTTTAAATCACACCTTAATTAAAAACTTGACAAAATAAAATAAACACTTGTTCAAAATCTCTATTAAGGTATTAATTAGGTTTCATTAATATGATTCATGTTTCAATTTCACATATGATTCCAATTCCGATGGGTAGGTCATGCAGAAGGAATGAAAAAAACAATCAGTTTTTTTAGTTTAATTTAATTTATCAATATTAAACACAATGTATATTTATTGGTCCACTGGTGACTTTTCAATTTGCGAGCCGGCTTTCGAAAGCTTCGGCTCTTATCGTTAGGCAAATGTACGATAAGAAGAGAAACCGAATGATGAGCAGAAAGCTGGCTGATGACGAGCCGGCTCGCTACTAAAGAAAGTCAACAGTGGAAGTACTATACATTATGTTCCATTTTACCTAATTTGTTACAAAGTTTTAAACCATGAAATTTTAGATAGATGGCAAAAAGGTCAAACTTTTTTTAACTAAGCGATTAATTAATTAATAAAAAATAGTTCTAGTCGCTAAACAGAAATCACAGACGCTAATTGAATTCAAGCGGTGAAATGTTTGCACGGTAAATCTTGTTAATTTAATTAGGACGGCATGTATTGCTACAATTATTGTACATACATAATTTAAACTAAATAATATACTTGGTAAGTACGTAATGGAATGATGATATTGAGAAACTAGTTTTGTTGAACACTACATACATATTGTATGCCTTTATATGTAGGTACTTACATACAATACACGTGATACTAAAACTAGGTGATAGTATCCGCCAATATACAATCGTGTAGTATTTTCTACCCGGGCTTAAGTATTCCAGAAGACTTAATAATAAAGACTTTGACAAATATGTACCTATATATCTATGTACAACTAGCCTTTTGTAGTATACTACCGAACTTATATGTAAGGTGTAATGTATCATTACGAGATACCCTTCACATAATAATAAGATACATATTACACCATTAAACTTTATGTTAGAATACACATACATATTATTAATATAGATTGACAAGAGTTTGATGATAATAAGTAGATACATAAGGTAGTGTTTGGGTGTTACAGTATTCTACATATATATCCATCAGTGTACAACATACAGGATTTGATGATATATTGGATTAATAATTAATTTGATCATTCTATTTGTAAGTAGTACTTGAATCACAAATATTATCTTACGTGGACTATTTGAAGTGCTTGCCAGAAAGACTCTCAAAACGATGTTTGGTCTCCACATTGCAAGAGGAGCCTTTTGGATGAACGGATCTGAAGATCTAACAGAAAATTTAGATGAAGAAGAAGAAAACAATATAGTATTTATTTTTTATTATCTGTATATATATTATCACGGCATTTCCCATTGTTGAGCTAAATAAACATCGTATATTTTAACTGAAAATCATCAATGAAAAACAAATTAAGTTTTTCCGCTATTTAATATTATAAGGGTATTTGAAAGAGAGGGAGATCTATTCTGGGATATTGTCAATCTTATAGAATAGAATATTTTAGTTGTACGTAGATACAATATAGTAAGGCTGAAATTATTAACATATTCAGATCCCTTATAATCATTCTACTTAAAGCATGCTCTAATTAAATCTGAAACCTTAGAAGATGGAAAATCTATGTACTATACAATGAAGATAATAATATATCTAGGTATACAGGCATTGTAGCTACCTTTTGTTTCAAAATACGATTCAGAAATGTAAAGTCTGATATGAAAATTATTATTGTTATTATTAATAAGCAAAATTATTTCTCATAAATGAATCTGTAAACACGAAAAGATTAATTTAGATTTTGATAAGGTGTTTTTGTTGGAAGATTATAATACATAATGTCTTAATTTTGCATTATTTTACTTTCATGGGATAATATTGAGATTTGATTTTCTGGAAATAAAATTAAAAAGAATTTTTTACACAAATTTATAATTTTCTATAAAATAAAACAAAACGTTTATATTCTTATAGATCTTTTATAACTAGGTATACATATGCACTGTAATCTCCGTAATACTCGTACAGGAGAGACGTGGTCCTGGCTGGGACATGTTTTGAGAATGCCTAATGATAGTTGGCCAAAAAGAGCACTATTCTTCCGTCCGCAGGGGTTCCGTCGGCCCGGGCGTCCCTCTTTCACAATACACCGTTCCTATGACAACGATATCAGAGCGCAAGGAATGTCGTGGAAAGAGGTGACGCAATTGGCACAGAGACGCTGTGAATGGAGGAGGCTGGTTTCTGCCCTGTGCTCCCGAGAGGAGCGTTGAGGGCGATGATGATGATGATGATACATATACATCGGGGTCTACAGAATAGAGTTGGCATACCATTCTTTACTATAAATTTTCGAGCGTCTTGTAAATGACAGATATTCACGAAACATTTTTTTTTAAATCTACCTATCGAGAAAAAGAAATTTTAAAGCGGCAAATTATCACAATAGAGCGCTATATTTTTTTTACGTGGCGGCAGAACTGCCATCCACACTTATCAGCATTATACAACCAGATAAGTCTCCATATGATCAGACATGGTCACACAAAAAATTTACAGTCTAATGTCGGAAAAAAATCACTTATCCAGATATAGGTACAGGAAATTAAAGGATTAGGCTCAAAACGCGGGTTCAAAATACCAGCATTGTGTCTGAAATATTTGTGTTCAGAAACTTTCTAGCAATATTACAAGTCTTATTATAATAGATTTGTGAATTTTTATGAACAAATTAACAGGTAAATCTAATTTTTGTAAATTATTTACTAAAGATTTCGGAGTAACTCCTGTAGCTGACATGACTAAAGGTAATACTTATATATAAATATTATTATAAGGTATTATTCAGAATAAACATTTCTTCTTGTGTATACTGCTTTGTTTATTTTGTTATATGAATGATTCGCAGAAAGAATAAAATAAATAAATAGCATTGGTAGAAAAACATGCAAATCTTCACTTCTCAATAGGAGTCTCCTTTTTTAACAGTTCAATTAAAGTTTAATAAGAGAATATTATGAAAGTTTTTCCTCAAAAAAATCTTTTGATGTATTGTAGATGATAAATAAACAAAATAGCTTTATATTTTTATTTGTTCTTTATTTTAAAAGTACACTCATGAAATTCCAAATAATTTGGTAATGTTGTTACAAAAAAACGCATTGTGAAATATCAAATATGAAAATCCACACATAAATATTTGAGTCCGTTCGTATGTATGTATGTATGTATGTATGTACGTATGTCCTTAATGGACTCAGAAATTAGGAAAGACCGAAGTAAAATAATACACTCTATACAAGGTCTCATCTTCTGGGCAGGTTTAAGGCTAAAAACATTTTAAATATCTTACGTATTGATAAAGATATTTTAATTTTAATGCGACCATGTCACAAAATTAGCAACAAAATGTATGTAAAATTAATGCAAGATTTAGTAAATAGCAATATTCACAGTCAAACATTTTTCATTGTATTGAATTAATATCAAAATGGATGTAACAATAAATACAACAATTCTGAAACTAAATATTTAGGGTTTATTTTCGTAATAAAATATCGTGTTTGCTAATGAGAAAAGCTCTTGAATTACGTGAATAAAAATTGCATATTTTTGACATATTGGGCTATTTTCATAATGGAAGACATTATGAAACCATAGAAAACTATACTGTAGAATAATAATAGTTTTACCTATAAAATCCATAAACAATGTTAAATGATTTTCAATGAGTGGGAACCTATTTATTTTCACCTAATATTTTTTACATAAATTATGAAATATTTGATAGTAAAATATTCTGAAATATTGAAGGATGCAGATAATCCATTTTTAAGGTTTTTTGGGAATAAAGAGTAAATACTTATATGACAATTTATTCTTGACTTTTTTTAATTTCATAGCAAATACCCATTTATGCACTGCAAACCAAAAATACAAATTCGAATGTGGACAATTATAATATTTTAACATTTATGTGACTACAATTTTTTCACGAAAAGGGATGTATACCCTTTTTTTCTTATAGAAATTTGGGATGACAATCTTCGAGTTTTTACATTAAGATGAGGTTTTTAGTAGTTTTTGCACGTAGGTACCCGCCTATTTTTCTAAATAAAATATGAGCTTTCGAGGTGTCGAGCTCACATATTTTTCATTTGGAAGAGGTTTTTAGCACTTTTTCCATGTAGGTACCTACCAATATGTGGAATTTCTTAACTTCAAGCTTTTTCATCGGGACGAGGTTTTTAGTACTTTTTTTTCCATGTAGGTGCCTACTTATTATTTTTTTACATAAATGTGAACATCTGAGGTGTCAAACTTCAAGATTTTTCAATGGGAAGAGGTTTTTAGCACTTTTTTCGATGTTGGCACCTTCCTATTTTTTTTAACTAAATATGGGCATGTGAGGTATCAAACTTCATGATTTTTCATTGGGAAGAGTTTTTCAGCACTTTTTTCGATGTAGGTACCTACCTATTTTTTTTACCTAAGTATGGGCATGTGAGGTATCAAACTTCATGATTTTTCATTGGGAAGAGTTTTTCAGCACTTTTTTCGATGTAGGTACCTACCTATTTTTTTTACCTAAGTATGGGCATGTGAGGTATCAAACTTCATGATTTTTCATTGGGAAGAGTTTTTCAGCACTTTTTTCGATGTAGGTACCTACCTATTTTTTTTACCTAAATATGGGCATGTGAGGTATCAAACTTCAAGATTTTTCATTTAGAGATTTGCAATGCTTTTTATGATGTAGGTACCTACCTATTTATTGTTACTAAGCTATGGGCATGTAGGGAGTCAAAAATTAAGTTTTCTCATTGGGAAGAGCTTTTTACTTCTTTTATCCACGTAAGTGCTTACTCCGTTTTTTTTTTCAATAAGATTTTGTTGTTTTAACCCATGTATTTGCAAGGTTTTCTATTTAATTAAACCCGAGCGATGCCGGGTTACATACGCTTGTAATAAATAAAAGAATAAACACAAAGAAGTTACACGTGTCTCAAAACCGTACAAAATATTTTCTCAGTGAATAAGCTATTTGTAGATAATTAAATATAAGAAAAGAAGAATGATACTCCAGTAAAGTATTCATACTATTGTGTTAACAAATTCTTACTAATATATATATTATGTACATTAGGGTGTCACTTATTTTTCAAAGTTTTAATTTTACAACGCATAGGCTCTTATTTTGTTCATTTGGTCCTTAAACACTCAAAAACCAATTTTTATCTTATTCGGAACAGTGCAACCCGTGCCGACTTGCACGGAAACATCTTCATACAAATTAATTCCCAGGGGCGGTGAGTGCCCACTGCTATTGTCACTCAGTCTCGGTTTTTCTGGTAATTATCGCGGATTTTTTTATATTTCAAAGATGTCAATAGAACTAAAAAGCAATGTAAATAGTATTTTCTTGGTTGGTGTAGTAAATCAATAGATGACAGGTGCAAAATAACCGTCCAATCGTCAAGTTCTCGCAATTCTGTCTTTCGACATACGCGATATCAAGTTGAATTCTTTATTCTTTATTCTTTCTTATCATCCGTAGGCCATTGATTTGGCACTTGGAATCGTCAGACAATTAAATAGTTTTTTTTTTTTACAAATGACAAAATAATCAAATTACAACAATATAATGAACAAATAAATAAAGAAATTCCATTGAATCAAAGTTTTTCGAGTGTAAAAGGCCCAAAATAACTTCTCGTCAGTGTATGTAAAAAATAAATTCTAATAATTATACATAAATAAATGAATTGAATCAATGCCAATTAGACTGAACAGTCCCATTTAGCATTTCGTCGATATTGTAAAAAGCTTTTCCAACAAGATACCTTTTCACTTCTCTCTGATATTCTACATAATTGAGTGCCTTAATATTACTGGGCAATTTATTATATAAACTTATGCTAAGACAAATAAAGCTTTTTGAAACTTTAGCCAATCTATGTTCTAGGGGTCTTACATCTCGCTTACAACGAGTATTGTATTTGTGATAGTCTGAGTTCAGGGGCGTATTAGATATGTTCTTATAGGAATAAAGTAGGCACTCATATATGTATAAACTTGGTAATGTAAGTACTCCCAGTTCACTGAAGGCAATCTTACATGTATCTCTGGGTTTTATATTCATTAGTTCTCGTACTGCCCTTTTTTGTAATATAAATACTCTATTCCAGTCAGCTCCCCTTCCCCAGAACAATACTCCATAGGACATGATACTATGAAAATATGCAAAGTAAACAAATTTGGCTGCATCAAATCCACAAACTTCTTTAGTTTTTCTAATGGCGTAGATTGCAGAGCACAATTTTTTAGAAATACATTCAATATGTGGTGACCATTGCAATTTTTCATCTATTGTCACACCTAGGAATCTTGTCTCCCTAGTTGTCTGCAACCCTTGCTCACACAGTGACGCTATCACTGGGTCAGCATTTGTATTCTTTCTCAGAGAGAAATGAACGGTATTTGTTTTCGTCACATTAAGCACGAGACCGTTGGCACTGAACCATTCACCCATGCGATCTAACACCATGTGAACATTTTCTACAACTTTTTCTTTAGATTTATCATCCCTAATTAAGAGAGATGTATCGTCAGCGAACATTATTACTGTTTGATCCTTTGGTATAGCTGTTGGTAAATCATTTATATAAATTAAAAACAAAATAGGACCAAGTATAGAACCTTGTGGAACGCCACGTTTTACCACTGATGTTTGCGATCGGACACTACCCATTTCGGTCACCTGTTGACGATTATCTAAGTATGATCGGAAAAAAACAATTTCTTTGTTAGTAATACCATAGTATTCCAATTTTTGTATAAGAATGTCATAGTCCACACAGTCGAAGGCTTTTGAAAGATCACAAAACACACCATAAGTGTCTCGTTTTTGGTCCATGGCTTCCAAGATAGTTTTGACAAGGGAAGCTATACTGTCAGAGGTATTTTTTCCCTTCTGAAAGCCAAACTGTTGTGGATGTAATATACCGTTCTGGGTTATGTACTGGGTAAGCTGCTCAGCGACCACCGACTCAAAAATTTTGCTTAATACAGGCAGTATCGAAATGGGTCTATAATTCCCAGGATCATCTTTGTCACCTTTTTTAAATATAGGAATGATCCTAGCTATTTTTAGTTTATCTGGGAAAACTCCTTGTTCAAGACAAATGTTGATTATTGTTGCAACAGATTGTGCAATGCCATCAACTATCAGCTTCAAAAGGCACGTTGACATATGCCACAGATCATTTGTTTTCTTATTTTTAAGTTTTTTACATATTCTCAATATATCTGCCTGGGAAACTTTTTTAAATTTAAATACATTCTTTGATTTGCAAGAAGGTGACAAATATTTTAAAGCATTTTGAATAGAAAGATTATTGACTAAGGATGACGCTACATTCACAAAATAGTTATTAAAGGAGTTTGCTTTTTCTAAAACTTTTTCATTCATATGATTTGTTGTAGGAGGTTCATTGTCAACATTACGGGTTCTACCAGTCTCATTTTTAATAATATCCCATGTAGTTTTAATAGGATTTTTTGATTTTTTAATTTTATTGGCAAGGAATTTATGTTTTGCTTCATTACAGACCCGCTTAAACACTGCACTGTAAGTCCTAGTGAATTTTTTGATCTCATCAAAGTCGTCATTTTTTTTTCTTTCATACAAATCAAATAATGTTTTTCTAGATACCCTTATACCAGGAGTTGCCCAATCTACAAATGACATGCTAGGTTTACAATTTAATGTTTTAATTGGGAAAATGTTATTGATTGTCAACACAACATCATTAAAGAAAATGAGAATGTTAGTGAAAGCAAAATCTAGTCATTCGCGTATGCATTACATTCTGGAAAAAGGTTACAATACCTAATAGAGCTGTTAATAATCGTGTTGATTTTTATTAGGTCTGGAAAGAGCTGCCAAAAAAGCAAGAATATTCAGGATTTTCATCAGCACCGTGAGGAGAATTACCACTTGAATTGGATAATTTATGCGATATTGTATTCGCAGATGCTCTCAAAAGACTAAAAACCAGAGAAGGTAATAAATTATTGTAAAAGCAAAGAGAACCAAGACGTACAGGATGCTTAGCGGGTGTTGAAAAAAAATGCCTGAAATTGAAAAAAAGCGAGGCTGAAAAAACTAGCAGAAGTGAAAAAGAGAATAAAAGCGTATGGGTTCAGAGAGCTTGTTGGCACCTGCTGCTTTACACAGCTTTGATATGCCTGAGAGAGCCTTTGGCATCCACATAATTTAAAAATCAGATCTACTGGCGCAATGCATCAAGCACGATGGATGAGAAGAGCTATTTACTCTTCAAAAATATGTTTATTGCAGTCTCAGTTTAAAATGGGCGCTAAGGACAAAGAAACTTTACTAGATGTTTGTTTGTTTATTGTAGTAGTTCAAGTCATTGCTTGAATGCTGTTTGGTGGTAAAAGCGCCGAATCAAGACTTGTGTTTTTTAAAAACATTAAATGGTAACAAAAGAATTGACAAGCTGATTTCCAAAGCGACTTGAAACAGCTGGCTGAAATAGCCGTCCTTTTAATTTTTATGATAAAATTGATGAGCAGACCAAAGGGACCATTGTAGAAAATTTACAAAAAAAGAAAACTTTGGTGATTTCGGTAAGAGATATGAACAATCGAAGGAACATAATATGTCTGGCTCTCTATATGTTAGGTAGTGGTGCTCAATTTATTTAATATGCTATTCATTATTTATGTTGCTGATATTGCTGACTGTTTTCGCAGCTCTGATTTTCTCATGTTTGCTGACGATACAAAAGTTTATAAGAGAGTAACCTCTGTTCGTGATTGTGTTGCTTTGCAGGGTGACTTGTTTCGATTGTCGGATTACTGCCGGAGAAACCAGTTGTTCTTGAACGTCTCTAAATGTAACTCCATAACTTTCACTAGAAGTAATAGTCCGATCTTATTTGAATATTGTATCAATGGAAGCCCACTGTGTAGATGCAGAGAGATTCGGGATCTAGGAGTCATTATGGACAGTAAAATGTTGTTCAAACAGCACATTGATTACATCGTGGAGAAGGCCTACAGAATGTTAGGATTTATTTTTCGAATAAGTAAACCATTTAGATGTCCTGCCACATTGAAGGTGCTTTTTTACGCATTTGTCAGAAGCCAACTGGAGTTCTCGTCTGTGGTATGGAATCCACAATATGCGATCTACATTGATAGGGTTGAAAGGTTGCAGGACAAGTTTATTAGGAGACTTAACTTTGTGTCGGGTCAGCAGTTTGACGATTACGTTCGGGCTGCTCAGTTTCATGGAGTGAGCACACTGAGAAATAGAAGGACAGAATTGGACTTGATTTACCTTTATAAAATTCTTAACAATGAGGTCGATTCGCCTAGACTTTTGGAGGGGGTTCCATTTGCTTGCCCCACTCGGAATAAGCGATCTGGTTTTTTGTTTAGATTGCCGCCCAGTAGGTACCACAAATTATGTTCGGGGCTCATTTGTGAGACGTACTTGTACGTTGTATAATAGATCATATATAAATCTTGATTTCTTCTCGATCAGCAAGGCAGAGTTCAGAAGGGGTACTTACTTACTTTACGTGTCCGGTCTTTTTTAAATCTTCCCACTCCAATAAGCGGCGACATTCATCGCCTTGTCGTTAGCTATGATAAGGTCTTCAGGACTACAGCCGTCCCCCATCAGTGGGCATATTAGTAAGTGGCTATCATCCTGAACTGCGCCACATTCACATTGTATGTCGTCCTCTGCAGATAGGTATCCCCATTTCTGAAGGTTTTTCTTGCACCTTGTGACACCAACCCTTAGTCAGAAGGGGTGTAAGGAGTACACTGAATTCTTGATTCTAAAGAGAGACAGAGATTCGATCAATTCATAATTTGAACTATTTTAATCTCAATTGTTTTAATTCTTAATTATTATATATTTTTTGTAGAGCACATAAGGGTAATATAGGGATCTTCACTGGTTTGCTTATTGCTAAATATGTTATAGACCATTGTATTTTTTGTATCAACTGTATGTATCCTGTAAAATTGAAATAAATAAATAAATAAATTCTTATAAATTCTATTGTAGTGTAATTTTAAGCTTCTCATTTTCACGAGGTTTGTTTTGATTTTTGCATTTGATATGGGTGGGGTGAGTTTGTGTTATAACTGTTTACTTGCAACTTTACTTGTTCGTCATACGCTTCGGTAATTTGCGGGACCTTGATTGGTTTGTTTTCTGGAAAAATATGACTGTTAATATTTGTTAATTTGAAACTTTTTGTGTCCTTTAAGAGGAATAAAACAAAAAATAAAATAAAAATACCATGTTTTTTTATGTATTCTACAAGTAGCCTTAATGTTTAATAGGAAAAATTTTGAGTTATTTTGTAGCCGTCAAGAGCAAAGATTTATTTTCACAACTAAAACTTGACAGTACTTTCCTTCAAGAAGGTACTATACTATACTATACTATACCCTCACGCCGTGTCCCAAGTGGGGTAGGCAGAGAGAACGGAACGCCAAACAGATCTATCTTTACACATTTCCTTCACTTCCTCCACATTCATACAGTTTCTCATACACGCTCGTCGGTAAGAATGAAAAAAAAAAAATTTTCGACCAAATAAGGGACACCCTAATGTACATATATACTAAATCCTGTTCAAACAATGAAAATAATATTGTGAATAGATCCACTTCATTATATTTCAGTGAAAAATATATCTTGTGTATATTTTCTATAATTATATTTATTACCTTTTAAATCAGAGACAATTGTTACTATTCTTGACTATCTAATATATAAAATTCCCGTGTCACGGTGTTTGCTATCATATTCCTCCGAAACGGCTGGACCAATTTTGATTAAACTTTGTGTGCTTATTGGGTAGGTCTGAGAATCGGCCAACTTCTATTTATCATACAATTAAAAGTTAAGGGTGGTCCATCCCGATTTTTTTATGGTGAAGCATTAAAAAATACACACAGTCCTAAATTTTCACCCTTCTACCATCAACCCCTATTTTTTAATAGCGATATTATTAATTCAATCATTTTCAATTCCGGTCGATATATAATGTATACCTATGGCAAATAAAATAATGTATATGGCAAAACAACGTTTACCGGGTCAGCTAGTGATTCAATATAATCCAGTCCAACTATCCAATCAAAATGACAATTTTAATGGATAGCATACGTAATCAAAGATATCAAATGACTCATAATATGTGATGTTCTACAAATATTTGTTACTTTGGGAGCCCAAAATTCTGTTTCATCTTTTTTTTCTCAGCTCACTCCCGTCCACTCTTGGACGAAGGCCTTCTCCGTTTCCTCCATTCTATCCTGCACCATCTGCTATCCAGTTGACACCAGCGTGTCGAGAGCTGTTGTCCTCTATCGCATTAAAGGGTCTTTCTATGCTCGTGGTTTCTTCTCGTGGTCTCGAAGATGTAAAAGACTTTTGCTATTTGTCATCTGGGTATCAAATTGTGTTTAATACTCGTATATTCTTTAAATAGATTTCCTTTAGAAGTAAAGAATAGAATTCTTTAAGTTAAATACATTATATGTATTATGTTATCGCTATCAATAAACGAATTCTCTCAAAATATTTTTCAATAACGTTATATTTGTTTTCTTACACAAATCAAGCGTGAAGAAATATTCGATATATTATAAAATATAGGTATTACAAAATAATAATATATTGGTACCTTGAAAATATCTAATGGAAAGATTTCTCTTACGAAAGTTTAGGAAAAAATAACAGAATTACATTAAATATAAGACCGTTGCTACTGTATTTTTAAGAAATTCCATCTATCGGAGCGATCATTCAAGATGTCAACTCTTAATAATTGATTGACATATCGATAGCAAACATTATTAGGTTTGGAAATGCTTTTTTTCTATTTATTCGATAGCTGATGTGTATCACAAACGGAAATACTTTTATACAGGAAGCTGAAAGATAAATTTTCACTAATATAAAGAATATTATTTTTAATTGTATTATATCATAATATACTTCATCAAAAGGTGCATTTATCACGAAGTAATACATTAATCATTTTCAATGCAGCAATGAGGTATGCTATCCGTCATGAATGTCTTTCTAATTTTTTTATTAGCATATAACGTTGAAAGTACCTCTACATACTCGGATATAGTCAGGAGACGGGGACTCCTATTAATCCGAACTTGCAGACTCACTTTTTTTATTCTTCTGTCTGTAATATTTTACTGTAATTAAAAAGTCAAAGAATTATACCGTAGATAAATCAAATTTTTTTTTTAATTTTGTGATATCGTGAGTTCGTCGGTAGCCTCGAGGTAGATTCTCGGCCTCGTGATCAAGGAGTCTGTGGTTCGATACCAGGTGCCGGCAAACTCCCCTTTCACGACACAAGCTTTAAGTAGCTTACTGTGAAAGGTGTATAAGGTTGTGTTTGCGATTATAACAAAAACCCATATATAAAATTCCAAAAAAAAATATTGTAAAAACAAAAAACAGCGTTTTAAAATAATGTAAAATAAAAAATTATTACAAAATTTTGTATTTGATTTAAATTACATGTTATAAGTTTCAACTAATATAGAAAAATATTTAGTTTTAAACACAGTGTATTAACAAAAACAGATCATTTACGTTGGCAGTTAGCTAAGATAAACATTACCATTGCTATGGTGAAAAGAGTATTAGGTATGTCACAGTAATAAATATGTGAAAATAAATCACAAAATAAGATTTACGAGAATTTGGTAGATATCAATGAAGAAAATAATATATTTGTTAATCTTACAAATAAACACAAAGTATATTGTAATGAATTGATAATAGAATCAATAAACTTTATTAATGTTTTATTGATTTTATTGATTTCATGAGCAACTTTATAAAAGGTTAGTAAATATTTTTACACATGAATTAAATAAAGTATACAATTAAATTCGCAAAATTATTTTGACATTTTATATCCTTATTATCGCTGTAATTATATTAATATGTTGAATTATATTTTAGATTTCAACTCATCTTATGAGATAACTCATTATCGAATTGTATCTTACCCCATTTAAATTTTGTTTCTTTGACTTGCTGTTACCAATATTTTACATACTTAATTACTAATTTTGACTCTATAATTGAATTGAATGGGTTAGTTGGAAGAAATCGCGCTTCTGCGATAAACTCGCCCATTGCACAAATTTATTTGTCTGGTTCTACAATGTTTATATTTTAATAATGTTTCTTTTTTTGTGCAATAAAGATTTTTATTATTATTATTATTAATTATTATATAGACATTTTTTTATTTTCTTGACTTATGAATTTGCAATGTACCTGTGTAATTGTGTACGAATGTTTTTTGTTGTTGTTGTTGTTATCTGTCATACTTTTTGTTTAAAAGGCTCACGCCGTACATAATTTAAATAAATAAAATAAATAAAAATATAAATAAATTCAGTTTGATTGAACAAAAACGATTTTCAATGCATACTTATCTTCAGTAAAAAACTAATTGTATTGAAACATAGTATTTATGTACATAGGGGCGAGTCCCTATGAAACGGACATTTTTGAGGAAAGTCTTATATCTCGGTTGCATTTGATTGCTCACGAAAGATAATCATATACCCACAAACTACGAAGTTTGCACCTCTGTTATGCACTAAAGAAAAAATATTAAAAAATCTTTTAGATACTTTTACATGCAAAATTCTTAAATTAAAAAAATGTCCGTTTCATGGAACGATTACCATGAAACGGACATGGGGTCCCATGGAGCGGACATAGTAATGGAATGACTATTTACGATTTTATTGACATTATATTATTATTTTATTATTCCGGTTTTGTGGTGCAGAAGACAGCAGAAATTTAAATAAAATGTTATGACGTGAAAAAAATATTTTTTTACAACATGTTCAGTGTTGTTTTTACATCACATGTTTCATGTGTCCATATCTGGAATACCTTGCACTTCAACCAATGTTTTTCACTGGCCACATATGATTTACGACTACCAGACATGTGCTGCTTCCTTCCGATGCTTTGGATATTGAAAATTCGTTTTTCTTTTCTTTAATATTTTTTTTAATATGAATTGAACGTCCGTTTCATTGTGCTTTTTGTGCCCGCTCCATGGGACTCTATGAAATTTTATAAAAAGACGTGAAATTTTATAAATCCACATACTATAAAAACTATTTAAACTTTTTTATTTACTTAAGATAATGAGTTATCTGAATTTTAAAACAAAAATTGAATGAATAAAAATATTAAAATTAAATGAACTTGGAAGTGTGCGATAAAAATTTACTTTTATCTTATGAAAAAATCAAACTTGTGTATCAAGGTCAAATGCAGGAGCAAAACTGTCACACTTCCGTGGTATAATGTGTTAGTAAGTGTCTTCAATAAACATCTTACAACCTCATGGTAGTTCCAACAGGAGACGAATACCAGCTTCTGTCCGCTTCATGGGACGTCCGTTTCATAGGGACTCTCCCCTACATAGGTATTTATTTGATTTGTGATCAATGTGTCTACATATTTTTTTCGATTTTGTAAAGATAACCATATAATCTATAGTTAATTCATATTTTAGTCACAAAACTAACCGTGCATATATTTTGTTCGTCTGAACAAAGTTTTATAAATTGGAAAATTAATCCACGTAACCACATTACAAAAAACACCACGGACAAACAATAAAAATAAAAGAAACTACATATTTAACTTTGTAAAAGTAAGTACTTGCTAAATACAATATTATTGTCTAAATCAGTAACGCACCTTCTGTATATGTAAAAATTATAAAAATTCGAACTAATCCAATGGTGAGATGGATTACTTTGAAGAAATCCCGCCTTTGCAATGAACTCCACAGCTGTATGAAGATTGCATTTGAATCAATGTACTTTTATGCAAAAATATTTATAGCTATACTTAGTAAAAAATAAGCTAATGTGAACAGGAAAATATGTAAAATCAAGCATAAATTTTATATTTATAACGTTTTCTAGTATTCTATAATGCACATCCGTTAATTGATTATTTAAATCGCGATCGATTTCGGTAAACCTTTACCATTGACGAGCGATACAATACTGACTAATATCTTTGTTAAAACATCTAAAAAACAAAATAATTAAAAACAATAGCTGTACCTATAGCTGTATCAAGGATGAGGTATTGTAAGCATTTAGAGAGGAGGGTTAGTTGGAAGATATCGCATCTGCGATAAACTCGCCCATTGCACAATATCGTTTATTTGTATCACATTGTTTTATAACTTGGTAATTATGTATGCTCCTTATTGTGCAATAAAGTTTATTATTATTATTAAGAGGTGATTTATAGTGATTTATTACCTTGTTGACAAGGTTTATTTTTTAATTTAAAGCTTTATTAAGTTGGAAGCTGTAAAGGCCGAACGATGATCAGAATGTTTAGTTTTATAACTTAAAGGTAGGTACCAATAAATAAAGTGTATATTTCCGCCACTGCTTTTCATATGTTTGCAATTATTATAAAAGTTCATCCCTTTGTTCAACACAGTGTACAATATTAAATTTAAATAAAACGATAACAATAAAAATATATACAACACAAAAACGTGAAACTACAAAATGAATTTCAGAAGCTTTTGTTTCTAATTTTGTCTCCAGGCATTTTGTTCTAAAGTACTATAGATAGGTACATTGTACAACAGTTAAAATGAAACGGTTTTCCTTTTAGTATTATTTTGTAAATGGAAACACTGTTTCCCAATACAACACATGGATAGTATAAAATCATAAACGTATAGAACATCCATGGAAGTAATAAAGTAACTAGAATGATTACTATCGAAACCGCAACACCACAAAATCAACCCTGTTCAAAATGTCAAAATTACTATTACGCAAGTTTGTGACCAGTTTTCGATATCAGGGAGTGGTAAGGTATCAACTTGTTTGTCATTTTTAAGTCATAGATAAATATCTAATAATTGTTATATTCATACTTTTATTGAGAAAAAATTACAGTTCATGCAGAACATACTGGTCTCATTTAAAATATCTTTTTATCATCGTTTTCATCATCATTCGACGATATCTTTTTCATGTCGAAAAAAGCAAAACATTAAACATAGCATATCGTTTCACAAAATATTAAAATGTCTAAAATGTGATGTTTTATGAATGCCAACCTTTTACACGACACTCCGAAAATTTCTATAAAGTGTGGGAGAATTATTCTATTCTGGGTACCTCACAGAATGGAAAAATCATACTACCTTTGTTCTACTTATCAGCATGCATAGTTGTTGTATGTGTCCTTATATTTCTCATATCCACACTGTTTCCTTGGTGCTGATTGCAAATGTTTTTCCAAACTCGTCCTGATTTCTACTAGTATTATTTTGTACCTGACTTAAAGGTTCTAAACTTTTCGGTACAAACGGAAAGGTATTTTAATGTGTACCTACTACAAATAAATAATTATTGTGAATTGTGGGATCATTGCTAATTGGGAATGTTGTTATTCTATAATTTTGTTAAAAGGTAATTTGTTGTTTCATGTTTCATGTCAATAATTTATTTTTGATAAATATTCTCGATATGTTAAAGGATATCAAATGGTATAAACGAAATATATCTGGTTTTGAAATCAGTTTTTTTGTTCATTAATGTTGTGAATCAATTATCAGTTCCTAATAACCATTTAATGTCTTACTGTCTGTCTTAGGTTTTTCATAATGTAATCAAACATAGATATCTTGATATTTCCGATCTTTTTATCCTTCATGCAGGTTCATAAAATTTTAAAATGTTCCACAAAGTTCCAATAACCACAGTAAAAATAAAGTCAATGAACCTAAATACATAATCACCGGTGAAGTATATTATAATTTTCTGTATTAACTTTGAAGTTGAGTATTCAGTATATTTCGATGATTTTATTACGTAGAAAAAATACTAAAGGAGGTCATTGTCCAGTAATTTTTATGAATGTCGGCAATATGGTCTAGCAATTTCAAAAGCATACAGTAATTTTTAATTTCAACAAAGGACTAAAGGGCATATCTGTATTAAACGTATAATTACTACATCTCTAGTATTCCGGCAATTATTATTTCGACGTTTTACAATTATATCCCTTCGCTTGCCTTTAGATATCTTCCATTTTCAAGTCCAGTTCTCATTAATGGTTTCTAATTAAACCATGCATTTAATAACACCGCAAATCGTAGCCAATATTATATAATACCTACTTTTACTTGTTAATATGTAGTATAAACTCCGTTTAGCTATAGATAGGAAAACAGAATTGTAATATGGGAAACCGGGCGCTTACTTTAGAGGAGTTATCATGGCCGATATATACATGAGATGATATGAAAATAAGATTTAACAATTGACTTAATCTTTTCATGCATTAGGAATATAATAATTATACACAATGTATCCTATAGCTTCACTAGATTTGAGAAAATTTCTCACTTAGATTTTTCGTCTTTTCACAAGAATGCTCGAAAGGGATATCGGAACAATGCATCTGCTATTAAACTAAAAAAAAATATAAGGAAACGAGGAAAGTGCAATTAGTTTAACACTCACGTGTATAGAATCTGGTGCATCAATGATAAACATCATGAAGATTCTTTACTTATATTTCTATCGCAAGATGTTAAATAAATAAACATATTTTTTTAAGATATTCAGAATACTTTTTTTATACAAAAGCACAAATTTCTTGTGAGTTTTTATACAAAAGTACAAATTTCTTGTGAATTATTTTACTTGTGAGTTTTATAAAGTAAAGTGAAAACACCCAAACAGGACCACCTACCTACAGCAGAATTGAGTTTGATTGTTATGTATATGAACAACATCTACAAACCGCATTGTATGGACCAGAACGGTGGGAGACCATTCTGACTTAATCCAATATATCGACTGGACGTTGATATGTGGAGTGACTGCATCGGAAACCATCACCACGTTGAAGGGAAATATCTGGGGTTTTGCATATAAACCTACCATTCCATATAGGTATCTCTAACTGGTTCATTAATGCAACCATGTCCAGAGCTGGTTTTGTTTTAATTAAAATCAAAGAAGCGATGACAGTCATCTTAATATTCAACAGTGAATAAATGTACAAAATGCTCTATTCACCTGAATTGCATATTCATGAAATAATTAAAATTGATAGGTACAAGGTAATTTATGTGGCAATTTCACCTTCATCAACAGTGAAACACTCATATATAACTTCTTAACTGTCAAAGTAAACGCTTCTATGCATATAATTTAAGTAACTTAGTTATTGTCCAACATAATTTTGTTCGTGTGTGTTTCTGTTAAATCAATTTTACTGGAAATAAAATACAATTTTTGGGTAGGTGCTTGTCTATTAAAAAATGATAAGTATTTAATTTTTTTCATCACACAATAGGAACCCAAACATTATATTTTTTAAAGGTGAATAGGTACCTTCGTAGATCAAGCAAACAAGAAATGTAAGTAATATAATTGATATCAAAGTATTATGTATGTAGTAAAATTAATTATATTCAAAATTTATAATGTTACACAACTTTCGACACACTATAACAAATCTTAGGAGTTATTCACTAGATTTTGGAACATGGATGAGTGTTTTACGTTATTGGGTTAACTTACACAATACTTAAATAATAATACCTACATAGTGATAATTTATAAACAAGAATTTGTAATTTGAAATGATCGAGTGTCTGGTAGCATCTTCATAAAATTTAACCTGTGAACATTAAGAAGTTTAAGAACCACTCGAAATCATAAAATAGAAAATTATGAGATTATATTTTGTAGGTACTGTCCAGGACTCGGCTAATTAATGATATTTTAACTTAAAAACTACCCTCAGAGCAATAGAGAATCTATTAAGCCAACTTCCATGATGTATTTAATTACAATTTCCGTATTTTTATTGTACTAATAAAACAAATAGATATGATTTATTGGTCCATTAATGTCGCTCCATAAGTAATAAGGAGTGTAATTAAAAAATAAAAAAGCAGTAACCAGCGAACTAAAACATGAAATCTTCATTAAAAAATAATAATATAAATATTAAATAAATATATACCTACATGTAATGTCCCCTCATTAAACATGAAGCAGATGCTATTTTGTACATTATAATATTACTACTATATTACAACATTATTATAAAATGAATAGTAAAAAGTTTACATCTGATAAAAAGTGCATTTCCGTGTTGTTTAACAATAAAATATTTTACATATTTGTCACCCTTTGTGCGTTAAGTCATATTCAAATTATGTATCCACCTATGTTCAGTGTGGATCGAATACCTGTTCAAACTTTTCAATGCACCAAAATAATGCATATCTATTTAACCAAAAAAATGTTAACATTTAATGTGACTCCTTCTCAGGTAGTGGAACTATTTGAAATGTGACCAATGCTTTCTAAACACTCTCAAACATTATTAAGTAAATAATTCAAGATTCAGAATTTGCTGCCGATATAACACTTTTTTACATAATTTAAAAGCGTAATATTACCTACTTATCTAAGATATTATGTCTATTTCTTAATGAAATGCTATTCTTTGACGTAGATGATCAGTAACTACCAAATGTGGAAATGGGGGTAAGAGGGAGTCCCCGGAATGCGACTGTGGAGCTCAATTACAAACAATCCAGCATCTGGTGAAAGAGTGTCCAGGTAGAAGGTACGAGGGAGACTGGATAGACATCCATGAATCAACCCCAGAGTGGTGCAATGGGTTTCTGAACGAGAACCAAGAATTTGATGTGGAATAGTTATTATTAATAGTTATTTTTAAAGTAGGTATCAAGAACTACATCAATTGACAACACGTGCAAATTTTTTTGAGGATGTAGCTATAGATATGGAGAAAAACCGAAGTTCTGCTATAAAAATGAGTAATCGATAACGATAAACAATGATATTTTTTTCTAATGCCCTTTTATGAATAAGGGGTCTTGAGGAGATACCTAGTTTGATATTTTACGATAAAGTACTTACACCGTCCATTTAGATTGTCTTTAACGGCCAAAGTAGGAAATGTTATGTTATAGTGTTAAAAAATTTAGGACACTCCAGATTTTAACGAAAGATAAATGTATGTATATGCTGAGGGTGTAAAATCAAATCGAATAAGTCCATACTACGATCAACGTATGGTCGTTGGAAGGGAGGAAGCGACTGCGAACATTGCCATAAATGGAGTGAGCATCAAACAAGTAAGAGAATTCGTGTACTTGGGCAGCAGAATAAACCAGGACGGACGCTCCAAATCAGAAATTGTGAGCAGAATAAACCAGGCACGAATTGCCTTTAACAAAAAATCCAAAATATTAGAATCCCCTAATATTGATCTAAGCGTGAGGAAGAATCTCACTAAAACCTTTGTGTGGAGCATTTTGTTATATGGGTGCGAGACGTGGACCATCAGCAAGAGGGAAAGCGGACGGTTAGCGGCATTTGAAATGTGGTGCTATAGACGCATGCTGAAGATTCATTGGTCGGAACACGTCGAAAACGAAGAAGTGTTAACCAGGGTTGGCGAAAAAAGGCAACTCCTCAAAAGAATCTGCCAACAACGAGCTAATTGGATTGGCCACAATATCAGGCACCCAGGACTGCTCATCGCAATCGCAGAGGGCAGGACCGAAGGCACAAATGGCAGAGGCCGACCGAGAGACGCCTATATGGACCAACTGAAGAGGGACATGAGCTGTGACTCATATACGGAGTTGAAGAGACTAGCTGAGAATAGGGAGGAGTGGAGAAATAAGTCAAAACTCGTTGCAGACCAATCCAATGGATTGTAACTCATTATATATATACGATCTAGATTTCGGAGATAGCCACCAATATTACATATATATGTAAATGTGAATAGGTAGGTATGTATGTTGTCCTACCTACTCTCTTCAAAAAGGGACATTTCTGTGAAAATGTGTATATTGCTAGAGGAAAATATCAATGAAATATTTTAATCCATGCATATGAATCTACTTACATTCAAGAATATATTTGTAAATGACAAGTGCATATTATATTGTATCCTATTATCAAATTGGTATGCATATTACACGTTATATGAATCCACTCATCAAAATTCGTGATATTAATTTTACGAATAATTAGTATTTTTTTCATAGATAGCTATCTAGGACCAACCCAGGTATAATTTTGTGATTGCTTTAAATCTCCGAACGATGTCTAGATAAAAGCTGGTATAATTCTATTTCAGCAAAAAGCGAAGAGAGAGACAATATGGGTAATTTTCATCAGCGATCACATCATAAACAATGTCTATAAAAGGGACAAACTGTTCCACTATTACAGATATATTCTTCTTAACAACATGCCTATTTCATTAACCTTATCTGTTAAATAATAATATAATATTTCTCTTGGGGCACCTTTAAGGGCCCGTTAAATTTACAATCGCAATGCCACTACCGATTCTGCGATACTAATACTCTGCATAGTAGATATGGAAGTACTCACATAGTATTATTTACCTGGTACTAATACCGGGACATTTGTAACAGATATTATTGTTTAGTGCTATATTTTGTAAAATACGTGATACACGATTTGACAAACAGTATTGTGACAAGAAAAACAGTGGCGGGAACCAAAACATAGATTTTAAAATGTGATAATATTATATATTATGTATTTATTACATACTTATTTAAAATGTATAAATTAAAATGCATGTTAAATATTGATTTGAAATATTGTAACTAATATAAAGTAAAGAATGAAATAAATAAATATATTTTTAATGTGAAGTGAGAAAAGCATTAATCTCAATCAAACCACGAGAATTTCGATAATCTACTAGATTAGATTATTTTAAGTGTATACTATAACATGTAAGAGTATTAAGTTTGTTGTTAAATTAATAAATTAATGTAATAATCTGTAGAAATTCACGCTAAATGACATTTACTTCTTCCCTATGTTCAGAGGATCAAAAAGAGCAAAAGAGGCTGTTACTAAACGTGATAATATGGATAATATAGGGTATACCCTATGAGCCTTTTATAAGGTATATACCTAAAACATGTTAAACAGATAAAACTAGAGGGTGATTTATCATAAATCTCATTCACTCGTTGCCAAAAATATGCATGTATATAAGCTCAAATTAAACCTCTTTAAATACTGAAATTAATAAAACAATTATTTTTTTATTCTACTATTTGATTTATTTGACGAGAGAGACGTCCTTCGTCTAGTTGGGATATTGGTAACAGGACGAAAGATGTCCCTCTCGTCAAATAAATCAAATAGTACAATAATTTTTTTTTTATTTATTTTGCTATGGAATTCTACTACCTAAACACCGACACACTGAATCAATAAATACTCTTTAAATATTATTAACTTATACTCACTAACGGTCAAAAAATACACGATCGGTATTGTACCTATATTATTTTCAAGTCTCTTAAATTCATTATTAAAATAAATAGAGATTCAATTGAAACAGAATTGTAAATCAAGATAAAATTATTATTGAATTTGGTACACCACTGCACTCTGTTGAATGTCAAACTTATAGAGGGGACTCTGCATAATATTATTCCAGTAGCAGGTAGAGGTTTATTATCATCAATAATATCTACCGATATTAGGTATATAATACTTGCAACCCACTGTTGTGTTCTCCTTCACAACTAGATAAGTGTCATAGTACTATTACTACATACCTACATACCTATCTACTAACTACAGAAGTAACGTGTGTCACAGAATGGTCATCACAAACATTAGAGGGGAGCGCCTGTTCTGTTCTTTAATGATACTACTAAGTCTAATAGTAATAACAATAATAATAATAATAGGTACGCCAATGGTAATAACAATGTATACGAAATGTAAAAATGCTAACTGTTATTTTGCAGTCTGTGAAAAATAGTAGTGATCTGATGGTAACAGCTAATGATTTAAATAAATGAGATGAAATTTATTCAGGAACAAATTTAATAATAAGAAGAAGAATGCAAAATCGTAATTGTAATTGCTTGCATAAAGTCCATATGAACTTATTGGTAATTTTTTTAGAAAAAATAAAGACATTTATCATCTAAAATTCTGCAATTAGGTTTGTTACCTTTCCTGAATGCCTTAGTTTTTGGCACGGAGAAGACATTTCTCATTTTATTACATGCAGGTGGTCTGCTGGCATATCTTGTAAGATATACCTTCATGGTGTAGTACTAAAATCGTATATTTCTTTTTCTTACTAATAAATTCGTAAATTAACTAACGCCTGTTTAATTTGATATGTAACTTGAATATTTCACCATAAAGAAGCTGATCTCAAGATATTTTATGTATATTTATTTTATTTTATTTTATTTATTTATCACTTGTACACGGCGTGAGCCTTTTACACGTTAAACATATAACAAATTAAAAAAAAAACCAATTTGACAGACAATAATAAAAAAAATTATAAAAAATGAATTGATACAAATTTATAAAAATAAACATTAAGATGCAACAAAAATAGTAGTAATTTGAACAAAACAACAATAGTAACAGAATAAAACAATTAGATAAATTTATTTATAATATCGATAAAACGAATTATGGTTAAGAGCTACATTTCCACAAAAGCCATTTTTAGATATTAATTTGTTTTCAATTTATCTATACGTTACAGAAATAATGTTATTTAAATTTTAATTTTACATTTACAAAAATATTTAATAACAAAATTTTGACAGTTAAGAATGTGTAAATTCCAATGCATACTTTGCTACTATCACACAAGCCAAAGTCACAAAAATTAACAACTAATGTTGACGGAAAAGTACAGTGAACGTCTCGTAAAATCATCCCTAATAAATTATAGAGATCATATTGATACCTACCAGTAAGGGTAACTGATATAATGATAATGACACGGGTAGACACCCCTTAGATAACATTATTATATATTATAATACACCCCACTACACATGCGAATAATACTTAATATTACCTACTGTATCAGGGTGTCATAATACATTTCTATTGCACATACATACAATAGTTGATATACAACAATATTTAAATAATGACAGTGGTGCTTTTGGTACATACATACTTCTATTATTATGTATTTCCAAAATAATCGAAAACATTAGGTTTATATACAATATACACGCAGTTGCAATAATAACAGAAAATTGTTAACGTACTTGCTCTCGGATTAACTTTATTTGAATTGTAATGAGCTTTATTTCTATTAATTCTATTCTAATTCCCACAGGGTTCTAAGTATTTGCAATAATATTATTCTCTCACTGATTTTAGGGTGTTTTTTTTTTTTTAAAAAAAATGCTTTTGGAGATAATTAAATATATCGCTTCAATAATTCTTGTAATGAAGTATATTCTTCATACCTATCATCATATTTAAACAAAGATGTCTCTGTGTGTAAAAAAGATAATTTATTGTTAAAAAATCGAGAATACCAATTAAAACTTATACCTATAATCAAGATTTAAACACGAGCATGCTCCTTTTTACTCTCGCTTCCAACGGTATTTTCTATTTGCCTGTAAGAAAGACTTAAAACCGTTCCATAGGTTTATCTGGAAACAATAATTGGTCTCACAATCTTTCGTAAGTTTTTAAGAGTCATGGAAAAATCGTGAATTCATAAAATATTATGGACGAGACATTTAATGTTTTGAGTTAAATGATGACGTATACCATCCATTGTGAATGCCTTACTTATTTTAACTGACACGTGGAGGATAATTTGCAAATGTGTAATATTCAGTTAGCCCACTGGATACCCCATTTTTGAGAAATACCGTGATTGTATAAATATACATAGATCTACTATTACTATCCCATCAAGGCATCCACAATCCACAATTGGTGTAGCAAACAGACGTGCCAATAAAAAAATATACATTCAGGATGGGTGGCAAGCTTTTTCGCAGAAAACATCGATCATTATAATTAACATCATAGTTACGTTATTGGGTAAATATGAACTAATTACATTTTGTAACTAAAATATTTACAAGTTTATGCAACAAAAAGCATATCGAGACATGCAAGGCATGATTTCATTTAGGTACGGTGTCATCCAGAATTATGCGAACACTTTTGAAGTGAAACTTTCTATACCTATGTATGTACCTAATAACAATACTTAGCTTTACTGTCCTTTCCAAATTCTATACCCAAAGGGGATGAGTGCAGCTATACCTTTCCGCACTTTGTATTTACAGCAAACAACATCATCTTGGTTAATTGACTGAAATATCTCACCTACTAGAAGTTGGGAATATTGAAGGTATCATTACAAAAGCATCCCTTTACTACTTAGGCCCGGTTATTTCAATACACCCTTGGAATCACCCTTATCATGAAGTCCATCTTAACTCATTTAATATTTCCTCTTTATCTAGTACACTTTAACTTAACAGAACTACGTATTTTACACCAAAATGTAAGGAATTCATAGTGATTCTAGTAACACCTAGCACCCTTTACATTTAGGTACCATGTTTTGTCAATATTATCAAAATTTGATTGGTCGGTATCCAATTTTCTGTCAATTTTGTTATTATATAATAGACCGCAAAATGTATAAATAAATAAACAAATGCTTTGGTTTAACCGAATCTGGCCGACGGAATGCCTACCAGCCCCACTGAGGAACAACCAACCTGTCACTAGCTTCAGAAGTATCATTATCATAAAAATCAAAGACCTTACTAGTAAACAGCGCCCATTGAGACGAAAAGATAAGTGTTAAATATTGCCAAAATAAATTCATCCAAAATCATTATAAACACTTATCCATAGCGCTAGTAAGAGCTATTAAGGGTCACTCTATCTCTCCCTTATTTTAGTGTTAAATAGTTAAGATTCGTTGCGTTGTACTAGATAAAAAAATATCAAATTTATCAAAGTAAGTTTGACTTCATAATCAGGATCAGCCTAACGTTATATTGAAATATTAGTCTTAAGCTTAATGTATTAGATAGGTAGTTATGTATACTACGTCCATATATAGAAAGTAGATATTATATCATGCATAGTAGGTAAGTAGAGACAACCAAAGAAACTTATCTCGAAACTTGTAAACTTTAAGTGCCCCAAAGAGGATTCGTTTAATTCGATAATTCGGTAGAAGAAGTGAGTACATCCACACATACATACCTACACATTATTATTGTATTCCTCTACTTAGTAGGTATATACATACGTAGTAATTGTCGTTACACTTTAGCTGTATGTGGCAAATAAGAGGGCTAGTCTTGACGCGGTATTAATCCAGCATATAATCTTATACCTTAGAACCTTCAAATTTAAAATAATTATTTTTCAAATTTAAAAACAAGGTTTCCACATAGTTGACACTATAAATGAAGGTTTTCATAGCCGGTAAACCTGCACTTTTACATAATATTTGGTGGATACTCTTGATGTTGGACAGTCTTTGTTCAAGATAGCTAATTTGATGTTAGTAAAACTCTTTCTACATAAGATTCAAAATTGCGTCTGGAGCAACCCTTCAGTATGTATATTATACATATCAAGGGTATGGAGAACTCAAAGCGAGCGATGAAATTAAGCAAAACTGTTGTGATACTTACTGTGTATTTGTGTTATACTTTTATCACCTTACGAAAAAAAAACTTCAATTTAAAGAACCAAGGTAACGACACGAGAACGATAATAATAAAAGGTGCTAAAGTAAAAGACTGCTTAACCAAATTGGACTTAGTTTTTTTTTCTTATTAACATTGGTTACGAATGAATTTGTAAGTGGGTTTTACAAATATAATACATTTTTTGGAGCATTTCTTTCAAAGTGTGTATTTTTACTTTCGTTGAATTTAATCAGGTAAGTATTCTCCCACACAAATGTGTTTAACGTTAAGAAGCTTTATGTATGTACCTACTACCTACTTGCTCTGGAGGTGGGGAAAAAGAGATTCCCCTGATTGTGAATGTGGAGATGTGCAGAGTGTGAGACACATAGTGCAGGACTGCCATCTCAAAAAATTTAGCGGGGATCTGCGGGACATCCACGAAGCGGGACCGGAGGCGGTGAGCTGGCTCTCGACACTAGAGCCAAGACTGTAGAGGACACGACGCAGCCCACATGGGTTAAGATTCATCAACACCGAGCCATAGGAAAAGTAAGTAAGTATTAATGAGAAAAAAATATTCTAAAATAGCGTCAATATTCACGTAAATGTTTTAAACTTACTATTTAAAAAAAACTTTGTCAAATTTTATACCAAATTCATACACGTAATATTCTTCGAATCGTTCTCATAATATAATCACCATCATTATTTATGTATAAGGTAAGGTGGAATGACATAGAATAAGTTGGCGAAGACGTATTGTCAAACATGTGTTGAAAAACTTAATTGGGAGTAGCTATTATAGATGTTCTGTGAGCAGTTGCAATAGTCAGAAATCTATGGCAGAAGTACCAATGCGTATTGACCATCAATGTGCTTTTCTGGAACATGGATAGGTTATAAGCCTCATTCAAGTTTAAACACGCCAACAATGATCACGTTCGACCAATTTTTCACGCACAAATATCACTTTTTGCTTATAACAAAAAGGGTTCTTGAACGGTATGGGGAAAATAAAAACAACCCTCTTTTTGACTAAGCATTTATCGGTTAATTTTATAAATGACATTCAATATGTTTTCATTCGTATCACAGAGGTAATAAACCAAATTAATCTAAAAAATCATTGAATAATTGAAAATTATTAAAAAAATATGAATAGTAAAAAAAGTTCCTACTTATAGGTAAATATTATTAATGAAATGTCGTCTCATACTTTGTAAATATAAAATTTTCTTTATAATAGGTACAATTGGTTTTCAACAGAAAGATAATTTTGTAAATATTATTAAATTTCTAGAAAACCATATTAATAACAGTTTTTAAAGACGTTGAATTGAATTTTGTAATGATATCAAGTTCTTTGAAATTTATTTTGATAATGTTTGGTACATATATAATGTCCATATAAATATGTATTATTATAAAAAAGGGTCTAGCACTTAATTTCATAAATGAAGGTAATATTATGTAAAATATACGTAGATATTTTTCTGTTGAATATACCCAAATTGAATATTAAAATCATATAATTATCAATTTTTACGACTTGATAATGTTTTTTAAAAAAACAGAACCGAAACCTTGTATTGATACATAATTTGATAAGATTAAAACATGTGTTAACAGTCCATAATTTACTGCCGGAAACTTATAATTTATGAAGGAATAAAATATATTGTTCAAGAATGGCTAGAGAGTACAGGAGCCTGGTGACCAGTAAGGTTATATATGGGAGGTGTGTATTTTGAACGGAGGTATTGTTACTACAGTTATTGTAATTAATGAATTGACAAATACATAATAAATTAGCATCTATTACTGTTTAAATAAAAACAAACTGCATACTTAGTTAAATATATTTGGTTACCTCAAACATTATGCATACCAAAATGCAAATTATTGTGTTGGCAAAATTAGTTGTATTATTATTTTATGATAAAAAGCACTGTTAGTTGTACCAGTTCAATTATTTATTTGATCATACATAATAGGTATGTTGGTTAGTTTAATTTTTACAGCATATTAAAAAATGCCGTGCACATTTACCTTAGCACTACCTACGTGGCTAGGTATCTGAGAACAAATTGCAGAACAGAAAAGTTTGTGCATTGATTAAAATACTGGTAAGTGTAAAAAAGAATTGTACAATAGATATATTTATAATATAGAGAGGTTTTAGAGTCTCACAATCCTTTCTTAGTAGAAATTCTACACAGAGAACGTAAAACTTTAGTCATTCTCTCTCTTCATTGGTCTGCGGCTAACCCCATAGTGAGAAATACTGTGGATTTTCTTACATACTAGTACTCCTTCTACTACAACATATAATGCTGCCACTCTACGTACCTACCATACTGTTCCCCACCGATAGATAATATTATATTATTATATACACCATCTAATATACCTAATCTACTTACATACTTCTTCTTCCTTCACCCACTCTTTCTTCTTTGTCTTTCTCCGGTAATGTTCACTTACCACTTTAACACTTTCAACGGTTTGTAAAATAACTTATGTATTAGTATTAGTAAAGTAATTCCATTTTATTCACAGTTTTCCAGACCGAACAACGTCTGTGGAGTTTGATTGTTGGAGCATTTTCATTGAAACCATATCGGTTATATGAATATTAGAGTAAGAAAACTTTACTTTAAAATATAAGTTTATCGTCACTAAATGTTATTTATTTGTTTCTTTAAAGTTTTACATATTTTATATCTAGATGTTTCTTTGTTCTTTTGATATGTGAGTATTAAAGGATGAAACGTTTTCCACGTAAAACGTTTTCAAACAATAATAAGTTCTGTACATAGCCATAAATATGACATATCTTCTGTACTTTTAAAGATTTCCCACCATTTTCCCTTGTATTTTCTGTACCACGAAAATTCAATATCGACATGCAATGAAGAACAGAATTTCGGTAATGTGAGTCAAAGATTTACTATTGCTATTAATGAAGAAAGGTGCGAGTTTTGTAGTGGAATTTCCTTGTTGGATTAGTTAAAAAAGCACAATTATTCAAGAATCTACGATTTTTTAATGATTTAGAGACACGTCTTTCGGCTAGGCAATGTATAAAAGAGGTTAAAAATTACCTTGTAAGTCAAAAGACGTCTTAGCAAACAATAAAAAAATATATAGAATGAGATGCTTGTTTTTATAAAAGACACTGCTAAACTTATTTTTATTACAAAGTTAATCGACACATTTTAAAAATAGAATATGAGTATTCACTAAGGACAAATTGAATGAGATTCAATGGAATTAATTTTAAACGAATTTAAAATAAAAATAGCTTGATGAGTATCTATAGGTGTATCATTGGATTATTTCATCAGTCGCTGTCCTTGTTCGAAATTTGTAGAGCTTTAATTTCATTAGGTTTTAGCATAAGAAATCGTGCCGGCCCCTGTTATTCATTCGTTCAATAGTTCATTAACAACCTTTCACTTGTCGAGCCAATTCTTTAAAATTACTCGGCAATTAGAAAATTTTATTCTATTCATTATTATTCAACATGAAATAAAAAATATTAAATTATTTTTACAAATTTACCTGTCTGGTGACCAAAACTGTCGCCCACGCCCATTATTAAAAATTAAATGAAATTTTAAAACAAATTTTAAATAACACACAAAAAAATCAGATTAGAAGGTTTTCACTTGAAAAATAGTTACAGCCTTTGAACCGAATTTAACATTTTTAAGTATCGTATTTAGGCCACGTCCTCAGAGGTGAAAAGTACAAGGTTCTGTACCTGATCATCACAGACAAGATCAAGGCTGAAGAGGTGTTGGAAGAAGGTGGATCTAGTGGATCTATATTATAAACGAGTGTACAGGAATACGGAAAGTTGAGAGGCTATTTTGGACTGCTTAAGATAAGGAAACATTCTTGCACGAGATAGTCAACATCGGGAGGTTTCGACACGACACACGAAGAAACAGAAGAAGAAGATAAAATAGAACTTAGTTGTGTGAAGAAATACTGATTGTGTTGAAGAAATAGTGGAAAGATCAAAGGGCTTATTATATACATATGAAGTATCAAAGTAAAATAAATAATCACAAATGGCTTTTTTCTTGAAGGATTTAATTATCAAGCATGATTTCAATTATTGCATATTATGTTTATCTTGTTCACCATTATTGTTCACCAGTGTGGCTAAAAAGTGCACATACAAAACTCATAGACACCCAACTAAATGAAGCTATGAGAATTATCAGTGGTACTCTCAAACCAACTCCTCTACCTTGGCTCCCAGTGCTCTCCAATATACCGCCCGCACATCTCAGGCGTGAAGAAGCACTATACAGAGAACACCAGAAAATCATTAATAATCCAGATCTCCCTATACATGTAGATATAGAACATCCACCTAAATATCGACTAAAATCGCGGCATCCATATTGGATTACAGCTGCAAGCGATAGACAACCAACTGATGACAAATGGCGAGATCTGTGGGCAACGACAAGGGTGAAAAACCATAACCTGGTTGCAGATCCAACTGTACAGCTTCCAGGCTCTACTTTGCCCAGAAAACTCTGGTGCACGCTGAACAGACTAAGGAGTGGGGTCGGATGCACGGCATCACACCTACATCAATGGGGACTCGCAGACTCTCCGTTATGTGTGTGTGGTGCTGACCAAACAACAGACCACGTGGTGAACATATGTCCCCGATATTCATACGATGGCGGGTTGCAAGCACTTAGTTTAGGGTCGGACGACGCGATCTCATGGCTGCGGGATCTTGAGATACGAATATAACGGGTATAACCCATAAGAAGAAGAAGATGTTTATCTTTTCTTTTTCCATGCCATAACGGCATGTTTATGAAGTGATGTAGCCAGGGACTAACTACATGCAATTTACATGCAATTATTCTTTTTTACTGGAACAAACGTGTGATAATGGTTTTCAGTAATCACAAAATTTATCAAGAGATACATACATATAATATCTATGTACTTACAGATTAGAAATTATAACTTATCCTGTGTTACTTTGCCTCATTATAACTACGAAAGTACTGTTGTAAATTGATATATACCTACATACTCATGATCCCTTATTTATTAGAAAAAAATATTCGTGAAAAATATTATTATGAGGAATTTCAATGATTCCAGAAGCAAGATCTAATAATATTATTCTCATCCCAGACGCGTTTCATGGGATGGTCAAAATACTATGGAAGGGCGCACACCATCATAAATTACATCCTCAAATTATCCATGAGAATATTACGATCTGTCGATGGTTTTGAATGTTATGAAGAAGATAATTACCTTATAATTCATGATAATACCAACATACATTTCTTATATAATAATATAATTCCATTTGCTATGATATTCAGAAATCTCCGAATCCATTTATGTACATATAAAACAATTAAATATTCATTATTCAATTAATATAAGTATATCTTTTACTATATAATTGTAACCTAGCTATTATCGTGTCATTTAATAGTAAAAATAGCCATTAGAATTAATTATATCCACGTATAATTAAAACTTTGACGCCCAGTTAAGCGTGGAGGTAACTCTCCTTTCTTTGAGTCACGAGGTCCCGGTTTCAATTATCTTCAAAAATTTTGTCCTGGGTCTTGATGAAACATGTATGTGCTTAAGTGCATTGTGTTAGTACCTACCCATAACATATGATTCGTATCGTGAATCTGTACGTATCTATCGTATCGACGCAATTATTTTGACTTTATTCACAACCAAACAAAACGTGAATTGATATTATTATTGTCACTTTTGTTATCATATTTAAGTTCACCCTTGGGTTCAAGAGACGCGATATTATGATAATGAGCATAAAATTACAAAAGGAATTCATTGCCTAAACAATTATATAGGTTGGTGTGTGCTTTAACAATACCACAAATAATAATGCTGCTATTATTTAAATAATGTGACTCTTTGATAGTAATCTACCCACAAATAACACGACAGGGAGTATTATTAATAATTGTCCCTATTATACTATGGACGTATAAACAATATCATTCATTGTCTAGCATAGAATAATTATCATCCAATCTACTTCTGTAAGTATCGATAGTTCTGTCACTAAAATATGCATATTCTCAATCCAAGCTTATGTTCCCTTTATAATATTTGATACAGTCGGAATAATGTTCCTCATATTATATTTTATACGTTTCACATAAATAACAAATGAAATCAACAGCACTAATCGACAGATGCTAGGTAGATGTAATAATATATACCGCGAATAAAAATAAAGCGCTCGTAGCTCACATTGCATTAAAATGTGTTCTTGTTCCATTTTTGATAAGGTTGTGTCAGTATTTTTGCAGGTATAATGAGACTTAAGGTACTATAATATTTCTAAAACAAAAATATCTATTACTACCTCATCATTATTATATGAGATTAAAATAATTTAAAAGGTTGAAAAGGGATAAGATTTCATTCTAGAATATATCCATGTAACGATATTAAAAAAACAAATGCTGTCTTCTACTTTATGTTTTAATGTCGAGAGAGACGTCTTTCGTCTTAAAAGGACATTGTCGATCTCATCCATGCAAATCAAACAATCTTTGATAATGAATAAACTTTTATAGCCGTAGTGAGATTCTTTCTAGTTAGTTCTAACAAATAATGTGAACCACAATTTAATTCCAAAAAAAGACAGATTTACACCGATGATATAAAAAGAATATATGCGTTTTTAAAATTTAATATTCTGATCAAATTACGCACGTTATATTTCATAACCAAAAAAAATATTCAAATTCACAGATACATTTTTTTATAAGGTATATCTGGGTTTTGTTATAAACCCAAATACAACCTTATACACCTTTCACAGTAAGCTACTAAAAGCTTGTGTCGTGAAAGGGGAGTTTTACCGGCATCTGGTATCGAACCACGGACCCATTTTCACGAGGCCGAGACTCTACCTCCAGGCTACCGACGAACTATTAATACGCAAATAAGGATATCACATATAATATCAAGATATTCTATCGTATCTGTACATAATTATAATATCTACAGTCGTTAATATGCAGACCCAATGCAATGACATAATCATAGGGACCATGTTTACCCCAGAAAATAACATGTAGGTACATTAGTCGTATAATGTTTATTTATTTATTTATTTATATCACCAGAAACCGGAATTCCTCATCACAGCGGGTATTCTTCTATTAATGTTTTGCATTCTACTGAATCCTTTATTTATGTTGTACCTAGTCGTATTATGTATATTTTGCAGCTTAAACACATACAAAATTATTATTACAACATACACACATTGGTTAATTTTATTTATTTAAGTATGGGTACAACTATCTAAATAAATAAATACTGTTATTTAAAAATAACATCCCTACAAATGTTATTTTTAAAACTGTAGCATTATATAGTTTTTATTTTTTTAAATTAATGAATACCCCTGAAGGTCTAGTCAAAACAAATTTGAGCGTTACGTTTTCGTTTCGTTTTTGTTCAAACGCGGATGACGTTGCGAGAACGCGTCAATTTTCGGCGCTACTTGTGTATTTTAGCTCCGAAAATTGACACGTTCTCGCAACCTCGTCTTGTTTGAACGAAAACGAAACCAAAACGTAACGCTTAAATGTGTTTTGACTAGGCCCACAGTTCCCTTTCTGCTTAGTTTTTTTTAAATTAAATAAATTGATTTAATTTTGTGCCTTGGCACGAATTGCAAATTATTTCTGCACAATCTCGTCATTTTTTGTTTCATTTATTTAGAAATTTAATACAATTTTTCTCACCATAATAATAAGTTTACATTCGACCACAGAACATAGATATTAAACTATGTTACAAACAAATAAGTATCTATTAAATACTATGTTTCAAACAAATAAGTATCTATTGATAAGTATTCAAAAATTGGTTCGTAAAACTCATCAATAAATAATTTTGAAAATACGTTTTCTTTTATCACAATGCTTTATCGTGCAATCAATAAAGATAAATTTGGATTACTTCTAGAGTTCCGTTTGTAAATTTACAACTTTGCTAGGTACTATGAGCGCTTGCAGGAATTATTTTTCAATTTAAATCAATTTATTCGATAGAAGTCCTATTTCCTGGGAAGTTTTACTTTGCACGTATTATTATTTCAATAGCATTTATATATTTATCGCTGCATCTCATTTATTTATGTTTTGCAGAAAATTATACACAGTGCCTACCTCTATTTTAACCGAGAGGAACGAGTCAGAGATCAAATGACAAGACCATACTAACCAGATCCTTCAGGATGGACATGTGTTAAGTATAATGAATATGACAACATGTATGAGGAATTATATGACAGTGATGGAAGCGGAAAGTGTATGCAAGGATAGAAGTAAGTGGCATTCGATCCTTTCTGCCTATCTCGAAAGGAAAGTGGCGTGATGATGATGATGATGCCATATATTTTCAACTGATCCAACAGTATTGTGAGTTGAATAATAAATTACCAATAAAACATAATAACAATGCAGGCTTAAGCAGTGATATGTTATACCTAGATTTGCAATATGAATCTCAAACATGTACCATCAATAAAATCTCTTTGCGGTCCTTGGTGCCGCAATTTTTAGTTTGAAAAAAAGCGACACACATATAAATTGTTTGTAGATAACAAGAGATAGACAATATGTGAATGGGGATTATTACAGACGACAAAAGCCGGTAGATAGAGATGAATATATACATAAGAAAAGAGATGAATATATATTACTCAGGTATTGTACCTCGACGGGTGGGTACACATTTTTAGAGAATATTTGTATGACATTGCGAATCTAGTTGTAACATATCACTGGGCTTAAGTGATTGTATTATAACACCATTTCAACAACAATAAATACGTAAAATATTGAGAGAAATTTTAAATCCTAGTGATTAAGAAATACAATAGGAATAAAAATTATTAAATGCAATAGTTTTCTCGTAGGTACTGATGAAATCATATAAGAACGATTATAGGTGATATAAGTAGTATGTAGAACCAACCTAATAAAAAGTAGTAGTTAGAAATAACAATAATAATATGGGTAGAACAATGCATAAGGATTACTGAAAGCAGAAGAGGAGAGAATAAACCTTGCAACGAATAAGCAAAATCGTAAAATTTCAAGTATTGGAAAAGCATTTCGATGCTACCTGGCTAGAAAATGGCTACATATTGTATGTTCCTATCGTTACCAAATAGGGCCTCCCAAGTCCGATTATTCTCAACACTAGAATTTAACTAGTACGATGCCTTTGGAATTTCACAGTTAGGTTCGAATTTCAAAACAATAAGAATTTGATATTTGTGACTTTAAAAGTCACTATTTTATACATGAATACATATTACAAGTTTTGTGTCTGTGTGAGTGTCATTTGCACTGTGTGAATTCATTGACTGATTGAGTTTACTTAAGAAAGATTTAATACAGCGTATTGTAATTTATTTATTTATTTATTAATACAGTAGACGGCCATAATGGCGCTCTGAATGGAGGAGGCTGGTTTCTGCCCTGTGCTCCCGAGAGGAGCGTTGAGGGCGATGATGATGATGATGATGAGACGGCCATAATAGCCTTTAACATAAAAAAAGAAATAAAAATATATACAAAACCTAATACACATTATTAAATTTCATACAGCATTACATTAGCTTTTTCTTAAGAATACAATAAATAAAGAATATATAGGTACTTCATGCTTCAACATTTTTATTATCAACCATATTTCATAAATACACTCGTACTATATAAATATACACACAACCATACTTCATAAAAATGAAAAAAATAATGCAAGAAGTTAAGCCTTTGAGATAAAATTAAAAAAAAAATACTTATCTAAACTGATTTCAGCCTTGTACTAGTTTAGCTGGATTAGAAAAATGCCACAATTCTTAACAAATTCCGTGTAAGTCCGGAATCTCAGAGTCGAAAACCCTGCTAATATAACATGTAATCTACCTTACTACAATATGCAGGCTTAGGAACAGTCACCTTACTAGGGAATACTAAATTATTATTAGGTTGGTACGCTATGTAGATGTCTGTGTACACTGTGAACATATTGAAATCATGATAATATTACGAATACTGGTCGTAACAATGAACCTATAAATTGGTTTTACGAGTAGGTTGACCGATGATGTCTGAATACTGTTTGTTTCTTATCAGATCAATAATATTGCTTAGTTGTATAAAATCACCTAAAACTTTGTGGTTTTGATGTGATTATCACACATCAACTATATTTATATGATCCAATCCTACTTTGGGGGTAAAGAAAATCGCTACAGTTTGAAATCGTTTAAAGTAGAAAGAGTGCACCAAAGTAAGTTTGTTCCGTTGAGTGGATCGTCCATATTTTTTTAATCGTCAATTATTTATTCGATTTGACTGAGAGCTGCATTCTATGACAAAAACATAATAATATTATGTATTATATCAGTACAAGATAAAATAATAATGTCAAAATAAATTCTTGACTGATCAAATAAGTGCACGTGCATTTTAACCGAAAGTTTTCTCTCTTGTATAAATTTCTTTCTGACTGACAGGTTGAAATCTTTTCAACCAAGTGCGATAAATATTACGGTTTATTGAAAATAATGGTTGAATTACCTACACAATGTATTGAAATGAAGTCACGAACATTAAATTAAATTGAAATTCTTGAAATTTTTATTCAGTAATAATAATAAAATAAAATTTGCCGAGAAACCGACATCTGGAAATGAAAATAAGTTAAAAGCCACTGGAATCTTAACGGTATTCAAGAATATTCTATATTCCATTAAAATTCATCAAATTTTTGTAATTTATAGCAGAAGGAAAAAATACTCTTGATCTACTTTGGACTTCTATTGAAATAACTTAGTAGGTATAGATAGTACCTACATGTAATATTAAGATTCCTTTCCTTTAAAAAAACAGAATAATATCCACGTAAGAGATTCTCTTGAAATTATTTATTTATTTAAATTGCAAGTACCTACCTGCCTAATTTTATACTTTTAAATGGGCTCATTTTATTTGGGATGCATAAATAGAGGGAAATCACGATCCTCATAAATGAGAACAATAAAATATTGAGAAAAAAAAATATCAAAAATCAGGCAAAGATAATCGTTTAGCTGAATCCCGTTTTGACAATGTTCGATGATAATTGGTCAAAAGGGTAGTGTTTTTTTTTATTCTAATTGGTTTTCAAGGGCCTCAACGACCATCTTTCAAAACACAAAATAAGGAGATATTAGTTCTTCTGTGACAATAATATCAAATCGTAGGTATATATTTATTTAATGGGAATATGTGACTCGATTGGTGGAGAATCACCTTGAGCGTAGAAAGCTTGCTTCTATCTGCGAGGAGAGCTAAGAAGCGAATTAATGAATGAATAAATTTCATACTAGTTTCATTTTAAATGAGTAAATTTCGACTCCTTCTCAGTTTTCCTCTCTAATACCTACCAGTAAGGAAACTAGGAGAGATATATTTTAATTTATGTAAAACTTGTAATACCTATTTCAATTAATTTTGCAAAGAGGATTTACTTTCCGCTCTGAACCTATATAATAATTACCTCTCTATCTCTGTGCTGAAACGTTCTAACTACTTACTTCTATTACATAGAATCATTTCTATAATTTAACTTTGAATTGAAGCCGTACGTCATTGTGAAAATCGGTATTCTACAGCGAAAGCGAGTTTTTATATTGCCGTAAAGTTATTGAGATGACATCATACTATTATATTATTATATTCTATGAACATTAAAAAATTCTTCGTTTTGGTGAAAAAAGGCAACAAAATAACGTAATTCTCACGACCACAATAGTAGCGTAAATCTTCATCACGCATTAGTACCTAAGACTAGATTATGTAATACATGGATTATAAAATTATGAGTTTTACAACAATTGCAAAATGACAAGTCAGTTTTATATAAATGACATATTTGTATATTATTATTATGCATCGATATTTTGAAAAGTTTTGTAAGATAAATAATATGAAAAAATTATAAACTGAAAAACAAATGAAAATAATTTAATTAACTTACTTTTGTGCAAAGGAAATGCAAATTAAAACAAAAGATAGAAATCTTCTTTGAAAGAAATTTTTCATTGAGTTACGTCTCACGCTTTCATTTAATTGAAAGAAAATTAAAGAATTTTCAAGAACAGAGATTTTTTGTTTTGTTTTACACTGAAGGCGAGATTGAGAATCAAAATTAAACTGAAGAAGCTTTTGACTTAGTAGCCGTCGCGACGTCTCCATTTTAAATTAAACCTACAAATAAAATGGTAAGTTTCGTGAACTTCATAATGTAGCTGGTACCTTTCTAGGTATAGTAGTCATAAATCAGCAACGAAATCTAGAAATTAAAACTTAAGTATTCCACAGAGATCTCTTAAGTATTTCACAGAGACAGAATTTATTTTTTCAACTTAATTTGGGGTAAACGACCAACACGTACATTAAAATTTACGTACCTAGTACGTTTTATTACAAATTTGCATTAGATAATTTTTAAACATGCAATTTCTGACAGGTTCCTACGTAAATATAGAAAACGTGCTATAAATAAATTATTCACCTACATCGTGTAAAAAAACACATAGGCAATTTTTTAACAGGGTTGGTTTCATAAGTTTAGGAATAAGTCAGCTTATTTAGAACTCATAGATAAACTAAGGTACACATTGAGATATTATAGGGAATTAAACACGATTACTTGCTTATCTAAAAACTATAAAGCGAAACTATAAGAACTCGCAATTCACAAGGACGAAGAGAATGAAATATCATAAAAATTAAATACTTAACAAACTTTTCCAATTACGCTAATTAAGCAATTTATTTATAAAATATTTTTTTTTTATTATAATATATTCCTTTGAAGATAAACTATGAATTTTAATAATGTGAGTTATCAAACTTTTTAATTACGCGTTACAAACCAACTTTTTTTCTTGTTTTTCATTATAATTATCTAGCTTGGACAAAATGAAGGAATAAAAGTAAACTTTTCTAATAAATTCAGCCTATAATTGAAGAAAAAAGCTGAAGAACTTTGTATGTATAACGAAATAAAATTTCAGATTTCAATTGTCACTTTTATAGCGCCAAGTAGTTTTTTTCTTATTTAAATGATTTTTTTATTGCTTGCATATTAAAGAAAAATGACAAACTCTGATTTTAGCTATTTCGGATATCAAGCAACAAAACCGAAACATAAAATAATCATTAGTTTATTGACCAAAAAACTATCTATCAAATAATTTTATTTGAAAGTTTTATCGATTAATGATTTTATTACTATCTTAAAACTTATCCTGGAAGTTCTACGAAGATATAATAAGCGAAAAAACTATCATCGAAAAGCAAGCTCAGTCAACTTTTCAATTTTTAATTACTGCTTACATTTATATGAATATCGAATGTAAATTTACGCGTCCACTAACTAAAAATACGTATTAATTGAAAAAGATAATTACACGTGCATACACTGAGAAAAATACTCACAACGAATCATTGGTACGAACTATCAGAGTAGGACCAGAGATAGTACAAACGATTCGTTAGTACGAATCTATAATATTATCTTTTCGAAAGCAAATCATTGGTAAATTTACCAACGATTTGTTTGCGAAAAGTTTATATTGTAGATTCGTACTAATGAATCGTTTGTACTATCTCTGGTCCTAATCTGATAGTACGTACCAATGATTCGTTGTGAAATTTCGTTAGTATTTTTCTCAGTGTACCCAGGATTCGATTTTCTTTGAACTAAAAGAAAATACAAACACTATTTCTATTAAATGAGTAGCAAAGGTTTTGAGATTACATATTATAATCATATTATCTTAGCAGCCGCAATAAAATAAAGAAGGTTTTAAAATTTTAATATAATTCTACATTTTGATTATAAAAGAACCTACGTAAAAAAGGTATTATGAGCTGCGTATGCAAATGACCTTATTCATGTGATGCCGGTAAGGATGCCATTCGATTTCTCATGGGGGTGGAGATACGACGAAACTTCGTCCTCAAAGTTTACATACTGACATAAAAACTCTTAAGACAATAATATTATCTTTCAAAAAAAAATCAAATACGGAAGTATTTTTTTATACAACGGTAAGCCTTGTTTATATTCATATTTATGTTTTTATTAACTGTTTTAAAAAATAAAATAATTCGACTCCATTGTGACAAAGTCTCCAAGCTAGAATGTTAATGGGCTGATCATTTATGGTAGGGCGAAAAGATGGCATGTGAACTTCCAGAAATATGGACACCGCTGGAGGACAGAAGAAATGTGGAAAGTTCCCAAAAAATGGATTGATGATTGATATTGTCCAGATGATTGAAAAATGGTGGGATAGCGTTGTTCAAGATCATATTCTACGAAAAGCTTAAAAGAGTCCTACCTTTATCAAGCAGTGGAAAGAAAAGGGCTAGCATTAAGTATGTAAACATAATATTTTAAACTAATTGAAGAGAATTGCTTCTACCCTCTCTTTTGGTGAGGAACATTCAGTGTCAAAAATTATGATTAATTTTCCAACAACATAAATAAAAAAATGTAATTTATTTTTAAAACAAAAACCTTGGTTTATTTATTTATAATATAATAGCTAATTTTTTCCTGGTATTGGGCTACAAAAAATTTATATGATCGTGATTGGTATTGTTAAAGAGGTATTCTTCATCCAAATTAATTTACTTTCCATTTTATAACGTTTAAAAGAACAAGACGAAGATGATTTCAAATAAAATGCCTAAAACAATAAATGATAAATTATAAACTTTTCCAAAAGAAACGTAATTTTCTGTTAATTTCTTGGAAGATTAATATCATTAATGACATTGACGACTCTGAAATTCACGGAAGTGGTAACGCTTCTCACAGGGGACTGATTAAAAAATCTAGACTATTATTATATTTATACTTCATAATATTATAATATGGATATCTATAAAATTATTATCCTGACAAGTATAGTTTTATTTACTTTTTTTTCCCTTGAACGTTTCTCCCAGGGGTATAGGATAGAAAAAAACCCTGAATTACTCAAAGCGATCTGCACTAATCTAGTAGCATATTCCCAAAGCTTTGACGTTAACAAAAAGATCATCAAGTTGTCATATAAAAAATATGATATAATTTTTTCATTTATATCCTCTTTTATACGGAAAAAAGCGTATAAATTGTAAAATTCAAAACCTTATTACCAATTTCACGTGAGAGACTATAAACTCTTGAAATGCACCCTCGTGGAAGATGATCAGGCAAAAGCAAGGTATAAAATAATATAAATTTACTATCATATAAAAGTTAAGATTTATATAGGTATGTGTACAATATCAGCGCTGAAGATTCAGAGACAGTGAAGGAAACACTCTTAGAATTCATTAGCCAACATGTTGAATGTTGTTAAATAAACATTTTTTTTTTCATTAAATTATTTCTCAACGCAACACGAAGCATGAATATGAATAATTCAAAACATGAAGGGTCCGAATACGGATGCTGTGATTGTTTACGAAACTTGATATTATATCCATTTAGACGGGAGACAGAGAATAACAACAACACATCATGAAATAAGATTCACCCCTAAACAAATATTTCATTCAATGAAATTTTAACGCTTCGCTGTGTATTAAAATTATTGTACAACGGGGAGGGGGGATGTTAAAAAGTGGGATCATGGATCAGAGATTAAGTCATTTGAAATTTCACAATAGATAAGTATTCGTTACGATTTATTTAGTCGACCATAAATAATAAACAAATTCTCTGTATTAAACGCAATAAATAGCAGGTAATCGATCCTGTTATTTCCAGGACAAATCCCTAACTAGTTTTTGTTATTATTACTTTTTTTTCATTTTCGTTTATGAAAGGGCTATTGTAGTCTTTATTCATCTCGTCGCTTAAATATTTTTATAAATGACGGGATCCTATTTGAGAACTAAAGCCGTCAAGTGACGTCGTAGTTATTATAGTATAATGTATTATCAATATGAAACACCGCGTGTTCCAAAGAAAAAATGTAGTAGTATCTTTGGCATATGAAATCGTTACGGTATTATATTTTAGACGTTTAACACTCAAATTACATTCAAAAGGAAATCAATCATATCCAAAGATACAATAAATGGTAGGTTTTTAAAACACAAAAAATAGCTTACCTTCGAGATATATGGAGGTGGATGAATTCTTCAAGTTGTCTATAATCGGTCGTATGTTCTCAAAGGTTAACGTCTCTAGGTGATTATGTCTTAAATCTAGAGAGGTTAATCCCCTCACTCCTTCAAACAATCCAGTCGTTAGAGAAGATAAACGATTCTCACTCATAGACAGCCTCTTGAGCTGGGATAATCCATCAAATGCACGCTCCGTTATGAATTGTAGCACATTTTTGTCTAGGAGTAATTCTTTTAAATTCCACAACTCGGCAAATGTTAAATCTCCCAACATCGCCATCCTATTATTTCTCAAATCTAATCTGTTGAGGTTCGCTAGTCCTTCAAAGGTTTCCTTTGTGAGTATTGATATACTGTTCCGTTCCAATTCAAGATCGGACAATTGTGTAAGATGCTTGAATGCTCCATCATGCAGAACGCTTATATTATTGTTCGCTATGTATAACTTTTGAAGCATCGGCAAGTCGCAAAATACATCCCTTCTTATTTCTGTTATCCTGTTATCGTCCAAGCTTATTGTAGTCAAATTGTAAAGGTTTGCAAAAGAAAATTCTCTCAATTCCACAATCTTATTTCTCGTTAGCGATACTTCTTTCAAAGCAGTTAAATTTGCGAGGGCATAGGGAGGTATTTCGTCGATATTAGCATATTTTATTGTCAATTCTCTTAAATACCTTAAATATTTCAAAGCCTTTGTCGGTATAGATTCTAAGCCACCATCTGCTCTGACGTTGAACTTCAATTCAATGAGATTTGACTGGGAAGAGAAAGCGGTCCAAATTGGATCTTCGATAGAGAGTCCTCCATTGAAAACCCAACACTCAGCTCTGCTGGCATTGTAGGCGGCTTGATGCTCTTCACAGTAACAATGTACTTTGGAATCTCGGTCAGTTATGTCGCATATATTCGTCCTATGACCATGTACTATAGAACCTGTTGATTTGTCCCTTCTCTTATCAGCATGTCGACTTTGGACATTACTTAAAAACGTAATCAAACATAGGATAAACAGTAAAATCTTAGTTATTCTTGTTTTCATCTTGATGTTGGGATATATATTTGTCACTTATTTCTCGTTGGCGTCACCGTTGAAGAAATCTGAAAATAAAGAAAAATATATTCATGTACAAAGAGAAAATTTATCAAAGTATTTATACAAATTCAATAAGTATTTTTTTTAGAATTTGATCTCATTACAATAATGATTTTGAGAATTTATGTTAGTAATGTAATAGCTTCGTTCATGATGATTGTTGCACGAAAGCTCAAATAGTATTAAGAATGAAACAAAACAAACTACGGTGGTTTCGGCACGTGAAAAGAATGAGTTAAGACAGAATGACAAAGAAAATATATAGGTATGGTTGAGAGCAATGGTTCTTGGAAACGTGGCCGTCCAAGGATTAAATGGTAAGACCATATATAATCCAGATCCTCTAGGACAGACATATGCTGAGCACATTGAATAGGAGAGCATGCATGAGGAATTCTATGACAGTGACGTGAGCGAAAAGTGTATCCAAGGATAAATGGCGCTCGATCCTTTCTACCTACCCCAAAAGGGAAACGACGTGAGAATGATGTTAATAGTAAAATAATATTACATTTTATAGTAGTAGTTAAAATTTTGGGAATAATTAGGAAGGTATATACCAAAACAATTATCTTTATTTATTTAATGAAAATAATACAATAAATAAGAAATACATACAACTTAGAATAATGAGTCACGCCAAATCTAAAAGATTTGTCGGCGTGTTCTCTTGTAACATGCACAGAAGGGAAATTTGCAAATATTATGTTCTTACAGTTCATCACTCTAAATATTTTTTCTAGGTTTTTGAAACGCACAATTTCACTAACCAAAAAAATACATTAGGTATTAACTACGTACCTAGCGAGCAACAAAAAAAATATTTGTTTTAAAATAATAACAGCACCATCCTTTCGCTTTATTTCACTTATGAATAATAAAAGTAAAAACTGAACTGAAATAAAAAGTACACTGTGTTATTTTCAAGCGATAGAGTTTTCACTGATACAATTAACACTGTTGGTATAAATAATTACTAGGAAACAAAATTAACAGTGATGAGATATTGTGATTTAACAAATATTTATTTTACATATTTGCTATTTCATCCACTACCTGCATTATCTACTGTAAGTTCATAATATTATGTATATACATTATTGTATAAATGCACTGTTTTGTATTGTTCCAGAACATAGCAATAATAAGCAATATATTATTATGATATTCTATCACTGTTGTTTGATGTAGCGTAATGTATAATTTCCAAAACCAAACAACTATAATGTGTGCCACTGCACCGACACAACCAACGGCACGCGGAACTATAATAAATATACAACAACAGATGTGGACAACGCAACGTGCCGCTGATACCGCGACCGTGCAGACCCGTATTATATTCTATACGTATTGAAAATTATTAATGTAATAACAGTAATACTCTGATCATACGCATTTTCGATGTTCGCAAATCACGCGTTTTTTTATATAGTAGAATCACAACCTTAATGCCTCGATACAGGGCAACCTAGTTAGGCTGCTGCAAATAATTTGTAGCCATATTGGTGTTATATTATCTCAGCTTTTGTATGTTTATTATTATTACTGATTGAATAAAAATAAAAGAAATATTGTCACACAGAAAAAATTGTATTAATACCATTCAAAATATCGTTGGAAATATTACATATGTACCTATACTAATTTAGGCTTAGAAAAGACAAGTCATCTTATTTGACAGTGCCCCGGACATTGACTTTTCTAAGTCTTATATGGTAGTTTCTTGTGTTGAATTTACACGTGTGACCTCATACAACGGTTAATTATAAATATAATTAAAGTTAAATTTAAATAGGTAATAAAAATGTTTTGTTTTATTTTAGACAATTTATATGGGTACCTATATTGGCAAAAGAATATTAATGTAATGTTCGTATAATTTTGTTTACGTTTTGTGTACCTAGTGTTGTTTACAATGTCAAAATTTCACGAATAACAACATCAATAGATAATGTTATTCTATCATTATCGCATAAATCAACAAATAAATATAAAGCGATGACAAGAATAAAACGCATAAATTAATGTTCACCTGCGTATTGCGTGCATCATGTGCTTATTTGATTTACGATATTTCAGATGAACTCAAATCAGCGCGTACTTACACAGTATTACTGTACAAATTTTGTCATAAGTATTAGGTAGGTACATGAAGGGGATGAATCTTCAGTGATCCAATAAGTCAACGGTATCGATAGATCGCTGTGTCGACATTTTTTTGAAACGCCGTGGCTGACTTGCCATTCACACTCCTTGGCATAATACAGCCAGATAGATAATCTACATTTTCTGGAACACTGTGTTTTGCCTGGGCTATAGTTAGCATTCTATAAAGGTAAATATATTATGTGTGCATGCACTTCAAACAGCCTACTTTGTATATGATTAGATATATTTCTTGTCTTCATGACAATAAATACTCACCCATAATATTAATATTTATTTTAGTTTTATTGTCTGATTCTTATTTACGTCTTACAACTTTGTATTGATTAAATTGAAACTACATTTTAATCTTATGTTTACTGCATCTTCATACTGTTGAATACTAATAATTATTTTACCACGGATCGTGTAGTACTTAGGTACCTACTGATTGCTTTAAGTACAGATAACTGTATATTATAATTAATATTATGTTCTGAAATTGATGATTCATTTCTTTTCAAAGTTTGGGTATTTACTTGATTATTGTCTGATTTTTAGTTTCGATATATGTGCTTTTATTGTGATTGAATAAACAAATAAATAAATATAATCAGCCTAATGCCGGGATATTTACCCTTGGCTCGCAATACCTACTTTCTTATTTACATACCTGTTACAAAAATTAAAACAACATCAAACGTTGTCTAATTACGATAGGAACTAACGGTAGGTACCTATACATGCCGATTTTTTATAAAATCTTAATAAATTAGATTTATCATTGCATTACAGTTTATACCTTCAGCTCGCTAGCAACCTAACGGTATGAATATTGCAAACCCTATAAACATTATTATGATCATCCCTTTTAAACGGTCACAACGTATTTTGGGTGTGAAAACCAACGTGCGCATCATAAACACTTCCGTTCCGATTCTACATACAACAACATTATTACCATTGGACCATTACTATAACTATTGTGAACAATGAAATAGTGCAATTATTAATGTTTGCTTATTATGTTTAATCAACTGAATCACATTTCATGCAAGTAACCAGATCGCGGGATATATCGTTAGTAACATCATCAATGCATATTATAATTGTGTTGCGTAAATAAACATCATAGATCCTGGAAACTGTAATTGATAGGAGATAAACAAAATATTTGGTAGGATCAAGAACAAAAGATTTCATTTATCTGTCACGAAAATATCTGGATAAAAATCAAATATTACTACATTTCTCATTCATTTCATTCATTCATCCCTCTCAACGCTCCTCTCGGGAGCACAGGGCAGAAACCACCCTCGTCCATTCAGAGCGTCTCTTCGCCAATTGCGTCACCTCTTTCCACGACATTCCCTGCGCTCTGATATCGTTGTCATAGGAACGGTGTATTGTGAAAGAGGGCTGCCGGGCCGACGGAACCCTTGCGGACGGAAGAACAGTGCTCCTTTTGGCCAACTATCATTGGGCATTCTCAAGACATGTCCCAGCCAGGACCATCGTCTCTCCTGTATTACGGAGACATTTCTACATGCATAGTATTGGTAATATCAAAGATCAAAGGTGGACAAAAAGGGTAGTGGAGTGAAGGCCTTGTGAAGATAAAAGGAGTAAAGGAAGACCTCCTACACGATGATCTGACGACACAAGAAGAGTCGCTGGTGACTGGTTGCAGAAATCTCAGGACAGAGATGCCTGGAGACATAGTAGGGAGGCTTATGTTTAGCAGTGGAAAGAAATAGCTGCACAAGTTAGAAAGTATTGGTAGCCGATATTTTGATAAAAAAATCTCTAATTTCTGAATGGAAAATCGAATGTCTCAAAAATACTCTCGACCTATTTAATTTTCACGAGATAACTTTTTAGTTGTAAAATTTTAAAGCAATATAGTAAAATAAATAGATGATGATTGCTTTTTTCATGCTAGATATACGAGTAGATTCAAAATGTGGTCATATAAATAATATGTAGGTACTTATGTGATTGTAATTGCTGTAATCATATTATAATTGATTACCTGTTGTTAATGGTTGGTTATTATGTTCAGCTAATATGAAAACTGTTTTTTTAGTTATAATATTTTAGTAAATGGCGTAAACCGTTTATTTCATAAATAAATAAATAGGTAGGTATCTTACTTTTGTATGTCAATATTTCTCATATAACTGCTATTTATTTTTTATTTCTATTATCAATCCAATACATGACATGTGGAACAATAATATATGGCTTCTTTCAGTTTCAATCACATGTTTTATGTAACTTTTATTAACGATAAATTATTTATCTCTCCACCATTTGTTCGATTCCAAACAACACCTATTTTGAGTTGTACCTATGTGTTTATAAACAGCATCGTTTGTTTACAGTTAATGAGAATTCAAACAGATAAATGAATTTAATTACCTCCATATAATTATATGATTATCAACGTGTTTTAATTAATGAAACGGATCTTGAATGATACAATTCAAATATATCACTCTCCCGGAAACAAAATGTAATATGATTATATATAATTATATGCTATTTCATTATATAATTGATTGATTTATAAATTACTCGAATATTTTTATTTATAATAATACGTAATAATACCCGATAATACGTAAATCCGAGCTGACCCAACGGACGAAAATGGCTATATTTAAGACAATATACCGCCCTATCCTCACATATGGACACCAGATTTGGATGCTCACAGAGAACGTGAGATCAAGGTTACAGGCAGCAGAAATGCGGTTCCTCAGGGGAGTGGCTGGTGTGTCATTGAGAGACCGTATAAGGAATACGTATGTTCGTGAGGCTCTCAAGGTAGAACCGGTACTCCTGCATATAGAGAGGTCGCAGTTGCGATGGCTGGGTCACGTTCTCCGCATGCCAGAAGACAGACTACCACTTAGATCTTTGGAGGCTGTGGGAGAGGGCAGAAGACCGGTAGGCCGTCCTAGAAGAAGCTGGCAAGGGCAGGTGTCAAACTTGTGTGTTGAAAGGTTTGGTTTGGAGTGGCCAGAGGTCCTGGAAGCAGCAGTGGACAGGGATCTCTGGAGGAAGTACCTAGGCGCAATGGGCCCCCGACCCAACTAGGACAAGGGGAAGAAGATGTATGTATGTATTTTTATTTATTTTTTCTATTTAATATTATCAAAACAAATATCTCTATACAATAAATTTTACCAACAAATAAACTCATTCTTACCTCATCTTACTCAGTCTTCCAACTTTGATAAAGATATGAATTTATCAAAGTTGGAAGACTGAGATGGGCTGGGCACGTGGAGAGAATGAGTGAGGAAAGAGTGCCAAAGAAAATACTTCATACAAGACCACAAGGTAGACGTAGCGTTGGTAGACCCGAACTCCGTTGGATGGATGGTGTACAGAGAGATGTGGACATCATTGGCATCAGGGATTGGAAGAGTACATGTCAAGATAGGGGGAGATGGAGGCGAATGTTGGAAGAGGCCAAGGCTCACAACGAGCTGTAGAGCAACTGATGATGATGAAGATATGAATCTATATAAAAATTAATCAAATTTGATGCATTTAATTGTAATGATTGTTTGTAATTCGAGATTCAAAAATTATAAGACAATAATTTACATAACAGTTAAAAAAATAAAAACATATTTAAATAAATAAAAAACATGATATTAATATAAATAAATAAAAAACTGATATAAATAAATAAAAAACATGGTAGATTTGGTTCAACAGGTAACTATGAATTCCCATTTAATGATAAGTTCTGAATACCCTGAGAGACGTAAAACAACACTTAGCAGGAACCAATAATGAACACCAAAACGCCCCAACAAAGTCACGACGAAAAAAAACTAGATTTGTCCTATAAGTTGGGTAATTTCTCAATACGTTCGGTATAGTGTGTTATTTGACTCCAAACGAAAGTATAATACAATGTCAAGTAGTTAAATTACGGCATTCTTTTTACGAAGCACCTGAATCTCAATATGGTAGCCATAACAAGTAGCGTGAGGGCTCTTAATGAAAAAGATTGAGTAACATTTGGAAGCATTCAAATACCATTTGTGACTTCTGCAATACCTCAAGGGCAGTGGCGGGACTAGACTTTTGGTATTAGGCATGCGGTTTGTGTACAGTAGATAGTATTTATCAAATATGTTAGAAACCGATTGTTGGCCAAAACCTACATCATTTTTCTGTCCACAATTATCCAGATAGTTAAAGATGACCCTCTTTTACAATAAAACGTTTTAATTACACCAAAATTTGAACAAGATAAATATCATAGGATAAAAATGGTGACTCAAGATGCAAAGACGTTGAAATGGGGCAGAACTATTTTTGGTTGTCATACTAATGTATCTATGGTCACCAATTAACTGAAGTTTGCAAAAGATTTCCTGTCATTTGGTGGAAGATTCAAATCAATTTAAACTCAATTTGTAGTTTTTTAGATATTTTGTTTCGGGAATTATATATTTATTCTTTGGGCATGCGTTGCTTTTTTGCATGTATGGAAGGCACGCCACTGCTCAAGGGTCTACCTAAGCCCCGCTGAAGCAGATCGCAATCACTTGCAATTATTATTTAGAACTGTAAGATTTGAAATGTATCTTATAATGAATGAAATATTAATTTAAAATTAAAAAAAATGGTGAATTATGTTTGTTGTATCAATATCATTGTAGTAAACTTATAATCAAGGTGTAATGTAATTGTATCTTCAGTGGATAAGATATGCACTGTACCAAAAGTCAACATTTTCGCGATTAACAATAAACTTTTTCGTGTTAATAACATAAAAATATTGTTTTTCTTACAAAGGCACATATCTATTTAAAATATATTAAAGGCATATACGTATTCATTCTTGGAAGACAACAGAAAAAGAAAATATTTTAAAACTTAGATCTTATTTTTTCAGCCAACAAAAGACGACAATAATATAGTTTAATAGAAATCAATAATCGGTTTCAAAGAAGGAATCCTTAGGATAAAATGTCTACAAGCAAAATATTTCTCTGAGCATCTATGAAAGCGAACTTAAAAATCTTAGATAAAAAACATATTAAATACTTCAAAGTCTAGTCAGTGTCTCACATGATAAGAAAATGAAAGGGTAGGTAAAGATGAATAAAAGGACATTTTATACCACAAGGACAATTTTCTCGACAGTAAATTCCACCTTTAAAACATGTTTCAGATTATTATCACACATGGTTGATACAAACATGTTAGTCATATTATATTGAAAATAGTAATAGCTGTATGTATTGTGCTATATTGTGCTTTGATAAAATGCACCATGCATGTATGTAACTCGTGCAAGAAAATCCCATGCTCCAAATCCCTTGCCTTCGGGCGCCAGCTAATATACAAGAATTTCTCTCGATTTTGCTATCAAACTATAAACCTATTTTATCTACTACTAAACTAAGACTCTTTACACAACGTATATTTTAAATCGCGACTTATATCCCAGTGATCGGCGATCGAACTTTTTATTAACACATATATCGATTTAAAAAAGCAGAGAAATATTGCGTTTTCGTAGATGAAGTATGTTCGACTCCAGATATTTCGCATTTACGGCGTACAGACAGCTGGATGCGTACGTCAATCATCAAGCATCAAGTATAAATCTCAAATCTTACGGCGACAATTCGGAGCATTCTCCGAAGAAATATTCGAATGAATGCCTTCGTTAATTCTCGTGGATGGGTAACGAAGGCATTCATTTGAATATTTCTTCGAAGAATGCTCCGAATTGTCGCCGAAAGATTTGAAATATTTACTTGATACTTGATGATTGACGTTCGCATCCAGCTCTCTGTACGCCGCAAATGAAAATGTTTCTTTTACGTAAATATTAGTTGTTTAGTATTGCTCTAAAGAGTATTGCGTGGAGATAATTATTACATTCGGGCCAATTATATTAACAAACTTCACTTCTGTACTAGAAAACTTTTAACGGTGCATCTAGAGATTTAGACTCTAGATGCACCGTCAAAAGTTTATATTGTATTTATATTGACTCAACATCAGCTATTCTTTGAAATTCAGTCGGTTATTTCTACTGAGTCGCCGTCATGTCACAATATTTTTTAACATTTGATTCCAAGTAGTAAGATATTATGAATTTCCAAATAGTGCGAAGTATAATTTCACCACGTGTAAGGGATTTTAGGTTTCTTCCACACAGCAAATTGGTATATTATTAGAATTATGTCACGCGAATCTTGTTGATAACTCGTGAAATAATCTCTGATAGAAGTTTTCCACGACAGTGCTTGTTACTTGTACGTAGAATTTCTTACTTAACCTTTACTGAGGATAACTCGGTATCATGTCAGTTAAGTGATTCATGTTGCTTTGCTAAAAATAAATTTCAACATTTTAATACATAACAAAAAACATATATTCTTTGAAGAATGTCTAGCATTCGGGTTTTTTTTCAAATCTACTCATAATCGAGGTAAAAACGCTTGAGTCAACTTGTGTGGAAATAGGTGCTCTCTATTCAAAATCATCTTTAACACGTACTTCGGGATAATGAAATTCCTGACAGTCTTTTTTACGAATTCATATCTAAATTATTTTCTTACTTATACCTTCACGGTAGGTGCATAATATATAGTGGATCCATTGAATTGGTCTGCAATGAATTTGAATTTTCTTCTCCATTCCTCCCTATTTTCTAAATTACCACAGTATAAAAATTTAAGACAACTAACACGAAACAAATATACCTAAATGAAGCCCATAATTAGTAAATAAAAAGTAAAATTTATACGCCACGGTTCATATCCTTCCTCTCTTGACACATGTATGTCTCTTGATCGGCCTCTTATGCGCAGGCTTGGGTGCGTGATGTTGTGGCCGATCCAGTTTGCTCATTGTTGGCTGATATGTTTAAGTAGTGACCTACTTTCACCTACCTTAATCAACACCTTTTCGTTTTTGACATGTTCCAACCAATGAATCGACAGCATGTGTCTGTAGCACTATATCTCGAAGGCCGTCAACTGTCCGCTTTACACTCTTGCCGATGGTCCACGTCTCACTTCCATATTGCAGAAGTCTACACACAAAGGCCTTTCCAAACGTTTAAGTCAATGATTGGGGATCTTAAGAATTTAGATTTTTATTTAAATGCAATTTCGCCTTGTTTATCCTGCTTACGATTTCAGATTTGGAGCGATACGTGCGTTATAGAAAATTAGATATTCAGGTTGTTTGACTTATCTTATCATTTAATTTTACTTGTTAATTTTGTACACAATCGAGAGAGGACAATAATAGGACCAAAAAATCAAAATTAAAAAAAATCCAAGGTTATATTATTTCATATTAAATTTAGTAGACCTACATTATCTCTCTCAACGTGTAAAAAAATTAATGGCAGAAATCTGATGAAATTAAAGTACCTACCTCCTGAATATTTTTTTCAAACTTCTTTTATTATTGCTATGTATAATCTGCCTATCGTTAATGTTTCTAAAAAAAAGTATTAAAGATTCGACGATACAAATTACCGTTCTTTTCTTAAATTATTATTTATGATTTCTAGAGCTACCTAGGTACCTGCTTATAACAGATTTATTGTTAAAACTTTTCCAACATTCTAAGCACGTGCAATTGAAAGGATAACTTATTCGACAGTTTAACTCAACGGATATCATACAATAAAAAGATATACCTTCATTGTACTCTTAACTGTATCAGTCTGTTTTGTTAGATGAAACTTTTTTTGAAATAGAAACCTCATAACTGGTAGCAGATTATCTCTGTTGCAAATCCGTAAATACGAAACCGAATTTCGCAACTGTAAGCGCGCTTAAACGAAACCGTGAATGCTATACCGCAGCTCAACTTATAATGAGTAACTTTAATATACTGATAAAATTCCATTTGTAAAGCTAATCAAATAATATTGAAACAATGAAACTACATACAATAAAACTAAAAAAGAAAATAATAAAATGTCCAAAAGCAAATGAGAAAGCTCGGTGTCTCATTCACATTGAATCAAAGTTAAAAATAACCGATAGATATATTCAAAGCACATTTGAAACCGTATTTTACGAAACCACACCAAGATCCTGGAGGTGTGCAAATAGGTTATCTCAACCCAAATCTCAACACTTTTGGGATTGGTTAACCTTTATATTTTTTTCTAGTACAGCTCGTACGAATATTATGGGAACCCAGGGAAATACAACGTTTTATGTGAGAGTTTTAAAATATATAGGTATTTAGGTATTGTTTTCATCGTTTTACTGGAGTTTATATCTAAGTCGGTTGTAGGTAATATGTACTATCGACAGACAGATCACGAACTGATTCTACGAATCATCTATTTAAGGATATTAAAAAAAGTGATTTGTAATATTGCTTACTTCTCACTGTAAAGAGCAAATAGATAAATGATTGACATAAAAGTGGAAAATTGACGAAAAACTTAAAAAAATGACATCAATCTTGAGACATATCACTTACAAAAGTTAGTGATTGCGATAGGTCTTTTTCTCGTTGAAATAATAATACGAATATGACCAATCTTTGTACGAAAATAAAAATCTATTGAAACTGAACAATATAGTGTACCTGCGATAGAAAAAAAATATACACGCGTACAATTTCATTATACCTATTCCTTTTGGATTCGCTTAAGAAAGAAAAAACATATTCCAGAGAAACAGTGAAAAAAACTTAATGGGACTAATAAATACATGAAAAATCTATTACTCCTTACTATCGCAGGTAACTTAGCGAAAGGGTCAACTATTGGAAGCGTAACTGAAATCGTTATTTATTGCGGTAAACGAGTAGAAAAGGCAATAGCAGTTGCACGTAACACTGTTAAATATTATAACAACCTACGACTGCTTTAGGTAGGTTAAAGAAAATACGTAACAATGCCAACACAAGGTACATTATGTCTTTCTGCAAATCGACAATGGGAGAAACACAATAATGAAAATAAAAATCATCTATATTGAAAATATATATTTCAGTTATTCTACTCAAAGCATTTTTCATATCAAAAATAATATATTATTTGGATTAATTTTTTAATGTGCTTTTATATAAAAATCAGGAAATTAAAAAAATAAAAAATTAAGTCATGAATTAAACTCTTTATTTTAGAACTATGGGATTGTAAAATTTTACAATAAGATTGGAACAATCAGTGCCTTGGAAAAATTACAACCATGTGAATCCGTTTGTTGAATTATTTTGTTAATTTAAGAAGGTACTGCTGATTTTCACGAATTGGGCATCTAGAACAACAAATTTGTTACTAGTTAATAAAAAAATACAATCTCAATTTATTACCATAATCAGGGATATTCCCGTGCAGTGTGCATCCACAAAATGGCATCGTATTTGTTGCATGAAATGGCGGTCGTAATAGTAATAATAATAATACTTATAAACAATAAATGCGCCTCCTGGTGGCGGAATACTATAATTAATCTCTTCGCATTTATACAATGTTGGGCACTATTGATATCATAAACCATGGGGTATATTGTTGTAGTAATACGTTGGTGTCCCTATTACTGGTTGTGTCGGCCATTTGGCAAGATAACGTCAAACGTGGCAGATTGATGGCACTCGTTGCCAATAATTGCCAATATCTCCAGTGGCTTCAGCCTTGTATAAAATAATTGTGTTTAAGAGTGAAAAAAATAACGCGTATTATCTACCACCTCGTGAAAATAACGATACTATTGAGAATTATTATTCAGGAATAAATTATTACAGCTCGTTGTATATTCACAGCTTTTTTGAAATTTAAAAATCAACTATTCAGAACATATATTACAGCTCCCTTTTCATAAAGTTATTTGTTATTTTATTAAAGGTGTAGTGGGTTAACAAGAGTATTATGCGTAGGCTAAAAATAAATGACATTGGAGTATGTTTTAAAATAAGGAAATAAAATAAAATTTAACTGTTCTAATTAATGGAATCCTACTCACCCGAGAATAAATGTGAAAATTTTAATCTGAATACTTTAATCTCAAAATTTTAATATGATTTTTTTTAATTGGCATTTCACCCAACACAATATGATTGATTTAGCCAATGATAAATATAACTTTTAAAAGTTAAGGTCTATAGGAATATATACTTGTAATTATTATTCTCAACATATTTTTTGATGTTCTTCTTTGTTGCGCTTTATAACTTGTACAATTTTTTTTGCCATGTTTAAATAAGTAGATAGTTAAAATCCTAAACATTATTTTGCAGCAAAAAAGACGTCTCAAAATGATCAAATTGAGTTAAAAACTCTAAGTTATCTACTTTTATTTCACATTCATAATAAATTATTGTTTTATTTAATTATTTTACTCTTCACTCTACATTGGTAACAATATTACAAAATAAAACATTATTTTATTTTATATTATCATGAAAATATCAGTTATACAGTTCAATGTACAGAGGTCGAGTTTATTGCTAAATTGCGATATCTTCCAACTAACCCCTAATTATTAATTTTATTCATTTTAGATGTGTTTCGTATATCATTATATCCAACTTTACATACACCTAAATCATTCCGTCCGCCATACTGTTAAAATAAACCATATTGTTAAAAATACTTACCTAATCAAGGGGTCCGTGGTTCGATACCAGATGCCGGCAAACTCCCCTTTCACGACACAAGCTTTTAGTAGCTTACTGTGAAAGGTGTATAAGGTTGTATTTGGGCTTATAACAAAACCCAGATATATCTTTATTAAAAAAAAAAAAAAAAAGCATAAATAAGATCTGTTTGGCGTTCCGTTCTCTCTCTCTGCCTACCCCACTTGGGACACGGCGTGAGGGTATAGTATAGTATAGTTTATACGTATTTCATTCTATAGTACTTAAGAATAGAAAGAAAAAAAGTCAGCTTATCAAAGAACAAACGATGCATGTCAATAGACTCACAGTATGTACATATTGTACATAAGTTACAATAAAAATATGAAGTAACATGTTAAAAATTGATATAAGTAAGAATAATTAAAGGTTTCTCAGCAATATTTTATAAAGATAGATAGATAATTCAGCATGAAGAATAATAATAGTATCGTAAGCTACATTGTTAGAAAAATCTAAAGAGTCACGTTATGATGTGATGTGAATAAGAGCTCGGTGTTGTTTACAATATCATCAATCATTTTATGTAGGTAGGTACTACGTACAGTACACAATCATTATGCTAGTATTTTCCAACTTAAGTACACACAATTCATTACATACGATGTTATAATGATTTTACGTGCAATAATATTAATACCATACTACCCTGCACATCGTATTTAAAACGTTTTTGTTTGAATATTTTTACACTAAGGTGGCAAATTACTATTACTCCTCTACGTAAAATTTCTCATTAAAATAATATTATACATAAATAATTTATTTCGTTTATTTCTCTGTGCTACACGTTGTACTAAATTACAAAAAACTGACTAGTGAATACTTAAGATGAACATGATATATATACCTATGTGGATACTGCCTCAGAACAGACAAAAGTCTAGTGATGCAGTAAATTCCATTTCTTATTACTGTTGATATTTTCAACCGACGGTAGTTGGTGGAAATTCATGTTGAATTAATTATAAATAAAACACTTATTTATAGTATATCCACAGTGAATTTTTATTGGACGCGAGCCGGCTTTCAAGAGCTTCCGCTCTCATCATCAGGCTAGCGAAAAGTTACTTTTAAAAAGTAAGCTCTTGAAAGCCGGCTCGCGTCCAATAAAAGTGTTTTATTTATAATTAATTCTTATTAATGTTTTTAAAACACATGGAATGAGGTTATGAAAAAAGTATGTTTAGTCATACTGATTTTTGAAATAAGTTTGATCTTGTTGAAAAAATAAATAATTAAAAATATCTATGAAAATTTGAAATTGAATATACACACTATTCTAAAATAAGAAAACGAATGTCATAATTTACACTTAAATTATTATTATTTATATCAGCTCAGACGCATCTATAAAATTAAGAACATAGATACTTGAAAAGTATTTATTCAGTTTTATTCATTGATATTATAAACCTTCCGCCCAATGGTTGAGTGCATGCAATAGCAGTTTTTAAAATTTGATTTTAAATGCTCACAAAAAAAGGCAAAAACTGAAATAAAGAAACGCTTAAATAAACAATATCGTCATGAATAGAAAGCGAATATACACTTTTTTTTAAAGTCGTGCATATTATACAAAAGCAGAGAAAGAAAGTTAAGTAAATGATAAATTTAATAAAACTCAATGATCTCATTTAATTTATCTGAAACGTTGTATGAAATGTGATATTCAAGTAGATAATATTGAGATCAGATATGAAACAGATATTCGGTATAAGGACGAATAGTAAATCTGTAACGGGTAGGTACTGAAAATTTTTGGAAAATCCGACAACAAACTATCCAAGAACTTGATATTAATCTTCAATCAATCATGAAACATGTACTTACATATATTCATTAATCTATCGATTCCATCACGGCCTTTTCCATAAGTAACCAGTGAAACAACTGTACATAACAAATATGCAAAACGTCTTCTCCGTACCAATAACATGTGGGCATATCCATCTATTTATGCCGTCACAGCGTCTCTCATAAGTGGGGTTATCAAAGAATTGCATTTATGAGTAAACAAGTCGTCCTTTCTCTGTCATTTAATTACTACACGCATTAGGTAGCATATTTCATCGCTCAATTGAAGATTTTAATGTATTAATATTCAATATTATAGGTTGGTTACGAGGAGCAACCAGGAGTTACACGGTAAGATAACCTCGCTAGTCAAAGTTCGATCCACGAGTGTCGAGCTATGCTCTGATTTCAGTACAAAAATCTTAAGCTCTTATGACAATTCTATTTTTCAATGACTGACCTTTCAATTATCACTCAACTATGGTGTACTTATTTTGCCTTTTCACCGGTTAAGGCTGTTTTACATACATACATCTAAATAGGTGTCACTTCCATGTAGCATCTGTGCACTACAATGTATTACGAATAACTATATGCTTTTTATAAGATATGCTAAAATTTAGAGAGATTTTTTCTATTCCAGAAATTCAAGAACAAAGTCCAAATTTAATTTTTATTAAGAACAGTACTGAGGCCTGAGTCAACAACACACTTTCGTCTCACGTTCCCGCTCCGCTAGCGTTCGGGTGCAGACGATGGTGCGCCAAAGTGTTAATTTTCGTAACTATTGTGTATCTTAGCAACGAAATTGACACTTGCTTGCAACATCGTCTGCACCCGAACGCTAACGGAGCGGGAACGTGACACGAAAGTGTGTTGTTGACTCAGGCCTCTGTACTTTTGAACTAAACAAGATATTTGGCATCCCATCGGTTATCCGGCATAGGGTCACGCTGGAAATTTGTTTGATTTTCTAGTATCCGGCTTAAATAATTGTTTGTTTCATCACTAATTTAGATCTCTCTGTAGTCCACATCATATTATTGCCGAGATGAAAAGAGAGTATAAAAATTTATTCAGAAAAGGGCATTAATTCTTTTAATCTTTGTCTTGCTGGAGATATATTTTTCAATTTCAGTAGACATAAATATTTTTTTACCGCAAAAAAAGAGAAAATCCTCCATGGCATTATTTCGCTAGCTCTTCGACAAAATCACACAAGTCTTTTTTTTTTCAATAAACTGTGAAATTTACTAAGTACTTCCAAGAAGGACAAAATTAAATAAGCAATACCTTAGTTTGTATCTACCACAGAAGAACACACGAAAAATTTATTTTATCTAAAAGATAATGAAAGCTTCTAAATAAATAAAAAAAAAACATCGTTCTAGGTACTCGCTAAATCGCTTTTAATGGTTTTATTTAAAAAGAAAAAGAAGCACTTGTTTCAAACTTTGCAAGGGTCCACTTTTTACTAATAATATCTACCCACTGGTTTCCAAATTTAACTAATGAATCAATACTAATATTCTTAATAAACTTCATAATTAATATTCGATAATTTAATTATAAATCTTCTTTACTTGAAGTTTAACTGCTTAATAACATATTTTCTAAGAAAAATAGCGGCAAGTGAACTCAGGTTTCTTAATTAGGCAATGAAAATAACTTATAAAGTAGTTTTCTTTGAATTTTAAGATTTCTAAATATTGATTATTTTCACTGTTTTATCGGATATATTATTGATAAAAATACTGAAAACAATAAAAAAGTAGACTAAGAACTCGTTTTACTATCTCAGAAAATTAATCATCATAAGATTCTTCAAAGTATAACCAGTGCTAAATAAATTTTGAGAAGTTAAGTGGAGCAAATAGGTAAGTAAAATATTTCTAAAAATACAATGGTAATCAAAAGACAACGGCTATTTGTCTATGGGCAGGGACAGTCACGGCATCATCCACAAGTGAGATAGCCAATTGACTGTTCTTATGTTTGTTTTAGAATATTTAGGTACAATTTTTGCGCTAGTGACAAAACTAATGTTATCTCAATACATCTCAATCAGGGTTCTCCAACTGAGCTATACAATTACAACGGAAGAAAATATTGTATCCATCTATACCATGACGGCATACCCCGTAAGTGAAATAATTATTATTTGACTAAATGCATGGAATGAAATCACAAGCTGTCCTCCCGTGCCAATGAAAATTATTTAGACATTAAGGATGAGTAGCATACCTCAATGCTGAATTGAAAATGCTAAATGTTTTATTCGTGATACTTTGAAAAAAAAATTACATTGTTAAAATATTATTGTTTATTGTGACTTATTTGACTTGCCATTTCATCTGACGGTTAAGCATTTATTTTATTTTAAAGAAACAAATAAATTACTTGTGAACCACTTGGGATCAATAATTAACATTTCTTCACTGAGCCAACAACGCCAGACTCGACTTGTCTCATTATTCGTTTTACCATTGTGGCGATATTACTCTTGTTTAGTGTGTTGCGTCTTCTGACCTACGGCTAGTGAAATTACTTTACTTTTTAAACATACAGATAGAGAAAAAAATCGCTTGGGATATACACAACTATTTAAATACATGCCTCCATTTACATATTTTGTATAGTAAAAAGTACCAACTGAAACCCTTGATTTAACAAAATTAATTAATACAGTCAATTATAAATACAGTCAATTATAATCCCGTGGAGCACCCGGTAAAGAATTGGTCTCCCACTCTTCTGTGTAAGTTTTCGAGTGTCCTGTAAAAGGCAGATGTTCGAAAAAAATAAGACATTCTACATCTTAAATTCAGCGTTGAGGGTTGCCACCCATCCTGAATGTCTTGATTTTATACTGGCACGAAGAGGACAGTTTGTATGTTTCTTACATACAGCTGATCTGCTGGCTACCCCACTTGTGGGATATGCCGTGATGGTATAGTAGTAGTAGTAATTATAAATATTAAATTTAATATTCAAAAAAGCTGGTGACTGATTACAAAAAAGCTTAGGTCTTGTATTCAGCAGTGGACAGGAATTAAAAAAAAGCTGTAGGTATAAGTAAAAAAATGAAGTACTGAAAAACGCAATATCAATATTATGATAACATTTTTCAAACATAAAACAATACAGTCAAAATAAAAATACTTTATCATATAAAAGCGTCAATTATAATTAATAAATGCAACTGTTGTACAAATATATGTATTTTCAAATATTTACAAAAATGTTGTCTATATTTCTACCTATACCAGGTCGTTGTCCAATGGACTGGTTCATCAAAATTTAATACTTGTTTTTGAAATATATAACAGTATACAATATGAATGATTTCAAATATTACATTAATGGGTTCCAGGACGTTTAGTCAAATAAAAAAATAGTGTTTTTTTAATTATTACCAATATTAATTTATCAAAGCTATCTGAAAGGATCTAACGCAAATAAGAACTTTGATCAAATAGAAAATATATCAAGAGTTTTATGTATTAATTAAAAATATTTAAAATAAAAATATCCCAGTTCTGAGTGTAGTTCGGTTTGGAAAATATATTCATAGAATAACACTTATTGCAAATAAAACGTGATTCTTAATCAAGTGGAAATTATATTATCAAAGGATGCAAAAAAAAAAATCATTTTTTTTGAACCACAGAATAAATATGTTTTATTCAGTTTTTGATTTCAAAAAAGGCATAGCTTAGTTTCTTGATTATAACAGTAGTTCGAGTATTCACGATGCCAATTATATGATCTAATTAGTAGGTATATTACATACATGCCTACATACAGCAGGGTAGGCAGAAAGGATTGAGCCCCACTTCCTCCTATCCTTGCATATACCTTTCGCTTCCGTCACTGTTACACAATTTCTCAACCATTCTCTCAATTGTTAATCTAACTTTTTTGATAAATTTAAATGACAATTTCCCATAGTCTCGGGCAATGCATGTCACCCTTACTGGAGTACGTCCGTGGTGTATAATTACAATTTGTACAAAGAAAAATATTTTTGTAAGGAATATATTTTTGACACTTCTCCAGTTTCTGCGAAACTGGTTCAGTGCTAGAGAGATATCTAGGTCCTGCACGAGTAAATAAATATGAGTATCATACTAATTTATCAGTGAATTTAATTACAAGAAGTAATATGTATAACTGTAATAGGTAGAATGTGCTATTAAAATCGTCTGTCGAATCAAAATAACGACTAGGTAGTTTATCATAATGCTATACTAAACATAAAGCTTTGTAGAAAAATATTACACGCCATATTTAAATATCTGTAACAAATGCTTGTTATCTTTCGTGTACAGTGCCATAAACAATTATCATTATATAAAGTGGTATTTATTATAAGCTCTGCTGGAAAATAAACCATTTTACTTTTTAGATATTTTATGATACAAATAATATCATAAAAGTTAGGAACGCATAGCACCGACATACAAAAGTTTCATCGATTTTTTTGACTGAATAAATAACTTTCTGAAGTTCATGGTTGCAAACAGTCAACAGTCCCTTTCGTGTTTTGAATTTGGTATACATATAAATTATTATGAACATGTTTTACACAGGGAGAGCATTGTAAAAACTTTACAAGTTTATGCATTTTTTATCTAATCACAATATAACATATTTTTTGACATTCAATATATTTTTGGTATTTGAAATATAAAATAGAAGCTTGATATCGAAAAAAAATTACGTGTAAAAGGCAAGCATTCGTTAATCATCACAAATAATAGATTTGATTTATTCAAATCCGCGATGAGATATGCCGCTCATACCGAATATCTTGATTATTATTTGTGAGTAGAGCATGCCCTGCATGTTTATATAATAAAGTTGGTCTTATGGATTCGTCACATGTGGGAAATTCTAAAACGATATATGTACATAAATAGATAAAAAATTTCATAAAAAATTGGTCTATTAAAAAGTGTTAAAGAAAGATAAAAACAAAAAGAAAGACGATTGGTAATATTATTAGATAATTTTAAAATGGATAGTAAGTAAGCAATTATTATTGGCAAATTATTATTGACAAACGGAAAAACTCGAATATTGGATCAAATTCAAAAAACATCTCAGCATCGAAATTTTAAATACCTACAAATTCATTTTATACCACACAATAATTTTTATTCCAAAAATACAAAAATTTCAAAAATACCCTCTCGCCCACACTTCACTCTGCTCCCGAATGGCTTCTATACCTACTTGCTATGTAATTTAATCCAACGACATGAATATCTTTCAAATTACACGTTGGAACATTTTCATTAAGTAATAGTAGGTAATATTCATAAAAGCCGAGTCGCTTAATAATTTTGTCATGCAACTTTGTATGCGGAATACCCTTTTTGTTATTTTTTTTAAAAGCCTATATTGGCATAACAATTAATCCCATGCAAGCGGCAAGCAAAACTTAACTAACAACTAACCATATTAATATACAAGTAGGTATGTGGGTTTAGGTATTTTTTGCTAGACTTTGATTATCGGCACGTTGCTTAATATGTAGGTACCTACCTACGTTGAAGTTTTCAAAATGTTGGGTTTTGTATAATTTTCAATTACATGCATCAAACTATTGAAATTCTGCATATTTTATCATAAATATATTTTTTATGTAGTAGATTAAATTAAAACTTATAATTAAATATTTCTTTCACCACAAGGTAATTAATTAAAATACGCCTAGATAATTGTTACTACTACTACTAATAGTAGCCAGCAGACCAACTGCATATAAAACATGCAAGCTGTCTTCTCCGTGCCAATATAAAATCAAGACACTCAGGATGGGTGGCAAACCTCATCGCTGAATTTAAGATGTAAAGTGTCTTATTTTTTCGAACACCTGCCTTTTACAGGACACTCGAAAACTTATGGAGAAGAGTTAAATAAGTCATAAACAGGATCCTACAGGACTCCTACGTGTACAGTAAAAAACAGGTCGATTTTTTTCTTTTTATGCAAGAATTTAAATATTCTCAAATAATTCAAGAGAATATTATTGTCTATTACCTTGTATTAATAAAATCAGTTATCAACATATCCCCAATAAGATTGAGAATATTAATTTCTTTAATTTTGAGAATTTTAGCTCTCCTTTATGCGTCTTCTTAAATTGAGAAACAACTTCTTGTTAAGAGATTTTTATTTATACTTTCACGAAGATGGGAATCTTCTTAGGTTGAGAAAATATTTTTTTCGTTATAAGCAAAATTTTAGTTTCTTAACTCAACACAAGATTTTTTTTCATTCTGTGTGTTGAGCACATTAAATAAGGGAACATGTACAAAGAACTGTATGAAAGTGACAATGAAGGATAGGAGTAAGTGGCGCTTGATCCTTTCTGTCTACCCCGAAAAGGAAGCAGCGTAATGGTGATGATGATGATGAAATATTACATTATATTTATTTATTTATTTTATTCTTTACTGTACATTGGTTACAATATTACATAGTGAAATAGTGGCATAAAAATAACAATTATAAATTCAATGTACAGAGGGCGAGTTTATCGCTAAAATGCGATGTCTTCCAACTAACCCGGTACTCAACCATATGTCTTTATCACGAAATATACTACAAGATACCGCCATACCATCACGGTATATCTCACAAGTGAGATAACTGCAAATAATAAACATGCTTTTCATACCAATAAAAAATAAGACGTTCAGTATGTGTGGCATGCCTCATAGCTGAATTGTAGATATTAATTGAAAAGAGTGGGATACCTATTCTTTAGCGGAGACTCCACGGTGTATGTGTTATTTAACATTTTTATTTTAAATTCCAAAATGAATGATTACATTCAAATTATTACAAAACACCTAGCTTTCTTTATATACCTACATACATAGTTATTAAAAATATAAGCAAATCAAATCAATAATATTATATCATTTAAATCAAAAGTTCTTCTTCTTCTTAATCTTTTATTAGACCCAGAGGTCTGTTCATACAGGAGGGTCCTCTTGCGATGTGGATGCCCAGCTGTCCTTCCATCGTTTAGGGGGTCTTCCGGGTAGGCGTCGTCCATCAGGTAGTCCATGTAGAACAATCTTTCGGATTCTGGTGCTACCCATCCTCTGGACATGTTCGTACCAAAATCTTCGGCGTTGTCTTCCCCATCTGACAACATCCTGGATCTCACATATCTCCCGGATTACAGTATTTCTCACACGATCTCACAGACTTTTTCCGGCAATGGCTCGCAAAGTTCGCATCTCTGTTGTACGTAGCATGCTTTTGGTTTTGGTTGTGTCTGCCCTTGTTTCTATGCCATACGTGAGTATTGGGCGTACACATGTCTTGTAGATGCGAACCTTACTGGCCGTTCTCATATCTTTATTCCTCCATATATCGTCTCTTAAGCAGCCTGCTACGGCTGCAGCTTTATCTACTTGTGGTCGTATTTCTTTGGGGAGATCATAAGAATTTAGTAGCTCACTGCCGAGGTATCGAATCAAAAGTTAAGTTATACAAAGTGTATTTTAAAAGTAGTTAAATATCGATCATTTAAATTAATTCTCTTTTTTATAATCACAAAATTAAATTATCAAAATTAAAACCATAGAAAATAAAAGCACCAAAAAAATCTTAAAATAATATTTACAAACAACTCTACAAATTCGTTAGATATCTACACGTCTAATCATTATCAAACAATCCCCCAGCATTTCATGTTTCAGGAAATAATCATGAAACTCAATATTACGTAATGATTTGTGTATAAAGATATTTATTTATTACAGTACGTAGCTACAACATAAATTATATTATGTAGCATTTTGTAGGCGGGAACTTCGTGCACAGTAATTCAATATAATAAACAACAATTACGTATACATATGTATATAGTAAAGTTATAATAAATAATTATGTATTGTGATAAACTAATAATACATGCATTTTCCTGACACAATATATTATCACGTAATTTTTCTTGTACTGAGTTTGTAGTAGTAAATATTTAGTGTAGGATATGTTATTTAAAAAATATGAATACAATATAATTTTCAACGAGCAAATGAAACTGTTTATTTGAAAATTTAAACTCTTACAGTTTGTCTTCTAGTTACAAAATTTTGTTACCGTGATGGTGTCGCTAGTGTTGGTTAAAAAAGTTTAGCTTTTTACCTAAGTAGGATAGGTTTGCATCAATGATGCGTGTAGTAGAAGCACGGAAGCGAAAGATTCTTTAAAAAACTAGTAAAAGAAAAATATCTTAGAAACAAATTGAGACCTTTGCACTAACAAATACGCTCATTTCGTGAATATTGAATATTGGGACTAAAAATAAATTAAATCCAATTTTTCTTCATCTTCTGTCACCCTATAGCGGTCCTCTCGAGAGCATAGGGTACGAAAGAGATGATTTTATGTAAATTGAACGTCCAGGTTCGGATAATTTATGGATGAACAGCAGTGTTGCCATTGTTTTTAGATAAAAAATACAACAGTGTTAACGCTGTTTTTAGGTAAAAAATCCACAACCGCAGCATTTTCCTGTATCATAATTTTATACTATAGTTCATTGCGTTACGGCACATTATGTTATTGAAAGTACATGCTCATTAGTACGGATAATTTATAGGCATACATATTATTCAATATGTAGTTTTTTTATGATTGAATTTCATAGGACCTACTCAAGGATATGAATAAAGTATTTCATGAACTATGACACATACATGGACACTGAATACCTCTCATAATAAGTTACAACTTACATACCTACATAAACAAAATATTCGTCAAAGTGTAAAATATATATTGTATAAGTCTTGATATATTATAATACATATAAAATAACTCACAATCATAGAACGGTGTTATTTTTATTTATAGAAAGCACGCGATGAACATACGTATGTTAATAAGTTATATATTTATAATATGTATTACTATTTCATACTAGTTTTTAAACCCTTATTCCTTGAAGCAACATTCATTAAATGAAAAAAAGAAGGGTAAAGATAGAAAATATTTCATCACATTTACATTCTGTACTATTTGTAACAATTTTGATGTGTAAAAAAATTGTGACTTTTTACACATGTAGGTACCTACTTGCATACTTTATTCGCTTCCTTCACAATTATACAACAACGCATACACGCACGCCGATTTTTTTACCCAACACTCGGCCATCCTTGAAATCGAATCTTTATAATCAAGCCACGTAATTTTCGAACGAACGTCTGTGGTTCATCACATCCCCTTTATCAGACAGATGCATTTTCTTCGTCATCCCTTCATCATCCATACACTCCACGTGTCCAGCCTATCGTAAATTTTTTTACACACGTTCTATTTTTAAAAAATTGTTACAATAAAATAGATTATAACATGTTTGATGTATGACACAGCACACGTGAGGTAACCACCGAAGTCCAGAATTTAATAAAACTACTCGAAGAACATACATACCTACCTATACAGTGGTATAGTACATAATGTTATAGTATTGCTTGATTGAGTACTTAGTATGTATGTAGTTATGAATGTTTTTTTTTTGTTTTCTATTGATTGATTTTGTTTTTTGTTATTGAAGACTATAGACTTTTCATATTCATATTGAACTATTCAAGGCGTAAGCCGTATATTTTATGAATAAAATAAAATAATAAAAACTGCTTACTATGGAGAACATGCCTACAGGTATTAAACATATCTACAATATGATCGAAATTAAATATTTATATGGGTATTACATAGTAAATGTACTTGTATAATATTACATGTTTGTATTATGTACTTATATAGTTATGAATATCTAACGATATTAATATTTAATGAAGGTTTTGAAGGGCGCTTCAGTCAGACCTATAACCAATCTTCAAGCATATCTCAGTGAGTCAGTAGTTGATGTGTCAACACCGTGATATGACAGCTCAGATTATTTTGATGTAACGCCTTCGGGGGTGAGATTATGAAATTAATTCTATGTAAAAGGTTACTTTTCTATTGGGCTCTATGTACATGATAGTTATAAAATCGATTACTGAGGATTTTTAGAAATATTCAGGATGGGTGGCTTGCCTCATCGCTGCACTGAAGATAATTATTCGTAATGTTTTACGCTCATTAGCCTCTTAAAAGACACTCGAAAACTCACAGGAAAGAATATAATATATTGTAGTTTTACAATTTAATTAAGTACTTCAACATCCAGAAACTAACTTCTTGCCATTGTGACAATTTAAAATTTCGTTGACTAGGTAAAAAAAAAGAGCAGAGCAGCACAGTACAGGGAGGTTTTCGTCGGAGTGATCGCCAACGTCGGAGGGACCTGACACGGCAGAAAGAAGAAGAAGAAGGTAAAAAAAAGTTTTTATAAGTGTGTTATGACAACAGATAATGGTACTAATCAATTTAATTTCTATAAACTTTTTTATAAATATAATTCTCGACTATTTATCACTCTACCAAATTAAGCATGACACAAATATCTTTGTGGAAGATATGTTTGTGTTAATATGAAAGAAACAAAGAAAAGAGAGAAAGAGTTTAGTTTCTAAAAAGTAGAGTTTAGCTTAAAACATCACTGGAGGTTTTGTCTGCATTGATAATTCATTCAAAAGAGTAAGATTGTCAGCAAACTACTCTGAAATTCATAAAGTCTGAAGTTTCAAGAGACAGCGAGCAAGCAATCTCAACTACATATACTTCTTTTGAATATCGGGTACCTGCAAGTACTGGTACATATAATATGTATAGATGAAAGAATATAATGGGGGTCCTTTTTTACCGTCGAATGCGTAAATTTTCCGAAGAAACATTTCATTAAATTTTCAACAAAGTTGGTTACACACGAGTCTGGAGTTTTCAAGCCAAACAAAAAACACCCATCAAAAATAAATGAAAAAATATAAGTACTTATGTACTTGTACATACATCCTTACATTTCTTATACCTATTTAAAATATTGAATAAGATAATCATCTCTTCTATTTTTGACTCACTCACTCATCGCCCTCATCGTTCCTCTCGGGAGCACAGGGCAGAAATCAGCCTCCTCCATTCAGAGGCCGAGGCCGACGGAACCCTTGCGGACGGAAAAACAGCGCTCTTTTTGGCCAACTATAGGTATATTATGAGAGGAAACAAGTCTCTTTACAAGAAATTAGTAGGTTTTATGAAACCAATCCTTCGATAACAGAAATTTGAACTGTAGGTACATATTTTTCATCAGCGCTCTTGAAATGATGAAATGACTGTCAAATGGCGTCAATATATGTAAGTCGTTCATAATCACCATCATCAAATTGATTTTGAGCGCTCTAATAGCGTTGATAAAGAAACGATAAATTATGAAAGAATCCTTTTTGGAACGATGTGAGCAAAAGTCCTGTCTATGACTACAATATTAAGTGTGCTTTATTTTAAAAACTTTTTATGTAAGCTTATAATAGAATATTATACTTTCCTTGTTTTAATTTGCAAAGAGGTAGATACATTTGGAGTTTGGCGCGACATTACACGCTCTCCTCACTCGTAGCGTGTAAAACAAACATTTGTGTGAAAATATGAGGAGAAATTTCAGTTATTTAAGTTAATCAAGATTGATAAAAATGTGAATAGTACATAATAATATACATTCAACTTAGATATCAGCTGGTGGTATTCCTTTGAGCAAACATTTAATAACTACACTACTAACTAACTAACTAATGTACTTAATAACAGTTAGAACAGACTGTTAAAATATAACGGAGTTAAATAATATTAATGTAAACTTTTAGTGAGTTGTTTATATTGTTTGTAAACACAAAAATGTTTTGACTTAATCGATGATTTTGAATAACGCCGTCCTTGACGATGGTAGAAGCATAATGATGATGGAAATCGTTTATATGTATGTTTGTTTATAAACATATGACTTCTATAGAAAATTATGGCTGAAAAAATGCTAATTTTCACACACACGATTACAAATGGTGCTGACGAGCCTTTCTAACAATGTGACTATAATAACAGAACATTGGGAATTTCATTCATAAAGCACAATTGACCAAATTGCGAGCCAAAAAATATGTTACTACCTGATAAATGTTACGAAATTTCAAGTATTTTTAGCGATTAGAAATATGGTCATTTTATTCAGTATCATTTACTCACAAGTGTCCTCAAGGGTGCCATATTATGAAATCGTCCGAAGCTTCCAGAAACATATTTATCTCTTCCCATAAACCCAGAGGCAGTTAGTTCAAGTATGTTTCCTCCGATTTTATTCTTAGTGAAACCAGATTTTAAAAGCTAGTAATAATATATAATATTATTGTTTTATTGGGATTCTTATAAAGTTTTAACCTTTTGTTTGTCCCAGATATAAAAGTTTTGCAGACACGACGCGGGGTTGTTGTTATCAACAAAACGCTTCAACTTTATACAGCTGGTATTATTTTTATTGTTATTTACGTGTACAGTTATTATAATTCAAAACATTCCAGAATAAATATTATTTTTAAATGATGTGCACACGGTAAGATTTGCATCGGAGAGCTATCGAAGATTCCAAAATTTTTAATGCACTCCGTGGTATCTTTCATACGCACACTCAATAATTGATCAACTGTTGAAAATGTTCTTATCAAAAAGTTATAAATTCAGCACTATATTTTTTCCATAATCAAAGGTACCTTGCACTTTTCCCTTTCTATAAAATTTGCACGTGGCAAACTATATATGTGAGGACGTCCTTAAACAGTGCAAGTCAACAGCGGCTAAACCACATCAGTTTAATATGTCGTTGTTCCAATAGATCCCGAGATTGGGTATTTTGTTTTTATGGATAATTTCTCGGTCTCTTTAAGTCAACGTTAAAAGACATTCATACCTATATATTATCAAACATTTATTTTATTAAAAAAATTGTAAAGGTATAAACGAAAATTTAGTCTGACATTTCATTATAATCGACGACACAGATCGTGTGCAAGAAGCCTAAGACATGTTATTTCGAATAACGCATAACAATTTCATAATGTTGTCGTACATACATGGTATATTTCGTTAGAAATTCACAGCAATGATAACCCACGCAGAAAACGTTGCAATAAATGCCAACATTCTGGATGTTCTGCTTATATCATGGCAATAAACGACAAAGTTAAATACTCTGTAGATGAAATGGTTATTATCATACAAACATGTCAGCAAGGAAGACAAATAGATGCAGTATTTGAACTATTTTAATAGTCTGTTCTCAAAAGGTAATTTGTTTACTCTTGAAATTTGAATAAGCTTAAACCATTATCCTGCATCACGCAACCTAAATCATAGATTTCAGATTTTTGCCCCGTGGAGTCCGCGATAAGGTGTAAGTGTCTCACTCTCTTTTGTAATATTTTGAGAGTCTTGAAAGGCAGGCCGCATACTTGACATAGACTTATGTTAACGTAATTTTAGCAAAAGATTTAAAATACACCACATAATAATATAATAACGCATCTGCATGTTTCGGGAAGCAGATTGTGGTGAGGCGACAATTGCGCCACAATTAGCTATTCAAGATTGAAGATGATCGATGTTGCAAATGTGGCGTGTTTATGAAACGGGTCCCAAATACTGGAACAAGGTGTTCTAGGTCTGCGATAGGAGGTGAATAGAGACGGCTTCAATAAGATTTTTTTCTACTAGCCAGCTATTATAATGACACTGAGCTCCGAATAATTAAATGGAAAAAAAACGAAAAATAATATAGTATAATAATATAGTCAGTAAAAAACGTTGCTTTTAATCACGATAAGATTTACGTAAAAGCTACGGTGGTAATTAAATTTAATGTAATTACGAATACGAACGAATAAAGGCTAATGATCTACAAAAAAAAAACATACCAATATTACATAATATATTCATGAATACATTGAAATCAGAATTTTGATCATCTAAATCTACATACCAACTAAAAAATGGGTACGCACGTGATAGAGAAAACCTTGGATAATAATAAAAAAACACAGTTTCACAGTTGGATCTCAATAACATTTGGATTAGGGTGTTATTAGTTTTAACCTTTGAAAAGGATTTTCTTAGAATTTAGTCTGCGTTTATAGCAGTAAAACTGAAAATAAAAAAATGCATTTTAAATGAAACAATAATTTGTTAAGTTTTACTACGAAAAGTTCTTAGTAAAATTCTACAAATGATTGTTTATTTCACAATTAATGCGGTGTTTTATAAAATAAATGTAAATAAGATACAAAGGAATGCATATTATCTGTCTAGTTATAATTTCATCAAATAAATAAAACAAATATGAAGGGTCAATGTTTCAATGTACATAATTTACAAAACTTTAATCTAGCTATAAAGATTGCATTCTGTATGTTTTATTTATAAAATGATTTCGCAGGCTACATCAAAAAATGGTATACTTAGGAGATGGCATGGACACCTTTGATATGGATGGATAATTTATTTATTTAACCAAATATACGGATTACGACATTTACAAAATATCAAAAAAAAACTATAACATAAACACTTGTGTTCTCATACAAATATACATACATAATAGTACAACTATAATATACGATAATAATAATATATAACATATAATATATAAAAATATATAATATAGTAATATATAATATGTCAATTATATAATAATATATAATTTTATTATAGGGTTTTTCAACAAGGACTTTGTTTTTTAAAACAAAATAAAACAAAAAAATTTGATGAAGATGATTAAAATTTTTATTGAATTACAAAGAGAAAAGTTTGGCAATTATGCATGAAAAATGATATCTGACAAATGTCCACCACGAGCACGCTGACAGATGTCGATTCTTTCATCAAAGTTTTTAATCACTTTTTGGCAAAATGGCGGGACTATTTCGCTAATCACATCACGGATTTTGAGTTTTAAGGCTGCAATCGATTCGATTGGCTCCGTATAGACTCTGTCCTTAACATAGCCTCACAAAAAATAATCCAGTGGCGTTAAATCACACGATCTGGCTGGCCACTTAACAGCTGAGTTTCGTGAAATCATGCGATCGGGAAATTTGGTTTGCAATAAATTGATCGTTTCATTGGCTGTGTGACATGTGGCACCGTCCTGTTGAAACCACATGTCAGTGATATCCACGTCATCAATAATAGGCCAAAATTGAGTTGTCAACATCTTGCGATAGCGTGATCCATTGACCGTTACCGCATTTCCAGTCTCATCTTCGAAAAAAAACGGCCCAATCACGCCTCCAGACCACATAGCGCACCATACAGTGACACGCTGAGCATGCAACGGCTTCTCACGGATTTTCAGAAGCCCAAATGCGGCAATTTTGCTTGTTGACGTACCCTGACAAGTGAAAATGGGCTTCGTCTGAAAAAATGATTTTTTCAGAAAAAACAGCGGGTTGTTCCTGAATGAATTGAGCGAATCTACGGCGATTTGAATGGTCGTTCGGCTTCAATTCCTGCACCAGTTGAACCTTGTAAGGCTTCAAAGCCAAATCCTTACGCAAAATTCGCCATGTGGTGGTTTTGGATAACCCCAATTGTCGAGAACGTCGAGGAATTGACAAATTTGGATCTGCTTCAACACTGTGGCTCACGGCTGCGATGTTTTCAGTTGAACGACCCGGTCGTACACGCGTTGGTGTTAACACATTTTGTATCGAGCCTGTCGACTCAAATTTAGCGACCAAATTCTTAATAGCGGTCTCAGAAGGACGATTATGTTGTCCGAAAATATCACGAATTTGACGAAATGTCACTTTAGCAGAACCACCATTTTCATAATGGATTTTAATTATTTTAATGCGATTTTCAAGCGAAATTGAATTCATTGCAACAATTGCCAATGCATCCACTACGAATACGTCAAAAAATTAAATGTCAAAACTATCATGTTGCTGGTGTTGCCACAATTAAAAAACAAAGTTCTTGTTGAACAACCCTTTATAATTGACTCATCAGGCTACCAAACAACTTATGTATAGGTAAATTTTACAAATGGAACTAACATATTATAAGACTCAGAAAAGATAAAGTCACCTTATTCGGTAGTGCCCCGGACGGGACTTGAACCTGCAACCTTCGGCATGTCGCCTGGTAGCTTAATTGGACAAAGCACACCTTGCTAAAAGGATGGGTTGCGGGTTTAAGTCCCGTCCGAGGCGCTACTAAATAAGGTGCCGATGTCTTTTCTAAGTCTTATATGGTAGTTTCATGTGTTGAATTTACATAATATATAAATCGTGCCAATATAAAATCAAGACATTCAGGATGGGTGGCAAGCCTCATCGCTGAATTTAAGATGTCAAATTCATTTTTTCGAACACCTTAAGATGTCAAATGTCTTCAGGTGTTCGAAAAAATGAAGACATTTGACATCTTAAATTCAGCGATGAGGCTTGCCACCCATCCTGAATGTCTTGATTTTATATTGGCACGAAGAGGACAGTTTGCATGTTTCTTACATGCAGCTGATCTGCTGGCTACCCCACTTGTGGGATATGCCGTGATGGTATAGTAGTAGTAGTAGTAGTATAAATTATTATTACATTTTATTCAAAAGTGTTATTTAATATTTTCTATACTCGCAGGTATATCAAGAAAGCTGCTAAAAGCAAATGTTAAAATATTTTTCTGCAACTTGTCTGTTGTTGGATAACCAAAAAAGTCAGACTAGCCTTAAAAGTCGGTAAATGAATTAAATAAGTTTAATTAATACACAAATATATTGCGTCATCTTTGATGAAAATATGAGTATAGTAAAAAACTAATACATACTGTTTTTATGTACCTAGGTATGGGTTTATAATAATTTTCATGCACTGAAATAATAATTTTATGGTTTTGAACTCGTGTAACGCCGTTATTTATTTACGTATCATGTTGAATTGCGATTACATACATACGATATATTATTAATTTACCGCTACAGTTTAGGGTGTGTAGTTGTAGCATTGTTATTTTTTTTATTTGACGCGCCATATTGTCGCCACCACAAAATAATACAATATTATTATTATTATTGTTGTTTTTGTTATTTGGTTAAAATGACTAAATAACTACACGGAAACGCAAACAATCCTTAATCGTATTTTAACGAAGGATTATTACGTATTATTGGGACTTAGTGTTCTTTTCCTCACTGGGAATGGAATTATCTATTCTGTGTTTTCTTACATACAAATATATATTATGAACGATAAAGCTATTTTTTATATCCTATATATGTAGGTACCTAGTATAAGACAATTTTTTTCGTTATGTTTAAAATGTTGAAGACGTGAGTAAATATTATTTGCTATATCTAGAATTGGGGTGTCTAGATAATCCGCACATGGTAAACCCGCCCTCAACATAAAATTATTAAAAACATGACAAGATTGTTTAAAAGAATATATTTTTTTATAGAAACAGTACCTTATTTTTTTAATCATAAAACATTTTACTTAATAATAATATACAAATGTAATAACATTTGGACTGTTTAGTTTTTTTGTGACCATACAGATCAGAGGGAGACTTGTCTTGTTAGGTATATAATGCTAAGAACTTTGGATGACAAATCTGCAGACGAGAACCGATACATGGTACATATTTATGGTACAAAGCGCTTCAACCAGCCTTAGCCGATTCGTAAGCGTGGGAACACTTCATCTTATGCCTATCTTATCTCGAATACCTTATGCCAATATTTTGAAGTCGATTTAATCAGCATAGTCAGCAGCAAAAATTGAAGAGTTCTTTTTTATAATCGTGGACGATTAATTTGCAGCATTTTTAGAGTGTGAAACTTTCCTCGTTTGAGTGTTGAGTTGACGCTGCTAAGAAAGTAAAATTGTTGGAACTATTCTAGACAAAGTTAATATTACTGAGAAGTATTTTCATTCAATAAAACAAACTTTTTATCTTTGTTTCATGATTTTACTAACAATTGTATGCAATGAAACATTATTTTATGCAAATTGAATTCAGATGAATATTTATATAAACTCATTTATTATTGCATTTCATTTGTTTTAAGTCTAATAAAACCATATTTACATATTCCACAAGTAGTGTAGCCAGTGCTTAAACTAAATGTAATAAACACAAAAGTAATCTTCTCTGTGCCAGCAAAAAGAACATTCAGAATGAATACTCTATTTCATCTCTGCACTGAAAATGTCAAATGTCTTATTGATTATGTTTTACAAACATTGGGTTTATTATTATTTGACGGAACTCTAAAGCAGTAAAGGAGATACTTACTTTACTTTTCGGGTCCGGATTCAGACCTTGCCACTCCAGTATGAAACGACGTATAGGTGTATATAAAAAAAAATCTGCAAAGGATTTTGCTGCAAATCTGCAAATCTGCAAAAAAACCTACTCAATAACCCTGAAATCCACAATAGTTATTCAAGTCACAATAAAAATCGTATTAAGGCTAAATAAAAATATTCAGTATGGAATCGGGTCATAAAATATTAGTGTTGATCCTTTATGCGAAAGTTGTTCCAAAAAACATGATAATAAAACTTTTAAAACTATTGAAAAACTATAAAATAACATAATAATATTATTTCCATACATTGATGTTACGAAATTCTATCAAAGTTTATACGTTTCGGCGACAATATCCAGGCACAAAAACATGTGTAGGTACAAAGAAATGCCCACGCATTATTTTTTGTTTGTTGTATTATGTATAATTTCATTGCAATATTTCACGAGAATCAATCGTTATATTTTATTCGATTTTTTCTTGTATTTTCTTAACCAATTAGTGGTCATAATAATACTAACAACTGTTTTATAAAAATATTATTAGTATTCATGACAATTATTTTTCGTTTGTACTAAGTTAAAAGTATTATACTAAATATTTACATTTACTCGTTAACGAATTTTATTGAAAAACAAAGTATAAACACGTACTAAAGAAACTTTTTATGTTGTTTTCTACTCTAATCAAAATTCTCGTTTCATATTATTGCGACCTTAACCCCGTATTACACTAACCGAGTCAGCGGTCGAGACAATGTATTCAAAAGTCGAGTCCATTGATTTAGTAGATTTAGAGTAAACTGAAGCATGTCTCAGTTACTAAATATCCGGATTTGTACTTACTTATTTTCGTAATTATGTAAGAGGAGAAATTAATTATTTTTATTTTATTTCACATAATGCTCTATCCTTTCTTTCTGATAATGGAGGTTAAATATGATCAAAAACGTCATGAATAAGGATGATTTTTGGGTAATGCGTTTTCGATATATATATCTACATTGTTTTATTATATTCAAAAAAAGATCTGACCATCATCAACTTATCCTAAGGCCGGTCATTTCTGCAGGCTGCCCGCTGTGGTCCGCTCGTGAGGATAATAAAATTTGCATAGAATAGTGGTTTTTTATATAGTAGTTTTCCAACTTATAACTGAGATATCGAAGATTAGAACTGCAATATCCCGACTTGCGACTGAGGTATCCAAGATTAGAACTGCGTATTTTTCAATCCAAAGTCAATGGGAAGATCACAGAATAAAAACATGCATTTTGCTGCGATTGGGTGCGATATCCATCCACAAATGTGCGACAGGGTGTGTTTGTGGATGGGTTATTAATTTATATTTTTTTTATCAGAATAAAAGCGACCTTACTTTACATAGTCTATTAATTACTTGATCTATTAGTGACTCGATTCCGACTTGACAATACACTCGGTTCGTGTAATCCAAGTATTACATTTCAATAACACTAAAAAGGTTTACAGAACCATTCCGATTGTATGTGTTAAAGATATTAAAAGTATTTGAATTGAAAACACAATAATATTTATTTTGTAACATTTAGCTATAACTACCACTGAATCGTTTTTGTTTTCGTGTTAATTTTTCGATTCATATTATTTTCCGTATGATTATTTCCTCCTCCTTTTGTTGTTATGAACACGTGCTGTATTAATTTGTATTGACAATATTTTTTATATACTTTGAACGTGTATTTTATGACTTTGTGAAATTTAAATAGGTTAATTTGAATCGTTTATTTGAAAAATACCTTAACCGTAATATGAACAGATTCAAATTTTTATTTATTCATATTGTTATAGAAGAGTTATAAATATTTCATGGAAACACTGACAAATAAAAGCTCTCCCACTCTTTTCTAAAAGTTCGAATAAAGGAATAAATGCAGTAGAGATGCGATCATTGAGAAGAATGGTTGGTAAAACGCTGCGTGACAGAGTGAAGAATGAGGATATTAGAAGAATGAGCGGATGCAAGAATAGTGTTGTGGACAGAATGCGCGTGAATAAACTACGGTGGTTTGGGCATGTTGAACGAATGAACGAGGTAAGAGTGACAAAGAGGATATACTTGTCTGAAAGAAAGGGTGTGAGGAAACGCGGGCGTCCGAGAACCACGTGGCTTGATCACGTGAATCAAATTCTTAAGGACGGCCGCGTGTTGAGTCAGAGGAACCGACGCGACGTGCGTGTATGAGAAACTGTATGAATGTGGAGGAAGCGAAGGAAGTGTGTAAGGATAGGTCTGTTTGGCGTTCCGTTCTCTCTGCCTACCCCACTTGGGACACGGCGTGAGGGTTTAGTATAGTGTAGTATAGTGTCTTAAACATTAGTTTGACAATGACGTTGTAAGTTGAAACCAGGTCACTCTCTCTCTCTGGTTTCAATCCTGGGATTGGTTTGCAGCAATTATCTCTTTAATTCTTCTCCTCCACTCCTCCCTGTCTTGTGCGGTTCTTTTGAATTCTGCTTCGATTCTATATAATGAAATATAAAGTAAAACTAAAACCAATTATGTTTCTTCCATATTTAAACATGAGATTTTACAAAATAAACGTCACAATATTTTTTGAGTTTACAAGTGATCAAAAAAATATCTGTAATAGATTTTTTTTCATAGTACCTACGGACCTAAATATATTAGTAAAAATATTTATGAAAAATCTAATAGCATTTCTGGAGGTTTATACAGAAAAAAATGTGCTGAGAATCATAGCGATAAGCTTTGGGTTAAAGTTTATAGATATACCTATATATGAATATTTCGTATGCGTATCAAATGAACGCCTGCAAACAGTGCAAACTATGATATTCATAGAACATAATTCCTAGTACTCGGGAAGTAATACTGTATTTACCAATATTAGCTTAGCAAACAGCTACTATTATACACTATTTGTCTATCATTTTTTCTTAATTTCCGGCATAGCTCAAGGCTTTGATAGTAATATGAACAAATAATAGGCAGTTTTGTATTGTAGGTGTGTTCGGTCTATTCTTAATATACAATAATAATTTCAACACAGAAACATGATTTTGATAATATCGTGTTGATATTTTTGATATTAAAATTTATTATATAACTCGTTTATAAAACTGGTTTAACTCTGAAAAATTATAAAAGTATAAATTTATTCTCCCTTCAAATTTCCTTTGGCAAACACAGGATAAAACGAAGTAAGTATTATTTTTCCCCGGCATTCCAAATATTCAGACACATTTTTCATGAAAATGGTTCATTATCAAAAGAGACAGCGCGGTCCATGGACACGAAAAATAACTGAAACCATGAAATTCGTAAGGATAAGAACGCCGCACCTTCCTCATTTCCTCCGATCGTAATTTGCACATAACATTGCGTATGCATAGTTCTCCACTTATCTGAAAAATATTAAAATTATAGAAGACAACATAATAATAATGAAGCCTGATCACTCATAAGCGAGTGGATGTCTTTTTAACATAGTATAGGATAATTCGTTTAGGTATATTAAATTTGTATAGAACTATACTTACGCACTACATGCATGTGTAATATAAATGTTTACACACTAATAACATATACCTACTGCTGGTAAAATTATTACTTATACCACTGCATTGTAAAAAAAATACAAATCGGAAGTAATAAGTCCAAATTATAGACTTAAATAATCGTATACCATGTAATGTAGTATTATGATATACCTTTGTAGTTTGTCTACATACTGTAATGCCTATAGAATAAAGTATACTGTATAATTATAGTGCAATGCCTACAGAATGTCTCAAAATAAAAGTAGAAACTTTAATAATTCTTATATTTAAATAACAACCATAACGTTTTGAATATTTTAGGGCTTGTCTAACTGTCAACATCAGTCTTCTAAAGGATGCTCAAAGGTTACGATTTTCACTTTTTTATTAGTTTTTAATCGCAATTCCTGTATCACCAGTGTCAATATCAACTATCTTCAGAATATTAAATACCAAGAAGAACCCAAAAAAATGTAAATTAAATTGATTTTACATAACTTTCCTAGGCTTTAGCTTTGTTCTTACATAGTTTCAACTTATTTCACTAATTAATCTAACCATATTATTGACACTAGTTAAATTAATAACCTTTTTTGTGTTAAAATTTACATTAATGACGGTTATCTTTTTTAAAATCATACTGTTGTATTTCACAGTATATGATTTTGATTAGATAACTTTGTATGCAGTTTACCACATTGTTTGACTATTCATTCTATAAAAGTAGTACCTACCTACCTAACAATTTGTATGTAAGTGTATTATAACTATCAATATATGTGTAGTTGTATTGTACTTCTTTATTATGAAGTAAGTAAATAACAAGAATATTATTATCTATGTATAGAAATAAAGACTGAAACAACCAATAGTAATTTATATTTACTCAATATTTGACTTCATTTGAAAATGTTCTTTTATATTTTGAATCAGCTGATTGCTTCATGACCTTTAATATTTTTTAAGTGTTACGCAGTTATGTACCTAAATCCAATTACGCCACTTCTTTGGGGAGTTGACAGAAAGGAGGGAATGTCACATACTCCTATATTTCCAAAAATCATTTGCTACCGTAATTTTCATTCAGTTCTTTAGGCACGATCTCTTATTCAAATAATTTTTCAGGTTTACGCTCTCGTATTCAATATGATTAGTATTAATTTTGCATTCTTCATTGTTATCGTAAATAATAATCTCTACTTCATTAATTAAAAAAGCATTATTCATACTTACTATATGATTAATACGAAGCTTTAGATAATTCCATAGATTATTCAATAATAATACTTAATAATAAAATCAAAATTAGTTTTTAACGACAGCTCATTTGGGATTTTCAATAAAGCATGTCAACCGAATTGCAATTGCTATAAAATAACCAACGCATTATTTTACCTACAAAACAACAACTATATCCACACAAACAATATTATAATATTATTACTCATTGTTATTTGATAGGTTTTTCAATTAGAGATAATGCACCATTGAGAGTAAACAAATACACATAACTACGTAAAAAACAAATATTAATTATAATAAACATAATATACATTAAACATCGTCCATTAACGGCACTTCTGGGGATTAATAGTGCCGTTTCGATGTTACAATTGTTGTATTTTGCAAAATTGTTCGTGTATTATTAAACAATAATGATCCTAAATTATAATTTATTGATGCTTTTTTACATTCTCAATAGGTATACTTCGCATAACTAAAGAGCAGTTGACCTTTAAAATAACGGAAAACCGCATTTTGATTCGGAATTTCCTCGGAGAGTGATTTGTATATTTTCCACCTTGTTGGAAACTTATTTGTTTGTGATGGCTCTGAAAGTTTTGGCTTATTCATTAACAGTTTTGCGTCCATCTCAATGGCTTCTCATATTTTTTATATCTCAAATTCTGAAGATGGTATTAAGTCACCATACAAAATATCATAAGAGAAGGCTGCATAGTTAGAAAAATGGTTAATGATACAAAATAATTTGAAGGATAACGAATGTTATGATTGCGTAAGAAATAATCCAAGTCGAAGTGGCAATGGGCTGCTCACATTTGTAAGTAGATCAAAGAGAGACAGATAGTATTAGCACATGAAGACTTCAAAAGACGTGGGAAATGACACTGTTAAAGTTGCACGAAAAAATGGACTCGTATCGCTCAAAAGTGTTAAAAATACAAAAGCTTAGAAGAAGCTCAAATACAGCAGACGATAGACAAAGGCTTGCACTACCTAAGCAAGAAAGTAAAAAAAAACATCGTAAACGTTCGCAACTTCTGTCTCCTAAAACACAAATTAATATTCATTACTTCTAGTACCTACCTAAGAAGGTATAGGTACTTACTAAAATATTTTTACTATGACGCTAGCTGAATGTTCCATGGTTCCGTCATTTCAATTGCCGCTTTTTAAGCATTTTGTTATTCACATGTTAAATTATTTTGTTTTGTGACATAAATAATTATAATCAAACAATAAATGTTCATAAATTGCATTTTAATTGCGAGGTATTGACATGTGAATGTTCATTAAGATATAATAATGGTAGTGGAGGATACCCCGAGGTTTTATACCTTTTATCATACATATTATATTATGAATGCAAACATATATATCAATATCATCCACATTAATTTTATATATCATAGGTATTATAATAATCAATACACGAATTACTTTGTCTTTTGTCCTCGTGGGTGGACAAAGGACAAAGCATCAATCGCAAAAAGATGGGTTGCGGGTTCATGTCCGGACCATGGCACTAGCAAATAAGGTGGTGTTTTCTTTGGTCACCATTATGATAATTTCATGTGTTAAATTTACTTATAACCTCATGTAATGGTTGATTGTAAAAATAGCATCGATTAAATAAGTACTAAGTATAAAACAGAACAATATTTATCCTGGAAAAACTCAAAACTATATTTGATTTATCAAACAGTTGCTATCGAAGGTAATTTTTCAAAAAGGAATATCAATTAAATATTTTCTGCAATTGCATCTCCTGCCTAGTTTTTATAAAAAGTCGAATAAATGAACCCGGATTAAAATCTAGTAGGTACAAATGAAACAAATCCATATAAAATATATCAGATATAGAACAAGTACCAACCTACGAACAGGTGAATTATTATCTTTACTTTTGATAGCTTTGTTATTTGCTGTTCCATAACGAGGGTCCCGATATAATTTGTTACTATAATATCAATGAGGACATCAGAAAAATGTAGGTATCAATAAATAAGAATATTTATTTATTATTTACATAAAAATTACTGTCTTCATGGAGTATTAACCTTTATTTTTATTTACCACGTGTATTGTTTAGAAGTAATACGTCTTCATATTTATTATTCGTTACCTCAAAAACCTTGAATAGGACACAGAAGCATGAACAGAGTCCAGATAAAATGGCCTGATGACACAATGATATGACATTTTGAGAATGATGATACTTAGCCGGAAGACAGTTACATTTATCCAACAGAAGATTGTGGTCGTCCGAGAGGATTTTGTCCAACACCGAAAGTAGGACGAAACGTTTCCTCTTGGAAAATTTATTTATTTTTATTTATTTATTTATTATATATAAGCAACAATGAGTGACATGACAGTTGTTTGTTACCTTTGCGTCAATCAAAGTTCACAAAATGATTAATCATAAATCAATACCTGTTTCTGTCGTGTTTTATCCCTTATTAACTTGCACCAACTAAAATCTGTTAATACACGTTATCCTTTTGCAGATCTTTTCATTTTAAGTCCAAAACTCAGACACTAATCACTTTGAATAAATATTATGTATATGATGTACTTGCCTATAAATTGTATTTATGAAAATATAATCACTTATCTATTGCCAATATCTGATTGTTGTTTAATTATTGAAAACGTTTCGCTTCAAAGTTTAAAACAGACTTTGACTTTAAATAAAGTTCGGTGCAGCCTACTTTGATTTATCGGAAAGTAATTTAGAAATCTATAAATAATCCAATCCATACTTACTTAAGTAAATTTATATCTACTTAAATAATAATATTGATCAAATCGATAAATGGCAAGGTGTATTATGAATTAGACAATCCAATAAATTATATATCAAACATATAATAAATTAATCCCTTGATATCGTTAAAAGATTGACCAAGGCTCGATATCACGTGACAAGACTCCATACTAGGATACCTATTACCCACAGGTACACTAGATAAATTGCTATTATATGTGTTAAAAACATGAAATGTTTTTATATTAGATAATCATATTATTATAAATACTGGAGTGTATATGTATGTATGCATGTTTGTTTATTGTTAAGGCATATGGATATGACAAAAATCTCCTTCGTCAGAAGGTATTTTATGTAGAAAAATTGATAAAACATTTATCCATTTTCTTGGTTTATCTTATTTCAAATATAATTATATAGAAATCATTTATACAGTCGTAATCCGCATGCTCAACACTCTTTTTCTTATAAAAATTTATGAATGACATATACAAAAGCTTGAAGACTTTCTATCCAAATTGTATTAATATCTCAATCAAATATTAAATGGAAAATTTTGAATAATGAATCTGTACAAAAATTGAATCAGCAGATTACACACTAAAACCTTCTAAAATAGTAGAGCTATACTACGAAGATATTTGTGGGGTATGGTTATACCATTTTATACATACAGTTTAGTAGATTAGCAAGCATTTCGTGAAAGCAGAATCAAAATATAGAACTTTTGATTGAAAACCGAACACAAAATCAGCAACTGATTGTTAAGTGGTGTTTTTCAATAAAAAGACTTGATCTAATTTTACACAACTTATTCTGTTCTTCTTTTTTACACAGTTTGACAAGTAAAGAGGTTTGTCATCTGAATGACCACGATTATCTTCAAATCTTTCAAATCTTGGTGTTGTCAGTATCCAAATATATAACACAGATCAGACCACCTAGACAAACTGTACTAAGCGATCGACTACTGGCAAACTTTTCGACAATCTACCTACATGTACCGTGTAATTTTGCGTTATTGTTGCGGTTATAGTCGAAAATTCGTTTGTAGTCGATCGCCAAGTACAGTTTGTCTACGGGGTCTGATCACTGATCACCCCAAATTTGGTAAAAATAGGTTAGATTTGGTATTTATTCACATCTATCTTATCAATTTTTGAGCTATGCCAGGTATATAAACACATTAACCTAATAAGTGTGTAAAATCGTATAACAAGCGTAGAATTACATCGACATTGTGTTATCTGTATTTTAACATCGACTATCATAATAACAACAATATTAAATACTACGCTACACGGTCCTAATGAACTAATAGTAATAATAATAATAATAATTCCGATAATTATGATAATATTGCACCTGGACAGCGACCAGGAAATGCATATAGTGGACAATGTAATATGTAACATGATACAAAAAAAATAACGTAATATCCTATAATGACACGTTTTATAGACTGATATTAGGCGTCATTAGATATATGTCATTGATATTTGATGATAAAGGGATTATTTTTGTTACAAATATCCATGACTAGAAATAATAAAAATATAAATTAATACTGTAACCGTTGACATGGTTTTTAAATTACACACCTGATCTACTATCATCCATCAATCCAATCTCATTAGAGGGGCAAGCAGAAAATACAATATATTTTTAAGTTTATTTCAAAGTTCTTTGCAAGTTTCATCTAGTATCTAGGAATATATTGAAACATGTAATAGAAAGTCCGAACCTCAAACACGAGTACCTATCACCAATAAAACCTAACAGTGGCAAATTTTTGTTAATAGCATGCTTCGCACCGCTAGTTTCATTAAGTTTGTCTAGAACTTCCGTGGGAGCTTGCCGTTTGTTTAGAGCTATTTTCGAAAAAGAGACACATATATTTTTCAGACATAAAAAAGAGCAAGATATTTATGAACATGGGGTTGAATACGAAACACAAAAACCCTAATCAATTGACTAAGATGACCATAACAGTAATGTAAAAAATAGAGAAGAACACATTATTTCACTCAGGTAGATATATACCTAGAATGGAATATAAGCATTTTTACAGCAAAATATTTGTATGACATTGCTAATCTATAGTACAGCATATCACCGGATGCTACAAATGTGTATGTAATTGGAAGCAACACGACATATTCAATCAATCTACATATATCATCACATCATCTCCCACAACTGGAATAGCCAATAAAATAATTGCTTATAATGAACATGTAAGTAGTCCTTTTCGAGTCACCAAAAACAAAAAATTTAAAATAGAGTATATAATTACGTCAACGCGGAGTTGGAGATGTTAAATATAAAAGTTCAAAGAATACCTGCCTTTTGAAGGACAATCAAAAAATTACTGGAAAGAGGAATCTTTAAAGAGGACTCGGATGAATATTCTACCAATGCAAATTGTAATGAATATATGTACCATCGAGTCATCCTTAATCAAAATAAATCGATCGGTGGTAGAAAATATAGCAATCATCAACCCATTTTGTCAGGTGAATGGTAGCAATACCATTCCCTTTTTTGCTGAATGTTCTCAATTTCAAAAACCCTGCCGATAAAAATAATATCAAACATTGAAGAACCTACCTAAGTATCGACAAACTGCAAGCGATACAACAATAAGTTTGATAAGAATCAATAATTATTTTGACATAATATCCCTTATACCCTATTGTACTGTATTTTGCTACAATGTTAGGAACATGTGAACAGATGTAATAGTATATACTTAGGTACCTAATTACATTTGTCATGTTGACACAGAATGTAGGTACATAAATACATACAAAAGTACTTGAAAATAGTTGTAAGTGAAAAATTGAATAAGTAGTAAATTCAATATTATTATTATTTTTACAATAGTTTGATAAATTGTTTAGGAATGATCAACACAAAATAGTAGTCGTTAATATGATAGCTATCAATAGATTTCATTTATTTATTTGTTGTCCCCAAATAATATTATATAGGTACTTACTCATATTTATTTATATGTATATTGTCAACCGTCTGAAGAACATTACTTTGTACGTACAATAATACCTGGTAGTTATATTTGCGTGTCCAGGGGGCCTAAAATGGCCACATTGAGCAATTCCTCTACAATTCATATTTGGTGAAATGTTGCCGTTAAATCGTTTTACAATTCCTTAAATTATGATCCTATTATGATTCATATAAAGTGGCCTTTTTAGCCCCCCTGTTCAAGGCAGGCATTCGTAAAACATTGATATTATCAGTTCATATAAGAGCCATGCACATCAGAAGTTCTTTACTTTTCTTGACACAGAGAAGAAAACACGCATGTTTATTGTATAATGTTGATCTGTTGGCTGCCTCACTTGTGGAAAATGCTATTTTTTTTTTCAGATATATCTGGTTGTTATAAACCCAAATATAACCTTATACACCTTTCACACTAAGCTAAAAGCTTGTGTCGTGAAAGGGAGGTTTGCCGGCACCTGGGATCAAACCCCAGACCCCTTGTTCACAAGGCCAAGACTCTACCTATAGGCTACCGACAAACTCTATAGTGAAATGAATACAAAATGAAAGAAACAGTATAGACAAGATGAAAAAAATACTCGCTTGAATTTATTCCCTCCAGCCTGCCCAGTAACCCTTCCATGTGGGCAATATTAGTTTGAATGTGCGGATAAATAGAGGCCTACGATTCCTGAGATATCTGGGTGTGAGGTGGGTCTCTCTTCAATGGAATAATTTATGTCGTTCATGTTTGATAGAACTTTGCATAATCTTATAAAACACATTATAGGAACTTCAAACACTAGAAGACACAAGAAAACATATAAAGAAAGAAAACTTTTTACTAACGATTTGTCCAAAAATAGCTACACTCATTGTATCTCATTCGAAAAAGCTTTTTAATTCAATATAGTTATTTCGTAACGTAACCAATACAACGCCTACGGCTAGAAATAGATTGGAAGGCGAAATAATACCTTTTCATACAGTGCATTGTTTGTTATATCTTTGAAGAACAACTGTTTCATATATTTCCAATCCATCAATGATGGTTTTATGGTATAAATGCGTATAAGTGTGTAAAATTCATCTATCTCCAGTCCAATGCGCACCAAACAAAGGTGGCGATATAAATAAACAAAAAAACAATATTACTATCGGTTTTTGTACGTAAGTCGAAGAAGCGTAATCCGGGTGCTGCTGTATATTTTTTGGAACACATGTAACATGTTATTATGTCGATGTCCTTTAACAATACGTTTGTCAGCCCACTTAGTTATTATTTATTTTGAGAATACGTTGTACAATTTCATTGAATAGGTACGTGTAAATCAGTATATATGTAAACAAAAACTGGCCTACTAATATATTTCTATGAAATCAATTATATAAAAACATACGTACATTATGTCTAATACTCTTTTGTCTACTTAAATAACCCACTTTTGATATAAAAATATAAAAGAAACCATTATTTTTTCTATATGATTTAATATATATATACCTTAAGGACATTTTTTGATTTGAAAGACAGAAGACTAATCAATGTATAATTACTAGTTTATATTTTTGTTTTTTTTTTTCATCACATAAACGTTTTGTCATGGCGATGAGGGCAACAAAAGATGAGCGTTGTCGGGGTGTTTTTTTACTTTTAGTTCTATCTGCGCAACGCATTGGCCACATAGCTGTTAGGTTGTGGGTACCTACCTAATAAAATAATTGTTGAAGGGTGTTTGTGTTCACACTGTGAAAATTCATATTCAATATTTATGAAACAATCAAAACACTGTTATAATCTTCACCACATTAATAATGTGGTGAAGATTATAACAGTGTTTTGATTGTTTCATAAATATTTAATAAAATAATAATAATTATAATATTATTTTTGAACCACTTTTCTTTTTTTGATTTCTTGAGGACCCTTTGAAACCTTAAAGTAATAACATATCTACTGTACCATCACGACATATCCTAAAAGTGTATCCAGTTTGTACGTTTATTACCTGCATGTAATAAACGTACAAACTGTCCTCTCCGTGTTAACAGAAAGTTAAGACATTCAATATAGGTGACAAACTTCATCGCAAATAAAATCCGAACTATGGTTTTGTAGAATATAAGGTATTGGTTGTGTTGCTGGTAGGAGAAATTTTATTTCACCATTTTACAGGACACTTATGTGTGGGACTTTTCTAGTCAAGTTAGTCCACGGTTAATGATATATCTTCCACAAGCTCTGAAAATTCTTCCCTTTTATCATTTAACAATTTTATTATGAGTATAGATTTTTCTGTCTAGAATCATAAACTCCAGTACCTACCTATCCTATCACTGCGAACAATTACCCCGCAGTTCTACTTCAGTCCTAACGATATGCTACCTATATTAAGTACATTCAAACAAGAGTTTGTAATCGAGAAAGGGGGGGGGGGAATAATAAGCGAAATAATAATATCTTTACAGAAACAAGTACTCCAATAATTAGAAAACCCTTCGAAACATAATATCATTTTTATGGACCAAGTTTCACCTACTAATTTTTATAGCTCTTTTTTGTCTCTCATTGTAATACTGCTACTTAAAATTATTATTGTAAGATGGGTCAGGCAATTTGTAACGTCGCTATCATTAAAAAAGGAGAAAGAAAAGAAAAGAAGAAAAAAACGAGTCTTACAGTATTATGAGACCAGATGTTGTTACCGGCGGTATATTAGAGAAATTGTACTGTCTGAGTTTTTACAGCGAACACCTCTTAATTGTCTTTTAAAACTCGACAAATGGGAAATAGAACGTTAACTTTTATGTCATTCTTTTTGTGAAAACGTTGTATAGAAAATAATTTACATTAATTATTACACTGCCTGGGGTAGGTACCTACCCGCATAGAATGTACATATTTTAAAACTGTTTTATTTAAAGTTCAACTTGAATGACCAATTCAGCTACTAAAATTTAAAGCATAAAATTCACGTAACGTTTTCTTCTTCTTTGGATGAGAAATTGAATAAATTTGCTATAAATCCATTCGACGTTTCGATTACATGCTAGGGCCATCATTAAAAAACGCAACACTGACTTATCTCTCAGTAAACCTTAGATGAATATCCAAAAATTACGCGCCTGCTTAAAAAAGAAGGAAAAGAAGATGTGACAACAAGACATTCGGCACAGCACTTCTGTGCTTCGCTGAACTTTGTATCGTAACTCTGAGGCGACTATTGCGCTCTGCACCTTAATCTAGTCTTGATCTTGATCATACGACGCACGAATGGACTATGGTCAAAAACACCGCGCTCGAAAATGGCGTATTTTTGGCCAATAGTCACTTCGCGCGTCGTATGTTTAAGATTAAGATCGTGTTTAGATTTTGTCAAGAGTAACCCTGCAGGTTCCACCGTTGTCAACTAGCCTCTAAGGCAAACACTTCCAAATTCGCAGATAGGTGCTTTACCGTCGCGTGGCCAATAGCCTGAAACAAATTTCCAGAGGATCTAATACAGAACCAGCCTACAACCACATTCAGGAGCAAGTCGAAAACATTACTGTTCAGTCACGGCGCACTTGAGAAGATCACGGATCATTAAACTATATACAAGCCATATACAAACCATCCATATTATAATAAAATTACTACTACTTAACCATCACGGCATATCCCACAAGTAGTAAAGCCAGCAAAAATATATCAACTGTCCTCTTCGTGTCAACAACAAATTAAGACCTAGAGGATGGATGGCATATTTCATCACTGAATATAAGATGAAAAATGTATTTTTTTTCTTCATTATATTAATTTCCTCTTATCAAATTTATTGACATTATGTAAGTCTTAAATTTATTGACATTATGTAAGTCTTCTTCTTCTTCTTATGGGTTATACCCGTCATATTCGTATCTCGAGATCCCGCAGCCATGAGATCGCGTCGTCCGACCCTAAACTAAGTGCTTGCAACCCGCCATCGTATGAATATCGGGAACATATGTTCACCACGTGGTCTGTTGTTTGGTCAGCACCACACACACATAACGGAGAGTCTGCGAGTCCCCATTGATGTAGGTGTGATGCTGTGCATCCGACCCCACTCCTTAGTCTGTTCAGCGTGCACCAGAGTTTTCTGGGCAAAGTAGAGCCTGGAAGCTGTACAGTTGGATCTGCAACCAGGTTATGGTTTTTCACCCTTGTCGTTGCCCACAGATCTCGCCATTTGTCATCAGTTGATTGTCTATCGCTTGCAGCTGTAATCCAATATGGGTGCCGCGATTTTAGTCGATATTTAGGTGGATGTTCTATATCTATATGTATAGGGAGATCTGGATTATTAATGATTTTCTGGTGTTCTCTGTATAGTGCTTCTTCGCGCCTGAGATGTGCGGGCGGTATATTGGAGAGCACTGGGAGCCAAGGTAGAGGAGTTGGTTTGGTAATTTTGGTAATTTTAATTATGTAAGTAATATAATTGTTCAAAAAAAATAAGGAATAAAAATTTAATCTTGATATTCGTATGTAAAATATTATCTTACTTTAAAATTTAATAGCTCAGAGTTTTTAAAAACAGACAGTTTAAAGGGTTTCTATGAAAAAAATATCAAAGAAATCTGTCGTTTATGTGACAACTGGAGTAATTATACCTTAATTGAAAAAGATTGACGTAAACTTTTGGTCGAGGTTGTTCACTTATTGTCGGTTCAAATTATTAATATTTAATTCTGTTTTTAGCATTTCTTTGCTTAGCAATAAAAAAATGGGGTTTGCCTTATTCTAAAATATCTAATATTAAGGATTCTATTGAACCTAATAGTACGTCAAATGAGTAAAATATAATAATGTGAATCTTACCCTTTTAAAATCTGGATGCCAAAGATTTTTTATCAGTGTTAAAGTCTGTAACAAAAAAAACAGGAATATTAGAAAAATCCATAAAATTATTGTTTATAGTTACTTCGAGAAAAAAAACTTGCAAAAGTACTGCAACATATATAAAAACACTGAAATATATATAAATAAAAAACATGTAAAAATGCGTGTTGTGATTTAAAAATAATGTAAGTAATTCAATATATACCTAACAATGCAATTATTTTGTTTTTTTTATACAAAGCACTTGTATAAGTTTCTAAGGTATAATTTTATAATTAGCATCTTTAATCATTATAAAACATGATGAAAATGATAATAATGTGTTGTATAACGTGATTTATCAACCGTGTTTTATAAATTATTATTACTAACTAACAATGTAACTATTATGTTACCATTAATCCTTAACTAACCGTGTTATGGATGTTGTAAATGATAAAGGATACCTTGATTATTCTAATTACAGAAAAACAAATTAAGATAACGTAAGAACACATAATATGTTTGTAATTGTACGTTCGTAGGTACTTGGTGAGATGAAAGTATTTACTATAACACTTATGTAGGTTCGCATTTAAGAAGCCACGTGAAACTCATGTTGTCTATCTTACGTCCTAAAAATAATAATATGGTCCGTTTTACATATCACGTAGACTAATATTTTTACCATATTCTTGCTACAATATAAGTTTTACGTGTTTTATAAACAAAAATATATTTATATATATTTCGTATGGCTATAGAATTTAAAATATTTTTCTTAGATATTATGTGAAATCTAGATTGGTATGTTTTATGATTTTTTGACACAGTTGAATGTAGGGGACTGGATTTACTTACTAAAAAGTGTATTTAGTTGAGTGGTTTAAAATCAACGATTGACATCCAGATATGTATTTACTTGCACACAAATTATCAGACGTAAGTTTGACTTAGGTATAAAAGAAATGATCAATTAACATTTAAAATCGAAGTTATTATTTCACGCTAAGTTATCTATTCAGCAGATATTGTTCAACTCGACATAAACACAATTATCAAGTCTCGCGGAAGTGCTAAACACCAGTATTTTCTATTTTTAATATTCAACATAAACTTTTTCCAATGTCACAACAGATCTACTATGGTCGTGGTGACACAAGGGATGGAAGGTCCCTTGACCTTAACTTAAAAAAAACTCCCTCCAAGATCCGTCGGTTAAAAATGTTAACATTGATAGATACATTGTAAAATTAATATCAAAATACTTTGTTCTATGATCAAAATTGAAAAAAATAAAAATAATAAATGAAGGAGGAAGAATAACATAGTGTAGTAACCTTAGTTTTATTATTTTCTTTTATTAAATTTATACGCGTGAACAATGGACACCAAAAAAAACTAAAACAAAATAGTAGTACAAACAATAATAACATTCAGGTGCTTCACCAAAGGTGATGTACTATGTAATACGAAAATAATTGCCCAAATTACACACTCACATATCGTTACAGAAAATATATTTGTATATCGGGTAAAATAATAATATCAAGCATTAAGTTAAAGCCTGGCTTAAGTCAGGAAATAAACATTCAAAATATTATACAAACAATCGAATAATCAAAAAAATATATGAATAAAATTGGTAAGGAAACGAAAAAAAAGCAACCATTATGTGAAATGATTGTAAATCACATGGCAGGATTTTTTTTTGTGCATGTTTTTTTTTTAAACTGATATAACCTAAATATTTTTTAAAGGTTTGGGATGATTTGATTTAAAATATTTATACAATTGAATACGTTCATAAAAAATGTAACTACCGGTATTAATTTACCTGCTAGTAAATGGGGTAGTAATAATAATAAAAATGTGACCATGACTGATAATACGGAGACTTATCTGGTTTTATAATGCTGAGAAGTGTGGATGGCAATTCTGCCGCCGCGTATTAAAAAAATAGGACTGTTTATATATGGCGCCGTTTAATGATCCGTGACCATCTCAAGGGCGCCGTGACTTCTCTCGAACAGCAGCGTTTTCAACTTGGTTCTTAATTTGGTGGTAGACAGATTCTCTTTCAGGTCAGTGGGCAGTCTGTTCCAGGCAGTTGGTGCGGCGGCTCTGAAGGGTAGGTATATACAAATATGTTATATGAACGTATTTTAAAGAAAAACATTTATTTTCTCTATTGCTTGCTTAATAAAGCAGCTGTCAAAGACATATAAAAATAAAGATAGATTATAGGAATTGTGATTGTTATGGTATAACTATATAGGTATTTATAAAACTGTATGTTTGCGGAATTCAAAAATAAATGCATACATATTTAAAAACATACTTATATATTATTTAAGCTGGGATTTGAAATTATTATAAACAAGAACAAGTCTCATATTTCATACACTGTGTATAATATAAATCATAACGAGTTGTATTTTATTAAATTTATTAAATTATCACTATTCTATATAATATATTATCAATGTACCTACATAGATACCTATGTATGTATAAAGTTTACTTTCGGTCGTTTGTTTGAATTTTGTTAATAAATCCTAACTTCTCTTTTTACCCTCTGGCTAAATACAATTCAAAAGATCAAAAATAATAATATTATTATGAACGTTTTCATTATTTCATTAAAAAACATCAAAAACAGAATTGAAGAAGAAGCTTATATTTTTATTAATTCCATTTTACTAAATACGAATTTTAATATTACCTTCTGCGGATTATAACGATTCCATTTGTCTTGGAAAGATAATTATACTTTTAGTAGATAATACATGTAGCTGTAAAAAAAACTTTCAATTTGATTTTAATTTGTTGTCAGATCATTTTATGTATAATAAACTATTCTCATGACAGCGACATCAGAACGTTGAGAATGTGAAGAATCAATTGGAACAAAATCGCTTTGAAAGGAAGAAAGATTTCGAAGTCTATATTTACTGAATCAGTTACCCACACAATATTGACAAATAATCCATCAAATAGTTCCTGAGGTAAATTAAAGACTGCATTTTCATATATATAATGAGTTACAATCCATTGGATTGGTCTGCAACGAGTTTGGTTTTTCTTCTCCATTCGTCTCTATTCTCCGCCAGTCTTTTCAGCTCTACGTATGAGCCACAGTTCATATCACTCTTCAGTTGGTCCATATATGCGTCTCTTGGTCGGCCTCTGCCATTTGTCCCCTCTGTCTTACCCTCCGCGATAGCTATGAGTAGTCCTGGTTGCCTGATGTTGTGGCCAATCCAGTTAGCTCGTTGTTGGTTGATTCTCTTAAGGAGTTGCCTTTTTTCGCCTACCCTGGTTAATACTTCTTCGTTTTCGACGTGCTCCGACCAATGGATCTTCAGCATGCGTCTGTAGCAACACATTTCAAAGGCCGCCAACCGTCCGCTTTCACTCTTGCTGATGGTCCATGTCTCACAACCATAAAGCAGAATGCTCCATACAAAGGCTTTAGTAAGGTTCTTCCTTACGCTTAAGTCAATATTTGGGGATTCCAATATCTTCGATTTTTTGTTAAAGGCAATCCTTGCCTGGTTTATTCTGCTTACGATTTCTGCTTTGGAGCGTCCATCCTGGTTTATTCTACTGCCCAGGTACACGAATTCACTTACTTGTTTGATGCTCACTCCATTTATGGCAATGTTCGCAGTCGCTTCCTCTCTTCCAACGACCATACATTTTGTTTTTTCTTTATTTATTTTTATGTTGTACTTTGACAACAGTATACTTTCCATTTTTCCTAAGGCTTCGTTCAGCTCCATCTCGGAGTTTGCGAGCAGTGCTATGTCGTCAGCATATCTTATCATGTGGACCTTTTTCCCATTTATTTTTACTCCTGTCCAGTTCTTCATTTCTTCTCTCAGTTCATCAATGGCTCGCTGTATATAGCAGTTAAAGAGAGCTGGCGACATTGAGCATCCTTGTCTTACGCATTGTTCGACCCTTGCTTCTGCACAGCTCTCTCCGTTTTTAATCACAGCCATTTCGTTCTTGTATAAGCTCCAGATTGCTCTTCTGTCTTTATAACTCATTCCTATCTGGTTGAGGGTGTTAAAAAGTTGTTCCCATTCTACTTTATCGAATGCTTTTTCAAGGTCGATGAATGCTATGTACGTGTTTTTATTAATTGCTATTCTCTTTTCTAGAGTAACTCTGAGACTCAGGATTGCATCTCTTGTACCTGTCTCTTTTCGGAATCCAAATTGATCTTCTGTAAGTGTTTCGTTTATTTTATTTTCCGCCCTTTTCATTATAATACTGCAAAAAAAGCACTTTCAAAGGAAGTCAAAATGATCGACAAACGACCTCAAAATATAACGTAAAAGAAATCTTGTGCTTTTGTGCCGAAAGGCAGCTTGAAGATCGAAAGAAATGCATTTTTTTTAATAATTTCACCATACGTGCCTATATGTTTGAATTCTTATACATGAGCTATGACTTAACGAAACAAAACTTTAAAAATCACCCATAAAATAATAATGTTTCTTTTTTACTACGTTATAATAGCACAGACATTTTACTCGGGAAGTTAAAATCCCAAACAATCGTTAAGTCACTGAGGCCTATCGCACTTAAAATTATTAACATTTCAATCGAAATACTCCCTTTTTGTAATACAAGAAAATACCCGTTACTTAGCACAAAGGTAGGTAGGTAGTTATTTTCATATTACCTAGCTACTAATGATAATAATATTGTTAGGTATTGTACTCAGGAGTCATAGAATCACCGTTCTAACACCATGTTAATTTACTACACCTCTCCTTAATAAAATCAAAATGAGCTTAGTCATTCAGGGTGAGTTGGTGCGTAGCTTCACAGGTACTACTCGTTGTGTTTTATAGAGGTATGTATATGGGTACTTAGTCAAAAGTGAGAATGTAATGAAGGGGATGATGGCTCAATATTGTCTGAAGTACATTGCAAAAAAGGTTCAAACATTTACATACCATCACGCAGAATCTCATTGATATAGTGATGTACCTATGTACCTACAGTCGTGACTTGTCTTTTTTTTCGTAATGCAGAAGAAATGAAGGTTCTGGTTGAGTCATGTTTTGAGAATACACCACTATATATCAAGAATGTGTTGGTTGAAAACACATTAATTGTCAATATTTTTTTAAAAAGATTCTCTCTTTATCTCTCTCTCTCTTTCAATAGATACTTACTTACTTCCGATGGCCGAACAACCCTTGTAGGACCTTTGCCTCCGAAACAATAGATCTTCAAGCCTTTCTATCCTGAGCAATGGACTGCCAGTCGTCTTTAGCATTGAGCTCCTCTAGATCTCGGTTGATGTTATCCAACAATCTTTGTCTTGGTCTGCCCAACCCTGCAGAACACCTTTAGTCGCCCTTTCTTCTCCGGATCTAACGACGTGGCCAATCCAAGAGATAAAGATTCTAAATCCAATTTGTTAAAATTATTATAAAATAACATAGAAAAATCTTAATTACCATTAGTTTCAAAAAATAATACTGCTAATGACTTTAGATGCTATGTACCAGGAACTAATAAATTACATTATGTCACTTTCGACTATGAACCGTGTCTAAACTCTCCTTAATAGTGGTATATGTACTCGTATACCTACCTGCCCTGTATAAAGGTACCACATACATACTTGTTTATTAGCCAGAAGTATGTAACTTATTTACCCCAAATTTATCCACTAAATATACACGTTAGGATTCGCTACGGCTGCCTAGACGTACTACATTAACACGGTTGTTCAAATTATCCGAGATATGTTTGATTATTTTTTTAGTAGAAAACTTTGCCACTAGAGGTGCAAGTAGTACAATATATACAAAAGTGATTCAAAATATAAATTGATATATGTATATACTTACCAAGTAATTTTTCCTATATATTTTTTTTATATGACAGAGAACTTAATCGTTCAATTATTTCAGTCTTAATTTTACCTTATTAAAACATTTTTGGTACCTACTTCATATTGTGTCGAAAAACAAGATTATCTATATTTACAGAATAATAGATAATAATATATATTTTTATGTGTTTTTTAATAGTGTAAATAAAGCAATACAACTTTTAAAATACCACGAGTAAGACGATATGCACTGGCGATATTAAAACTATGAAGTAGGTAATTTCCTCCATTTAAAAAACTCATATCTAAATTAATGTAGTATTGTTTTGTGAATGACCGATGATAAAAGACAAAATCAGTATTATTATTACATTCTCATTTATCCGCAATCTTTCCAACGTCATAGAGGATCCTCTTTCATTGTACACTTTTCTTGAAGTAAGCTCAGTATTAAAATGTTAGTCGGATTATTACGATAGTGCGTTGGATTTGTAAATATTGATTCATTCATTCACTGTGTTGGAGCTTGGGTTGTAGAATTCCATAGCAAAATAAATAAAACTAATGTTTTATTCTACTATTCGATATATTTACGAGAGAGACGTAGGTATTTCGTCTTGTTAGGACATTGTCAATCTATCAATGCAAATATTGACTTAAATTTGATCTGAAAATTTGACTCAAATCTTTCTGATTAATTTTCAATACAACAATATAAGCTGAATTAATAAATTCAATACAACATATTAATGACATTTTTCATACATAATATAATATTTCTTAGGCACACTTCAAGTTAAATACATCGCAGTACATATAATACACCATTAGCATATGGAGTATGAAAATTCAGTACTACAGTGTTATGCATCGTACAACTTTCATAATAATATTATTAATATCTACTATGTATGAATGTATACGTAGTTGGCTGTCATAACATTAAAAGCTTTTTAATGACCACATTTTTGTAAGTGGGGTAACGCGAGACGGTTAAAGAGACGGACCGCACAACCAACCACGCCAGGTAGAAAATAAAAGACGTATTAGTTTGTTAATTAACTGTTAATTAAATAACGCGAAATGTCAACGAGTGATAAGGTTAATTGAAATAAATCGTGACTTTTCGATTAAGCTATTCTTTTCATGTTGATTATGTTTAAAATAAATAAAATAAAAAAGTTTGTTCCGTGGAGCATCGAATAGGTCTCCCGGTAAAGAATTGGTCTCGCATTCTTTACCGTAAGTTTTTGAGTGTCTTGTAAAAGGTATTTTTGAGTTTATTCGAAAAATACAAAGACATTTTACAACTTAAAATCAGCGATAATGTTTGCCCCCATCCTGATGTCTTATATATTTGTTGGCACGGAGAGGACAGCTTGCACGTTTACTTCATGCAGCTGGTCTGCTGACTACCCCAACTGTGGCCTATGCTTTGATGGTGCAGTAGTAATAATAAATATATATTTATTATTTATATATGTCTCTATGTATATCCTAACGGGATCTCCCAAATGTGGGATAACAAATGGGCTAACTGGGTGTAATAAACATGTAAGTCATCTTTTCCGTGCCGACAAAATGGAGACACTCTGAGTTATGCAAATACCTCTAATTAATATTATTTGTTATTACGTCTAACGAAAGTAGGTACCTAAACGAAAAAAAATAGAAATTTTAATAAAATACACAACTGCGGTAGCCTGTGAAATAATTGCATGTAACGAAAATACAGATTCATCAACTAAGAATATACCTTAGTGGTAATATGGACAAAATTTAAATATTGGATCAAATAAATCAACGTTGGTTTTGTTTCGATTGCCGCAGACGTGATTCATGGTGAAGATGTTAATTAAAAACAATAATCGAATATATAGATAAAACAATTTTACGTTGTTTATTCCAGTGCAGTGTATCACAATAACAAAACTTTTTTCCCATCAAATTGAAGTTTAATGAAGTAAATACTATGACAATCATTCAGTTTTAAAAACAAATAAAATACAGTTGATATTTTATTTCATTCATTCTATCAACGAAGTTATATTAATAATCTTAAAGATTTTTTTAAGTATCATTTTAGGTATTTCATCACAGACACTTTTTATCTTTGAAACCTTTAGTAGAAGAGAGGTTAACGAAAAAATAATTATTAAATCAAACACACAAATGAAATATAAAAAAAATCAACAATACTGCAATATGCTCATTGATTTCAATAAATAACATATTTAAAAAATATCTTTATGCAGTAATGTTCTGTTCCCTATTTTTTTATTATTCTACCCTCACGCATGACTGAAGTAGGAATTTAAAAAATGCACCCCAGATATAATTAAGTCAGCCCCTGTGTAGTACATGCCATCATTGACAATGAAAGTTCCCCTTTTTGATACTATAGTCATTGCCACCTATTTGCCTAATGTTGATTGAATATCTACTTTTATATCACGAATAAAAATGTCGCTAAGTCCATTTTTCAACGAAATTCATTAGCATTATTGTAATCTACGTTACAAAGTTCAAATGTTTTGATTTTTCCAATCCATTATTGCAGAATTGAATAAACTATTTCGATTTGGGTTGAGAAAAATGTATCAATTGCATTTCTCATTTATCTAATCTTCAAGCGTTTGTGCAACATCTATTTTTTTCCAACCGTCAAACAGATTGATATGCAATAAAATTAAGAAAAAGGTAGGTACCTGATGATCATAATTATCTAAATTTTGTGTGCTTATCGGATAAGTCTGAGAATCGGCCAACATCTATTTTTCATACCCCTAAAAGTTAAGGATGGTCCACTCCGATTTTTTTTTTGACAATTTTTTTATTTTTATTATATTATAGTGAGGCATTAAAAAATATATACAGCCCTAAATTATCACACTTCAACCATCAACTCCTATTTTAAATAGCGATATTAGTAATCTAGAAATAATGTATATAGCAAAACAACGTTTGCCGGGTCAGCTTGTATTTATGTAAAAACCTTTTTTTCGATAATTAAAATGTCCAAATAATACAAAATTAAAAGTGTGTGTAACTTCTAGACACCAAATAAAATGACAACATTATTCCAACCAACAACCTTCAGCATGAGAGTCGAACAACCAAAAGATTCCTACTAAAGATATTGCAACAATCAATTAAATTGTTCATGGTCTGCTATGCAAAACTTTTATTGCTTTGATTCTATAAAAGTTTGCAGACATATTGTAGGTAGGTCTATATTTCTTTTCTTTGTATAAACGTTATCAATTGTACTAACCTTATTCATACTTAAGGAAAATTCTCACATGTTTTTTGTTGTTGTAAGTACAACCTATGAAACAAATCTATCTTTGGTTTTGATACATAATATCCATCCAAGTTGAAATTTGAATAATTCAAAAGTAAAATACCTAGATAATTTTATAATTATTACACCTAAACATGGAAGGACGCCTTATTATTGTATGTAATATGAGTATTGTCGAGAATGTAATTCAACAATATAAATAAAGACGATTAGATTAAATTGTGTTCACCGTCACACATTGCGAGGGGTGAAGAGACTTTTAATTATGGAAATTTGATTATCAAATACAATTTAATTAATTACAACTGACTTATCCGATTAGGAATTAAACATATTAATCAAAGGTCCTTATACCAATTCCATAATATACATCCAAAATGTTTGGACATGGTTTTCACAATTCTTTGGTTGTGCGAAACTCACAAATAGGTTATATTTTGTCCTTATCAAATTTTGTAGGATTTTAAATTTTTTTAAAAGACTTTCGGGACTTGAAATAAAACATTGAATTCAGAATTGTATGGGGTACCTACTTTAAATACGAAAATTCTAATTTTCTAATCTTTATTGTAAGTAGGTACTCAACTGGAATGGTATTGAAAAATATACTTAGAAAATATATTATCATACAAATACCTTTATGAAATATTTAAATTCTTTATTCTTTATTCTTTATTCTTTCTTATCATCCGTAGGCCATTGATTTGGCACTTGGAATCGTCAGACAATTATATAGTTTTTTTTTTTTACAAATGACAAAATAATCAAATTACAACAATACAATGAATAAATAAATAAAGAAATTCCATTGAATCAAAGTTTTTCGAGTGTAAAAGGCCCAAAATAACTTCTCGTCAGTGTATGTAAAAAATAAATTCTAATAATTATACATAAATAAATGAATTGAATCAATGCCAATTAGACTGAACAGTCCCATTTAGCATTTCGTCGATATTGTAAAAAGCTTTTCCAACAAGATACCTTTTCACTTCTCTCTGATATTCTACATAATTGAGTGCCTTAATATTACTGGGCAATTTATTATATAAACTTATGCTAAGACAAATAAAGCTTTTTGAAACTTTAGCCAATCTATGTTCTAGGGGTCTTACATCTCGCTTACAACGAGTATTGTATTTGTGATAGTCTGAGTTCAGGGGCGTATTAGATATGTTCTTATAGGAATAAAGTAGGCACTCATATATGTATAAACTTGGTAATGTAAGTACTCCCAGTTCACTGAAGGCAATCTTACATGTATCTCTGGGTTTTATATTCATTAGTTCTCGTACTGCCCTTTTTTGGAATATAAATACTCTATTCCAGTCAGCTCCCCTTCCCCAGAACAATACTCTATAGGACATGATACTATGAAAATATGCAAAGTAAACAAATTTGGCTGCATCAAATCCACAAACTTCTTTAGTTTTTCTAATGGCGTAGATTGCAGAGCACAGTTTTTTAGAAATACATTCAATATGTGGTGACCATTGCAATTTTTCATCTATTGTCACACCTAGGAATTTTGTCTCCCTAGTTGTCTGCAACCCTTGCTCACACAGTGACGCTATCACTGGGTCAGCATTTGTATTCTTTCTCAGAGAGAAATGAACGGTATTTGTTTTCGTCACATTAAGCACGAGACCGTTGGCACTGAACCATTCACCCATGCGATCTAACACCATGTGAACATTTTCTACAACTTTTTCTTTAGATTTATCATCCCTAATTAAGAGAGATGTATCGTCAGCGAAATGATACGTAATTATGAAAAAAATAATATCACACATCTGTATGTGAAAAAATAAGCTCAATATAATTTCACTCACAACCATTAACCGCGTGTGAATGGCCTGCAAGATATTATAACAATTTCAAAAATAAAATCCATCACAAAACATTTTTCATACTACAGTAATTATAGGCCTGATAATAATAGTGAACAATGAAATGACAAAATGTATTGAAAGTTGAATAAAATTATATTTTACGAATCTATAAAGAAAAACTATCAAAATACATTTTTACGTATTGCAAATAGAAAATATTTTTGCAAGAGGTGTTCGATACAAAATAAATTCTTTAGCAGGATAGATGTACATCGATAGAATACTTAAAATCATGAGAGAAAAAAGTGTTACTGAAATGAGATGATTGGTAACCTGATGGAAGAGTCTGTGCCCTAATCCTCATTCTGCTGCAGACTAAATTCATCATCACGACAATTGCATATTGTTTATACACAATAAAAGTATTTGCGTTTATTTTGAACACATATTAATCTTTAAACTGATAAAGGTATATAAAATGAGATTGATCTGCAAACAGTTTGCATTTTCTTCTCCAATCCTCCCTATTCTCTGCTGGTCTCTTTAATTTTACGTATGTGACAGGTGACACAGTTCATGTCCTTCTTCACTTGATCCATATAAGTATATCTTCTTGGTCGGCTTCTACTATTTCTGATTAACGCATCTTCGTTTTCGACATGTTCCGACCAATGGATCTTCGTCTGTAGCACCACATATCGAAGTTTGTCAACCATCCTCTTTCAATCTTGCCGATAGTCAACGTCTTGCCACCATGAAGCAGAATGCTCCAGACAAAGGCTTTAGTAATGTTCTTCCATATAATATTTGGGGATTCCAATATTATAGTTTTTTTGATCTCTCTACATTTTATTTTGCCTTCATTTATTTTCACGTTGTATTATGATAGTAATCTTTTTACACATAACATAATATTATATTTTAATATAACAATTGTTCATTACATTTATATTTGTAATTCCATGTATTCTTAACATAACTTTATTTAAATAATATTTACCATCAGCAGAGAACAATTTCTATGAATTCAAAATATCTATTGTTATTTTTTTTTACCGCTCTAGAACAAATGTATTATATTTTATTTACAATAGCAATGAAAGCTCATTTTTCATTGGCTTATTATTAGCATAAATATATGTACATTTCTAGAAAAGAAGTCTTACATGGTTTATTATTTGCAGAAGATATCTTTATTGAAATAATATCTTCCTTTACATTAACATATTAATTTAAACATACTCGTAGAAGAGTTTAACATGGGAAAACATGTTTATTTTATATCTATCTATCTATTTATACCCTCACGCCGTGTCCCAGGAGGGGTAGCCAGAGAGAACGGAACGCCATATAGATCTATCCTTACAAACTTCTTTCGCTTCCTCCACATTCATCCAGTTTCTCATACATGTTCGCCGATTTCTCTTACTCAACACGCGGCCGTCCTTAAGGATTTAATCCACGTGCTCAAGCCACGTGGTTCTTGGCCGTCCGCGCTTCCTCACTCCTCCTCTTTCAGGCAAATACATCCTCTTCGTCATTCTTTCATCTTGCATACGCTCAACATGTCCAAACCATCGTAACTTATTTACACGCATTCTATCCACAACACTCTTCTCGCATCCGCTCATTCTCCTAATATCCTCATTCTTCACTCTATCCCGCAAAGTTTTGCCAACCATTCTTCTTAGTGAACGCATTTCAACGGCGTTTATTCCACTCTCGTCCTTCTTCAACCACGTCCAAGTTTCACTTGCATACATAAGTGTCGGTACCAGAATGGTATTGTGCACCAGCATTTTAGCCATGTTCGATACATTGCTGTTGCTAACAATGGGTCGAAGTGCACCATTCACTCTAGCATCGGCGACTTTTCTTCTTTCGATGTCCTTGTCGTATCTTCCATCCCTCGCAAACATACTTCCCAAATACACATACTCATTCACTTGCTCTAAACATTCATCGTCAACCTTTATTTCACATGAGGTTCATTCGCCCTCTCTTTCAAACACCATCACTTTCGTCTTCGCAACATTCATTTTTAACCCATTTGTACTACAACTATCGTACACACACAAAATAATTTCTTGTAGATAACTTTCATTTTCAGCCATTAACACTAAATCGTCTGCATACATCAATGCATTCACCCGAATTCCATTCAATTCAACACCAACATCCATCCCTCTCAGAGGTTGCATGCAGAAGTAAAAAAATAGATTGAATAACCACGGAGACATAACACAACCTTGCTTCACTCCTTTAGTGAGAGTAAACCACTCCAATAGGGTATTGTTTACCCTCACACAAGCGGAACTCCCCACGTAGAGTGACGAGATTGCGCGTATCAACTGTGTGCTCACTCCATACTCCGACGGCACGCGCCACAATCTTTCTCGGTCCACACGGTCATATGCCTTCTCCAAGTCGACGAACGCGCAGAAAAGCTTCTGGTGTTTACCCAAGAACTTTTCGACGATCATCCATAGGGAGAAGATTTGATCGGTACACCCTCTACCATTCAGAAAAGCCATTTATTTTATATTGTTCATCAAAATAAAAAACCAAGAGAAAGAATTTGTTTTATGATATGTAAAATAATGAAGAAATAAAAGAAATATCATTTAAAAATCAAATATCATAACTTATTCCTTTTTTTAGACTTACGACATAGTTCAATGATTTGTCATTTCATCGACGTTGTTAGTCATTAATAACTCACTCGATTCATATAAAAATGAAAATTACACCAACTTTCAAACTAACACAGCTCATTATAAAGATTTACTGCAAAAGAAGCTGACCTTATGAAAAATGACTTCTATAAAAGTTTTCTTCAAAAGAAAGCTAACAAGACGACGGTGAAAGCACACAAACTCACTTCACTTTATAAGATTTTGTGTATTAAAAGTATTTTATATTATTTTTTTATCACAGATATTAATAAAAATATGAAATTATCTACATACAGTTGTTGAACCATTGATAATTTGAGAACTACAGCTGCGCCGTACTGTAATAGTGTCATGAACGCTTTACAACATTTAAGATGATTTACTTCTAACTAATGGCTCAACAGCTCTTGGAGAGACTTGGATCCCGTATGCAATGTATCTCCAAGGCTTTCGATCTTGGGCAGAATGCTAGTCATCTTAAACATTATGGCGTCCAGATCATGGTTTGAATATTCTTCTATTATATATCCCGGCTTCAGAGATATTCGAGTATGGGAGGGAGTATTCAAAGGCATATTCTCTATAATAGTGGCCAGATGTAAGAAATCGCTAATATACTGATAATTTCGCCACTGCAAATCATAATTTTTTTAAAGAAGGTATATTGGTTTGTTGATTTTTTAAAGCATAACATACATGTACCTATAATGCGTAGATAATTTACAGAGATCGAGTAAGTCCCAAACTCAGATATGGATCTTGTATTATGCGTACTAGCACGACGATACACATAAACCCAGAACAATGTGAAAAATAAACTCGCCCTCTGTATATTGATTGTATTTAATTTGAATGTATACCTTTTATGTAATTGTTTTTTATCAATTTACAGTAAAGAATGAATAAATAAATAAATAAAAATAAAAATGTCACCCTTCATTTTTTGTTGGTCGTGAATCGAGTCCGGGGCCTTGTGGCTCAAAACCAAGAACGTAACCTTCGCGCCACACCGGCCGACATATGTACCTAACAAATGATAAACAAATATTTATAATATGCATTTTCTTCGTCTACTCAGCGGTCTTTCGATCTTGAGTGTCTTTTATAGAAAGAATCCATAGTTAAAAATAAATTGGAAATTGTAATAACAAACCGTAACTTGATCTATCCATAAAACTGATAGAAAACATAAAAAAACGTCAGTTGGTTGTTATTCTGAATTTGTTTTCGTAGAAAATATCTTGTAGAGATTTTTAAAACAGTTTTAATATAAGGAGCCGACTCAAGATCCAAAACAAGATCAAAAGCGATTATTTAAGTAAACCCATACTTAATAATTAGGTAGTTATTTTATGAAGTTTTGTATTTTCACATTACCTCTGTACCTACATTAAAGTCCTGAGTAAGTATTATTTGTATCCAGGAGAGGGTATTTTAGAGAGACCAATAAGTTTGAAATTCCTCAGAAAGAAGGATTTTAATTAATATGAAAATTGAATTAATTTAATTATTATTTCCATTCAAATAAAATAATAATGTAATTCGTAGGCACTTTGAACTGAAATCTTATTATTAATAAATAAGGTTATTATAATAGACGAAACAATAACAGCAGAAATAAGCAAGACTACGTAAGCCACTTGATATGGATTCGGTACATACAAATGAAAATAATATATTATACATTATATTTTTTGGGTAAAAACAAAATCAGAACTTGAAGGTAATAAACATCAGCATTTAGTCGTTCCGCTTGCGTGAACTTTTACTAAGCCAGCAACTGTAATTAACATTAAGACAGAATGAACGGTAGCTATTCCAAAAAAAAAAACTATTACATTGCCAGATGATGTGTTGTTAGTAGCAAATCTTGGAATTTTATTATTATACCAACCTTTGAAATCATTATCGTGTTTTAATTGCGTACGTCGTGAAAGGTTAACCGTGTCCAATAATAACATGAAAGGTGGGTTAAACATATTGCGTATTATTTTCTTTTAGATGATCAAAATATCAAAATTAATGTATTAAATTGCTTTGAGCTTGATGGAACTTATTAGATAACATGTTAATAGGCAGATGTGATGATAATAAATGATTTATTTTACGTAGATTTACAAATTATATAATGTAGGTAAGTGGAAGAGGCTTGTTTTTTCCATCATACTTCTGTAAGGATTATTGAATAATTAATTGTTTTATACGTATTGACACATATACTGATGCTTTTATAAAGCATCAAATATACATTTTGCAAAAACTTAATTATTTTTTGGGATACTGTTAATCTTGAGACCAAAATAGTTTTATGGGTAAAAACAAATTCTAGAGTTTATTAATAAAATATTCTTAAAATATTATCGAGAAGACATACTTACTTGAACCTTTGTTTCTATAATCAAAAATATAACGATTGTGAAATGAAACATACAGAAATATTTTTAGTTTTAACTTACAAAAAATCTAATTGAAAAACTACAATAAAATGTTCAATTACTTAAAATAAATGAAAATGCTAATAAACGAGCTGCTGATAGCAATATGTCTTTCAATGATATATTTGAAAAGATTAAGTACGTAAGTAATATGTAAGTCAATACTTTTTTTTAATAATAGGTATATCATTTTGACAAAATAGGTATATCAGGACAAAATGTCGCTTGTTCAATGCGTGCATCATCCCAATCCTTCTATATGGCTGCGAGTCTTGGCACTTAACCAAGGCTCAAGAGCGGAAGATACTAAGCTTTGAAAACAAGTGTCTTAGAAGGATTTTGGATGTCAGATGGTATGAACATGTTACAAATGATGCTGTGCGCCGGCGCACCCAGCAGAGACCTGTAATCTCCGTAATACAAGAGAGACGATGGTCCTGGCTGGGACATGTTTTGAGAATGCCCAATGATAGTTGGCCAAAAAGAGCACTGTTTTTCCGTCCGCAGGGGTTCCGTCGGCCCGGGCGTCCCTCTTTCACAATACACCGTTCCTATGACAACGATATCAGAGCGCAAGGAATGTCGTGGGAAGAGGTGACGCAATTGGCACAGAGACGCTCTGAATGGAGGAGGCTGGTTTCTGCCCTGTGCTCCCGAGAGGAGCGTTGAGGGCGATGATGATGATGATGATGATGATATCATTTTACCTGACATAGCAAACTGAAGGAAACAATTAAGAATTTATAAGAAAATACTACAGTAAATAAGTACACATTGTATCCCCAAATGAAAGATATTAAGCAACCCTCAAGATGGTATTGTCAGATCAGAGAAAAACATTTCTTAATAATGTGCGTTCCCTTGCCGACGGGTAATAAGAAATATTTCAAAAATTTTATTAATTATCTCTGATACACGCCTTGTAAAATGCGACGGGGAAAAAATCAAATACATTACAAAATTCGTACGACGAAATATTGGTGGTACTTTTTTATTTTACGAAGGTTTCTTACATATCTACCACCTATTTTTATTTTTTCCTTCGAAGAGCAAATTATTTACACCAACGATACGCGTGGAAAATCACGAACTAAAAAAATACACTGATATAGCGAAGTATACTAAAAAAAACCTTTGTGTTTTCACCGCTAACGTAAAAATGGAGATAGGTATATTTATTCAAAAGGTTACCATTCATACTGCGAATAATATGGGGATTGTTGAAATATGAATGGAGAGGAAATAGAAACAGCACCGGTCTTTCACAAATTCTTTTCCAATGCTGTGTGGTTTTTTGTTGCGAAAATTTTAACAAATTTTTGTGAACGCTCAATATTCGAAATGTAACTACATTTTCCGTACATCAGAAATGTACAAATACAGTTAAGAATTTTTATTTCATGCGATTGTTTTTTTTTATTGAATATATCTTATTCAGTACACACTATAAAAATATGTATCTCGACCTCCACAAATACAAAACATTTATAAATAGAAAAAGTAAGGAAAACTAAATACGAATACTGATATTTCACAGAATTTTTTTCAAGTATTTGAGTTATATAAATTTACTTTTTCTGTGTTAAAACTATTGAAATTCATTTTCACACATCGATAAAAAAAGTAAAACTAAGAACACTGTTTTTTTTTTCTTTTAATAATAAATTGAATTAAATGGCAGAGACCTTCCGGAACTAGTCCATCTTCAGTGCTAGGCTCTTAGAAAAGTTTTTTTTAAATATTTTTCTAAGGACCTGACACCGAATATGGACCATTCTAGAAACAATTCTCAATAGTGTAGTATAGGAGAAACAATTCTCAGTAAGATATTCAGCATTTTTATGTGTCTACATAACACGAAAATTTTCACATCTCACTCTACTAGAGTACTATCACATGGTTTATATTTTATATTATATGTATAATGAGATCGTTTATGCTAAAATCTACAATTGTGAATTATATAAAATTTACATAATACACTTCTTGCTCCATCCTTTGTCATCATCAAGAGTGTTACAGTGCGGGGTTGGTTTTAGTTTATGTGTCACAACTTATTCAAAAATCTCTCTACACTCTCACACACGTCTATAAAATAAATATTGTATGTAATTTTATGCTAACTAAGTTATTTCGTATGCAGCGTTGTTGTATGTAAATTAACTTGTCATTTAAGATAAACATACAAAAGTATCCTACTACTACTACTACAAAGGCATATTTTGTGAGCAGTGTCATAAATTTGTCAACACAACGTTTTTTTGTGTTTTTCTTTACATAAACCGATTGTTTTCTTTTTAGTATCGGTACATTGGACACATATTTAAATATTTAACATAATATAATTATGTGCGATTTTAACGGGGAGCTGGCTTTTCTACGAAAACAACATTTGAATACAAGTGGATTAGCCAGCAAATCATGTCCATGAATATATGCAATTTATCTTCCCCGTGCTGATAAAAGGTAATTATATTAAGGATGGGTGGCGTACCTCATCGCTGAATTGAAAACTGAAACGTCTTAGAAAAATATCTTTCGAATACTTGTACATATATTACAGGATAGGTACTCCAAAATTAATAAAAAAATGAGTAGGAGGTCATTTCTTTGCCCAAGAATCCACAAATAAGCAACCTTAATTATTTTACAACATAACTACAATATAATTGAATCGGTCATTTGATAAACAAAATAAGTCAGTCAATGATTAGAGTTAGATATCAACATTTCATTCAAAATTTTATAACAAACAGTTTTTTTGTGATTTCTGAAAAGTTTGTATTGACTGACTTATGTTGTTTCTCAAATGACCGATTCAATTATTCTAACTATGATTGCGAAATCTGTGAATTAATTAAAAGCAAAGGTGATAATTTGATTAACCTTAATAACGTTACAGGCTTTTAAAGTCTGAAAAGTTCACAATAACTGAAGATAACTTGTCTAACTTAATAAACGGCACATCAGAATAAAGCTTAAAAAGTCACTGAAAATACTTAATATTTATTCATTCTTTAGATTTGTGTGTATATATTTAAAGATTGTATTATATAATGGCAGATATCTACTATAAAAATATGCAATAACACAAATATGAATATGCATAGTAACAATAATTCACTAGTACAAAATTACCTAATGCAGTACCTTTTTTATATATTTTACAGAAAACGCAACTCTCAAACATTTGGATCTTGAAAGACTGACTCAATAATGCTTATTGCATTAAGCGTTTAGTATTTATTGAATTTCTGAAAATCTTATTTATTTACCTCAGCAAATTTTCTACCCAACTAAAGAATGAGACGTTTGACTGGCTTACATTTCTTTCATAACTTATAATACAGCTATTTACGTTCAGGGTTGCAACTCAATGTGTTTTTCTATCATATGTTTTACACCATCTCTCTCAAGAATAATAATAGCCAGTGACTTTACTGTTTATAATATCGTGATAGTTGTCCTCTCCGTGCCAATAAAAAAACATTCAAGATAGGTGGTAAATCTCATCGCTGAATTGAAGGTCTTTCTCGAGTTACTTTACGAATACTTTGTATTTACAGAACAATCGTATCGGAAATTTCTTCATCATCCCAATAGGCAATAAGATTGAGAAAATAATTATATATTTTTTTAAATGCAATAGCTAATTCCTAGATGGCTTACCACATCTCTCAACATAATACAGTCAAATGAGTCTACACATGATCGCACAAAAACTTAACAACCAAATTTCGGAAAAAAATCACCTATGCAAAATATTAACGAAATTAAAGAATTAAAATCAGAACGCGGAATAAAAATACCAGCATAATAAAATAAGAAATTAATATTGCTGAAGTTCGATATATTATTTTTATACATAAAACTGTCATAACCCTGTACTTTATATTAGTAGTATTTGAAAAGGTTAAGAGTAGTTGATATAAGTAATATATTATATTAGTACGGGTATATAATATATATTATTATATGCATGCATGTAGGTACGTGTATGTTAGTCTGTTAGAGTACAATGTCAAAGATATCGAAGTTTCACAACACAAAGGGATTAAAATCTATTATCTTTACTTATTTTTATTATTATTGACGATGTTTGTTATCGTAGAAAGAATTCAATAAAATCAAAATACCCAATAACAATTGATTTAGTTTGTTTAATTGTCTATATGTTTATATTTACTTCATCTTCTTCTTCTTCTTCTTCCGTCTCGTTTGATAAGGTTGGCGATATTCAGTGCTGTTTCTATGTTATGTACTGCGACTCTAAATGCCCATCAGCTGGTCCTATTTTTTTGAACCACTGTCTCAGATTCTTCTCCAGCCTCGTCGTTTTTATATTTTTCCCTTGAATAAAAGTTGGCACATTTGTTTTTTTTTTCATTAAGTGACCAAAATATTGGACTTGCCCAATTTTAACAATGTCAAGGTAACTTTCGATGGCTTTTTTAAGAATATTATCATGACACCTCTCCAAGTTTTTAATTCATTCTTCTGTTTATCATTTCCGGGTCTGCATCATATTATTCTTTCTATCGCATAAATGCATTATTTCACATATTATTCTTTCTATCGCATAAATGCATTATTTCACAGACTGAACAACCACAGAAAAAAACAATCATTAACGTTTTACATTAAATCATGACATGTCGGAAAAACTTGCTCTATGCTTTTGTCACTTTTTATTCTTTCTATCGCATAAATGCATTATTTCACATATTATTCTTTCTATCGCATAAATGCATTATTTCACAGACTGAACAACCACAGAAAAAAACAATCATTAACATTTTACATTTAATCATGACATGTCGGAAAAACTTGCTCTATGCTTTTGTCACTTTTTATTCTTTCTATCGCATAAATGCATTATTTCACAGACTGAACAACCACAGAAAAAAACAATCATTAACATTTTACATTAAATCATGACATGTCGGAAAAACTTGCTCTATGCTTTTGTCACTTTTTATTCTTTCTATCGCATAAATGCATTATTTCACATATTATTCTTTCTATCGCATAAATGCATTATTTCACAGACTGAACAACCACAGAAAAAACCAATCATTAACGTTTTACATTAAATCATGACATGTCGTAAAAACTTGCTCTATGCTTTTGTCACTTTTTATTCTTTCTATCGCATAAATGCATTATTTCACATATTATTCTTTCTATCGCATAAATGCATTATTTCACAGACTGAACAACCACAGAAAAAACCTATCATTAACATTTTACATTAAATCATGACATGTCGGAAAAACTTGCTCTATGCTTATGTCACTTTTAATCAATTGTATCCACATCATTGGCATTTCTTACATAATAAAAATAAAATAAACTATTTAAATTTGGTCTTATCCAATTATCCATGACAATTCCAATTGCGCCGTGACTCTTCCTGAACTGAACACAAGTAGAGTTTTCATTTGAGTTCGTCGGTAGCCTGGAGGTAGAGTCTCGGCCTCCAGAACAAGGGGTCCGTGGTTCGATCCCAGGTGCTGGCAAACTCCCCTTTCACGGCACAAGCTTTTAGCTTAGTGTGAAAGGTGTATAAGGTTGTATTTGGGTTTATTACAAAACCCAGATATATCTTTTTAAAAAAAAAAAAAAAAAAAAAAAAAAATGCTCCTAAACCTGGGTGTAGGTTTATCTTTTCCATGGTGCAACAGACAAATGGTCTCCCACTCTTCCGTAAGTTTTCGAGTATCCTATTAAAGGCAAATGATAAAAAAAAAATAAGACAGGTTTGCCACTTATCTTGAATTTCTTAATTTTTGGTTGGCACGGAGATACCTAGCTTGTAGGCTATGTCGTGCTGGGATAGTAGTAGTAATATTAATAATATTTTATTTTGACTCAAGAACACAGGATATCCATGATAACCCATGAAGGAAAGTGGGTATCTGCAAAAGTTTATTGATTGTCAATTTGATAAAGTTTAATTTATCGACCGACGGTTCTTGGTGGAAGTTCATATTAATAATTTTAAAATGAAACACAATTTGTAGTTATTCCACAATTGACTTTATTTATTTTTGCGAGCCGGCTTTCAAGAGCTTCCGCTCTCATCGACAGACTTTACTTTTGCCTGACGATGAGAGCGGAAGCTCTTGAAAGCCGGCTCGCAAAAATAAATAAAGTCAATAGTGGAATAACTACATATTTTGTTTCATTTTAAAATTGTCAATTTGATGTTTGTTCCCTGAACAAAGCCGAATACAACTAAACTAGCAAATAATAATATAAAAAAATCAACTAGCATGCCGTTATTCAACATTAGTAGAAGTATGATAGTTTCTCGTTCCATTGCGATGTCGTATTTGTCGCTTTTATATTTTCTATAAAACTGCAAATCGTCGTTGCATATTCAAAAAGAAACATGTGCACACATTTTTATTTAGGCATACTCTTTTAAAACTGTTCATTAAGGCATTAACATTGTAGTTTGGGCTTTTTATTGGCATGTGATATTATTCTTCAAGCATTGAATTTTAATATTTAATAATAAGAAGCAAGTTATAAAATGGTTATGATGTCATTATAAACAGTTTATTCTAGAAATGTCAAAAAAATTATGAATTCACATGTTCCTTTTTGAATATGCAACGACGAAATATAGTTACGTCTTTATAACCACGACATCTACTATTATTACTACTTCTGATATTTTTGCCTTCTGCTTGTCGACGACGACGAGAATGCGACAAGAGAATGTAATTAGAAGAAATACAAAAAAATATATCAAAGAAGAGAACTGAAATATAATAACTGTTGGTTTATGATGACAATAGTGTCTACGATTCTGCGTTTTGTTTTATTTATTGTATTCCAGGTTAATGAGTCTATGAGTCAGTACTCAGTAGTAACTTGGTATGTAGGTATTGTGCGTTATAATTTCGCTTTGTTTATTCGCAAAATATAATGATACGCTCCTTTGAAGGAAAAATTAAATATTGATCCTTTAAAAAAACTAAGGATTTTAACAGACATCATATGATTCATATCATAAAGAAATTAACGATTTAAAATGAGTCATGAAATAAGGGTTTAAAAAAGCTTTATTTAGAAGGTAACTGAAGATGTAGTGAAAACCAAAGACAATATACAAAGGTGTTTTTACCATTGATTTATAAAAAAACGAATTGACAAAATATAATAAAAGTCATGACTAATTTTGACATAAGCAACAATCACAGATGAAGACCATAAACAATATAAATGAAGATGACTATGAATAATACCACTTAGACAAAATTTAAAATATTGTTATCGAAATGAATATTTTAATTTTAGATATAAATCAGAGCACATTGGTGTATCCAAAATTATATTTTAAATTATTTGGCTTGCATTACATCAGGTTTTTATCGTACGTGATTACTATTACACTTTCATCAAGAAAATAGTATTTAAAATACACACATAACCGAAATTTTAAAATAATGTAGAAGAAGCGCAAGAAGTACGTAAGGATAGATCTATATGGCGTTCCGTTCTCTCTGCCTACCCCTCTTGGGACAGAGCGTCAAAGTATAATAGTAGAAGTAATACACAGTAGAAATAAATAATAATATGTGGAAATAAATCATACTTAGAGTCAAAGAAAAATAATACTATATCGGATGGAAAATTTATAATAATAATATTACATATATTATAATATAACACAATGTGTGTTTTGGAATCGAGAAATAATATTTAACCCTCCATGACACACATGATGGGAGTTCTCACGAAACGGTTGTAATTATTTTCATCTAAAGATTTCTGTGGTCGTCAAACCTTTGAGGGATGTCTTTTATGTAGGTACCTACTAAATAAATTGTATATTTTTTGTAATTGAAAGTTTATTACGATTAAAAAAAATCGCATACCGCCGGAAAACATTATAATATACCTAGCTATATATTTGTAGTAATGTTTACGAAATGTGAATCAATACATAATGTTTTCAATCTTTATTAATTCGTTATCAGTCGGAACAATAATGTCTTCTGTATTTACATAGGTTACAAAAGATTAGTAAAGACTATGGATCTTTGTTGAATGCGAACGCGTACAGTATCATTTGTGACATGCTCGCACAACATAACACCTAATATGCCCCTAAGACAATTATCAATTTAAGAGTATCTTCTTGTCAGGAGTATTGAACTGACAAACATCTTTTAAAATACACAAAATCATATCAATATAAGAAAAAAAAATAATTACCTACCTATGTACAAAAATTTCCTCAACATGACATGTTCATAAATAAGACAAAACAATTTGGTAAATTGAAAGTAAAGTGTTTTTTTTTTTTTTAAATATCTGGGTTTTGTTATAAACCCAAATACAACCTTATACACCTTTCACAGTAAGCTACTAAAAGCTTGTGTCGTGAAAGGGGAGTTTGCCGGCACCTGGTATCGAACCACGGACCTCTTGTTCACGAGGCCGAGATTCTACCTACCGACCAAGCTACCGACCAACTCAAATTTATTTCTACTATAAATTTATTGTAGAAAGAAAATGTTGTTTCAATTAACCTAATTATGGAATTCTACAACGCGTGAACTGACACGATTAATACGAGTATAATACAAAAAAAGAACTTCATGACATAGAGTGTTAGTTGTTTTCTTGGTTTTCATAGGATTACTTTGACAGCCTCGGCTGTTTACTGAAAGCTTCCAATCATTCCTATACTATGACATATTATTACCCGGAATAAAATTATTATTACGATTATAAATAATGTTTTCTGAAAATGCCTCCGTTTGCCCTGTATCCCACATTATACTCGAATGTACTTAAATCAACATTATGATTCATCGATCATTTTTATTTTCCGATTTGAGATATTTGAAGATTTGACAGGATCGTAATGAAATATATTATATTTAAGATTTATTTCTATTGTTACAGCGTCTTGACCTTAAAACTGAAAGACAAGTCATTTTTTTAAGCTAAAATAAATATATCTCTCTACCTACGAGTCGAGTCCGTTAGAGTGTATCTAACAAATATGGGAAGTACTCAGTAGACTATTTGCATGCAATGTATGATCTTAGGCTTCTTCAACCCAAAAGAAAGATCAAAAACTACTAGCAACATACATAAAATCCTCTCTGTTTAATAAAAAAATATTTATTATATAAAAATAAGTCATTTGTTGTGAAATGAGTATGAAAATAGTGGAAGACCTTTCGTCAAGAACTTGACGAAACATAACAAAACGATGATATTTTAATATTTTTAATATTTAATAAGAAGACGGTAAGGGAAAAAAAATCTGATATTCTCCAATCGTTTCTTTTGGACGTAGGTAATAATCATGAAACGGAAATAATCAAAAAATAATTTAATATTTAATAAGAGGACGGTAAGGGAAAAAAATCTGATATTCTCCAATTGTTTCTTTTGGACGTAGGTAATAATCATGAAACAATTAAATTCAGATAGATATAAGCCACGTACTTCATTTCTTCAATGTGTAAGGAAAATGCAATTATTGTATTTTCAGTGCATAATTTATTTTTTATATGTATTTTCAATGCTTCATATACCTTTTGTTTTATAAGTAATGAGTAAATTGTTATTTTTAACATGCAAATCTACTACTATACCATCACAGCATTGCAAATTTAAACAAGTTAAGAATTTGAGTAATGTGTTTTTAACGAGTTTTTATTTTGATTTTAATGAAATGTAATGCGATTTTAACGTCTTTCGATGAGATTTAAATGTGTTTTAATGCAATTTTAATAGATTTTTCATAATTTGTTTATGCCGAGATTAAATTTATTTAATGAGATCAATATTCAATTTGGGTTTTGACGTTATATAAACAGGTTTTAAATGCGTTAAAATTATGCGTTTAAAATTAATTTTTAATAATACATTTCAGCAAAGCATTATAGCATATGGTATATTATTAATTGAGTATTATAATATGTACTCGCAACATTAATGTGAGATTGGTGCGTAGTGAAAATTAAGGTTAAGCAAGAAGTGTTTATTCCTGCTAAAGTTGGACTGGACTGAATAGTTAATGAAAAGACGAATTAGGAACGATAAATTGAGAGGGATTAATGAATTATTGAGAAGGTGATGAATGGAATAACGTCCATCTGCGGTCTAAAGTCAATATAGAGTCACCTTTACCGTAATAGTAATGTAAACTGTCAATTTGGTAACTATGTATATGTTTAAGACATAATCTATGACGTGATTTGGAATAATTAATTATCGGTCAGCTATCGTCGAAAAACTATTTAAAATTTGCATCAAATTGTGTGTTTGCATCAAATATTCTAAAGCTTTTTCAAAACGTTAAAAATAAACTTACAAATGTTTTAAATTCAAAAAATATTTGAATTAAATATAAATGTTGTAAACTACGACATTTAGTAAGTAAATAATATATTATTTGAGGTATATCAATATAAAGCTACTTATTTAACGAACTTAGAAGTATTAACAAAGTACCGACAAACTATTAAAAACTTTTAAAAATGTATGAACCTTGAAACACTACTTCAACAAAAACTCTTTCCTAATTTATGTTTCATTTGTTTTATTTGTCTTTGAACATCTATTTGTAGTTGAATGTAATATTGTGCGATAAATGTTCTACTTAACATTTTTTCCGGTATTCTTTTTCTTCTTCTTCCTCTTTTAATAGATCTGTTTCTATGGCGCTGAGGTCTCCTGGGACACAGAGCTTCAGCTGTCTTGCCATCTCTTTGCCGGTCTACCAGATTTGCAAGTTTCCATTAGCACGTTGTATGCGGCTACTTGAGGGAGTCTATCACCGCTCATCTTTTTCTGCCCCATATGACAATATCTTCGCTATCGTAGGTGTCACGACTTACTGTGTTTCTTCTTTTATCCCCCAGTGTTTTGCCCAGAATAGCGCTGAATGTCTTCATTTCGGCAGTTCGCAATTGTGCTCGTGATCTAGTTTTCGTACCATTACATCTCCCACAATTGGGGTACCCAGTAGACTAAGTGCATGCATTTATGAAATATGACAGATCATCCTCTACATTCATTCATAATTAATTATTTATTTTCATTGGCATTCACAATTAATAACTGATTTTCATTGATATTCTTACGCAATTATTTTTTAAGACATCTCATCAAGTTTATATTTTCGTATTTTTTTGTGATAATGAGATATTATTGTAAATTTCTATGTAAACGAAATGTTTTTGAATTTAAAAAGCCCGAAAATTGCCTTAAGAATCTTGTTTTTATGAATATAAAATTAGTCAGGTTGGGTTTATATTGTAAAATAACAGACGATTCAAACATGAGTGCTTTTTACTATACACAATAATAAATCTTAAATTACAAATGAAATACAATAACCATGATATTCCTTCTAGAAATTTTCCCTTAGATATATTTACGCACTCTTAATCAGATAATCGATGATATTTTTTGTAAAATGGGACTTCGTACCTTTTTCAGCTTCGTTCACCTGAAGTTTTTTTTTCGCATGACCATCAATTCAAAAACCTGATTAAACGCTCATGAGTTCTTTGTGTGCATGGATGATCCAATCCTCTTCACTCTCCCAGTCACTGAATAGGAAAAGTAAGGGAACTTAATGATATAAAAAGGGCTTGTTAGGATAACAGTGAATCCCGTGTTCAAAAGATGGAATATTATTGTATGTATTATTACGAGTTAAATTCAGATAGATATAAGCCATACAATTGTATTCGAACATTTCTCATACAATTCATAAACTCGTTAATGATATGAATATAATAATATGTTATACTGGCTCACATATTTTAATTTATTAATGATTATTCACTTAGCAACAATTATTTCTTAATGAAAGTTAAATTAGATAATAATTTAGAATAATAAAATAATTACAAATGTATTTATTAATGTATTTTATTCTAAAATGAATAATAAAATACATGACACAGTTGATCTGATTGAGAATATTGTTTTGGAAGCTTATGAATTTTTCAAGTTTTTAAGCGACAAATAACGTAGTTACATACTCGTATATTTTGCTTATTTGTTCTTATAAATATTCTGATTCAAATAAGAAACATATACATGGAAAAACTTTTCAAAATTGTTTGAATTGTAAATGGTTCAGGTACATTCGATTTGAAATTTTTTTAAATATATCTTTTTAAACAAATAAATTTTTTGATCAATATCATTTTTTCTCAGGATCTTCAGAAAAATATTACTTACATCTTTTATTTTGAGCAATTCTCTACGTCATGTATTTCTAAACTGATAGGCAGTAATCAAATGATATTGTTATAAGATGGTAATACCATATAAATGTAAGACAGATTGTGGTTCCCTCAACCTATAGAGTACTACGCAGTGCTGAGTACAGAAGAGCACGGCGCAAGACAATATACTTGTCATATAACCTACAGTTATGAAAAAAACTCAGCGAGTCAAGAAATATCATCCTAAGGATTTGGTTCAGTTTGAGTTGCCATCTTCTCTTTTTTCTCATACGTAATAGAATATTAAAAGTACATCTAATTGTAAATTTGATTTCAAACAAACGATAAGTTTATATTTGTTATCCAAATAATACATTCTACCTCTTCATATCTCACCTAGATTTATTTTCCTACGTATCAATGGTTGCACACTTTTTTCGGACAAACCTTTCTCATTGCCCCTATAAATTTGTCCGCCTAACTCCTTTCATCGTTCACTCGAAAGGGCTTCTAGTAAATTCGATTAGTGTTAGGTTCCATTCACCCATATGGGACATGACAAAAAATATATACATATCTAGTAGTACATATTATTATTACAACAGAGTAAAAAAGGTTTACCTAAAATCCGTTTTAATCAGATTTTAGTTGGTATTGTTTTACCTAATTCCAGTGTTTTGATATGTCTGCAATGAATAGGGATTTACATAGGAAAAACAACTCCCCAGAGAATAATTATTATAAGCTATTGTTCGGTATTTTTGTTTTGATTATTTTTATTTTGGTTATAAAGGCATAGGTACCTGAAAAGTAAAAATAATCTTGAATTTAAAACAAATGAAGCGTAAAATATAGGCATTTGATATAAAATATTTTGATTACACTATATCAAAATCATGTTTTCTAATTTTAGACAAATATTAAATTCTAGTTCTTAATCGAAAATATATTTTAGAATATAAAAATGTATTCAAAAATGTTATACATACTTCGGGTAGAGAAAGACTTTCTGCACGATGGTCTCATAGCTTATTGTATAAGAATAGTCGCTGGTGAAAAGTTGCAAAAAGCCCAGAACATACCATGAAAAGGTTTCATACAGCAGTGGACAGTCAAAGCTGTATAGAAGAAGAAGGAGAATGATTTTAGATTGATTCATTTTTAATATTTATGAATTTTCGAAATTTTCGAGAGAAACTTTGTGGAACATCATTTTATAAAATAATAAAATTAATGTATTACAGAACACTGTTTTACTTCCACTTCACTTTATTTAAATGTCAGAACGTTTTCGAACATTAACTGTTCATTATCGATGACAATGTAATACTGAGCTCACTTTAATAAACTACCTACACCAAAAGTTTTAGAAGTGGGGATGTCAGTGTTGGTATCTGAACATTCACTACATTATTCAAATTCTTGTGTATTTCCAATGTCTCTAAAATATCTAATTTAAAACCCTTTACACACATATGGAGTACTTCGGCATCATCTTCACCAAAACTGTGTCCTGTCTCCCTTGCATGATCCGCCATCTCAGAATTAATACATAAGTGTCTAATCGCCTTTGTATGTTCCTTTATTCTGGTGGAGAACTTTCTTCCCGTTTGACCAACATAGACTGCTGAACAATCATTACATGACAATTTATATACTCCACTCTGCTTCATTTTAGGGATCTCCGATTTATTGTTTAATATCAATTTATTTATATTGTTATTGGTATAAAATGCTGGTTTGAAATCCTTGTCCCTGCAAACATTCAATATATCAGTGGATACTGGATATCTTTCCCGAATATAAAATTCTTCTCCATGGTTTAATATCATCCTGTAACACTGCATCTTGTGTTTTATTATAGACGAATCTATGTATTAATGATAGTTTTTCTTTTTTAGATATCATATTCTTAATATTGTCAACATCATACCCCTTGTTGTCCGCTATATTCAGTATGATGGATATTTCTTTTTCGTAACTATCTTTTTTGAGTGGTATTGAAGTAAGACGATGAATCATGGATCTGAATGCTGCCATTTTGTGTGTTGTTGGGTGAAATGAGTCTGCTCGGATAATTGTGTCTGAATATGTATCTTTCCTGTATATATCAAAACAAAATCTGTCCTCCTCTACCTTCACAGTGACGTCCAGAAAATTCAGTTTATTGTTTTCTCCAATTTCTTTTGTGAATTGAATTCGCTGATGTTGACTGTTAAAGAAATTCAACAAGTTATCCAGTTGTCTTTGTGATCCAGAGAATGTGAAAAATATGTCATCCACATATCTGTGATTGTTACTCATCAATTTAACCAATGGGTTAGTTGTCTCAAACATTTTGGATTTGTTGGTCTCAAGTATTTAAATAAAGTGAAGTGGAAGTAAAACAGTGTTCTGTAATACATTAATTTTATTATTTTATAATATTTATGATTTTTTTATTAGAGTTAAGACAATCGCTTTGAGCTGATAAATCTTAAGGAAAACTGCATATAAAGAAATAATAATATTATGAATGTGCATCTTCTTAATACAATATTCTAAACATCTTCACATACAGTGGGGTTGAATGTCATTACAAAATGTTTTATTATTCTGAACACAGATGAAATGCAATATAACATAGAATCATATCCCCCTTACAAGAGTATGCAAGAACTAAATCTACCTACTTTTATCTTAAGACACTGAGGGAAAAATATTATTTTGAAAAATCCTTTAACATTACCACACATGATATTATGATGGTCAAAATTTGGACCCTCAAATACTACACAGATCATGACACGCATACATAAGTGTTTTGGATCCTCGTGAAAAACACATTTGGACTATCATAGGTACAAAATATTAACATATTTAGTACTAGCAACGAAATGCATATATGATAATACTAAAGTTTTTTGATGCGTGATAACATGTGTAATATTTTGTCAATCTACCTATCCATTTGCCGAAAAGATGGCCGTTGACCCATCGGTAAATTTTTGGATAAAAAATAGCGCTATCTTTACTCTATCTATGTATAGTATTTATCTGTATTATCGTGACAAAGGTACCTATCCCATGAGTGTGAGATCTAACATGTTCTCAAAAAATTACCCGTGTTTTGAGAATATAAAAAAATAATGTGTCAATCACAGAAACTATATAAGTTTCTACCTACTGGTTTCTCATATTTCAAGTTTCTCACATTGATACATTTTCATTAAAATAATAAACTTTGATAAAAAATTATACAGTTTATTTATTTCCTTAATTAATATTTATATGTAATTATAACCTTTTTTTTTTTTTTTTTTTTTTTAGTTATAAACCCAAATATAACCTTATACACCTTTCACAGTAAGCTACTAAAAGCTTGTGTCGTGAAAGGGGAGTTTTGCCGGTACCTGGTATCGAACCACGGACCCCTTGTTCACGAGGCCGAGACTCTACCTCCAGGCTACCGACGAACTCTTACTTTTAATTTGATAGTATTGATATTTAGTTTAATTAATTGTTCTAAGTTGTGGTAAGAGAGTGATAACTAACAAAAAAAATATTAAGGATTCATTGAAAATGACTAAAATATACTCTAAGAGAGAATACTAATGGACTGATTTGCCTTGAGTGATGTCTGGTCGGAAAATTCTGTAGTAATAAAATTATTACGGTTCTAATATTATTCTTAATCTAAGTATTTCCTTTATAGTAGGTATGAGTTAAAAGACTATAGGTAAAAGTAGCAGCTGAAACATATTTCACCGTACGAGAAACAATAATAAACAATGAAGAAACTTAACTAAGAAACTGTTTACATCGTATGCGCTCGTTTTCTTCACCATAAAATCCTCGGAATAGAAAAGGTTTCCCGTTTTTTTTCTGCGAGTTTCCGAATATGCAATATTTAAAAACAAATACATATATTATTGCTTGTAAAACATTCAAATCAGCATCACTCATGTATTGAGTGCAATGCCAGAAGATAGAGAGAGAGAGAGAGAGAGAGAGAGAGAGAGAGAGAGAGAGATTCAAAATCTTCAATAATGCTGTGTATGAGAAATGCTACCTATCCTGATTATATTTTTCTTATTGCCACGGAGAGGATAAACTGCATGTCTTTAATAAGTTATAAGTCTACTAGATACCCCACTTACTGCATGAGGACCCTTGGAGGTATAGACGGATAGACGTAATTTTAAAAAATTGGAATATGTGGTTTTTGATTCTGTAAATAATTGTAGATTATAAATGCAGTAGCTTTATTTTTTATGGACCCAATCTCCATCTTTATAACTTTATATTTTATATTACCGACTTCTCAATTTGTATTGTAGCAATATTGTGTGAAAACAATATTCTAGTATTATATTATGACTTCAATAACATGAACAGAATAAAAGTAGGTAACTCTAGAGCTTTCGAACGATTAGTTTATTACTTTACAGTTTAAGAATCGCTGCTATACAGTGTGCATACAACTGGGGAGAGTAAATAGATGGAAATATACAACCAAACTGAAATAAAACAATGCATTTTTAAATAGCTTTTGATTTAAATGGCCGGTCATTAAAAATTTACAGTTTGTATGACGGGGGAAGGAAAATATAATTCAACTAGACTAATGTGGTAGAAAATTAATTTTGAAAAAAACATTTGAAAAAATTAAAAAAATTGTGTACAAATGAAAAATAAAAGTCAAAATATATCACTATTTCTTTCTAATCTATCCCCGCCCCCGCTAACCACTCTTTCCTAACTTAAAATTCCTTGAAATAATTTGTGTTTAATATATTACTGATGATGGAACAAATAGTTCTGAAAACGTTTCAACTTAATTACAGTTATTTAAGTGGAAAATATAGTGTTTTATTTAATTCACATAAATTAATATTCAATAATTATGGAAATCCACAGAGTTAGACACAAAACACTTGAAAAGTACGAAATATATATTATTTACCAAAATTTAGCGTATCCGAGTTTAATTATTCAACTTATTTTATTTTATTTCATACATTGCATAAACGACTTTATTATAATTATGTATATCAATATAAGAGACTGGACCGGGATGAGACTTGTAGGAGAGCTGTTCCGGGTCGCGCAGGATAGGGAAGCCTTCGCCAGAGTGATTGCCAACGTCGGGGGGACCTGATACGGCACGAGAAGAAGAAGAAGATATCATGTAGGTCAAGCGATATTTTAAATTACCTTCACAAGCAAAATACGCAATATGTAGATGGTAGTAGAATTTAAACTCAAGATTTTCAGATTGACCACATAATTTAAAGACTTTAGAGAAGTGGAAGTCAGTAAAACTATATTTTTTCTTTTCCAAGTTACACTTGTCTATGGTACCTTTTATAATGTGAGTTGTGTGTTAAATGAAATGTGTTATTTTAATCAACGCTATATTGTGCATCGCTTATACATTTAATTGCCATGAAAGCGATAAACAAAGGTGTGCATGAGTTTGTGATACAATAAATTAATAATAAACATTACTAACCCGAATGAAAACAAATAATGTATGGAGAATATCTTAAGAATTATAATATAGATTTTATCCTGTCAGTGTCATGTCAATGCTTATGTTTAGCAATTAAAATGATTTATTATTGAAATCATAGGAATCTGGAACTGACGATGGACCAATTTCTAAAGACTTCTGCCAATAAATAAAAATAGTATTTGTGAAAGTGACCACTGTTTCTTTATTTTTTTTAATCAATTTGTTGATTAAAAGAATTTAAAGATGAGTTTTTTTTTTCTCTAAATGATCAGTCTCGTGAAAATGATTCGTCGCGTCCTATTTAAAACACTTAGTTTTTCAATAATAAAATACAACTAAGTAATTCATTCAAATAAGGAAAATTACCTTAGATGATTCATTACAGAACATTTCTGTACCATTGACTGTGTCGTTGTTTAGGTAATAAAATTCAATAACGAAATTAAAATACAAAAGTTTTCTTCTACTATATTATGTATGTTCTTTGTTGAAAGAGACATCTTCCGTCTAATAAAGACTGTCAATCAATCAAAGACGTCTCTGTCAATATAAACATGAAGTAAAAGAAAATATTTCTTTTTTAATTTCGTAACTCTGCACCGGTTGAACTACCTCTAATTCAAATATTTTCTTCTTTTCAACCAAACGGTGTTTATTTATCTATTTTTTTATATTTTCACAGGGAACAGTCATATACAGGTAATACTTACAGAATTGTTTAAAGCCATAAGTGGACCAGTAAAGTCCTCTATCATAACGAATATGAAATACAAAGTAATGAAAGCAACAACAATGCTAGACATGTGGATTCAGACAAACTTACAAAAGAATAAAATCAAAAAAAAAATATGACCGTGGAAAAAAAAAATAACTTATTATGTCAAATTCTTTCGATTTTGAGCAAATGTAACAGGCCAAATTTTTCCTTCTGGCAATTTGGATGTGTGCCATATTAAATGAAATATAAGATTGATATGAGCTAAAATCTATTCACAATTATTAGTCAATATCATGAAAAACATGTACTGAACTAATACTTTGAATCACACAACACAAAATATAGCATATTCTTACAAATAATATTAATATGTACTTTGTACATACACAACAGAACTTTTATTATTTGATAATATGGAATAGTTTCACACGTCGTAATATTATTAATAATACATTTCAGATAGGAAGTATTAAATTACTTATTGACGTAAGAAACGGCACCCACACGATACGTACCTTACGGTGGAACGCGTTCGGAATGAAATAAAAATAGTACCTAATAAGAACATAAGAGAAAGGCGCGTTTTCCAATATAATGCATTCCATAATATAAAAATACGTAGTTCAGTGGTGCGACCAAGTTGTAAAAAAATCCCCATAGACCAACCAGCATGCACTAGTAGTACATTTATCTCATATCGATTTATACTCCCCTCTATTGTCCAAATCCTTATGTCTCAAGTTATCTGATCCTCATTTATTGTATCTTCCGATGTCATGGATTCTTTGTGACCCTTATCCTTAATACAGTTCGATGTCTGAAATGACTTCCGCAATTTAAGCCTTTTGTAGAAGAGGATCTTATCTAGTATATCCTTTAATAGTACCTGATACGTTAATCGCATTGATATAAATTGCAAAAAAAAAACAACAACAGCAATCGAACAATGCCTGAAAGAAATGTGTCCCTAAAAATAGATTGCCAAATGTGTTTTCTGCTGCTTTTTAAAAAAAAATGTTTTATCTGTACTTCAAAAGAAAAAAGTTTAGCTGTTTATAATAAATATATTTAGAGTTGTTATACTTTTGCAATTTGTAAATCTAATATTTTATCACTACCATCATTTCAAACATAAAATATTGTCTGAACTGTGACATTTTACGTTACAAGTTTAACTCTTATCCAATCAAAATAATAATATAAAGCACCTTTATAACACAAAATAAAAATGCTTTTATTCCTAAATGACTAAAGCCCATCCATACTTTTATATAAACATTGACAGCAGAAACATAAACAATACATAAAAAAGGAGAAAGGCCAATTCCAACTTTTGAATCCTTCTCGAATCCCGTTTGGGAACTTTTGGGTCCCCACATTTAGAAAGTTATGTGTTACAATAAAGCAGACACGTTTCAATATTGATCCCATGTTATCCCGTTTCAATTATTGGGAAGGTTTTCCACGATTGTAGGTATCTATGTATACTTATCTCAATACAGACACATCTGTAACTATGTAATATTATACTTTCTGACGTGATGGAATTGTTTAATATGAAATATACACCCATCACAAATAACATATTAGATTTATGACCTCAAAAATAACTTACACGTATATTAGGAATATACATTATTTTTAAACTAATTAAATTTTTGCCAGATTCACTCAAATAACAAATGGAAAATTGTCTATATTTTATTAAAAAAATTGAAATATACCTAAATGTTGTGTTCTATCAAAATGTGCAAAATTATATTTTCGTTTCACATAAAAAACTGTTGACATAAAAATAACATTTATTTTAATATCTCAATCAATACAAAATATTTATATTGTTTTTTGCCTAAAACCTGTCCAAAGGATGGGATCTCGTACAGAGAATATTTATTGATTTATTTTTTACCAAGCCAAATAACAGTGTCTATAAAGTATATACGAGATATACACATACGAATAGACTAAAATATTTAATAGATTTATTTCATACGTTGTAAATGATTAATATTTGCCAACTTCCTGAAGGTTTCCTTTGTAGACCTCTTTTTGAAATAATAATCTATTACTAACATACATAAAATAATAAATTATTATTATTAATAACAAAATATGTACTTATTGAAACCAACTTAAATATAAAGTTTCCATCAAACTTGTCTTACACGTTCTCTAAATAATTTTGTTAGGAATTATAATATTCATAAAGTTTAAATGTTTGATCAAACGAAATAAAGATAACATTACCTTATGATGTTCATATAGTTAAATATATAATGTAATGAAATGAATTATTATTACTGATTATTATTATTGACTACCTACTACACTCCTGTCACAAACACAAAACGAGGAGCAAGAAAGACAAAGGAAAATTTTATACGTAGATTGTTATGTCGTTTCTTATAATTTTATATATAAAAAACCTTTATTAAAGCAAAGGTACCTATACCTATAATAATTATTTGATTCTTAAATATTACCATCTGCTTCTGGATAAAGGCCCTCTTCGTTTCTTTCTGTGTTCTTCGATCCCGAGTTATCTATATCTATACTAATTTAATCAATCAAATCAAAATCTTTGAATCTCAATGATGGCCTCTCCACACTTTGGGTGTGATTTCGAAATGGCATTGAAAAATGCGGATAACCCAATTTATACAGTTCAAGATCGCAAAAAAGAAAGAATGATGGCGGAAAATGGGCAACATGATTGTAAATCTTTCGAGTACAGGATAACGAAGTGTTAACCAAGAAAACTTATTGCTGACGTTTGGAAGACCTGACATACCACATGAAGAAGGAAAAATATTTATAATAAAAAAAACTAAATCAATCGAGGTCTCATATTTAAAAAAAATATAATATACATTTATTAGACGTAGTAGGTATATTAATGAATCAATTTTATGCTTTTTTAACCTTCCTTTTAAAAGCAAAGCATCCGGTTTGGTTCCTAAATTAGCAACTGTCTCACCACTAGGATTTTTTTCTTATGTAAACCACTTTGTATAATTATGTACCAGTGAAATATTAAAACAAAATTATATTTAAATTGTATTTGTTATTGAAATTTACAGTATCATTTTATGTATAAGTGATCAATCAATTATTTTCAATGATAATAAGAGCTATGTACTGCCTTGAATGCGAGCTTTCAATAATTATATAGTTGAAATTACAATGAGAAAGCACAGGTGTATGTATACCATCAAACAATAAACAGATTTGATAATGACTTTTGAATGACACAAATAATGAATATTGTATGAGGAATTCTAGATATTATAATTATCTCCGCACGTATGTATCTATTAATATTTATTGTATGAATATGTAGTAGGTATAACAATACAACAATAATAATTTGTGATCATTAAAAAGGGAACTTACTTTTATTTGGAACTCTTATTATTGAATCAATAATTTTAAAATTACGTATTGTCCCATACTGAAAAAAAAATGGAATTGGTTTTAAATAATTTTAATTCACATTGTCGTACATTGTAAAAGCGAGCCGATCCGCAATAGTTTATGATTATTTTAAAAATAGGAAACTTTTCTCTAAACTGAGATTAATCTCCCTGGATGGCCTTGAGAAGAATAGAATAGAATAGAGATTAATCTCCCAGAACTCTTTTCATTACAAATTTGAAAATATATTTATAATTGCAATATCAAAGTCACTACTAAAGAATTTGTAGATTTGCCTCTAGTCAACACCTGATTCTAGGAAATAAAAAGGCAATGTCTTTAGGCACTTATTCGAGTGGCAATATTTTAACCAAACACAAAAAGTTAGCAAGTTAATTAAAATCTTCAATAGGCTTATTCTAAGACTTTCAATCGAGAGACCTGGGTTCAATTCCACTGGCTGCCGACTCCACCTTCACAGCACAAGCATATTTCTCATTGTGACTAAATACACCCCCGGTGTCTGCGGTATATTTGGGTTTATTTCAGATCTTGATTCATTTCAAAAAATACTTAATATTCAATATTCCGCTTGGGAATAAGCCTCATCTATTTAATGCGATATTATACCAAAAAATTCACATCACCCTTTGATTAAAACACAGATAGAGACTTTGTTTAAATTTTTTGTTAATCCATTGTATGTATTTTAACTTTGTATTATATTTCAGTACAATGTTAATATGCACTATAATTATGACAAAACAAAATAATAATATTCTTTACTGAATAAAATATGACTTAGGTACCTACTATAAACTAAATATCTGTACAGACAAAAACTACTCTAAAATTTGATTAAATTTCGATCGCATCACTAAGATTTTTAAGATTATTTTTACTCCCCGATCTTATCTTTGTATTGACAGTACATAGTGAATTAGTGCTTTCCGAGTCATTTAAACTCTAATGGTCATTTATGGGTCTTTTTGATAGCTTCGTCTTACAATCTTTTCCCATTAGGAGTAATAAAGTTTGTTGTTTTTCTCGCACATTGTTTAGGAGATTAAGAATTTAAAATGATAATATCTGAGTCTGAAAAGTAATACGTGTTTTCAGGGGTATTAAAAATAATAGACGAGTAAGTTTTACGAATATAATGTTTAGTTTTGAAAAATCTTCAATCGTCAAGCTGAATCAATTTGAAACAATAACGTTTAATTTTCGTTTTTACTTTGAATAAGGCTAGTAGTAATGATGGAGTTATTTCTAACAAGCGGACATCCAAAGGGTTGAAATATACTTTAAACCAACAAAAAAAGTCGTGCAAAAAGTTTTTCAATCTATTACACAATATACTCTCACCCGTAAGGAGACAATTTTGATTTGCATACACTGATAAAAATATATCGTAGAATCCTGTAATCAATAATGAACAAAATCATAATTAAGGGATACACAACCCCATCATTCTTCATTAGAACCTCGTCAACTCCATCATTCTTAATTATGTAAAAGAATCTAATATTTAGGTACATTTAACCGATTTCACAATGTACATCTTCCCAAATTATCTACTTTTTACGTAACATTATGAGGTAAAATTATGTATTTCTTTGAGATTGCAAGATCCTATATATACACAAAGTGAGAATATTTAACTGCCCAATGGAAACCTTAGCTCCAAGCTAACCTACAATGCTCATTGTGGAAAATCCTCAACAAGATCAGAACAAAGGTGGGACGCACTAGGAAGAATCTTCAGAAATGGAATTTGGTTGAGAGCATAGTGTATAACTGTGGAGAGAAACAACAAACCTGGCACCTTCTGACATGTCCAATGGCTGGCTCTCAGAAAGTGCCACTGAGATGAATTAGAGGAGCGAACTCACCTGGGGGGAGCTAAAATCGAGGTCGTGGCTTTCTGGGAGGGAATCGGAATATATATGTATGTAGGTTTGATGTTTTAATGTTTTATTTTTTTATTGTTTTTACTGCTGATCGAATCGAAAAAAAGAAGAAGATATAATTTTCATGTAAATTATAAATTTGTATTATTTAAGTAAAGCAAAGACTTTGGTACTCCGATTTACTGAGTATTTAAAATTTTATTAGAATTTATAAAAGCCTTCGAAAACAAAACACCATGTTATTGACGTGTCTACATTGATTGACTGATAGATTGAGAATAGGTGATGTTACATTGAATAGTGACTAATACAATCGAACCATTTTAATAAATCAGCGTTTATTGACATTTTAATGAAATAATTTGTTTATCATACATTTAAATTCAAATTCAAAAGTATTTTTTCAACATTTATACATTATATTACACAAAAAATCACAGAAAAAAATATCAATACGATTTTATTATCAAGGTGCGGCGAACTAGTAATATACCTACTGTGTCTCGCCGCACGAATTGTTTGAAGATACCTACGTATAATATTAATATTCGACATTATATTGTTTTCATTTCAAATTCATAACGATTGTGCGTTAAATGCTTGACAATTTAATTTGTATTAATGGTAACAATTTAATAAAGATTTACACATACGTGTAGAATGTAATATACTTTTGGAAATATGTATGTCAAAATTCATGTGCATGCTGCTACTAGCAATATTTTTGTCATCGTTTGTCAAATTGTTATTGTTGTTTTTTTTTTCTTTTATTTAACATGTAAAAGGCTCTGACGTATAAAAATGTAAATAAATAAAATATTGCTAAGCACCACTGCGATACAACAGAGTCATCATCAGCTTCAGTAGAAAATTAAAAACTCCACTATTCACCAGCGCATTGGAGACGATCTAAAGACTCTCATATACGTATGTAAAATTATGCAAAATTATCCAAAATCATCATTATCCACCATGTTTTAAATTATATATATACAGTGCGGTTATATAATTAGATAAAACAAAGATAACTTCAGTGGATATTTAATTATACAATAAGTATACTGAGTATGAAGAGATTCTGAATTTTAATTCATACTTATGCACATCTTATAAATAAGCAAAGGCTAAGATGCTAATATTACAATGTTGCACAGAAGGTGATCGCCATACATTAAGAACCACCTGTGACACTTAGTAAACAACTTGGGTTATTATATCTATCGTCGTTGTTATGGAAAAAGGTATCAACTCCATTGTTTATGTTAATTTTTTTTTTTATTTTTCTCTATATGTGCATAAAATATACATCTTTGATATTGCTTAAACGTGATTAATTTTGCATACAATGAAAAAATCACTTATTTTAATATGCTATAAAGGTTTGGTAGGTTGGTAGCAAGAGAAATCAAACCTGGGATCTCTTGATTAAAAATTTATTATCACATCAGGCTAAACATGATTTCTGCTCAGAAAACTGTTCTTCATCCTTTGAATTGAATAAAAAAAAATGAAAATTAAATAAACGAATAAATTTTGAAAAAAGAGTATGTTATATTTTTTGTGATTCAAGCATTTATAATTACTCGCATCCATCAAAATTTTAAAACAAAAAATAAAACATGAAATATTAAACCGATAAGGGATTCATACCCTTTTTGTGATAAATAATAAAACAAGGTAAGTATACGAGTTATATCTACATAGTGTATGTAAATTAATGGATAAAATAAATGACGTAAAAATAAAAACATATATTTCATACTTTTCCAAATGTATTTTAAAACATTGTAGGTTAAAAATGTTTCCCTTTGTATCTCAATGTGAAAATATAAAAAGTGTGATTTTATTGTGATTTGAACCTTTCAACGTAATGGGGCGACTTTATGGGCATATATCTGTAAATGATATACAATACAATTCGCTTCTAATGAAATACCGCCTTTTGATTCATATTCAAAAAATCTAAAGCTCTTTTGGAACTGTCATTTGGTTGAGAAATTGGGTCATCGGATTTTTTTTATTGTCAGCCATTGGATTGTCCGTAATAATTTTGACTTTTATCTATCAGTCTTCCCTGTCTCCTGTCAATCTAATCAATTATGCAAATGTGCGTGGCGCATTCAGTAAAGAATTGGTCTCACACTCTTCTCCGTTATTTTTCGAGTGTCCTGTAAAAGGCAAATTTTAAAAATGAAAGATCGAAAAATTAAGACATTTAAATTCAGCGATGAGGTTTGCCCCCCATCTTGAGTATTTTGATTTAATATTGGCACGGACAGGACAGCTTGCATGTTTCTTACATGCAGCTGGTCTGCTGGCTACCCCACTTCTGGGATATGCCGTGATGGTATAGTAGTAGTAATTTGATTATCTGATATTATTAGTGTATGTTCTTTCGATTTTCTAATAATATGATAGATTTATTCACAGAAACTTTATACGAGAATTAAAAATATACTTATCTGTGAAAATATAAATTATTATTCAATATGGGCTATTTATTAACATTAAAAACCAGAAAGGCATATTTTCATGCAAAAATTATAAACATTTATTATGAATCCAGGACATAAAATTGAATCCTAAGTTTGAATAAGGTAAAAATCTTTTAAATTAAATTAAATTTTATTTATATAATTATAAAAAAAAAAAAATTTCCAAGTTCCTGATAGGCGATAAAGAAATCTCAGGCGGTAAATGTTTTTCTAGCAGTAGGTGTCATTCGATTGGTACACATTCCGCATACCGTTACATTTTTATGAGTAGTGAATTTAACCTATGGGAATTAGAGGTACAATAAAATATGTCATAATACCTGATTTTTTTTTCAGCAATCAAGGGCTGAACTAGCGACACTATTCACGATATTATATTTTTAATGGGTTTTAATCAATTTCATGGCTTGCTCTAAAATATTTTACGATCTCATGCATATTCAAGCCCATAAAATATTGAACATTAAACTTATGAAACTCGAGATGACATATTTTAGTATGATGAAAAGTCAATCAAAAGCGAAATTTTAATTTCGTATTTTAAAATATAACAAAGAATACATAAATATAAAATGGCTATATTATGACAAAATTTCGTGGAGCCTCCGGTAAAAAAAAAACCTCTCACATTTGTTTAGTGCAAGGTTTTTGAAAGTCTATAAGAAACTCCGAGTAGATCAAAGGAAGCATGAAAGAACGATGCTACAAATAAAACTCTCTAATCGCATTAGAAACTCGGAGATACGTAGAAGGTCGGGAGTTACGGATGTTGTCGAAAGAGATGCAAGATTGAAGTGGTCATGGGCAGAGCATGTTGCTAGATTTAAAGATCAAAGATGGACAAATAGGGTAGTGGAGTGGAGACCTCGTGAAGATAAAAGGAGCAGAGAAAAACCTCCAACACGTTGGTCAGACGACAGTTTAATTTATCGACCGACGGTTCTTGCTGGACGTTCTTTTATCAGAAGAATACTAACATGTTTTGTCGAAATCAGAACAATGCTAGAACTTTAGGTATAGCTGTTATTATATTTCATTGAATGCATACTCAATCTTATCATTTCTTAACGTCTAAAAAATAAGGAACGTATAATTAATTCACATTATTCTCAACAACTAGCATATGCATAAGAAATGGAAAGTAATAAACTAATAATAACCACTTATTCACTAGTTCAGTTTTTAATTTTCTCATCTGTTCTTAAAGCTAATAAATTTGACTGGGTAGTAAATTATTTTATAGCGTGTCCGCTAGTGCGAAACTTCGATCACATTGAAACCATTTTGTAAAGTCCAGATCATTATCGCTACACTCAATTAAGTTTTGTTAAGTATCTGAATTAATCACCACGAAGAACTGTAAAACTTTCATTCAATGTCTAGACATTATATTTTATACTTAGTCTTGTTATAATTTTTTTATTAAACTAATTAAATAAAGTATAGATGATTGATGACTTAACGACAGCACTTTGAAAATTCACATTGATATTAAAATATTGCTTAATTGACTTATTTTAAGATTTCTATCTATCTATCTATACCTTCACGCCGTGTCCAAGGAGGGGTAGGCAGAGAGAACGAAAAGCCATATAGATCTATCCTTACAAACTTCTTTCGCTTCGTCCACATTCATCCAATTTCTCATACCTGTTCGCCTATTTCTCCTACTTCACTCGCGGCCGTCCTTTAGGATTTGATCCACGTTCTCAAGCCACGTAGTTCTTGGTCGTCCGCGCTTCCTCACACCTCCTCTGTCAGACAAATACATCCTCTTTGTCATTCTTTCTTTTTGCATTCGCTCAACATGTCCAAACCATCGTAACTTATTTACACGCATTCTATCTACAACACTCTTCTCGCGTCCGCTCATTCTCCTGATATCCTCATTCTTCACTCTATCCCGCAATGTTTTACCAACCATTCTTCTTAGTGAACGCATCTCCACGGCATTTATTCCACTCTCGTCCTTCTTCAACCACGTCCAAGTTTCACTTTCATACATAAGTTTCGGTACCAGAATGGTATTGTGCACCAGTATTTTAGCTATGTTCGACACATTGCTGTTGCTAGATTTTCATCCACTCATAATATCACGTATTTTCCTTCTATTGGTATAGCCAGAAGTTATTGCATGTAAAAACATTCCAATCTTCCTCTTTATACTGATAAAAGGTAAACATTCAAGATGGGTGTCATATATATCGACGAATAAAAGATATTTAATGTCTTATTCATAATATTTTATGAATAACTGATTTTTACAGGGCACTGAATAACTTAAAAAAATAGTGAAAAAATAGTCAAATTTTTAATAATAAAAACTTATATGAATAAAATAAAGTGGGTATAAATAAAAAGCATTACTTATTTCATCAGCATAATGGTTTTCACTTTAAATGCAAGAAAATGAATTCTTGAAAAGAAAATTATAATAAACGAGCAAGATAAAATGACAGAAACAATTTAGATTAAGACAATGAAAAGAAAATGAATAGTTTGTACGTGGCATAGCAAACACATCACCATATATTTACATCACATCATTCTTCAACTCTATGAATGCTACGCACGCAGATGAACACAACTATTTAGGTTGTATCAGGATTGTCATGAGTTCATGCCGTTTCCTGTTTTGTAGAAGGTTTTTACTAACACACCTACTAAAATAAATTCCCTACTAAAATATTATACCATAAAAGTGTGTGTTTCTCTTCTTGCATGTGTGTTAACGTAAAAATAGAGGAAATGAACGTAAACATTGACCACAAAATATAAATTGAAAGCAGTCCACTCCTAAGGAAAAATAAATAAACAAGAAATGAGCAACGCTGAATCATCTTAATCTAAGCAGTTATATGTGTCCTAGGTAGGTGAAAGGTTTATAACCCTGTTTTATAGTGAGTTTTTATATAAAATACATCCGAAGGATAAAGGACAACAAAATAATGTTAGTTATCTACAAGCTTTTCTTTGTCAGTATATGTAGGTATATTGTAGATATTATCACTATCGGGATATCAGAATCAATTTTGTATTCAGATGTTTCCTTTTGTCTTTTACCTTCGACCCTCCAAGGCACCATATGCTTATCAAGTCTTTGATATCGACAAAATACGTATTAAGGGCAAAGGCATAAAGGGATGCTCTAAATCATTCGGGCAGATTGAAAAACCCATATTTTCAATATCCTTATTTTTCTAAAAAGTTAAACAAAGGAATACTTATAGAAAAATGCCGGGCTGGCCGATCTATATTATTAGATATTATGAGAATTGGAAAATTATATTTTGTTTTAAACAAGGTTCGATAAAAAAAAACGTCTAGGAGCTTATCACAGGTGTGTGTGTGTGTTGAACATGTTGAATCAAAAGCTTTATATTAATTACAAATGTTTGAAGTCAAAAACCTTTACAAATACCACTAAAAATTAATCTACGCGCGACCAAGGTTTCAACAGGAAACCTGTCATTCTCAAGCGCAATATTTGACAAATATTCAAATATTGCGCTTGAGAATGACAGGTTACCTGTTAAATATTGCGTCCTAATATTGCGCTTGAGAATGACAGGTTACCTGTTGAAACCTTGGTCGCGCGTAGATTAATTTTTAGTGGTATTTGTAAAGGTTTTTGACTCCAAACATTTGTAATTATGTTTAGAAACTACCACAACGTTACCGCCAAATCAATAATGTTAGTTATCACATAGCTTTATATTATTCTCAGAATAGTGTCTCATATTGAAATAAGCTTTGAAACATAAAACTATCAGTGAATTTCAAAATGTATGACGTGAGTACCTACTTCTACTACAGATTTTATAACAGATAAACATTAAAAAAACCTTCTAAGAAAGTTCACATTGAATAATATAATAACTCTAATAATGTATTGACGAAAGCGCTCGAGATTTGAATAAATCTTAGTGAAAAGTAAACTGTGTTATTTAAAGTATAATATCATCATAAAGTTCACATTGATTTCATTTTATTTTTTCCGTAAACAAACTGATTAAGATGCGAATATTTAAATATATGAGAGTAGGTATATTATATCAGGAGAATGAGCGGATACGAGAAGAGTGTTGTGGATAGAATGCGTGTCAATAAGTTACGATAGTTTGGATATATGGAGCGAATGCAAGATGAAAGAATGAAGAAGAGGATGTATTTATCTGAAAGAGAGGGTGTGAGGAAGTGCGGACGGCCAAGAACCACGTGGCTTGATCACGTGGATCAAATCCTCAAGGTCGGCCGCGTGTTGAGTAAAAGAAATCGGCGTGCATGTATGAGAAACTGGATGAATGTGGACGAAGCGAAAAAAGTTTCTAAGGATAGATCTTAATGGCGTTTCGTTCTCTCTGCCTACCCCTCCTGGGATATGGCGTGAGGGTATAGAGAGAGAAAGATAGATATATTATTAAGTTAAGTTCCTATGTCACGAAATATGTTAATATAGATATATTAACATATTTCGTGACATAGGAACAACTTGTTTTATCAGGCGCTAAAACTATTTAGTGAGTTGTTTTTGAAATCCAACACTTAAAGAGAATGTTGTACATTGGTGTAAAAAATATCATAAAAATTTAATACTCTATTTGAAGATAGATAAATACCTTATTAAATGTAGTCGTTCTTCCTAGTATAAGTGGGTGAATCCTATCCAAAATGATTTCTAGAAATACTTAAATCGAAATTTAATAGAAGAAAGTGTTACAATATATTATTATACCTATGTTTCTGAGTGAGTAATTTCACGAATCTACTTGCTTTATAATCTAATATTCTGATCCTATTCTGAAACGTGGAACGAAATGAAGAAATTCTTTACAAACGTATATTAAAATAGAAAATCTTTTAGGGAATAAAATTTGATCTGTCATTTGGAGAATTTCACTAAGTGTACCTGTGTAGTTGAACTCGTTAAGGCTAATGCATAAATGATCAATTGCAACGATTAAGAGTTTATCATATGTAACCTTATTAAGTTCCTATGTCACGAAATATGTTAATATAGATATATTAACATATTTCGTGACATAAGAACAACTTGTTTTATCAGGCGCTAAAACTATTTAGTGAGTTGTTTTTGAAATCCAACACTTAAGGAGAATGTTGTACATTGGTGTAAAAAATATCATAAAAATTTAATACTCTATTTGAAGATAGATAAATACCTTATTAAATGTAGTCGTTCTTCCTAGTATAAGTGGGTGAATCCTATCCAAAATGATTTCTAGAAATACTTAAATCGAAATTTAATAGAACAAAGTGTTACAATATATTATTATACCTATGTTTCTGAGTGAGTAATTTCACGAATCTACTTGCTTTATAATCTAATATTCTGATCCTATTCTGAAACGTGGAACGAAATGAAGAAATTCTTTACAAACGTATATTAAAATAGATCTTTTAGGGAATGAAATTTGATCTGTCATTTGGAGAATTTCACTAAGTGTACCTGTGTAGTTGAACTCGTTAAGGCTAATGCATAAATGATCAATTGCAACGAGTAAGAGTTTATCATATGTAACCTTATTTTCCAGAAAAGAGAAAATTTTATATAAGGTTATTTTTGATAAAAAAATATATCTTTCAACGTTTCTTCAAAACCATTAAATCGCTTTCTAGAGGACTATCAAAGTTCTTGATACTTTTAACGATTAATAACGATTTTTGCTCTGCGAGTATGTTAAAATTCAAAGGTCCTTATACGGTCTTCAAATCAACTTCTACTTTGAATTAAAAAGGTAAGAAGTTCGTCGGTAGTCTGGAGGTAGAGTATTGGCCTCATGAACTGGGGTTCCGTGGTTCGATCCCAGATGCCGGCAAACTCCCCTTTCACGACACAAGCATAAAAAAAATTAAAAAATATTTTTCTTAACACTAATGGAAAAACATATTTCAGGTATACTGGAAGATATTAACTCATGCAAATAATATATCGTCCAATTGTGTAAAATTATTATAACAATAAATTGTTTTATTATTTATTAATATTACATAAAAATTTTAACCCAGATTTTCTTACCCGTATTTATTCTGAATGTAAGATCGTGAAAGATTATATAGGTAGGTACCTACTTTTATGTTTTTATATATTCATATCAGAAATAAAACAATAAATGCAGATAAAACAATAAATGAATAAATGCTGTGAAGATGCGATCGCTGAGAAGAATATCTGGTAAAACGTTGAAAAATAGAGTGAAAAATGAGGATGTCAGGAAAATGAGAAAAATGAGCGGATGTGAGAGGAGTATTTTAGATAAAATGATGCGTCTAAATAAGTAGCGATGGTTTGGACATGTTGAGGAAAAGGACGATGAAAGAATATCTTTGAAAAAGGGGGTGTGAGAAAGCTTGGGCGTCCAATAACTACGTGGCTTGACCTCGTAGATGTAATTTTCATGGATAGCCGCGTGTTGAAGAAGAGAAAACGGCGTGCATGTATGTATGAGAAACTGGATGACTGTAAAGGAAGCGAAAGATGTAGATATGTTAGGATAAATCAACATGTTCTTAGAGTAAAGATAATATTGATAGATAGATTTTTTTGCCTATATAAAATTAACAAATTATTTTCGTATTTTAACGTTTCATATAGTTTTATCAAGGACTCGATATCTATTATGTTACTTTTATAACTGTGGATCCGTGGACTATGCAAAGGCACTAGAAAGTACAAAATGAAATAATTGTACCTACAAGAATTACGTAACTCATAAATCTTCACGTAAACTGCTTTTAAAAAATCTGAGATTTTAAAAAAGGCTTTATTTAAAAGTGATACTTTTTCGCATAATAATGTTCCTTTGATAATAATACTTTGGAGAATTACCTACATTCCAGGAACAATAAAGCTGAGATTACATTTCATATATATTAATATTTTTACAATGTCTTTCATCCTGTGTAAAAAGATTCTACTGGCCAGACTACGGGAAAGGTGCGTGTTTATTTTATTTATATTTTGAGATCGAAAGGTAAGAAAAAAATATAAAAAAATATCAGGTAACAGTTAAATGGTGACTAAAAAAAGCAACATCAATAAATTAGACACTTATCAACACTGCTCCAGAGAGTACACAGCAAAAACTAGCATCCTACATTCAAAGCGTTTTAAAGCCCATTGAATCACTATTTTCCACGACACCAATGCTCTAAAGTAAAATAGAGACTTTAAACCATCGGAAACCTCTTTTTCGCTAATTAATAATAAAAAAGGTATAACCGAGTGAAGATAACTGAGAGAATGTTAAAACCATAAATACGAATAATTTAACTAAATCGTCTCAATACTTATTATTAGATATTATTTCATATTTTAGTATCAAAATTTATAAGACCTCATATCAACAAAATCCTGTGGTCAGTGAACAATGTTTTTATAGCATATTAAAATATAAATTTAATGCTCATTATTAAAATATTTAACATTACTATCCAAAATAAGGATTATTAATTAATATATCACGAATATTTTCAGTTAATTATTAAACATTATTATAAAGATCATGAATAGAAGGGGATTTGACTTCATTGTCCCGGAATTTCATTCATTTATAATACTAATGGAAATTATCATTATTTTTTATTCCTGTACATAGTTAAACTACTAGTGTTTTGAACCCGTTTTTCTCTGTGAAACCACTTATCGAAAAAGTTTAAAAGTTGTTTGGGAATTTAACAAAATGACAAATCATAATTTATTTTACCATAATACCGAGACGAGATCATATTTTTCGTTATACATGATCATAAGAATAAAAATAATAAACGCTTTCTATTTACCTGATAAAATATTTAAGAGAAACGTTGACAAAATTTAGAAAAAATCTTGCTAATTAACTCTGTCATTATCTAAGTCAGTAAATAGGATAGGGTTATTTTTATTATCCAAAAAAAATAACAATATTTTTCATTGAAGATGAGAAAAGGTAAGCGTCCAAAAATCTTCAAGCATAACCATGTAGATCAAATTCTCAAGAAGAAACATGTACTGACGGGAAATTAACGTGTTTGTATGAAGAATTGAATGAATATAATTATGAGGAAAGTGCGCTAGGATGGATTGATCTGGCATTCTCGATGATGCGATGCGGTGATATGAATGGGGTAGATTTTTTTTCTTATATTTTGTGTGTGTTTATAGGTTTATAATTGAACGAACCGGTTAAATTATTTATGCAGAAAATAAACTTTATATTTTGTACCGTAGGTATAATCATTAGTAGACCACTTATAAAGATTCAGATTTTGGTGGAGTTAATCTTTAGGTTTCGTTAGTAGGTCAGTGAGTATTAAAATAATACTCCAATTAAGTGTAACATTGATCCCTAAATAGAATTAGCTATTAGAAAAGGTTTGGATAAATAATGTTCTTTATCGTTATAGACATTTCAAGCAAAAATATAATATAATCCCCAAAGAAATATTTTAGTCGGTTTGTATAATATGTTCATATAGTTTGTTTTAAATAACTGTAAAAATATGTACTCGTTTGTATAAACAGCCTAGATGATGACGTTTGGAAGAAAAATATCAAACTTCCATATTTCCAACATTTACTTTTTTTACTTTTTGTATGGCTTCGTCTTGTATTAATAATCATTCTAAATCAAATCCTTGGTTCTCGTCCAGAATGCCACAGCACCGCCTCTAGGGTCGACCTATGGATGTCCATCCAGTCACCTTCGTACTATCTTCCTGGATACTCCTCCACCAGATGTTGTATCGTTTGGGACTGAGCTCCACAGTCGCATTCTGCAGACTCTCTCTTACTTCCTCTTACCTCTTTCGAATATGTTTTGAGTAAATATAATATTTTACTATGTTGATTTTTAAGCAAGTAGGTAGGTATGTTGAATAAGACACCATGCATGAAGAATAGTAAAGAAATTGACAAAATGTGTATGCAAGGATTGGAGTAAATAGCGCACGATCTTTTTTGCCCACTCCGCAATGAAAGCGACGTAATGGGGTGATGTCATTATAATTAATTTACATAGGTTTATTTACCAATCATCAATGGTATTTTTCGGGATGAGAGGTGTGGAGGAGCTGTTTCGTGCTGTCCGGAACAGGAAGGATTTCTCCCAAGTGGTCGTCAACGTCGAGGGGACCTGACAAGACACGTAGAGAAGAGAGAAGAATGGTATTTTAGGTTAGGAATAATAAATTATAAATTTTCTGAGATAGACAAGAAATATTTCCAATTTTTCTATTCTGTCAATTTATTTCTTTAAACTTTGATTGTTATTTCCTAAAAGAGAGAGGGAATATATCTAGTAAATAAGTGAAAGTAATATTATATTCTAGTAGCATGACCAATGAAATTACCTAAGCATGGATTATGCAAAGCTTTAATAATTATGTAATTATACTAAATTTTGGCAATTTAACTAATGTAACTGTGCAATTGAAAATATACCTAATTTATTATTGAAATTAATAAAAAAAAAAAAATTAAATTCTACAGTACATAGTAAATTTGCATTAAACTCAAAATTTTTGATGTTTAGGTATTTCTTGCAGTCTCCGGTAGACCATAGGTCTCCCACTCTTTTCTCGAAGTTATTGAGTGTTTCGTAAAAGGCAGGTGTTCCTAAAACCTCTCCTATAAGACAATTAACATCTACAATTCAGCGATGAAACACGCTACCTATCCTGAGTGTATTTTTTTGTTGGCACGGTGAGGACAATATGAACGATAATTACATGTATTTGGTCCGCTAATTACCTTACTTGTGGAATTATTTCATGATAGTATGCTTAAGAGTATGTATTATATATTTTAGTTTCTATATTCTTAAAGGCTTATTTATATTTTTATTTTTATTAATTTTTTTTCATTTGTTATTTACACTATCCTATTGGGTTAGTTGGAAGATATCGCGTCCCTGCGATAAACTCGCCCATTGTGCAAAATTATTCGTTTATACCATGTATCCTTATTATTTGTATCCAAATATTTTGAACATTAAAGTTTTTTATTATTATTATTATTATATAAAACTTCTTGTAGTGTTTAAAAATGGTTGAAATGTATTACATAACAATAAAATAACATCAAATTTTTTAGCCATAACATTTTGTTACGACAAATGTCCGTTGTTTGTTGCGGTATTATAAAAGGATAGCATTTGTTTCAATTATCAGAAGCAAAAAATGCCGAAATGGGCATATCAAATAACTGACTGGGCGAATAAATCAAAGCGAAGATACAATACTAAAGTGACCATCCACTTATACAGTGCTATCATATATTTATTATGCTTGTATGACCAACAATGAGTTACCCAACAGTTGTTACCTCTGCGTCACTCAAAGTTCACAATACACAAAATAGTTATCAATTATCAGTTACTAATTATAAATGTTAATGACTAGAAGACAACATTACAACGGACAAATAAATAGAAATTTGTGAAATAAAATAAAATAAACCAAAAATTACCAAACACTTACAAACTTTATATTTAAGTAGGTAAAGCCACTGTAAATAGTTTGTAAATAAAATTAATAACACTCAATCTCTAATCAAACAGATCGCTTAGTAATTATAATAATAAATTTAATTTAATATTTAATTAAGAAACAACCGCTTATATGGTAAATTGTTTTCAAAAGTTTTATAATTAGTCAAAGATTAAACAACAATTATGTACATTGGTAATAGGGTAGGTAGATTAGAAAAGTACCTACATATCTACCAAAATCAAAGAAGATAAGATAAAACAAAGAAATCGCAATAAAATATTTATTCGGCTATATCTGAGGATACCCGGCAAAAAATAGGCCGTCTGCTGTAAGTTTTCGAGTGTCCTGTAAAAAGCAGGTAGTCGTTTAACATTACAAAGGCATAAGATATATTTAACAACTTCAATTCATCGATGAGGAATACCGCTCATCCTGAAGGACTTATTTTATGGCATCAAGTGAACAATTATTATATTGTATGAGAAATTGAAATGAATAAATATATTTAGTAACTTCACTGGTGAAATTAATTTGTGAGCCGGCTTTCAAAGTCTTGGGCTCTCATCATCAGGCAAACGTAAAGTGAAACTATATTATAAAGGCAGTTTTTTATTATGCAGGAAAAACGGCAGCTTTTGAAAGACAGCTATCAAATTAATAAAGTCACCAGTAGAATAACTTAATATTCTGTTTCATTTAATTTTCTTCTTATAATGAAATTCCTTCAAGAACCGTCGGTTAAAATACAAAACTTTGACAATAGGTTTTGAAAATTTGAGATGCTCCATGATGTTATGCAAAGATATACACTAGTTTCTAAGCCAACTTCAAATGATAAAATCAATATTTACATAAAAAAAAACTGACAATTAAACAACAATTTTGTATGTTGGTAAAAAGGTAGATAAATATCAAAAAACAAAGAAGAATTGATACAACAAAGTTGATAAAATACTGCGTATGTTGTCCATACCATAGTTTGCTAATAAGAAAATACACCCTTCTCTGTTCATCGGTCCTCTTTATCAAGTTGTTTTAACTTGTATTGATGTTTTTACTAAAATAAATCTTATTTTTTCCTCTTTCCCTTGTGTATTCGTACAATATATCCCTTATCATTCGCTACTTTACCAATCCAATCCACAATATCATATCGTTTTGCCTCTACTTCTAATGTTTCCTAAACAGGCATGAAATGAAATATAGAGTTTTTTTCGATAAAAGTAAAATATCTCTTTTCGGTTCTCTCGCCAAGGGTAATATATAGATATAACGTAACAGTTTATCTTAAACTCGAACTGTTTTCATCTCACGGAATATATTTATATTTTTTTAATGTTCAGCAATGAGGTCGTTGGTTGTGTACTGTAAAGAAGATCGCTGGAAGGAAGTGGAAGCAACGAGACCAAAACAGAGGGATGTAGAAAATCATTGGGAAGGCCTATATTCAGTGATGAACCCAAAATGTCTAGAGAAGAAAAAAAAGAAGAAAGCTGTTTAAAATTAGACTCTCAACAAAGGTTGTTGATGCAATGGAAAGAATTTCATAGTCAAAGTGAAACGTGAGAACCGAAAAAAGGAAAGAGTTCGGCTCCAAAAAAAACATGAACACAGCAGATTAAAAATTCAACAAATAAAAATTTGTTGTTTTTTTTTCGACACAACAGACAATACATAAATTTATGTCGCAAAACTTGGACGAGAGCAGCCCAGGAAAAAAGACATGAAATATATGAGAGAGGGCTACATTCAGCAGCAATGATGAAGCTCCTCCAACAATGTAAAGCATCTATGAGGAAGAAGAGAAAACTGTTTGGAAAATCTGTACTTATATAATATTTTTATTATGTAAAAATGGAATTTTCAGAAAAAAATAATGAAAGAATTAAAATTAACTTAAATAATGACGTGAGAGTGGGCATATATGTATTACATGTATAACAAATATAGAACACATACCTACCTACGTGAAGGGAAAAAAGGTTTTTGTAATTTCAACATTCATTTTTAATATCCTTAACGTAGGTGTTCAAAATAATAAAGCCTTTTATTCAAATTATACATGTCTGATAAAAATCCTTAAAAAATATGCGTATAAAATTATTTTTTTCTCACAAGAAAGTTTGATACATAACATTTATTGACAGTTACGGTCTTGCAATGAAAATAAATGGTTGTGTGTTGTTAGAGCTTGGATTCGAAACATCGTTGAGTATTGTAATTTGATAAAAGGACCACGTTAGTCTTTGATATTCAGAAGTTCGCATGTTGGGTAAGATAGATCGGCGTGCATGTGTAAGAAAGTGTGTATAAACTATAATGTAGAGGAAGCGAAAGAAATAAGTATGTTAGTAAAGATCTTCCTGGCCGTCCTTTTGCTCTACCCCACTTGGGATACTTGTAGCAGTGAATCAACAGTTTTTAATTTTTAATTTTTCGTGGAGTTTTACGTGGTAATACATATCATCATATATCCCTCGGAGTTCCCACTAAACAATAAGTATCTCACTCTATAAGTTTTCAGCATGTTTATTACCTACAATTAGCTTACTGACTACCTCGATGGAAGGATATGTCGTGGTGATTAAGTATTATAGAAGATCGTATTGCCAATAGAAACATATCTACCACAGCTAAAAGGTTGGTGCACTCTGCTATCTTAGTGCCAACACTTATGTATGCAAGCGAGACGTGGACATGGCTAAAGAAGGATGAAAGTGGCATAAATGCAGTTGAAATGAGATCGTTGAGAAGGATGTGTGGTAAAAGTCTGAGAGATCGTGTGCGTAACAGTGATATACGAAAGAAATGTGGAATGAAAGTTGGTGTAATAACAAGGATGAATGTAAATAAGTTAAGATGGTTTGGGCACGTGGAAAGAATGAATGAGGACAGAATGACTAAGAAGATATATTTAGCTGAGAGGAATGGTGCTCGGAGACGTGGACGTCCAAGGATTAAATGGCAAGATCATTTAAATCAAATCCTACAGGACGGTCACGTGTTGAGCACATTGAACAGGAGAGCATGCATGAGGAATTTATTGTATGACAGTGACGGAAGCGAAAGATGTATGCAAGGATAGAAGGAAGTGGCGCTCGATCCTTTCTGCCTACACCGCGAGGGAAGCGGCGTGATGGTATGTATGTATGTATTTAATCTCTTTCCGCATAATCCTTAACACTTTGACCTAATTATCCTGACCATTCATAACGGACGACGGCATTGGACGTAAATTACTATTAACTATAATAATATAATATTTAGCACATATCTATCTTAATAATGGTAACATTACACGTACAATATCTTCAAGGATATTCAAAATAACTGCCAAAGTTTTCCTTCCATTGTATCCTTAATACAAGTAGCAGTATGACCACACCGTTACAGACGGCTTTTGTAAACTTTGGAAGTCCATAATACAAACAAATCCTTCCTATTATTTTTTTATAAGTAAGGTATTATTATATTGTATTCATTCAGTCTCTTCTGTCTCTTTTTCACTCTCGTCTGTTAAATAGAACAAACAACTACTATACCAAAAGTTATCCTTTGATAATAATCTTAATCTTAAGGATAGAAATATGTGTGAGCTTGTAAAGATATACGCCGGAAATCACCTAATAAGGGAATTGTTTTTTTTTAAATCGATAGCTACAGAAAATTCTTGTAATTTTTGGCGAGTACCTACAAACATTATCACGGAAATTGATTATTGTAAACTATAAAAATATATCTAAATATAAATTAATACAATGTGTTTAATTTAAAATACAGTACTACGAACTTCATGGTATTGTTTATATATGCTCGAATACTGAAAATGTTTTTTGTATATATCTCATTTACTGTAGATATTTTAAAAAAAAAAAGATTTACCTATCTGGGTTTTGTTATAAACCAAAATATAACCTTTTACTCCTTTCAACTAAAGCTCGTGTCGTGAAAGGGAAGTTTGCCAGCACCTGGGATCGAACCAAGGACCCTTTGTTCACGAGGCCGAGACTCCACCTCCAGGCTACCGACGAACTGTTTGTATTATACTAGTATGTTTTATTTGGACGATTTATAATTTTTAACGTATGTGCTTTGCCTTAATCTTACACCATTTTTTTTTTCAATTATTCAGTTTTTGTACTACTTGCCTACACACATGCTTTTTTATATTATTCTAGTCAGTATTTCTTGCGAGTGCCGTATATATTGCTGTCGAAAGTATTTATTTAAATGTCCCATGTCTCTGATTCTGAGGATAAAGTCTGCAACTACAGAGAACAGTGAAAATAATAATAATTCATAAACTCAGAACTTCTTCAAAATGAATAAATATTAAATTTGGTCTCTTCAAGACAAAAAGGAATTGTAGTGGTAGTAGTAAAATAATCCTTTACAGAGTATCTTTAAATTCATTTTCCCCTATTTCAGACAAACTGCGATCATAATTAAGGAGAAGAGGGTATTTTAAGAAATATTGTTCTTTACATTAAAGTTAATTACTTTAATTTTAGCCAAGGCATGATAGCATTAGATATAAGAATGCTTCGATAAATACCTCTTTATTATAGTACAATAACGTAAATACATACATACATAGATATATATTCTACAGAGGACATTTGAACAAAGTATTATTATGTTCTTAAAATTTATATTTTTGAAATATTATGAGTCAACGGGCTATCCAAAAATATGACGAATATGTGGATATACGTATTTCAGGCGATATTAATTTGGGTATGCAAATATAAGATTGGTATAAAAGTTCTGCGTTTTTTTTTGCAAAAAAAATGTGACAGGAATGGAAATACTTAATAAAGGAAATGAAGGGTAGAAAAATATACCCCCGCAACGGATCTATTTTTACAGTATATTTTAGAAAATGATCCTTTTGGGGTTGGATTGTAACTGAGACATCTATTTTAAACAGAAAAAAGTATGAAAAAAATATACAATTTCTGAATTCAGAACGCTTGGAAATTTTGTTGCCATACATTTTTACTCCACGTCAACGTTAGAAACCATAGAATCAATCTGTCTCGTTCAATATGAAAAGCTTTTTTGCGTGAATGAACGTTTAAGGTTCGGTAAAATAAAATATTCAGGACAGGGATTGAATAATATAAAGTTTAGTGTATACTCTAAACGGGTGTCTCAGATATAAGTAAGTTTTTTTACTATCATCAGTTGTTGTTTCTTTGGAAAAGTTTCTGTAAGTTAAACTGAGAGAATGACGGATTGTCCCTAATTGCCAGTCGTAGTACTTTATCAACTAAATTGTTGAATAAGACATTAAATTTGATGAAATCTTTCTGTTTACGCTTGTCAAAATGTCAAGACGACAGAAAATTCTCTTATCGCTTCTTTGTCTTTTTTTATACTCCAAAAAATGTTAATTTGCCAACTCTACATTTTCCCTTCCACGATTATTCTTCATTACGAACAACATCTCTTACATTGTTTATTTGTTTGTTTTCATTTTGACTAAATTATTTACATAACTAGGTAATTATTCATATTTTTTCAGGAAAGGGTTTGAGCGAATCATGAAATTTGTTTCCATAATATTTTCGTTACGGAAGTATTTAATTTTTCTTCGTAAGAGATTTCAGCTTAAAAACGTGTACGAGATATTTTAGGTACGCAAATGAAGTAATAATCATTTCAAAATCCGCTTACACTTCGAAATATGAATGTAGAGTAGTAAGAGAGCAATGTTCTTTTTTCTCTGAAATGTACTTCCAGCAAAGGTGATTAAAAGGGATAATACGGTTTCATGTTTATTGCAAACATGATTCAGGAAAAAAGTAGGTCAGATGGATTACAACCTGGTTGCAGGATTGTAAAACATATATATATTATTTTTACTCAACTTCGTAATTTAAATATTTAGTTTTTTTTTTGCATAAAATACTGTAGGGAACAAAATAAACAGTTATATTTTCAAATGCATATTTTTTACAGAAATTATCAACATTTCATCGTCTATATATACATAAATATGTATAGGTACAATAGTTATTTTTTTATCAACCATTTGAGGTCAAAATTTTTACTATATTTATAAATTTATTCTTAATGACCTATTATTAAATTATTGATATTTTGTCAATTTTCTCTACAATATCTTTATTGTTAATCTGATAATGGATCTCTATCGGCGTCCTCAGAGGGAGAATTTGAGATCTAGAAAACAAATCCCTTAATGATCCTATCCCAACATTTCTTTTCGAAATAAGATTTACAGCTAGCACAAGAGATAAAAAATTGTTCTCACAAAAAAGTTTTCATAAAAATAGAAAATATCAGTAATTTTTATTTTCATGGAAGAGGGAGAGTAGTAGGTAAAATAAAGCTTGAGCTTAATACCAAAAGTAAAGTTTATTTAGAATCATAAATCATTGTAAGTTTTTTCCGGGTGTTTTCAAAAAGTCTATAAAGAAGTTCCACTTGTTTGTTTAATCGTTTTATTTCAGAGAAAGAGCAATACTTTTAATAAGTGAAGGAGGCCATCTGAACGTCCGTTGCCTTTCTCAACTTTTTTGTAAGTAATTGGAGACAAGAAGATCGGGAAAAACTTTTGAAAGTTCATTGTTTTATTATAACATTTTATGAATATCTTATTCTATGAATAATATTATAATATCATAGCTAAATATTTAAATAACAAAAAGTGACCTAGTAAAAAAGTTTTGCAAAAAGTCTAATTTATTCATCAAATGCGGAAATTCCGCGTTGAAAATTATTACGTATGTTGCTTTAATGCTGAACTTATAATGTTAGAAATATTTTATATTTAGAGCAAATACACAATTTATCATTGTGAGATGAATGAAAGTATCGAGTATCGCCTAATTCTGTTTTGGTTTTTTTTTCACTATATTTTATACAGTACGCTGAATACGATCTCCGGTTCACTGTTCTCAACATTTTGTTCAACTTATTTTCAAGCAATCCAACACCTAGGGCGGAAGTGTCTGACGGAAAGGTACGAGGGAGATCAAACAGACATTCATAACTCGATTCCGGAGACAATGTAGTGGCTCTTAGAATGGATGAGAAGAAGAAACTATTTAACGATTATCATACAAAAAGTAAGTAAACGTATGCATATTCATGATATATTTTCATAGTTTGGCTATTTAATCACATCTACAAAAACTCTTTCTCTCACCCATATACGATTCAAGTACCAGGAGAAGAATCAAACAATTTTTCACGTCCTAAAGATAAATATAAAAATGAGGATATAATACGTCCATTGAGTTCATATAACATTCTATTTCTTTTGTTAAAGAGGTCAAACACACCGTAAGTTAAGTATATTGTAAAGTTTCTAAAATGTTTCGTGTCATGACAGAACATACGATTATTCTTTTCGGACGTGTATGAAGTAAAACAATAAAGAGAAAAAAATCGTATGACATCTCAAAAGTGCAGCGGCGACTTCTACTACAGCAGTAACTCGTCCGTAATACGAAAATTTTTCTCGAGGCTTCGGTCGGAATGAATTTCCACAAAGGGAAACCCTCTTAGCAATAAAACGCAAGACATAACAGTGGGTCATTGTAAAATACGTATAAAGAAGACCATGTGAAATTTTCCCAAAGGAATATGAAGTAATATCTACTGTGAGGTGGGTATTAGGATTACCAGATCTAATACTTCATATATAAAATATGGAAGAGAAAGTTTATTTTCAATTTATTCATGTTCATACTTGGTATGCACATTCATACGATTTACCATATAGGTACCTACTTCCCGTAATACACTTATATTGTTATTATAATAAAACCACCTACCTGGGATATATCATAATATTGTCGAGAATCATGTGTGAATATTGTGATCAATGTACAGTAAAGAATGAACAAATAAATAAAAAATAAATCATATTGTAGACAGTATTTGTTGAATAAACTATTGTTATTCTTATAATCTTAATATGTCATATATTATTTATATGTTTTATTAAATAGTATATAGGAAATGACATATTGTATGTTTATAACATGATATGTTTTCACTGACAAACCCACTTGTGTGAAATGCCGTGGCGTCATAGATAAATAGACTTTTATTAAACTCATTCGAGAATGACGCACATTTTACAAATTAAAATACCAGTGTATCAAGAAACAAATGTGTTCAACAATTTTGTTAATAATCTGATGCAAAATATTCAAGATCAAATTTACCATTTAGACATAGTCTTTTTTGTAATCGGTTATAAACATAATGAAAATAATTTAAAACAATGAAATAGAAATGACAAAATCTTGTCAAAATACGAAGAATGTAATGAGTCTATTTTCTGTAGGTGAATAATATCAGAATAAAAATTTATGGAGAGGGCATAATTTTCATTATTATTTTTATGGAAAAGGTAATTTTAGGTGATACGCATACTTCTAAACAAACTAAAACATTTATACCTTGATTCATGTAAACAGGTAATATTGAAAACGATATTCTTTTCTTAGTATTATAATAATACCTTCTACAAAATTTATTTCAATAAAGTTGTGTCTAACAATATGCCGATCACACTCTTCGAATCTCTTTATATTGTACCACCTGGATACAGAAAATCGACTACATATTATAGTTATACACCACTATCCAATATGAAACAAATCGAAATTCTAAACTCGACGACTATATTATATTGTTAACAATGATATGTACTTTCCACAAATTTATCTTTTCAATTTTCCAGCACATCGATTTGAAATCATTCGGAATGAATGATTGTGGAAAAAATAGTTTTGAAACATTTGAAATAAACGTATTAATCATTGGACATATAAATTATGTAATGACATGAATTTAAAATTGGTTTTATCTTAAAAAACTAATAAGAATCAAACTAAAATTCGGTTGGCCTTTACCTGTTGAAAAAAAAACAACAAAATAAATAGATATTTGAGAAATGTGAAAGTTTATCATACGAAAGAACATAAGAAAGGGTTAATTCTGAATTAGATAAACATAAGTTGTCTTAAAAATTAAAAAATTAAAGAAAACTTTATGTAGGTACAATCATTTTGTTCATTAATTTATGCAATTTCTAGCCATCCCCTTGGAAACAAAGAGTGAAAACGAACTTTCTCCATTCATAATGCATTTACGCCAATTGAATTACATATTCACGCAATGCGTTTATGACATTTTCATATCGTTTGTTTGTTACAAAATAAATAAGGTTTTAATTAGAAAGTCGTCATTACCGTGGCGTCGGGAACTTTGTGGACGGAAAAATAGTGTTCTTTTGATTAACTAGTAGCAGAACTAGCTTAATTAGCACAAAGCTTCTTTACGACGTTCGCATACTATCAAACAACAACAAAAAATTGCAACGCAAAGATATGAATAGATGATTTGATTAATTTGAAACCATTTCAATTAAGTTGTAAAAGACAAAAATTCAAAATAAATTAGTAAATCAAGTAAGCTCCTAAATTCATCAAAACCTAATAAACAAGCAATAAACATTGTACTATTTAATAATCAATGAGCTATTTTCCAGCAGAATATCATCAATACATTTAATACGTATTATGGAATAAACAGCTGTTAAATACATATTGCGGTAAGATCCACAATCCACAACACTATTTAGTTATAACCTATCCACCTCTACTGGTGTGACATATCATTAGAGAAACTAATGCAACTATGCTTTAGAAGTAAATCAGTAATCAGCAATCTAGTAATACCATGTTTCACTATCAATAATATGACTGTTCTAAATTTCCGAATCGAATTGCAAAAGTTGAGAAAATTGAAGTTATGGAAATCTGCTCAAACTTTTGATTATTTTTTAGTGATGGTATCATTGTAAATATCGTGATCATTTCACATTTTTATCATGAATTTTCAAACAATTTGAGCGACAGTTAAAAAAAACAACTTCAATAATAGAGCGTTTCATGGAATAAAAATTATTGAATTGCTCTGAGCCCAGATCACTCCTAAACGAGTGTATGGCCTTTAAAGATACATAGAATAGAATAGAATCGAATTGCTCTGTAAGGGTTATCTTTCCTCTTGCTTTCGAAAGAGATATAAGAGAAAATAATGAGAATATTGTCATTTTATTATTAGACATTTAAACTATCGGTTCTCATGATCTGTCTATAACCACCAGTTAGAATCTAACTAGAAAACATATAGTATTACTGACAGTAATAGATATACTGATTGGAACCGATCATGAGTCTTAAAAATGACTAAGTATTAATATTAAGTTCCTGGATGTTCATAGAAAATCTGTATATCTGAATTGTATAACAAAATATGCTCATAGTTCATCACAAATTATTATGATTATAATAAAAGCACGAAATATGTTATCTAAAACCTGAAATAGGTTGTAAAGAAAAACAACTTCTGAAAAAAGTCAGTCGTGCAAATAGAAAGTATTGCTCGCTCATAGACGATATGTTATTATTACTTATATTATAATTGCTGTTTGTATACAAAGCGGTATTGCGGTTGCAATATAGCAATTAACTTTTTTCTACCCATAGTGTACAAACTAAACTTGTACATATAATGTGTTTACACATGTATTGCTTATACTTGTTCTACTGCAAGCCAGACAAGCTCGCTCCATTCCGATGTGCATGTGCGGTAGGCGCAATGCGTTGGTCTATACACAAAATAATAATACAGAAAATATGAACGATATTAAGTTACAATGTCAATTATAAAGGTTCTATGTGAATTGAACGTACATATAACATCGAGTTTTTTTATTACCTAGAGTTTTTTTTTTTAGTTTTCCAGAATGTTTTTGTAGTGCCACTGAATCTGCAAAATAAAAGAATAAAACTACCTATACATAATTACAAAACTAAATGTATTTCTGACTAAATAACAAAATGATGCTTTATCATTCTTCTTCGTTCTCCTGTTTCTCCATTCCTATCATCTAGAGCCGACGCTTCTGTTCCTTGTCCTTCAAGTGCTCCTCTTATGCGCTTTTGATGTATCAAGTTCCGTTAATTGCGGCGTACAGACAGCTGGATGCGAACGTCAATCATCAAGCATCAAACAAAAATCTTAAATCTTTCGGCGGCAATTTGGAGCATTTTCCGAAGATATTTTCAAATGAATGCCTTCGTTACGTATCATGGACGGGTAACGAAGGCATTCATTGGAATATTTCTTCGGAGTATGCTCCGAATTGTCACCGAAAGATTTAATATTTTTGCTTGATGATTGATGTTCGCATTCAGCTGTCTGTACGCCGCAATTCTCTATCCTCCTTTTTTAACATTGACAATTATATTTTCAAGGGTTTGCCTGGTCTTCTTACTTCATTCTTTATACCTAAAGCTATATTTTCAATACTTTCATGATGTTTCATGATTGACTTTAATATTATAGGTAAATAAGCGGAAATCGTCCATAATTATTTAAGTGCATGTCCAATATTAAAAAAAAAATTATAGGTAAAATGAAAGCATGTCAGTCAGTGTAGGTTTGCTACTATATGTAAATAATATTTAAAAATATAAACGTAGATTCACATTGAATAGCGGGTGTAAAAGTTAGTATAAAAACTAATATTTCTGCATATTTGCAATATAGCGGGATTAAACAGAGATTTAGTGTCGTTATTTTTTTGTTGATTCATGTGATCATTCAGCTATGATATTTCATACTTTTATTTTTGCGATAAAAAAAAAGTTGAAGTAGGTACTTGAAATATTCATGCTATGGTGCAAAAAAATTGATATACATATATTTTGACGTATAATTTGACTGTACAGAGTAAAATTATATGTCAGTCATTTGATTAGTAAAAAATCAAATCACACCCTTAATTTGACAAATCATGTATTCAATTGAGAAAAAAGACTGTTTAAGAAACCAAAAGGCCAGTAAACTATTCCAGAAGAAACTGGCCAGAAAAAGCTGGTAAAACATGTGTGCTGAAAGAATCATGTAAGTCGGAGTAACTACAGATCTTAAATGCAACAATTTACAGGGATCTCTGAATAAATTACCTAGGCACAATGGGTCCTCAATCATTGGATTGGACAAGGGGAAAATAAACAATAAAGTTTTCAAGAGAGAGAGTCATGGTATACTAAAATAACCATGTCTAAAGTTCTATCATCAAGCAGCGAGGAAATACCTAAATAGAATACATAAATATGGACATTGTAGCATTTTGAATTTAATCGTATAAAAATAATTTATTAATGACTACGTACGCAAAATAATAAAAAGTCTAAAGAACAAATAAAGAGATGTTACAACACCGCCTCTGTGGTTTGATTTCCCTAAAAAAATGAGATATTTGATCATATCGTTTAAATGATTTATTGAAAAGATGAAATAAACAAATCAAGGGTTGTATAGCTCTATCTTTTGCTTGTTACCTCTTCCCTTTAGCTTACCGCTCTCTTTCGACGCCTTTGCCGGCCTGCTGCTGTTCATCTGACGTGATGCACTAAAACAGTTCTTCATACAAACAGTTAATCATAATCTAAATTTGATAAAATGTGCTAAGCCAGAATAGAATAACAATGAACTTAATCATTATCACTTTAACATTATAAAAAATAAATACCTATTACTCGTTCAACGGATATAATAGAAATATCAAAAGCATGAAAGGATTAAAAAAGCTTATTTAAAAACTATCAAATATCATGTTCTCCCATTAGCGTACAACAGATAATTACAATCAGGTATTTCAATTAAAACTAATATTCCAAGTATGATTTATAAAATCTATACAAAATAATACCTTTTTTTCATATAGAAGCAACAGAATTAAAATATATAGTAAGCGACAGTAGAAATACACTAAATTGCACGGGTAACTTTTTTTTTTTTTTAAAAAGATATATCTGGGTTTTGTTATAAACCCAAATACAACCTTATACACCTTTCACACTAAGCTTAAAGCTTGTGCCGTGAAAGGGGAGTTTGCCGGCACTTAATCGTAATATTATTGTGAATTCTTCTGCAAAACTCAGATTTATAAACGGATTCGAATATTTATTTGATGTGGTATGATACAACATTATTCAAATAATCAATTATGGAGATAGATAATATTTTTTACCAACGCCTATAGTGCATTATATTACAAAATATTAATTAGACTTCTCATGCTATAAAATAAAGATCGGTTTACTTTCGTCAATTTGAATATGTATTAAGTTTGCGCAACCTAAAATTAACTTAATATTTCTCATTATAACCTAATAAATATAAACAGTCTGTTTTGATTATTATTGATAATTCGTTAAAAGTGACTTCATAAATCTAATAAGTAAAAAAATGATGCTTACTGAACTAACTGAATTTCAAAACTAACTGAATTTTAACATGGCAACAAGGAATTTTCTAACGGCCCACTGTAGGCTAAGAGAGCACGCATGCATATTGCGACTTGAAGAAAGTGGCACCTGCAGATTCTGCAATGAATCTAGCTTCTTCTTCACAGAGTCTGCGATTGCCGTCGCTCTCATATTATATGCTTTCAGACTCCGTTAGAAATCTCCTTTCCGCTTTGAGACTTCATTAACTTACTTAAACTTTGAATGATAGCAATTAAATATGTCCAAATTTTTCGCATTTGTTTTAAACTAGATACTACGTGCCTTAAGTAAATCACGTAATTATACAAATCTACATACGAGGACAATTGAATCATGTTGAACGTAAAGGGCACTCAGAACAACGTAGTTAAGTAGAAGTATGAAATATTTTGCAGAGGAAGAGTAGAAATGCAATGCAGGAAGTCTCAGTGTTCCTGTGGACAAGATTAGTATACGTGACTCTTGACATCACACAGTGAATGAGACTATGTAGGTACAGTAAGTAAAATATAACTATATATGCATAGAAGAAACCCTCGTATCTTCTTAATTAACACATGAATGCAATTTGTAATGTATGCGCTTTTTGAAAAATATTAATTTACTATTTTTTATAGTGGTTACAATACTACAAGTGGTAGATTTTTTTTGCATTAAATGAGTACAATTACTTAGTTCTGCATTGATGTGAAATGCAGGAAATAATAATATAGAAATAAATGTTAAATACTTATTTAAACTTTAAATACATTTTTTCATCCAGTTTACATTTGCACGGTTTACTTACTTACTTTACTTTTCGTATGGCTCGGTGTTGATGAATCTTAACCCATGTGGGCTGCGTCGTGTCCTCTACAGTCTTGGTTCTAGTGTCGAGAGCCAGCTCACCGCCTCCGGTCCCGCTTCGTGGATGCACGGTTTCATATTTATACACTTGAGAGTTTGAACCCTTCAAGAAGTGAAATCCTACTTTCTGTACAAGCTCTACATAGTTTATTCGTAATCCGTAATGTACAAACCATACTATTGTATACTGTGTGGTGTACAATATTGTAGGTTCTTTTGCAATTACGAACACTGATTTTATATTAACACAAATATATATTCAATAATAAATCCTATTTATAATGTCCAACACAACTTAGTCAATCACGCAGCCTAACCGTGCAAGTCAAGGTCGTATCTAATAATGAGCCCCGTTTCCTATAGGGAGCTATCCTATATAGCAAAATAAAATATTGCTACTCATCAATATTCCTTGCTTTACTTGTAAACAAGTGCAAGGTTCAACTCATAGGTGCAGTGTACAAAGTCCATACACTACACATACAAACTCTAAAAAACTGTAAAGCTGACTACTATTCCGTTTAAAATGTCGCAAATATTAATATAATGAATATACGTATACTTGAAATATTAAATTACTATATAAATATTCAAGTAAATATTCAAAACAGTTTATACAACTACTTGCTGTAATTTAACATAATTTCGGGTACTTGATAAAGAAAGATGATACAAATTTGAATAATATTATGATCCATTATGAATATTCAACAAAATAGTAAGATTTAAATTTAAAAACTGACGAGGATAAACAAATATCGCAAATGTAAACCTGGCATTATAAGATTATGAATGTTTAAATGTTTTATAAAGTAAAAAGGAAAGCCTTCAAATAAGGCTTTATTACTTTGATGTGATTCTGACTAGTGGTGAAACGTATAATCTCTTGGCTCAATATCGGATATTAAGTACCGAATATTCGGTTACCGTCGTGACGTGTTCAGTAAAAAGATTCTGTATAATTTTTCACAAGCTTTAGTGTCGAAGCTTTAGTGACCATTTAATTGCAATATAAACATTGAAATTTACACAACGTTAGTTATCATTTAAAATATTTTTAATAAATTAACACATTGTAAACACGAAAGGATAGTGGAGTGGAGACCTCGTGAAGATAAATGGAGTAGAGGAAGACCTCCAACATGTTGGTCCGACGACATTCGAAGAATCGCTGGTGAATAGTTGCAGAAAACTCAGAAAATGCCTGGACACATATTGGGGAGGATTATGTTCAGCAGTGGACAGGAATAGCCGCACAAGTAAGTAAGTAAACACATATATCCTAAACCAATCAATTAGTGTACGTTAATTTCGAAAGATATTGACCAATTATCGCGTATCGTGCAAGAGTGTTAAGCTAAACCAAACCAGCCGGATATCGAATGGTTGACAACAGATATTCGATTCATGTCTAAATTTCTAACAAAGTGAAAACACATTGAACGATATATATAATACATAGTTTAATTAAAATATGTTATACATAACGATCAAATCACAGAAATACGTGGAAAATCTCTTATTATTACATCCCTTATTTACATCCCTAAACAAAACGCAAGCTTTGTAAGTCTTTACTGTAGGCAACTTATATAAGAAGGTACAAAGATTCACTTAAGATAATTAAAGAATCAAGATAAAAGAGGTGTTAATCATTTTGCTTTCGAGTAAAGTAGGTGTACTGAGAAAACACTTAATTATAAATTATGTGTATGTGTTATAATTTATTCCATTGCTAATTTTAACGCGTTTTTTTATTTAATTAAAAAGAATAATATAAGAAAAAAAATAAGTAGATATTTTTATCTATTAAGGCCTTATCAAAAGTATATTGGTCTTGCTATACAAAAAGGATATTTACACAAATGACCTAAAGTTTAAAAGTTATGACCTTTTTTATATGACGATTTTCATTTTATCAAAATACTTGCCAAGCTATAATTACAAGTATAATGTATGTTTGAAAATAGTTTCAGGCTCACAAATGTGTATTTGTTCAGTGGATATTTTTATCGCAAATGTTACTTGTATGTTTTGTTTTTATTAATATTCATTAAACACTTATTTTTGTCGCTATGAAGGTAGAATCGAACAAAAAATCTGTACCACTTTGGTTCTCTGACCTCCGTTAAATTTCAAATGGTTGTATTTGCTTATTGTATAATAAAATTGATACATAATATGTAATTATATACTCATGTTTATTTATACCTCCAATAAAACGAACAACAATATATTTTGGTAGATACATATATCCCTGATGTATCCCGATTCCATAAACATTGTAATAATATATAATATACCTATATCCAATTCGGATGTTAATAATATAATGTAAATAATAACGTAGGGATAGGTATTAATAACTGTAGGTATAAAACAATAATTTTCACTGAGGGGCAGTTATAACGTAATTAGGAATGAAATAATAATATAGGTTTGATATAACTCTTATTTGTCTGTATGGAGTTTTGGTACATCTACAATTCTACATACATACAGTCATCTTCGTATAAATAATATGTTTGTTAGGTCGTTCGCAAATATTTGTTTTCTTTACCACGAAGGCATCTCTCACAAATTGAGTGGCTTGTGGATAAGCCGCATGTTATAAATATCATATAAATCGCTCTTTGAAAAATAATACAGTCATACAAAATATTTTTCTTTTGGTATGAATGTGGCAGACTAAAAATAAGACTGTTTTAAAATAAAACCCCAGCCATCAACGATCAAATTGAATCGACCACAATATCAGACATCTAGGTTTGCTTACTACCATTGCTGAGAAGGTAGGAGTTGCAAAGGCAAACCAAAAAATGCCTACATTAATAAAGCGATGAAGAACACGTGCTGTAGTACATTTGCATAATTGATAAGATTGATTCGGGACAAGGAAGAGTGATAAATAAAAATCATAATTGTGACTGACAATCCAATGGCTGTGACTTCCAAGAATAAATATTTTATTTATTTGATAATCAGTTTTTGAGTGAATCTGGATTTAATTCTAGTGCTTTAGATACTAAAACAACGACCAAAGTCATTATTTATCACACGAACGAGGCTCAATCCCCTATCATTATAAGCACACATGGGATTTACGTGTTAGTTTATCAAATGAAAATCTACAACTTTAAACAATACCAATACTACCTTAATACATAATAATATGTTTTATTATATATAATTAATAAACACATAGTATTTATGTACATATTACATTCAAAACCGCTGTGATACCATGGTAAAACACAATGATTAGGTTTATTATTAGTAACGCTAAACATATATTACTTCTACTGTATCTATCACTGTTTTGTTAATACTACGTGTGTGTGTAATTGTTCAACACTAATACACTGTGATTTGATAATGATATAAATGAACTTATTTAGTATAAGCTAAATTGAAATCCAACAGTCAAATCACAATGTGGTTTTAAAATAAAAATGAAGAAGTTTTATAACTTTTTAAAATAACGAAAATTATATTTAATACGTGTTTAAAATATTCGATCAGCTGGATCATAAATAATTCTAGCAAATTATTATAATATGTAACATGTATATTATGTAAAGTAATTTAGTAGAAGAAGAAAAAACAGGTAATTTTGTTTTAAAACTATACGAGAGCTTTGGCTTTTTATGTTTGACCTACTTCAAAACAATGGTATATGAGTTAGTAAATTTTTCTAAACCATTTTCAGTATCATATACTCTTTAACAATCAATAAAATCTAATGTCTGAAATCATCAAGTAATAATATTGCCTGTTCAGTGACTTTTATTCTTTAACGCATGTATTTGCTCTACATATAAATATTCTCATTTTGATCTTCTAGTTCTATAAACCAACAACTCGAAATTCTAATATTACAAGATATGTCACGTTAAAGTTTTAAAGAAAAGTGGCCATCTACCGAAAACTCACAATAAATATATGGTTCTTATAGAAATTATTCAAATTTTATAATTGTTTGTTTCTGGAATCGAAAAAGTATTACTATCTACGTGTACTCAACTAACCTTGTAAAACTTCTAGTAATTGGCCTATAGATCTGGGTCATCGATATTAGATGTCTGAATAACTTCGTCGGTGAATATATTACCTGGCAGTTCATTTTCTTGATTCGTTTATGCGTCTTTTTGGTAGATACACGAAGACCAGAAATAAGATGAAGAATATAAATATATCTATATACCAATTTTATCTATGTAGTTTGTTTCACTTTGAGTGCTGTCTATTTCCATTAGGACTCTTTCTATCTCGTTTACCGCGACCTTAAACAGCGTTGTGGTATTTTTGTCGTCTGATTATGCAGCCAAGAAATTCTTCTCCAACCTGGTCCTTTTCTTCCTGGTATTTTTCTCAGAACTATCTGAGATGTAAAAGTTTTTATTTTTCTCCACTCATTGTGTGGCCAAAATATTGAAGTTTCATAGTTTTCACAAAGTCGCACAGTACTAAATGCTTTTATAACAGTAATATAATATTTAAGCGTCTAAAAGCTTAAAGTAAAATATTTAAACTTACCAAATATTTCCTTCACACGGTCAACCCAAATGAAGTATGTGGAGTCTGGAAATAAAAAATAACAATATTGCTATGGGCGTTTTAATTATTAATTAAAGCTAACATAATGAATGCCTTCACGCGTAATTGGAAATCAATGTAAAAATCAATGAACTATGACGTAAGAAAATTCACTCATGGTGTGAATATTAAACCAAATAGGAAGGGAAGGGAAGGGAAGCCAAAGAAACAATAAATTTGTTTTATTAACATTTTTTCATACAATAGTACGGAGTTGTTAAGGGTTAAAGATTGTGATTCACAGAAAGTTGATAACATTTGATTGTTAGTAAGGCAACAAATTAACTGTAAGATTGCTCGATTAACCGATTTTTAAAATCAAATGGCTATAGCGATAAATCTTTCTGCACATGATACAAAAAGATTAAGTACCTAAAACAAAAAAAAAACACCAAATAAGTATTTGTCATCTGGAATCGATGAAAGACAGCTAATTAACAAGTCAATAGATCAGCATCGGTATTCAAAAATCACCGGGCTCACGACCCAAAGGCTTAAATCGTTGGCTTTTTAGATCGTCTACGGATTGCTACCTTGTATTCAGTAAGTATTGAATTGATGTCATAAAACATCAATTACACAGGTCTACAAAAAAAATATTTTTTTATGTAACATGAATAACTTTTACTAATTCCTATTTACTTTTACCTGCTGAATCCGAAAATGACACTGAAAAACATCTACCACGTCTGGTTTTTTTGTTATAGAGACACTGGCAATAGAGTGGTAAATAAAGGAAAAATAAAGCCACAAACTTATTATAAAAACAAAAAATTGTAATGTAATTGTACACACTAATTTTTTTCTCTTTCAAACGACTTAAACACATTATTTTACCTATGAGCATCTTTGAAATATATACATATGTACAGTTTGTTCATGTTTTTTCATTTTTTTCTTTTATGTGGAGTGGGATCTTCCTTCTTCAAAAATCAACAGTAATCTCCGAGCATTGCAGGATCCCAGCGGTCTTGGTATCTTGTTTCAATAGCTGCTATAGGTATCCTGGTGTAATTTCTCACATTGTTCATTACTTATAGCTCCAAGATTCTCCGGAAATAAGTTGATATGCGAGTGAAGGAAGTGAATTTTAAGGGACATTCGGCAACCCATAGCTCTGTAGGTTTTCAAAAGGTTAAGAACTTAACTCTTGTAGTTATCTTCTCTGTTGTTGCCAAGAAATCCTTTTACCACCTTCACAAATACTTTCCAAGCTGCCAATTCTTTTTTGTTTAGCTTTTTTTTCAAATTCAGAATCACGTATGACCTTCCTGATGTCAGGTCCAGTGAAAACACCTTCTTTTATTTTCGCTCCGTTAAGTTTTGGGAAAAGTTCCGACAAGTACTTAAAACCGGGTCCCTCTCTGTCCATGCCTTTTACAAAGTTCTTCATGAGACCCAACTTAATGTGCAGAGGAGGAAGTAGCACGTTTTTAGGGTCAACCAATGGATCGTTTAACACATTTTGTTCCCCTGAAGTATAATATTTTCTTGGCGGCCATGATTGTTTAACAAAGTGCTGTTTTTGGTCCCTGCTGTCCCATAAGCACAAAAAACAACAATACTTTGTAAAGCCACCCTGAAACCCCATTAATAAAGCTATCACGTTATGGTTGTGCCTTTTGCTAAAAGATCTTGAAATCTTGAACCTAGTAGTTCAGACTGCTGCTTTGATAAGCCTAAGTCACGGGCCAAATCATTAAGTTCATTTTGCTTGATAAGGTAAGGCTCACTAGACGGAGGAACATATTATGTAGGATCAATGGTATTTTCCAACAACTCTTCAGTTTCCGAATGTAAGTCTTCAATGTCATTTAGTTCTGGAATTACCAAATCTTCCCAGTTCAAAGGCGGAGTTAGAACGGGTAGGCCTTCACCGTGAGGAACAGGTTTAATGGCTTAAGGTGCTTTGATGCCATTTTCGCACAAAACTTTAAATGAAAACACACATAACCTCACTTCACAGATGCAGCACTTCACTCACAGTGCCAGAAGAACACAAATAACATCATACTACCCCCCTCCCTCTTCTGCAGTGTTGTCAACTGTCGAGCTTCAAATAGAGAAATAATGTGATATTATGGTAAAATATGATAGTACCATATGTTGGTAACATAAAAATGGGACGTGATAGCTAAATTTTAATAACTATTTCGTTATCAGGAAGGTAAACATATAATAAAAATGCTATTCGGATCTGTGTTACAAAAACCTTGTCGACCAGTGTTATTAGAAATAATTTAATGTTATTATTTTATTAAAACGTTATTTTATTTGCGCGATATTTTGTTTATGAATTCGCCTTGGGAGAAATCTGTAGAACGCAAATTCGTGAATATTTTGATTTATAAACTTTGTCGATAGCAATGTTATAGTCATAATATTATTACCTACATACATATTTATAAGGTTATTCATTAGGTACGAATTTTACCTTGTAAGCACAAAAGAAAACATGCTGAAACTCTCACATGAAAGAGATCAAATTGCCTCAAAACATTTTAGATATGTTATTTTAATTTTAATTAGACATAAACAATTCTGCTCAACTATCTGAATCTTGTATGTTCTTTTACATACCACTTCACACTTATGCTCTCCTGATACGCATAAATACATAAATTAAACATAATAATGCTGAAATTATTTTAATCGTGATACTATAAAATATGTTTGAAATATTAGAAATTTAAAGAAATTATAAATTTTGGAAAAAAAACATGACAATATTTACGAAATGAACTGATGTATAAAACTTTGAAATTAAACCCAATAGCTTCATAAAATTTAATAATATAAGAAATTCAAATATATTTACATTAAATATTTACTTATATAAGATGTTTTGTCCTGATAGTTTAATTTATGGTAGGTATAGAAATAAATTTCTTTAAGATCACAGAGAAGTTACTACAATTTATATTGTACCAATGAAAATATATTGTGGCGACGTTTCTAAATGGGTAGGCGAACGAATAAGTTTTTGTCATATTCCGATATCGGTACAACATAATGAGGTAACTTGGCTTTGACATATTTATACTAAAGGTACATTTATTTTAATGTCTACTCCAAAAACTAGGCCGACGTTGCCAAGTGGGGATAAACATGTTTATGGAGAAAACATGTAATGGTCACTTATTACCGTGCGGAGGGTGAGCACAATCTACCCGTGATGGGAAACATATGTTCATTGAGAAGTATAGATACATAGGTACTACATTTATGTATGCAAATCTGGTGAAAATCCTATAATGGACACACATTCATAATGTTAAGCTTTATGACACTTTGTGTGAGTTTTACTCGGAAAATCCACTTTGCATATTGCATATTACTACTGGTAGGTAAGTAGGTACTAGGTAGGTTCTCTTAGCTACTGTATGCACTTATACTAACGTCTCTGTAGCCGCCACAGTTTTGAATTATTAGTGCAACCAACTTGGAGTTACATATTACAGAGGCGCTAATAACATCGGTGCAATACTTAAAGTTTATAGAAAAATAATAATAAATACACGAGAAAGATTATTTATAACTATGGACGTTGCTACAGCAATTCAACTGCAAATGCAATACATTTGAAACAAAATCTTATTGGGAATTTTATATTAGATGGAGTTTGTACATAATTCTCTTACTTCAAGACTTTAAACTATAATGTGATTTTATACTTCACTGCATAGCATACATACTCTTAAAACTTTTGTGTTTTTGGAGGTTACCCAGAAACCTATCTTAACATAAATACGTAGCTTATCGACATAGCTTGCATGTTTAATACATATAGCTGTCCTGCTGGCTACCCTATTTGTGGGATATTCCGTGATTTATTTATTTATTTATTCATCTCACGGCAAAAGCCCTTATTACATGATGATGATATATATAAACAATTTTTACAACAATAAAATCGAAAACATAACGATATAAAAACATATAAAAGACAATGTAAAAGAAATTATATAAAACATATTAAAATTTAAAAATAAAATTACAGAATATAAAAATTCAAAACCACAACACAAATAAATAAAATGTCAAAGACATGAAATTTAAAATTTAATAATGGAAGTGGTAGTAACTAATATAGTATAACAGAAAGTAGACAATGACTTTGAAATCTTGAATCTTTTAAAACAGAAATCGATTTAAAATACACCCTTATTCTTTAAATGTTTAATTTGTTAATTACCTACTCATCATCATAAAAAAATAAATTCATGTTTGTTTTATTTTTATTTAACTAATATAAATTTTATACGTAATTGTGTCTAACATATTATAATAAAACTCACTTCTATCATCGTACGTTTAGTTGTTTAAGATTAAAAAAAATAAAAAAATCCTCATATAAATTTTAGCACGTGGAGAATAAAGTTAAACAAAATTTTCAGATGTTTTCTTTGTTAAACTTTCAACATATTTACAGAATAATGATGAAAATAATAATAACAATATGTAAGTATATTTTAAATATTTTAATTTAATAGCAAAAACAACCAAAGAACAAAGAACAAGGCCTCAGATTTAACAGTACATAGATATAATATTGTATCAACGATATGTTAAGTTTATGTAGTACCTACTTCTGAACATACTATGTAGCAGTGAAAGAGTACTCGGATTAATTTAGTTCCAATACAGAGATAATCTGTGTTTATTCATGTTTACAGCTTCAAACACCCGTTCAAAGTAATTGTTTCAGACACAGAGACGTACTCAAATAACAACAACAAAACTGACTGAAAACAATTATATTGATTTACTTCGAGAAAACAACCGTGAAACAAGACTACATTATTAAGTATTACATATACATACGTATAACTATACGATTTCAGAAGTTTTCCTTACAGCGACATACCTACGAATAATCAGAGCTGTTTAAACTTGTAATTACTTTAAACTATTTAAATTAATCTTACTTAATTTATATTCTACTATTTTACAAATCTACGTAAGTCTTCTACTATAATGAAAACGACCTGAAAACATATCTAACAATTCGATAACGAATTAAATAATTTTGATGTTAATGTTGAGTTAAGAAAAACTTCTACATTTTGTGAGCTTAAGGTATTTTCATTTAATAAAAATTGAGACAGATAACATTAAAATGAATGAATTAGATGCTTAATCCTTCATCGACCGTCTATACGAAAAAAATACCCAAATAACGTCCATTCTATCAATGCCAAATATATAGGTTTGGATACCAATCAATGTACAATAAATACAATATCATTTATCAAAATATGACACATTTAAATTAAACCTCTCTTAATTGATTTGTATTGCGAATGAGAGATAAATATATTTTTTAAATAAATCGATTTCATCAGAAAAAAAAACTAACACAAATTGATCGGGAGTATTTATTAAAAATGGTTGGTAATCATTCACGAGTGTCCATTTATTGTATATTGATAGCATATTATTATATCATCACAGCATCTCTCACGAATGAGATAACCAGCAGAGCAACAGTTTGTATTGAATACGCAGATCGCTATCTTTATGTTGACCAAAATCTTTCCATTCTAATAGACGGGGAAAGAGATAGCCTTGTGATTTTCTAAAATCATATCTACAGAACCTCAGCCCTCTTCCATCAGTGAGCAAGTAAATTATTTTCATGTCGTTAAAAAAACATACATTCAGGATCAGTTGTTTATATAATTTCAAAATTAACACGTAAACACAGACCATTAAAAGTTTTTCCGATACCCATTCTGGTTCTGATATTTTCCTGGAGCTATAAACCTGATTCATTATTTATCTAAGCATTGTTTGGTTAGGCCAAACCAAATAATTCACACTAACTAATACAATCACTGCTGGCCGTTATTATTATTATGTGTACAGCAAGACGGAACGGAAACAAGAGTTCATGTAGGTATAGGTTAAGAAAACATCGGAAGTGATCGAATTGAAATATCGGTAATTAGTTGTCACGTATTTTATGAAATATAATTGATCAATTTTATTAAATTAACACAAAGTACGTCTTCTCAACTGTTTAATTCATAATCTTTCGAAGATAATACATCGAACTTTTTTCTTAAAGGAGTAAAATGTATTCTGAAAACATTAAATTTAATATTACTGACTGACTGACTCATATTGACTAACATTATTATTATTCTTATCAGCTTTTTGACTATTTTATTTGATTGACCATTTTTGATTGTTGAATTTTATTTCTTCTTCTTCTTCTTCAAGTGCCTTGTCGGGTCCCCCCAACGTTGGCGATCACCTCGGCAAACATTATTTAATACTTTTAATACTTTTAAATTAAACTTTATTTAATACTTTTAAATGTTAAATTCTAGTCTATTATTGTGATTAATAATCTTAATCATTTACATATTTAGTAATTTGAATATATAATCCATCTAAGTGTATTTTTTGTTTGTTTTTAGTAAGTTTTTTTTTGATTTATACATTTCATTGTTGATGTTAAATTTTTGATATTTGAATTTGTTTTATTGTCTTAACTGTTAATTGGTTCATAATCTACAATTGTGTATTAATTTATTGACTATTTTTGATAATTCTTGACACTTTTATATTTCTAAACTCAATGACGTGTATATGTGTGAACTTGTATTGTGTATATTTTCTTTTTTGTAGTCTGTCTTGTATTTGAACATGTAAAAGGCTTGCGTTGTATGTGTTAGTTGGAAGATATCGCGCTTCTGCGATAAACTCGCCCATTGCACAAATTTATTTGTCTGGTTCTGCAATGTTTGTGTTTTAATAATGTTTGTTTTTTTGTGCAATAAAGATTTTTATTATTATTATTATTATGTGAATGAATAAATAAATAAATAAATATGTTCATATTGTGGGCACATTGTATTGCAAGGCGTGCGATGGGTTTTTTAAATTTGAAATTATTATCAATTAAATGTATCACTTAAGTGTGATGACGCTGTTCTTCCATCCGCAAGGGTTCCGTCGGCCCGGGGGTTCCTCTTTCACAATAGATACCGTTCCTATGACAACGACATCAGAGCGCAAGGAATGTCGTGGAAAGAGGTGACGCAATTGGCGCAGAGTCGCTAAGAATGGAAGAGGCTGGTTTCTGCCCTGTGCTCCCGAGAGGAGCTTTGAGGGCGATGAAAGTGAAAAAAAAGTGTGATGAAGATGATAAAGTAACATATTTTTAACATTGGAAAATATATATAAAGTTTTGATATATTATTTGAATCATGCATTATTTTTAGATTTTAGGGGTGTAAGGAAGCGTGGACGTCCAAGAACTACGTGGCTTGAGCACGTGGGTCAAATTCTAGAGGACGGGCGCGTACTGAGTAAGAGAAACAGACATGTATGTATGAGAAACTGGATGAATGTTGAGGATGCGAAGGAAGCGTGTAAGGATAGATCTATATTGCGTTCCGTTCTCTCTGCCTACCCCATCTGGGACACGGCGTGAATGTATAGTATAGTACAGTAGATAGTTGTATTATTTTTAGATAGAACTATTTAAAAAAAACTTAACTTAACTTCATCATAACATCATTTCACAGAAGTAGTGAAACCAATAAAACTAATAACATGAACATTCAAGTCATAAACGTGAATATGTCAACGTAACGTTTCAATTTTATCAAATACAAAGAAGAAAAACTTGTTCTCAAAGAGTGGAACACTAAGCAGTTGATGAAAAGTGTATAGAAGTTTGTATAATGTTAAGACCCAGAAGTGTGTAAGTACATTATGTTCCTTACTATTATCAACTCTTTGTAATACCATCTTGTTGTGTATTATAAATAAGAAATTCTATCTATAGATTGTTAACACTGAGGTGTCTACAGTATCAACAAGATAGTGATTATAATATTTAAGTGCGCAGGTACATATGTATGTATGTAGGTATGTTTCAAGTTTACTTGTTGTATTGTAAGTACGGTACATGTAGTTAACATCATTAGTTCACAATGTTTATACACGACCCAACCATGAAATAACTTAATTAAAACTTGAACGTTGAACAAAATCATAACAATATGGTTAGGTGAACATATTATTATTTATAATGGATCATTTTAGACTATGACATGCTCTTAAATGGATGTTTAATTACATTAATTCTCTATAGTCTATTCATTATATAAGACGATCTTTCGTTTTATCTAATAGACATTTTCTAAGCATAAAAAAAACCTACCATAAACTCTACTAATGGTTTTCCTTCTTCACAATAAACGCCAAGTATTAATATTGAAGGACCTGCCAACCACCCGGATAATGCTGAAGTCTGAAGACTTCTTTTTTATTCCATTTTTACTTCTACCCTAGCAAATTTGTCCACACGGGGGGTGCCATATGAGTCGGCAGCCAGAAAAGCTACACCAGCTAAATCCACCACGTGTGGACTCTTTTGACTAGTTTCTATCGATGTCCCTCTAGCCGAGGGAAACAAACAAATAAAATGATGCTATTAATACATTTATACTTAAAGTGTACCTAATGATTCTGTATGTGGAGGAACTTCCAAAAAGCAAAAACAGAAAAGCCTTTTCAGAATGATCACTTATGTTGAGAAAAACTTATGTGACACAAAAAAATGAAGACTAATGTTACATCATAATCTGGTGAGGATTTGAAGAATTCGTCAGTAGTAGTCTGGTGGAAGTCGAGCCACAAAATTGACCGAAAGATTCGTGATTTAAACGCCGTTGCTGAACTGATCAAGCTATTGCTTATTGTTTGCTTAGGTGTAGGTATATATTTTTGGATTGAGACATATTTCAAACATCTTTTACAAATTTTCCGTCATTATTACTATGTAATACATGTATACGTCGATACGTACATTCAACAAGTTCACCTGATGTCTGCTTGAAGAAAAAATATCTTTCTAGTGGGTTTTTCACCGTTTACGGTCATGTCCCTTTCCACAGGATATACATAATAGATCATAAGTCGATTTTCAAGAGCTTCAACCATCTCCATTTGACTAACTTTTGTAAGGCAAGTTGTACTAAACATCATTTTACACTTCACGGTAAAATAAATTTGCTGTATTGAATGACATACCTACCAGTATAACTCTACTTATATTCATTTGTACTCTTGTCTATATACTCTAAAGAGTAGATACATACTCGTACCTACGAATTTTCATCTCTGGTACATGTTGATTGATTGCTAAGTTACAACACGAGACATTTGCATTTGACTGAGTTGATCAACAAAGTTAATTAGTTCTCTATAATGATACTGGACTTGAGAAAATTATACTTTAATGAAATATGAGAAAATATGTTTCAATTAAATGCAGGGATTTTTAATGTCAATCAATTAAAAAAAAATTAAAGATCTTAGAAATAAATGGCTTTAAAATTTCTAATGACAGTTTGCCAAAAAGACCACTTTTTTAGTTCATATGTTTCCAAGGGACGGGGCGTTCCTCTTTGACAATACACCGTTATAACAAGAATATTACCAAAGCGACAAGAATGACGTTGAAAGAGTGACACAAATGGCTCAAAAACGTTCTGAGTAGAGAAGACAAATTTTCACTCTGTATTTCCGGGAAGAGCGTTGAAGGGTAAATTGAGTTGGATTGGGTTTAAAATTTCATTACGTGATTCAACAAAGTACCTATACTGTGTTTTATGAAGAGTATTGAATATTTATTCTAATAAAAGATTTCAGAGTTTTCTCAAAAAATTATTCTATTCAATTCAACAGCCCTTCTAGGCTCTTATTAAGATATTGACTAGTTACCTACCAAATCCATTTAGAACGCCTTTGTGTTAATTGAATCACTTCAGTCATGACACTTCTGACCCAACGATGATTTTATTATGAAAAATACACAAAAATTTACATACAACATCCATACAAAATATTTTCATTTTTTTCATATTCTTGAAACACTAATAAAAGTACTTAGTAGACTTACTGAATTTAAAGAAACATGGTTGAATAATAAAATATTTAACGCGAAAAGAAAAATCTTGTCCGTGTTTAACATAGTACTGTATTCGTAACAATTATAATATCAAAATGAAATCATTTATATCCTTTAAATTACCATATGGCTTTACAAAGTTTAAAGTTGTATTCTACCACTTAAGTCCATCTTTCACCCAACAAGTCCTTAACTCTAAAACTCCCGGTGTCGTCGTTGTTAAACCTTGTGATCCTCTCTAATACTAGAGATTACATTGTATTGTGCATTACACAATGATAATATATTATACACGTTATCACCCATCTTGCTCTTTTCATGCATTGTCATATGATAGGATTAGAAAGAGAAACCACAATACGAGTATTAACTAATAGTTTTTTTAAGGTAACCGTAAAAATTATTTTGTTTTATTGAAACGGGCTACCGTTATTGTGGTATATGCCATGATGTTAAAAATATTGAGATATGATGTCATTTAAACATTTCTCAGAAGTGGTGTAACCAACGAACGAATAATATGAAAATATTATAGATTGGAGAAATAAACATGTCAATGTCACGTTTTTGTTTCATGGTATAAAAGAAAAAGTAGTTCTCAAAGAGTGTAAGACCAAGAAGTTGATGAATAGTGTATAAAAGTTCTGTATAATGTCAAGACCCAGAAGTAAGTATATTATGTTTGTTACAATTATCAACTCTTTGTAATACCATCTTGTTGTGTATTATAAATAAGAAATTATATCTATAGATTTTTAACACTGAGGTGTCTACAGTATCAACAAAATAGTGATTTATTAAAGTACGCAATAGCTAAGTGTTATTATTTGGTTTTGTGAGGGTGGTATCGGTATAAGACGGTATTGACATTTGAATTACAAACCATTCGCCTGAAAGACTGAAACTATGTCATTAGGCTACCAACCGTCATTTAAAATAATATAAGTAATTCATAGATATCAAAATAAATGATGAAAATTGTTTTTGAAAATATCCCAAGAGCCTCTTCAAGGAACAACTTTCTCATGACATAAATAATTCAAAATTGTTTTATATGATATTATGTGTAAAATTACTTGTATTCAATGAGCAATAAAGAATAAATAAATATATAAATATCAGATCTTTAGGTTTGCAACCAGAAGAAGTGACTCAATTTCTTTGATTGAAAAAAATATGTTTTAACGTACCTAATTAAGGTAATGGTGATTTCGTACATTAGGAAACAATTATGAATTTGGTTAAAAAATGTGTGAAGATTTATTTATAAATATATTTTTAGTATAAGGTTCTGCACACAGCCCAAATTCTCTATAAGTGATTAAACAATGATAGGTATACAAATTATATTTTATATAATTTGTCTGAGATAAATAAATGAAAAAAGAAAGGCATTTGCTGATTTAAATCATTCAAAGAATTATATATGCATACCTTATAAGAAAAAATTAGATATGTAGTTTCTCGTACAAATATATTATATAATCAACTCTATGTATATAAATACTATTTCAGTACATTTTATGTCTGCTTCTAAAAGATTTTCCTTATTTCCTTTCGAGTCCTAAATAGGAAACAGCACAGGAAGACAATATAACGTATCTATTATTATTGTATGTACGAGCGAGTTATATAAGTATATAAGATTCACAAGTATTGAAACGGATGGTCGTTTGGCCGGATAGATGGATACCGGTAAAATACTAAACCGAATAGGCAGCTATTCGGCCGCCAGATCTTCCAGCTTTCATTCTTATGGTAGAATTTAAAAGGGCTACGTTTGTGATCAGTATTTTTACTATCAATAAATGGAGGTATACTCGTACATATATTTGGGAATAAACCAATCAAACAACAATTCAAAAATACTAAATAGGAACGTTCCTAGGTATAAAAATATTTTTACGATTTAAATTTAATTTAAGTACCTTATTATTTACCTTCCTCGATTAATACATGGATTTACGAGTATTTCTTGATTTTTTAAATAGACAAAAAAATAACATTAAGTAATTTCTTTAATTCTTTGAAATCAAAGTAGGTTTATTTGTTATGTCCCGTGGAGCACCTGTTAAAAATTTGTCTCCCACTCTTTTCCGCAAGTTTTTGAGTGTCCTGTAAAAGGCAGATGATCGAAAAAATAAAGATATTTTACATTCTAAACTCAACGATCAGGTTTGCCACCCATCCTGAATGTCTTAATTTTATATTACTACGGACAGCATTCATATTTATTATATGCAGGTGGTCTGCTGGTTACCCTATTTATTGGATATGCCGTGACGGTATGGTATATTCGATATATGACCGGAGTAAATCATGAATTGGATAGCCCAAATAGCGGATATAAGACGGGAAGCTCAATATGTGATGGGTGTGTCAAGCTTCCGAAAGTCTTCATTTGCATATTTAATCACATCCAGTTAATCTTATACGGTTTTTCCATATTCAGGGAATGCCTTGATGATATAGATAGACAGCTGGATATCTGAATACCGGATATTCTTTTCATCTCTATTCACAACCTATTTATACCATTACTTGTAACATCATTTAGCAGTAGAAGAAACTTACGTACAATATATTTAGAATATTGAAATAACAAACTATAACTTATTTACTATTTAATAATATAGGTATTTATTATTGGTAATAATACTTCTAAAATAATAATAATAATATTACTTACTCAGACAGAAATTCATACGGCTCACTGGGTACAGTACATACTTTTACTTTTACATGGTGATCGTATCAAATTGCTTACTGCAAAGGAAAAGAAGAGATAATAGTTCTAAATATTATTAAACGACGCAAATATCATATAAAAAATAATATAATGTGTAGGTATTTAGTGAAATCAATAATTCAAGAGTTTTTGTGTTAATCCTGTGGAAATCCATTTTTCTGATGGTAGTCGAACCTTAAAAATATACCGAGAGATTCGTGATTTGAACGCGGTTGCTGAACTGATCAAGCTATTGCTTATTGCTTAATCTTGTTGAAGGTTAACATTTATTAATTCAGGCATATTTCAAACATCTTTTACAAAGGAAAAGAAGAGATAGTAGTTCTAAACATTATTAAACGACGCAAATGTCATATAAAAATAATATAATGTGTAGGTATTAGTGAAATTAATAATTCAAGAGTTTTTGTGTTAACCCTGTGGAAATCGATTTTTCATTTTATTAAACAAAATAAAAAATATATTATTGAGCAATGTTTAATCTCCACTTTGTAAGGTTGAATACCGAACGTTTTCTGTGAAAAATGTTTGTATTTTATTTCATCAATTTAATACTACATGTTGGAGGAGGCCAAGACTCATGACGAGCTGTAGAGCAACTGATGATGATGAATTTAATACTACAAATATTATATGAAAGTCATTGACGTTGTTGATAAAGTCTCCAAGCTGAAATGGCTGGTCATGAGGTAAGACGAGAGGATGGCAGATGGACTTCCAGAATTCTTCTAAAATATTTTGATTTGTTAATGTGTGTTTAATACATATTTTAGCACACGTGAGACTACCACAAACAGTAAAGAGAAGAAGAAATATTATATCTAAGAGTTCAAAGAAACAATATCTTATAAACGGCTTAGGATTACGTACTTCTATTTGTATCATCTAAATAATAAAATTGATACACATACTGTATGAAATGAATAAACAAATGGTTTTCTACTAATGTTCTACTTTTTTTTTATTTTGATCGTATTTCGGGCTGATATCACAAGAGAAATTATTTGTTTGTCTAGAAAATTTTATTCTTGTAAAAATGTTTCCAAAACGGGTGACAAGTCTGAATACTAGGAACCGAGACATTGAATAATATCTCGTAAGTATGATATTTGACAGACTTTGATTTCTGTATGAAATTCGTGAATATACAAGATTCGAAAAAACGTAAAAATGTCCCTTTTAACTTGATACGCATACAAATATTTGTAACGTGACAATTTTGTTATTAGATAAGCGGCTTCATATCATTTTACTATTATTATCAATATTAAATAGGAAAAAGGCAGTTATTATGCGCAAGTCAAGAAAGAAGAGGGATAGAGTCACGATTAGAATCAGTAGTTGCAGGTAGAATTTAAAGCTAAAACCCCTCCTGGTGTCATCCCACGTCATAACACGCTTGTGTCCGCCTGTCAATAATGTCAAATTCTGTTCCAGTAGTTTCACAGGAAAGTATAAATCCTATGTTGGGTCATGTGCTGGAATGTGCTTATAAAAAATACAAAAAATATTATTGATTGGTTTCTTCTAAAATGATGAAATGTTTTTAAAATTTTATCTGAAAATTCGAGAATTTTGTAACTTTAGAATGCTTCCTTTCTTTCATTATCAGATACCTAGTTCTCAAAGATTTTTTTCCTGAGAAAGCAGACTTTTCAGCATTTACTGAGTTTTTCAGATGTGCAGTTTTTCTCATAAGAAGGTTGTTTAAGAATTCAACGGTGTAATTTTATAATTATTTTTCCTATGCCAAAAACCCATACAAAAATTATAAGCCTATAACCCAGGAACACATTTTATTAATTAGGCACAATTATGAACATAAGACTACATAATATGGATTAAAAAAAAATAATGTCATATTGGTTTAATAAAAAATAGGTATTAAAAAAGTTAAAAAGTATTGAATGTTAATTATATACATAGGGCACTTCTGTCCCTGATCCGATATTTTAAGCCTTCTGCCCGAAGCTTTTGTCAATGTCTGATTCCAAATGTCAATGTCAGCCTTGATACGTCCAAGTATCACAGCTCAAAGCGTGTTGTACCGCATCCTGATCTGTGTATAAATACAAAATCTATTATTACTATTATTTCGTGTTTCTCTGTTACAAACTTTCCCATCATGAAATATCACCTTAGATGTGCTAAATGGTCTGTATATTTATGATCAAACAAGTTAATGGTGAACTATTAAATATCTTTAGCCCGTTGTTCCACGCTCTACATTTATCAAGTAACAATGGTCAAAATAGTTGTATACTTTTAAAATCTATTATTGATAATGACCAAATTATCAATATTTATTTCTACGATTGAAACTCTCTCTATTCTATCTTTCTGTATATTTTGTATCATCTTAGGTTTACTAGAAGACATTGGTTCAAGTTTGTGTTATGTAGGTGCGCCTTTTGTACAAATTTGTTTTTATAATAAAGTTATTTTTATTATTATCATAATAAATTGTTCATCATAGAATATCCCGTAAGTGAATACCGCTGAAAATATTACATAATTAAATACCCCTGTAAAGAGTCCCTGGTGAGCTATAGGTCTTCTATTCTTTGCTTTTCTGTAAGTTTTCAAAAGTCCTGTAAAAGACAGGTCTTTATGAAACTCACGTAGGTATACTCGTAAACAGACAACTAACACCTGCGATTTAGCAATGAGACATGTCACCAATCCGGAACGTCTTTTTTTATTGGCATGAAGAGATCCTCATTTAATTTGCAGTAATTACGCTGGTTACCCGACTTGTTGGATATGTCATGATGGTGTAATAATAGTAGAAAAGAATAGTATTGTATAAAGGGCCGAGTTTCATGGAAGAGAATGGTCTTAGTAGACCTTTATTTAGAGGGAAATCACGCAAGTAGAGTGCCTTGTAGATTGTGGGGTGTAATTATTCAAAGTTTAGTTTGGATTAATCATTGGTAAATCCTGGAACTAATCTAGAATGAATGGGTATGTATTATATATACCCACACAGAGATTGCTACTGATTTCATCCTTTTGTGAATGATTATATAGAGAATGCGTAGGTGGTATGTCCTTTGGTTTGTAAACGAAGATTTACGTACTATGCTACAACCGAATTAATGTTTTCCCAATATAATTATAAGTTTAATGTTAAAATGTTAATTAAATTAATCTTACCCAAACGTAATACAATATTCAAACTAAAGCTATCAATATCTATATTGGTAAAATTTATTCGAATTTTGTTGGTGGAAGATGAAAATATCGACACAAACTCAAAAATTGGCGATGTAAATTATTAAATGTTTATTATTGTATTGTTAAAGCTGTTGTCTCTGTTAAAATAAAAAATAAAAAAAAATAAAAAAAAGTGGAGAAATCGTGTACACCAGTACAAAATATTTGAAAAAGGACCCAAAAAAATATACAAATATAAAATTATCAAAATTGCATCAGTTATTTTAGAAGGATTAACTATGTAACAGTTACGAGACATTTTGAATGTTTTTTAAGTATTCTGCAATGCACATCCGTTACTTGATTATTAAAATCGCGATCGATTTCGGTAAACCTTTACCATTGACGAGCGAGATAATACTATAGCATTGTAGAATACGTAAAAAACATTCAAAATTATCAAAATTGGTTAGATAGAAGAAATCACTTGATAGCGATAATTCCGCCACTGCATATCGTCCTAGTATTTTAAATTTTATATTGTTTTGTTAACACTGTTACATAATGATGATGAGCAAAATGAATAAATAAATAAATAAATATTTCCGACTGACAGCACTTGATGGAAGTTCATATTAAATTAGTTTGAATAAAACACTTTGAGGTTCTTTAAATTCGTTAAACATCATTTTCAAGACACTTAACATTTTAAAGGTAACGACAAGGTATAATGCTAGCCATCAAGAATTTCATGATTATTTATGTAACACAGTCTGTTGTGTGAGTTGTACGAGTTGTACGAGTCATCTATAGTAGTTTAAAACTTAATTTGATCAAGAATTTCTTTTTTTTTTAAAACGAAAAGATGCTCTATATGTACGTTTATTAAATGAAGTTTGCTGACTATCCCACTTGTAAGCTCGTTCGTCTTTCGAGTACTCTGTGAAAAAACCAAAGATGAACTTGAAGCATTTTCACAACACCAGTTTTCAAAACAGCAATGGAACATTGTTATCGCAGAAAATGTTTAATGAATTTCATCGCGTCAAACAGGAATACAAAATATAATTAATCGTAATTTAGTTTACAGAATTGCTTCATTTGTAAATAAAATAATATTCAGAGTACCTGCATATGCACACACACAGAACAGTATATTGTATAATTTGTTCGCATACATTAAATACGCCCACTCCATTACAATGGGACTTTTGTTTGTACATACAAGAGTGAATATACGATTTTTTCAACCGAATCAAATAAATTATTCCTATTAAACATATAAATCAACGAGGAATGGTTTAATTGAACCATTTACACTCGATATTTATAAACCGACACCACGGTTCTATGATGAAATATCGCAATATATAATAATTTTACATTTTCTGCAACCGATAAACTAAATTAATATGCACTTATTGCAAATGAATGTAATTTATAGGCGTAGTTAAAAGTATTAATGAGCTTTTTATTAGAAATATAATATAACATTTATATTTTTTGGGAAAAAAAATAAATTTAAAGTTTAGTGGTCACACACACTCAACCTCAAGTTTAATTAAAATTTTACTTTCAGTGACGAGATTTGCATCTATATTTATTTTGTATAACGTTAAAAAAACGGAACTCATTGAGATGGTAGGCCCCAATGTCAGATATCTGTCAAATATAGTTTTCTATGGAGGAAAACTGTTGCTACAATAATATTATTTGGATTTTTTGGTGAAATATTTAATTTTTTTTATTTGCAAAAATAAAATCTTATTCGAATATAAACTTAAGGAAATTTGTATTCGAAGTAGATTTTAGGCAAAAATAAAATCTACCTCGAATATAAACTTTAGGAAATTTGTATTCGAACTAGATTTTAATTTTGCCGGTTTTATTTTATTTTTGCTTATTTTATTTTTGCCGGCAAAAATAAAATAAAACCAGCAAAAATAAAATCTAACTCGAATGTTAACTTTGCTGGTGTCGAAAAACTTGGTGCTCAAAAATAATTAAACGTGGTGACCAAAAAATAATTCTACATATGGCAACAATTTCGTGAATATTACTTTTCCTATGAAATCTCACATTTGACAACAGTGGGGCCTATGCTACGCATTAAAATATTCAACGCGTAGTATGTTCATATTCGCTGCTATGCCTATAATTAGTAGTTGTCCTTTGTCGTCACTCAATAATAATAATAACAATAATATTGTTTTCTCTCCACATCTTGTCGGTTATTATCGGACACCTTCGACTTAGCATTCGATCACGTGGTTTCTCCCAACGGACTTCTTGTAACGGCTCCCGATGATTGGCATGACGCGGCAGTTAGATACCAACCCCGGAACAATCAACACGCGCTAGTTCCCACGCTGCCCTCGCGGCGGACAGTCACCGTAGTAATTACGACAAGTTATTAGTAGTGATAGATAATTTGTATCACTCTCCATGACAGTGTAATGATCAATCTTGTTGTCATCCTGTGTTCATAAAATAATTCTTATTGTGTGCCGTGTAATAATGTACTTTAAAACAACCTGTGTCAATTGTTATGCGCGTGGACGGATTTACCGCCAGCATTAGTGTACCCTAAAACCGTTCTTATTAATAATCAATAGTAATCAATAAACCAAATAATATCGTGAACAGGCTTGAGTATCCTGTGAGTCATATAGATTCCGTTGTCGAAGTGATATTAAGATAACATTTGGGAGTTTTTTTTGAGTGATGTAGCATTTGTATGATTTTGGGCGTGGTTGTTGCAATTGCCGCCATTTTTCATATCCGTGTGAAATAAGATAATCCCTTGTTTATGATCAACTTTTCATTGTTAGGATTCATAAAAGAATCACTTAAACAATTCTTTATACTTGCTCAGTGTTATAAATTTAACTAAAACAAGAATGGGTTCCGAAGGAACGAATACATCTTCAACGCGAGAGTCTGTATATTGCGCATCAGTAGTTTATCAATGAACACTCATTCTTATGAGAACGTGAAGATCCTCTCTTAACTTTTCTGGTTACGACCCTTGTTATGAGAGTGATTAAATGACCACCCGTATATGCTTGGACAGACTATGGAAATAGTGACGCCTTATTCCTTTGGCACTGAGAATAGTGTTGAAACGTAAATTATTTCTCTTATCACTTGTGAAGTGGCGATCTCTTCGTCCTGAGGACAGGATCTGTCTGATTCTGACATCACCGCACTCCTGTACGTCCTAGAGTATAACCAGCGACCGCCATAGAATCATCAGGGTATGTTTCTTTCATGATCCTGCCATCTCCCGTCTATGAGTGCCAAAATACGTTAACAATAACATACTTGTCTTTGTGTTATTCTTATCCAGCTCGCCAGTCTATCTGTAAGTGACAATATTACTACTGTATATGATGTATATATATTGATAAATTATTCATAACTAAGTTCATATAATCGTTGAACTATCTATATATTAATTTCCTTTGTGTAATAATATAAGATCTTGAGTATGAATGAAGAATGAATGATTCCCATTTCATGTTAAAGACCCCACGATAATCCAGGTATTGATTTATATTTGTAATACCAAGGTTGGTGTCTTTTAATAATTACCATTGTGTGTTTTACTGTCTCTATCCAAATATGGCAATACTTTCATAATTTTGCGTATTGTATGGAATAGTATTCCCTACAGATTTACTTTGAAAGTAACTGTATTGTTATGTAATGTATATGTTTACACAATAAATGTAAATCACTTACCATCCGATATCTTTCTATTGAAATTCATTTTGTATACCCACCAGTAGATTCAATACTCTTAATAATACTAAAGTACATATCTCCGCCTCCGTGTATATAATCTTCCAATAACCTAGTATATACTCGGAGTAGTTATGTAACAAAGGTTCGAATCCTTGGCCAACCATTGGGAGGAAGACCATATTATCTCACTATGAAGGCAACCAAGAGCTAAATGAAAGGCTCCATTGATGGAAATAATATATCCACTTTCTTGGAAAGGTCTAATGTACTTTTTGATAATCTTAGTTTCACATGATATATATATATAATTTTGTTGTTTACATAGATGTACCTATATATTTACCTTGATACATAATATGAAGATTCTATTCAATAAGTTATAAATGGTATACTGAAGGAGTAAGGTGTTCCTGGTAACCTGACTGCTTGTGGACTTAAGGGTAAGCAAGACACAGAGGCCTCTCTCGCCCAGAGCCAAGTAAAAGGGCCCCATACACTTGTAAGAAACCCCTAGACATAAACACGAGTATAGACCTTTTACTTCTTAATATCTTTAGACTACTTAACGAGCATATAGACCTATATTTATAACAGTATTACTCTACAGAATATGTATTTTGCTTCTTATAGTTCAGTTTGAAACCTTGTTCATTGTTCTAATTTTGCTTTTGTAATAAATTGTGTGTTCGACCGTTGGACGAAGCATAATTTACTTGTTATGTGAGAGCGTGGTTAATGGAAACCACACACGTAGCAATGTGATTGCACGTCCTCACGTAGCAATTTGTGGGCTCGTCGTCCGGGATAATATCAAAAAGAAGACGAATAAATTGTGAATTCGTTTCTCGGATATACAGTAATTCGAATAATTACAAACTTGAAAAAATCTGTGTCATGACTACGCTTGGGTTTACATGTTGCTTTTAATGCCATTTGTGATAAATTATATGTACAATTGATATGTCTTGTAGCAATCATGTGTAATACAAATATGTGTGTGAAGTGATAACTGTTAAATCTCACGAGTAAATCGCCGCGCGACTGGTTGGAATATCGCGTGGTGTGAAAACCGACTTTTGTTAAGATTTGGTGGGAACACAAGTTTCCCGCGAAATATTGAATGTATTACGTTTCGCGCGGGAATTTCCGTAGATACGAAGTATAAACAAAGTATAATTGGTAAGTACGCACTTTCTCAAACTGTGCGCGAGTAAATAATCGTAAGAAATTTTATTTATTTATTAAATAGATCTCGTGATCAGAATTTTGTTTTGTTAACGATTGATTACTCATTGTGTAATCAGATTTAATCCGAATTGGGTGGTGGCGATAAACTTCTTTTATCTACCAGAGCACCGAGTCCCTCCCTAGTGTCGAAAGACACGTTTAAGAAACTAGTTTGTAAGAATAGAAAAAGCATAGGAGAGTGTGAAAATAATTTTAGTTATTTATAAAACATAAAATAAAACATTGAAGCGTCGGAAGATAATAACATTGTCAGCACAACCAAATATCTCTTGAACCTTTGTCATTCAAAGATAAATTTTCGTGTGTAACTTAAAAGTTTTTTTTGAGCATATAAAGTTTTAGAACCTTTGTCATACTTTCTTATAATAATGTCTCGATTTGAACCATTGTTATTTTTGGGTCCAATTCCCAATGTAGACAAAGCTAACGGTGCTACACTAAAGAAAGCTTTATCTGAAAGAGGAGTTATACCGAAACGTTCAATTCCTAGTTTGAGAAGGCAAGCGTTAGAATATAATAAACAAAATCTGGAAGTAGAATTCGAACAAGTTGCTCCACAATCGCGTATGAATGCTCAAATATCTCTTGATATGGAACCACCTTGTACATCCGTGTCTAGCAATGTGAACGTTGTTGCTGTAGAAGAGTCGGCATCTATCGAGAAATCCTTCGATAATGCTTTAAGTCTTAATAAAACTTCACAACTTTTGAATGTAAATTTTGGATCTTGGCCAGTAAAACCTTTTGATGGTCTCGGTGATGTAAGAAATTTTTTTACGCGGTTGGAAGAAATTGCAAGGGCTAGGAGGTTCCCAAATAAACAATTGGTATACGTTTTGCCTGAATTTCTGAAGGATCGAGCGCTTACACACTTTCGAATAATTTTTAAAGAGGAAATGACTTGGGAAGCTATCAAGGCACTCTTTTACCACCGTTTTGAAGCCCCTGGATTTATGATAGATAGAAAATTACGTATTTGGTCATCGATACAAAATAATTATGAAACTTCAGCAGATTATATTGCCCGAATAATAGAAATGAATAGCTCCCTTGATGAGAAACTGACTGAGAATGAATTGTTGGAAGTCTTCAAACGCGGGTTACATCAGAGATATGTCTCTCTTTTGGCTAGTTCTCACATTTCGTCAGTAAGTGAACTGGAAAGAATGGTCTCCAACTTCGATCGTCTGACCAAGGGCCATACTTCTTCTTCTTCTTCTAGACCTACTGCCATGAGAGTTAATGCAGTAGAGAATCGTCCCAAACCAGTCATACGATGCTTTTCTTGCGGACATGTTGGACACATTTCTAAGGAATGTAAAAACAGAGTTAGACATTTTACACCCCGTCGTTCACCCAGGAATAGATATAACAATGTCATGCGTGAACAGAAACCTGCATCGCTGATGCCGGATACTTCTAGACCACCCCCGTCGTTTTCAAAAAACTAATTTCTCCCTCGTTAAGACATCCTTCCGATACGATAGCTCGTTCTTCATCTTCAGATGTAATATCGTCAGACGGAAACTCACGGTATAATTACCGAGGGGTAACCAGAAATTTATGCACAACTCGTGTTGTTAGAAAAGAAAATGATGGCCGACCTTACGTTAATATTAAAATTCATTCTGTAATCTGTCTCTCACTATTGGATAGTGGGGCGGTGATATCAATTCTAGGAAAGAATTCTCATGTCCAATTTTTGAATTTAGGATATCCTCTTGTACCTTGTGAAACCCGTGTACTCACTGCGGACGGAAATGGTCAATCTGTTTTAGGAACCTTAACGTTACCTGTACAGTATCAGGGTATTGAAAAATGTATCACGTTTTTAGTTGTTCCATCTATAACGTCATCTTACTTGTTAGGAATTGACTTTTGGAAAAGATTTAATATCTGTCCTGAACTTTTTCCTGTGTCTGTTTGTACAATACCTCCTGTATTACATTTAAATGCTGTAACCCAAATAGATGAACGTATTTTTTCTGCTGATCTCACTCCTGAACCGCCTGTTGTAACCAAAGGATTGATTGGTCCGACCAATTTAACCTCGGAACAAGTTGTTATTATCAATGATATCAAGCGATCCTATGAAGATGTTTCATATGAAAAGAAAGGATTGGGCCGTTTGAAAGGAATTTTTCATAAGATTGAAACCATTGGAGATCCTGTTAGGCAGAGACATTATCCTATTCCTCATGCAAAGAAAGAAATCATGAACAAAGAAATTGATAAAATGTTACAATTAGGAGTCATAGAACCTGCTTCTTCTTCTTGGCAGTCGCCTGCGTTGATAGTTAATAAAAAGAATGGAGAACCTCGCTTCTGTTTGGACAGTCGTGGCCTGAACAAAGTAACTAAACCAAACTCGTATTGTCTACCTTGGATTGATCGTATCTTGGACAGTTTGCGTGATGCCAAGTTTTTAACTGCTCTGGACCTGTCCAAGGCTTTCTGGCAACTTCCATTATCGCCTGAATCTAAGGAGAAAACCGCCTTCTTCATTGATGGACGTGGATCTTACCAATTCTCTGTGTGCCCGTTTGGTCTACGTAATATTCCTAGTCACATGCAAATGATTGCTGACAAACTGTTCAGTCACCGCTTTCCCGGTCGTGTACATTGTTATCTTGACGATATCCTGATTGTAAGTGAAACCTTTGAACAACACTGTAATGACCTAAGACTTGTACAATCTATCTTGAAGGAAAATGGTCTCACTATCAATATGACTAAGTCCGAATTTTGTAAATCATCTCTGCGTTACTTGGGTTATATTGTAGATGGCGAAGGGCTAAGAACTGATGAAATCAAAATAGAAGCCATGAAAAAATTTCCCACTCCTACTACCCCGAAACAGGTAAAATCTTTCTTGGGTATGTGTTCTTATTACCGAAAATTCATACAAAACTTCGCACATATAGCTGCCCCTTTGAGTGCCCTTACGTCTAGAAAAAACAAAAAGTTTGTATGGAACGAAGAAGCTGAAAATGCGTTTCACAGTTTAAAATTAGCTTTACAATCTGCACCTGTTTTAGTTCAACCTGATTATACGAAAGAATTTTATCTACACACTGACTGTTCGGATCTTGCTATGTCAGGAATTTTGATGCAAAAACTGGAAGATGGTGAGCATCCGATTGCATATTTTTCACGTAAGCTCACCGGTCCTGAAAGAAATTACTCCATTTGTGAAAAGGAACTGTTGGCAGCTCTGTGTTCTATAACTCACTTCCGTAATTATTTAGATGGTGTACGTTTTCACTTGATCACTGATAACTCTTCTTTGCAGTGGTTGCACAAGTTACAGAATCCAACAGGAAGATTAGCTCGCTGGTCGACTCGTTTGAGTGCTTTTGATTTTGATGTAACTCATCGACCAGGTAAATTAAATGTTGTACCTGATTGCCTTAGTCGTGTGGAAATTGGAACTTTGACGTTGCCTACAGAAATCACTGATACCTGTGATGCAGTGTATAACAAGCTTAAGAAAGGTTGTGAAAATTACCCACAAGCTTACCCGAATTATCAGATAATAGAAGGAAAATTGTATAGATACACCAAATCGTCTAACACTTTATTGTCACCTCATGAATGGAAATTAGTATTGCCAAAACTCGATGCTTTAAGAGTAATTCAAGAATATCATTGTAGTGGCGATTCTTGTCATGAAGGTACTTATAAAACGTACAAACACTTACGACGATATTTCTATTGGCCAAACATGCATCTTTCAGTCGCTAGATTTGTAAACAGCTGTGAAATCTGTAAAACTCATAAAATTGCTACTTCTGGACCACGTGGTATTATGGGAAAACCTAAATTGGTGTCCATGCCTTTACAGACTCTATCAATTGATATAATTGGTCCTTTTGTCAAAAGTGTTGAAGGATACGTTTATATATTATCTGTGGTATGTGTTTTTACTAAGTTTGTTTGGATTTTTCCATTGCGAAAATGTACCTCTGCCATAATTCAGAAATGCCTAGAGGAAAGAATTTTCTTACCATATTCTGTGCCGAAATGTATTTTATTGGATAATGCCACCTATTTTTGTTCCCGTTCATTCAAATCATTTTTAGAATCGTATGGGATAGAAAAGATTTTGTATTCAGCATATTATGCTCCACAATCTAATACAGTTGAAAGGTACAATCAAACCATTGGTACCGCTCTTTCGATTTTGGTTGATAATAATCATAGAATTTGGAGTAAGAAATTACCCATAGTACAAGCCAGTTTGAATAATAATGTATCTTTTGCGACGGGATATTCACCCCATTTTCTTATGCATGGATTTGAAAGCGTGCAACATGCTTCATTTTTCAAAAGTTTGAGTTCTAATGTAGATGAAAATCCTTCGGATGAACTGAAGAACTCTTACAAACAGAAATTGGATGTATTGTACGATGTATATAATGAGGTTACTGACATGCTGACTGAATCATATAAAAAATCTGCCTCTCGTTACAATCTTCGTCGAAAACGAGTAGATTATCGTCCTGGTGATGTAGTCTATCGTAGAAATTTTGTAAAATCCAATGCAGCTGCGGAATTCATGTCTAAATTGGCCCCTCGTTTTGTGAAAAATCGTATTAGGTCAAAGTTGTCAGATAACGTGTATCTTTTAGAGTCAATGGATGGTGTTTATAGTGGAAAGTTTCACGTGAAGGATATTCTGAAAGATGAAAAGTATTGAATATCCCTGTTATGTATTGTGACTTATGCAAATTTTAGTATAAATAAAATATTATATGTAGCGAATTGTGTGTTGTATCGTCTTGTTGAGGAATGGAATGTAAAGTACAATGGAGTAGACATAGGTACAAGCGCCAACGACACTGGTCCATGGATTATATAATGATGACAATTATCGATTAAATATAAATTCCTCGAACCCTTCATTTTCTATCCTGTCTTTCGATATTGGTGACAATTGTATGTAGTATGATGTATGCATGTGAGTGTGACTGTGTGAGCCCTGAATGAGGAATTATAGTTGATGTATGTAGTATGATGAATGAAAAATATCGAATACCCCAGACAGAGATTCTCTTTAATAATACCCCCCACAAATGTTGTAGTCTTCTGTCGTCATTGTGTATACTTTGTGTCCACATCGATATCGTTTTGTAAGTGGAGCCCTTGTAAAATTTTAATACTCATATTGTATATATATGGAATGTCGTATGATGTATAGCAGTAGACGTCCTGGCTGTACATTATATGAGACAAGCGTATGTGTAAATTGTATTGTTCGCATTTATATTGTAAAATTAAATTGAAATTTTTATGGTTATAGAGTCCTACGAGGAATGCCTCTGTGGTTGTAATTAAAAAAAAAAAATACTGACCTAATCCGTATGTACGAGCGCGAATTAGAGTCTAAACGTATATTGATCAAAGCCGTGAGAATATTATGTGACCATATGTATATGAAAATCGTTATATGTAAATATTTATTTTGTTCTTATAATGTCTTGCTATATGATTCATCTATAGTACATGACGTATGTTATATTTAATTGTGAGTGTCTTTCATATCGGATGGGTAAACACGTATAAAATGAGACATCTCTAACTTGTATGTATATTAAATTCTTCGTAATATTAATGTTGTGTAAAGCCGCGAACTACTAATGCCGGAACTCTTGTGTCGGTACATTGTGCGTGCGTGGTGGTTATAGACCAACTACTCTTGTCGTTGGATATTTCTACTTTAAATAGACTATCCGATTTTATTATAATTATTAGTATGTATATATTCCATTAGCTACGGAACCTCATACACATATATTGTAAATTTTATTGATATATTGTACATGTTATTAATATAAGGTAATTGTTATATAAATGTTATAAAGAATGTTGAATGTTGTAATTGTTGTTATTATTTAATTATGTTTGCTTAGGAGCCCTGTCTTATAAATAATATAGAGTTACTTGAGTGAAGTGAAATTTAACTGGAGGAAATATCAGTGCGCCAAAATTCCTTCAGCATGGCCTGTAATCGCGTGTGTTTAAAATAAATAAATGTTGGGCTATAGGATTGTTGCTTGTTTATAAGGAAATTTAATTATTGTTTGATATGTATGTAGTATTCATAGTGTTGTCTCTTTCTATATGTAATAATCTGTCGCGTCACTTACGGATGAGAGGGGCGTGTCTTTGACAAGACGGGCGGAGCAAGGAGGACGTACTATCTCTTGTATATAGCCGGTGTTTCTCAATTATTGACTTGTCCAGTGGTTCTCAACTTTTTTCTTTTTTTTTAACTTTGTGTTCTCTTTGAAAATTTGTCGTTTCACTTCAAATTTTCAAAAAGGGGGCGCAGACGGAGAATGCTACGCATTAAAATATTCAACGCGTAGTATGTTCATATTCGCTGCTATGCCTATAATTAGTAGTTGTCCTTTGTCGTCACTCAATAATAATAATAACAATAATATTGTTTTCTCTCCACATCTTGTCGGTTATTATCGGACACCTTCGACTTAGCATTCGATCACGTGGTTTCTCCCAACGGACTTCTTGTAACGGCTCCCGATGATTGGCATGACGCGGCAGTTAGATACCAACCCCGGAACAATCAACACGCGCTAGTTCCCACGCTGCCCTCGCGGCGGACAGTCACCGTAGTAATTACGACAAGTTATTAGTAGTGATAGATAATTTGTATCACTCTCCATGACAGTGTAATGATCAATCTTGTTGTCATCCTGTGTTCATAAAATAATTCTTATTGTGTGCCGTGTAATAATGTACTTTAAAACAACCTGTGTCAATTGTTATGCGCGTGGACGGATTTACCGCCAGCATTAGTGTACCCTAAAACCGTTCTTATTAATAATCAATAGTAATCAATAAACCAAATAATATCGTGAACAGGCTTGAGTATCCTGTGAGTCATATAGATTCCGTTGTCGAAGTGATATTAAGATAACATTTGGGAGTTTTTTTTGAGTGATGTAGCATTTGTATGATTTTGGGCGTGGTTGTTGCAATTGCCGCCATTTTTCATATCCGTGTGAAATAAGATAATCCCTTGTTTATGATCAACTTTTCATTGTTAGGATTCATAAAAGAATCACTTAAACAATTCTTTATACTTGCTCAGTGTTATAAATTTAACTAAAACAAGAATGGGTTCCGAAGGAACGAATACATCTTCAACGCGAGAGTCTGTATATTGCGCATCAGTAGTTTATCAATGAACACTCATTCTTATGAGAACGTGAAGATCCTCTCTTAACTTTTCTGGTTACGACCCTTGTTATGAGAGTGATTAAATGACCACCCGTATATGCTTGGACAGACTATGGAAATAGTGACGCCTTATTCCTTTGGCACTGAGAATAGTGTTGAAACGTAAATTATTTCTCTTATCACTTGTGAAGTGGCGATCTCTTCGTCCTGAGGACAGGATCTGTCTGATTCTGACATCACCGCACTCCTGTACGTCCTAGAGTATAACCAGCGACCGCCATAGAATCATCAGGGTATGTTTCTTTCATGATCCTGCCATCTCCCGTCTATGAGTGCCAAAATACGTTAACAATAACATACTTGTCTTTGTGTTATTCTTATCCAGCTCGCCAGTCTATCTGTAAGTGACAATATTACTACTGTATATGATGTATATATATTGATAAATTATTCATAACTAAGTTCATATAATCGTTGAACTATCTATATATTAATTTCCTTTGTGTAATAATATAAGATCTTGAGTATGAATGAAGAATGAATGATTCCCATTTCATGTTAAAGACCCCACGATAATCCAGGTATTGATTTATATTTGTAATACCAAGGTTGGTGTCTTTTAATAATTACCATTGTGTGTTTTACTGTCTCTATCCAAATATGGCAATACTTTCATAATTTTGCGTATTGTATGGAATAGTATTCCCTACAGATTTACTTTGAAAGTAACTGTATTGTTATGTAATGTATATGTTTACACAATAAATGTAAATCACTTACCATCCGATATCTTTCTATTGAAATTCATTTTGTATACCCACCAGTAGATTCAATACTCTTAATAATACTAAAGTACATATCTCCGCCTCCGTGTATATAATCTTCCAATAACCTAGTATATACTCGGAGTAGTTATGTAACAAAGGTTCGAATCCTTGGCCAACCATTGGGAGGAAGACCATATTATCTCACTATGAAGGCAACCAAGAGCTAAATGAAAGGCTCCATTGATGGAAATAATATATCCACTTTCTTGGAAAGGTCTAATGTACTTTTTGATAATCTTAGTTTCACATGATATATATATATAATTTTGTTGTTTACATAGATGTACCTATATATTTACCTTGATACATAATATGAAGATTCTATTCAATAAGTTATAAATGGTATACTGAAGGAGTAAGGTGTTCCTGGTAACCTGACTGCTTGTGGACTTAAGGGTAAGCAAGACACAGAGGCCTCTCTCGCCCAGAGCCAAGTAAAAGGGCCCCATACACTTGTAAGAAACCCCTAGACATAAACACGAGTATAGACCTTTTACTTCTTAATATCTTTAGACTACTTAACGAGCATATAGACCTATATTTATAACAGTATTACTCTACAGAATATGTATTTTGCTTCTTATAGTTCAGTTTGAAACCTTGTTCATTGTTCTAATTTTGCTTTTGTAATAAATTGTGTGTTCGACCGTTGGACGAAGCATAATTTACTTGTTATGTGAGAGCGTGGTTAATGGAAACCACACACGTAGCAATGTGATTGCACGTCCTCACGTAGCACCTACCATCTCATATAGTGCCAAAAAAACTTTATGATTTACGTAATAATCAAAAATTCAATATTCATCTTTCATAGATTATAGATAAAGAAAGAAAAAGCTACCTGTTTATTCATGCTGTTGGAATATTCTCTAGTCATCACATTTCCATAATTATTATTTGATATTTCAAATAATAATCAATCAATAAATAATTTGACAGATTTACAATGATATTATATCCAGATGCATATGCATACATTCACATATCCATTTAAGAACGTAAAATATTTGACAATAATTAAAAAAAATTGTATATTTATTATATCCTGAATGTCTTAATTATATATTGGCACGGAGAAGATAGCTCGCATGTTTTATATGCAGCTGGTCTGCTGGCTACCCCACCTGTGGGATATGCCGTGATGGTATAGTAGTAGTATATTTTGCAATAGTAAAGAATATTTTTAACATATTTCATGGTTGTATTTACCCAGCGGTATGGAAAAAAATATTTTCCCTTTTTTATTACCATTATTGTGTTATTGCAATAAACATTATTTGCATACTATGCGAGAATTAATTGCGTCGAAAATTGAAAAAAATATTCATAAAATGTAGAGATAATAAGTAAAAAAGAATTTCATTTAGTAAAATAATACAATATTCCAAATTATAAAATAAATACCTACAAAATTGTTTTCATAATAATCTCTTTCGAGTTGTTTTCAGTAAAATTGGCAGCACCGACATGTGAATTTCAGAGAAATAAGCAGCAAACAGTATTTGTATTAGGTATATTGGAGAGTTTTGCCGGCTAATATAATAATTTTTTTTATGAATTTTGCTTTATGTTAATAAAGTGAAAGTTATTTTTGAAATATTTTTAATAAATGAGTGTGTTTATTATAATAGTAATGTGAATTATGTTTTATTTTTTAAATGATGTTTTATATTTTGTGATCATCATTCACCGCAAAGATTCAGACTGTAAAGATGAGTGGTGATGTTATTTTTGTTTTAAATAACTAATCAGCCAATTATTTTTTCAGTGTTATTTATTTGTATTACTACTGTTTTATTCTTATTTTTTAAATTAATTTAAATTTTATTATAGAGGACAAACTTATGGGCTTAAAATATTGTGATTGGTGAAAATTGTACGCACTTTTAAATAGGGTAATACATTGTTTATATTTTGTCTCTTTTATATTGTTTCAACTTATATGACGTATTATCTGAAGTGTGTCATAGGTAAGTAATAAATAAATAAATGTATCTTAAAAAAATGGTCAATTGGTACACGTTTTTGTATGACCTATAACATTCGAACCTTTCCAACTTATATAACTCTTCAGTATAAATTTACTTTATGACGCAGCAAATTTTGTTAAAAACTAACAAACGAAATGAAGAAAACCCATGTTCATTTTATAAAACACTCTTTACACCAGCATATACACTTCACATGTGCTTTTATCGTATATCAAAATTCCTCATAGTTTAACAGCTGTATGTTAACGTTATGTAGCCATAACGGTAGCTTAATGATTGAATCTCGGACTTCTATATTTTTGACCAAAAAGAGTTTATTCAGGAGGGTATGAAACTTATATTAAGATTATTTTAAAAATATTAATATACTTTTCAACATTATATTGATAACAGAAATCCATTTGCTTCTAGTTCTCTGCAATCAATTTCTTATAATACAGACAACATATAAATATGTTTATCGCCCAAGAATTAAATTTATATTAAAAATTCATAAAACGATGATGTCCATGTGATCTTGGTGTGTTATCGCACACTTGATGTGTTACCTAATAAAAAAAATTTCAGCCATAGCTAAACTGTAATCTTCCCAATTTTAAGTTTTTTTTTATTTGTATATTTAATTATTAGTTAGAAACGTCAGTTGGCACTTGAAGAATTTCTTTGAGTTCAAGTTACTACGTGCATGCCCATTAAAATATTATAGTAAAAGTCCGTGTGTACTACGAAGCGATCATTATACACAAGTTAAACCAAATTGCTTTTTCCTCTAATTTCCGCTCACTTCAGATTGCATGCGGGGATAAATTTATAGAAAAGCAGTTACAGAAATGGTTATGACACATCATAAAATTATTTCACGAACACATGCGCTATTTCTATTACCTACAATAAAATACGTCTTTCTAACTTATACTTAGCTTTACTTTGACCATATTTATAGATTTCATATTGTCCAACACACATTCACACTATTATAAAGGTTTTACACGTTATTTAAGGTATAAGAAAATTCAGTTATGGACTTGATGATTCAATAAGGATAAACAGCTAAAGCTATTAAATAATACCTTCTTATTGCACCTAATATCTATTTGTTGACAATATCACAACGTAAATTATACAAGTGAAGTAACCACAGAATGTACATGACCCTTAACAAAGTTTTCGACGAAACACATAATAAATATAATGAACGCTACTGATGTAGCAAGGAAACACGCATTGGCATGCTTACTGTCTGATGACGATTATGATTCTGAATGATTTTATCTTGACGCTGTTTAACAGTCCCTAGATCATCCTAAGGGCGCCGGTGAAGAGTTCAGTTTTCAATTTGCTTCTGAAGCTGGTGACAGTCTGATTATCTCTCAATGGCACCGGTAGGGGATTCCACGTAACTGGTCCAACAACACCAAAAGCCCTCTCATAGAAGTTAGAATTAACGGCTCTCTTGGGCTCAGTAAGTCTATTCACAGCCAGTTCCGAAAAGCGCTGGTTCTAATCTTTTCCAGCAAACCTAAGAATTTACAAATTATCATATAAACTTGTAAAAATTCACACGTAGTGAGTAAGAAAATATTATAAATCAGATTTTCTAAAAACTTACGTTTCTCTACAGCTAATAACTCTATCCTTTTCCAAAGCACAGGAAGTAAACAAGCCTTCTACATTTAGAATGACCGCATTCCATTTGAGTATTCGCTTTTCACCGCATTTCTAATGTGCTTGAAGATAGCAAACAGATATTAGAATTAAGATATCAAATTGCGGTGCTTTATTTAAAAGATGTTCTTGTTCCGCATCGTCAGATATTTGATTTACATTAACCATTAGTGCTTCATTGATTTGATAACTTAAAAAGCAAGTTATATAAATTTGGGCATACATATGTATTATTGCATTACTCAAACATATTCATATATGCAATGTAGACTTCTATATGTTACATACTAAATATTAATAGAAGCAAACGTTAATGTGGTTAACTCAGACATACTACGACAATTAGTATGCCATAACCATAATCAGGTCTCCTAGGTAGGGAAGCGCATATTTGACCTATTTCGGCACTTAAATTAATAGGTTTTTTTCAAGTTTAAAAAAGGTTGAAATAAACACAAAAAACAAATTTTTGAATTATTAACAATCTTGATATATTTAAAATAAGAAATAAAACACTTTTTACTTTCACTACTAATAAGCCTTTTGAATTAACAATCATCATCAATGAATTTTCATTAAAAACTGGGTGTCTTTCAGAAAGGCCACTGAGTCTTATAATATTCATACTGAAAGTAAACAGTATTTTATTTTATATCTTAAATTCATGAAAATGAACATTCAAAAAGTTGTACCAAGTAAAATAGAATCATAATTAACGATATGATACATTTTTATACATTTTTACATACATTTTTATATTTATTAATTTATTTTGTTACTTACGTTGATTTTTTAGTCTTGTTTTGTTCACTTAGTCTTAATTAATTCGTTCACCTGAATCTTATCTTATTTATTAATTTAAATGCATGTTATGGTGTTTTTGTATTTTGTTTTTAACATTGATGATTTTTTAAAACCCTTCAGGTAAATTAAGGATCTTCACTGGTCCACCTTTTGATTTTGTAATTTGTTATCATGTAATTGACTGTCTGATCCTGTGTAAAAAAAATTATGTTGTAAAGCAAATAAGGGGTTCCTGGTAGAAAACTTTGGATGAAGACGGCTTTGGATAAGTGGCGTGCTTACAATGAAAAATATTTTATTTAGCAGGGAATAGATACGGGCTGAATAAAATAGATTTAAGATAAATAAACAAACCATTTTATTATTAAATATTACGTGCCCCTCAAAAATTTCAATTATTTATTACCGTCCCCACACACAAGATATCTATATAAGGACTACAGAACATTATATGTATCGATTTGAATTTATTTATTTTTTTGCATTGATTGTTGCTTATTACGACCAAAGTAATATATACATTTATTGTTTATCACTTATTCAGGTTTTAAAACGCATATTTGTAAAAATCTGCTGACATATTTTTATTATCATTGACAAAGTTATACCTACGGTTTATCATATTTAATAAGTTTCAACAAAAACTAACATATTATTAAAATAGGCAGTGATAATATAATGCCTATTGAGAAAAGGTGTTGCATATTATTACTTATGATAAAGGCATGCATTATAGGCATTTTAATGTCACCGTTTACAAATGGTATTTACGAGTGAACTGCAATTCACTAGATAACGTCATGAGACGTGTCGGGGATGCATTATGGAGTGGAAACTTGCTTAAATTTGACCAAAAATCAACAGATACATAATATGTCAATATCTACATACACTGTTAATATAATCTACACAGCATCTGGTCTTGTTTAACATTCCACAAGCATAGACACGAACTTATCTGTTATGTAGGTAATTTGCAGTTCGACAGCCAAAATGTTGTGCTGTAATTTTGAAATTTGCGGTAAAAATGTATAGCGTGGAGACGAATTCGACAGGCTTTTTTAGAAGAATGTTCTACAGCCTAAATAACAAATAAAGTTACACATTTTTGTACACAAAACATTAAATAATTGATTTCTTTTTTATTAAAAACATTGAAGGAGATCCACCGCCCACTCTGATAGCGCAGAAGTCTAGGGACGAACCATTTATCCGAAAATATTTTGTTAATGACTTTCATATCTGTATGTTGTGTAAGCATTCCACTGGTTACCCCACTTGTGTGACAGTATAAATAGATAGAAAGATAAAGAACGTTGTCATCACTAACATTTTTTCTTCTTGAGTATTTGTAAAAAAATAATTAGATTGTAATTATCTAGATTAAGTACTCAATTATGAGTGAAAGTAATCGAAGTTAAAAAAATCTTTCAAAGTTTTAGGAAGATATTTTCCCAAATAATATTGTTTATTTATTAATGTCAAAAATAAGAGGCAATGGAAAAAAGGTTTTACTTTAATAAAAATATTATAAGATTGTAATATATTTCGTCGTTTAAAATTTTTCCATCTCAAAATATAAGATGATCTAACATTTTTTTATATTACCGTGTACTATTATATTACCTAAGCAGATATTATAGAAGATGCCGGTTAACTGTGAAGACATAAAAGAGAACGAAGACATTATATGTACCCATATACTCTCATCTAAAATTATGGTCAAGTCGTAAAGAACGTAAGAAAACACTACAAATTGTAGTAGGAATAAAGCATGAGGCCGTGTACTATAATTTTCAATACCGCCATATATTTCTACACGTGAATTTCAATGATAATATACATGTAAATTTTTCAGCCCTAGCCTATTCATAAAATTCGGGTACAGTCGTTATTACCGGCGATGCATAGGAGATGTATTGAATAAAGAATAAGAAACAACCCTAGACCATTTGTGAATGTATGTATAAAGTCAACAAGATGATACCCACTAAACCAACATAAACAAAATGCCGAATCATTCACTATAACTTTATCCCATTTTGTTTATCTATTGAATTCTCCAGTCAGTCAAAGGTGGGATTTCCGCTCATATTATTTTTGATTATTTCCTGATATTTTTATCAAGTATTGTTGTACAAAATAATAAACACACAAGATTTTAAACTTTCACTTAGCTTCTTTATTTCACAAAAATATCATAAAAAAGAATTGAGCCAGTAGTATGTATAAACACTATAGAGACATCTGAATAATGATTACTACACAACAAAAAGTAGGCAAAGCGTTATTTTAATCAATTTTAGTTAACCCGTGGACTAACTGCTTGCAATAAGCATGAAAGTCGTTCTCTCCGTGCCAATAAATATTGGAACATTCAGACATTCATAAGGATAGGTGACATAGCTCATCGCTGAACTGAAAATGTCCTTAAACTTGAAGTTTTATGAATACCTACCTGTCTTTTACAGGATACATGAAAACATACAGTAAAGAGTGATGGGCCTAATTTTTATAGGATTCTTTGTGGAATACGTCTAGTTGGCCGGTGTGGCGCGGAGGTAACGCTCTTACGAGGTCCCGGGTTCGATTCCCGGCCAGGGCAAAGTGAAGAATGACCTTTTTCAAATTGTCCTGGGTCTGGGTGTTACATGTACATATATGTGTGTAGTGCATTGTGTATCGTCGCGTTAGTACCCATAATACAAGATTCATCTTAGTTTGGGACTAATTCGATCTGTGTGAATTGTCTATGTATGTTATGTTATGTTATGTATGTTATCTTTACCGGGAATTCCACGAGATTCAAAAAAAGTTTTCATCTGAAAAAATAAGAGACCATACGATTCAATTGGCTCATGGTTAAAATGTGGTTGAAAGGTTTCATGTAATGTCTTTACATATCCCTATACCCTTAAGTAAACAAGTCATCTATCAACCAACTGGAAATGGTAAGAATAATATGTCTTTACTCACCTAAAGATTTGCTACACAACAGTGATTAAGGGCACAGAGGTGAGTGTAAAACCATTAATAAGCATCACCTGCCCTGTACCAAATAAGTAATAAAATAATAATAATAATTATATCTTTAGAGGGAATGTATTATGTAACTTCTTAGGCGTTTCACATTTCCTGCAATTTCGATGTATTATTGTTCGGCATTTCCTCGCAGGTGTTTGTATCGAAGTACCTAGGGACTTACTTACGGTACGTCTTAAAGTATTTGGCGTAGAGAGGCTATAAAGTTGCCATCCAAGCTAATATGGAACGTGATATATCCTGCTCCGAAACATTTCAGGAATCTTGGCTCATACCTAATACCTATACACTACATGCTACCTCAACTGTATTCAGCACGACTGGTAAGGAGTACAGTGTACCGAAGTAGTCGCATATTGTGGCAAGTCAAAGGTGATTTAAGGTTGGGAACTAAGTAAAGCTGATACAGTCTGCGGTTTCATAATTACTCGGAATACTCTTAAATACATAGAACCTCTGGCATGCTTGATAATTAAATTACAGTCTTTTGTCTAGTATTGATAAAAATATGAGAAACTTGATATTTGAATCAAATTTTCAATTGTTATCGGCGTATATGTTTGAACCTACAAGAAACAGCGTGTTTGTGGTGGAAGTTAAAGAAGCATAGATAGGTTTAATTGGTATTCCGTCATCTCTGCCTACCTCTATGGCATCTTTTCCCTTATACACAAGGTATGAGGAGATAGATGCCACTCAACCATTAATGAGTGTCAAGAAATGCACCTGAAAATATTTATTTATTTAAGGCATCATCTGGCTACCCTGAATATTTTATAAGTTTTCGAGTGTCCTATGGAAGGCCGGTAGTCAATAAAACACCACAAATAAAATATATGACATATTCATTTAAGCGATGAGATATACTGCCCTTCTTGAACGTCTTTATTTTTCGTTGGCACAAAGAGGACAGCTCGCATGTTTATCACATGCATTTAGTTTGCTGGCTACTCCATTATTTATATTTGCCGTGATGGTATAGATAGTTAGAAAATATAAACTATAGTACCTATATACTATATAGATAAACTTCAAAAATATTACCTTTATCCAAAAAACTGGTTCGTATAAACAGTTTTTTTAGGAGTTTTTTTAATAATTTTAAAACAAAAAACTCATACAGCCTGTATGAGGTTCACTGACACAAAATCTATAAAAGAGTTTTCTAAGTATTTCCACAAAAAACTGTTTGTATCGTAAAACATTTTACAAAGCCGGTACTAAGCGTTTAAAAATTTAGTGTGACAATTTAATTTTTACTACCTTCGTTTAGGCGAAAAATTTATTTATTGAGAAAATAAATTTAGCAGCCACACTTTAACAATTTAGTTACGCTTTGAAGTCTACGGTGGTAGTACAAAACTTAATTAACGACGGATTTTATCTTCATTATAATAAAATAATACATAATATCTCAACGTGTATTAGGTCTAGTACTTTGCACCAAATAAAAACAATAGTTCGTTTAGTTTTTCCCACTTTATCATAATCTTCATAAATCATAAGTTACTTTTGGATACGCCCTTCTGTCTGTCCCATGGCACGCAACAGTAGAAGGAATTATTACGTATTTCCTGAAACCGACATTCGTTTCTAAATCTTATAACACCACAACCAGTATGAACAAAATGCATGCCGTACTTACTACGAGGGGAAAAAGCTAAGGTTTTCGTGTATATAATTTCTCATCATAAGCAGTTGGTCAGTTTTATTCGAAAGTGTTATTATATTATATGAATTTGTTCTTTCGCTCATAATATTTCTAACGGCTTGGACGTCTTTCGACCGGTCGTATGATAACGACATCAGAGTGCTAGCAATGTTTTTGGAAGAGATGAACCAATTGATGAAAGGCTGCTCTGAATGGAGGAAACAAGTTTCTGTCTTGTATTTCCGGGAGAGGTTGTGAAGAGCAATTGGATTTTAGTGATGAAATTAATATTCTAGCTACAGTAAGTAAACAATGTTTTTCTTTATTTTACGAATCGAGTCATTCGGTACGATAAGCAGATATAAAAAAGGTCCTTTGTAAAGAAGGAATCGGGCTTCAAAAAAAAGAAGAGGGGAATTTTAGCCAGTTTAAGTCTGGCACTAACTGGTCTGAAGGCTGGATGTCCATAATGGATTTCCACCCACAAAGAAAAGAAATAAAAAAATACGATTTCTCGATCCATCAATATATTGTGAGGGTTCTGTACCTATAGAATTACCAGAAATGTTTTGAAGAAGATTAATCAATGAAATATTAATTAAGATGATAATTTTATTACCTATGTGGATTCATACACCAAAGTTACACATGAATGATCGAGACGCCGTCATTTGACATGTAGTGTTGTCCTCTGGTGGCAAAAGGTTTCATATCACAAAATATTTTTTTATGTTGTCCGTGAACGGGAATGAGAATTAACGGTTATAATATATAAAGATAATAGTACCCGATACAAATGACCTGAATCGCAATTTAATTTGAGTTTACTAAATTTAGTTTGCGAGCTTTTGATTAGTTGGCTTCCAGTGGCGGAGTAAAAGTTTTCATAATACTGGTCACACCCACATAATAATTAATACTTCTACGAGTAGAAAACTAATAATAAAAAATAAATGTTTAAAGAGCACATATACAAATTTTATTTAGGAAAAATAAATTTATAAATTATTTAACAAAAATATATATATCAGCTGTATTTTATACTCGTAGCACATCCGATGTAAAAAAAATTGTTAAATGTAGAATTTCGGTTAAACAAAGTCCCCAGACTTCCGCGGTATTCGGGTGGACGGTGGGTCTCCGTCAATGTATAATTAGAATATGTAAATTGACTTTATGTTTAATAAGGCATAAAATAAAGAATTATTTAAAAAAAAATCGTTTTTCAAAAATTTTTGAGATGCTTTATTCCTTTACTCCAAAGCAATGTTTTGAAGAATATCCATTATTCAGATTTTTATTCTGTTTTTTTTTTTAAAAGAATGGAAACTGGCTGATAGAAGCTGAGATACAAAATCACTATAATGAAAGGTGTAACCTGTAGGTATGATTATGATGACAACATTTTACATTTTGTTTGCGTACCTATATTCAAAAACTATAGAACATTTAAAGATAGCATTGATTGATTTTTTCTATACGGATAGGTTTTTCAATTTATAAGACGCCACTGTGTTTGCCTTTGTATACTTTCACTGGTCAATTTAGGAAAAAAAAAACATGATTTATAGAAAAATCAACAAGGGATGAATGGAGAATTAATGAAATCGCTTGATACATTTTATTGTTTGGTTTGTAAATTTACGAGAGATTAATTGTTATTTAAATATAAAAAATAAAGATAAATAGTTCTTGATACCTATATTTGTTTTTCTAACTATTGATCCCCAAATGCTACATTCTATTCAGAATAAACATGATGACCGATTGCTAAATTAACACGTCCGTTACACGCTTCCAGCACATTCATACAAAAACTCACGTGAAAGTAGTACACCAAATTTTCTTACAATCATCCGTGAGAACGAGACTAACGAAAAAAATTAAATTTCGCTTATATAAAAATACCTATCGCCTTTTCTTTTGTTTGATTTTAATGTGTGTTTGATAATGTGAAAAGAAATAAATAAAATAAAAAAAATTGTTACAGATTGTGAAATCAAATAAACTGAAAACACGAATAAAATTAAACATTGTAAAAAATTAACTGAAAGTAAAAAACAAGGTTATATGAAAATAATGAGGTATTTATGTATTTATGTTGTTATCGTGGTGAATGAAAATATTCTGAAAGATGATGAAAGTACCAACAAAAAATGCTAACAAGATTTATTTGTCTGGAAGAAATATTGTAAGACGGAAGGAAGTAAGGATATGTGAATTCGAGAAAGTACTTTGGTAAAAATTTGTAACAATACGTGTATACGTGTTTCGGTTCTATACATTTTTGCCAATGATTTTTGAGATCTCTACATAAAAGCAAATATAATATGTACTTTATATAATATATACTGATAAAGCATTCATGTTATGAATAAAGAAACAATTCCCTAAGGAGTCTCCAATAGAAAAATGGGACTTTGTATTCATTTTTTTTACATTACACGCTAACCCTGAACGATATAATATTATTGACATCAATTCAAACATGTTTGGATTTTAAATTTAATACTCGAACGAATAAAAAAATACTTATTTTTAGAATTTTATTTTTCTAAAAATCTTTATTTTATACAGCATCACATGTAGCATTTCTCACAAGAGAATATGGCAGTGTATTGATCTATTTTTTTCTTTTATAATGTGATCACTTAATAATAAAATATAATTGCCCATGAAAATTGAATTATTATTTAGATATAATTTATCTGTATAATTATGATATTCTCAACGTTCAAGTATTACTTTATATATTTGATATCTTATAGTGAGAATGATGACTAAAAATAAGGTCAGTAAATCTTCAAAGGGAGAGTTTATTGCTTCGAAAGGTATTCCAGTCAACCAAAGCGCTCGAAGTTCAGTAAAACGTTTTGAATGTTTTTAAAAGAGTGTCTATTCCGCAATGCACTTCTGTTACTTGATTGTTCATATATCGCGATTGGTTTCAGCAAATTATTGCCATCGACGAGTTATTTTTTCACTCGTGAATGGCGGCGTCTACATAGCTGGATGCGAACGTCAATCATCAAACAAAAATCTTAAATCTCTCGGCGACAAGTCGGAGCGTTATCCAAAGAAATATTCGAATGAATGCCTTTATTATCCATCCATGAGACGTGACTAAGGCATTTATTCGAATATTTCTTCGGTAGTGTTCCGAATTGTCACCGAAAGATTTAAAATTTTTACTTGACGATTGATGATTGACGTTCGCATCGCATCCAGCTGTGTGGACCCAGGGACCCAGCAAATGGCAATGGTTTGCTGAAATCGATCGCGATCTTTACACAATCAAATTACAGAAGTGCGTTGTAGAATAAACATTGAAAATGTCTCGAAACTGTTACATAGTTAATCCTTTAAAAATATGTGACATTGAGTAAAAAATGTCAGTGCTTTTTCACCCTGCCACAAATATAAGGTTTGGTTCATGTATCATACATACTGTTTTGAAAATCATTACGCGTGGGAATATTTAAATCATTAAAAAAACTCTTGGCAGTACTAAGAAATAATAATATCATGTATAAGTTTTCATTTGAAACACTTTTGCCTTGTTGATGTTTAATATCATAAGTTGGTAGTCTATTACTAAATAAAAGATATCAGCTACTGTATAGTTTTAAGTAAGTAGGTACATCCTATCGTATCAAATTTCTGAAATAACAATCAAAGCCTTAAGCGAAACCTCCTACCAACTATGATTATATACATATGTGTACAATGTGTAGATTTGTATTATTAATAATAATAGTATGGTGAGAATATTATACCGACAATATGGAGCACTATTTTTCTGCAACCAAAACCCGAATATTTATGTCTATAATTTCGGTCAAAATATTTACGCTTTTGAAATGTTTAAAATATGTTGCAGGAATGTAAAAAACGTAGTCTGAAAAGAAAAATTAAAGAAAAAGAATCTTTGAAAACGTGTTGTCGTAAAAAAACATTCAATTAGTCATTGATAATATTATATTTGATGTGAGAATTAACTGAGCTTTTGACTAATGTTCATCCTTCAGAAAATGTAAAAATACTCAAAACATTTCGGTCTTACATTCGGGCATTGATCGCATCATAGCACAAATCATATAATTAATATCATAATCTACCTACGCTTACACAAATCTAAATATTATAGTAGATATAATCTACCGTCTGAATAGATTTTCCACACTCACTTGTTCCAAACTAAAACAATTGAAGTACGAATGTATGCAAAATAGAAACAAATAGTCCGTTGCCTAGTCGGATGCATTTCAGTGGAAATATTATGTTCAGGAACTACAGTGATATATAAACAGCAAATGTATTCTCATATTATTTAATATATTTTGTTTATGAAGAAAATGTACAGCGGTTTGGGTGAATCGGAAGAAGTAAAATATAATACTGATATATCAACTTTTCATACTTCACAGATCACTCGCAAATAGAGAATAGCCTCTTGTTTATTTTACATAATTATAAAAGATTTTTGATGAAAGATGATCATCGGGCTATCAGAAACCCAACGAGTAAACTGAAAATAACGCGTTTTGGCAAAAGTTATAATTTGGATTCCGCAAAGAGACAGGTACAAGAGATGCAATCCTGAGTCTCAGACTTACTCTAGAAAAGAGAATAGCAATTAATAAAAACACATACATAGCATTCATCGACCTTGAAAAAGCATTCGATAAAGTAGAATGGGAACAACTTTTTAACACCCTCAACCAGATAGGAATGAGTTATAAAGACAGAAGAGCAATCTGGAGCTTATACAAGAACGAAATGGCTGTGATTAAAAGCGGAGAGAGCTGCGCAGAAGCAAGGGTCGAACAAGGCGTAAGACAAGGATGCTCAATGTCGCCAGCTCTCTTTAACTGCTATATACAGCGAGCCATTGATGAACTGAGAGAAGAAATGAAGAACTGGACAGGAGTAAAAATAAATGGGAAAAAGGTCGACATGATAAGATATGCTGACGACATAGCACTGCTCGCAGACTCTGAGATGGAGCTGAACAAAGCCTTAGGAAAAATGGAAAGTATACTGTTGTCAAAGTACAACATGAAAATAAATAAAGAAAAAACAAAATGTATGGTCGTAGGAAAAGAGGAAGCGACTGCGAACATTGCCTTAAATGGAATGAGCATCAAACAAGTAAGTGAATTCGTGTACCTGGGCAGCAGAATAAACCAGGATGGACGCTCCAAAGCAGAAATCGTAAGCAGAATAAACCAGGCAAGGATTGCCTTTAACAAAAAATCGAAGATATTGGAATCCACAAATATTGACTTAAGCGTAAGGAAGAACCTTACTAAAGCCTTTGTATGGAGCATTCTGCTTTATGGTTGTGAGACATGGACCATCAGCAAGAGTGAAAGCGGACGGTTGGCGGCCTTTGAAATGTGGTGCTACAGACGCATGCTTAAGATCCATTGGTCGGAGCACGTCGAAAACGAAGAAGTATTAACCAGGGTAGGCGAAAAAAGGCAACTCCTTAAGAGAATCAGCCAACAATGAGCTAACTGGATTGGCCACAACATCAGGCACCCAGGACTACTCATAGCCATCGCGGAGGGTAAGACCGAGGGGACAAATGGCAGAGGCCGACCAAGAGACGCATATATGGACCAACTGAAGAGTGATATGAACTGTGGCTCATACGTAGAGCTGAAAAGACTGGCTGAGAATAGAGACGAATGGAGAAGAAAAACCAAACTCGTTGCAGACCAATCCAATGGATTGTAACACATTATATATATAGCCAATTGATACATGATTATATTTCTATCCAAGTTTTAAATTAAATATACGTTATTCTGAAAACAGTACAGTGTTTATTATTATTTGATTCTCATTTCTTATAAGGTTGATTCACTGAAAATTTTTGTGCCCACACAAAGTTCTCAGCACATCCATAAATAAGAGAAAACGTTAAAAAACTACACTAAGAAAATAATTTTTCAAACCTAATTTAAATTGTTTACTCTCGCGAGGATGCCAGTTTTAAAATAAATACTCTTGAGTTTATTGAACTAGAAATTCCTAAAATTGTATCGTTAACATCCTGTTTTTTTTTAAGAACAATGATCTCTTTTATTTTAATACCCTTAAAATACACAATCATTCAACTGAATTTCATAACGTTGTTAAACATTTTATTCACAAGAAAATGTGCCCGATATAACTAGACTAATATGGCATGTCTAAGTAAACCTCGATAAATAAAACCTTCACTCAAAGACGATTTATTGTCTTTCAAAACATAAGCACTGCTCAATTTGAAGTACATGAAAAATGTGTATACTTACCAATACAATTGTATAAATGAATATTTATTATGAAACGCGATAAAAATTCAAAAATAAATTATTTGAACTTAAATTTGTTCAATAGTACACCTTTACAATATTTATCCCGTGGAGCACCCGGTAAAGAATTGGTCTCCCACTCTTCTACGTAAGTTTTCGAGTGTCCTGTAAAAGGCAGGTGTTCGAAAAAAATAAGACATTTTACATCTTAAATTCAGCGATGAGGCTTGCCACCCATCCTGAATGTCTTGATTTTATATTGGCACGAAGAGGACAGTTTGCATGAATCTTACGTGCAGCTGATCTGCTGGCTACCCCACTTGTGGGATATGCCGTGATGGTATAGTATAGTATAGTATAGTACAATATGAAAGTAATAATAAATCTTTATTGCACAAAAAAGTACACTTACAATAAAATAAAATAAAATAAAGTACTGGAACAGATAATTTTGTCCAATGGGCAATTTTATCGCAAAAACACGATATATTCCAACTTACCCATCAAGCAGAAATGAAAAGTACATAAAAATAAAATTATGAAATGTATAGGTAGCCTGGAGGTAGAGTCTCGGCCTCGTGAACAAGGGGTTCGTGGTTCGATACCAGGTGCCGGCAAACTCCCCTTTCACGACACAAGCTTTTAATAGCTTGCTGTGAAAGGTGTATATAAGGTTTTATTTGGACTTATAACAAAAACCAAGATGTATATTTAAATTTTTTTTTAACTAAACAAACATATGAAATAAAATACACTAACCAAAATCATATCAGTATCGATACGCGACACGACACAAATGTTGAGTAGGGAGGAACGGGATGGATAGATAGGGGATGGGCAGGACAAAACATGCAACAGAAAACTAGTAACCATTATAAAAAAAATTACATCGATATGAATCTTGCTCCATAGTATTAAAAAAAATGACAGTTTTTATTCTATTCTATTTACAGTATTCGTCAAAAGCGTTGCACTTTTCAACAGAGTAATTTTAGGCAGGCAGACATGAAATCGAAACAACTCTAATCTGCGTTTATGAGAGAGGTGTCGTTTAGGCAGGTAATTCGGTTGGAAAAATAGTTACTCCGTGTTTGTGAATACGGGTATTTCTAAAAATAAACAGAACGATCATAATACTACGTTGTGAAATTGTATTGTTCTTATATTTTAGTAAAATAATTTTAAATGAAATGAAAGTACTGAAAACCACATAAGTGTTATTATAATAGGTACTATTGTAGGGTGGTACGTATATTGCGCTCTGTACGAAATGAAATTTAATAAGATAAGAGGGGTAAATAATACAACGTTATTTCACCTTAAAATGTGTACATTAAATTAATGTAAATAGTTTCTAAATCTTTCTTTCATTTTCATATTAATTATTATGCTCTGTACTTACAGAGATTAATATTTAAATATTTAATCTCAAGATTTTCTTTTATGGCAACAATGGATTTTTCAAGAAACTGCACTCACTCTAATTATTATGTACTCGTATTACATATATGTAGGTAGGTACGTGTTTAACCATAAAACATGTTTTTATTCAAATAGTGATTCTTCTTCTTCTTCAAGTGCCATGTCAGGTCCCCCCAAGGTTGGCAATCACTCCGGCGAACTTGACCCTGTCCTGCGCTACTTGGAATACTCCTCCACACTTCGGATGCTGTTCCACTCCCTTATGTTTGCAGCCAGGACAACCGTCTCCTAGTGGGTTCTCGACGTCTCTCAATTTTCCCCTTCAATATCAGTTGAAGAAGGTGATATTTTTCCCCACGTAGTACCTTTCGATCGTTGATGGTAATATATAATTTAAAATCAAATTGAATTCCGTAGATGCTGATTTTTTTTCAAATAAATTGCAGTCTGAAAAAAACTGAAAGACGTGGAATAAAACGCTTAAACCAGCCTTAGCCTAATCTAAATATCTAGAACATTTAGTTTTCTGAATTTCCGCGACTATGTATTATGATAATTTCGTAAAACTATATAAAAATAAATAAAACAATTAGTTAAAATTAAACAAAGTAATCTAAATTATTATAGAAAAATGAAAATATATCAAAAAAATATTTCTCCCAATTTTTGAACACGTATGTATATGTATGTACTGCAGGAGAAGTAATGAGTCAACATGAAGAACAGAAAGTACTACTAATATGGAACCTTTAGCAGGAACCTTTTGAGTCTCGGGGCATGATCGCTTGAGTAACCCCATGTCGCTTTCCGGAATCAAGGTTTTGTTTCAAACACACATAAAATATTAATTTACACAAATTTAATAACAACATACCAATCCGTTAATCTGAATTATTAACTACTCATACTAAGCATTGGTATATTATATTACGAGCTCACACGAATAATTTCACAAGAAATATTTTAGTCCATTTGCTAAAATGACTGTATGTTTGTGTGTTTATATTATATACATATTTCGTTCGCAAGGGTTCCGTCGACTTGGGCATCCCTCTTTCACAATACACCGGTCCTATAAAAACGACATCAGAGCACAGTGAATGTCGTGGGAAGAAGCAATATTGGCACAGAGTCACTCTGAATGAAGGAGAATGGAAAACCAATGTCGTCTATGAAAACTTGGACCGTTGAAAGTAGTTTTGAATAAAATAATTATGTTTTGATGTCTTATTCATTAACAGATTTATAAGTTACTATGTGGAGGTATTCGAAAAAACTGCTGAAGAAGAAATTTAATCGATGATAGTTAAAACGAGATTTAATATGCAAGCATGAGCATATCCCTAGAATGTCCCTTGCATGATGTTATCATTTGGCGAATATATTTGCCTACATATTTCATAAGTTTCCCTTTATTTAAATTATATGATTGTCTATCTATCTATACTAACATGATATCTGTCACAGGTGGAGCAGCCAACAGATTAATTACGTTAAATAAAAATCTAGGTCTAATGTGCTGAATAAAAATGAAGCATTCAATATATCATCGCTGAATATTCGTTTTGTCTTATTTCGATTTGATATTATTTATTCCCCAAGCAAAGTGCGACTTAGAGCTAGAAATATTAATATAAACAACATGTACCTATAACATCGAAATCACTGAAAAACCACGAAAGCCTAAACAAATATTTTAACATATGAATTAGTGAGTAGGCATTGAAAATTTCTACCATTACACACCACAATATTCGTTATACAACATAAAAGTTTCGAAAAGTTTAACATACTTGTGTGCAGATATATACGAATATAATATTATGTTTAACAAGTTTAAATATACCAAAGCTAGTAAGTACATATGTACAGCGTACATTTATAATATTCTACATTTCAATAAAGTGGTTTTTCAACAATATATTAATAATAATATGTAGGTACCTTCTCTATCAAATAACGAAATTTTTGTCATAAGTTCCAGTATCTGAATAGATAGATGTGTTAATTTTATGTAGTACGTCGTGTAATAATGAATCAAGCCACATAATAAGTAAAATCGAGTTAATTGGTAAATACTTATTTATTTTTTGTCTTAAGGGACACAAACAGTTCAACTTAACAAATGTCAACATTTAAATTTCTTCAGTTAATAAACCAATCAAGGTCCCGCAAATTACTCAAGCGTATGCCGAACACGTTGCTTGCAAAAAGTAATAATATACACTTTAACTTAAAAATCAAGAACAAAAAACAAGACAAAAATTATGAAGATAAATAGATAAAAATTACATTACAATCAAATTTACAATAATTAAAAATAGTATACAATATCGCAATATATCTTTACACTTAAGGTTATTAAAATCACATTTTCTTTGCTATTCAAATAATAACTACCTGTCTTTCTTCTAACCAGTTAAAAATAAATAATCAAAATCTTTGTAGGTATATTAAACAAAAAAAACTAAAATTAATGAAATACAGGTTTATTGAGAAATTGGTTGGTTTCTCTACTTTGATAAAATAATTGAGTCACTAAATCTATCCAATCCTAAACAATGCCCTCATATTGTTCATTTACCACCCAGACAACTTTCGAACTCAATACAAAGCGTAAACTCAGTTTGAGTTTGGTTTGGCTTAAAACATTTTTGCTCTACCAATGTATTCTATGATTGTTTGACTTGGAAACAAGTTTTAATAATTATCTCTATTATTCGTTAGGTATACATCATCACAACTATCGTTTTAAAGTAACCTAACTAATAATCGGAGTTTTATTGATGTTATCTGAAAGTTTACAAAGTTCAATATGAAATAGTTTTATTTTTTCTTCATCGGTTTATTTTATTATCATTAGTTCTCCCTAAAGCACGAGTACGAGGGTTGCCTTTTATATTTTGGGATTAGAGAACAAAAACAAATATTAATCATCGAAAATCACTTTATTGTTTTTCAAAATATTCCCCATGAAGATCTATACACTTTTGCATGCGTTTGAACCAATTGTCGAAGCACTTTTTCCACTCTGATTGAGGTATCTCCAAAACATGCATTCTGAATGCAGCAACCGCTTCTTCAGGTGTCGAAAAACGTTTACCTCTCAGTTTGTTTTTTACGTGCGGGTATAAAAAGAAGTCATTTGGTGAAAGGTCAGGACTATATGGCGGATGACTCATCAAGTCGATGTTTTGGGTGCTCAAAAATGCAGTTGTTTGAGCCGATGTGTGAGAGCTCGCATTGTCGTGGTGTAGAGTGATCCGTCTTCGGCGGTTGGTTTTCCTGATTTCTTGGAGGACAACTGGCAAGAAAATTGTTGTGTACCACTCAGAATTGACTGTTCTGCGTTGTTCTAGTGGTACGGTTGCGACATGTCCAGTTTTTCCGAAAAAACATGCGACCATTTGCTTGGAAGTGCTTCGTGCGCGAACAACTTTTGTTGGATTTGGCTCATCTTGAAACACCCATACAGTCGACTGCTGTTTACTTTCGGGCTCATACGCGTAAATCCACGATTCATCACCTGTCACGATGTCATAGACGTGTTTTGAAGCACCGCGATCGTATTTTTCAAGCATTTCTTTCGACCAATCGACCCGAGCCTTTTTTTGAGCGATTGACAAATTGTGTGGGATCCAACGCGAACAAATTTTTTTGACAGTTAAATGTTCATGCAATATTGAGTGTATGCTGGTCCCACTAATGCCTAAGGTTGTCTCTATCTCACGATAGGTCACATGACGATCTTGCAATATCAGTTCGCGCGGAGCATCAATGTTTTTCGGAACAACAACTGATTTTGGACGACCTTCACGAAATTCGTCTTGGAGTGAACTCCGACCACGATTGAATTCACTATACCATCGATAAACACTGATCCTTAATGGAACTTCATCGCCAAAAGTTGAATTAAGTTCATTCATGCACTGCTGCTGAGTTAATCCACGTCGAAAGTTGTAAAAAATAATCGCACGAAAATGTTCACGATTTAATTCCATTCTTGGGGGCAGATGAATCTTTTAATTTACTGTAAACAACACAAATAGCGCTCGTATGTCAAAACGTTCTGAGTACGTATAACCTCAAAAACTTCTAACTTTACGATAGAGCTGTCAGTTGACAGCTTGCAACACCAGGGTTGCCAAATCCCGAAATATAAAAGGCAACCCTCGTACTGAGCAGACTGCTAAAGCACGAGGACTGCCCTATTTTGGAGAAAGCTTAATTCAAATTCAAGAAAAGAAAATAATTTAGGTAGACATGTATTATTTGACATTGCTTACTTGAAAAATCTTAATTAATGGTGAATTATAAAAATGGCTCGGTCATTTGAGAATCAAAATAAGTCAGGCTTTTGGCGGATATAATTTTTTATTTGGGTCCTTTTTCTTGAAACGCACGTTATTTCATTTAGAAACCACGTAATTTTTACCTGTTTGATACAAATTGAGCTGATAAACTTGGCCAGTCAATAGAAAAACAACACAAGTCAGTGACTTATGTTGTTACTGCACTAAATGCATTCGTGTCGATTCACAGCTAACACTTAACGCCAACCACTAACGTGGGTGAAAATGATGAAAATTACTGATTTTTGGTTGTTTAATAAATAACCTGGGATGAAAATGTTGATTTTTATTCCCTGAAATGGTATTCATTTGAGAAACAACATAAATCAAAGGTTTTGAATTAACAAATTAATATACAAATAAAATATTTTGACAAAAATAAAGGTTAATAATAAAAAAAAAAATTTAAGTTATATTTTGTTGACTGACATGTTGTTTCTCAAATGACCGATTCAAATACTGATAACAATATCAAAGATGTAGTGCATCATAGTCTAAATACCATTTATTTTTTTAATATATCAAACTTTTTTTTACACTCTTACAAGACGGATATACCTATGTATAAAAAAAGTATCGTTTATTTTTATTTGTTATGCAATCATATATATAATGAGTTACAATCCATTGGATTGGTCTGCAACGAGTTTGGTTTTTCTTCTCCATTCGTCTCTATTCTCCGCCAGTCTTTTCAGCTCTACGTATGAGCCACAGTTCATATCACTCTTCAGTTGGTCCATATATGCGTCTCTTGGTCGGCCTCTGCCATTTGTCCCGTCGGTCTTACCCTCCGCGATGGCTATGAGTAGTCCTGGGTGCCTGATGTTGTGGCCAATCCAGTTAGCTCGTTGTTGGCTGATTCTCTTAAGGAGTTGCCTTTTTTCGCCTACCCTGGTTAATACTTCTTCATTTTCGACGTGCTCCGACCAATGGATCTTAAGCATGCGTCTGTAGCACCACATTTCAAAGGCCGCCAACCGTCCGTTTTCACTCTTGCTGATGGTCCATGTCTCACAACCATAGAGCAGAATGCTCCATACAAAGGCTTTAGTAAGATTCTTCCTTACGCTTAAATCAATATTTGGGGATTCCAATATCTTCGATTTTTTGTTAAAGGCAATCCTTGCCTGGTTTATTCTGCTTACGATTTCTGCTTTGGAGCGTCCATCCTGGTTTATTCTACTGCCCAGGTACACGAATTCACTTACTTGTTTGATGCTCACTCCATTTATGGCAATGTTCGCAGTCGCTTCCTCTCTTCCAACGACCATACATTTTGTTTTTTCTTTATTTATTTTCATGTTGTACTTTGACAACAGTATACTTTCCATTTTTCCTAAGGCTTCGTTCAGCTCCATCTCGGAGTCTGCGAGCAGTGCTATGTCGTCAGCATATCTTATCATGTCGACCTTTTTCCCATTTATTTTTACTCCTGTCCAGTTCTTCATTTCTTCTCTCAGTTCATCAATGGCTCGCTGTATATAGCAGTTAAAGAGAGCTGGCGACATTGAGCATCCTTGTCTTACGCCTTGTTCGACTCTTGCTTCTGCACAGCTCTCTCCGCTTTTAATCACAGCCATTTCATTCTTGTATAAGCTCCAGATTGCTCTTCTGTCTTTATAACTCATTCCTATCTGGTTGAGGGTGTTAAAAAGTTGTTCCCATTCTACTTTATCGAATGTTTTTTCAAGGTCGATGAATGCTATGTATGTGTTTTTATTAATTGCTATTCTCTTTTCTAGAGTAAGTCTGAGACTCAGGATTGCATCTCTTGTACCTGTCTCTTTGCGGAATCCAAATTGATCTTCTGTAAGTGTTTCGTTTATTTTATTTTCCGCCCTTTTCATTATAATGTTGGTGAGTATCTTAGAAGCGTGTGATATCATGCTTAAGGTTCTGTAGTGTTCGCACTTTGTAGTGCCTGCTTTCTTAGGAAGCGCTCGTATCAGACATTTGGCAAAGTCCTCAGGTATCTCTCCTGTGTCATATATTTTGCAGACAAGCTTATACAATGTATCGAGCATGCCTTTTCCCGCGTATTTAAGCAGCTCTGATGGAATCAGGTCAATACCTGGTGCTTTGCCGTCTTTCAACTTTGCTAAGGCAATATCAAATCATATCACAGCAGTAAATCCATCGCATTTAGTAAACATGCTGGCCACTCTCTCCGAGTCGCAAATTCTTGACTTTTGGAAAGTGTTTGACGTGAATAAAATGCAAATACATATTTCCTTTTAAATGATAAACCAATCCTCCTTCAAAAGTCGAAATTATAATATTCCAAGATATACAACGTTAAAATATTGAAGCAGTATGACGGTATACCAAAAACTAAAAACAAATAGGTATGTGCTTATAATATGAATAATTTAAGTTTTAGATCTTTATGTTTGAAGAATCGAAGGAACAATTCCATCAGATATCACTCTCAATGGAAAGTCAAAAACCTTATTGTTGGCCAATGGAACTGAATAATCAATATATTGATTTACAAAATTCATACCTATCGAAAAATGCAAAAAGATTAGCGGGTACTATTCTAGTGCTAAGTCGCCCATTTCAATGATCACGTAAAATACGTTATTGTATATTGTTTCAACTTATATGTATTATCCGCAGTGTGTCATAGATAAATAAATAAATAAAAAAAAAAAAGGAATTTAGGGTAGGTAATAGTAACATATTTACCCGATAATTCTCTATGGAGGTTTGTAAAAACAAGACATTTCCCCACATTCATAGAGTGGGTGAATCTATCCCTTCATAAAAAAAACAAACTAAACTAGCGGTGAAAGTATTTTACGGTTTATAGTCTTTATTTATGATTAAGGTGTTAATTATAAAAACAGAAAATAACAGTTTTGAACGTTCTGTAAAGTAATTGTAAAATCTAGTTTCAATTACTCACGTGTTTAAAAATCAATCGCATTTGGAATATACATCTTGTTACAATTTTATTCTGACTTTTTCTGACAAACAAGTACCTAAAGATACTCATTCACGTGGTAACCGTTGTGACAAAGTGATAGCATGGCATCAGATTACGTGGTAAAAGGAAAATCGATCGAAATGGAAAATGTTCTAAAAAAGGAAAAAAATAAAGAATGTGTATTTTGAGCAGAATTTCAGAGATTTCATAATAATCAAGCTAATCATTTTGAAAATTTTATTAACAGAATACTTGAATTAGCATCCTGAATACTTCCAGCAATACTTGAAAATATCCAATTCCATACCTACAATGTAATGTATGAAATTTGAGATAAATTCTACTTCACGTCTGAGTAGCAAATTTGGCAGCAGCAGTTATAGATAAAGGCTTTTGCATCATTAAGTAGGAAATGTATTTGAACAGAGGCGGTACCGAGCTTTCTAGAGAACTTAATAATCTTATTCAATAATAGTCATAGCTAATATACAGAGCTTTAAACAATGAACTTTGAGCAAATAAATTTCTACGCTTTCAATATTAGCATTCTTTAGTCTACATTTATTGTATTTCATAATAAAAAAAAGTATAACATACTGAGAAAATTCTTAACTTATTATTCGGTTACGGTATTTCACCCGACTTCTTAAATTATGTATAGTCATCTTCGCCCGCAAATTTTATGAAATAAACTACATTTATCTATCTATATATACCATCACGGCATCTTGCGAAATTGAGGTAGCCAACAGTCTAGATGTTATGAACACACAGGTTATCTTCTTTGTGCCCTAAAATAATACACTGAGGATAAGTATCTACAGCTACACAAATAAATTCTACAGCAACTCCAAGTTTTCATAAAAGACATTGGTTTTCCAAGAACAAGATCATTCTCTAACGAATCATAATTAGGGGTCTCATCTTATTGAATGAAGTCCTAGCCATTTTTATTCTGCATTTTATTCCCACATCCTGCTCAAGAGTATTAGTAATCATACTGCCGAACAAAAAGATATAATTAGATATTATTTTCGATGATAATAATAATATCGACTATTTAAATAAATGATCAAATATGTAATTAATAATTAATAAGTACAGAAAGTTGAAAATAATAAGCTTTTCAACGTTTCCAGTAAAATGTGATTGAACATAGAACAATTGATTGAACTGTGACCTTAATAAATAATTGAAACATCCAATTAGTTTATACAAGTTCGATAAATATATTTACTAAATAACACCAGCTATATATATAAATATATATTGTAGCAGTGAGTGTCGAAATCAATTTATAGCAATGTTAACAGTTTCGATAATGGATTTATAAAACTTACAGAAAGCATGAAATACAAATTTAACTTTAGCATAATTGGAACAACTGACAATTTAATGTTTTGACAAATAATAATTTTGATATAAAAGTTATTTACGTCCAGTTTGAAAACTAGATTATTATTCTTTGTCGTGTTATTCATCTCACTAAAACTTCTATTTTTTTTTTTTTTTTATTTCTTCTTAAGGACACAAACAGTTAAATCAACAAATATAAACAGTCATATGTTATCAAAAAACAAACCAATCAAGGTCCCGCAAATCACCGAAGCGTATGACGAACACGTTGCAAGTAAATAATTATAACAGAAACCACCCTACCCATATCAAATGCAAAAAAGAAAAATACAAATACAAGACAACGACCTTTTCAAACCATTCTCCATCATCCAATCACTAGTTCTCCTTTGTATGATGGAGGTTACACGCTAATTCTGGCATCATTTCAATCTATGACTGAAGTCAAAATTATGTCGAATTGATCGACATCGTGGACGGTGTTGACTGTTGATTGACAAAATGATGAATATTAAAGTTTTCAAATAATATCTTTCTTATCATTTACATTTTTCTCGTCATTTTTTAGACAGCGATGGAGTTGTACGTCGCTATGGACTGTCCTCCACAATCCTTAAGTTCTCCATAACCATCCAAACCAGAGAAAGGTTTTATTATAACCATAGAAACCTTATACATTCTCTTTAACATTTCTTCCAATAATAAGGTTTTTTAACGTTACTGCCAGGTTCTCCTCGGGGCAGATGTATTTTCTTATACATGAGTCTTGTTTCGTTAAGCATGGTTTTACTATTTCCAAGAAATAATTAAAATTGTCTTCTTAAATGCAGTAATAATTACCATATAGCCATCTTCCTCTGCTGTGTCCCACCTACTCTCATTCAGTGAATTTAAATGCGTAAACATTTTTTTTGAATAGCAATTTTTCGCGACGCCGTTCTCTCTTTTCACGTGTTCTTGTAGAGAAAGTTATCAATATTAAACCACATCCTTTTATGTTCAAATCCAAACCCCGTATTATCGAGTCACAGAACTTCCGATTGGACTGATGTCAGTCTGACTGATCGAGTAATCTCTTTCGTCAGTCTGACATCATTCTCATCGTGATACAATTCATAGACTGAACTTACGCCAGAATCATCATGTTTTATTGCTTACAATTATAAAATATTATACAATCAAGACGCTATTAATAATGTTCATTGTAAACGTCTCACTCAATTAAAATCTATAGAGTGGAAAAAAACATCTGTCATAAATTTAATTACAATCAACACATTATATTATGGATTGGTACTTTCTTTATCTATATAGGTATCATATCAAGTCTAAGGTTCCTTTTAGCTGCAAATTTATGTAATACGTTACTTAAATAAAGGAGAAATGAACTCATTTTCATGAATGTAAATTTACACTGTCATCTTAAAGTCTTAAAGTCTACGCGTGCCCTTAAAAGCTCGTGTACTAAGAACGCAATCGGCTATTTGAAATCCAAACTACATAATATATATATTTCAAATCAATCTGTTTACAAATAACTTGTTTAAAACATACAAAGAACAAACGTTTGTATATAAAGAAACATTCAATTATAATAACAATATTTAAATAACCTACATGATGAGAATACTACTAATTATGATATTTACTCTTTGATTACGTGAATTTCACGGTAAACAAGAATTAAATAATTATCAGGAACATTAAATTACTGAAAACATCGCACAACTAAATTATTTTCCGTTTTCAAACGTTGCCATTACCATTATTATTTAGATTTCATGTTAATGATATTATCATTATATATATGTGCATATAGTATTAAATCTTTTTAATGTTCAAGTTCACATGTAGCAGAAGTATTTAATTATTACTGAAATATTCACATTCCTTAGAAAATAAAACAACCGAAAACAAGTAAAATGTATGTCGAAATTTTGTAAAAAATATTTTTTAAATCTTTGAATTATACGCGAAGAAATAACGTTATTATAAAGTTGCAACAAAAATATAGTTATGTACACATTATTTGATTTTATTTCTCACAGAAAATAATTTTGAAATTTTGACTACACTTCTTTTATTATTGGAAATTTAATATATTTCAACATGACAAAAAGGTTTCCTTCTTGATAAATTCAAAATATAAAAAAAAGGATTCCTTTTTCATTAAAATCTATTCACAATGAAAATGTAGCTTATTTAACGCCACGTGTTTTCAAAATTTGAAGACGTTTATTTTTTGTTCTATACAGATCTTCAAATTATCATTATCGTAAATATTTGACAAAAATATTTCCTTTTTTTATTACGTTGTGAAAAAAATAATTCGATAATTAAATGAAACGCCTATTGCGAAATAAATAATATCGCACTGCTTTTCAAATATTCATTATTATTAATTATTTTTTTAAAATATACGAAATACGTATTTGGGCTAGGTATTTATTCTGAATTGTTACGTCGCTGAATAAATAATATATTTGTGGTTGAAATTTTCTTTATGAGAAAAGTATACAGAAGTAGAATGCGCAGGTAGGGAAGCTTTGAACAAAAGCTACTTACCTACAGTAAACTGCTACTTTTGAGTAGGAATTATTGTGATAAGCAGTTTATTCTGATGCTCCGTTCATTCGCATCCAAACCGAATGCAAATGGTTATTATTTGAAATCCGAAGACATACTTTGTACATCCTTATAGATGTTTACGAAATACATCACCACACATTAGTGAACAAAAATATTATAAGCCCTACGTAAAAAGATGAAACATTATTGGGACATTAAATTTAGTAAAAGAAGTAAGTACGTCATAATTTACGATATTTTTCCTATGATGAAAGAGATTAAGTTACATTTGGTATCATAAACGGGCAATTAACCATTATGAGTCCTTAATATTACCAACATTAGTTTGTTACATGGGTATATTTTTGGAAGGCTAACGTGATATAATGAACTTATACAAGTATCTGTCTATTGAAGCACTTAGTTTGACATCATTTGAAAAAAAAATATGAAAAACTTTCTAACTAAAAATTGTAGCAATAGATATTATTAGAAAAATAAATTATGTTCCCTTGTACCAGAATGATATTTTACTATGTCGTATGAGGATAGGATAGTTTTCATTGTGTTTTTATTTATATTTTACTATTACAAAAGAAGTAGGAGCTTGTAAAAATTTCAACAATACAAGATGTACTTAGTTGTAAGTAATAATTTATTATTACTTCATTTTAAGATAGATAACATTAATGGAATGTTATGAATATCGATACTTTTTTTAAAAAAAAATCATAATAATAACTTGCTTTTTGGCATCAACGTAAATTGGCAGAAATTCAAAAGGTCTAACTCGAATGAATAGTTTTGTGAGTGCCTTCAATATGCTTTGAATATAATAGACTATTAGACTCCTAAACATGTAGTGACCTAAAGGGGGAAAAACCAAAAAATATAATATAAAAACGTCGAATGTTGATACACAGGTTTATTTAATAAATTGCTACTAAAACTAAAATTATATATTCAATTGTTAATAACCAAAAAGTTGTTTCAAACAATTTTATAGAATTGACTTATGATAAAGATTTTTTAATATTTGAATAGTTAATAAGCAAATTAAGTGCTCTAAGTTGGTGATAAAATAAACAACCCGGTCCAAGAAGTAACAATAAATAGTGACAAGATAAAAAATACGTCGAACGATAATGAGCTGCCAATGTAAAATTTTTATGAATAATAAATTCTTTATTTAAACCAGAACTCGTTGAAGGAATAATTAGATTGAAAAAAAAATATACTGCAACAAAAATAAGCACAGTAATGTAGTATGTCTAACGAGAAAATCGGAAAATTCTATTCACAATATTTTGTGCAATGTGCATTTGTCTTCCATGCCATAAAAAAGATATTGTCTTACTGAAACTGTAATACCTTCAATTAGTAAAATATTGAAGATGATACAATTTCCTATACGCGATTTTAACGTCAGCAGGGTTAATCTTGACAAAACTAAACACGATCTTAATCTAATCTTGATCTTGATCATACGACGCACGAAGGGACTATGGTCAAAAACACCGCGCTACCGCTAACGCGCGATCGGTTTGCGTGTATTTTTGGGCAATAGTCACTTCGTGCGTCGTATGATCAAGATCAAGACTAGATTAAGATCGTGCTTAGTTTTGTCAAGAGTAACCCTCAAGAGATCCAGAGAGAGAAGAGTTTAAATTATGTCTCACTTTCCGCAAGGCCTAAAGCGGCAGCGTATCCACATGACCCACTGAGCTCTGTTTCGTCGACGAAACTCCAAGGTGACCACTGCGATTAGCTTCTCTAGCAGTCAACAATTTCATAGAAATCAATAGGGTGAAACCTCCAAATTCAGCAGAAAAGAGTTCGACATTCCCTGCGCTAACTACCTGGATCAAATTACCCGCAGACCTGAGAGAGTATAGTCTACAACCACATATAGAACCAAGTTGAAAATGCTACGGTTCAGAAAAAGTCAGGGCGCTCTTGAGATGATCACGGATCATTAAATAGTGCCATATTTAACTTGCCCAATTATTATTATTAAAAAATGCCTGCTTTTTACAGGACACTTAAAAACTTTCTAATAATAACAGGATATTAACTTTTTTCCGGGGACTTGAGAAAGCAGACAAATATACCTAGTAGACTGGGCTTTTGACAATACGTTTTTGAGATTTTATTTTATTTTTAAAATATTTGATAAAATTTGAGTTCCTAATATCTGTGGAAAGTTTGTCCTAAATTTAGCAGACGTTGAATATTCATAAATGACGAAGAAAATTATAGTATAAATAGGTAGTTAAAATTAGTACTCAGTGACGCAAAATGCTACTCCTGGAAATAAAATCTATCGAATCGATTCACAGATAACACATCAAAGTTATTGCATAAAGAACGAATAATTCTAATAAGGGATTCAAAATTTCCCGCTTGAAATTTCTTATCCTAATTCTTAATCGGTATTATATAAATGATCATCAAATAATATTTTTGATCCTAGTCACCGACCATCAGAAAAATAAAACGATAATCAAAAAAGTAAAATTAACACCAAAACAATACCACCAAATATTTCATATTCCGATCATGAAAATATAAAATAAATATCATCAAATAAATGAAACTAACATCAAAATTATTACCTACAAATATTAAATTCCGATCGTCTAAATATTTCGGTATGACCACCAAAAAATACATTTGACCATAAAATAAATAGATTGATTGCCAAAATAGTAGATTGATCGCCAAATTTGTTATTATAATAACAAAAATCGTTCATAATATTTATGTAAATTCATTAGAAAGTCTCTTTCTTCACTATCGTGATTTTTTTAAGAATGCTTAAAATGACATGACCCTTTTTATTATTTCACTATTCACGACTACAATAATAATATTTGAATACTCAAACCCGTTGCAGATGCACTATTATCGGAACTATGATACTTGAGCGGCCCCACCCGTATTCGAGCATTTTTTCCATAGAAAAAGTAAAATATACGAAACTTAAGGAAATTTATATTCGAACTAGATTTTATTTTCGCCGGTTTTATTTTATTTTTGCCGGCAAAAATAAAATAAAACCGGCGAAAATAAAATCTAGTTCGAACATAAATTGGCTCCACCCGTTGTCGAGTATTTTTTTTCTACAGAAAAGTAATATGTACAAAACTGTAAGAAATTTATATTGGAATCAGATTTTATTTTTGCCGGCAAATGTTTTATTGTTTTGTATTCAATTTAGAAATATTTGAGGATCACGATTTGATGATCAATCTACTATTTTGGCGATCACATTGAATTATTTGGTGACAATATTTTATTTTTTAGGGTTCAATTTAGAATTATTTGAGGATCACGATTTGATGATCAATCTACTATTTTGGCGATCATATTGAATTATTTGGTTACAAAATTTAATTTTTTAAGGTTCAATTTAGAATTATTTGAGGATCACGATTTGATGATCAATCTACTATTTTGGCAATCATATTGAATTATTTGGTGACGATTTTGGTATATTTTTGATGATCACTTAAATACAAGCCATTCTTAATTCCAGAATTGCTCCACACTCAATCCAACTAAAGGGGAAATTTTATATACCTACCTACTTTTACAACGTAAGTTGTTTGAAAATAATATAGTACACGGTACTTACCTTCTATAGTATATCAGAGAAATAATATATTTTACTTTCTTCTTCCTGCAATACTTATGTATATATTCGTATCTAATATTATACCTAGCGGAATTAACAGCAGTCGCATTTAAAATTTAATACGAAACACCCAACACTTTGTTCTGAAACTTCTGATGTTCATAGATTACTCACTCAGCGTATATGAAGTTTGTAAACACCATTCTAGTACGAAATCTTTATAAATAATATTGTGAACAAAACTTTTATAAACTCGGGAAATGGGTAAATTAAGAAAAACGAAAACGTTAAATTATTATCTTATAAACTTATCTATGAAATTGTTTATAGATATATTAACTACAAACTTACTGAATCTCAAGTCAGCCAATATTTAACAAAGGATCTTGGATTATTCAGAGGCATCATAGATCATTTCATTAATTCGTATCATCTCAAAATTACATAAGAATTAGTTTAATATAAAGTATGAACATTATTCGATATAATCTAATCGCTTTTAAACGCTCTTCTTGAAAGCATAAGGAAGAAACTGTCCTACACCATTCAGAGCGACAGTAGCGCATCTCTGCGCCAATTGCGTCATCTCTTTCCAAGACATGCCTGACATTCTGATGTTGTTGTCATGAGAACATGCTACTGTGAAACAAGATTATTCAGGCCATCAAAAGCATGAACAGTGCTTTCTTCGGGTTACAATGATTTCTTAAAATATGACTCAGCTAAACCTTGTGTAATTTCATCAACATAATTAAGATAATAATTTAATATTTTTAAGTCTACCACTCACCACCCATCACTCCTTCACCTTCACCCCAACATTGACTGTCCTTGAAATTAATTTATGTTTAGTATTGTTACTGATGATGGCACAAGTAGTTCCGAAAACGTTTTAACTGAATTAAGTTATTTTAGTGGAAAATACAGTTTCTTTTATTTTTAAATCAATAATAAATATGGAATTCCACAGTGTTAATCACAAAACATTCGAAAAATTATTTTTTAAACTTGTAATATTAAAAAATGTGTTGTGTCGCATGATGTTGGATGATACCTGACCTTTGAAAGATTTATCTTTTTACTTCCTTTATATATCTATGTTGTTATTAGGTATTTGTTTTATGCCAATACTTTATATTGAAATGAAATAATATTTAATATCTAAAGATACCAATAATTAATTTGAGATAATAATAAGAACCACATTAATTTAATACATTATATAAGTATCTAAATAAATCACATCCATACATCCAGTCATCTGTCTTCATTGAACGTAGCTTTGGCATTTAGGAATCAATCAAAAGGACCAGCAAATTAATCATCATTACCTTAGAACTGATAATTAGTAATTAATTAGTTGTGACAAATCATCCCTAAATCAATACAGTTCTACTGCCTACATAATGCAAGACAAGGAGATTCATCGTCACGTTCACAAACAAGGTGTAGAGTAATTCGCAAGATGCACATGTGAACATTCTATGTAATTAAATTAGTTCCGGGAGGAATGTTACTTAATATGTAGATATGTTTGGAATGTGGTAATACATACATACTTTTCAATTAAGTTCTCTACAAACACACACCAATATATCTCAGAAGTTTAGTGTTTCTGTTATTCTTACTTACAAATAAACATAGTGAGAATATAAGCAACCTCCATCCAAATCAATTCAGGTACCTATACACCACACAAAATTCACTAAAATTCAAAATGCTGCAAATTGCTCAATTCGCTAGTACCTACTTACTAGTTTTTGACATAGCATAAAAGTAAAAATAATACAGATGGAAAAAAACACATACTTCGCTTAAATGAACAATAGAGACTAGAGAGACTAACACAAATTTGTTGGCATTGTATAAAATATAAATTATCCCAATACTCGACAAAGGAAACGGCTTGATAAATAGATAGATTTGATGAAAAAATCGAGGATAAATCGCCTTTTATATTATTAATTCCTCGAGTTCCTAGAATTTCTGTAATCCGGCAAATTAAAAGCACCAGAATAGTAGTATGAGAAGGAGGAGTTCTGCGCAAAAAGAAAAACAAAATCAAAATACCTTCTCTTTTTAAATTGAGATCGGTTGACAGCAATTACGAATGGCCAATTTATCTACTGCTAAAGCTAACGTAATATTATTATTATTGTGTAACCTAAATACATGTACGCAGTTACTTGTGAAGCTTTTCAAGGCATGTATTAATGTTTGTTTTATAAGTACTACAATTTATAGTAAAATTCTTGCCTACGAAATATTTAAAAAAAGAAATAAAAAACATGTCACTCTCTGCAGCAATAGCTCGGTAATAACCTCAAATTAATTAAGTATTTTTACAAGCATTAGTCAGTTTAATTTGTTTGTGTATTTATTTTCATTAATTTCTGACAGGATAAGTCTATTGTTTTTCAGCCACAGCCTTATGGATAGTGTGGTAGTCATATCCTTATGCATATTTTAATGTATTTGTTTATATATTGTATGTTATTATGATCAATATTACTTCAATAATGAATAAAGATGACAAGTTAATAATTTTTTTTTTTTTTTTTTTTTTTTTTTTTTTTTTTTTTTTTTTTATTTATTGGAAAAATATCACAAAAATACATATATATTACAAATTTACTGAAATACACTTAAAAATCTATTGTTTACTATCCCATTGAAAGAGTTATACTTGTGTATGGGATAGATTTACAGTATTCTTAATTTTACACATCTAAACAATAATATACTTAACTAATACTTACTCTAGATATATTCTACTTAACAATTAACTTTTTTTTTTCAATAAACCTATTTTATTTTTAAATACTCTATAATTCCCGACGTTTTTCAGTTCCTTTGGTAGCCTATTAAACCATTTTGTACCCTGGTAAATGTAATGATGTTGTGTAATAGTTTTCCTACACATAGGTACAGATAAATTACCCGCAATATGTGACCTTCGACTCCGGACTGTATCAGCGACCTGACCATCAAAAGTTTCTTTATGTATCTGTAGTACTGCTATATTCCTATACAACTGCTCCACTGTAGGTACCTCGAAAATTGTGAAGAGTTCATCCGTGGGGAATATTCTTGGTTTACGGAGTATTATTTTGATAATAAGTTTTTGAGTCACAGTTACAGATCTTATGTTAGTCTTGAATGTTCCACCCCAGGCAATAATACCATACAGCAAAACAGGTTGAACAAACGCATAGTACACAGATTTCATTGACTCCCTTGACATAATGTTTCTCAGTCTCAGGAATATGTATATCAGCCTTCGTATCCTATTTACGGTTGCCTCAAGGTGACTCTTCCACTTCATGTCCTGGTCAAATGTTAAACCGAGATATTTAACGGATTCCTTCTGTTTCAATTCCTTACATTTCCCATTATCATGTGAAGAACAACGGCAGTCATTATCATGGATTTTTATTAAAATGTTCTGTGGTACTCGTGAGGGTTGCACAGAGAAAGGTACAAATATAGTTTTTTCAGAATTTAACGATAATATATTCCTATCAAACCATATTTTAATTACATTTATGTCTCGATTAGCTTCGTCTATGGCCTCCGTCCACGTGTCACCAGTTGACAGAATAACGGTGTCATCCGCGTATGAGAACAGACGTCCCTCAACGTTGACTCTAAAAATGGGATTTATATATATTAAGAACAATAATGGGCCGAGTACAGTTCCCTGTGGCACACCATACAGTGGTGTCCCCGGGTCGCTGAAAACATCATTTAGTTTAACAATTTGTCTTCTATCGGTTATATAAGATTTGAACCATAGGAACGCCTTTCCATGCACACCGGTCTCAGACAACCTTTTCAACAACATTGTATGCGATATACTGTCGAAAGCTTTCCGCAAATCGATAAACATTCCGATGCATTTCTTATCGCGATCTATATTAGCTATTATTTCCGATGTTAATCGTGCTATGGCATCATGCGTTCCACACCCGGTTCTAAATCCAAACTGATTTTCATTTAATATATTATTTTGTTCGAGGTATATATATAACTGTTTTTTTACTATCTTTTCAATAATTTTTGTTATATTAGAGACAACAGATATAGGTCTATAATTTGTCATAAAATTTGGATCACCGCTTTTAAAAACTGGACTCACTATAGCCTGTTTATAATTTAATGGGAATTTTCCAGTCTTAAAACTTAAATTTATTATATATGATAATGGTTCACTTAGGTACTTTTTAAATTTTTTTAATAGTTTTGTATCAACACCATCATATCCTGGTGATGATCCATCTCTTAGTGTCATCACAGCATTCTCAACATCTATTCTTGTTGTCTGGGAAAAATCAGAGAACTTCAACTCATTGCTATTGGTCCCTGTAAAGTGATCATCATGATGATGATCCATGTTTTGATTATTTGAAATTATAATGTCAGCCAAGTTTTTACCTACATTCAAAAAAAAATCATTAAACCAATTTGCACATTTTTTAGTTTCATTTTCGACGGATACTGTGTCATCATTATTTGTGATTTCACGTATTGAAGAGCGATTTTTTTTTATTGTTGCGATATTTCAAGTACTTTAAGGATGATAAACTTTTATCAGCGCAAAGACATATTTTTGGGGTAATAACACCTCGTAAACGATGAAGTATTTAACTATAGCATAAAAATATCCGTATATTGCACGAAATTCAATTTTGTAATAACACAAACAATACTATAAACAGCACGGATTTATATAAATTTATATGACTCTTATATAAATCTGCTTTTAATATCAGTCTCACTTAAAATGACAGTTGTTTCCAAATTGAATTCAAGTTAATTTAATAAACATTACAAATGAAAATTTGTCTCAATGTATGTAAACTTTTTTCAACATATTACTGTTTTGAACTGATTAACGACCCGCGCTTTGTCCCTTATTAATCAACGAATACATCAGATAGAGGGAAAAGACAAATCATTATGATTAAAAATGCCGTACAAATCAATATGAGTATTATGTGAATTCACAAAAACGTTCGTATTTCAACTTTGGATAAAAATATACAGGTTGGAGAGAATTAATATATTTTTACGTGTTTGACACTACTGGAGTATGGAAATGAGTATGTTTATCCCGATATAACTATTTAATGACTTATTGTAAAACGTTTCGATGTTTTTAAAAAAGAACAATATTGATTTGTACCAATCGAATTGAACTGATTAAAAAGGGAAGTATCGTTGCCATTAATTTTTCTAATCGTGAATAATGGACAGTACACGTTATCCCATTTATATCTTTTGTTCTATATCAGGACGTTGTACTCGTCCCATGATAATAATTTATATAGATTTGTTTTTGTAAATAGCAAAGTAAATTAACTGCAAATGAAAACGGCGATTTGTAAGGCTTGGAGATTTATAATTCGATTTCTGTTTTATTATGTAATGTCAGTAAAACATTGAATAGACGGACGACACTCTTATACAGAAATCGAATCTTATTCCAGAAAAAATCATACACTAAAAATAGAACTTACCTAATCGACAATTTATCAAGTCTATGACACAAGTAGTTATGTTGAGAAATGGATTAAGTGGATAAGACTTATCTTTTTATCTTATATCCAAGTAATACTTTAAAATAAGACTGTTTATAGAATAAATGACATCATCAAAATAACCAGTATCATACATGTCAACACTGTCAATAAAAGGATTAAGGAAATATTGGTGCGGAATCGTACAGCACTATTGTGAAGCAAAATTAACTAACATTTATTTTACATGGAAAGAACTTTTTACATGAAGCGATGTTTAATGTATAAAGTAGGTATATGAATTTTTTTTTATTTATTTTATTTAATATAACAATTAATACATAATATAACAAAACAAAGACTATTTGATAAAAGCTTAAATCTAAACATCCTTCTTATAGAGACAAGTCTCGTGTAAAGGAGAGTAATTAAAGAAATGCTTAATTAAATAACATTGTTCTTTTATTACATCAATCTTGAACAAGTGGATAACTGTAGGTATTCATATCACAAAACATCGTCGCTGCTACGAGTTTGTTTCTTATCAATTCATAATAGCAAGAAGCAAGTTTCTTCCCTATACCCATTCTTAAAAAATATGAACGAAAAATATCCAATTACGCATTTGAATTTCAATGAAATAATAATGTGTTTAAGTATTAAAATAAATATTTTTATATCATCTATTTGAAGTAGCGATGAAGATATAATACCTTATAGTTATTTCGAGAAGCTATAAAAATGTTATTTGTAGGTTGTGTGCCCTCCTTACCATGAAAAAAAAAAGATACTGATAGTAACTTAAGAAAAACATTATTTATTTTCGTAATAAAATGAAAAGTGTCCTTAGTATGACGTTAAATCATAAAAAAATAATATACTGCCTCCACTAGAGCTGCGAATAAGGTAAGGCGAGAAGAGATCGGAGAAATTATACCTATATTATTATCTAGCTTATATTTATACCTATAATAATATATATTCAGTCAGATATACGTATGTATTCTCCTTACTACATGTATGACACATAATCATACTGGGTTGTATAATCTAATACCCTTATATTTATTATGGTATTCCAATAAAATACCCACTACCGTTGTATATACAGGAAAACAGGTTATAAAGTCATATAAAGGGTTTTTCAACAAGGACTTTGTTTTTTAAAACAAAATAAAACAAAAAAATTTGATGAAGATGATTAAAATTTTTATTGAATTACAAAGAGAAAAGTTTGGCAATTATGCATGAAAAATGATATCTGACAAATGTCCACCACGAGTACGCTGACAGATGTCGATTCTTTCATCAAAGTTTTTAATCACTTTTTGGCAAAATGGCGGGACTATTTCGCTAATCACATCACGGATTTTGAGTTTTAAGGCTGCAATCGATTCGATTGGCTCCGTATAGACTCTGTCCTTAACATAGCCCCACAAAAAATAATCCAGTGGCGTTAAATCACACGATCTGGCTGGCCACTTAACAGCTGAGTTTCGTGAAATCATGCGATCGGGAAATTTGGTTTGCAATAAATTGATCGTTTCATTGGCTGTGTGACATGTGGCACCGTCCTGTTGAAACCACATGTCAGTGATATCCACGTCATCAATAATAGGCCAAAATTGAGTTGTCAACATCTTGCGATAGCGTGATCCATTGACCGTTACCGCATTTCCAGTCTCATCTTCGAAAAAAAACGGCCCAATCACGCCTCCAGACCACATAGCGCACCATACAGTGACACGCTGAGCATGCAACGGCTTCTCAATAATTGCTCTAGGATTTTCAGAAGCCCAAATGCGGCTATTTTGCTTGTTGACGTACCCTGACAAGTGAAAATGGGCTTCGTCTGAAAAAATGATTTTTTCAGAAAAACCAGCGGGTTGTTCCTGAATGAATTGAGCGAATCTACGGCGATTTGAATGGTCGTTCGGCTTCAATTCCTGCACCAGTTGAACCTTGTAAGGCTTCAAAGCCAAATCCTTACGCAAAATTCGCCATGTGGTGGTTTTGGATAACCCCAATTGTCGAGAACGTCGAGGAATTGACAAATTTGGATCTGCTTCAACACTGTGGCTCACGGCTGCGATGTTTTCAGTTGAACGACCCGGTCGTACACGCGTTGGTGTTAACACATTTTGTATCGAGCCTGTCGACTCAAATTTAGCGACCAAATTCTTAATAGCGGTCTCAGAAGGACGATTATGTTGTCCGAAAATATCACGAATTTGACGAAATGTCACTTTAGCAGAACCACCATTTTCATAATGGATTTTAATTATTTTAATGCGATTTTCAAGCGAAATTGAATTCATTGCAACAATTGCCAATGCATCCACTACGAATACGTCAAAAAATTAAATGTCAAAACTAGCATGTTGCTGGTGTTGCCACAATTAAAAAACAAAGTTCTTGTTGAACAACCCGTTGCATATGGGTAAAATGTAATCATCATCATCATCATCGCCCTCAACGCTCCTCTCGGGAGCACAGGGCAGAAACCAGCCACCTCCATTCAGAGCGTCTCTGTGCCAATTGCGTCACCTCTTTCCACGACATTCCTTGCGCTCTGATATCGTTGTCATAGGAACGGTGTATTGTGAAAGAGGGACGCCCGGGCCGACGGAACTCCTGCCGACAATTATCATTAGGCATTCTCAAAACATGTCCCAGCCAGGACCACCGTCTCTCCTGTATTACGGAGATTACAGGTCTCTGCTGGGTGCGGCGGCGCACAGCATCATTTGTAACATGTTCATACCATTTGACATCCAAAATCCTTCTAAGACACTTGTTTTCAAAGCTTAGTATCTTCCGCTCTTGAGCCTTGGTTAAGTGCCAAGACTCACAGCCAATGTAATTTGTTAGGTAAAAATAATAAATCTATTACACAATAATGGGGTAGCCAGTGGAATTAGTACATTGGATGAACTATACCATAAACAATAAGGCATTCAGGACAGAATAGTTTTGGCTATGTGATTTGTAATAAAATTGGTTATGTTTCATAATTACCTGCATTTTATTAAACACTTGTAATGTATGATAATAATTATGTACCCACTTACAGATATTATTCCGGTAGCTCCAATATACTCGAATATCAAAACTAACATATAAGTAATTTATTTTGAAAAAGCATCATTTTATTCAAAAAACGCGGTAGGTAAGGATGAAAATAATAATAAAGTCGATTGAATAAATACAAGTACAAATATTTTTCGGCTGTTTTCTCTCTCAATTAATCGAAAATAATTAAAAATAATAAAAACAAATATTTATTATACAAATTGGAACAAACATTTCGATCAACTATGAAGTAATTAATTAAAATAACATTCTGTTCTGAAAATAATGCATAAAAAATATTTTGACGGTCAGTTCCAAAATTAAATTCACAACTTATATAATTCAAGATTTTTCCAACAATAAAGACAATTTTTTAATTAAGATAATGAAAAACATGTCTACCGTATTCAAAGCTCCAAAAAAGCTATGTGAATACAAAGTTTATCTAAATTAGCAAACGAAGGTTATAATTTCACTCAGCCACGTGTATTCAACAAAATTATGTAATAAAATATAATAATCGTTTATTAAAGCCTTTGTTTCATAAAGCTTTCAAAATTATAACAATGGATTGAAATTGAGGGAGGATTAAAAAAGGATTTTTTCTAGAAAATTGACGGTTTTCAGGAAATAGCTTTTCAAAAAAATATTTATGGCTCATTTTCGGCGTAAATTATGGCTATCTTTATTCGCCATCACACCGTGTCCTTACAGAAAGTACTAGGGTGCTTTTATACAAAGAGTTAAGACAACCAGAAATCCAATTATGCGCATTTCCTTCTTGTCGTCACAAACTTCTGGAGCTTGCTCACGATATTATTATTTTACGTTAAAGATATCTTAATCTCAACATCTAGCTACTTATTTATAATATCCTCTCAACCCATGTTGTAAATAATACTTTTTGAATCATTTACAAATGAACAAAGATTTGAATTAAATAGATGATCACCAATAAGATGTTGCTGAAATAATGTTCCGTACTTTGGTATGAATTAACATTATTCGTGTTATGAGATCTAAATTCGTTGTAATAAATGGAAATAAGTCGAAGCCTTATTCCAACATAACATTGAAAAAGCTTTTTCTCCAAATATTAGCGATTAATACATCACTTATTAAATCAATTAATATTTCATCTTTGAGAAAGATATTTTGCTCAGAAATCGGCCCCACTTGAGGAATTGAATACTATATCATGGGTGGCCTTTCTAACCACTCTTGCTTCCATTTTTTTCTTTGTATTTTCTTTTGTATCTCTGGAAGTTTCTCGCGTGTCGAATTCACATCTCAGATATTCCCAACAATAAATATAGGTACTGTCATATTTTGAAACATATTTATTGTTATCCTAACATATATTTTAATTGTGAGAAACATGTGATTACAAGGTAACATTTACGAAAGGATTCCACTGGGCTACACAAGCCGTCAGGCCAAGGTGGACATGCTGATCCTTTCAATAGGAAACATTTTGGTAAATTAATAATCAACACCTGGTTAGTATTGAGGTCGTACAAAACAAGACATAGTACATTTATGTACAGTTTGAAGTACGATTATAGGGATAACAGATTCATTATCGAGATGGATAAATTCATTGTTATTATATAATCAATGTACAGCATTGCTTGTACAATTCAAACATAAATATTTGTAACTGTTCACATAGTATATATAAATGTGTTAACTAGATATTAACAGTGGTGAAATAAAATCATTTCCTGTAAGATCCTCCATCCTTCGAAAATATATCGAAAAAATATTGATTTGAGAAAGTTTATCATTCACTATGTTCAACAAAATCCTACCATATAATATTTATTTAAATATATTTATTACATTAAACTTTATTCTCGCATACGGGATTCGATGACGCGTCGGCCATTATGTGATATGAGCCAAAATCGAAACACAACATCGTTTTTATCGAATCCAACTGTGTATCCTAGCGACGCGACGGGCCGAGTCTCGTATACGAATATATTCAAATGGTCCTGCAGCATACAATTTGTCAAACTTATATTTTTATATTTTTTTAATGATTTTTTCCTGAACGATGCTGAGTTTAAAGTGGGTATGAAATTTAATATTTAATAATAATAATGTCATATTAATGTTTTGCGAATAATTAATCTAAAACTAATCCGTTATAAATATTGTATTCCTCTGAGATATGTACGATCCTCATATTATTATTATTATTAGTAACAACGGTAGCGACATATAAAGATAATCATAATATAATATTTAAAGATTCCGGTAATCGGGAGTTGTCGAAATAAAATATTTGGTTTGATATTGTTTGTTTTATGTTTCGTGCAATAAAGATGATGTTGGATAATTTTTTTTTTCTTTGACGCCGTTTTACGACCCTTTTACATTAAAGAGAGACCCACTTCATGCCCGGATATCTCAGAAATCGTAGGCTCTTATTTATCCGCAACAAGACTCTTATTTAAGACCCTTCTACAGTCTCAAGAAGGCCGGTAAAAGGAGCATTTTTTTAATAGACTTCTAAAACTAGTGACGATGGATCTGGCGCCATGGATCGATAGATAGCCTGTTCTGTACAAGAGGATCTGACTTCTGAGATATGATAGGAGGGAGTCTCTAATAACAGGATTTGCAACGCCGAAGGCGCTGTCATGAAAGCGTGCGGTCTTGTATTTGTTGGGCTTTCTTAATTTTTCGTCGGAAAATGCGAATAAACGTGGCGACTTAAGAAGAGCAGTATCCGTTCATCATAAAAGTCCATCTATTGTCCGTGCAAAAGTGAACTTTTAATTGTCATTTTATTTGAGAAAAAGACAGATATATTTTTTGAAATGTAACAACTAAAAGTGTTATATTCTATGTGAAATCTTCTGATTCATATAGTTGAAAATGTAACGGAAGTACCTACCTAGTGATAATATTTAATGTTACCGGGATGTATGTAGATACAATCACAGGTACAGAAGTATCGTTACCAATGTTTACATATACTCGTACAATATAATAATATTATTATACACACTGCTTAAAATCTTTAATTTTTCAGGCTCCCGTCAGAGTCTATATCCTTTCATGGATTATTAAGTCACTGTGCTTATTTGATATTTATCATATTTATATATAAAGTGATGAGGTTTGCCACCCATTCTGAAGGTCTTTATTTCTTGTTGGCTCGGAGAAGACAGATTGCATGTTTATTCCATGCGGCTGGTCCGCTGGCTTCCCCAGTTGTGGGATATGTCGTGATGGTAAAATACAGTATATAAGGCTTTGCTATTTTAATTAATCTACTTTTTTCTTTAATTTTTTAGTGAGCTTCTTAAACATTCAAAATATTGATATTTAGTTCTAAGAGTCACATGCATAATCATTCGAAACACAACGATGTTATAATCGAAAACAGTCGTGAAAAGTAGTTATATAATTGACACTGCATCGCTTTGAATGGAAGAGGCTTATTTCCACCTTGTATTCTCAAAAGAATATTTAAAGGATACCAAATAATTTTGAGTAGTTTTCCATAGAGCGCCCAGCAAATAATTTATTGGTCTTCATGTTTTGAAATATCATGTAAAAGACATTGAAGCGAAGACAGGTATTGAAATAAAATCATTTTACATCTTAAAATCAGCGATGATGTTTGTCACCCATCCTGAATGCCTTATTTTTTGTTGGCACGGATAGGATATTTAGCATTCTTATTACATGTAGTTAGTCTGCTACCCTACTCGTAAAATATGTCATAAGGGTATAGTAATAGTAGTAGATAATAATAAAAAAAAAATTATTTAATTAAAAAAAAAACAAAAAAAATCTGGTTAAAAACACGTATGTAGGAAATCTTAGTTTTTAAATGTAAAGATTTATTATTTTTTACCTTCTTTCAACTCTGTTTACGAAAACAAATAAATCATAATACACAATAATTACATATTATACATTATGAAGAAACAAGTAAGGATTTGTAAATACGGATGTTTAAATGTACCTGTACAAATCTTACATGCTTACTACGTATTATTAATAATATTCTGTTTATATGTGTACCACCTAACACAATGCTATTGTTGTAGTAGGTATTCAAAATACCAATATACTAAGGTACATCTTCTACTGATTGTGATATACAGAACACAGAATTCAGAAGTATCTACATTATGTACTCATATTATTCGGTACTTACCTTCTCTCGTTTACAGGGTAAAGGATTATTATTCAACACGCATATTTATATCTACTAGAGATGTCCTACGGATATTCGATATTTGGTATTCGACCAAGATTAACTGTCTGTTTGATTGGTTTGTTCACAATACGTTATTTATTAGTAGCTTACTTTGAAAAGTGTATAAGGTTGTTTTTGGGTTTATGACAAAATTTTAGATATATCTTTAAAAAAAAATAGTCATAAGAACTTACTGCTGTTAATGATGATTCTTAATAGTAATACTAATGTATTTTTTTTAGATATATTTAGGTTTTGTTAAACCCAAATACAACTTTATACACCTTTCACAGTAAGCTAAAAGCTTGTGTCGTGACAGGGGGGTTTTCCGGCTTCTATTAACTTTCTTATTAGCTAAAATGCAATCTGCAAATGGTTTAGTGTGGTTCTTTATTTTTACTATATTTTATTTGTATAAAACGTGTTGATATGCCAATGAAATAAATAAATAAATTCATATTATTTTGCAATGTCGCTGCTTAACTTAAAAATGCTATCTTCTAACTCAGTATCCGTTCCCTAGCCCCCCCCCCCTCCTCTGATCCATAATCCCTACCACATGTTGGGTGTGTGTCAAATATATTATTTTAAATTTTGTTTTTTTTTTCTTTTGTTGTGTTTTGATATTTTGTATGTTTTTTTTTGTAAGTAAATTTGTTTTTACTAGTTTCATGTCAATGTGTCGTGGTTAGATGGAAGAAATCACTTTATAGTGATAATCTCGCCACTGCACATCGTCCTAAAATTTTATATTATTTTGTTAACACTGTTATGTAATGATGATGTGCAAAAAGAATAAATAAATAAATAAATAAATAAACAGTTTTAAGACCGTCACTAGTGACAAGTGGGTGCCGGTAGGCATATCCATAGAACAAGCCCGACAACACCAAAAACTCTCTCATAGAAATAAGTTTTACCGACTCTATTAGGCTAAACATTTATATTTACGGTCAAAGACGGAAAGCACAAAATTATAGAGAAGAAAAAACAGAAAAAAACACCTCCATATCGACTGTACATCAGTTCCACAACTCATAAAGCAGACATGTCTTATATTCGACAAATCGTCATTTTTGTAATTTTGCAATATTTATATTATGCTTTAACAGAAAGTGAAATATACTATATTATTAAAATAATCGCACTGCTCAAAATGTACATTGTCTTTGTTCCATTCATTGGTTACACAATTCAAAATATTGATTTGAGAAATTCAAAATAGATACACTTTTTTCCGTAACTATATATTTCATGTATAAAGAGAACTGTGTATTTTTTGGTCGTTTGTTTGTGGAATTGAAGGAGTGGCGTTTATTGTGTGTATTACCTATTAAATCAAAATTTTTCGAAATTTTCGACTTTTTCGGACAGTCGATATGATAACTCCATCTAAAACAAGCAAATCCGACAATATCTTCAACCGAATAGCCAAATATCCGGCTAAACTACTATCTTTTTCATGAATTGAATCTGTAACAATCTGTAGGATAGTAGATACAAGTATAAGGATAGAAGTGAGAGATACATTAATTCCATATGTTGTTCACTCGTAACTCGAACAACACACTTTAGTCCCTACCACCTTATGTGAAATGATTAAGTAACCTGCTCATTTTGTAGACAGTCTGATATTATTATTTTACTGTTCATCATTTTGATGCCTTGAACTTCTTCACGGCGGCCTTGACTAGAGTGTAAATTACTCTTTGTTGAAGAATCTAGCACAAGTTAGATAAACCGTTTAAACTGAGTGGATATGATTATTAGTTAATATGTTAACTTTGTATCACTTTATAAACTACAGCAATCAACACTGGTACTAAAATTTCTTCTTTTTTACTGCTGAACATCAAGTAGATTTGACTGTTTTGACTTGCTTTGACTGGAAGTGTGGAGGGCAATAAAGCTAGGGGGCGCGCACCAATGAGATGGAGTGAGTAGGTGAAGGGGGCAACGGGGGGGACCTTGCATGAGGCGCTACGAAGAGTGGAGGATCGAAGTCGCTGGAAGCATTTTGTTCACACCTATACAAATGATGATCACGATCCTCAGCTCTGAGGGACCGACAACAACAAAGAAAAAGAAGATCAAGTAGATTGTAAGAAGAAAATGAATGGTTTTAAATAAATATAATACTATATAATCACGACATAACTCACAAGTAGAGTAGCCAGCAGATCAGCCGCATATTATATACATGCAAGGTGTCCTCTCCGTGCAAACAAAAAAAAACAAGTCATTCAGGATGGGTGACAAACTTTATAGCTGAATTTAAGATGTAAAATTACTTTATTTTGACACCACCTTTTACAGGAAACTCAAAACTCACAAAGAGAGTGGAAATGAATTGTCTCGTGGTGAATAGATTTTCCATTTTTTGTGAGTTTTTGAGTGTCCCATTTGGAGTCGATTTTCACAGTGTTCATTGCTCAAATGTTTTAAAATCAAAAAACTGCTTACCGCGATGTCTATGGAATCATCCAAGTACCTGAAATAAAGATACAAAGGTTTATTAAAAAAGTGTTTATGCTTTTATAATTGTATAAATAAAAATCAACTTGAAAAGCTGGTTTTAAAAATAGTCTATACCTACTATTATTTCTTACTAACATACATGTGGTGAATATTTTTTTTTTTTTTTATTTATTTATTTCAAACTTAAAGTTACAGCTTATATAACATAATAAACGAAACAATAATAGTGCAAAATTAAAGCCAATTACAACTTAAGTTATATAATACAAAATGTTAGTTAAAAAACAGATTATATAAAACAGTTATTAAAATTATTATGATGAAAGATAATTAGATAAATGTATATTTAAAACGGTATATGTATAAGAATATGAAAATAAAGAGAAAAAGCTATGAGATAAATTCAATTACATGTGAGCATTTTAGGATTGAAGGGAAAGGAAAAGGGAAGGGAATGATTTTGTTCAAAGATCTGAGTAACTTGAGTAAAAGTAAATTAATTTATGATGATGTACTATGCATACAATATATTATTTATAGAATAGTTTATTTATATATACTAGACTTATAACACAATGTCAATTAGAACATGATTTAAAAAAAAAAAAATTCAAGCATTTAACCACGTTCACAATATAATTTAATAAATATACAATGTAATGTAAAGTATAAGCGAATATTATAATGAATATTTTTTAAGACAGCTGGTAACTTCAAAGGGAAGACAAGTTAATGTGTTTTATTGTACGGTAGATGTACACGAGACAAACTCAAAAAGTAGAGATGAAAAAAAACAAATAATCATATAAATATTTACTTAAATTAGTTTGTATGTCTAATTTTATGTATATCACTTTTATATGCAGATGATTTTTATGATACAGCCATTTTATCTTTTGTCACGTTTACCTACGCCAATAGGCACATATCATTAGATAACTGTATTAACTAAATTCTATTATTCAAGGATCAATATCTGAGCCAATCGCTATCATCATGGCAAATCCCACAAGAGGGGAAGCCAGCAGTCCGGCCGCCTGTAATAAACATGTAAGTTGTCATCTTCGTGCCACCAAAAAGTAAAGACCTCTCTTTTCTAGAACACTCGTAAACTTACGAAAAAGAGTGGGAAACCAATTCTTTGTCGGGTGCTCCACGATGGGATACCTCTAGTTATAAATATTGTAATATCTAATACCTATTTTTAAATTATCGTTATATTCAAAACTCAATATTGTTATATTCAATCCTCGTTTGTGAAGAGGTAGTAATATTCTTCCCATTACAATATTATCACCCTGTTATTATGCGAGTTTAATATAGGTATAATTAATATTATCTAATATCTAACGACATAAGTCTTACTCCTGCTAAGATAATGAAGAATTCAACACAACAATATTAATTATATAGTATATAATTAATATTGTATTATATATATAGTATTGTGGTGTTGTTATTGTACTGAATATGCCTTATAATTATTCCTTATTCTTTCTTCCTTCTCTCTCTCTCACCTAATATTAACTTATTTGTTATTTTTCTTTTCTTTCTTTCTTCCTTCTCTTCCCCACCTATTGTGTACTTACTTATATTGTTTTTTTTTTGTACTACATAATAATGAATATATTTAAGATACTATATTGGCGATGTAAATCAAATATTGAACTTGTAAATTATTTATTCCTATTGTAAATGCTGTTGTATCTAAAAGAAAAATAAAAAATAAAAATAAATTAAATAATATTAATTGTATAGTTGATACACATAGTTCCGTTTCGTGAAAATATCATCCCAAGGGCTCTTAACAATGCCTAGAGCGGTAAGATATAGTGTGGTCTCCTGGTCTTGAATATGATAATGTTTTACCTGTTTCTCAGATCCTATTTTATATCGATAAAAATCCTTTTAATAATCGGTTATTTTAATAAATATGCACTTATTTTGTATCGTGTCACTCCTAAAGTTTATTTTATCTTTTAGTTTATAAAATTATAATGTCATAAGGGAAACTTTTCGATCACAAAATATCGCATACGTAATAAAGATGTCTATGGAAGTTTTTACTTAATTTTAAAAGTAAGATTTTGATTCACAATATAATTATATGTAGGTAAGTAACTACTTCTTTTATTTAACTCATAGTTTCGCTTTTAAAGTCACAGGGTAGGACGTATTGACAAATTTAATTCCAAGCGTATTTTGTTGAGAATTTGATTTTTTTGTTTTGAGGGTAAGTAGTGAACTGTGGAATTATCTCCCACTTATATCCGTAAGTTTTTGAGTGTCCTGTAAAAGGCAGGTGTTCGAAAGAATAAAAACATTTTACATTTTTAAATCAGCGACAAAGTTTGGCACCAATCCTGAAAGTCTTATTTTTGTCGATATTTTTATTTTATTTTTATTTCATATATCTACGGCGTTAGCCTTTGACATGTTAACAATCATATTTAAAACAGAAAAAACAACAAAAAACTACACAATATGTTTCATATCAGGAACAGTATTACAGGTAAAATAAGTGATATGTAAAATAAGAGATAATTATTATAAGTCAATCAAAAATATTCAAATAAGTCAGTGTAAATAGAAGATTTATAAATGTATACAGGTAAAATAAATTTTGAGATATTGAGTAGACAACTTGCATGTTTGTGGAATATGCAAGTTGTCTTCTTGCTCAACTTGTGGAATATGCCGTGATGGAAATCGATTTTGATTACATGCATTCGGCTCTTTATGGAATTAAAATCTAATATGATTCATTATTTTTCTTCATTTATCCATCTTAGAGAATCTAGATTGCTCTCTTTTGGAACTCTTTGTCTTCTAATTTTTATAAATATTTTATTATATAAAGTTTTGTGATGATGTTCTAACATCTAAGTTTCAACAGAAAAAAAAAACAATACGAATATGTTAAATTTAAATGATCATTGTACACATTTTTAAAGATTCATTAAAGTGATACTGCTTTTCACGTCATCTGAGAGATAATATATCGTATTATCAACAACATCACGGTATGAAGAGAGATTATGATGTTACATAATCAACCATTTATATAATATTTCAGCCCGTAAGTTAATATCTACGTATGTAGGATGTTTGTTTTTGAATATTGAATGTTGTATTGGTATGAATATATCACACATTGAACGCCAACGTGCTCAACAAAGATAATATGTTATTATCTGTGTAATAGTGGCGACGAAAGATGATAATCTTAGAATGATTATGTTTTCAGAATGTCCTTTCGTAGTTGAACGAGCACTGTTCTTAATATATCCACAGAATTTATGACTTCCAAAACCCTCTTTTAAAACATAATGCTCTTATGCTTACGGCACAAGAGTGTTAAAGATGCCCTGGAAGGAAGTGACTCAACTGGTATAAAGACGCTCTGAATAGAGGTAGCTAGTTACTGCCCTGTGCTTTGAACTGGAAATTAATTGATACAATGACTTCTATCAACTGAAAAATGGATGCATTTTTCATGGTTACACGTCCAATGCTATCTAAACATTTTCATCTATTTTCGTAAACTTGAAGCTTACTGTATGAAAGCGTCTAACTATACTCCACAAGTGCATGGGGCAGACGTAGAATTGTAAGCTGTATGATGTCGATTTGGATATGATTGTCGTTAGAGGGTTATTTTTCCCGGATTATTTTCGTTCCCGGGAAACGGAAAATTTAAAAATTAATATCCCGGGAAATATAAAAAAAATATTAATTTTGAGATAGAAATTGTAAAAGTTTTACGGAAAAATTAAATAAATGTTGTTTTTGCAATTTAAAAGAGTTTATTTTAACTGAAATGATACTTCCTCAGTACGTGTGACCGAATTCTCCGAAAAAGCCATGAAAATAACTTTTATCTATAGTGTCCGAATATTAAGTTGTGGTGGTATTTGTATCTACGTTTATTTGTTTACATTATTAGTATTTCGACTGTTTCAAAGAAAACATTTTTTTCTTTTCTCATATTGTATTTATATAAATTATGAATTGAAAACAAACCATAGGAATAATAAAAAGCAAATTAATAAATTTATGGATTCCTTTTAAACTTGTATGCCTTTGTGTCTGAATATCAAATTGAGTAACTGTAACATCAGGTTGAAAGAAACACATGTCAGCATTTTATAATTTTTCCACATAAAATAAAAAATAAATTTATTTTCGTTAAGCGATGTTTTTTTTATTTCTTATTTTATTCTAATAATTTTGTTTTATAAAGTGATGAATGCTGATTTGATAAGTGCGTTATAATATATCTAATAATTATTCGAACGACACGTAAATTACGATTCTACAGTTAACTGAACAAAGATTTTGGTATCGGTAGGCAATCTGCATGACTAATAATTTGTGTTTTTTCCCGGGAAATGTTTGGCTTTTTTCCCGGGAAACGGGAAGTAAAAATCAAAGAGATTTCCCGGGAAACCCTCTAATTGTCGTTATTTCCGTACCTATTTAAGAAGTTCAGGATGAATAACATACTTCATAGCTAAATTGAAGATAGCAAATGTCTTACGAACACCTATCTTTGACAGGACACCCCAGTACCTACTTGAAGAAAAAATTGGGAGAACTTTTTTTTCCTGAAAATTACACGGAGAGTTCTGTCGCGTAAACTCTACGAGGTATTAATTAGATAAAAAATCACATATTTATTATTAGGCAGAGCCGCGTATGTGTAGGATATGCAAACCCATATAAACATCGTAGGACAAATATATCAGAATCGTCACGATTATCTAAAAAATTATTTAAATTACATATATTTATCTATATATATAATGAGTTACAATCCATTGGATTGGTCTGAAACGAGTTTGGTTTTTCTTCTCCATTCGTCTCTATTCTCAGCCAGTCTTTTCAGCTCTACGTATGAGCCACAGTTCATGTCCCTCTTCAGTAGGTCCATAAACGCGTCTCTTGGTCGGCCTCTGCCATTTGTCCCCTCGGTCTTACCCTCCACGATGGCGATGAGTACCTAGTCATGGGTGATCTATTTAACTAAAAAAAAAAATTTTTGTTATATGCTCGATACTTTTTAAGAAAACGATTACATTTTTATAAACTTGATATGGCAGGGATTTAAATCTTGTATGTACATGTATAAAATATTAAGAATATCTTTGCATAATTAATTTTATTAATATATCTCATGTCAGATTTTATTACTGGAATGTGTTAATGTTTATTGCGGACTCAGACAGTGGGACATCGGATACACTATTATTATTTCAGTAAAGGTCGCATTCCCGAGAAATTATACACGAATTATAATATGCGGACAATCATAATATGGTATTCAGCATTTAATTGCATGAAACAAAATGACACTCGTACAACTACCAAATAATGAAAGTAAACTTTTTTAATGCCATAAATATTATCAAATAAAAACGAAACTTGTGTGTCTTTATAACTTCCCTTTCGCGAGTACAGGATATCAAGCAACCACCCCTATTTCATTTCAGGTAAAAGAATTAGGTATTGTATTTATTGCCTACCTTTGTGCTCATTAAAAAAAGTCTTAAGCCGACGCTCTGTGTTTAGAGAGGAAGAAAAAAGCGAAAGAGAGAGACACGTCCATCAAAGTAATACACTGAATATTGTATTTTGATTTCCATAATATAATAACGTTCCCCACAAAAGCGATAGCCAGTTATCTCATTGTGAAAAAAAGTTCATTTCTTTATTTGGATATTGTGTCTCCAATAAAGTTGTCGAGGTAGGTAAATAGAGTTCACATATTACAACAAGGATTAAAAATATTGTAGGTAATACGTTAGTGTTTTGGCAGTAGTATTCAGTAGAATATAGTAGACACTAGACAGGTCATTCCTGCAGTGCAGACCATTATTATTTACATACTTTATACATTTGGTTCAATTCCAAAACACACACAACTGTTGTAACCAGGACAATAGATTATTATTATTATTTTATTATGAAACAATAGTAAATATTGTATTTAATAGTATTTAAAGTACCTACATACAGAAAACAAATTAATTAATCTCAACACTCACCGCTAATTTATTTTATGAGAATACATATTATAAGTAAAATTTTGTTTCAGGTCACAAAGAGTATGCTCTTATGTTGTGTGTGTATGAGGGATTACAAGCAATAAAACCACATATTTTAATACTACGGATATGTGTAAGTTAACCGCTTAATCGGTAAGTCCCATATACTCGTATATGTTTCCTTTTATTCTGTAAAATTGAAATACGATGTAAGGATGTATGTAAGTAGGTACAAATCACGTAACAAGATTTTATAAAAATTACTTAATAAAATACATTATAGCAAAACACAATGACTGCATATATACATATATTTATCCATAAATGAACATTACTTTATTATACAGCCATTTATCAGACTGTTACAAGGAAATCGATACATTCTTAAGAATCTATCATCTCTTGTACGTGATCTTGTACTAGATAAGTAATTGAAACGCTTACATATTATGTTATGGCACGCGAACATGCTACTGAAATATAATAATTAGTGTCAATAGAGATGGTTTATTTCCATACGATGTTTTTTAGAGGAATGATAAATATACGGTGATGGCCACTCAGTATATTATCTGGAATAAACCAACTTCAAATCAGTGAAATGTTTCTGTTTCACTTTTATAAATCATATTCATCAAGTATAATATTAACGGACAGATTAAATATCCAAGTTACGTAACATTTTACCAATCAGTGATCTCATTGAATGGGATGCACTTCAAATGAATAGTGCCATCGATATGAATACTTTGGCAAATAACAAACAATTACCATGATGATGGCAAATCAAACGTTGAAAAAACTGTTTGCAATCAAACCTGATGAAAAGTTATATGATCGAAAATTGATATCGATGTTTGAACATATCACTTGTGTATCGATGTTGAAGACTCTACAACTACTTACAGATATGATTACAACTTTAAAAAAAAATGTCATCAATCGTTAATATTAGATACAAACATTTAAAAATTGTAAAACTGAAGTGGAGTGTATAGAAGTACAGAAAGAGGCATAGAAAACAAAGGAATAGATAAAAGATAGGCAGATGGGTTTTCAAAATTATGTAAAAAGTAATTCGTATTGTTCGAGATCGTAATTCGATAATCCCATTGACAACACAGCTTTCCAATAACGATGAAATCAAAACTTTTAAATTGTCATGAAAAGAGGTAACTTAATTGATATAAAACTGCCACGATTGAAACAGACTTATATCCACGCTAAATTTTCGAGAGAAGTGTTTAAAATTGCTTGGAAGGAAAAGTATAGGTTTAAATTAACGAACCTAAATTTAAATTTCGCATGAATTCTACGAATGAATGACACAATTTTCATTTGGTATTTTAATTTGCCCACTTAAAATAATTTAAATTCAGCAATATTTTTCAACCTTCTTTTGAAAGCATTAAATTATAATAAGAAATTCAACACAATAATAACTCAGTGGTAAAATTATTGTTGAAATAATATAACACTAAATTTTCTCTACTATTACAAATCTATAAATTATTCTAAGTACACTGGATTTAGAACAATTTCCAGAAGCAAACTATATTATTATTATAAAAGCTAAGATATAGAAGCGATAGGGAACTAAATTATACTAAATGGATTCATTTTCCATATTCCTATTATTATGTTGTATTATAATAATTTCCAATTTCCTAAACACGAAATTTGGTCCTTTGAATGACTTGATGGTTTATTAATTTGAGTGAATTTACAACATTTTCCGTTATGGTGTAGAAAATGGTTCGATACATTGCCGTAATATATACATAGGTAATATGTATTTTAGTAATGTTCCTTTTGCCACCCTTAAGTCCCTCCTGTCGCAGAATGAAACAGATAACCAAACTTCGCACATATTTTAAATAGAATATTATTATATTACTCAAATTATGTAATATTTTGTAACTTTTAAACGAGACTGCTTTCATATTATTTTTTTAAATCGCATATAATTCCTGATTGTATTTGATTTAATTAAATTTATTTTGTGTGAATTTACTTGTAATCAATGAAAAGTAAAGAATAAAAAAATAACTAATTTACACGTGCTTTTTTTGTAACGAAAAAGTGCCTACTTCATATATAAGTATTAAAATGAATTAAAAAAAAAAGGATTTGTTAAAAAAAATGCATAGATAATAACACAGATCGAGCTAGTCCCAAACTAGGCGTGAATCTTGTATTATGGGTACTAACGCGGTTACAATTCCCATTACATTTTTTTTTATTTTAGTATCAAATGACAACAATTTAATAAAATGGCATTGAATTTTTTTTAAGATATATCTGGATTTTGTTATAAACCAAAATACAACCTTATACACCTTTCACAGTAAGCTAAAAGCTTGTGTCGTGAAAGGGGAGTTTGCCGGCACCTGGGATCGAACCACGGACCCCCTGTTCACGAGGCCGAGACTCTACCTCCAGGCTACCGACGAACTCGTTGAATTGAATGGCAGATATGTGAAAATGTTATTAATTCCTTCAAAAAACACACAACAGACAACAACTATATATATATATAATGTACAAGGTAGAAAAAAAATAAAACATTTCACTCAGTCGTCATCCGAAAACCGTGCGTCACAATTAATTTACATTATTTCAATTTTTATTCAATAATATGAAAATTATGTTCAATAATTAAAAAAAAGTACAATTGTTTTTAATGAGCGTTTTAAAAAAACATTCCCATAATATTGATATTGTAACACATTTAAAACAAATGTTAAATTATTCAACATAGCATTAAAATAAGAAAAAAAAAATCACAAATTAAAAAAAACCTAACCGAAAATCAAACATATCCGATAAGAATCTTAACAGAATCATAATCATAATTTGTATGAACACACAAAAGATACAAATTTATTTTTAGACGTAGGTACCATTATTTTATAAAAGTGCCACACTTAAAGTACATGGAGCTTAGACAGATGTAATAATATAATACACACTTTTCATCAATTGCCCAACATTTCTTCAAGAGAGAGCAAAGAGAATGAGTATCAGTACACAGAGTGTAGGTACTCTTACGATATAATTCCAAGTACCACCATTCACAACATTGAGACACGACGAATGAGAAGAGACGTCGTTTTCTTTACGATAATAATATTATAATACTCAAAAACCCCTTGAAACCTTCATAAACAATAAAATCATATTTTATCTATCACTTTCACGCCTTATTTTCTTACTTGAATCATCAGAATTCATCTTCTTATCCTTTATTTACAGAAAACTCAACCACCATCGACCAGTGGCGGACCAAAATTGTCTATCTATTTATCTATCTATTCCCTCACGCCGTATCCCAAGTGGGGTAGGCAGAGAGAACGGAACGCCAATTAGATCTGTCCTTACATACTTCTTTTGCTTCCTCTATAGTCATACAATTTCTCATGCACGCACGTCGGTTTCTTTTACTCAAAACACGGCCGTCCTTGAGAATTTGATCTACATGTTCAAGCCATGTAGTTCTCGGATGCCCGCGCTTCCTCACACCCCTCCTTTCAGCCAAGTATATCCTCTTTGTCATTCTTTCCTCTTTCATTCGTTCCACATGACCAAACCATCTCAATTTATTTACACGCATTCTATCCACAACACTCCTCTTGCATCCACTCATTCTTCTAATATCCTCATTGCTCACTCTATCACGCAACGTATTCATCATATTTAAAGGTTGGCATAAGTGAAGAAAAAAATATATATATTTTAAGGTTGGAGGAAAGAGGTTGATCAAGCAATAAGCTTTTTTGAATTTTGTCATTTCACATTACAATTGATTTATATTTTGTTTATATGGCCAATAAAGATTCATTTCTTTATAATTCATGTTTTCTTAGTGAATATTGATCGTGAATACCTTTTCTCATTCAAATATAGTGATGATAGAAATTTGTTGAAAAAATGATTGCCATCATATCTACTGACAGAGAGCATACCACGACGTTTCAATAAAATATCATTCATTTATTTATTTTATTCTTCACTGTACATTGGTTACAATATTACATAATGAAATAGTGTCATAAAAATAACAATTATAAATTCAATGTACAGAGGGCGAGTTTATCGCTAAAATGCGATGTCTTCCAACTAACCCATTCATCAGCTTGTCATGGCAGATATTTTAAAATGCCAAAGGGGACCACATCTCAAATAACGAAGTTCTTAACATAATTGAAGAAAGAAAACACCTGCTTACATAAATCTCAGAAAGACGCGTTAGATAGATTGGACACAAAATGCATCATGAAATATTTTTTTAATAAATAAAATCTAATGATACTGAGCGAGATAAGTGTCTTCGTTTCTAAGTCATACAATCGATACGCCGTTATACGATTTTTTACCCACTGGATAGCAGAACAAACATAATCTCAAATTCTCCTGTCGGTAAGGCTATAAAACTATTTAACGAAGTATATATTCATACATAGATATTTTCAACATCACAAAATGACCTCATCGCCAGTATTCTTCTTTGATTCTGTTATCTTTTTGATGTTTTTTTTTTCCATTGAGATCGTCTTGGTCAAAACCTGTTAAACTCTTAGTGCAGGATTAATTTTGTAGAATAATAATAATGTGATTATAATATCGGAAAGAATGCATTCATAAAATATTATACGAATACGATGGTTTTTTACATGTATGAAAAGCACGCCACTGCCAACCACCCTCTCTTAGCATTCAATTTGCTGAGTCTCGTTTAAAACAAATGTCAACTCCATTCCACGATCAATCAAACTATAATATTTACATTTAATATAAGGTGACAGTTAAGAAGGTATTAAAAATTAAATATATTAAGACTCTCCCAGAATAAATAAATCAACATTTTGATCGCACATCTTAGATATTCATTATTTGATAATATTTTGACGTAAAATATCTCTCATGAAGAATTACAATTTACTTAGATTCAAAAATACTTGTCTCATTTTGTGTGAATAATAAATAATCAACAAGAAATTATTGCAATAATATAAAACACGTTGCTCTATTTCTATTTCTGGAAAATATTTTTAGCCAATATAAGTACTTATGTTGGTATTACATAAAATTCAGGAAATGTCTTTAACAAAGTCAAATATTTTTTTCCATTCAGCAGTTGCGATGTGTTAATAAACCGTGGTATAGTTTTGGACTTTCCGTCAATATATCCTGAATTCATTTTTTTCTTGCTGCCTACTCACCACATTCCTATAAATTTCTATTCATCTTCTTTCACCGTCCATGCGACTAGAATTTGGATCAATTTTTCCACAGATATAAGGAATTCGAACTTCATCAAATCTTTTAAAAGCAGAATAAAATTCTAAAGGCATAAAAACAAGACGTCTTATTTTTATGTCTTAGGTACTTGTCTGAAAGAAAAGGTGTGAGGAAGCGTGGGCGTCTGAGAATTTGAACTACGTGGCTTGATCACGTAGTTCAAATTCTCAGAGAACGGCCGTGTGTTGAGTAAGGCCTGCCGCGCACTGGCAACTTAACAGTTTACTCACCCGTCGGTATTAAGTAGCAGCAACTGATTAGTTGCTCGTGCGCGCGACCGCATTCAATATATTGTACCTATTTCATTTTAAATCTATCAAAGGAACTAAATATTTGCTTTGATAAAGTTGCCAGTGCGCGGCAGGTCTAAGAGAAAGCTACTCTATTCCATAGTTTAATATTACTCTATTCCATAGTTTATTTTTAATTACAAAATTGGCCCTCGTAATATCTATGCTAAGAAAAAGTTTTATTATATTATCTAAACTTCACTAAACTTGTATACCTACACCACAAAATCATGAGCGTAGATCATCGATAAGATGCACCATAGAAGGTTTAGGTATAATCAGAAAAAACACCATTATCTTTAAATCCCATGAATTAATCAGAATGCGTGTTTTTGTTTGCGTTCACAGATTTCATTATTCGTTACACAGCAGTTTATGATCATAAAACATTTTAATTCGAACTTATAAATGAATAAAACATCAAACCCCATTTTGTAAAACAAACAAATGAGCACTTTTCTTAAAAAGTCCATATCCAAAGAATAAACTATATAACAACGTTTCGTTTGGACAGGATTAGATTTCTAATGGCCGGTTTCAATAATCTATCTATTCGCTACTGTCGATTGAAATCTATTGTGTTTTATATTTTAAATCATACATTTCAAACGACAGTCACGGATAGATAGGTTATTGAAACCGGCCATAAGTCATTTGTTGACATGAACAGTACTAAATTTCATATGTTATGATTTCAATTGCTTCCAACTCACACATTTTATTTTCTAGTTCGAATTTTTACTAATTATTATCATAATTGGGTGAAATAATCTACTATAACAAGAAAATTCATGTGAGATCATCACAATTACGTTCAGAGATAAAAGAAATTTATAAAACTAGGTAAAAATAGAATAACAAAAATGACCTATTTTATAATCACGACACACTATGGGGATGGAAAAGGGTGTTTTTTTTTTCTTAAAAAAAGAATGAATTATTTCCGGTATTCTTAAAATAATAACTTCCAGACGAGTCCATACTAATCTGCCCTCCAGACAACATTTAAAACAGCTTTAACTGATTTAAAGGTTGTTAGTTTAATAGTTTAAATGTCAAATGTCAAAAAAGTAACTTGGAAGTGTTTTTCCTAAAGGTTTCTTAAGTACCTAAGTATGAGCTATTCTGCCAACTTCTATTTATGTTTTATCTCTCGTAGACAGATATTTCTAAGACTGAAATTAGTTGCTTCAAAATAAATTATATCACACAATTTTTTTGCGCAATTTTCAGTTAACAACTTTAATTCAACGATGAGATATGCCACCCATCCCATTACTTTTATTAACACGAAAAGGACAGGTTGCATGTTTATTATCTGCAGTTGATCCACTGGCTACCCCACTCGTGGCAAAAAATAAGACAATTCTGTAGAGAAAATGTATACGATATCCTGTTTGAGACGAGCATTTTGAATTATTCATAATATTATTTCCAAACGTTATATTAGTACATACATAATTATGTACTTTGAAAAAGGTGTTTCTTTCTACTATAGCTTATTGATTCCGAGAGAGACGTCTTTCTACTTATCAGGTCATTATCAAACGTCTCTCTCGGAATCAATAATCTATAGTACAAAGAAACACTTCTTTCAAATAACATAATTATGGAATTCTACTACGTGTGCACCGACACAATTAATAGTACATACATACTCATTTATTTTCAAATTCAATAACGTGTTTTTTTTTGTAATAATAGAAAAAAAATTGTTGATCAACACTATGTACTGATGTACTCAAACATACCCACAAGTGCTTCAACCTGAAATCGCTTATCGTTTCCAATTCTTCCGTCTCGAAGTAAATATGTATGAAGTTCTAAAAGATGATTAATCTCCTTAACTGTTCAAAGAAGGAGCTCTTTTACTTCAAACAAAGCAGATGTCGTTCATCTTTCCACGAGTTTCCTCAAGTATCTATCTAGAAGGGTATTTGATTTTTCGGCTCACTTTGAAGTATAATATATACAATATAAAACAAGAATTTGATAATAGTATTAAATTATTTTACTTACGAGAAATTAAAATTTAATCACTTTAAGGAGAATTCTTTGGCGTCCTTTTTCTAATACTTGCTATTCCATCTTGCAAAATATACAATAATTATTTTTAGGTTTTCAGAATGAATAACTTAATATAACTAAGATGATTTTCGTACATATACTATTTTATGGTATATGTACGAAAACAAAGTAGATACGTAACAATATTATTCTTTATTCTACATAGTATGAAGCTTGTGAATTATCCATACACCTGATATGATATTCTTTTTCCCATAAAGTCTGCGTAATACAATGGAGATCCAATTTATTATTCATTAGTACTTAAATTATACACCTTTTTGGGTGTCAATACCATCACGCATAACAACCCACAAGAGGGGTAGCCAGTAGACACACTGCATGTAATAAACGTGCAGGTTGTCATCTCAGTGCCAATATAAGTAAAACTTTTAAGGTGGCATGCCTCTACACCTTTAATCATTCATTCTAACCTTTTGAGTATTAAAAATGTAAAGCTTTTATTTGGCTTCAAAATTTTTACTGAAACAATTGTATTCGTTTCTTACAAACTAGTAGGTAATTTTAATAGTAGTTTAAATAGTTTATGGTTTAACAAAGATTCATTTAATTTTTATCCATCGCCAGGTTTAAAATATTCAAGTTTATTAAGGCCGTGATTAAAGTTAATATCTTCTAAACAACGTCCCAAAAATAGTATGATTTCATTAACAATAAAATCAACAAAAATATGTCAAGTGACGACTTAAACAAACAAACCACAGGGAAAAGAGGGTACAATTGTATGAATGAAAGTATATTATTATTATGGAAAACATTTCGTACTTTAGATCCCTAAAAAAGTTGTTGGGTTCAGATGGAGATTCCGAGATTTGTGTATCAATGTAAGATAACAAAGGTATGTACATACATACAACATAAATGGGGCAACAAAATTATTTCAATGCTCGCATGATCCGTGGTAAAAGGATTACAAAACAACAAAAGTTCTGCATACTATGTGTGGTTGGTGAACAATGCAAGGAGCATTTACTTCCTACTACTTGTTGTGATAAAAAAAGACACCCTCATCCCTTTTTGTTGTAATAATTCAGCGCAGACCGGAAGAGTGGGGTTAGATTTGTGGGTAAAGCCTCCTTGTGGCCTCTCCGAAGAAAGATTGATAGAGATGTAGAAAAAAAAGAAGAGAAAATATTTTCAACTCGACATGGAGAATGTTTTCGTTTGTCAGATCTCATTAGAAGTATTTATTTTCTCTTAAAATCTAACGATAGAAAAACAGATATATTTTGTACCAGTCACTTTCATTTGTATGTGTAGAAAAATTAACAAAAATGAAAATTTTGACATTAGTATATATTCAATAGATAAGTGTCCATTTACCTGTCATTTTCAGATATCATGAAACATATTGAACCATTATTTTAAAAATTAGAATGGCATACCTCAAGTACCTACCTAATAAAAAATCGATAGGTACTCAAAAGGTTGAATTTCCAAATTAAATTACGAGATTAAAAGTGAAATAAAATATTACGCAGATATCATGAAGTGTCAAATTTAAAACCACACAAATCAATATTATTATTCCATTATACGAATAAAATACATATTCATATTCACGAAAAATTCGACTTACTTTTTGATTTATTTTACCCCTCAACGATCCTTTCGAGAACACGAAATAATAGATAGAATTGAATAAATTGTTCCCTGTATATTTCTAATGCTTATTATACCATTGCTATATCGAGTTAGACCGTAAGAAAACTTAAAGATAACAAACAACTTTATTTTAGGGTGCTAGGTTTTCAAATATGACATATACACTTCTACTTAAAGTTCCATGTCAGGTCCCTCCGACGTTGGCTTTCACCCTGAAGTAGGCTTCTCTGTCCTGTGCTAGCCGGATCAGCTCTTCCACCCTCTGGATTCCGGTCCACTCTCGAATGTTTCTCAGCCATATTATATACACACAGTTTCATAATTTTTAGCTAAAATTATAACAGTCTTAAATCTTTCTATAGCCATATTTTATCTGCTATTATATTAAGGTTATATTGCGTTTAAAAAAAGAGGTGCGATTGTATTATTATAAGGATCATTGGTTCGTAATAATCATTCCCCTATTGTTTCTGCTGAGAATCGGAATTCCCTGAGCGACGGGACGTTATAAAGTATATAAAGAGTAAATCCTGAAATTTAACTAGGTACTACAACCGTTAAAGGTATTATTTTATTATTTTATACTACGTATAAAATAGGGGGAAGACATTGGCATTGTGGAGAAAAGATCGAGAAATATAAAAGTATTTTTAATCAAGATTGTTTCCAATCGATGACCTAAGTTACAATATAATTCAATTAAAATATTTTCATGATTTTAATTATTTTTATTAAATATTTTGGGATAAAATTAAATGTGTGCACATGTTTTGTTGCGTTATTTTGAGTCAATTAAATATTTTAAAATTTGATACGGCTTTATTAAAATAATCCAATCTACTTAGTTATGTGAAATGAAATAATTAATAAATATTTATTGCTAAGCTGATATATTATAATAACATGAAATAGTTAGTTAAAGATTAGGTATAAAATATTATGGTAATCCAAAATTCGCCCTTCAATGTTTATTTCGTGAATGAAGAAGAAAAAGAGAATATTCTATTCATACTCGTGGTGGGTTCAAACGATGGGTTACTTCTACCCACTATGCTCATAAAGCTCTGCTATGACATAGTAGTAAAGAAACGATGTGAAATAAAAGAGTGTCATAGTTAGAAGACAACACTCATCGGTTGTTGTTCCGCAGTGCAGAGGCCTGAGTCAATAACACACTTTCGCGTCACGTTCCCGCTCCGTTAGCGTTCGGGTGCAGACGATGTTGCGCCAAAGTGTTAATTTTCGTAACTATTGTGTATCTTAGCAACGAAATTGACACTTGCTTGCAACATCGTCTGCACCCGAACGCTAACGGAGCGGGAACGTGACGCGAAAGTGTGTTATTGACTCAGGCCTCAGCTCAGAGGCCTGAGTCAATAACACATTTTCACGTTACGTTTTCGTTCCGTTATCGTTCAAATGCAGACGACGTTGCGCCAAAGTGTCAATTTTCGTAACTAGTGTGTATCTTAAGTAGCATTCACGTTGCTTCACTTTGGATGATCATCCAGAGTGTCAGGGTCAAACCTGTTCATCGAAAGTGAACACGTCTGTTCACATTTGTTCATCCTATGCTTTCACTGCCATGTCAACACTCTCACTCATGTTGCATGTACTTTGACGTATTTTCGTATGAAAATAATAAAACAAATTCAAAAATGAAAAATATCGCTTAAAATAAATTAATATAGCTCTCGAATGCATACTAATTTTGTACATGATTCTGACATTCAATACAAATTGATAAAGAATTAAACAAATACTAAGAAAAAACTTGTTTATGGTCGTTTCAGTGAAATTATGACGAGTGGTTATCTCTTTCCTCCGTCATCGCTAGTGATCACTATTGATGAAACGCCTGTTCACACCTGTTCATCTTGGAGGATCATCCGGAGTGATCACTGAAAGTGAACAAATGTGAATGCCCCTTTAGTAACGAAATTGACACTTGCTTGCAACTTCGTCTATACTCGAACGTTAACGGAACGAAAACTTAACGTGAAAATGTGTTATTGACTCAGGCCTCTGGCCCACGAAGCCTATGCCAGAGTGATCATCGACCGATCGGGAGGACCCGACAGGGCATTACCGAAGAAGAATGCTTAACAGCTGTATGTTAAAGTAATCGGATAAATGGAGGTCCCCAAACTTCTGCTGTCCAGGTGGTCGTTGTGTCTCCTTCAATGTATGTTGGATTTATGACTTTGTAAGAATTTTATACTGCTGCATGTAGGAATCTTATCCACGTTCCCCATCTCCCACGAGTGACATAGCCAGAAGATCAAGCAAGTTATTTCCTGGTAGGCATATTCCTTAGAGTCCCCGGTAAAGAATAGACTTCTTACTCTTTTTTGTAAATTTTCGACTATCCTATAAATTATAGTTATTCGTAAAATATCAAGTTTTAAGTCATGTAACTTTTTAAGTTCCGCAATCAGTTATGTCACCCATTCTGAATGTCTTAACTTTTATTGACAACTTTAAGTACGATTTTCATGTTAATTACAAGCAGTTTATCTGCTGGCAACCCCACTTATAGAAGATACCGCGATGAGATTGATTTTTTTTATCCATGATTTGCCATAAATTTGTACCTACATTTTAAATGACTTGTCATTTACTCATACCAAAATACATAATCTTCTTGTGTTCTCCAATACTGAAATTTTTCATTGCCTTTCTAGATGTAATATGTTTTTAGTTTAATTTATTGTTTTATACTCGTATAAACACTCTAAACTATATTTCTCTTCGGCATAAGTGCCGTATTATAATCCCCCGGTACAACTTTAACATTCACCCTAGAGGAGGGCTCTTAGTCCTACGCCATCCAAAACAATGGTAAGGATATTAGAATATATTATTTTATTGTCTAGTAAAGATGTGAAAATTCAGTATGCGAGAGAAAGGGCCAAAATAATATACAAAATAGCATGAATTTAAATATTTAATTTACAGCATTGCTTTATGCGTAAGCAGAGGAAAAACTGTTGCTAACAAAATAATATGGTGCATATTTTTGAAGTAAAATAAATATAAATAATACGTGAATTACCTTTGTCTCTCTCTCTCTCTTAGTTACTTTGCTTTTAAAAATAGTTTCAAAAACCGCACCTAACAATATTTATACGAAAAATCACGTAAGCAGTAAGTTTTGGAATAAAAATAGAATTCTACAATGTTTTACGTCGATTTTTTTATTTTAATAAATTGGCAAGAATTTATATAATCTGTCTTCAAATTACACAAAAGAACAATTCAAAGAGATTTATTTGTGTATTTTTTCTGCGTATAAATTTTAATATACAATACTCTTGTAGTTGTAATAGGAATTTATAATAAAAAAATATTAAATGCTGAAGTTCCAATATACGAGTACAGTTAAAAATAAACATCTTTTGTAACGAAAACACAGCTTCTAATTAGTAACAGGTGAAAGCTGAAGTATACATACATTGGCACATAAAGTCCTGATTTGATTCTTAGATGGCAGGTTATGTAAAGAAGTAAATACGTTTATTATATTTTATTTATTTACTTAAACAGTAAACAACTATAAGCTTCCATAGAGATTTCGAAATAATATAAAAATAACGTGAAGACAAAATATAAGTTTGTACCTTATACTAAATCTAGGCTAGTTTTAATGAATTCTGCAAGAAAATAAAAGAGAAACATTCTAATTCGTGAGTGACCTGATGATGGCGAATGACAAGGCGATTTACGTCGCTGCATACTGGAGTGGCAAGGTCTGAAGTCCGGACCCGAAAAGTAAGTAAGTATTCTAATTCGTAGTCTTTCTGCTAACACAAGTTGTAACTATTCACCTACTGTATAATGTATTTACTGAAATATAATAATTTATAGATAATAAAACAGTTCCATGTATATTATAGAAAAGGTTAACATTTCAACTCGTACATACATTATGTATTTCAATGAAAAATCGATATCGATGATAAACATCAATTATTCATGTTTCTGCAGTTTTTAGCTTCGTAGAGTCCCAGCAAAGAATAGATCTCTCACCATTTTCTGTAAATTTTCGAGTGTCCTATAAATGTCAAATGTTCGTAAAATGTGAATCGTAAAACATTCAATACAAATGGGATAGATATATATGGCGTTCCGTTCTCTCTGCCTACCCCTCCTGGGACACGGAGTGAGGGTATAGGTAGATAGAAAACATTCAATACCTTTAGTTTGCCGATAAGGTTCATCACCTATTTCCATTGTCGTATTGTATTTATGGGCCAGTGATGTGTATTCATAACATACAGCGAGCCCACTAATTACCCCATTTGAAGGAGATATGACCAAAATTTAACTCCAATGCGTTTTTTTATACAAGCAAGTTATTATGCATTCACTAAAAGACACATTTCCAAAATATTCTGTTATTTTTAGTATATTTTAATGAGAAGGCGAATATTTAATTGAATTAGTAAATAAATTTCTTGAGAGTAATCTTATTTCCTGCGTAACATAGTGGACTCTTGATATAACTGTAGGCATCATACAACAATGAAATTTAAATCAAAGTACAATAATATCCTGAAGGAATCCACTTAGGTATACTTGCAATAAAATTTCGTGAACATTTTGACGGAAGAATTTTGAACACGAGTAAGGTTAATTTGTTTTGTTGTAGTAGTAAATGGGGCAAGAAACGTTTCTGAAATCCTCAACGGAATGTTTGTTATAAATGTGGCACGAATTTCACTCTCGTGTTTACATCTGATGCTGAGAAAATATTACTACCAGTAGAAACACTCTAGCTAAGTGTTCCTTTGACGCTTATAAAGGAAAATATTTATAGGAGAAAGTGAAACTTATGTTTACATTCGTACAAAACTAATTGTGGGCCATTTATATAAACAGCACAAATGTTGAGAAAAAATGTTGCAAATTAAATTTAATATGTACCTACCTATACACTGATACTGCACTTGGACCCTTAAAAATATCCACTCAGTGATACATTTCTTAAAAGGTTTTACTTGTACCTCTGTCTTAAGGTTCTGTCTATAGATATATATCTATCGCCTTATAGTAATCAGCTGGTCTCATCTCTTTTCGTATTGATTCACTACTTTAATTCTATTTCCTTGATGGCTGATTCTAGTATGTAAAAATGAAGCTCTTTTACAAAATGATTTTTACACCATATCAAATTGTGAACTATATGACTATGGCAAACATTTAATACGACGAGATACTTTCATTGTAAAATATATTGACTAGTAGAACTATACTGTATTTACAAATATCTAGAAACAAGTACTATATAATGTACCTACCTATACATTATCTCACAGTAATGTTACTTCGGCTCAATACTTGCATAACCCGTGTTTTACATAATTTAATTCCATAGGGGAAAGTATTGTTATACACACTCAGGTAAGTACGAAAAATGTTTTCTCACAAAAGAATAAAGTTTTTTTAGACACTTCATGAAGTTTTAGAGTTACATTCACGTGTATTCTGTTGGAAAATTTCGATATGTTTGAAAGAATACTTATAGATATGTTTTACAAAATTTGTTCTGAATCAAAATACATGAACATTTTTTCCTTCAAAAGCTTATCAGATAAATTATCATAATCCCAATGATTTTTCATTTTCTATTAACAGGTGTGATATAAAGAGACCGAGGATCAAATGGCTAGATCATGTAGACCGGATTCTGATGAAAACATGTTGAGCACCTTCAATAGAGGCCCAGGTGACCCTCTTTCACAGCCCTCCGTTCCAATAACAACGACTTCAGAACACTAGGAATGTTTTGGAAAGAGATGACGCAATCGACGCAGAGTCACTCTGAATGGAGGATGCTGGTTTCTGCCCTGTGCTCCCAAGAGAAGCGTTGAGGGCGATGATTGATTGATTGATTCAGAATGGATAGCATGACACATCTCTGAACAACAACATTTTGTTTCATTAAGAAACAATTATATATTCATTTACTTCCCAGTAAACTGAAATAAGAAGATATATTTCTAATTGAATTGTTCAGTCTTTTTATAACGTATTAGTTAGCTAGGTAGGACGAATGAAGCGAGTTGATTGAACATGTTAAGGTTCAGATGAATTTGATTTATGATGTTATTGCGACATATTAATTAATGGTTGAATGATCACGATATAAATTACATTATCACTACACTAACAAACAATCAATCTATTGGGAAAAGAAACGAGACAATGTTTTTAATTGATTTTTCCACATCGTTACATATCTCCTTCCTTTTCATTAAGTAATAAGAATAATAATAATTTATTATTTTTATTATTAGTATATACTTACTATAAGAAAGGGGTTTGATTTATTATTCTCAATAAAGAAAAATAATTTTCTCAGTAGTTTATTAGAAAAAATGTAACATTGTACCTAAGTAAAATTATTATCTACTAGTTGTTCAATAGAAACTAGCATTTTTTTTGTTAGTTACGATTATTTATTTTTGGTAAATCGTAAGTAATATGTAGGTATACAGTGTCACAAAGTTTTTTTTTAAAACTCCACTTCTTTACTTAATGTAGGTGTGTGTGTAAGATTGATAATACCTTATTATATTTTCAGTAAAACCTGAAACCTACAGGCTCCACATTTATGTATATTCTTTTCCTTCTATAACTCTTAAACTATCCATGAGAATAAGAGTTGGAAACAAGATTCTTCCTTAATAAGAATTTTGTACCAATTAATTAACTGTCCCATCACAGCATTTTCCACAAGTGGAGTAGCCAGCCGACCTGCCGCATTATATAAACATGCAAGTTATCCTCTCCGAGCCAACAAAAAATAAGACATTAAGATGGGTGGCAAACGTCATCACTGAATTTAAGATGTCTCAATTTTTTCGAACACCTGCCTTTTACGGAATACTTGAAAACTTGCGGAAAAGAGTGGGAGACCAATTCTTTACCAGGTGCTCCACGGATCTTATCACAGCTTAAAACAGGCTTAATATGTTTTTTGCACTCAATAATAAAGGATGATGATTAAGAAAAAAAACACAAACAAATGAACAGAATATTTTAGATAATGAAATACTTAAAGAGAATAAATATAAAAAAGGCAGATTTTTTATTAATGTAGCGAGCTCGTGTGTCATCTACATCATCTTTATCTTTAATCGTTTTATTGAGAAGTAGCTGCTTTGTAAATTTATTTATAAATATTTACTCTTTGTAATAATTATGAAAAAATAAAGTTCTATTTGCGTGGGTCTGCTTTTCTTGTTAATAATGGAAAATAATAACTATTATATTATATATAGTCCATGCTTTGGCATGCTCTAATGAGTACCAATATTACACGACAGTGTTAGTTTATTGTAGCAATGTTATAATAATTAATTAGCAAGTTCAACGAATAGTAATTACTGCGCAGGTTTTATTAATATTGTTCATGGCAAATGTAGAAAATAATTACAATAATTAGAAATTTGAGTATAATTGGAAGCAAACATGATTATTAGTATTGTTGAAATTATTATTTTGATTAAATCAATCACTACAGTAGAACACATGTCTTCCATATATTCCATTTTCGGCATACCTAATCAATCAAATCATCATTCACTGTGCCGGTGTTTAGGTAGTAGAATTCCATAATGAAATTAAAATGTTTTTTTTCCACTATACGTACTTCATTGAGTGAGACGTACCTATTTCGTTTTATTAGGAAAGGATTGACAATGTCCTTATAAGGCGAAAGACTTCTCGCTCAATAAAAAAACATTTGTTTTATTTATTTTTTTATTATTTATTTAAAAAAATGGGCAACATACAATAAAATTTTACAAAATATAACATAATAACCATTAAACATATTTTTTGTATCGAAAAAATAAAACAGGTGTTTTATTTTTTCGATATGGAATTCTACTACCTAAACACTGACACAGTGAATATATTTTTTGTACTTGACCAGCCCATCTTTGAGTTCATTATTATTATTGCCAGTACAGAACAAATACAGAAAGAAAAAGAGAAAAGAAAAACATAAACTAAACAAATATTTCACTCCTGTCTAATGTGGCTCCTGGACATACAGGATATGTCCACGGACCTTACCTTCTCCAAATTATTATATGTGGTAACGCATCGATGTAGTGGCGAGTTCTGAGCAGCATTAGTACTTTTTTTACTTAAAAAGAAAGTTGAGGTGTGTCTCGTTCGTGTATTTGGTATGTTAAAGGTAATTTTTGCTAAAAGGTCTGTACAGTCAATATTTGAGTTTATTAAATCGTAAAGGTACAAAAGGTCTGAATTTCTACGTCTTGTATGTAATGTCTGTAATTCGTTTTTGTAGTTGTTGCCAAATTTGTAGTTCATCATATGTCTCAAAAATATACGTTGAATCCGTTCTTAACTGTCAATGTAAATGTTATTTTGTGGATTCCAAATGACAGACGCATGTTCCAATTGACTTCTAGCAATTGTGTTGTATAATACATTAAATGTTTTCACCTGAGTGATAGGTTTGCATACTCTCATTAGGAATCCCAACATTTTGTAAGCCTTTAAAGTAATCGTGTCAATGTGTTTGTCAAATAATAGCTTACTGTAGTAATTTCAACTAAATCATATTCTTATTCCTTCACATAACATCGCTTTCCATACCATTAATAAATAAAACATTCAGGATTGTAATACAGCACATAAGAGAACATAATATGGCGATGTATTATTCATAGACAGAAAACGCTCAAAAACTTACATGATAGAAGTGGTAGACCTATAAGAATTCGGGAAATAAACGGACCATTTATAGTTTTCTTTTTTTATTTCGTTTCAGTTTAAGTGAAAAAAGAACGTACACGTAGACTCAGGTACTAACAAAGACCACTGTAATAAACGTACTGAAACATGTCATAGTATAAAACGTAAATTACATTTTTCCATTTAGTCCCATTCTTAGTAAACGTATGTTTGATATTACCATTACCTACTAGTTGAGTAACACTTTACTTGAACCATCAACTTTTTATAGCTCTGTAGCACAACAAAAACAGATTAAAAATTCAATAATAAATAAGCGAAAAGATAGCTTGTGCCAGTAGTGGTAGTAGTACTATACTGACGTAATGTAAGCGCTCAATATTTTACTTAACTACTTACTTAGTTTGCGAGGTTCCATAATATTAAGTAACAATTAGGGCTACCGACAGCAGAATTCTAAAGCTCTTTATGTGTGAAATTCGGAACAATATGCAGGTTTATTCAATTCCTTTATTTTAACTTAGCACTAGTGCCTAAATCCAGTCTATAAAATACAGATACAATTTTGTTCAATTTACAGAAGTATAAGTAATTATTTCGAAAAAATGCATTCAAACTTATTATAAAATTACGTACACGAACTCATCAAATAAATTTCAGAGAGCGGAAGCTCTTGAAAGCCGGCTCGCAAAATTAATAAAGTCAATAGTGGAATAACTAAATATCGTGTTTCATTTTAGAAAGTAAATTTCAGTCTCATATTCGCATAATACATTCTTAAATCGCACTCATTGTATCGCTACGTGTACATTTTTTTTATTTATTTATTTTGATATCATACGGGCTTTTTTTAATATCATACATATTTATAAAATACTGTAACCCTACCGCTACCCCACGGATTATCCCATTATTATATATAAGTGGGGTGGTAGCCAGCAAAGTATAAATTTATTGTAAATCCTACATATGTACCTACATAATTATCACAAAACCTTTTTTTATTAAATTAATCAACAAGAAGATTATTATAATTATTCAGCCACAACTGTACAAAAAATTGTTACTTAATACAAATAAAAGTGAAAATAATAATAGAAAATAAGGCTCATCTACTAAAGTCAAGTAGATGAAGCTTAATTTCTAATCAGAAATCATTTAAGAGCCTAATGCTCAACATCGTACTAACTCCGGAATTGAAACCAGTCTGAGTTTGCAAGCCCTATTGACAATGCATTATCTATGCTACTTATCACATTCACTATGCACACCTGTCAATTCCCACAGATACATTATGAACTTATCACGAAATTTTGCACCTTTTATTTATTTTTGATGGAACACTTTTTCCCCTTATAGGTATAAAAAGGGGAGATTGCATTATCTAAAATAACGTAATTTGATGATGCAAGAAAATCGATCACTTATGCTTAAATTCCTATAAATTTTCATTATTATACAAAACTTATTAGTATGTAACTAGGTATATTGATGATGCAAGAAAATCGATCACTTATGCTTAAATTCCTATAAATTTTTATTATTATACAAAACTTATTAGTATGTAACTAGGTATATTGATGATGCAAGAAAATCGATCACTTATGCTTAAATTCCTATAAATTTATATTATTATACAAAACTTATAAGTATATTTCGTGTAGTCTTTTTTTTCTACAAAATAGTGTCGTGATCTTTTCGGTAATTTTTCGAGTGTTCTGTACCTAAATGATAAGATATTGTATAAGACATATGTACAATATCTTCAATTCAGCGACAAGGTACGCAAACCATCCTTAAAATCTTATTTTTATTGAGGCATAGAAAACTGTTGTTTGCACACTGTGTACACTTTATACCACATTTGTAAGGAATGTGATATTTATAAAGAATGTTAATATAATAATAAATATAATAAATAATAATATATAATAAATATATAATAATATAATATAAATATATATATAAGTATATTTCGTGTAGTCTTTTTTTTCTACAAAATAGTGTCGTGATCTTTTCGGTAATTTTTCGAGTGTTCTGTACCTAAATGATAAGATATTGTATAAGACATATGTACAATATCTTCAATTCAGCGACAAGGTACGCAAACCATCCTTAAAATCTTATTTTTATTGAGGCATAGAAAACTGTTGTTTGCACACTGTGTACACTTTATACCACATTTGTAAGGAATGTGATATTTAAGTATTCCATTAGCAATTGATAAGATATTGTATAAGACATATGTACAATATCTTCAATTCAGCGACAAGGTACGCAAACCATCCTTAAAATCTTATTTTTATTGAGGCAAGGAAAACTGTTGTTTGCACACTGTGTACACTTTATAACACATTTGTAAGGAATGTGATATAATGAATGAACTTTTGTAGTAGCGATTTCGTAAAGTATGATAGAAGTGTAGTATTAAAAGTACATCCCTCACACAATACATAATAGATGTAAGAATATCAATATATTATTATCAGTAATTTCATTGTGAGTTTAGCGTGTAGATATGAATAATATCATATTATAGAAACCTACGCACAACGATATCAAATAATAATACATAATATTACTTTGAACTCACATTATGTGGAAATAATAACGAATCACCCCCCGCGATTTTTTTTTCATTGTATAATAGCCTTTTGGTGGTGATTATCACCATATTACTACAAAAGTATTTATATGTCTACAGATCTGATATACATTTCATGCAATGTGTGTGATGATTATGATAATTTGACATTTTATCTAAAAAAAATCTAAAGGACATTTAACAGTATAATGTTTAACATAAATATGGAAATTTAAATGTGAAATTTATGAGAACATAATGAAGAAAATTATTTTTAGCCAAAAATAACATAATATCAATTTTTCGATGTTATTGTATCTCATTGATGAAATTTCAATATAATATAATAATTGGAAAACAATGAACATGATAATTTCAAGTTATTTGATAGGTACTTAGATATTCTTTTCTATGATTGAATTTTTGTACAAATTCGTTGGTAATTAATATACAGTAAAAAACAAATAAATAAATCATAACGATTAACTTAATACATTAGTTGAAATAAATATCTTAATCCTATAAGTCTTGATTTTTTTGGCACGGACAGCTTAAATGTTTGTTGCATGCAGCTGGTCTGCGAGCTACCTCACTCATGGGATATGCCGTGATTAGGGGATTCGATCCCGGGATCCCGGTCGTATTTTAGTCCCGAAATTTTCGGGATTAAATTTAAGAAATCCCGGGATTTTCGGGATTAATACAATTATACAATAAGTCAAATATTTGGGACTCAAGCACTTCAATGAATCACTGACATCCGAAGCTTGTGTCAGTATCTTAAAAGAGCGCTATTCTGAGTTCGATATCTCACTAGATACGATATTGTGGCAATAGTTACTGATGGTCCAAATTACAGTTGGAAAACTTATTAATGCAAAGCACCTAGTTTGTTTTGCACACGGTATTCACTTAGCCGTTTGTGATTTATTGTATAGAAAAATACCTGCAAATGAACCTATCAGTGATGATATTTTATTTATTTATTTATTTAATACATAAACGGCTATCGCCTTTTATTGATGGTTTGGATGATGATAATGAAGAACTGGACTCAGGATTAATCATTAAAATCGGTAATGGTGAGTTTGACCAATGACCGGAATATTAATGAAGTCGTAAAGAAAGTTCGTAGTGGTCCTTATTTTTAAAAGAGCATCTTTGAAGAATGATACTATGCTTCAAAACTATATTGAAAAGGAACATGGAAGAGAGCTTAATTTATTGTTTGACTGCAAATCGCGTTGGAATAGTCTTTTAACAATGCTTGAGTCATTTGGTATTTTAAAAAATAGCATCAAAAAATCACTCATCGACCTAATTCGAATAAATAATTCATAAAGTCTCTGGTCAATTTGATTTAAAAATACGAGTTTAAACATTGATCCCTGTAGTAGGTATGTATTTTTTTGCTATGGGTTAAGCTAAAAAAGTCTAAGTTGATTTTTTTTTAAATATTCCAAAATAGTACATTCAAACAAACATAAATAACAACATTATAGAATATATTGCCCCACTAAACTAAAACTGTTCTGGGTTAAAACCAGAGATGTGCTAAATACTTTCAAAAAAGTATTTAAATACAAAATACAAATACTTTTGAATTTTTGTATTTCAAATACAAAATATTAAATACTTTTTCGAAATGGTATTTAAGTACAAAATACGTATTTTAAAATACTTATTTAAAATACCTTTCACAAATAGTCAAAAAAGGTGTAAGACAGGGGTATTCAATATTTCCAGCACTCTTTAACTATTATATACAGCGAGCCATTGATGAATAGATAGAAGAAATGAATAACTGGACAAGAGTATAGATAAATGGGGAAAGGGTTGACATGATTCGATAAAGCATTGCTTGCAGATCATGAATATGATTTGAATAAAGTCTTAGGAAGAACTATCAAAATACAACATAAAAAATAAATAAAGACAAAACAAAATGCATGGTCGTTCGAAGAGATGAGGCGACTGCGAAAATAGTCATAAATGGAGTGAGTATCAAGCAGGTTAGAGAATTCCTGAACTTGGGCTGCAGAATAAATCAGGATGGATACTCCGAATCTGAAATCGTACGGACTACTGTAACATCATATTATATACAGGACTGCTCCAGACCTTTCTTGATCGTTTTCAGATGGTTTTTAATGTTGCCTTCAAATCATTTACAGAGAGAATCAGAGCTGCCACATCACTTCACTACTAAGAAGTCTACGCTAGCTGAGAGTCTCAGAGAGAGTGGAGTTTAAACTGTGACTCACTGTCCACAAGGTAGCACACCACCCACTGACCTATTCCGCTGACAAAAATTTGAGTCGAAGACTGTGCTCAGCTTCTAATGCCGTGAACAAACTCGTAGAGTTCAATATTGCAAATACCTCTAAATTTACAGAAAGGAGAACCAGAGTCTCAGCGTCAATTGCCTGTAACAGATTGCCTGCAGACAAAGTTGAAAACGCTGCAGATCAGAAGAAATCACAGCGCCCTTGGAATGGTCATGTATAATTAGTTCAATCATCATTATTATGTGTGTATATCTCAAATATGGAGTACTCTAATGGAAAAGTTGTATTCGTAATTCAACAAATTGATGATAAAAAAAAGCTTGCATAGGCGCATATCAATTAATGGCAGAATTTTGTTTCAAACAAATAAAAAGGTATTTTGTAAAAGTATTTTGTGTAAAATACAAAATACTCAAAAAAAGTATTACTTACTTACTTTTCGGGTCCGGACTTCAGACCTTGCCACTCCAGTATGCAGCGACGTATATCGCAAAAAAAAGTATTTCAAATAAAATACAAAATACTTTTTACTAAAAGGTATTAGAAATACAAAAAGAAAATACCTACGTATTTTGTACTGTTTTAAGTACTTTAATTTCAAATACGTCACATCTCTGGTTAAAACTATGAAATAAATACAAATACAAGAATTCAATTTAAAAATATAAAAAAAGTTAAATTGTTACATTTATAAATCATAAACAGAAGTGCCTTGTTTGTTTATTTTAGAAGAAGTTTGAAGTGTAATTTTGTTTAACCGACTTTTTGCAGATTCAAAACTTAAATTCATTGCCAGATAAGTAAAAAAAAGGTGATTTTGACATGGCCTACTGACTTTTTGTTACCACTTTACATTACCAATACAATCCCGGGACTAGTCCCGGGATCCCGGGATCAACTATAGATAATCCCGAAATCCCGGGATTAGAAAAAAGGGTCGGGATCGAATCCCCTAGCCGTGATGGTACCTATAGTACATCGACATCGTAATAGTAGTAGTATTTATAAAATGGAATAAAATAAACGATTTCCATATTTTTTTATTTTTTTTTTAAAAAGATATATCTGGGTTTTGTAATAAACCCAAATACAACCTTATACACCTTTCACACTAAGCTAAAAGCTTGTGCCGTGAAAGGGGAGTTTGTCAGCACCTGGCATCGATATTTATTACTTGCAATTAGTTTGCTGTAAAAAGAAAGAAAAATAATATTTTATAATGTAGAAAATAAAGTGTTTTGGATAGAATGGGTGTAAATTAGTTGAGATGGTTGGGTCATGTGGAACGAATGGAAGAGGAAAGAATGACAAAGAGGATATATTTGGCTGAAAGGAAAGGTGTGAAGAAGCGCGGGCGTCTGAGAACTACATGGCTTGAACATGTAGATCAAATTCTATAGGACGACCGTGTTTTGAGTAAGAGAAATCGACGTGCGTGCATGAGAAATTGTATGACTGTGGAGGAGGCGAAAGAAGTATGTAAGGACAGATCTAATTGGCGTTCTGTTCTCTCTGCCTACCCTACTTGGGATACGGCATGAGGGAATAGATAGATAGAGAGAAAATAAATGCAAAATAGTATAAATTATATAAATAAAGTATTCTATGAACGATCAAAGTCAATAGTTTCCGTATAGAGTTTATAAAATACAACAAATTAATGCACCCTAAATGTGACAATATTCGAACACAAAGCTCACCACAAGGGAAAATGCAATATAATATGCAGTAGATAGATATTATGTATAACAACACACTGAGGAAGAAAAAGTAAATACCTGCGAAGAGATAACACGCTACTTAGGTAGATTATAATACACACCATCCCTCTCAGATACTTTGACAGTATCTATGAGTGATTGAAAAGTACCATCCCTCCGAATGGGATATAAGTGCCTACCTAACACCACTTTCATAATAATCATGGTAAAAATATTTCAGTTCAGTCGTATGTCTGTTCGTACGTTCGTAAGTTATCAAGTTTAGTGACAAGAAAATCAGTCCTCTGTACAAATTATTATACATATTTTAAACTTGTTTTAAGAGATAAACTAAGAATATTAAAAAAAAAAAAAATTTAATCATTACAGTTTTTGTAAATCTTAGTTTGATATTTGGAATTCAAGATGAACATATTTTTGTCAATTTACAATAATTTTTATTTCAATGCAATAATTACTATCCAAAAACACATTATAATATACTTTTTTTATTTAAGTGTGAATTTTCGATGATTTATATAGGCACCTGCATTAAATATTTTAGTCATTAAAAAACAGAGTATCACTAAACAAAATAACTGACAGTTACATCCACCGAAAATATTTATAACAGAACAGTTTACACAGATCGAGCTAGTCCCAAACTAAGATGAATCTTATTGTTTGTTGTATAGTATTATGGGGACTAACACGACCATACACATATGTATATACAATGCACTAAACACATATACAAGGTCATTCTTCATTTTGCCCTGGCCAAGAATCGAACCCGGGACCTCGTGACTCTAGGGAAAGAGCGTTACCTCCGCCCCACACTAGCCGCATGTACATATATTTAATATTGCCATTTTATAATTTTTCGCCTCTTTAAACTGAACGTTAATAAAATATGACGCACTCTTATGATATTAATCAACGAAATTTTATTTTTCTGGGTTTTATTTCTCATTAATTCTCTACCAAAGCTGGGTTAAAGACAAGTAATTCATATAATAAACCTACTGATGAGGCTTTCATAAATTCTCCAAACATTGGGGAGATATTATGATGATAATAGATACAATAGCTAGCGTGTAACATTTCCTAATGCGCCAATTATCTAGAGAAGTTATACACATAAAGCGATAATTACGCGTGGATGAAATCAATGCAACTCATGTGTGATAGCTTAAATCCATATGTTACCATAATGTTTTCAAAAACCATTTCCATCTGCGTTAGATAAAAGTACTAGTAGATGAGTATGTAAATGTACGCTTGTAAGTTTGCATAAAAAGTTGGAACATTACGCATTCAAAACGTGCGGTGTTAGTTACAACCCAACTCTACAACGTTTTTAACTTCAAAAAAATACACCATACATCAAGAGTAGATATAACGTTCCTCTTTTTTATTGCAAACATATTATAATTGAATCACGTTAAAGTTATCAACGCCACGTCAAGTTTTTTTATTGAAACATGAGACCTAATTTGAATAACAGCTGTTTGTCGTTTAACTAGATTCGTAACATGAGAACGTGGCATTTGAAATTGAATTTTACTCAACACGCCACATACAAAGTTATGCCATTTGTGTTGAAAAGAGGTAAATGAGCATAAATAAGGAAAGAAGTATATCAATAAGGGACAACAAACAGTTAAAAGCTCTATGTATATGTATATGTACGAACCTAATTATTAAGTTTCAACTTAATTGGAGATGATTGCAAACATCATCATTCTCACAATTCACCACTTAAAATTTCTCTCCGCAAAAAAGTATGAGCAAACACGCTACACAAGATTTTTTTGATATCAGAATCACCTCTTCCTATGACACATTATTTAACCCTTTAGCCCTTTTTTTGTTGTCATGAGAACGTGATATTGAGAAAGAGGATGACGAAAGGTACCTATACATATATTTTCCTCTCAAATGGAAGTCGTTAATTTTTCGTATAAAATGTTACTTATCAATTACTGTTTCCAATTAATTGATTTCTCTAAATTTATACAATAATGTATTCTTGACAATTGAAGGAGACCCACCGTCCACCCGGATAGCTCAGAAGTCTGGGGACTTCCATTTATCCGATCTTGACAAGTATAACGAATGTGTATTTTTGATTATTACGTCTGTTTGTGTTTGTTGTCGCTTGATTAACATTTAAACGGCTCACGCCGTGTGTTGTAAGTAAATAAAATATAAATAAAAAATACCTATTTTATTTATTGACATCTTAACGCATTATATAAAAATATCTGAATTAAAATAAACACACCCTATATATTTCTTCTTTTGGAAAACTTTAAGACTAAAAACATTATACATATTGCCAAAATATTGCCAAAGATATTAAGCGTTATCATATTTGTATGGGAATTCATATAAGTTTAAATAAACAAAAAGTGTGTAATTTTTCGAATATCAATATTTATAATTAGTCAAGATAAAACTCTTTCTTGGAGTAGGTAGGTATATGCTGTAAATATTACTGATCAAAACATTAAAGGCATATCGTTCATTAAATTGTATTATTGATATAAACTTTACTCATATTAGATCAGAAACTGTTTAAAGACATGAGAACACATATGTAAATTATTTACAAAGTATTTGATAAAAGTTTGAAATCAATTTGTCAATATATTTAAATATTATTACTCAGAACTTATATTTACATTTTACAAATTATTCGTCAAAGTATGTAAAGAGAAGTTTTATTGATAATACAAGCAGTCCTCGACTTTTACACATAATCGGTTCATGAAATTTGTGCGAATGTTGAAATGTTCGCAAATAAAAAAATTTAAATATGCACTAAAACTGTATGTTCAAGTTTCGTTTTTCTTCTTCTCTACGTGTCTTGTCGGGTCCCCCCAACGTTGACGACCACCTGGGAGAAATTCTTCATGTTCTGGACAGCACGGAACAGCTCCTCCACACCTCTCATACCGGTCCACTCCCGAACGTTCTGGAGCCAGGAAAGCCACATTCTTCCAGCTCCTCTACGGCCCTCAATCTTACTTTCTATAACCAGTTTTAGGATGGCATATTTTTCTCCTCTCATTATGTGACCAAAATAATATATGAAGTTTTACGGAGCTTGATTGTTGCGAACAATTCTCTATGAGCATTTGCTCTACATAATACTTCAAAGTTACTCGTCATGTCAGTCCAAGATTTCTTAACATTCTTCGGTGGATCCACATTTCAAACGCCTCTAATCGGTTAATGGTATTATTAACTTTGAGAGTCCATACCTTGACAGCATAAAATAGAACTGACCACACATAACATTTGATCATTTGTTTTTCAATATGTGTTTATGCAAAATGTTCTCAATAATTTGTTGAATACCATGCTTTCTTCAGCTTATGCAAATTAGCGTATTGTCTGAAGGAAGAAAATCAAGGACTGCCTCTATTTTGTAAGTAATAAAGCTTTGATATGTAATCGAATATTCATAAAAGCATGACTTTGATGATGGAGAAGGAGCGAAATGGTAGTAAGGGAAAAACTTGAAACGAAAATGTAATATCATTTTGGTTTGGAAACCATTAAATTAAATTATTATTTGATGTTCTCAATATTAATAATAATAATTCTGTATCCCTCCATCATTTCATCAAATACCTGACTGATAGTATCGGAATACTAACTTAAACAACTTTGTTTCTATTACTTAAGAAAACGTTATTTTTCTTGAAATATACTTGAAAACTTTACCGATATTCAATTGAATAAACATGGCTTAGAAATGTAAAAAATAACCATAACATGTCGTGAAGATAATTATATTTTATTTATTTGAAAACAGTGAAAGGTTTATACTGTATACGTAAGTAATTGATAAATTATTAAAATACTTTAATATTTTTTTCTTGAAGAAGTATTCAAGTATATTTATATTTTGTGTGCAACGAAGAAAACACGTTTTAAAAATATGACGAAAACAAGGTGCCATGGACTATGTTTACCTTAGTTAGAAACTGATTTTATTTAATTATGTGTATTTTCTGACATAATTAACTTTATTTAACTGTGAATCACAGTACTTTTATACTGTTAATGTTAACAGAACACGTATGATGTTACAAACATGAACGGGTATATCTACTTACATAAAAAAAGTGTCAAAAACAAAGGTGAAAAAATTACCCTAATATTTAACTGTGCCTTATGACTAAAACACCTGTGACCAACATCATTTTTGTTGAGAATTCACTTATCACGGTGTATTAAGAAAATAAAAAATACTGTATAAAGAAAATACACGACATTTCCCTTTCGTTGAGTGACAACATGTGATGGTGGTGGTTTCTATATATTCCAACCCCTAAAACCAAGGAAAAGTTTTGTTTGTGATGATAATAATAATAATAATGCCCACATAACTTATAGCACATTTGTTCATAAATATGAATTTATATTATGTTTATTTATCCTCTATGAGACATCTTAATTTAGTAAGTAAGGAATAATTATATATTCTACACGAAGTTGAATTTTTTTGGCAGATTCTGGGCTGAAAATGTTTTTCACATCTCATTTATTTACACCAGATTTTTCCTACGAGTGGGGAAACCAGAGGACTAACGATTGTATGTAATAAACATAAGGACTGTCCTCTTTATACCACTTTTATCCATTTTCCACAAGAATTTCATAGTTTATGTGATAAGCACTACGTAATTAAAGTTTAGTGGGTAATTAATATATTGAACTTTGTAACTTATCTAAGTAGGTGGATCAAGTTATTATTTTTCAAAAGAGAACTTACTGACGTTATCTGAACAAAAGTTTCTGTTAATGTGCTGTTCATTTTCTGAGCTGATTCGGGTACAAAACTAGTGCTAATAATAATATAGCAAATATAATAAAGGTGAAACACAAACATAAATCCCTTGAATATAATTTGAAAACTTTCATTGACGCCCTAAGCTATCTTTTGACTTTTACGATTCAAGGCGTGCGGAAAGCTCACTTGTTATTTCTCCATTTACCTATTCAAGTTAAAAATTATTGTAAGAAATGAGTTGTATACCTAGAAAGGCATAGTAGTAGTGGTTGTTGGTTTTACGATTTGCAGGCAGAGAAACAAGCAGAATTCAAATATACTTGGATTTAATTAAAACTGAGATTTTTTACAGTTCTTTTTTTGTGTCACCAGTAAATATCATTAAACCGAAGATTTTTAGACAAAGAAATAAGAAATGAAATGAAATGGTTGTTCCACGGAATAAATTCTAATAAGGCGAATGTGTCCCCGCGGAGTTCCGGGTAATAGAATTCCACTTTTACTCTTTTTTAACAATACTTTTGAGTGTCCTATATAAGACTAATGGCCATTAACTTTAAGGTATAAATTAAAAAGCGTCATTGTCTTCAGTAATAAAATTTCCTTTTTAATGTCATTTTTTGTCAAGACAGAAAACAAACAGTACCTAGATATAATATCACATATTTGGGCGAGTTAAAAATTATCCAGTCTTAACAAAATTACATTTCCAATAATTTGATTTTATATAAAGTTCTTTATATTTTCTTAATGTAGAGTAGAAACATCAATAAATATATACGTACTACTTAACTATACCATGAACCTCATAATAGATATTTTCTGATGATGTATCTAATATTACATACATGAAATGAAAGTGGCAAAAAATATTTTATTTGCCTAGAATGGAATGATAACTAATATTATTTATATTGGTCCTATGCCAACTCATAAGTATTTTGTTTATTACTATAAGGCGAAAAAATGAATAAAATAAATTCAAAATCGATTACCGAGAACGCTTCCAGAAATATATTTACATTTTTACTAACTCAAGGGTTAATTTAAATATTATAGAATTTTTTCTTTAGAAATATCATACAGCATATCAAAACATATCTAATTCATAACAGGAGTGGCTGTTAAGGTACTATGAAGACCAAAAATAAAACTTAATCATATGGTCATCTCATGTCAAAGACCCTTTTTAATTTTCCCCTTTATTGAATTTTCAAAAACGTATGTGGGTTGCACACGTGTAATTTGACATTTAAATTTCACGAATTTTAAAGACCATGAATATTGTCGATGTCCAGAAAAGGGACCACAAAGATATTATTATCAAAGTACGGCATAAGAGAGAATATTTCTATAGCTGTCAAGACAGCAGCAGTTAAAGAAAAAAAATCTCAATCCACGAATGAAGAAAAATTCGAAGTCAAAAGTAACTTTAAGAATAATAATCTTCCTTACATATATCATTCATTATTATTACTATTATATTCGAAAACTTTGTCGATAAAATTCTCATGTATTCCTCGCGGAGATTTTTCCCTACCGTAAAACGTGAATATATATTGAGAGACATTTTTTTCCCAATTCACAATTCACCGAACGAGTAATGGAAATGAAATAAAACTGCCAACTTTATTTAAAGGCGTTCTTTGTTTTTTTTTTTAAATCCTAAATATATCATGATGTGTATCGTTTTTTTTTATATTATGAATTGTTTTCTAAATTTCCTTTTTGAAATCCAAAGGTGGATACAATCTTAATTTATTTAAGACAGTGAAAAGCCTTGAATGAATCGCTTTGTAACCATTTTTAGTAACCTTATAGAGCGCATTGAAAAGGAAGAAATTTAAGGGTCCTTGAGTGTCCTCCTTTAAGAATCCTTGAGTGTTATAAAAATATTTGCATCGGTCAATCATGACATCTTGCAGACTTAAAAAAATATCTCATTTCATAAAAAAACTGTATCGGTTTGTAGATGGCATTACATATTTTATGAAGAATTGTATTGAAACGATAAGGAGATATGTATAATACAAAGGGTTTTACAAGGGGTCCGTGGTTCGATGCCAGGTGCCGGCAAACTCCCCTTTCACGACACAAGCTTTTAGATTACTGTGAAAGGTGTATAGGGTTGTATTTGGGTTTCTAACAAAACCCAGATATATATTTCTAAAAAAAAAAAATCTTAATGATGATGCTTTGGCTGAAGTCGGAAAACTCACTTATTAATTAACGATGATATTGTTCATAAAAAATAAGTCGCACTTATAACAAGTAAGAATAAATGTACAAGACATGGTAGAAAAACTGAAAACAAATAAAAGCAAGGCGATTGTGAACATTTTTACTTACAAGAGCATTCGGAATAATTTTAAAGTACGTATTATCCGGTAACGTAAATATATTTTATCTGCTTAACATGAATTTAACATACACGTACGAGTACATGCATCTATGTATGGAATTCCGTTGTTTTTTCAGTACTGTGTGGTAGGTACTTTTTTTTCTTCCTTTCATCAAAAAACATTTCGCTGAATTAACATACTAGTATGCCTATGTTGCTTATTATTTATATTCATGTATTCTTCTAAAAAGCTACCGCAGAATACTTAATATTATTTTTAAGACTGAATAATTGATTTTAGGTTGTAATTATTTGAAATATTGTACTATTGAAACTTTAATTTTGATTTTGAAGTAATGCTTATTCTCAAATTATTGAAAAAAAATTCTAGTGTCTAACATAGTATGTTCAATGATCTGATGACGACATAGCTACTAATTCTATAAATTTATGAAATATAGCTTTATCCACATCTTAAAATAAATATTTGTTTTAATAAAAAAACATAATGTCATGTTTCGAATAAAGTTTAATTTATCGATCGATGGTTCTTGGTGGAAGATCATTATAACAAGAAATAAAAAATGAAATAAAATAATTTATTGTACAGTAGTTTTATTAATTTACGACCAGGCTATCGAAATAAATTAATTGTACAGTAGTTTTATTAATTTACGACCAGGCTATCGAAAGCTTCATATCTCATTAAATATTGTACAACTCTTAAAGATTATGTAATAATAATAATAAACTTTATTGTACAAAATATATGGATACAAATGATAAGGTTACATGGTATAAACGAATAATTTTGCACAATGGGCGAGTTTATCGCAGGGACGCGATATCTTCCAACTAACCCAAGATTTTTATAGTTGTGAGTTTTTATACTGTTATATAAATAAATAAAATTTCTAAAATACGCAAGACAATAAAAACACTCGGAACATTACTACATCCTGCATTTTTTTTATATAAAACATTTTTGTATGTGCCCAAGAAAAATTGAAAAACGTCGATTATTGTATTAAACTATAAAATTATATATAAATCCATAAAATTTTATTAAAATCTTTCATAAACATCATCATTCTATATTCCCCTCGAAAACATTGGATAGAAACGAAACTCATCCATTTACAATAATGTTGATAGAGCTAACTCAAAGTCATCCCTTTCTTCAACATTGCGAATAAAACGTGAAATAGATACGGTTTAATACAACTTAATATTTTTACAAAAACAATACATTTTTTGAAAAATTATAGTTAAGCATTCAACGCAGCTTTAAAATAATGTTTCAAAATGTCCGCCGCTCAATACAAATTGCATCGAGAAAATGTGTTCGGTGTCCAAAAACGGATACTAAATCTGTAGTAAAATAATAATATATTTTATTCAGCATTTCCTAGGTATTGTGCAATTATTGCTACCGGATTTAATATTGCTGTTATTGCAATATGGGCTACTGTAATACATACGTAGGTTTTATTTCTACTAGCTATAAGCCCATTTTCGCTTAGAAAATACCAACTTCAAAGCCATCGCCACCTTACAATAGAGTTCTAAATAAATTGAGTAAATTTCTGAATAAATTTATTTACCTATTGTGTATACTGACTTGTTTCTCAAAACTAAATTACATTTTTTGTAATGCCTTATTGTTATTTGTGATATTTATATTTGTGAATAAATATATGAAATATTTTATTATTTTTATTTTTTTAATCTTAAAAAAATAAAACAAACAGTTTTACACAATAAATATTAAATACATTGCAAACTTTATCGACAAGCAAACCAATCAAGGTCCCACAAATTACCACCAGAGCGTATAACGAACACGTTGTAAGCAAATAACATAAAAAAAAAAATCCGCTTTTTAAATAATTAACAAACAATGAAAAAGACTAAAACCATCAAAATCACTAATTTAAACAACATGCGAATCAAATCACTGCATCCACTGAATGTGTTTCTTACAACAAATTTGCATGGAATGCGATGATTATAATATTACTTATGTAGTTGCACACTCGTATAGTTTTTCTTTGTCTGTCTATTACAACACACATACTCACGAACCGACTTAAATATTTATGTGAAGAATTATTATTTCTATTAATATTATTTTCAATAGAGCCGGATAAAGTCCGATCATTGGGTCTATCTATCCCGGTACCTACTTATACATTTATCTTCCTAGAAAAGTATTACTAAGGGGTTCATTATTATTATTATTATTATTACCTATTATTATTTCCTACATTGCTATTGCAGGGAATGACTAGTGTCTACTCCCACTTGAGACTAATGCGATTTTACTTGGTGTCTTTTTATCATTCAGATTTATTGTGCAAAGCAATCTGAAGAATGAATTTAATACGTTATAAGGAATACTAGATATATTAATTGTAATAATGCTGGAATAAATGCTTGAATATAATAAGCGATGTAATATTATAATCTCATTTTATCCCCATCTTTTGTAATTCAATAGTAGGCACATGGTATAGTGGTGTACTTTTCATATACACAAAAAAGTGTCGTATGCTGATAACAGCGTGCTTTCCATTTGTTATTTATATCAATACATAGTTTGACAATTTTAGGTTTGCAAAAAAATCTATAACCTAACATACCTTAGTACTCGAATAAAACAGCATTTTTAGTCCAAGACAAAATTGAATAAAATATAATATCAAATATTTATCTATTCTATATATGTATAATGACAGTGGAAAATGCAAGGACATTGCAAACCTACATTTATGAGATAAAACGGCATCTTAAATTTCTACCATCCCGAACTATTTTTTACGCAACATTTACCGGATAAAAAGTCAAAAGTGTGACTGGATGTAAACCCAGTCTCAATTTTGTTTTGGTTCAATTTTCATTAGATATTTCTAGACACCAATCACTTATAATCATTGCGAAAACATGACAATATTAAAATTCTAACCCCGTCACTGGTATTAGAGTATTGTCATATTTTAGCAAAATAATATTTGCTTTTGTCAAGCCACTTCGTAAGAACATTTTAAAAACAGATAAGGCACAATGACAATTATCTTTAAGGAGGCAATATTATACACATCATTATAGCCGCGTTTGACATGTGATTTCAACATATAAATATTATTCAGGTACTTAAAACTGGTTACCCATTTTACAATATTTATTATTTTCCTTGTTCCAGTTGGGTCAGAGGTCCAGTGGACCTAATGGATAACTTCTCATTGATTTTTTATTTGCAAAAAACTTTAAAATTTAACAATATTTCAGAATATCTTTTGTTTTTGCCAGCAGAAGTTATTATGGATATTTTTTGATTTTAAGATGGCTAGTTATAATAATAACCCGTAGAGGGGTTGGAAGAAGGCGGCTTTCCTGGCTCCAGAACATTCAGGAGCGGACCGGGATGAGAGGTGTGGAGGAGCTGTTTTGTGCTGTCCGGAACAGAAAGGATTTCTCCCAAGTGGTCGTCAACGTCGGGGGGACCCGACAGGACACGTAGAGAAGAAGAAGAAGTTATAATAAAATTATAACTCAAAAATTGTATTGTCAATCATGCATAGATATAAACGATAGTCCTCACAAAACGTACCTATCTATGAAATAAAACAGAATCCGAAAATAGATCAAAATAAAAAAATAATACATAAAGTAGTAAGTAAATCAGTATGTACATATGTACGATAATGAAACCAATAATAAAAATAATAAATCTATAACAATAATAATATGATACGAACCAATAATATCTCAGAAGGAAGATTTTCTCATTCGATGTTGTATATTATCTTTCTATGAATGTTCTATCTGAAACAAGGTAAAGATAATATTATGAAATTAGAATCAACTAGTCCGGATATTGGAATATTATATTGTGTACTGTATGGATATAAACGCTCTTTGGTACCTACTCTTACTGAAAATATTAAGTACCTACCTAATCAAGTTTCGAATCAACAACTAATACAATATTTGACGTAGTATGCTTATTATTTATAATGTTCAAGAACTTTGAAGTACAATAATTTGTAAATATAAAAGTTTATTTTGTAAATTAATTGTGATAAATTTATGATTAATTTAGCAAAGATTCGTTGCAAAATATGAACAAAACATTGTTATGAAAAATAATCCAAATGCCGTGAAAAAAATTTATATTCACTTTTCTATGAAAAAAATATATTTAAGTAGGTATAAGTAAGGACATTTTGCTCAAACATTTTCACTCAAATTAAATTACCCAAAGCATAAAAGCTAGTACAGTACTAGTAATACTTAGTATTAAAACATTTTATAAATACATGAATAACCTGACGGATTGTATATTTAACACATGAATCTATCGTATAAGCCTAAGAAAAGACAACGTAACCTTATTTGGTAATTTCCTAGATGGGACTCGCAACTCATCTTTTCCGTGAGGTATCTCATGCTCGATACAATCAGGCATAAACATGCTAGAAGAATAAATACACGTGGAGCTGTCTTTGTAGTTTATAAATACGATGGGGCTTCCTACAGGACGAATCCGGAGCATGTGACTGTGGTGCAGCACAGACTATGCCACACTTGTTGGAATGTCCATTGTGCCCTGTCACTTGCACTATGGAGGATATTTTTGACGCATCTCCACCTGCTGTGCGTTTTGCGCAGTACTGGAGATCAGTTCGATGGGTTTTTCTCTGGGTTTCGACACGATAAATAATAAAGAGAATTTAAAAGCTTTCAGTATGTCTTCTAGTAGCTTAGATGGCCCAGATGGGTAGCGAGTTCAAGTCTAGAGAATTGCCGAATGGTGATGTTGTATTTTTAAGCCTTATATGATAGTTTCATTTGTGAAATTTACATATTCTATACTATACTATACTATACTATACCCTCACGCCGTGTCCCAAGTGGGGTAGGCAGAGAGAACGAAACGCCAAACAGATCTATCTTTACACACTTCCTTCGCTTCCTCCACATTCATACAGTTCCTCATACACGCACGTCGGTTCCTCAACATATTCAACCTAATAAAATAGTTCATTGTAAAAACAAAATTCACAAAAATAAAATCTAACGGATAAATCATTGATCTTTATTAGGCTTTTTAATATTTATTTATTTGTTTCAATCAATATATGTACGGCATTTGCCTTTTACAATACATATATAATAATCATAAAACATTATGCAATCCTCAATACAAAATAGGAATAATAATACAATAAAATCTTAATTAAAAACAATAGAAATATTATCAGCATAATACATATATTATAACAATTTGAGATTCAACATACTCAATAGAACATGGGTAGATACATATACTCGAACAACCACGGCAACTTGCAATATGCAAAGAATATTTAATTATTACAGCATGCAACCCGTGAAATGGCTTCATAAAACGTTAGAGTTTTCCTGTCAATTTTATTAAAAAAATATTACGAATATTTCAATAAAGATAATACCGCAGAATAATATTCCGTTGTACTTTTGTTAATATAATTTGTATATTTGTAATACGAGTGGCTTTGTCAAGTCAACAGAGAATATACAAAAGGTTTATTTTATTTATTGACGTGCATAACATGAAAATAACGCAAAGTAGGTATTATCTTTTACAAAAACCGCAGTTGGTACATGTTAGACATGAAAGTAATATATTATTATGTATTATTTATGTAGATATATTATTTCATACAACAAGTTTGATTAAAAAATATTACAACCAATATATCAACCACAAACGAAAGATCTTTGAAGTAAAAACGTGAAAAGAATAAGACCATAAAGGAAATCATTCAATATCTTCTTGGGAGTAGAACCTTATTCTGTCAAAGTATGTGTACTACCCTTTATACAACATACACAGGGGTAAAAATACCAACAGTTTTTTTTTCCTATCCGAGTTGTCTTTGTTAGTAAATCGCATGGAAAGTCTGACATTCAAACAAAAGAAAAGGAAATGATGTGCCTCTTTTTTTGTTTTGAACGTAGTTTTTTACGTTTAAAGTTAACGAAATTCGTTTTAAAGAAACGGAAAAAGCACCACAGAATTTAAATAAAATAAAATATTAGGTCAAGGTATATTGTTTTAAAGTCATTTAAGCAAGAATGATGTAGTTTTTTACATTACTTAGATTAGTGCTAAGCTAATGAACACTACAGTATAATGAGCATGTTGAGAATTATCTTAAAGTGCTTTCGTACTTACTTTTAATTATATTTGATGATTCATTTAACGATTACTTTAATTAATGAAATTAAGGCTTTTTTTTTAAATGTACATTATTATTAGATTCAATATTTTTACGCAATATATAACATGATTATCTAAAATTAAAACAGCAAAATTTATCTACGCAATATCCACAACCAAAAACTATGCAATACAAAGGAGTCTGTTCATACATATTTTGTTTTAATTCAATATGTTCAAAGAAAAACAGTGAGGATGTGTTTTAATTTTAGAATTTCGGATTTAGGTTTGCGAGATAACAAAGATAATCTAAATGTTTTGTTTAAATCGCTCGGATTTAAGGCAATAACAATCATAATATAATGAAATATGGCAAGGCAAATAGCGTCCGCTGAAACCTCTTTTGTTTTATCATATTATAACGGTTTAGATAAAAAAAATAGATGGCATCTACTATTATTATTATTATTTTCATATTCGTAGTACTACTGCGTTCACTTGTTCATAATAATATCTAGGGAACATTTGGCAATTTCTCCTGCAATCCCTTTTTGGTAGGTAGGTACACGAAAAAAATATTGCCCTATGGGAATCAAAGTTTTCAAACCGCCTTCATTTTTTTCAGCGGTGTGAATATACATGATATGTATGTATATAGGTACTATGATATCTTTTATAGGGTGCATCCCACGCAAAGCTTCTTCAAACAATCTTGGAAGTAGAATTCATATTGTTTCCTTTAACGATTTTAATACTTATTCAGTTAATGTATTTTCAATGTAAAAAAATCTCAAGTGTGTACACGATACTTGAAAGATCGACTTTCCTAATTATAATTTAAAATTTTTTTAGAAAAAAATTTCAATTTTTCATTATTGTGAAAAAAATCTGTCTTGTACGAGTATTATGCTGTTGTTATAAATAAATTAAATATTAAAAAGTTCATTGTACAGAAATGTATGATATATATTATACAGATCAACAAAAATTTTAAATGAAAAAAAAAGTTGATTTTTGCAATAGTTACCTTCTTGTTGATTAAAATCATATAACTTAAAACTATAAAGCAGACAAAGTTTTGTTATCTCTTCTAGTTCAAATAATTTAAGAAATTGGAGGTTTTATGGACATCCCGTGGAGCACCCGGTAAAGAATTGGTCTCCCACTCTTCTGCGTAAGTTTTCGAGTGTCCTGTAAAAGGCAGGTGTTCGAAAAAATTAAGACATTTTACATCTTAAATTCAGCGATGAGGCTTGCCACCCATCCTGAATGTCTTGATTTTATATTGGCACGAAGAGGACAGTTTGCATGTTTCTTACATGCAGCTGATCTGCTGGCTACCCCACTTGTGGGATATGCCGTGATGGTATAGTAGATAGTAGTAGTATAGACATATTAAATATTGAAGACTTGAAATATCTTTATTTGTCGGATATTTCAGGAGTCCAAGGACTCCTATTTATCCGTTTAGGTGACAATTTATTTATATTTAAACTCTCTCTTATCTGTCAGTACTACTATGCCAGTGTTGGCATCTCCGACCCTACCACGTCAGTGGGTGGGGTACCCGGCTGACCTGAATTATCATAAAAGTATCGACTACTTAGGTATGCCTCAAATAATTTAACTACATAGATAGAGTTTAAAGCGCTTTTTTCAGAACGCCGAGAAATATTTGCCGTACTATATCAATTTCTAATAATATGTAAGAATACCCATGGGCAGGCGACAAGTGGGGTAGATTTTTCATGTATGTAAATAATATGGAACAATAAAATCCGATGCTGAAAAGGGGCGCAGTCATTCCAAGTATCTATAGGCATATAGGAATATTGTAAAGCAATTCAGTATTTTTACGCCTTGCCATTTTTTCAAGCAGTCACTAAATGGGAAAAGTCACTTATAATAATTTTGCCACAACTCATCCCCTTTGAATAATAATTGGTACTTATTTTATTTTTAACATTTTGTAACTGTATCTGTATAAATATACAATAACAAAATTAGTATTACGTTCGTCGATACTAATTTATATTTTTAATTGTGAAATTAAAAAAATTACTAAATAACTTCTTAACAATTGAATGGCCTTATCTGTCTATCTTTATCATTTTTAGTTATCCCAGAAGTGGATTACCCAGCATACTTATTGCATACAATAAACTTTTAAGTTATCCTCTCCGTACCCATAAAAAGTCTTCAGGATGGATGGGATACCTCATTGCTGAATTGAAGATATTTTACGCGCGAACTCGGGCGTTCGAAAACCACGTGGTTTAATCAAGTGGTTCTAATCTCAAGAACGGCAGTGGGAAGTTTTGTGTATGTAAAAGAACAGAAAGAAATATGTACATATTATATAAAGATCTTTATGGCGTTCCGTCCTTTCTTTCTACTCCACTTGATTATTCGGCGTGAGAGTATTTATTTATTTATTAAATAAACGGCTTATGCCTTTTACAAACATAAAATATAATAAAACAGAACAAAAGAATACACATTTCACATTAAATCCAAATAGGTTAATAAAAAACAAACTATGTAAAAAATAGCTTAATAATAAAACAAGACGATACATATTGCCATTTTAAGAAAAGTATGCACTTAATAACGATGGTATAGCGCACAGATGTGGTAAGTGCAGTTTTTACCGAAAATGAGTTATTATACGCATGCGAATCTATATCATCTGAAGTATGTTCCTTAGGAATATTATTGCGTAACTCTGTGTCATTCACGAGATATTTAACAAAAACTTTGTGTGGTTAGTACTAAATTGTATGGCATCTCAAACTTTCAACATTGATTATCTCAAAACTATGAAAACTGCACTTACCACATCTGTGCGCTATGTCATCGATAATAAAAGTAATAGTCTATGTAAGTATCTAATAATAAAAAAGTAATAATAATAATTTCATGATAAACAAAAATAAATTAAAGATATGTAGCTACATGTAGATATCACTGTAGTATAGTGTAGTACTATATTTTTCGAATAACTGACAATTTATTATTGTACACTCAAAACACGAATAAAGGTAGATTCTATTCTTTGCTGAAGACTCCACAGCTTCTAATAAATTACAAAATAATATCACTCTCACTATATTTTAGTATTTCTCCTCAATACTGAGGGTAGCAATAATCAAAAAGACTTTCAATGGGTAGAACAAATAAATAAGACATTTTACATCTTAAATTCAGCGATGAGGTTTGCCACCCATCCTGAATGTCTTGATTTTATATTGGCACGAAGAGGACAGTTTGCATGTTTCTTACATGCAGCTGATCTGCTGGCTACCCCACTTGTGGGATATGCCGTGATGGTATAGTAGTAGTAGTAGTAGTATTATGAAAACAAAATTGTTTTTGGTTTTACTACGATTTATTTGTTAAATAAGTTACCTGGTTTCGACCTATGAGGTCATTGTCAAACTAAATTTACTATAGGCCGTGTTGTTATTTAAATACTATGTCTTAGTAGGTAGGTATAACAATATATTCTTACAGCTAAGGTTTTATATAATGCTTATTATGCATACCTACTAAGACATAGTATTTAAGTAACAACACGGCCTATAGTAAATTTAGTTTGACAATGACCTCAAAGGTCGAAACCAGGTAACTTATTTAACAAATAAATCGTAGTAAAACCAAAAACAATTTTGTTTTCATTATATTTATATAATGAAGTTTTACAAAATCAACGTCGACTCAATCAACTTTTCTGTTCTTGTATGAACACTTATGGACTTACACATAACTAATATTCTTGTGTTATGCACTTAAAATGTCTCTCGAAAGTATCCATTTATAACATATAAATATAGTAGGTATGTATTATTTTATAAAATTGTGGAAATAATGTTTTGATGTATGTGACTGCAAATAGAAGAGCCGTGGAAGTTTAAAGTACAGAAAGCATAGACCGTGTATGAAAAATTGCATAGACGTGATCGGATATAAAAATGTGCGATAGAAAAATATATTCAGTCATTTTCTCATTCATACTATCACGACATTTTCCACAAGTAAAGTAGCCAGTGCATCAACTGCATCTAATAAACATGCAAGTTATTCTCTCCGTGCCAACAAAAGTTGAGACATACAGGATTGGTGGCGTACTTCATCCCTGAACTGAATGTTGAAAAAATGAAAAATATAGTAATTATTTAAATAGTCAACTTGGTGGAAGTTTATGTAAAGTTATCAAAAATAATACGTTAGTTATAGAACTTCCACAGTGATTAATTTAATTCAATTTGTAGTATTTGAGTAAACAAATGTAGATCTGAAGCAACGCAAGCTCTATGTAACATTATGTGTGGAGTGTATTGTTATACGGCTGTGAGACATGGTGCCTATCAGAAACTGGTAAAAAGAGATGAGAGGAGTTTGATATGTGGTCCTATAGAATAATCCTGGAAATATCCTGGAAGGGTCACATCTCATATAACATTTTTTTAACAGAATCGAAAAACAAAAACACATACCCATGACCATCTCAGATACAATGGATTGGACACATAATGCGTCCCGAAAATCTTCTACAAAAAATTATATGGGAGGTTTGAGGAGACAAACCATAGGGAGAAAAACCCATGCCAAGAATACCTCGACGAGTTATGTGAGGATATACGATGCGGGTCGTACGAGGAGCTGAAAGGGGTTGCCCAGGACAGAGAACATTGGAAGGAAGTATGCAATTTTGCAGCAAAATAATCTATAGGATTAATACAGGAGGGACATAATAATTAAAACTGTTATAAAAAAAACAAACGTGAGCAAAAATCATTAGACTTAGTATCTTGCAGACTTCTAAAATGATTGGAATCATTAATTTGCAGCCCGATACAAATTGCTTGAATTATTATTAAAAATGAAATATTAATACCATTCGAGTTTCATTTAAACATAAAAAGTAAAGTGCGACCAAATGTATCATAATCTCTTTCAGAATTTTTCCGATTAACTGTGTATTTTTCTCCAAGGATTTTCTGGCCTAAATGCTCAAGTCAAAATGTGTAGACATGAATCTTCATATAAATATTTGAAGTCGTTCGTAAATATGTATGTAGGAATTATGTTTTTATGTGTCTGGAATAGTGTGTAGTGCGTGTCACATATTATTTGTTTTTGTGTCTCAAATAATGTGTAGTGTATGTTTCGTACGAGTATGTAGGTATATTATGTTTTCTGTAACTCTACATAATATCACTGTTAAGTCAAATATAATACTTTGGTATATCAAATGCTTACATGATTTGTGTAAGGTTATTCAATTGTGATACCAACAATCCTGACGTTTAGAGGTAAACCTATGTGAAATAAAAAAATTAAATGTGTATTTCCTGCCATTTCGATTTTTATTGAGAGACATCTTTCGTCTTTCTTTCTCAATCCCTTTGAATTGAGATTGATAAATATCTTTAAAAGTTATCTCACTCAATAAAAAAAAATGGAGGAAAAAAACTTAGTTTTTAATTTCATTATGGAATTCTACTACCAAAACACCGACACAGTGAAAATACCTATATGGATTAAAAAATTAAAAAACGTACATCAAAATAAGTGATTTTACAAATTATTATTTTTTATGTATAAGTATCTGATAAGTACCTATCTAATTTATTGACAAAGATGTAACATATTATGGGTCTCTCTGAACTTCATTATGCAAAAAAAATTATCAATGAAGATTTTTTCTCATATTTTTTTTCATTTCGTTATATATGAGTAATATCAAAATATAGGAGATTTTTATCATGATGTTATACTGCAATACTTACTTACTTACTTACTTCCGATGGCGAAACAGCCATTCTAGGACCTTTGCCTCCGAAACAATAGATCTCTTTATGTCTTTGTCTTGGTCTGCCTAACGGTCTTCTGCCCTCGGGTATACCCTGCAGAATACCTTTAGTCGCCCTTTCTTCTCCGGATCTAACGACGTGGCCAATCCATGCCAATCTTCGGGATCTGATCTCACTTGTGATGAAAGGTTGTTTAGTTGTGGAGCGAATTTCTTCATTACTTTTAAGCCTCCAGGTTCCTTCTGCAATACCTAGTCGTTATTCTGCAATGATTTTTTTTTATTTATAGTATGCTTACACAGTCTCCTGTGTTTTATTTTTAACAATTTGAGGAATATTTTTAAAGGTCTGTAAAACTAGTATTAGGTACGATATATTTATGTGCCCTGTATGTGCGCATATTATTATCAATTCATGAACCTGATTCCACCTTTAGGGCCCCTCGGATAAATGAGAATAATATATAAGGCATAAAAACAACGTAAATTATATAGATAAATATTCTTAACATACACACAATATCATCGTGTATAAAGAAAGTACAAGGATCATAACATCTTGAAACATAGATGAGTAAATTTGTTTGGGAAAATCTGCAGAGTATTATTTACCTTTGAGAAAATGTATGAATTAAAAAGTTTTCAATATAATGTTATAATGATATCTTTGACATGAAGAAATAACACGCGCTCATGTTTAATACAACTTCTGCCGATAACGATGAAGCAGGTAAATTTTATTATAATTAATGAGGTAGTCAAGTTTTTCATGGAAATTTATTCTTATCTAAGCTTAAATTATTGTGCTAAATCAAAAAATCAATAACTATTGGTATCACAAAACGATTCAATTTATAAAATATTCATTCAATATCTTGCTCTTTTTGAGATTCCTTTTATCGGAAATGTTTTTTGTCAATTAATTTTTTTTTATAACATTTTCATCAATTCATATATTTAATAAACTTTTTTCTAAGAAAACTGACGATACCTTCAATTAAAAAAAAAACGTAAGTTTTTTCTAATAAAAATACTATCAAAGAAATGAAAAATGAGTAGATTTTCAAATCATTGATTTCTAAGAACCGATATGATTCGAAAACTTTACAGTTTTATGATATTCGCATGAATTATATACAATAGAAAAAACAAGTTTATTTTTGTGCTTTATTAATTCAAGTATTTTTTTATTAATAAAATAAAATCGTTATGGTACTCGAAGTTTTATCTTTATGGATTTATCGGAAATATTATCCATTGCTTATTAACAAAAAAAAAAGTAATGAAGAATCCTCAGACAAACTTTGATATAATAATACACGTAATATAAATCCATCATTCCATGTCTTTTTCCTTTTGCGATATGAGTTAGTACTTTTGAACAGGATCAAATTTCAATTTACAGAAAACAATCCAGACAATACAATATAGGTACTCGTATCTCAAACTAATTGAATTGCTCCGAAAAGATTTTCATATCTCCTTCAAAATTTATAAGTTATCATAGACGTGAAAAAATATAATTCAAATATGTGTTTTATATAGGGGTTAGTTGGAAGACATCGCATTTTAGCGATAAACTTGCCCTCTGTACATTGAATTGTATAGCTAATATTTTTTATGATACTGTTTTATTTTGTAATATTGTAACCAATGTGCAGTGAAGAATAAAATAAATAAATATATAAACAAACCACTTGCATATTGCTATGTATCTATTTACATAAAAAAACTCACTTCCCTCATCTCAATTGCACCGAGAATTTGTCTCAATTTGTCTGAATAATTTATGCTTTGCTCATCATAATTCAAAAAATAAAATAGATAAATATTCTATATATAGAACACGATGTATCTTTTTTTAATACCAATTCTGAAAGACATTTTCAATATTTTTGTTCTACAATATCTGATTAATTTTTTTTAAGACTTTGTGTCTGGTATCTTTCTCCTGTACAGAATAAATATCAATATCATTATTATTAATAAGGAATCGAAAAATCACCCCTGTTGAAAGGAATATAAAAGTATAATCACATTTCACCATCTTTTTATAACGCACTTCTGCTTTATGTTACCGAAGCCATTTGATAGGAATCGATTCGTTACACATTCATGGAATTTCCGTTATGTTCTTTACTCATGATTAATATAAAACCGTGAATAAGAAATATAAATCTTTATGTTTCTGGGTTATGTACATCTTTCTACCTTAAAGATTCCCCTGAATATTCTCATCGGCTTATATTAAGACTAATATCCAATTGGCACTCAAAATGTGCAGACTTTTTACTGAAATAGGTATAACATTACATAAAATGACATGTATAGACAATTCACACAGATCGAGTTAATCCCAAACTTAGAAAATTATGTATATTGTATTAATTATGAGTACTAACGCGACGACTCACATATACACGTAACACCTAGATCCAGGACAATTCGAAAAAGGTCATTCTTCATTTTGCCCTAGCCGGGAATCGAACCCGGGACCTTGTGACTCCAAGGTATTACGTAAGCGTTACCTCTGCGCCACGCCGGCCGTCTATATAACCAAATATTTTTTAATCGATTCACTTCAACTTAACGACTCACGATGGGGCTTCCTACAGGACGAATCCGGAGCATGTGACTGTGGTGCAGCACAGACTATGCCACACTTGTTGGAGTGTCCATTGTGCCCTGTCACTTGCACTATGGAGGATATTTTTGACGCATCTCCACCTGCTGTGCATTTTGCACAGTACTGGGTTCAGTTTGATTGGTTTTTTTCTGGGTTTCGACACGATAAATAAATAAATAATAATTAAATACTCAAACTGTAGAAGCAGAGACATACTTATTTCTTATCTACAAAGAATAAAACTATATCATCTTTGATCTTGTTTTTATTGAGAAGGTTTTAAGACAGTAATTATATATTATTTTCCAAATTACTTTTCTAAGTCTTCAATCACAAACATTAAGGATACATTTGAAAAATGATAAGATACAATAATAGCTTTGAAATATATGAAATAGGTACTACAAAAACTCTCAGTTCTGCAAACTCTTAAAATGAAAGTATGTAATAAAGTTTATATTTACTGTAGTGTATTTAATCTTGATATTAATGTTACTTTTATTTGTTAAAACCTCTAAAACTGTGATTTTCAACATACATAGAAGGTATTATTACTTTAGTATGAGAATCAAACGAGGCGGAACTATAATAATATAAATTTGAAAACACTAACAACCATGTTAATATTCTCTGTCATATCTTTTATCTCAATATAAAATTTCTATGTATCATCACAAACAGTGAATTCGCCTAAGGGGTTGCGAATTCTAAAACCTCAGTCGAGTTGGCAATCTTTACAGAAGTGTTTATCATTCACTCACCCGTTTATTCCCGGTAGTATTATATATAGGATAATAATATGGGAGAAGTATATTATTTGTCTGTGTTTTGTTAACATTTCTTTGAACAAATAGAGTAAAGTAAGCAGTAACAGCACTGAAAATAACAAGAAGAAAGTCTCATTTGGTAAATTTATACATTTTCTCATGAAGATGTCACGAAGATACACATACCTACATACACATAAACTTGAAATTGTTAGAAATATCTACAGCGGATAATACGGGACACGTGCTTAAATTATATAAGCGTTTGAACAAATAATCCTTCCCTCGATTTCACAAATTTCATAAGAAATATATATTATGTACCTACCAGATAGACGTTATGTAAGCAGTGTTGTCTAAATATTTTGTGGAATTAGGATTAAGAAGGGGTTCATAAAATGTGTTATGATGCACTAGCATACATTTTAAATTCAGCGACAAGGTGTGCCACCCATCCTGAACGTATTATTTTTTTGTTGTAACAGAAAGAACAGCTTTGAATGTTTATTAAATTCGGTATATCCCACAATATCTCACTTGTGGGATATACTGTTTAGTGTAGTTAGTTATACATGTAGTTAACTATGATAGATTGATCAGTGGCGTAACAAGCCCCACCCACACATCTGTGCATCACATTTAGGTGTGTTCAGGTGGAAGTACGTACGTCAGTTATATCGTAGAATTTGGAAATAATATTGACTACTCCGAAATAATAAAAATCACATATTAGTAAGCCAGTCTGTGCATAGACTCCTTGGTACTTCGTTTTGATGCCATATAAACTTAATAAATTATGAATTTTATGTAGGTAATTATCATTAAAATAAAAATGATAATTATATTATTCAGGCATCCTGGACATTTGGACACCATCTAGTATAAAAAATAATTAAAAACATAATTAGGTACAAATTAAAAGTTTTGAAGTAGGCAATACAATTAATAATATAACAAGAAGTAAATGATTTAATTAGTCGATATTATACAAGTTTTAAACGTTCTCAGAACGCAAAGCTTCTAAAAACTGTTCATAAATCATTTTATAGCAATATTATAAATAAAACAATGTACATATTTACATTATAGCTGATCTTGCACCATTTTCATCTCTAGATTTCAGTCGATGTTTCCAACGGCCTTTGCCTTGGTCTAGCCTAGTGTTCTTCTGCCCTCAAGTATCTCTTACAGAGAATATTAAGTCAATCTTTCTTATTCGAATCTTACAACGTATGTAAGTAACAATCTATAACAATCTTCAGGATCAAATCTCACGTGTAATGAAAGGTTGGTTTTTCGTGGATCGAATCTTGTTATTTCTTTTAAGCCTTCAGGCTCCTTCTGTAATAGCCAGGCGTGGATCTTATATTATTTTTACAACCCGATTTTCAAATTCAAAATACAGAAGTTTTTCTTAATCTTTTAGACTTGAACGCCATGATTTCCACCGTAAATGATCACCGGTTTAATAAAATTATTGTCTATTTGAAATTTTACTCTTCTGGCCAGTGATGATCGACCATTTTTATATATGAAAGTAATATCGCTCAGTATCTAATTGGTAACGTAAAAACTCTTACTTGTACTCACGCTAAATCATTAATAGTGATATATGTACTTAATTAACTCCAAAATAATTTTAATCCCTTTTGGTATAAGGATTAGTCTCTTACATTATAATCTCTATATTATAAAGTAAACCTGTGATTTTGTTACTTTAATTTTAATAAGTAAATGTGAGATATCACAATGAAAATAGTTTCAAAGATAAGGCTTCTAATTATACATATAACGTGTCTGTGAGTGTATCATATCACCCATTTCTGTATCCTTCATTGTTTGTCGCTGGATGCTTGGGTTATGATACACTTGAGAGGAGAAGAACATTTTTTCCTATTGAAACATTACTTTAAATTATTGAATGGAATAATTCATAATCCGATGGTATTGACAGAGTTGTCATTTTATGTACCGCACTCCTACAGTAGATCGCGGGGGCATTTGTTGTTCTATCCTACCCATGGAAGAACAAATTTTGCGATGAATTCTCCGACCAACAAGGCAATGGTCTTTTTTAATTTGTTGGCTCAAAACTGTGACATGTTTTACGTATCTTACAGGGAATTTGTTGCCTTCATTGAGTCAACGAACATTCTATGGTGATCTTTTGTGTGATTGTTATTTGATTTTTTATGTGTATGCATGTGTGTGTATGTATGTATGTATGTGTATGTGTGTGTATGTGTGTATGTATGTATGTATGTGTGTATGTGTATGTATGTATAAATGTATGTATTTTATTTGCTTTATGTTTTTTGTTTTGTTGTTTTTGAATATTGTAAATATTGTGTAACTATAGTATCCTTTTGCACATCGCATTGGCTAAAAGCTGTAATGATGTGCAAAGTAGCTTTAAAGAGAATAATAATAATAAATAATAATAATAAGATATATTAAAACGAAATATATTAATGGTAAATTAGAATAAATATAAAAGATAAGTGTAAAGTTCTTCGTGTTGGTACTATTTGTACATTATATTATTTTGATACATCATATTACGCTACGCTAAATTTGAAAACCCTCTTTTTAACCCTTTTAAGTCATAAACCGAGAAACTCCTATTTATACTTTCTTTTAGCAAATAATTTGCACAGACGTAACAGTGGGGCTCTAGTGGGCATTCTGAAAAGCTGACCAATTAAAATCGTTATTTTCAGTTATGTTGCGTTACGTCGTGTTAAATAATTGCGTTTGTTGAGTTTTGCTGTCAAGCAATATGTAGTAGAGATACATCGACTTATTGTAACACGGTGTTTGGTTATGAAAATAACATGTACCTACATATTACGAGTATATGTGTGTCTTTCGTTCCAATTTTTCGATTTCAACGATGTTTTAGAAGATGGAAATATGTAACAAGAAACAAAAACAGTACTTATTACAATATGATACATTACGTATTATATTTTTTACCATTATAATGTGTTTTTTTAAGTTACGGTACGTTACGACTTTGCGTTCCGTAAATAAGATTCATTTTTAGGTAATATTCCTTACATTTCAACTACTTACGATATTTTTTGTAACACCTAAAAGTTTAAATCAATAACTTTTGTAAAAAAAAATGTATTTTTTTGCTGTATACGAGATCACGGGTACCTAATTTATACGGTTTCCAGAAAAACTTTATCAAGTTTCAGTCGAATGAAATGTAATATTATATGAAATCCTTCATAATTTAATAAATATGGGTAGTTCTAAAAATGATTGCTATAGAAAAATATTACGTTTCAAATATCACATATAGAAAAAGAAATCTCAAAAACGATATTCAAATAAATAATCTTTTAGAAAAAAACCATAATAATTTATTAAAATATAGAATTGAGAAGACTTGTCACGGGAGATTAATTTGTATGGTGGACTTAACAAAACGAACGCAAATGTGAAAAACAAGGTTAATATAATATATTCATTTAGTTTAAGTTTTCAAACGAATTATGTTACGGTCATTAATTATGAAGTAACCTTTTAAAGTCAACCATTGTGTAAATTGTGGTGAAAATTGTAATCAATTTTACATGAAATGTTATCATTTTTAAAGATACAAAAAAATAGTTTAATAATATAAAAACATAGCATCTCTGTATCTTATTCTGTTTCTGTTTTACCTTCTGTTTTGAATGTATCTAATGTGCCTTTTGGTGTTCGTTTGTTTTGAATAAGTAAATAAAAAGTAAGAATAAAATAATAGTAAAAATACACTGAGATACCAGATATGTACTTTTTATTATTTTTATTTATTTATTTATTGTATTCTTCTTGCACATCATCATTCATATAACATATTAAACATTTGAATCTATAATTAATATGAAGGTAGGTATACAATAAAATGAAAACTATTTTTTAATATTTTCAGAGTTAATTAAAATGAAGAGAATAAGTAGTAATGTTTTATAATTCTACCACTTTGTATGAAATAGTGAAACTACGTTCTCCACATGCGAGCTTGTAATCTTTCATAATATATTAAGTAATTATTATTATCAACTTACCCAGTATCACACATTATACGCAAGTAAATCATCGCTTTACGTCATGAATAATTGAGTTGTTCAGGTACGTAAGATTATATACAATTACCTGGGCACAGTTAATTAAAAAATTAACATTATTATTCGTTAGTTCACAACGCATAAATTAAATACGTTACTCGTTGATGTTAACCGTTGCAAATAATCCGTTAAGTTTAAATTTATGCGGGGGCTGCTTAATTCAATGAAAATTATTTAAACGGAAGTTGATAGAATATTTTTATTCAACTAAAAAGTAAGGGAATTTTTAATTTGTTAATTTACGATTAATGAGTTAATGGCCAGGTCTGGTTAAATATTATGAATGTGAACAGTTCCTACGTACATAATGAACTCATTAAAAAACAACATGTCATATACATTGACGATTAGGTTCCTATACCGTTCGTCTGTAGTTCTATCATCAATCAAAACACAACGCCGCGCTTTCATTTTGTATGTACATAATAATATGTAGGCAGGTACGTTCTGAAACTGTATTTTGTTTTTTCAGCGCGCACATACTCACGTTCATTTGTTGAAATAATAGAAGAACAGTACGGGGATAAATAAATAATAGTGGTTGGCATGCTTTATTATTAACAGTGGCGGAATTAGATTTTCATTTTGAGTATGTCTTTTTGAAAATGTTTGTAATGCTTGGATTAGTGATTCGAACTTTGTCGGGATACAAATGAACCTACTAGCACGAGTTATAGGTTAGCATAGACGAAGTCAGCGGTCTTATACTAGAGTTTCGGACTTTTGAATCAATTGATCCCCCAGGCTCGAATTCTTCTCTTCCACGTTTGAATTTATTTTTATTTATTTTTTATTTAATTCTTTACTGTACATTGATTACAAGCAAATTCGTACAAAAATATATTTAAAACAAATACAATCATACAATCAATATACAGAGGGCGAGTTTATCACAGAGGCGCGATTTCTTCCAACTAACCAATAGTTATAAGTTATTGTGAGTAATTTATTTCTTTTATGTTGTGCTTATATTTGTATTTGTATATAAATAAATAAAATAAATAAATAACCCAATTTAGATGTTATACAAACTTGAAATTTAAAAAAAAATACGTAAAAATGTCACTGTTTTATTTTAAAGCGACATACAAGTATGACGACCTTATGATATCACCATGGGTAACCTAAATATCATACTCATTCCCAGTAAAAATCTGTTTATCGCAGAGATACTATTTACGTTTGTTTTTTTTATGGGGATACGCAGCATATAGGTACTTATGTGTATGTACAAAACGCGCCAATGAGCAGTACACGATAGGTGGAAAACTTCCTAACTGTGTGCAATATATGTGTGACACATGAAATTTGACCAACAAAGGGAATGTACAAAATGTGAATTTACGATGTTTTCCAATTTATTATCAAACGACTTTATGGGTATTTTACTATAAATACATTGTATCTACTAAATGAAACAATACAGAAAGCAAATAGTCGTTGATAATAGTTTTAAAAGTATCCGGACCATTCAAACACAAAACCGTCATGGCTTATCTCATACAATAACAGAAAAGGTCAGGATTATCGGAGACAAACAAGAGTTCCCAAATGGGAATAATTCAATATCTATCCTCTAGTAGGATTTTTACGTTACTAAATTATAACGTCATAAAACTATTTACTCGTAGGTAAATGAAAAATCTTAGTGGTGAAAACCATTTGCAAGCTTACTTTCATAGTCCATATACAAGCGTTACAAATTTTATTATTTGATTATCGTGTCGAAGCCCAGAAAAAAAAACAATAAAACTGATCTCCCGTACTGTGCAAAACGCACAGGACGTGGAGATGCGTCAAAAATATCCTCCATAGTGCATACGACAGGGGACAATGGACACTCCAACAAGTGTGACATGGTCTATGCTGCACCACAGTCACACGCTCCGGATTCGTCTTGTAGGAAGCCTCATAGTTTTCTATTCTCACAGCACTTTCCTACACCAGATCTTAGTCGATTCTAGTGGTGTCCCTGGAAGGTAGTTTAATCTTATAGCCGAATTCAAACGGAATTTCAACTGCTAAGTTACCAAGAACCGAACCTTCCAACATGAACTAGAAAAACCTTTTGAGATACAAATTTTACTTCCTAATGTAACAAGTTACTAAGAAATTGTGCAAAACTTACTATAACCTTAGTACGAGCTATTTTTATATTTTTACATTCTTTTTTTAAACATTTGACTCGTGTCTGCTGCTATACGATAATATGTGTTTGATTTCTACAGTATTTCTGAAATTGATATGAATATAAGTAGGTACTGTTCGAACAATCTAGATGAAGATATGAATATTTAATTGCAAACATCTATAATATATACAGTATTTAAAAATTCTTAGAAGTTCAATACTTAAGTAGCGAGATGTGAAACTTCTTTCGTAAATAATCAACATTAAAATGATAAGAACACATATTGTTTTAGAACTCTCGTGAACAAATGGACAAACTTTTCTAAATGAAATTCAAATTGTCATCGCAAGGGAATAAAGAGCTTCTACATAATGTACAATTGTAGTTATTAGCATTATATTAGTACTCCTTTACGACCGTAGATATCTATAATAATCTTTATTGTATCTAAATCTATTGTATATACTATCTATTGTATACACGTCCTCTTTGATTCGATATTTCGTTGTACTCTTAAGTTGACTTTTAGCTCATAATTTGATAACTTTGGCTTTCAAATTCAACTATTTTAAACCAAAATATAAAGGACAAATATAGTGGCCATCAGTGATACGCTATGAGTTGGTATTTTATTTTTTATTATTTATTTATTCGAAAGGAGCAAACAGTTAACACAATAAATATTACAAATATCAATATTAAATGCAATATAGACCAAAAATAAATACAGCGATGAGGTTTGCCACCCATCCTGAATGTCTTGATTTTATATTGGCACGGAGAGGACAGTTTGCATGTTTCTTACATGCAGCTGATCTGCTGGCTACCCCACTTGTGGGATGTGCCGTGATGGTATAATAATAATAATAATAATAATAATAATATAGACCAAAAAAATCTCTCTATATTACCACAGTATAAAAAATTCGAAGCAACTAAAACAAATTGAAACAAGTAAGACCAACAATAAAAACAAGTAAATAGGTACCTTCATTAATACAATAAGAGTACAGGCCCCCTAGTCAAAACACATTTTAGCGTTATGAAGTCGTTCGACTACAAACGAAATTACGACAATCTACCTACATGTACCATATAATTATGCGTTATTGTTGCAATTATAGTCGTAATTTCGTTTGTAGTCGAACGACAAGTGACGCTAAAATGTGTTTTGACTAGGGCTGCTGCTTAATACAATAATCACTATAATTAAAATGAGATGGACGAGTTTAAATTGATAATATAGATATTATAACTATAGTTTTTTCAAGGTTTATGTAATTTGTAAGGACTGATAGGTATCATTGAGGGGTCACTGTGTCTAACACAAAAATTTTGGTGTAATGAATAAGAGTCACCCTGAGGGTGTGTTGAAATATTGAGTTTTAGATATGGTACTATTCAAACTACTTGGAACACCAAGTTTATATTGAAACAATACAATGAAATTATATCAAGAGCAGTATACACAACCTCTATGGAATTATGCATATTACTGTGTTTTCGAATGTATCTACCTACATACTTATGCATTTCTGTCTGAGTATCTGCTATAGACCAGGAAAACTAATACACTATATACGAACTCGTATATCGTACATAAATAGGTACCGAGCGTGTTTCTAGATAATACATAAAAATTCAACTTATATACGAACTTTTTAATTGACGATGTTTCTAATTAAGGTTTTAAAAATTAGCTTTTGAAATTTTGCGGACTTATATTTTATCAGAATCATATGTATTTTATATTATTGTTTTGAATTAAAATTATACAATTATTTTTTTTGTTATAACTTTAATGTGTAAAGTAACATACAAATACAAATATTGTAGCTGCCAATAGCAAAAACATTGAACTAGGTATATAAAGGAAGTCGTAGTTTTTTACAGGGACCGCTGACAAACTGTCCAAAATTTCTTTCATTGTGTTGCTATTATTACGTACATAATACATTTTGCCTTTTTTACTTTTTTTATAAATATACATTTTTACAATAATAATCATTTTCGTTATGAACACACAGAATAACATTTTATTTATTTTATTTTATTTTAACACAATATACGGCAATTGCCTTTACAAGTATACAGATAAACTTTATAACGTCACACAATCATTCAACACATGTACAAAAATATAAAAACAATATAAAAACATAAAAACAGACAAAACATTCTCCAGTTAAAGTCAAAAAATAAAAATGAAAATTTAAATACAAATATAATAAATTCATTAAAAGACAAATCCAAAAATAAAAACAAAAAATAATGATAATTTTAAAACTACACAAAAATACATAAACATGGGAAAATCTACTAGGTCTGATCCGAAAGAAGCGATTCGATTAATTTAAACTTATACTCCAACAAAGATGTGCCAAATACGTCTAAACATAATTGATTCCTTCAAATTTGAGCAGAGCTCGTGCTTTGCATGCATTATTACTTATCCTTTATTTAATAGATAAAGTGATACCAAATATACTCGTAAATCTCGCTTAAACTATCTATATTTTTTAATCACTTTGATTCTTATTCCCCAACAAATCCGAGATTCAAGATGGTTAGTAGACATAAAATTACAAACACTACCAAAATCGTTTCATAAAGGCTCAGTCCGTAATAAATTGGTCAAATAAAAGGGTAATTGAATTCAAATATGCACAAGTTAAAGAAAAACCTATATTGCTTACGTTGTGTTGAAATTTTGACCCGAGAACGGAAAATTGTTTAAGAATTCAATTAGCCAAAACAGTCTCACGAACGTTTACAGTAGAACTTGGTCCATGTGTCAAATAGCCTTTTTATATTATATGACACACAACGACAGTTTAAATACAAAAAATGTTAGATATCATTCATAATGATGTCTTAAAATCAGTTTGATCTACGAAACTTCACAAAAATTTAACTGTCCTTAATAATTTGGCAACCATATAACAGAGTAATCAAGAACCACTCTTAAAATAATGGTAGGTAAATCATTTTATACTCGATATTTTAAAATTTCATTTACACGGTTTGATTCCGTTGTAAATGTACTTTCGTCATAGGTACTATTGCTAACAGTCGCGATCAATTTTGTGACATGGGCGGCGATAATATCAATCATAAATTGAAATCGACCATACTATCATCATACCTATGACACTAGAGTAAATCATTTTCGCAATCAATATAGCCGAGCGAATAACATTTTATGTACTGACTGAGAATGTTCCACTTGGAATTGATTGAGTTTTTATGAAATTAAATATTGAAGTTAAAAACTCGCCTATCAAAAAATGTGGTGTATTATGAATATTTCTATGTACCTACCTACTCGTTCATTAAAAATAAATTTTAGCAGATGTAAATTCAATTTGTATTTTAACGATAAGAATATAACATAATGCGAATAGGCATAACATAAAATAAGTGGAGACTTATTCTTTCTCAAAAACTCCACAAAGCGACCAACCTTCATTTGACATCACCTATTAAGATTGTCATATTTTTGTTCAAATGGAGACGAGACTGGCATGTTTATTACCTACATGCGGTTTATATACCAGCTACCCTGCTTTTAAGGAATACCGCGATGGTATTTATTTTTATTGATTTAAAAGTATAATATGTGGTTCACGTGTGTAGGTATCTACCTGGTTTTGTACACTTAGTTATAATATGATTAACTACACTATGCTCTTATTTTCCACAGGTAACCGACCTATGTTATTCTCCTGGTTGTGCTTACAACAACATAAAACTTCTATTCTCTCTAAATTCTTCCCAAGTTTTCCCATTAATCTTCATGTAACGTCACTCAATCAACATACTTTTCTATGAACTACGTCCAACACGAAAAACAAAATTATTATTTGTACCTATTGTATATCTACATACTGAGTGTAAAAAAAATATTAAATAAAAAAACTTGACACAAAAAACTAACATTCTTGGAAAAAGTTGTCTGACGTCGCATTAATGTGCGAACACTTGTATATTATATAAATAGAAAGGAACAAAATATACAAACCTTTATTTAAAAAAAAACATATTAAGGCCACGTCAAGTATATTTTTCATTTATGCCTTCGCTCGAAGACTACAACCTGCCCTTTAGTCCGCTGGCTACCTTTCTTGTAGGGTGTGCCATAATGCTTAAGTTATATTTAGTTAGTTACAACAGTTAACAAAGTCTTTAGCCCTTAATTACTCGCACGAAGAAAATTACATAACTGCTCACATGGGGTCACAGGTGACCCCAAATTGTAGGAATATTTTTTTCATTTTTTAAATATTATATAGCAAATAAAACTTGTTTATTATAAAGTGCTTTATTTATTCTATTATATTTAAAAGGAAAAACATGAACTAAATATCTAATTAAACAAAAAAAAGCTAAATTAAATTAATTATCAAAAATTAACAACTTGTACTTATACTGAGATCAAAATTAAAATTTTAGAATATTTTTAGGAACTCTTCCAATCACTTTTATTACATTGTTGACAGTATAATTATTTCAGAGTGATCATTGCACATAAACTTTGCGCATTTTGTTGGTACTTTTTAATCGTTTTTTCGCAGGCAATTGTTGCAACGCCCACGTTTTGCAGTTGTTGGTGGGACGCGGTTTTCCAACTCATGCACTTCCAAAAGTCGTTTTTTACAATCTTAGGAGATGCACTGACTTCAATTTGTCGTTTATGGTGATTATGAACAAGTTCAATAGACAATTGCCGCAAAAAATGACGCCACACGTTAGTACGTAATTTGTTGGTATTTGCTCGAAGTACAACGAGTGCATTTATAAGATGGAAAAAAATGGCTAACGGCCATCGTTTGGTTCGCCTTCCTACGCTGTATGTACCACACAAGACACAGGTGATCGTTGCTATCCATTCGTTCTTTGGTGCTAATAAAAAGAAATTCGAGAAGCAGCAAATGCTTTATTTTTTAATGCGAAATTGCTTTGACCCCATGCGACTAATTAAGGGTTAGTAATCCCAAACTACTAAATCAAAAGTTTATTTTCAATAGAAGTACGTAGCTATTAAAGTAGCAGTTACCTCAGTCGATATCTTTCTTGGGTGAAAACTCAATTAAAACAAGTAGACTATTATACATTGATACCCTGATAAATAAATGTAGGTACACATAGATAGATACACCTTTACTGAAGCGACAAATTTAATTAATTCAATCAAATTAATTTGCTATGATCACTAAACAGAGGTATGACATGAGTAAGTTCTCGAACATACTTATTACTATATATATATGGGTAGGTACTAGTAATGTGACAACGGCTGTTTAGTTTTGACATTTGAGAATGTGACAAATTTTACCCATCTTTTAAAATCTCAATACGCAGTTTAAGATATAATTTCATTGGTTTTGCATAGAAATTTCAGGAAATAAAAAACTTTTTTTTTCAATTTCTTCATCGTTTTTTTCTATTCTATACCATCACGGCATATCTCACAAGTGGGGTAACCAACAGACCAGAGGCCTGAGTCAAAACACATTTTAGCGTTACGTTTTCGTGTTGCAATAGTTCGAATGTAGACGACGTTGCGCCAAAGTATCAATTTTCGTAATTACTGTGTATGCTTGCTCGCAACTTCGTCTATATTCGAACGCTAACGGAACGAAAACGTGACGTTAAAATGTGTTTTGACTCAGGCCTCTGCTGCATGTAATAAACAAGCAAGCTTAACTCTCCGTGGCTGTAAAAAAAATATTAAGGGTGGGTGACAAACATAATAACCTTTTACATGACACTCGAAAATTTAGGTAAAAGAATGGAAGACCAATTATTTTCCGAGTGCTCCACAGGCACCACGGATCTCCACATCGTTAATTTTTTAATCTACTATTGGAATCTTGACGTTTCATATTTTCAATTTGGTATAGGAATTTGGAATATTTCACTACCTCAACGTTTTTGTACTACTCAAATGGTTTATATATTAAAAAAAATGCGTAATTGTTTTCCTGAAGCAGACTAACAACGTGAAACCTTAAAGTGAATTCATTCCACAAAACGGCGCACTATAAATTGTCTAGTTTTTATTATTATTGGACCAACATTAACAATTTTCACATATTTTTATACGAATTTGAAAATGTGAATTACCGTCACATCACTAGAAGGTAGAACCTACTTATAATAATTGATTACACGTAGTAATGATAAACACCATCTATCTGTTTATTTATTTACATAATGATTTATTATGTACCTACCAATATAATGGAACCTATAACCCTAATGGAGTGTTTTGGGGGAGCTGTGGTAGACATATATATCTATACCTATACCTCTATTTCTACATCCATCAATTAATATATTATACCTAACTGAGAATATTACTACCTATTCTACTAGTTTTATAAACAAATAAGTCATAATTGGACATTTCATTGCAATATTTTGTGAATGAGGCTGAGTTCTAGATATTTAAATATTTATTTATTTATGAGGTTTGCCACCCATTCTGAATGTCTTGATAGTATATTGGCATGGAGAGGATAGTTTGCATGTTTATTAAATGCAGTTGGTCTTCTGGCTACCCCACTAGTGGGATATGCCGTGTTAGTATAGTAAAATAGTATAGCATTTATTCATTCTTTACTGTACATTGATTACAAACAATGTCATAGAAAGATTCATTTAAATAAAATCAATATACAGATGGCGAGTTTATCGCAATGGCGCGTCTGACTATCTCTTTCAACTAACCCAATACTATTCATGTATTTTTTTTATTTGGTGAGTTGATATAAAATTCATAAATTCTTTCATACCATCACATTTCCAACATAAGGGTAGCCAGCGAGTGGACTGCAATATGCAAGTCGTCCTCTCGGCGTCAATAACGTAAATACATTCAAGATGGGTAACATACCTTAACGATTGAAGAACTAAAGTGTATTTACAATTGACAATTTTTTTTAACCAGGGAAACCTCGAAATAAGTTAGATCTTGATTATTTAATAAAGTATTATAAATAACGACAAGTTACGTCACCCGTACTGAATATTTGAGTCTTTTTAACACCAATGAAACGTCCATGCAGCGTGACTACTGGCTACCCCAGTAATAGGAGATGTTGTAATGGTAAAAATAGATAACAGAAAGTTAATTTAATATTTTATTTATCCAAAATCCTTTCCGTTGAATAAATAAACATACATATTTACAAACAGACACATGAATGTATTAGATTATCTCTATACAAAAGTAGAAGTTCTACCACAAGTAGATAAGATTATATTATATAATATCGTATAACTTTTAAACATCCACTCAACGATTCAGAAGTGATACATAAGCTGGATATGGGGACTGAAATAATTTTATATAAAATTTAAAATATTATTTTATTCTACATGAGTTTATCATTAATTTTTGCTATTACATAAAAATATCAAAGCGTCCTTATACTTAGTTCTGTCAAACTATGAATCAATTTGAAAACAAGAGTCTTGATTTCTTTCTATGTTCTTGATAAATATAAATAAATACCAGTAAAAAATCAATAGAAGAATATTAAAAAAATTAATAATAAAATAAATTTTCTTTTCTTATTTCAAAACGCAAACAACACAACTGACAACAATATTACAGTCTTCTAATATAAATAAGTAACCTCATTTACAACGCCATACAAAATATAGATTTTGTGAAAAGGTGTTATAGACAAATTAAATTTTACACATTGCAATGCTGTGGACGATTATCTAGAATAATATCTTCTCAAATCATAAAACATATGTATTTTAATGTCAACCCTATTTGTTTTTGCATACTTTTACGTCAGCTGGTTGTAATTACACTTGTAGAAAATGGTTTAAGTATGGAACCATAGAGACTGAGAAATTATATTATGAAAACGTACATATTCCAATGAATGAAATTAATCTCAAGTGTGATTTGAGTAAAGGTAGATATATACCTAATTACAAAATATATTTATCTTAATAATTTGTTTAATTTAAGATTCGTGTAAAAGCTATATAAATAATTTCCTTAGCATGGCAAAATAATTAGGTGATTACTTATTCTAAGACTTCGGAACTTTTAATTACGACTTCTTAATAAAATGGACATATTATCTTACGTTCAAACAAACTTACGTTACTTCGACTTGTGGAGCGAATGATGAAGAAAGGATGACAAAGAGAAAATATCCATTTGAAAAAGGGGGGTGCGAGAAGTTGCGGGTGTCCGAAAATCAAGTGACGATCACCTGGATCAATTTCTCGAATGTAGAAGAAGCTAATGAGCTATGTACGAATAGATCTATATAATGTTCCGTTCTCTCTGCCTAATCCACTTGAGATACGCCGTGAGGTTATAAATAGATTAAATATAAATTTATTGCTCGATCTCATAAACTTAAATCTTAAAATAATTAATAATAACTTATTATTATTTTTTTTAAATGTACCACGGGCCAACGAGAGTGAATGAATCGTTCTATTAATAAACGATTATGACTTTCTTAAAAGGATTTTCCTAGAAATTGATATTGAACGCAAACTGCTCGAAGCGTCGAATTCTATTTCTTTACAACGAGTAATCACTACACAGACAGATAATAATCACAATTTTATTCTAAACATTTAATAATATGTTTTTAGTAATATGGAACATTTCCCAAATTAATTTTTATTTTATAAATTTCATACCACCAATTCCAGATTTTTTTTTCAAGGTCTTCTTAGAAGTAAACAAGCAACTTTCGGAATCGATTTCAGATACCTATTTTGGAAGCCAGTCAAATATTTTTTTTAATTAAAAATCTATTCGGCCATGTTTAACTTTTTCCCTTCTTATTTAAGTTTGGATACGTGAAACAAATGAATGATGAAGGAATGACAAAGAGACTAAACAACTGCTCGTGATAAAAAAAAATTCATTCGGTGCAAATAAAAAATAAAGAAAACATATGGCATTTCTTATCGCTAATTTGAAAATGTTTTTAAGATACTTTTGTTAATGAACATGTCAAAGATCTGCTCCTATAAAAGTATTCACATTAAAATTCAAAATCCTAAAAATAGATAGGTATTTCCATTTCAAATAAATCAAAGAATCAAAGTTTTATAACATCACTTTACACTTTCCTAAATGTAAGAAACATAGTACATACCTAATCCTGATCTTATAAAAGATATTATAAGCGACATCAAAACTATTATGTCATCTAGCAACAATAATTAATAGACTAACTTAAGGAATATTGAGTTAATTATATAATGACAAGTTAAAAACTCACTATCAAAGTACTAATCTAGTAAGTAACTCTCGTCTCTTAAGTATAATATAAATTATTAATGTATGAATATCTGATAACTAGATGATAAGAATAATAGGGACCTCTATTGCATGATAATGAGTATATCCTTATTAATGATAGTATGATTCTTCTTAGGTAAGTACCTATTATAGTTAATGTCAGATCTGGGCATCAACAATTAACGAGTTTATTTATTTCCGCTAAAATTGTGATTAACTTTAAAGTTAATCCCACTGTTTTGTATGCTATACCGTTAACATCCGTTAAAAAAAATTACTTTTTCTTTATGCGGGGAGGTTTCTAGCAATATTTCCAATAAAAAAAATATCTTTTTGTGATTCGATCCCGACATAAACTTTTGGCTCTCGAAATTAACTATAGCGATAAACTGTTACTTGCAATTCACTCGATGTCGGGTATCTTGCCTTATTAAAAACTGTAACCTGCGTTACATTTTCGAAAGATTAACTACTTAATAGTTAACAATGTTAACTTTTTCGTTAACGTGTTAACGAATTGACTGAGTAAAATATCTGATTAACGGTACCTACCTAGCTTTTGTGGCTACAATATCAGTATCTGTATCAGCTGGATATCATTGAACTCAGTTGCACTTAGTACGTGGCGACAAGGCGAATTAAGATATTAAATACGATATGCACGCTATGCTTTATCACTCTCCCCGTATTAATATTAGTAGTAGAGTATCATTTTGCAATGTTCACGTATTATAACATCTCAATACAGTTCTAAGAGAGCGTAAAATAAAAAATTACTTTATGTTTTTTTTTTCTACAAAGAGGTCCATTTATCATTATCTTCTTACTTTTTCGCTGATCGTTAACTTTTATACGAAAGCTTGAAACTAACAAAAATACCACATTTTTCGGTTGTTTCTTCTTGAAACTCTAATAAATCTAACCCAAATCTTCAGGGACACAAAACTGTAATCATATTTTCATTATTGTAATAGTACTCAGATGTTGAGAATTACTTTATATCATACTTGAATCGGAAAAATATTCATTTTTTTTTATTCTTTACTGTCTATAGAGATTATAAATAATTTTAATAAGATGTACATTTATTCAGTACAGCAAAAGTACATCACAATATTCAGTAACTTTTTAATGTATCATCAACGAATATTATATTTTCAAATCTGTCGACATTGATATCAACTAAAAGCGAGAATCTTCTTGAAATTATTAAATAAGTGTACCAATTCATTTTTGATTACCAATTTTCGGTTAAAATGGCCAAGTCTCATAATCATTTCAAGCTAAGCAAAAGAATAATAAAATTTGGTTTAATATAATATTAAAATTCTATGTCGCATCATTTGGCTCCATCTTTAATCTATTAACAGGGATATAACATCTCCTTACAGCATAGGCGTTGTGGTGTAATATGCTGTTAATAATTTTTGCATTTAATTAATTTTAATTTACGCTGCAGATGGCAGCATCATAATCACACGAACCATTCTCGCCAAAGTGAGAACAAACATATGCATGTATTATTATTATAAGCTATACCATATGAAGGATGAAACTATAAGCTTTATCCTATTACACATATGGAAATATTCGTCATATCTAGAGCAATCATAGAAGCGAAATTGGAAGCAATTCAACAATAATTATCTTGCATGTCTGTATATTACTCAACATAGCTATCGATTTTTACACTTTATTTTTATTTTTGAAAGCATTATATAATTCTAAGGAATAAATATAAGTGTCTTCAAATAATCTACCCACATATATTTATACATTGGTATTTCCAAAACACTATTGTTTTTTTAGCATTTTTAATGATGAAACATATTTTTAACGTAGATATGATCCAAATATCCATACAATACTCATATAAAATCCATATTTATCAGAAAAAAGGTGGGTGAAGAGTTTGCTCAATTTGAGTGTAGGAAATATATTTCCACTCGGTATTTCTAGGAGAACGTTGAATAACAAATGACGATGTTATTTTAGAAATGAGCTGGTCTCCTGAAATCACCTCCACCAGCTTCATAATCAAGAACTGCGCTAACCGCCAGCCGTTTGACTGTCTAAAAACTATGAAATGATGCGAAAAAAAATCAACCGTAGTCATCAACATTTTATTTGTAGAAAATAGCGTGAGAGCTCTTGTTTTACATTGATAAAAGTGTACTTAGTGATAAAATATTCCATAAATAGTTGAATAAATTATTATATCTTGATAAAAATGTACGGAAGTAAGTAAGCAAACAAAAATGTAATAGTCGTAGTTTACACTGAACGCAATGAGAATGATACATATTATGATATAACATAATAAAAATGTTACATGCATAAAAAATTATGTATTATGGAAGTAATAAACTGACTGGATTAATGACATCATCCATATAAACAAGAATGATTATCAGAGCCGTGGAGCACCCGGCAAAGAACTGGTCTCTCACTCTTTTCCGTAAGTTTTCGAGTGTCCTGTAAAAGGCAGGTGTTCGAAAAAATAAAGACATTTTACATCTCAAATTCTTCGATGAGGTTTGCAACCCATTCTGAATGTCGTAATTTTTGCTGGCACAGAGAAGACGAATTGCATGTTTATATCATGGAGCTGATCTGCTGGATACCCTACTTGTGGGATATGATTGAGCGCCCTTGAGGTGGATTTTTTTTTCACAAAACGGCGCTTTGCAAATCATCCAAATAATAAATATGACGTGATGGTGTAGTTATGATCATCAGATAGATATCTATGGAGAAAGAGACTAGGTGGTACGAGCCCTCTACATTAATAGGACAAGGGGATGAAGATATAATGTAGAATCATTACTGTGAATAACGATACACTTTGAATGGCTTCTTCGTATAAAACAATACAACAAACGATTTTTCGAATATTTTTTTTCCATTCTATCACGACATATACCACGAATGAAATAGCTACCAAAATATTGCACGTTGGCAATATGATCCCATAACATTGTAAAAATTCAGATAGTACAAATTGGGTGATCATCAACTGAAATTAATAAAAGTTAGAAATTTTTACATAGATAAGGTATATTATGAATGGCCTAGTAACTTACAATTCTTACTCAGCTCACAATAATATGATATTGAGCATTGTAGCTTCCAGTTTTCTTACACTTCAATGTGTATTACATAAATTACAATGATACTTTAGTCAAATTTGGAAACGGAGTATAAGCAAACAAAAAGCATATTAAAATTTTATGCGTGAATTATTACAACGTATTACAGTATAGTTATTTTACTACAATATTTTAATGTTGTGTAAAGAGAGAAGAAAAGAAAAAAAGGAAATACCAGAGGAAATAATATAAAGTTATTATTATTTTAAAACTTCATATGTATGAACATTGAACATAGACTGAAATAGGTACTTATTTTCTACGGAACGGTGGGTACTTATAATAAAATAATTCCCCTCACGTGAAAGATCCATAAAGAATTATGTTGTAAATTTAATATTTTTTTTATCAAACACTTACGTAGTTTAAAAAAAATAACAGTTAATATTTACTTTTCTTGAAAAAGGGTATACAAGCCCGGTTTCTAATTTAAGAATCTTTTAAACCTTATCAGGTTTGAACCTCATCAAATAATAGAATCATGTTAGGTATATATTTGTACTTTTTCGTCTAAAACTTGTAAAACTCACATGTTTCTATTCGTTCTTCATTTCAAATATTCCTGTAAAAGGCTCGTTATCATAAATTATCACAGACACTCACATCCTGAATGTCTGAATTTTTATCGGTATGTGGTGGACAACTTGCATGTTTATAGCATGCAGTTAGTCTACTGGATACTCTACTTGTGGTAAATCGTGGTAAAATAAATTGAATCTAAATAAGTAATACGCTATACGAAAATCATTATTAAAGTCATTTAAAAAACTAATCGATAAACTTTAAAGCAGGTACAAAAAAGAACTTCCTGTGACTTTGAAACAATATCTTTAAAGATATTATAAACTATGCAATAAACATAATAAAATTCGCTTAACCAAAGAAAGTATTTATTTACGTGATATAAATTTTCTCAAATAAGAAAAATAAATGTTACGATACATAAAGATCGTCTTGCTGAATCTGAATTATTCACAGATGTTTATTTATTTGAGGAATGCAATGATTTAGTAGAGAAGACATGGTATGTGAGTAAGTAATTTTTCTTCAATAAAGGCTAAATCTAGCAGACGTGATAGTATGTGAGGCGAGGTAAGATTTGTACGTACATTTATATAGGTACAGGTAACTGTACGCTGTCGCTACTATATAGTATTACCTTTTATATACACACACACAAATACAAGTAAAGGATATATGAATAAACATACGAGTATATTTGTTCATTTGTCTTACCAGATAATTCAACTCAATCGCTCTTCAACAAAAATCAGCCTCCTGTATTCAGAACATCTTTGCCACAATTGATCCACCTCTTCGCACAAGAGTCCCAACGTTATGATTTCATCTTTTAATGCACACATGGAGCAATTTCTCTACAATTCATATTTTGTGAAATGTTACTGTTAAATCGTTTTACAATTCCTATTATGATTCATATAAAGTGCCCTTTTTAGCCCCCCAGTATTGTCAAAGAAGGACTTCTAAGCCGTCAGAATTCTTGTGGATGTGTGAAAACAATGCTCTTTTTGGTCAGCTATCATTGGACATTTTCAAAACACGATCCAGCCAGGACCATTATTTATCATGTGTTACTGGGACAAGACCTTTACTGAGTCTACTGGCGTGCAGGGAATTAAGCAATTTGAAAATTTTATGAAGATCAAAAATATATACATATTCAATACGTTTGTATAGGTAGTACAATTATAATGTAAATAAAAACAAAAAACTTTATAGAGTTTTAACAAACATGTATAGACAATTCACACAGACCGAGCTAGTCCCAAACTAAGATGTGAATCTTGTATTATGGGTACTAAAGTTATACTGTGTACTTTAATTCAGTGACCAGGTTTTGACATGTTATGTCTTTTTTAAACTAAATTTCAATAGTTTAATTCAATAGTATAAGATTCAATAAAGTACAATTATCATGAGAAAAAAAAATATATTAGGTATTTAAATAAATATCAATCAAGAAGGATATTACAAAGAATATAATATATGCATTATGTTCAAATCCTTTATCTTAAGTTTTTTTTTATCTGGATAAAAAAATACAGGTAGATATGAAAAAACATACCTAGCCAAAATAAAATAACTTTCTGTTATAATAATACAATAGCTAGAAAACCGAATCCTATGCGAACGAAGGATTGAAACTAGTAAGTAATATTCGTGCTTCTTTTGCAGGGAGTAAGTGAGTATAAACTCACTACATAGGTATTTAAACACTCGAGAATATTCAGGCAAACGTTGTTGGAGGTCATTAAAATCTGAAATGATTGCATTCATTAGCATTCCGTCGAGGATATATTCCACTCTTAGGGAGATTATAATAATAATTTCATTATTATTAATACTTTTATTCGAGGTTATGTGAACTTTGATTTTAATTAGGTACCAACGAAATTCATATAACGATACATTTAAATTGGCGTTACATATTTATAAAGTAAAAATAAAATTCCTTACATAACATATTATATTATGAGGTATCTTAAAACAATGGTTTGTTTACATGTGTCGCAAATGAATTTTTTTTTTTGTTTATTTATTTTATTCTTCACTGTACATTGGTTACAATATTACAAAATAAAACAATGTCATATAAATATCAGTTATACAATTCAATGTACAGAGGGCGAGTTTATCGCTAAGATGCGATGTTTTTCAACTAACCCGGTAACCCGGTAATATTTTCACTTGGTCCTAATCGATTCCCAGACCGGACAGGATGTTTTTGTTTGCTTTTCAGGGAAAAAATAATCAACCTCTTATAAAGTTTAGTATCTTCCATAAGTGGAGCAAACCAGTATGTAGTGCTAATTTATGTAATGTATAATCGACGCTATAACAAGGACCCATAAGCCAAAACGGTGATTTGGCTATTCAAATATTTCAATTGTGTCTCCTTCAATATTATTCAGATTTAATGACCAGCTAATCGAAATTCAATAATATTTAGTTGATAAATATTTACAAAATACAACATTTATTATAGAAAAATTAACATTTACAACTCAAATTGAAACTAAATTTCCAACTAAATTAAAATCGATAAATTACATTTTTTTTAATTAAGAGCCAATATTTCAGTTTGCCTTTAGGGTGACGTTTATCCTGAGCTAGTTTCATGCATTAACATTCAATAAACTTCAATATTTTACAACTATTTTCACCAAAATGAAAAGGACAAGTATATATAATTATGTCTTTAACGAGGTGTTTCACAAATGACTGCTTTTTAAAGTGGAAGACCTATTTCCTGCCGAGAATTTCACTCTTCTATCTAAATAAAAGTAAAATACACCTTGTAAATAGGTAGTATGTGCACAGATAAAACACAGCAGAGGTTAAATGTTAAGCAAAAAGTTTTTCCATAAAAAAGCTATTAATTTATTAAGGTCAGATATTTAAATGTGCCCTTTAAGTAACCCTTGTCCCGAGATAATCCTTAATTTGATCAGTTTGGCCTTCCTTATACAAGAAAATTTATTAAAATATCACTTTTAGACTCCAAAATGTAAGGGACATATATAAAGTAGCCCTCGTGACATGTAATAGCCTTTACGTTAAGTTCTTTTTTATCATTGTTGTGAAAATAAGACTGATTACTTTAAATTGACAGTAATAACAAGATGTAAGGGCTGACAGAAATCATGTGTCCATTACACTTGGATGTTTAAAAGTTGAGATTCACTAAATGATGAAATAATTTCGTATCTCGGATATTTCAGGAGTCCAAGGACTACTATTTAACCGTTTGAGCTAGTGATAAGTGATTACTGAAATAAATTGCATGTGAAATCAAGTTTAACCAAATTAAAGGGCTAGCTTAAGTTAAGGGTAACCCTAAGACCACATTGATATTGTGCCTTAGAATATTTTATTCATAAAATAATATGTTAAGATACTGTTTATTTTGTTTAATCTTGAAAGGAATAATTTACGCCATATTTCTTAAACAAAAAGTAATCAAAGTATGTTTATTACGAGTATTAAAAATATTGCTCAACATTTCTGAGATTTCAATTTCCACCATTAGTGTTTATGAAAGCCGTGAAATCAAGGTAGAAATATTTTAATCCGCTCATGTGTATTTATATGCGAATATATTTTTTATATTAGTTTTTTTATATACTTATTCTATACTATACTATACTTGTACTTATTCAATTTATTTTAATGCAAACTTTACAGAAATATAGGTATTGTGCATTTTCGAACTTTAGGCATATTATGAAGGCCTATGTGGTGCAGAGGTACCGCTCTTGCCTTTGAGTTACGAAGTCCCGGGTTCGATTCCCGGCCAGGGCAAATTGAAGAATGACCTTTTTCAAATTATCTTAGGTCTGGGTGTTACATTAATATTTGTTTAATGCATAATATATGTGTGTATTGTCGCATTAGTACCCATAATACAAGATTCATATTCTTATTTTTAGACTAGCTCGATTTGTGTGAATTACCTATGCATATTATGTTATATTAAAATAATTAATAATTTATCATCACACTTTTTTTCTTTTACAAACGTGTACACAACGTATACCGCAAAGACACCCAGCGCATCATGAGGGCTTACATCTTCAGCCCTAATGACGGCAATTCGTTGGTAAAAGTGTTGTTTTCCAATCAACCTTATACATTTTTTTATACAATGTAGTGCATTTTTTTATCTACCTTTTAATACCTCTCTATAGATCGATAGACAATAAAAGTGATAATATTATTAATTCTCCCATTGTGAGGTTAAGTAATCTAGTATTAAATATTACAACAAATAGATAAAACATCGTTAGACTTAATACTCTTAAAAAACTTAATCGAAAAGTAATCCCAAGGGAGTACAGAACTTGTTTTGAAGAAAAAAATCGACATTTTTTATGTATCAAAATAAATGTATTCAATCGCCCCTGGTCATAAAATTCTCTCTTTGATTTTAAGAACACATAAATAAATTATGTTTTTTAATCCTTTTTTTAAATTGTTACTTCATTAATTTAGGATAAAATCAACGCATTTTATTTAGAAGACAGTTATGTTTTAAATTCAGGTAAATCTCAAATAAGCATTCACGGGATTTTTCATTTACGGGAAAAATCCCAAGTTTTCACGTGAATGGTTATTATATTATAATATAATATGTACGCACTAATTAAGGATTATTTTACCTCAAGAGAATGTTCAAATAGTCATATTATAAAAAAATATATTGATACATTAGTGGATATAAATAAAATTAATTCTTTAAGGTCTCCAACTCTTTTCAGAAAGTTTTCAACTGTCCTGTAAAAGAGAGTTTTTCTTTATACACTACGTTTTAAACATTTAACATCTTCATTTCAGCGATGAGGTATGCTTCGAAGAGAGCTTCTCTCTCATTGAGAGCATAACTCGAAGCTCATGAAAGCCGGTTCGTGATTAATAAAATCACTGTGGAAGTACGGAAAACGGGAAACCCAAGTTCGATTCCACCCGCTGCTGACTTACTCCACTTTCACGACATAAGCATATTGCTTACTGTGAGGGTGTATGTGGTGCATTTGAGTTTATTCTAGATAATATCTTCAGCTTTAAAAAAACTTATATGAGAATCTAAAATAAATTTTATTTCATTTTATTTACATATATCCACGGCGTTTGCCTTTGACATGTTAACAATCAAATTAAAATAGAGAACAACAACATAAAAAATTACAATTGATGTGTCGAATCAAAAATATTCATACAGGTAAAATAAATGTAAGTGAGATAATTCTTATAAATATGCCAATCACAGGTAAAATAAAAATGTAAGTGAAATAATTCTTATAAATATGTCAATCTAAAATATTCAAACAAGTAATTTTTAATAGAGGTTTTATAAATTAATGAATTCGATGTTCTGTAAATGAAAGTAGGCATTTTTTTTGTAATACCTACCACCGCATCCTCACAAGTCCAATCCACCAGCCATTTTTGGCTAAGAATGAAAATATTCATTAAATATTTGGATGCATCTTAAACCCAGATTAAACATTATTTTATTGCTAAGCCTGGCGTATTTAAGTAAGAGTAGAAAATAAAATTAAGATTAAAATTTCACAAGCAGGTGCCATCATTTTATAAAAGCTGCCTGGGAAAGAAATATTTTTGAAGCAAGGAGAAAATAAGAATTTACGAGTTGTTTTATATAAATAGAAGACGCAATATAGGTTATCGTATTACAATATACTTACCAACATAATCATTTCAAAATCATAATGTATTACCTATGAAGTAAGGTATAAATATAATATACTACCAGTTTACTCCAAGAACGAGACATGAATTTCTATCATGTATGTTCTCTCGGGGTAAGGGATGCTCAAAAAATCATCATCACTTTAAATAAAGTGCTCCATATATAACAAGGTTTTATCCAATCCCAATACATATTAATAACACACTTAGATTTCCCTCATTTTTACTATACGAGTAGGTACATCCCTAGTTATAAAAAGATTCACAAATTTCTTTCTGAACATTCTCAAATATTGAACGCACGGTAATTTCGGGAAAAATAAACTAACTAAATAACTAAAATTTAAACCAGACTTAGCATGGAGAATTTCATCCATAACGAATTATCATAAAAGGATTTGAACCCATTGAGTCTATACTTCTTTGTCTTTATAAAAGTACTAAGGAAATATAATTATCACAGGTTATTAGATATTCGCGGTGATAATGAAATACTTTCTCTTCAGCGATTAGGTACTTATTTACATTCTCGTAAGCATTGGATATATTTATGTATCCTACGTTTTAACCCGTTTGCTGGGATTCTTCTGTGTTTCTATCACATCTTCAGTGCTCCTGTTTTCCATAGATAACTTCGTTTGCATTTCGTTTTTTGCAACATTGGATGCAAGTAAGGGTAGCCAAGCCTTGAGCAGGTAAATTCCTTCGTCACTGTATATTATGTCATCGAGTTCCTATTGTATAGCAATGGTTTCATTCATGAAATGCGAACATTTTCTTCTCGATTTCTCCAATATTGTGTTAATGGCTATTGTCGATCAAATGTTCAGCAATAACGTGATAATCAAGTAATGGTAGAACGTTTTATTGCAGCTTTCGGCGCCATATCACAGTTTATAATTTATTATATTTCGTATCCCTCTAACTTGCTGGTGGTCTTAATATTTATAGTACTAAATATTGTCCTAACTTCTGACTTATTTAGAAGATGGAGTATATAACCTATCCTAAATCTCTTAATTTTTTATCAGCTTAGAGAGGATAACTTACAACTGTAGTTAGTCTGCTGGCTACCTCATTTGTTAGATATGCCGCGATGGTTTAGATCAAGGGTGGCCAACCCCAACCAAAGGGAAGCCTTTTAGCGAATAGTTTTGAAACATTTCAAATTACTATACCATTTTGAAAATTCGGTGACGGGGGGGGGAAGTAGAAATTTTAAGGTGAAGTAAAATTATCAAATGTTCCATATATGGAGTATATTGTTGTTCGGCCCGGCAGGAAATCTCATTCTGTAATTTGGCCCGGCTGCTGAAAAGGTTGGCCACCCATGGTTTAGATAGATAAACGAATGTCTATATTATTTAACACCTTTCTTAATTTTAAATGTAATATTTGGCTTAATTCAAATATTCTCTTTAACATTTTGATGGTTTAATTTTGATAGAACGTTACGGCACGATATGTAACATATTAGTGTATCTACTGGAAAGAAAATAATAGCTTTCTTGTGGAAAACACTAAATCTAAATCGCGGAGAAGTTTTCCTGCAATAAAGGTTAATTTTCTTCTATCGAGTTTTAGAAACAGTCAATGTTAGCAGAAAATGTACGCACACTCTACTAATGATTAGACTGCTTACCATTTTAGTAATACACAGAGGATTCAAACTTCCTACATTCTAAACTATTTATTATATCATCATTAGAACTCTGATATCTAGGTTGTATTATGTTTGTAGTAGGTAATAAATTATTCCCCGTTGAATCTCTCACAGAAAACAGGTCCACCACGCATTAATGAAAGTTTTTGAATGTCCTGTAAAAAGACGTTATTAGCAAAACATCACAAAAAAACATACTTATTATAGGTTTATACATAATACTTATATACTCAAAAAAAAATCACTCATATTTAGACTTAATTTTGATTGCCACAGAGAGCCCGAATGTTTATTGCGAAAGACCAGTGCTCTTTTTGGACATACATAATTTGAACAGAATAATAAATTATTCGCGGATCTTGGAAATACACCATTCTTCTAGATAGACATTCTTGAAAGGTATTTAACGTCTTGAATTCAGAAACGATGCACGTTATCTATTCTAAATACTTCATTTTTTTATTGCACAGAGATATCAAACCATCATACTCTAACGGGTGATTTTGTGATTGTAAAGACATGATATAAAGAACAAAAGATGATTAAACACAAGATAATAATTTATAATGTAATATATCTCATACATTATAAACTGTATTTTACTTAATATGATATGTTGATAAGAGATGAGAATGCTTAATAATTATTGTACCTATGTATATTGATCAATGTTGCTATGGTAAACATGGCATCACATTTCTAATAGGGAAATAAACCTTTCTATCAGATACCTACTTGATAGGAATCTTCTATTAACCCATTGGATGTCACAGACGAAATTGTGTAATTTTTTATTTTACAATTTTAAAAAGAATTTTATAATTATCTACATAATAGTGATGTAACGAATGTGTGATTTGGATATTCGCGAATGAAATTTGAATTTCTAGAAAAACTTAAATTAATTTCTACAATTGCTCAAACATAAAATTTCTACCCCCCCGTCGCCGAATTGGAATGGTATAGGAATTTAAAATATTTCAAAACTCCTCGGTTTTCTTAAAGAATGTTTTCTTGCAGTACCTTTTTCTACAATGTACCGGGTAAGTATCCGGTACTTTTACAGAATATCCGATACTTTATTACCAAAATAATATTCGCAAAACATTCGCATATTTTTTTGCGAATACGAATGCGAATGCGAATATTTGTTACATCGCTACTACATAATAATAAATCTTTATTGACAGAACACAATACCATATTATATTCTGTCATTATTCTTCTTCACAGTTCTGTTTATTAATACAAAGGTACCTACCTTATATTTGGAGACTGTTTTTGGCACAAATCATCCTAGTAGGACGCTATGCCATAAATGAAGAAGAAAAAAAAAAGGTACCTACCACACAAACTACACATACTAAAAAAAAACTCCGGGTGGATAGCCGAGAAATTGTCAGTGTTGTAAGATTCTTTCATATATTCTAGCTGAAGTGCAGTGCACTGTAACAGTATAAAGGTAATTGCTATCATTCAAGTGACAGAGCTCTTTTCTTTTCGAGAAAAATCAAAAACCTAAACTGTATAGGTAGAAGAAACTAATGTTTTATTAAAGAGCACCACACAATAAATAGTTTACTGTAAAAAAAATCAAAACGATAAAGATATGAATTATGTAATGTATAATAACAATAAAAACACACAAGACATTCAGGATTGGTGGCATTCCTCATTGATGAATTCTAGATGTTAACGTGACGCTTTACGAACACCCGCCTTTTTCAAAACATTCAAAAACTTACAGGAAAGAGAAGAAGATTAATATTTGAAATATACCTAATAAAAAAACAATATTTTACAATACGACACTGATATATCCACAAAAAAATATATGCTGAGACAATTCACAATAATTTTGGCTCACCTCGGCGAGTCATTAAAAACACACATATTTATTTGCGACAAATACAGGGTTAAATGTTAGAGAGAGTGTAGTCTAGGAACATGGGGTACAGATTATCCAAATTCCCAGTCAAGATGACGTACACGTGTTATAATACATAATTATTATTTGTACCTACATACCCACACTTATATCATGGGAACAACAACCCATATATGAATTTGCATACATTCCAGCAACATGACACTCTGCGAGTATCTACTACTACGTACATAGTAGATACACAAAATATTATTTGATTCAAAGGTTCTGAAAATTATTTCAATCACCCCCCACTACGAGATTACCAAAATTATACTGTAGAGAGTATTATATTGCAAAGCAAATCTGGGACTTTGTTCCCAGGATAGGTATTCGATTTGGTATATATGAATTTTCAAGTTCTTCGTTAGCCCTGAGGCCTCGGCCTCGTGAACAGGGAGTCGATCGTTTCGATTCGCCGGCAAACTCCCCTTTCACGATACAAGCTTTTAGCTTACTGTGAAAGGTGTATAAGGTTGTATTTGTACTTCATAATAACACCACGGTATTTCCTTCAAGTGGAATAGCCAGCGGACTTACTGCATCCAAGAAATATGCCCTCTTTTTGCCAATAAAAAAATAAAACATTCAGGATATGTGGAATCATCAATGAATATAAGATATATTTTTACGAACATCTGTTGTTTACGAAACACTTGGAAACTAATTGAAAAAAGTGGGAGACCTATTCTTTTCCGCTGACTTCGCAGAATCATCATCATCATCGCCCTCAACGCTCCTCTCGAGAGCACAGGGCAGAAACCAGCCTCCTCCATTCAGAGCGTCTCAGTGTCAATTGCGTCACCTTTTTCCACGACATTCCTTGCGCTCTGACATCGTTGTCATAGGAACGGTGTATTGTGAAAGAGGGACGCCCGGGCCGACGGAACCCCTGTGGACGGAAGAACAGTGCTCTTTATGGCCTACTATCATTAGGCATTCTCAAAGATGTCCCAGCCAGGACCATCGTCTCTCCTGTATTACGGAGATTTCAGGTCTCTGCTGGGTGCGCCGGCGCACCCGGGTGTAGGGTTGCCATAATGGGTTCGCAGAATAACAGAGAAAAAATCGAGTAAATCTATTATTGAAATACTAAAATCAGGAAGCTTTCTTAACTTGAAACTTTTAATTTGTCTACCACAATCCCCTGACAACATCCAGTACCTGCAAGGGGGCACCGTCCCTCACTTTGAGAAATACTGAATTTGTAGGTAGGTACATGGATACTAAAACACTTCAAGATAATATTTAACATACTACCTACCATGTACAAGTGTAAAACTACCTCCGTTCTAAAATTTGATAACTATACAGGACACACCAGAAATATTTCAATAATGTTTGTGGACTTTCGTAATATTAAAACGAAGTTATTGAGATTTCAGGTAAACCGCATTTTTTTCTACTCTTTCCTCCATATTGACGTTTCCGCTATATTTATTTATTTTTATTTCACTAATAAATTACAAATTTTATACATACTTTTATTGATGCTGCCCAACTAGGTTTCTCCTGTACTAGGGCAAACATCTCACAAACATATCAATCATATAAAAACATACACAATTACAAAAAGTATTCATCTCCTATATTTATTTATTTATTTTATTCTTCACTGTACATTGGTTGCAATATTACATAAGAAAATAGTGTCATAAAAATAACAATTATAAATTTACAATTTACACAATCACATTCATAACAAGAAAACACTGCTGTAAACCATCCATACATGAAACAACACGCAAACAAACCATTTCTCCATACAAAACATGAAACAAAAACAACATATCCCTCAACCACACACATCACAAATCCCACACTACATACTTACACACGTATATCACCCCACATAAAACACAAAACAAATCACGGAACAAATCCCAAGATATCTTGTAATCTCTCCATTGGAAGATCAGAAACCCACCCATAACATGCTGTTTTAAATTTAAAAAAAACAGTGATTTCTCTAATCTTTAGAGGCATGATGTTAAATTAATATTGTTAAATTAATTTTAAAAATAAATATTGCTAAGCTAATTTTTACTATTCATCATTCGAAAAGATATTTTTCATCTCCTGAGGATATTTGAGTTCCATATTCTTTACAAAGTTTTTTGATTTATTTTTTAAATTCAGTAAATCGCACTAAATATACCAAAAATAGTTAAAAAGTAATGATTTTCCATAAACAAATCAATAGATATCACAAGTCACTGATTTCAAACAATAACTATAAGTTACTGCTACGCATTAAATAATCGCTGCGGAAAAGTTCATACTGGCTAATGTTCCTACAGTCGTTTGTTGTCTGTGAGTCTTCCGTAATAATAATAATAATTGTACGTTACAAGGAACACGTGACTGGCTGATGCTTCGATCTGCACACGGCACCACATCGTATGATTCTCATTCCCTTGAAGAATAACCGTTAAACGTGCCTGTTCCTCCTCGCGTCGCTTGCAAGCAAATTCAGTTACCCGCAAACCATGGCATAGGTTAGACGAAAGAAGGGTTTGTCCCTTCCCGCCTTAGTCGCGAACAGCGATGTGCGTAACTCCGACACAATAATAATACTAACAATAATTATTTAATAGTACTTAACTTCATAATGTGATAAACAAGTGTGTTGCCCTCTATTGTATGTAAAACTATTCTTATTGTGTGTCGTTAATAATGTACTTTACAAGTCTGTGTTAGTTTTGCGTGCGCGACCAATCTTACCGCCAATATCAAGGAACAATAGTAACGATTAATAATTAATGGTAATTAATAAACAGAATAATGTTATAGACAAGCTTATGTTCTATTTGAGATATATATAGACTACGATTCTAATGGTGATAATGATAATATTTGGAAGTTTTGAGTATAACAATATATGTTGGTTTTGGGCGTGGTTTCGTTGTGTTCCCGCCAATATTCATAACCGTGTGAAATAAGATAATCCATTGTTTCTGAACAACTATTCCATGTTAGGAATCATACAAACCACTTAAACAATTCTTTATACTTGCTCAGTGATGTAAATTTAACATTATGAATGTGTTCATAAGTCTGCAACGTGTACCGCTTCATCTCGGGTAGCCTGCGCATTGCTTATCGGTGATTTACCGATGTAACTCTCATTCCAATGTGAATTTGAAAGGACTATTGAAATAGTGACGCCTTCTACCTTTTACACAGAGGATGGAGTGGAAACATATAAGGTTTCTCAAGCCTCTCGAGAAGTAGTGACCTCTTCCGTCCTGAGAACAGAATCTATCAGATTCTGACACCACCTACGCACCCCTGTACGTCTTTGGAATGGCCAGCGACCGCCATAGATACCTCAGAGTATGTTTCTTTCACGAACCTGCCTTCTACCGTCAATGTGTACAAAATACGTCATCAGTAACATGCACGTCTTTGTGTTATTCAACGACTGTTCGCTTGTCCACCTGTAAGTGACTATATTACTATTGAATATTGTTGGTGATGATAATTTTTCCATAACTTAGTTCCTATTATCATTGAACTGACCTATATATTAATTTCCTTTGTGTAATAATATCAGATTTTGAGTTTGAATGAAGAATGAATGATTCCACTTAATGTTTATAGATCATATGATAAACCAGGTATTGATTTATATTGATAATACCAGGGTTGGTTTATTTGATAATTACCATTGTTTGTTTTATTGTCTCTGTCCGAATATGGTATAACTTTCATAACTTTGCATATTGTATGTTATTATGTCTCCCTACAAATTTACTTTGAAAATAACTGTCTTGTTATGTAATATATGTTTACACAATAAATGTAAATCACTTCCATCCGATATCTTTCTGTTGAAATTCATTTTGTATACCCACCAGTAGATTCAATACTCTTAATAATACTAAAGTACATCTCTCCGCCTCCTTGTATATAATCTTCCAATAACCTAGTTATACTTGGAGGAGTTATGTCACAAAGGTTCAATTCCTTGATCAACCAATGGATGAAAGACCCTATTATTTTACTATGAAAGCAACAAAGAGTTAAAGGGATGGCTCCACTGATGGAAATAATATATCCACTTTCTTGGAAAGGTCTGATGTACTTATGATAATCTTTGTTCCACTTGATATAATTTTTTATTGTTTACTTGGAGATATATATCTATAATTCTACTCAAGACAGGATATAAGTAGAATCTTTGCAATATAGAGTATGCAAACAGAAGAAACATTGCTTAAATTACCTATGTATTCTATAATGATATGATGACCATAAGAAAATGATGAAACCGAAGGATAAAGAATTCTCTGAACTTTACGTAAGTATAATATGTATAATTGAAGTATGTACCTGTCACCCACACACAATGCATTCCTCTTGTACAGACCAAGTAGAATCATCCCTAGACATGAACTTGAGCCAATATATTAATCTTTATATACTTTCTCTAAATATAATTTCTATTCTATGTGTTTCGCTTACGTACATTGCAAAATGTATGTAGCGAAGCTGGGGGTTACGAGCCAATTTATATACTTTTCTTATGTACAATTCATGTAAATCCATTTCTTTTAATATTTGATAATTTCTCTTTTGATAATCTTGTGTGATGAAATGATGCGATCGTCCTAGTGGACGAAATCGTGTTAATTTGTGTGCTCGTCCATGGATGTAGCAATGAGTGAGACGAATCGTATCATTTGTGTGCTCGTCCGTGGATGTAGCAATGTGGGTGGACGAAAACGTATCAATTTGTGGGCTTTGTCCGAGATAATTACAGTTCGTATAACTGTAGACCCTAAAATTTTAAATGTATTGTGTGATGAATATGCCTAATCGTGAAGTTCGGAATTCTTATCTTTATTGTGTAATTATGTGTATTGATATTAATTGAAAATGTAATAATTTAATGTGTGTATGTATATGAAAACAATTTAAAAAAAAATGAAACGGGAATCGTAAGATAAATAATTTAAATGTCCGTATTTAAAAAATAAATGTATTGGTGTATAGCGCAAACGTTTGTCGCGAGTATTGTTATAATGTGGAGTAAAAAATCGATGCCGTATAGAAAGAATTGTATGGTGAAAATATTCTGTTGTAAAAGTATTGTTATAAGCGGTGAACAGAACATCGAGAGTCGACCTACATAATATAATGAAGATATAGTGTGTATTTATAATACATCGCGTGTGCGAACGCCGTACGAATAGATATACTGTAATATTAGACCGATAATATTATTATACCGCAGTATACATATCTATGCAACGTATAGTATGTACCTATACGTCGCAAGCGAAAGAGAGACAGCGTACAGACCTACCGCAACAATGTAATAGAAATATTCACGCGCGAAACGGAAGTCCAGAGTATTGGTAGAACGAAATATTATTTGAATGAAACGAAATAATATGTACCCATGCTGTTTGTGTATAGTAAACCAAAGTGTACAAAGAACTTTGCCGGTAAACAATAATGTTATTTTAATAGTAAATTCATTTTCAAACGATGAGAGTAAAAATCGATGTTAAATATTAAATTGAATTAAATTTTTTGAAACAGTAAAACGTTGTATTTGGAATAAATATCTTTATTGAACTCTTGGAGAAATAATAGTAAATGAGCGTTGTTGTGTAAAAATATGCGTAGTAGAATTTTGATAAGAATATAAATGTGCGTACGTAGTGATGTGACGAAATAATAATGATAAATAATATTAAATAAATATTTTTGTTTTAAGAAAATTAAAGTTAAAAATAAATCGAAATAAATAATGTTAAACCTTCACGACCGTTCACGAAATTTGATATATAAATACACTTAACCCTTAGTGAAACATGACCGAATTTGTTAACCCTTTGTAAATAGTAATTGAATTTTTTTTAATGTCAAGTTGTGAACTGTAACTGAATTTTTGAATTTAGTAAAGAAACAGTTAACCCTTTGATGACCATCGTTGAAAATTTTGACATTAACGTAAATAGTAGAATGATGTTTTGTAAAATTTTTTTTTGGAAATTAAAGGAGTAACCATGTAACGATGTAGAATTTTTGCTGTTGAATATTAACCCTTCGTGTTCGGAATTTGTTATCTTTTGTGAAGTAATTAGTTTTCTTGAAATGTTATAATGAGACTTTTGCGGCTTATTATCATCGTGAAATATTGAAGTAACCTATGCCTTGTTTATTTGAGAACTGAGTCCGTTAAGTGAATTGTTCCGTTAAGGTAAACTAACGAACGCTCTTTGATAAAAAAATGAGTTATGTTTATGTAATATGTAAAGCCGTGATAGGAGAGATGTGTTTAAATACTTTTTTGTGACCTTTTTGTGTAATCAATATAGAGACGATGTTATCTGGATGTGTGAAAGATAAATCGTAATGCTCTTTTTGATGAATGTAGACAATGTGATTGCTAATCGTTCATGCCTATTATTTTGAAGTTTGAGTTTATATGACGTTTAATTCCGCGTAGGACACGTAGTAATCTCTTATGAATTGTAATTGGAAATGTTTGGATGTAGTATATCCTTGTTGAATTAAATAATCTTGTGACTTTGTGGAAAATTTGTTTATGTTGCTTGAATACATTGGAAAATGTGATAGAACATTTTGACATTGAACGGGAATGGCTTATGAAAGACACAGAATAAAACCTGTAGTGGAATGTTGGCTACAGATATTCAATGGGATAATTTTAATTAATTGTATGTTAGTGAATAAAGATGATGTATGAATCTGTTTATGAAAGGTGAGCCCTGTATGAAGAAGTAAATGTTGAATTTGAATAATGATGTATATTAGAATTTATTGAACTTGTAACTTGTATATTGTGTAGCAAAGATCGAAAGTTGTTCAATGTATTTGTCATGTATTAAGCCTGTGTGAGGGTAGCTCCCTCTGAGATTATCTCTATGTGAGAAATCTGTCTCTGTGTGAGAATTGTGACTATGTGATATGCGTAGAAGGATTTGACGCCAATAATGAATATCGGTTACTGTATATGTGATTGCAGTCGTCGTGATGTACCATTATGTCATGTCTGCGTGTAAATTGTTTTTTTATATGTATGTCCTTATTATGTATGATTTCTTTCTGTGCTTTGCCAATATCTTTGTATGGTACATGGTACATGAAATCGCTTGTATATGAGTGCTATTAAGCTTAATGGGTAAAATGAAGCGTAATGTAGTATCTCTAATTCCATCTATACAAAATTGTTTATAATTATTTAAATTCCTTTATGTTGCTTTTCCCTTGTTGGATACATGTAACCGGAATCGAAAATGATGTAAACCAACTTCTTAAGTATGTAACTTTTGTTTTATATGTTTGTCATGTTTAAAATGTTAACTTGTCGTCGATCGTAGTAAATGAATCCATCAATGAGACGTACGTATATTGAGAATTTGAAAGAAAGAATTTTATCACCAATGTAGAACGAACCGTATATTGAAACGTAATACAGATCCTGAGTTTCTTATAAAATTGTATTGTAAAATGTTTAAAGTTGTTGATTTCATGACCTGTGTTTTTCATATACATGCACATATGCACCTGTCTATATATATACACACCTCTATGTACTATTATATTGTTATGATTGTAGCTCTCAAACTTTTGTTAGGAGCCCCGTACTAAAACAACCAATGTGAATTTTGTGTTATTATTAAGAAGTGTAAGTCAAAATATGAAAACAGTTCGCATCAATTTTGACTATGGGCAATTTACCGCGAGTGTTTAATAATAATTGAACGGGCTATAGGATGTAAGAAACATTGTAATAGTATATAAGCTACCATTTTTTGAATTGTTTGTCTGTAATTGGGTACCTATGTAGTTGCTTATGTATCCAATGGTTCTCAACTTTTATGTAACCAGTGGTACTCAACTTTTTTATGTGACCAGTGGTATTCAATCTTTTCATGTAACCAGTGGTTCTCAACAATTTTTGTAGTGGTTCTCAACTTTTTTTTGTATAATTGAGGAACTTGAAAATTTGTCGCTTCTCTTCAAATTTTCAAGAGGGGCCGAAAGGGAGAATGCTACGCATTAAATAATCGCTGCGGAAAAGTTCATACTGGCTAATGTTCCTACAGTCGTTTGTTGTCTGTGAGTCTTCCGTAATAATAATAATAATTGTACGTTACAAGGAACACGTGACTGGCTGATGCTTCGATCTGCACACGGCACCACATCGTATGATTCTCATTCCCTTGAAGAATAACCGTTAAACGTGCCTGTTCCTCCTCGCGTCGCTTGCAAGCAAATTCAGTTACCCGCAAACCATGGCATAGGTTAGACGAAAGAAGGGTTTGTCCCTTCCCGCCTTAGTCGCGAACAGCGATGTGCGTAACTCCGACACAATAATAATACTAACAATAATTATTTAATAGTACTTAACTTCATAATGTGATAAACAAGTGTGTTGCCCTCTATTGTATGTAAAACTATTCTTATTGTGTGTCGTTAATAATGTACTTTACAAGTCTGTGTTAGTTTTGCGTGCGCGACCAATCTTACCGCCAATATCAAGGAACAATAGTAACGATTAATAATTAATGGTAATTAATAAACAGAATAATGTTATAGACAAGCTTATGTTCTATTTGAGATATATATAGACTACGATTCTAATGGTGATAATGATAATATTTGGAAGTTTTGAGTATAACAATATATGTTGGTTTTGGGCGTGGTTTCGTTGTGTTCCCGCCAATATTCATAACCGTGTGAAATAAGATAATCCATTGTTTCTGAACAACTATTCCATGTTAGGAATCATACAAACCACTTAAACAATTCTTTATACTTGCTCAGTGATGTAAATTTAACATTATGAATGTGTTCATAAGTCTGCAACGTGTACCGCTTCATCTCGGGTAGCCTGCGCATTGCTTATCGGTGATTTACCGATGTAACTCTCATTCCAATGTGAATTTGAAAGGACTATTGAAATAGTGACGCCTTCTACCTTTTACACAGAGGATGGAGTGGAAACATATAAGGTTTCTCAAGCCTCTCGAGAAGTAGTGACCTCTTCCGTCCTGAGAACAGAATCTATCAGATTCTGACACCACCTACGCACCCCTGTACGTCTTTGGAATGGCCAGCGACCGCCATAGATACCTCAGAGTATGTTTCTTTCACGAACCTGCCTTCTACCGTCAATGTGTACAAAATACGTCATCAGTAACATGCACGTCTTTGTGTTATTCAACGACTGTTCGCTTGTCCACCTGTAAGTGACTATATTACTATTGAATATTGTTGGTGATGATAATTTTTCCATAACTTAGTTCCTATTATCATTGAACTGACCTATATATTAATTTCCTTTGTGTAATAATATCAGATTTTGAGTTTGAATGAAGAATGAATGATTCCACTTAATGTTTATAGATCATATGATAAACCAGGTATTGATTTATATTGATAATACCAGGGTTGGTTTATTTGATAATTACCATTGTTTGTTTTATTGTCTCTGTCCGAATATGGTATAACTTTCATAACTTTGCATATCGATACCTTAATTCGCAGATTGGGTAACTCCAAAATAGCTACTTTACAGGGCGGACAAAAAACTAAATATTTTTGTTATGCATATTATTATTATTATTTTCCTTATTCTAAAATATCTACATGATGTAGATACATGTTCGTAACACAATAACCATGACATAATTATGTTTATAATGGTTTTGTAGCCTTTTTTTGGAGTTACCTAATTTTCTGTTATAGATTTTGTAAAATAAATGCTATAATTGATGGAGTTACCCAATTTGCCTATAAGTATTGTATACTGTTTGGTCTCATAAAAATGTTATTTTTAAAGTGTTTTATAAGAAAATCAAATTAAATTGAAGTAATATATATAGGATAAATACTTCAACATCATCATCATCATCAACGCTCCTCTCGGGAGGACAGGGCAGAAACCAGCCTCCTCCATTCAGAGCGACTCTGCGTCAATTGCGTCACCTCTTTCTACGATATTTCCTGCGCTCTGCTGTTGTCGTTATAAGAACAGTGTACTGTGAAAGAGGGAAATCACGGGCTGACGAATCCTTGCGGACGGAAGACCGGTGCACTTTTTGACCAATTAGCCTTTTCAGGATATTACCCAGCCTGGAACATCGTCTATCCTGTATCACGGAGTTGAACATAGTTGAATAAAAAAGTTGCACCTTTAGAGATATACTCTGTGAGTGACAAAATGTGAAAATAATAATTCGTGTGGAGCATTATTTTAGAAATCGTGGTAGTCCTGAGTCCATTTTCGTGAAGATATTTTCAGTCTCGTTTAGATTATTTAAGCAGACAATATTTTTTTGGGCCAAGGCTTTTCTTCCTTTGAGGCAATTTATTTATTTATTCATTCATTCTTTACTGTACATTGATCACAATTAATACAATTTTATAAAAAAAATGCATTCAAATTAGGTGTGATCAATATACAGAGGTCGGTTGCCCAATAAGAGACTCTTACCACTTGTATTATGAGATAGCTGAAGTCCAGTATCCGATCAAAGTGTCTTGCCTCTTGCACACTGATACCCTCTCTGAATATCTCAAGATTTTAAAATCCGCCAAAAGAAATTTTATTATTTTATAAGTAAATGCCTTAATATTACGTGTTATATTCTAAAAATATTGTACTTGGCACAAATCGTCCCACAAGGGACGGGTTGCCGTAATCTTATAAATAATAATAATAATTTACAGAGGGCGAGTTTATCACAACGCTTTTTGATTTTTTAAATTTAAATTTTAAATATTTATTACTCCATGATTCATCCTTTTTCCAAGAGAAGTCTCCGAGTTATCATCAGAATCTGAATATTCTGAATATGGGACTAACGAGATGTTGACTCTTATGCTGCCCTTCTCTGTTGCAATATTATGATCAATAGCATTAGCCTGTGCATCTAACAATATCCCTTGTGTCGCATTATTATCTAAATTATTATCATCAGTAGGTATTTATATTAATTTTGGATTTCTGCAAGATCTCTATCAAGTAATATGATGGGCCAATTCCATTATAAAAATTCGAATTGTCTTTGATAAATTTGTAGAAAATCATGATTTCTGGGATTTGTTTCACTTATACGATTTTCTTCACTCCTTCAATTTTCAGTTACTAATTTAACCATAGTCTTTAGTCTGCTATTCATCTATAAAATGATAAGTAAACATTTCACTTTTGCCTGACGATGAGAGCGGAAGCTCTTGAAAGCCGGCTCGCAAAATAAATAATGTCAATAGTGGAATAACTATATATCGTGTTTCATTTTAAAAATTATTAATATGAACTTCCACCAAGAACCGTCGGTCGATAAATTAAACTTATGATAAGTAGGTAATGTATGTAGATACACGTTCAGTTCTTCGGATTTTGAGCTTATTTAAAAATAATCATGATTCAACAAATCATAATATATCAAAAAATAAAGTCGTTTATTTAAGTATTAAAACCTAGATTTTTCTTTTGACTAAAAAATAATAATATAATACTGTATATTGTGTTAAAAAACAATACAATATTAGTGAATCAGCTTCAAAATTTGTGCGCAAACATATCCAGTAATAATTAAATTCCACGTAGTAACTCCTGCAATAGTTGCATTATTTAAAATGTGTGTTCCTTACATATTAACTACATCACATAAGGAGCAAATGATAAAAAAAACTTTTAAAAATTTAAGAATATAAAGCTGATACTTATTGTTACAGTTATCTAACATTTTTTTACAGGATAAGATATCCAAAACCACTTTTTTGTAAAATATTCCTAATACACACCCTATCTCTCGCAAGTCTCCATACAGAATGGTGGAGTTACCCAATTTGCAGTGTTGTAAATACTAACATTGGAGTTACCCAATTTTCTTGAGGTGTTTTTTAGGGTATTTGTAATAACGTTGGATTCTTCAAATTTACCTAGCATGTGTGTTGGAATACAGTCAACATTATGGCATCATTAAGTCATTTTGTCAAAAAATGGAGTTACCCAATCTGCGAATTAAGGTATCGATATTGTATGTTATTATGTCTCCCTACAAATTTACTTTGAAAATAACTGTCTTGTTATGTAATATATGTTTACACAATAAATGTAAATCACTTCCATCCGATATCTTTCTGTTGAAATTCATTTTGTATACCCACCAGTAGATTCAATACTCTTAATAATACTAAAGTACATCTCTCCGCCTCCTTGTATATAATCTTCCAATAACCTAGTTATACTTGGAGAAGTTATGTCACAAAGGTTCAATTCCTTGATCAACCAATGGATGAAAGACCCTATTATTTTACTATGAAAGCAACAAAGAGTTAAAGGGATGGCTCCACTGATGGAAATAATATATCCACTTTCTTGGAAAGGTCTGATGTACTTATGATAATCTTTGTTCCACTTGATATAATTTTTTATTGTTTACTTGGAGATATATATCTATAATTCTACTCAAGACAGGATATAAGTAGAATCTTTGCAATATAGAGTATGCAAACAGAAGAAACATTGCTTAAATTACCTATGTATTCTATAATGATATGATGACCATAAGAAAATGATGAAACCGAAGGATAAAGAATTCTCTGAACTTTACGTAAGTATAATATGTATAATTGAAGTATGTACCTGTCACCCACACACAATGCATTCCTCTTGTACAGACCAAGTAGAATCATCCCTAGACATGAACTTGAGCCAATATATTAATCTTTATATACTTTCTCTAAATATAATTTCTATTCTATGTGTTTCGCTTACGTACATTGCAAAATGTATGTAGCGAAGCTGGGGGTTACGAGCCAATTTATATACTTTTCTTATGTACAATTCATGTAAATCCATTTCTTTTAATATTTGATAATTTCTCTTTTGATAATCTTGTGTGATGAAATGATGCGATCGTCCTAGTGGACGAAATCGTGTTAATTTGTGTGCTCGTCCATGGATGTAGCAATGAGTGAGACGAATCGTATCATTTGTGTGCTCGTCCGTGGATGTAGCAATGTGGGTGGACGAAAACGTATCATTACCTATATAATTTTTTGCTCAAAGTTGATTAAAATATTCAATCTCAAAACTAATAAAGAATATGAAAATTGAAAATCACAAAAGGGTTTCTTTAACCTTATTTATTTCTCTCCGTATATATGGATATTTCTGGTATGTTATTTATTTATTTTATTAATTCATCTCTCGGTCTTACAAAGTTCAACCTTTGTATTTAACATCTTTGAATGTCAGTTCCTATGTCATCCAATTACCTACACCAAAAATTTGTTAAAAAAAAACAAAGCTAAAATACACATAGGTACAATAAAACAATGAAATATTATTATCAAGAGATCCCGCCAGGTAGAGCCTGATTGTGAGAATACTAATCAATAATATCTATTACTAATACATCTTTCGTAATAATTTAATAATAATTTGTTACAACTTTTGTTGATATTTGAAAAGGAAATGAGATTATTTTCTGCAGTATCCTGTAATAATATGTTATTGTTCTCCGAGTTAAACATCACGATTACCCTGTTATAGGTGGATGGGACCAAATGAAGACGATAATTTCAACTAGAGTACTAATATAACGTCTAATAACTATGTTTGCTGATAACGAAACACAAACAATGTTCAACGTGGTCAGGTCTAGCAGAGATGATCGCTTGTAAATTTGGTGAAAGTGAACCTACAAAACATTACAATTACCTATAACGAAAAATTTGTTTTAGCTGCAAAAATATATGTACGTAATCGTATTAGGAATGAACATAATATGACAAAGTTTTCTACGTAGGTATGTTCAAAAGGTGCATTTTATTACAACTCGTCAATTTTGGTTTATAAGATATTTATTTAATTTTTTTATTTATGAATACAGCGATGAAGTGTACCACAATTCCTGTATGTATATTTAATTATTTATGGTAAAGCTTTATCACATATCACCCTCTGGTGACCTGTCTATTTATTACGTGCAGTTAGTCCATTGGTTACTCCGCTTGTGGAAGATAACCTAAAAGTACTTATAGATAGAGGTAGTCGCCAGGCTGATGACTCTTTGTCTACAAATCAACAAATCATGGATTGAAATTCTCTCGCTGTCAACCTATTCTATATTCACGACACAAATAAAATTGCTTACTATAAGGATATTTGAGTTTATTCTACCAGAACATTAAAAATATTTTTACTACACAAGAAATAAGATGATTTATTCAGTTCCGCATGGACATAGACATTAAGAAAGTAGAACTGTATGTATTTAAACCTCCAACTTTTATAACGTTTAATATCGTTTTTCAGATCGTTAGTTTCTCATCCACTAATTTGATAAGGAAAACTGCAATGTAACCTATCTTAATTATTATTCACACAGTGCATACCTAACTTGTAGTACATAATGAATGTAGTTCATAATGCAAAGCTGAAAATTCTACATCTGGTACATTACGAATATATGACCGGCGTAATATGGAGTCGTACAATGACTGCTTGGTATTTACAAAACACACTAACATAACAATGCCCATCTACAATAAATATTTTAGTCCATTCGTCTATGTATTAATCAAGCTATATAGTGGGATGTTACTTCTTTCTAAAGCAAAGTCTTTTCATTAAGCATATTTCGGCTACAAAACTTTGTACCTACATAATATATTTATTTAGTTGTAAACAAATTTAATAAAACTAGGCCCCTAGGTATGTTTAATTCATTTTATGGAACGGGAGCTATCATCATATATATTTATATTATTTCGAAGGTATTAATTTTTAAAAACTTCATATTTATATAAATAAAAAATTCAATATTTATGTTTCATCAATATTTAATAAAAATTACCTAGTTTGTGACATGTAATGTCTTTTAGTTTGTCAAAATATTAGTTAAACTCTATTTATAAATATTTGTAATTTTCATAATTATGTCTTAATTTCAATTATTTTTGATATATTTATTTCATATTGAATATGGGCTACAATCCTTTTCATAGATAAAAACATACAAATAAATACACTAAATTGATAAAAGGCGAAATTAACGCAATGGCGCAATTTTTTCTAAAATCTCCCAAATTTATTCCACGTCCATTATTCAATCATTCACGTTTTAAATCACATCGTGATATTGCCGGTTTTAGGAAAATTTTGGTCCGGAATAAACTCAAATGATCCTAAATATATTCACACTCAACAAAATTCTTGGGTCATAAAGGTACAATAGATCAGCAGGGTTACTCTTGACAAAACTAAACACGATCTTAATCTAGTCTTGATCTTGATCATACGACGCACGACGGGACTATGGTCAAAAACACCGCGCTACCGCTAACGCGCGATCGGTTTGTGTGTATTTTTGGCCAATAGTCACTTCGTGCGTCGTATGATCAAGATCAAGACTAGATTAAGATTGTGTTTAGTTTTGTCAAGAGTAGCCCTGCAGAAGCGAGAAAAGTCTCTCGAATGAAAGTAGGAATCCTTATCAGATTATCCATCGACAACTTCCATTTAATGTTTATTTTGATGTTTTTCTACTATAGCATGTTAAAAAAAATATTGTTTCTTTTGATTTTATGAGGGTTAAAATCTAGTATCATTAATAATAGCTCTAGTAAATATGCATACGGAAGAAGGAAAACTAACTAACGTTACTCCATTAACCATTAATAATATTATTATTTTATATATAAATAATATGTACCTAGTAAGTTCCTACATTGTATGAGAATCATCGAAATGTTACCGGATATGAAGACAAATAGTTACTATTGGTTATAACTCAACTAATAATACCAATTGGAATTTTTCTACAATATTCACGTTTCTGTTCATTTATTATTTTTGAAATTTCGCTTCATATGCTACTCGATATTGCACTCTTTTATGCAGACTTTTGAATTTTTTTTTCAATTTTTTTTTTTCAAATTCAAATATATTTATTGTGTGCTTTGAGGGAAAGTTCCATTATTTTTTACACGTACTCTTAACAAATAATAAATAAAAAAAAACAACAATAAACAGAAATAAAATAAAACAAGATAAATTAAACATAATCTATTAAACTCACAAAATGTAATTCCTTATTATAAATACAACCCGGAACCGGTTTTAGAAAATCAAAATTACAGGTTCTATTATGATAAAACAATAATAACCTATAGACAAATATATCATAATAGACCCGATTTAGTATTACATGATAAACGTAATAAAATAACGTACCTAATAGACATCGCTGTCCCAAATACACATAATATACAAACAACCGTCGCAGAAAAAATACGTAAATATACAGAACTAGCAGGAGAAATAAAAAATATTTGGCATTCTAGGTCCGTTTATATAATACCTTTAGTCATGTCAGCTACAGGGGTAACTCCGAAATCTTTAATAAATAATTTACAAAAATTAGATTTACCGGTTAATTTGTACATTAAAATTCAAAAATCTATTATAAAAGTAAAAAAGTTTATGAACACAGATATTTCAGGCACAATGCTGGTATTTTGAACCCGCGTTCTGAACCTAATCCTTTGATATCCTGTATATCTGGATAGGGTAATTTTTCCCGGCATTAGACTGTTAAGTTTTTGTGTGACAATGACTGATCATATGGAGACTTATCTGGTTGTATAATGCTGAGAAGTGTGGATGGCAATTCTGCCGCCGCGTATAAAAAAAATATAGCAAAATAGGTAGTGTAAAATAAAATAAAATATAAAAGCAAGAAAAGAAAAAACAAAACAAAAAAATAAAAGCAAGAAAAAAAGAAAATGCGAAATAGACAAAAATGGAGTAAAAACAAAATAAATAATATATAAATAGAATATTATAATACCTTGTAAAAGTTTTCAAATCTAATTCAAGACTGTAAAAGTTGTAAAATTCATGAGCCTAAGTCGGATTGCTCGTACCGTCAATAACGCTACATTATCTCCATGGTAACAACGGAAATAGCTAACGTAACGTTAGGACTGTTGCACAATCTTGAATATTATGTGGATGTTTGACACATCTGTTAACGTTTTACAGTGCAACACCAATATTATGAGAATTTATTACGCCTTGGCTGAAAATCAATGCTGGTAAGACGGAGTACCTGTAACAAAACGTGCAAAAGTACTGACACCCCACAAATGATTGGAAATACCCAAATATCAAATAAGTTTTAATATCTGGGAACAGCCATAAGACCAGAAGGTGATGTCTTGTACGAGGACAACATGAATATTTATTACATTTAGTTAATCCACTGGCTCTCTTTTGCAGGATGTGCCGTCATGTTAGTAGATATATAAAAATGTATAGAAATAGGTTTCAAGGATAATCATCACCTTTATTCTTTTCAATTTAAGGTGTGGACAAACTTTGTGCAGTGTAGAATTCGGATAAATGGAAGTCCCCAGACTTCTGCGCTATCCGGGTTGTCGGTGGGTCTCCTTCAATGTAATTTTCAATTTAAGGTCTATAATCTGCCTGAATAAATGGCGATCTATATGATTTTAATTTGGTATATATTAACATCTTTAATATGTTTGTACAAGTATGAACCTACATATATATTTCTGTTATTTAAGTATTTATTTATTTATTTCCTGAAATATAACAATAATAAAAACTTACTACTACAAAATTCTACTAACTATACATTACTTTTGTCTAAAAACATATCCATATCCCATATGCCTATGATTTTTTTTATATAAAGTAGGTAGGTATTGTTTGTCCTCTTTTAATCACCAACACAAGTAAAAAATAAATTAGCTCTCAGGGTGATTATATCACAAAAAAGCGATTCCACTAATGGTATTTTTTTATTTCATACATGTCCCTTAGTAGTTAATTAATAATTTATATAAAATACACGAAATATCTATTTGGTATTATTACATTAAATTATTTTTAATTATAATATTTTCCTTAATTCTACTGTAAAATATTCACTGGAATTTTAATTAATATATTATTTTGTATAAATATTTGGTAACACGTTATCTACTTACGCTTAATTTAACAACTAAATATTATGGAATATAAGTTACTTATGTGTTATTATAAAATGTGTATGGTGAACTCATTTTGTATGCAAAACAGTAGTGCAAGTATAGTAAGAGCTTACACATTATGTTATGACCCGTTGGCGTCTGTGATTATGTTTAGTATGCTGTAACAGATGGTAATATTGCATACGGGTATTGAAATTCACGGCAGATTCTTTAAACATTATAAAGTACTAACAAAAAGCGAGGAAACATTAGTGAAAACAAATAAAGTAGAAGCAAATAACGCAATAAATAGATGGTAGGCTTCGGGAAATATTTACACAGAAAACAGCAAAGTTTATAAGGAACTGATTTGAATGTGATATACCAGTATGTTAAAAGAAATTTATGTATATTTCCCCACTTAAGAAAATCCATAAAATCTCTTAGAATTTCCCCTTAACGATACAGGATTTGCTGGCGTAGGCATAAACCACAACAGTTTATTGCACGAACACTGAGTACGCAATAGTTTGTAGGCGCGGAGGTGCGGTGTAGGTATAACAGACAAACTTTAAAGTGAAGTGAAGTTGTACTACATTTTAACAGCATGCGTCGTAATAATATTATGTAGCGTAACATACAATCACTTACTATATACCGTCAGAAATTGCATTTTAAGTGGTGAGACGGTATGCATGCACTTGTCGGCAGTTGTAAGGAATAATTATATTATGTTCCTGCATAATATATATTACAGACATGTAGGATGACATGATTAAATCAATTGTTCAGAATAATTCATTTACAGCGTTGATACGAAGGCCAAGGCGCAAAGAATTTTCATAAAGAGCATTAGCGTTGCACTGTAATCCGTCCACAGATGTATCAAAAAGGGCTAGATCGTCCGCATATTCAAGATCGTGCAGCACTCCCACAGACGTCTGTTTTCACGCTGTGATAAAGGCACACCGCCAGGGCCCAGAAAAGATTTTCTGAGCAGGTAGTCCATAATTATGGCAAAGATGAAGGTGACAATACACAGCCCTGCCGGACTCCAGTGGTGATCCTGAAGGTGTCAGTTGGACCACTTGATGTTCTGACAGAACATTCAGAGTCCATATGCAGGGCTTTGATCATGGTTACCACCTTGGGCGGGATGCCATACGCGGCCAGTATTTTCCATATGGTTGGTCTGTGGGGGCTGTCAAAAGCTTTTTCGTAGTCAATGAAGCAACATGCAAGCGGTGAGTTGAACTCTTGCGACTGTTGGAGTACACATCTGGCACAAAAAATTGCGTCCCAACAGGACGAACGGATTACAGTGCAACGCTAATGCTCTTTATGAAAATTCTTTGCGCCTTGGCCTTCGTATCAACGCTGGTAAAACGGAGTACATATGTAATCGTACATGCACGAGTACTCACACCCCACTAATGGTTGGCAATTCCCAAATATCTCAGGTTAGTAAATTCAGGTACCTGGGAGCAACCATAATGCCAGAGGGTGATCTCCGGTCGGAATTACCAATCCGCATAGGAGCAGCTAGCGGGGCTTTCAACAACATGAACAAAGTTTGGAAGGCGTCTGGACTCAGCATCAGGCCAAAATGTCGCTTGTTCAATGCGTGCATCATCCCAATCCTTCTATATGGCTGCGAGTCTTGGCACTTAACCAAGGCTCAAGAGCGGAAGATACTAAGCTTTGAAAACAAGTGTCTTAGAAGTATTTTGGATGTCAGATGGTATGAACATGTTACAAATGATGCTGTGCGCCGGCGCACCCAGCAGAGACCTGTAATCTCCGTAATACAAGAGAGACGATGGTCCTGGCTGGGACATGTTTTGAGAATGCCCAATGATAGTTGGCCAAAAAGAGCACTGTTCTTCCGTCCGCAGGGGTTCCGTAGGCCCGGGCGTCCCTCTTTCACAATACACCGTTCCTATGACAACGATATCAGAGCGCAAGGAATGTCGTGGGAAGAGGTGACGCAATTGGCACAGAGACGCTCTGAATGGAGGAGGCTGGTTTCTGCCCTGTGCTCCCGAGAGGAGCGTTGAGGGCGATGATGATGATGATGATTATAAAGTTATATATGTGTAACACGTCACCGTAGAACTTAATGAATGTATAAAAAGAAGTTGCATAAAATAAATTTATGTGAGAAGACCATAATGTTCGATAATAATGTTAAAATATATAAAAAAATGTAACATACTTTTTGAATTAAAATTTTCCGAATTCGGGGTGAAAGGTGAAACAAAAATACGAGAAAACTTGAACCATTACGGCAGTTCTTATAAATAAAGAGAGGACCCTCATCTTAGAGGAGAAGTAACAAAGTACATAGTAAGATCTCCCTCCTTTATTTTATTGTTAGTACTTCTTTACTACTTCTCTGTTACACTGTACTTAATTCAAAAATAACTACCTAATTCTCACACAATCAGACATACGAACAGCGCCAGATACAATCATAAACTTTCTACATTAGATATTTTGTAAGTTTCGCATTGTTTTTTGGTTCATCAAATTACATACCTGTAATCTGCAATGAATCGTGGTTAGATGGAAGAATTTGGGTCATGTTTTGCGTGGGGAAAAATACCACCTTCTCCAACTGGTATTAAAGGGGAAAATACAGAGACGCCGAGGACCCAGTAGGAGACAGATGTCCTGGCTGCGAAACATAAGGGAGTAGACCGGCATCCGAAGTTTGGAGGAACTGTTCTGAGCAGCGCAGGACAAGGACAAGTTCGCTGAGGTGATAGCCAACGTTAGGGGGATTCAACAAGGCACTTGAAGAAGAAGATGGAAGAAATCACTAATGTAGTGATAATCTCACCACAGTATATCATCACATTTTTATATGGAAAATGCTTTGTTGATTTTGTTATTTAAATGATGAGTGCAAATAGAATAAAATAAATTAAAAAAATATAGGAACCAAAAATAAATTAAGTACAAAAATAATGTGCTGTTTTCTCAATTTCATTGTTCTAGGACTAATCCGACTTTGCTTCTATCCTCCTCATGTAAAATTAATACCTCTCATTGTGTTCTACTTGATGAAGTACAACACTCGTACTGGTGTAATATGGATAAGTAGTACTGTTAACATCAATGATATTTAATTCGGATTTGATTTATTTGCTGTTGGTATAATAAATATTTATTTTTATTTATTTAATTAATTTAATACACAACTTATAAACTTTGTTGAACAACCCTGTACAATATTACCTAATAATAATAATCTGACAATTATTATAATTATTAACGATGAAGTCTATTCGACAATAAAGTCATAATTAGTCAATATCTGGCAAACACCGCCAGTCTCTATTACTTGTATAATACTCACTGTCCCGTGCAGTGTCCAACTATTTGCAATTCCATTGAAATAATTTAATCTAAAATGTAACATGAAGTAGTTACAATATATATTATACATAGTACAAATAAATATGATAATATGTGTATTAAGCACTCGAACGGATAAAGTGAATACAAAGTGTACACACCTAGTACTACAAACTTGAATAATGAAATGTAAATCAGCTGATAGGGGTACAGTGTTTCAGCGATAAAAACAAAATTACCCATAATACTTAATAATAATTACAGTTTTGTTGAAATTTGTATCAAAATAGTTACTTAAAATATATTTTGTAATATGTTTTTACATAGAAGAACACTCTTTCAATGAGAACGATATCTGAGCATTATAGGAATGTCTCAAGAATAGGTGACATAATTGTAATATGTATTTACATAGAAGAACACTCTTTCAATGAGAACGATATCTGAGCATTATAGGAATGTCGTAAGAATAGGTGACATAATTGTAATATGTATTTACATAGAAGAACACTCTTTCAATGAGAACGATATCTGAGCATTATAGGAATGTCGTAAGAATAGGTGACATAATTGTAATATGTATTTACATAGAAGAACACTCTTTCAATGAGAACGATATCTGAGCATTATAGGAATGTCGTAAGAATAGGTGACATAATTGTAATATGTATTTACATAGAAGAACACTCTTTCAATGAGAACGATATCTGAGCATTATAGGAATGTCGTAAGAATAGGTGACATAATTGGGCAAAAATGCTCTTAGTGAAGGAGGGTGATTTCTGCTTTCGATCCTCGGGAGGGGGAAGTGAATGAGTTTAAATGGAAGAAAATAAACAAAAAAAAATTGCAAATGGTCGTCATAATATCATACGTTTGAATTAGTGATGTAATGAATGTGTGATTTTGGATATTCACGAATACGGATATTTGTTGCCAACGAATGACAACGGATGACAATGAATGGCAACGAATGACATGCTTAAATTTCTACAATTTCTCTAACATTAAAATTTCTACGCCCCGTTGTCGAATGTTCAAAATGGTAAAGGAATTTAAAATATTTCAAAACTCCTCGGTTTTCATAAAGAATATTTTCTTGCAATACCTTTTCCTACAATGTACCGGGTAAGTATCCAGTTCTTTTATCAAATATCCGATACTTTATTACCAAAATAATATTCGCAAAACATTCGCATACTTTTGCGGATACGAATGTAAATAATAAAATCTGCGAATATTCGCGAATGCGAATACGAATATTCGTTACATCACTACATCATACTCATTCACATTCACATTACCGCATTCAAGCAAATCTTCTACTACTTCAAATCTTCTACTAAGCAAATCTAATACTTCTTCCAACTCCTAGTCTTTCACTAAACACGTTCATTGGTGCTTTTTATCACTTTCATACTGTTCACATTCGAACCTGGTCTCTTTCGTTTCACTTCATTCCAAAAAATCGTCACACTTCCACTCGCACACATGGACAACTTCTTACATTCATCATCTTCGAGCATTTTTTCTTCATTTTCACTACTTTACGCATTTTTTGCACGTCTTGTACTGTATACTTCTTTATTTCGCTCTTTTTCAAATTATATTTGAATCAGTCATTTGAGAAACAACATAAGTCAGGTTTTTAGCGAAAATGTTTTTTTTTTTTTATTTGGGTCATTTTTCTTGAAACGTACGTTATTTCATTTAGAAACCACGTGATTTTTACCTAATTGATACAAATTGAGCTGATTAACTTGGCCAGTCAATAGAAAAACAACACAAGTCAGTTACTACACTAAATTTATTCGTGTCGATTCGCAGCTGACACTTAACGCCAACCACTAACGTGGGTGAAAATGATGAAAAAATAGTGATTTTTGGTTGTTTAATAAATAATCTGGATGAAAATGTTGATTTTTATTGAGAAACAACATAAGTCAAAGGTTTTAAATTAACAAATTAATATACAAATAAAATATGTTGGCATAAAATAAAGGTTTATAATAAAAGAATACACTGCAAGTAACATTTTGATTTGAGTAAGACATAAACATTTCATTAAAAAAAATATTATAAAAAACAGTTTTTATGTGATTTCTCAAAAGTTTGTATTGACTGACTTATGTTGTTTCTCAAATGACCAATTCATTTATGTCATACTGTTTAATACTCTGTAAGTTTATCTACAACTTCTTTTACATCGTTGTCTTACCATGCCACTAAAGCTTCACCACATACTTCTCCTTTCATAAAATACTAATACACTTTTTAGGACATCCAATCGTTAATTCATCGTATAATCAAGATTATTGAAAAAAAAACACAATATGTAGTTAACATCCAAATGACTTTTATTAACTTCGCGTAATAGTATTCGGAGACTCTCGACTCCATCATCAGGCGATTAGTAAAAAGATGTTTTTCTATCTAAAACTATTTTTTTCATCGTATAATCATTTCATGCATTTGCACTATTTTATACATATTATATTAATCAATATTTGTCTGCATAATTAGTACATAATTAATTCATATACATAATACATACTATCAATATATTATGAATAATATCTAACGACAATGCCCATAGCTATTGTTTTAAAATAGAAATGAACTAAAAAGTTATCGAAGCGTTTACTGTATCGATGATGGATAAATCGATTTGCATGAATCGATGCATAAAATATTCATAGAATAACAATATTGTTAAATAAACATAATAATAGCAATAGATATTATTTTATTATTTGTCCCAAATTTCAAACATGAGCGTTTGTTTCATAGAGTAGCTGTAAACGAATACGTATTTCACATATGTCTGTCAGCTTTCGAGTGTCCTGTAAATGAGAGGTATTCGTAAAATATTTCAAGTACCTAAGACATTCAACACATACAGAGTTTATTAACTTTCATCGGAACAGAGAGAAAATCTTATTTCATGTTTATTTCTTGGCAATAGTCCACTGGCTTACCCACTTATGGGAAATTCCGTGATGAAAGGAAAAAAGCATATTTTGTTTTGCCAGAAATCAGCTATTCACAATACTCCAGAAACGTCGATGCATCTGTCCATTGACAATCGGATTTTTTAAAACTATGTTTGTATAATTATCACTTACAAATAGTCATTTTAAGTATTTTGGTTTACTTTCAAGGGATCTTCTGTGTATTCTTCTTTCCATAAATTCTGTATTGAAAGAAATATAACAGGATCAGATGTCTATCCCCAATAGGTTATTAATTGTCTGATCTTATTTCAAATTGATGAATTTCTTACTTTAAAGTGATTGGTATAGCAACAATAACAAATTTATAGTTTATGATTAAGTGAAGGTACTGGATATTGTAAGTATTATTATTATTATATTCTTCATTACTTATACTGGTATCATATTATCCGTAGGTGTCTGAAGATGGTGTCATTAATTTAAATTGAGATGAATAACAGAGCTATTTAGTGACGCAAGTTTATAGCTGTGTACATGATGTAAACGTGAATAATATTGTCAGCTGTTTTTCTTTTTCATTTCATATTTGAACTTTCTCTCACTTTCGTTTCTATCCTGTGGGTTAGTTTGCAGCAAAGCTCTGCATCTTTTTTCCATTGCATTTTATCCTGTACGACCCTCTTGAGCTCGTATTACGATCTGCAGTTCATATCCTCGCATAGATTGCCAAAGTATTTTCGGCGTGGGTGCCCCCTGTGATTTGTGCCCTCAGCCATCCTTACTTTTTTATCACTTTGTCGGTGTTTGTAGTATAGTTTTATAATGAAATTACAAAAAAATGTTTTGTTCCACTATATTAATTTCTATTAAGAGAAACGTATTTCGTCTTTTAAGGAAATTGTCAATCTGATTTAAAATAACACCCATATTGAAACACGAATGATGTCTTTTTTAGTAAAAATCAATAACAAAATAATTCTGTTTTTTATGAGTCTAAAATGTGTTGTCTTGTCTTATTAGTCTTTTCGATAGTAAAACTATTAAACAAGCAAAACAGTAATTCCACTTTTTACTATCATTCATTATTAATGATAATAAAGTGTCCATCTCTAGAGCTCTGGAACTTCTGTTGGATGAGTGATATATTCAATGTCATCTTAAAGATAATGATAAGTTGATTCCTGCAAAGGTCCACAGGGAGTTGATTCCAACTACATAAGTTGTCAACTTGATAGTATTAGAAGGATTCTTTTAACTATACTCGAATGGTGTTTACCATACAAAATAAGTTATTTTTTGTACTACGTAATTGTTCATTGCTGTCAAACATTATAGTATGATTGGTTTATAAATTTCTAATAATTAATATTTACTTAATAGTAGGTAATCTGAACTGAGAAATAGATTAACAATGATCCAACACGTGTTTTATCTGTTTGACGAAGGAGGCACCATAATGCTATTTAATGATAATACCGTTATCTTAAATATTTGTCTGAAGCCCTATTTTGAAAATAATATCTACAGTTGGGTGGATTATTTGTCAACGTTGGCGTTGTATTGAAACAAGACAACAAAATCAACTCTAAGAGATACCGAGTAAGTAAATATTCTTGTTATATAATTCGATTTGATTTAAACGATTTCAGGCATGAAATAGGTAGTAAGTATCTAAAGTTAAAGATTGAGTAGTGAATGGGGTAGGAATAATGGTGAAGGGGGCTTAAACTCGGCAGGAATTGCTAAGCAAGATTGCTGCTGAAGTGAAATACTTATGTCGGGGTTAATTACTATTCAACTCAAGATTAACTTTCCTCAACATCTCATGTTTGAGTGGCACTAAGAGAGCTACTTACTACTAATATGACTTAATGAGCCATCTAGGTATGGTGATGGACTTAATGGTAATAGATATGGTGCAGTAATCATATGTGGATGTAGTCGATTGCAAAATTATGCATCAAAGCCGATCAATAAACCAAAATGCAAACGATGCATACATCCATATACATACATACATACCCTTAATGTGTGTCTTCATATAGTTGGGTTAGCGTAATGTATTTACGTGAGTAGATACCAAAGTGAACATTGTCTGCATAATGTAACATGTTTGTATATACATATATATCTCTGCGTTCATGTATAATGAGGGAGCGTTTAACTGATGATGTCGGATGGGGAAAATGTGTGACGAAAACGTTGTACGAGTTGTAAAACTTAAAATTTCTTTATTTTATGTTCATCACTTTGAGTTATGTATTAGTCATATTCGAAATATTTGCAGAATCATTTACCATTAGGAAAATTATATAAATGATTTTCGTGAGATATTACTGCGAGTTCTGGAGCATTAGAAACAGTTAGAACATCCCAAAGGAGACGAGCTTACTACTCAACTCAACACTATAATTATGTATAAATAAAGCAGTTACGGAGAAATCTCCATACGTTAGCAATAATATGAAGACCATCGTTGCATAAATAATTATTTAAATCAATATAAATTAATGAGAAATTGAATAAAGTTTCAGGTGTATCGTGATGTCTGAACATTGATGTGTGAATTTTTAACGAAGATATTTTGCTGAACACAAAGTAGATATTGAATCAACTACACAGTCAACATTGATAGGTTGGTATTTGTTTCGTTATTCACCGTTTTACAAACATTTTCGATATGATTGTTTACATAGAGCCATGGATTTATATTTGTATCCCGTACATTGAATGCATTGCAGAATTCACACGATTTCTTGTACGTACAAATTGCTTACTGGTTTCAATATGTCACAATGACTGAGCACCACAATACAGCACATTTGTTTGTATGAAATGTTGGAATATACAAACAATACATTAAATTGTATACTTACCAATATCTACAGATTTTCCACACATTAATCTTTATCGTTTCGATATATTTATTCAGGCATTAAAGGAATTTTTATGCTCTTAAAAAAAAAATTAAATTTTAAATAAAAAAAAATATGTTCGATCAGCAGCGTGATTCGAACCATTTATATTTCGCTCAGATTTCAAGCTATCGATCACCTCAAATTTTCTTAAAATCTTCCTTTCGAAGATCTTTGTTCCTAAATATGCTCTTTATTCTTCATTTCTCATAGTAGTATCTAGGAAGTGAAAGGTAAATGTAAGAACAGAGAGAAATGGTTCTCAATACTTTCTGAAGCGGCGTGATGTATGCATAATACTATATTATAAATCTATTTACTTACTTTAAAAAAGCATCAATGAATGGTCGAGTTTGAAACTGGAACCTACCTGAAAAGAATAAAATAAAATAATTAATATAAGTAAAAATTGCCCTACCATTAAGACTAAGATAGAGGGTCAAGAATTAAAAAGGCGAATCTCCTGACTGTCCAAAATAGAAACATATTATTATTCTCACGTCTGATGTGAACATGTGAACCCGACACGATATAAAAAAGTCGATGAATACTAATCATTATTTGATTGTTCCGAAACCCAATTTTCCGTTTAATTATCATACTGTTTCAATCATAGTAATGTACGTGGGCGTGAATTGTTTCAGCTCAAACACTTTTCACTTGTCAAACTTCACAACTCATCATTATAACTATTATTATCCTCACACTAAACTTGCCTGTCATGTTTGACAACGACCTACAGCATTCAAGTGTTTAATGCACAACGTCCGTTGTTCGCTATTGTTCAGGCGTACACATATACGAGTAATAACAATTTCAATTTACCAATACCTACGTGAAATAAAATTTAACAAATCAGATTTACATATTTATTGAGGTGACAACCAAAACAAATAACTATGGGTCCTTATTTGAATAATGGAGAAAATAAATAAAATTTACCTGGTTCCCACTAAAATTTTCATTTTGAAATATTGAATCATACATACTCGCACATACCATCACGCCGCATCCCTCGCGGAGTAGGCATAAAGGATCGAGCGCCACTTCTTTCTATCCCTTCATTTATCTTTTGCTTTCGTAACTGTCATACGAATTCTCATGCATTTTCTCCTGTTCAATGTGCTCAACACGTGGCCTTCCTGAAGGATTTGATTTAAATGATCTTGCCATTTGATCCTCGGACGTCCATGTCTCCGAGCACCATACCTCTTAGCCAAATATATCTTCTTAGTCATTCTGTCCTCATTCATTCTTTCCACGTGCCCAAACCATCTTAACTTATTTACATTCATTCTTGTAATTACACCAAATTTTATTAATAATAATAACTAGACAACTTATTTATGATGCGCCGTTTTGTGGAAAAACCACCGCAAGGGCCCATTCAAGAATCATAACACCTCCTGAACAATAGGGTTTTTAACCTCGTTCATTTATTCCACATTCCTTTCGTATATAACTATTACGCACACAATCTCTCAGACTTTTACCACACATCCTTCTCAACGATCTCATTTCTACTGCATTTATGCCACTTTCATCCTTCTTTAACCATGTCCACGTCTCACTTGCAAACATAAGTGTTGGCACTAAGATAGCAGAGTGCACCAACCTTTTAGCTGTGGTAAATAAATTTTCCTTAGTATTTCCTGTTCCCATGAAAATTTTTATTAAGACATCTTGAATCACTACAAAAATAATCCTTTGATTTGAAAAGGCGATGTTGATTGTGACGAGATTTTAGTTACATTGATAGTCGTGCATAAAATTTTATGCACCCACCACGAAAGGTGGGTGCATAAAATTTTTGTTAGAAAAAAATAATTTTGATGATTGGGTATCGTGACACCCTGTATGAATGTAATGTATGAATGTTGGGAATGGAAGGCGACTGAGCGAGTGTATTGTTGTAAGTTTAGTAAGTAAGTTAGACTAAAATTTATGTTTGTTATAAGTTATTTTTAAGGTATAATTATAACTTTATAAAATTTAATAAATAATAATAATAATAATAATAATTGAGTTTCTTACTTTGAATGAATTTTTTTAAGTTAAAATATCAATGTTGGATTATCTGGTCACAGAACGTAAATAATATCAAATGAAACAAATTGAAAACTTAAAATATCCATATCTCAAACCGTCATTTTGGCTAATGGACACTTATTCCAGCTACAAAATCAATGGTTAATATTTTATTTAATATTTTATGAGACGTGACATAATAATAAAGCCCTTTGTAATGAATTTAATATTACGTTTTATAATAATAAATTATAATATTACAATATGTGAAATGTTAATCTCAATGATATCCGCATAAACAATATAAGTGGTTTGCTGATCTACGGTTTGGTGTTGCATAATATTAAATACATACATAAATATCATTAATATTGACACATTTCAATTCAAATAGATCAAAGTATCAAACTTGTTTTGCAATTAAATAAATTTTATTCCAAATTTGAAATTTGTCTCAAATTTTTAATAGCTGTTGTCGTGTTTAAATCTTTAAGTCCACTTTACTAAAATTTACTTTACTTTAATTTATGACAATAGGTGCCTCTTCAAACGAAAGAGATATGTTTTTTCTTTGAGATATGTTATTTCTCAAATGGAATTTAAAGTACGAAATAATAAGATAAAGATACGTATGTAAATGTGTCAATTTATAATATCTATATAAATTTTAGTATATACCTACTATATGATTAGTTATTCGTAGCACTGATTAAATAGAACATGTCAAGCAGGATCACATTCGGAATGTCATTATCTTACGCACACACGTACACAGATACCCCAGACACATTACAATTATTATTATCAAAGCATATTCCTTAATACTATCTGCACAGGTTAATAATTATGATTCAATAGAAAAGTCAAGACTACACTACATAAAACCATATGAAACAATAATCAATTAATTTTGTATTGTGTTAACAAAAATATTTTCTGGTGTATTTACTAAAATCGCAAAATACGTGCTTTCAAAATTACAAATGACGCAAATCGCAGTTAAAGGGATTAATTTTATTTTTTATTAAATCTATGGATTTCCTTTATTGCTTATTAAGTCATAAATAATTTCCATCAAAATGCATGTATAGGTTAATAATATTACTTCGTTGAGTCGTCAGGAAAACCTTCCATTCTTTTCTGTAAGTATTCAAGTATCCTGTGATAGGCAAATATTCGTAAAGCATTAGAAATAAGACATTTTAAAAAATAGTTCGGAGATGAGATGCGCTACGCATTCCGAACGCCATATTTTTATCGGTATGGTGGGGATAATTTGCACGTTTTCATGCAGTTAGTTTGTTGGCTACCCAACTTACAGGAGATGCTACGAAGGATGATCGAAGTTATTATCTTCATTACAGCGCCAGCGATGAGAAAACAGGAATGGTGTTCCTATGCTTAAGAATCGGTTGAAGCCAGTTTACGAGCACTTTACCCGTGATACGCTCGCTGTTTTATTACATGAATTTCTCGTTAGAAACATAATATATACATAAAATTATCGTGTTTTTCACTAGGTTGCAACTATTAAGAACATCCCCCGTTACCTTTATAATGATGAAGTATCATATGACTTAGAATCTCATACATCACTGTATAGAAAGTTTCAGATACAAAGACACAATGTTGTTAAATTTAATAATCAAACTTTAAAACAGCTGCCGTAGTTTAAATTGAAAACTGGGACACGTAATCCATACAAGATTGTGATGCTAAAATTTTTAATAATAGTACTGCGGCATTGGTTTTCAATGATGAAACTTTATTTTTTTATAGTTTTACAAAAAATAGGTCGACTGAAAGAACTATTATTTGTAATTTTCAAAAATAAAAAATCTAAAATGAAACTATAATATCAATACTGGTAGGTATTTTATGACTATCAATAATCACAATATATCAACAAAAAATACATCAAATACCTAAATATGTTTTCAACCATAAATAAAAAAAAGAAAGTCTTTCTTGAAGGCTGTTTGATCCACCAACATCGGGAATCCTTCTGATGTTAGCCTCTGTCTAATATTTTCCTGCCAGAATATTTGCCTTTTTTCCACATTACGTCTGCCTTCTATATAGCCTTTTGTGATATCGAATCTGATGCAGCAGACATTAATTTATAGCACACGTCTTAAAAAACCTAACATGTGTTGTTTGACCACGGATAACAATTCGCTCTCAGACTTCTAAATAATCTTATCCAAACAAATACATATTATCGATATATTGCGACACCTTTCAAGTTACTCAGCCTTCAGCGTTGAATTTTATTAAACATACCCACCGTGCTATGTGCTGAACTTAATTCTCTATAGGGTAACTCTGAAAGTAGCTAAAACCTTCTAATTCGAAATCGGCTTTGAAAATCTGAATAATCCATCCGTATGTATTAACATCACTGAAAAGCGTTCTTCGTCTCCGATGTAAAGAGATGAAGTATTTGTTAGACAATGTAATCTTTGGGCATGTATGGTAAATCATAAGAAAGACATTCATTCTTCGTTTACCATCACTAAATAATTCGAATTTCTCATCCAAAACAATGATGAATTGAAATGAGTTTTTAAATAGTATACTTAATGCGGTAATGGATTATTCAAATTATATTTACTGAAAACATGTTTATTTTTTTAATTTGTCAAATGAAACATAAGAATTCGATTAACTGATTATCAAAAAAAAAGCAAAATCAAATCATTCGTAATCTAAAGACAGTAAATCTTTTTGAAATATTAATGTTGGTGACCGAAGGTACTTGTTGGAAGTCCATTTCAACATGAAATTGAAAAAACACACAATATGTAGTGACTTTTATTAACTTCGCGTACTAGTATTCGGAGACTCTCGACTCCATCATCAGGCGATTATAATTATTTAGTATTTTATAAAATCAAATATCTTACATCATTTTTACAATGTTAAAGGCACTGTACTCATATTGAGCGATATCATTTTGTTAATTGTTGTAATTGCTTATTATTTCCTTTCTTCAAATAATAATTGATTCACATGGACCTACTTCAAGAAACTTAAAATTTAGTTAATAATCTAGCATTTTTGCTCTTTTCTGATTTCGGTTTTCTGTGGTTTCCCTATTTCGCAATAAGGTAAATAGCGGAGAAGGTAGATATTTATATTTTTCTATAAATTCTTCTCTTGTGAATCCGTCCACAGCGGATCACTTTCCAATAGTTTTTTATCAATGAATTATAATAACTTTCTTATCAACACGGGCTTCTCCCAACATTCTTTTGTTCAAAACCTATAAGTACTGTTTGTCTCTGTATCTTAATTCACTTTTTACTAATCGCCTGATGATGGAGTCGAGAGTCTTCGAATACTAGTACGCGAAGTTAATAAAAGTCATTTGGAAGTTAACTACATATTGTGTTTTTTTTTTCAAATCAAATCATTCGAATCTAATATTTTCTAAAATAAAATAAAAATAAATCATTTTGCCTTTTGGGTAAAAATCACACTGTATCTATCAAATTATGTATTTCTTAAAGTACTTTAGGAAAAGTTAGAAAATTATAAAATTCAAAGCAAGACGTCAAAATTTGATCAATGGGTAATTAGTAGTTAATTATATGACCATCCGTAAATTGAAAAAAACGTAAAACGATTGATTGTTGAAAAAGCAAGGGTTGTAGATAGTATGAGAAGCAAGTATGTATTAAGATAGTAAGTAATACATATTAGAAATATACGTACATACATTATTGTGAGACTTGTTGGAACGATTTGCTGTACATGGCAGCAACTCTTAAATCACTCTCAAGACAGCCGCCGTCGGTACCACCAACTCGGTATCTCTTACGGGTGATTAACTACAAGTGCTACAAAACATCTACGCCACTGCCTGCGAACCCCAGTGGCGTAACATCATAATATTATCCAATGATACGGAAATATTGAATTGTTATTCATGTTTCACACAAATACTAACTACCTCTGCCTCCATCTCGAATCATCTATTATACATTCAGGTGAAAAATAATAAACTAAATATCCGAATACAAATAAGTGAACTTTAGTTTTAAAAACATTATTTCTGAAAATGTAATATTCCTTTGAAAAATGTGCATAAGAAGCATTGAGAATGAGTCACAGAGTATAATAGGTAATTTTTACTTTCAGAAAATTCAATGGCTCAAAAAACCATAATGACACATAATATTTATGATATGGAAATATAACTCAATGATACAATCTGAAAAATCTCTTTTATTACTTTTAATTTTCTATATTATACTATACGATACCCTCACGCTGTGTCCCAAGGGGGGTAGGCAGAGAAAACGGAACGCCATATTCTCCTTGTGATATAATAAGATAAGTAGGTATATAGTTAAAATTAATTTCATGCCTCATCGTCGCCTCACTGTCATAAAAAACAAAACAATAAAAATGGATGACATTATTCATCACCGAATTAAGATGCCAAATGCTTTATTCTCTATGTTTTAAGAACATCAAAAACTAAAAAAAATGGCAAACCTTATATGTTCCGAGGACTAAAAATTTATTAATTTTCCTCCCAAACAAAAAATACATAAATCCGAGACAATCATCTCAGTGACATAATGACTTAATGACATATTTAAGGGCCCCGTTTAGCAAAAACGGTAAAATATTCAATTTTCAACAAATTTGCTAGAAAATATGCCCAAACTTGTTGACCCTTGCGAACATATTGATTTGATCAAATAAAAAAACAAATATTTATTACCAATATTAGTTTTTTACTAAAAAATAAATAAATCGCAGACTGACGAGATATATTTAGGTACTCTTTGTTTTATCAAATACAAATTATTTGTAAAATAAATATATTTTTTATTCATCCTATCAAGCATATAAGTACTATGGATTTTAGCAAACTTTTTTTAGTATATAAAAAATCGAGTTCATGTGGGATTTTTGGTTCCAAAATATGAGAAATTATTAAAAAAATATATATAAGTCGGTCAATATCCACGAAAAAAAACTAAAAATATATAATTTATTTGTTCTATAATTGTAATAACTATCTAAGTATTCGTAATATTAAAAAAAAAAATATGAAAACTTGTAGGATTCTCGTGCATTTATGTACCAAACACACCCCCGAATTCGATTTTTAGAAATAAGCTTTTTTTATAAACGAATACTGTGAAGCTAAAATCAAGTTTTTTTTTTTCAAAGTTAAAGTTTGGTAAATAATATTTGTTTCCATATTTCATCCAATCAAAATGTTCGTAGGGTCAACAAGTTTTGAGAGTTTGTGTACCAAACTTGTTGAAATTTGAATGTTTTATCGTTTTTGCTAAAGGGGCCCTTTAAGTTCTTGGAAAATAATAAGGAAACATAATACAAGAATGTTTTTTTTTATTAATGCATTTAAATAATCAAAATTTCACAATTTCTATATATATTCTCTTCTATTCTATTTTCAAAGGTCATCCACTCGTTTACGAGTGATCAGGGATTTCTATATCTTTCTTTTTTCCGTCAAGGCACCCGACATCGAGTGAATTATGAGATTTCTATATCTTACATAAATTATTATTATTTTGATTTTTCTCTGTGATGAAAACAAAAAGCGGGTATTGTACCTACTTATTTGTATTCGAACTAATTTATGAAATCTTTATAAAGAGAAAACATTGAATGAATTCGCGATTCTTTTTTATAAAAAGGGATTATTAATAATTAATTGAGATGTGAAAATTTAAAAATGGATTTCCAAGTAATCTTATGATATTCAGATAATATAATTGCTTTAAGGCTTTTGTATTATATTACTATAAGATTCGTAGAATCATACAAAAGATTGCTCGCATTTATTTAAACTTTTATTAATATTTTTTTATTAAAATGATTATCTAATTTAAGCCTAAAGGGAAAGCCTGCTTAGTCGAAATGTTAATCTAAAGACTTTGGATTTTGACAGTTGATCTCCAAAGAAAAATAACAAAGTCGTGGTTTAAAGTAGGTATATATAACAATTCGCAACAATTAAGCTCCGTAAAAATTTATATTTTGGTCACATAATGAGAGGAGAAAAATATGCCATCCTTAAACTGGTCATAAAAAGGAAGATTGAGGGCCGTAGAGCGGTTGGAAGTAGGCGGCTTTCCTGGCTCCAGAACATTCGGAAGTGGATCGGGATGAGAGGTGTGGAGGAGCTGTTTCGTAGAGTCCAAAACAGGAAGGATATCTCCCAGGTGGTTGTGAACGTCGGGAGGACCCGACAAAACACGAAGAAGACAAGATGAAGAAAAGATATATAATACCGCAATTAAAACTCAACAATACTCTTATGATGATTTATATAGACAACAAAGATGTTTATTTATTTATTCATTCATTCTTTACTGTACATAGGTTACAAACAATACAGAGAAGATATACATTCAAATTAGATACGATCAATATACAGAGGGCGAGTATATCGCAAAGGTGCGATCTCTTCCAACTAACCAAGATGATGATGATGATGATGATTTTGGATGATTTTCTTTTGACGCCGTTTAACAGTCCCTAGACCGTCTCTAGGGCGCCAGTGAAGAGTTCAGTTTTTAATTTTCTTCTGAAGGTGGTGACAGTCTGACTATCTCTCAATGGCACCGGTGTTACCAAACGGTGAAAAACACTACTACTACTACTACTACTACTATACCATCACGGCATATCCCACAAATGAAGTAGCCAGCAGATCAGCTGCATGAAAGAAACATGCAAGCTGTCCTCTCCGTGTCAATTTAAATTCAAGACATTCAGGCTGGATGGCAAATCTTATCGATGAATTTAAGATGTAAAATGTCTTAATTTTTCGAACACCTGCCTTTTACAGAACACGCGAAAACTTACGCAGAAGAGGGGGAAACTAATTCCTTACCGGGTGCTCCACGCGAAAAATAATTACTACCAAAACTAGTATTGCATACTGACAATAATAATTACAAATTGATGTGATCAGTATGATTTTCATTTTACAAAATATACCAACTAAAAAAAAATTGAAAATATTTTTGTGGTAAAATGAGTTTTTTATATGATTGACATAAAGCTTTAATTATATATTCGTAGACATCAAATAGATTAGATAAATCGTAGATCTATAGTAGACTAGATAATTCATAGTTCTATAAATCAATCTTCTCATTTAGCATATGGAGATTGAGAGCTTAGAAAATTAGTTGTTTCATACCTACTTTGAGAATAAGAATATTTTATAATTATAATAAATACTCTATTGTTAAAATAAAATTGCTAAAATTGCCTCAATGTCTTTCAGTAAACCTTTTATAAAATAATGAGAAAACATATACCAATAAAGTACGTACAAACTTTTAAACGAAATGTGATATTTGAAGCTTTTGCATCTAATAATAGTATGAAAGCAGGGGTAGTAGTAATATTACATTATATTTTGTAATGGATCATCATCAGAGCTTAATAATTTGATCATGCACTAAAATGTTTGTGTGAGTAGAACCAAAAAGCACAGTGAAAATAATAATTACTTTTTTAAACAAATTCATAGTTTACTGGGAATATTAGATTCTCATTCTCCCTTTCTTTATTTGAATTATCGTTATTATTATTTGAATTGAATTATCGGTAATTCTGTTAAAGATAAATGATCATAAAACTTAAGAGTAAAGACATTAAACCATATTGTTTTCAGTAGAGATAAATGGTATGTTACATGTATGTATATGTGTTTAGTGCATTGTATATGTGTGTCGTCGCGTCGGTACCCATAATACAAGATTCATATATATCGTAGTTTGGGACTAGCTCGATTTGTGTGAATTGTCTATGCATGTTATCTTATGTTATATAACAGAATGTCAATCTGACTCAAATCTGGTATATCCAATAGATTAATTAAATTAAATGACCGTATAAATCATCCAATATGTGACACCGCTAAGTAATATATTAAAATCTGTTTTTTTTTGGAATACATATTTAATATTTTACTAATCAAGAGATGTTTTCTTTTCCTGGAAATCCACTGGTTTAAAGATTTCGGTTTTAAAAGTCACTGTGATTTTGTATAACAATGAAATTTATATTCTTATTACTAGAACGACTGAAAATATAGTGGGTTTTAATATTTGAACGCAAATCTCATCTTAACTAGACAATAAAAAATAATTAAATTCGATCATATTACATTGAAGCGTTCAAACATAATCCTAGTCCCTCTCCCTTATTTTGTATACAGCCGATACACGGTAAAGCGTATACGGATATAACAAAATTTTCTCAACACCGATTTTTCCGATCTGTATAAAAACCCACCAATTCACAATCAAAATACCGAAGGATTGCTTTAACCTTATAGAGTAAAAAATGAAATCAAACACCGCATAGATATATCTGTTTTCGTATAATTGTTTGATCTCAAAAATTTAATTTTTGCGAGAAAAACACGTGTTCAATATAGGTACCTACTTGCATTATGGTCATTTTGAATGATAGCTGACCGAATATTTTTTTTATCTATGCTTTTGTTTATTTTTATCATTGTCTTTTCTTTGCCATTATAACAAAATATATATTTTTTTAAATAAAATCATCAAGATTCGGTCGGTATGAATCGCTGAATTTTCTATTTTTGTTTTTCGCTAAAACGAGTTTTGAGTTTATCGAAATTTATTTTTGTGTCTCATGGATTTCGCTTTAATGAAATTGATTGTAATATCTAATATAATATTCCATTATAAGATGATTATACTGAATAAAAGTCTCTCATTCTAATGTCGTTTATTTTTATACCAGTTGATAAACCCGGCATTACTTAAAAACGAATTGTGTCAAGAATTTGTAATTAATGCATACTTCAATTTTAAAATGAGTAAGAAATTAATTGTCATGATTTTCTAATTATAGGTAATGTAGAACCTAAAGTCCAAAACTAAACTTTAATAAATAGATGTAGGTTATACAGAAGTTAAATACGTGCATTAAAATCATGTGAATCTTTATAAATCTTTAACGTGATCAGAAAAATATTACAGAACACGTCAGCTATACATGCAAAACCTTAACTCTCTACTAGTTTTCTGAAATGAAATTCCTGATATGTACCTAATCGCCCTATACTTTCGTAGCATCGCTTAGAAGTACGGTAATCCGTAGACTTAATGCATGTAAATATATTGTAAGAAGTAATCACTTGCCATCATCTTATGTCACATCAAAGTCCGAGAACTACGTGGCTTGCCCATGCGTTCCTACTTTCTCACTCTGCTTCTTTCAGATAAATACATTCTCTTTCATCACTTTCATTCAATAAACATTCCTTCATTTCATGCGTCTATCTTTCATACTATACCTACATATGTGTATCTTTCAATATTTCGACTCTCAGCCTCTTGGATGACGCGATCTTTTGTGTTCGCGAATGTTAACCACTTTGACATTGATAGTTTTGTGTGATAAGTCAAATGTAGGTGGCGTAATTTATTACCTACGTGTCGATTCTCAGTGTTATTATTATTATGTTTCATGAAGAATTTTCAGGTGTTGTGCTGATACTCAAAAAATTACACCTTTTTGTCATTAGGTTGCCTAATATGAGTAGGTATTTCGAAGAATCATAGTTTAGAAATTAAATCATCTTGAGACAATATCTGTTACTGTTTTTAAATGACATTTTATACTGACTGTTAAAAAAGTAAAATTTTTAACAAACGTGACTGGCACAAATTTTACATACACCACACGAATATAAAAAATAATTATAAATTCTTTATGGAATATTACAATGATGTATGTGAAAACGATTTTTTTAAATTTACTCATTTTTTAATTTTTCTCATTAGGTATTAGTACGTGTTTTACCAAAAAAAGCTTAAGCGTTCAAGATCCAAACAAAGTTGTAAGTAAAGACCAATGTCACAAAACTTACGGGAATGTAAGGTAAAAATGTGTATTAGGTACTGCGGCGATAGCAACTGGATGTGAAATAATTGTTACCAGTGTGAATATACTTGCTGTTTGTATTATGTACAGATACTTATTTTTTTTCTCTATTTAATTAGTAATGCCTTTTGATTATGATTGGTTATAGATTTTTTATGTACCTATACATATTTTATTTGATTGACTTTATTATACTGTTTTTAACATTGTTTAAATTAATTTTATATCAACTTATAATATTATATTTCACTTGATGTTTCTCATGAATCTATTGTTTTTCATCAACTCATATATTTATTATTTTTAATTGATTTTAAATTTCTACACTTTTTTTTTTTTAATTGCTAAGCATAATTATTGTTCTTCTCTTCTCCGTAAGTTTTCGAGTGTCCTGTAAAAGGCAGGTGTTCGAAAAAATTAAGACATTTTACATCTTAAATTCAGCGATGAGGTTTGCCACCCATCCTGAATGTCTTGATTTTATATTGGCACGGAGAGGACAGCTTGCATGTTTCTTACATGCAGTTGGTCTGCTGGCTACCCCACTTGTGGGATATGCCGTGATGGTATAGTAGTAGTAGTAGTAATTATTGTTTTTATTAAAAAAAAATACATTTGCCTGTAAACACGGTTTGCTATATTGACTTCATTATTATTGTTATATTTGTAATTGTGTTATTCACTTTCTGATAATGTTCTTTTTCTTGCTGACTCTCTGTTTGTTGTTTTTGTATTTATGTAGTCATTGTAATAAAAGGCTTTTTATGCTGTTGAATGTAGAAATAAATAAAAATAACAATTAAATTTTATGTTACCTCAACCTGACAAAAGGAAGTGATAATAATATGAAATCTTATTAGATCATACCATAATTTCACTAAACATATTAGCCTAAAGCGCGTCCATGGGATGAGACCGGGTGTAGAGTGTATTATTGTACCCATGCCTTTCCTTATCACAGAGTCTATAGAGGGCATTTTAACATATTCACGAACCTACTGAAATATTTATATGTCGATTAGACCAGTATCCATAGTAGACAGAGGGATATTGGATATTACAATATTGCACATTTACGCGTTTTTAATATTTAATTTACAATAATAAAAGCACTCAACGTTGAATACTCCAATTCTTAAAAGAAGACAAATAATAATGTAATCTAGTGATAGTGAACCTTTTAACTCAAAAAAATACTTACTGGTTGAAAACTTTATCGATATTATGTAAGCAATTTTCATAAAAACGTTTATCAAATTCGATTTTATTTAACTATCTTCTTTATTAAAGTAAACAGCCTGTTTTGATAAAATAAAATAAAAACACATTTTTTCCTTAAGAAATATAATGGATATTGATACTAGTTATCGATGGCATAGCGCACAGATGTGGTAAGTGCAGTTTTCATAGTTTTGAGATGATCAATGTTGAAAGTTTGAGATGCCATACAATTTAGTACTAACCACACATAGTTTTTATTAAATATCTCGTGAATGACTCAGAGTTACGTAATAATATTCCTAAGGAACATACTTCAGATGATATAGATTCACATGCGTATAATAACTCATTTTCGGTAAAAACTGCACTTACCACATCTGTGCGCTATACCATCGTTATTAAAAGTAACCATACAATATTTATTTACAATTTGTCACTTCATAAACGTTCCATTGATATAATTTATATACCTAAATATAAATTTTAAATCAATTAAACCAATAGAATAAAAGTATGAAAATATGCTACATAACAATATTGTTTCAACTTAGTTTGAGAAGGGTTCTGTGTCCAGTTAATAATCATAGTAGTCACAGGAATATTGTGTTGACTTAGATAATATAACTGCTATGTATGTACATCGGTAGTATGTTGGCTGTAGTAGCCGTATTTCGTAGCTTGACTTCAAGAGCATACAGAAATGGACATGTGTTAATATATTTATGGACACTTCAGTGAAATATTTGCACTTTACCAGAGCTAAATGCATCGAGTGTTTGCACTTGGAATGATTTATACTCCGAATAGAACATTTTCCACACATTTACTCTTACACATATTTTTTTGAAAAGCTCTATATGCAATATAACATCCTTTCCCCTTTTTTCTCACTCGACATTCCTTGCTGAAACGTGGGAATATTTATTTTCAAACTTTTTATTTGAAAATTTTAATGTAAAATGTTCAAACTGCGAATCTTATGATTCCATAAAGGATAAGCACGCCAAACCATTTCAAAGCTTTACACCTTTTTATTTTATTTTTGGTCAAAAGCGAGTCACCCAATATCGAGTGATTTATCGTTATGAATATGCACATTTAAACGACATTTGTTTTGAATAATCAATTGAACCTTTGCAGATATTAAAATTATAAGTTGTATATATTATTTAGGTTATAAATGAACTATTTTGGTCCACAATCTGTAGGTTTCATTTTGGCTGGTTTTTGTAATTGACCGTTTGTTCTATGAAAATAAATAAATATCCTTAATTTCAATACATTAGTCGTGTGTAGCAAAATGTGATGTGAATATTATTATGATCTTAATTAATTAGTTGTCGATCCCTTACTTTTACATCAGTACGCATAACACGACCGACTTTCTAAGAAATGAGGAAATCGTCACAAAAACGCCATAAAACATAATATTACGTATCAACATTTTCAGAGCCCCAATAAATATATTTTCAATTTTCATATTACATAGCTGTACATTATGTTGTATCCGGCTGGGAAGTTATACTATCATTTCTGTTTTTATTGTCTTTCTACGGCGCAAGGTTATGGCTTATGTTCCTATATATTATTTTATTTCATGTCATGTAGTCATTGAAACATTACATTATATCAATTTTTACGGAACACTCACTATCTAAAGTACACCTAAAAATAATACTAAACATGAGCTATTAAATGAATCGATAAAATGAAGGAATTAAAATGACGTTCATATCACGCGTACCTGATTGTAAAAATAATATATAAACTTTTTTTATCTATCTATTTAAAAAACCATCCTAGAATTTTTTAATAATAATAATAACTAGACAACTTATTTATGATGCGCCGTTTTGTGGAAAAACCACCGCAAGGGCCCATTCAAGAATCATAACACCTCATGAACAACAGGGTTTTCAACCTCGCCTTGAACACCTCCACACTCTCCAGAGTTCGCAAATCATAGGGAATTTTGTTCCACAGCAACGGACCAGCCACACAGAAGGCATGGTCAACATAGTTGGCCAGACCCCCCCCCCCCTACGCGGTACCACAGATCTATTGACAGAATCTGTGTTTGCAGACCTTAGTGATTTTTGCCTTTCCGTTGCCTCCTCAGAAATGCAGAACTCCGAGATGTTCACTGGTGCCATGCCATGTAGTGCATTGAACACAGTGAATATTATTATACACTCTACTCTTTCTCTGACTATGAGCCAGTGAAGATCTTTTAGAAGAGGAGTTATGTGACAGGTTTTTGCTAACAATCATGGAGCAGGTTTATAAAGTTTGATGAATATAATTTGGAAAAAAATATTTATTAATACAATGAACGGCTATAAAAGCTTTTGACATGATAAAATGTAATAAAATAAGAAAAAAATATTAGAAAAAAACACATTATTAACAGCCCAGAGGCCTGAGTCAATAACATACTTTCGCGTCACGTTCCCGCTCCGTTAGCGTTCGGGTGCAGACGATATTGCGCCAAAGTGTTAATTTTCGTAACTATTGTGTATCTTAGCAACGAAATTGACACTTGCTTGCAACGAATGCAAGCATCGTCTGAACCCGAACGCTAACGGAGCGGGAACGTGACGCGAAAGTGTGTTATTGACTCAGGCCTCAGCATACTATGCAGGAACAACATTCATAAAAAGATAGGTAGGTACTACAATGTCAAGTACCTACATACATATATTTATATTACCCCCTATTCTAATTAATTTTTAGTGTATTCATAGGCTACTGTAACCAATGTTAAGAGAAATTAATAAAATAATTCAAGCAGAATGAATATATTTTAAGCAAAATCATTGTGATTTATAAATAAATATCAAAGAGTAATTTATTCAGCTGCAAAAAAAGCAAAGATGTGAGCTAAATTCTAAATGTTAGTTATTTTCACCGCTCACTCCCCAAACAAAAACAAAACTAAAAATATTTTCGGCTTAAGTAAATCGTAAAAGGTGATGATGGGTGACTATTATTGGCATTTTTTAACATTCATTTGACCATCTCACGAGAAAAGTTTTAAACGAGCTCTTTAAAAACCATGTCACCGACCGCTTTAATATTCATAGGTAGGTTCGTATGCCATGAGAAAAAAGTTAAAGTACGACGATCAAATATAAATCTCCCAATAAGTCAACGTATGTTCCTTCAGGCTAAATTCAACTCAGATCGTGATAACCATTTCAATTTGTGAAATGTTCATTCAACGTGTCTTCGATTACCGAGTTCATATACTTCGTTTTGTTACTCACAGATTTACTCTACGTCGCATATAAAGTCTTACCCATACGACTATTCAATCAATTTGCAGCGAATGCAGTATCTGTTACCCATAATACACTCGTATACCTACTGACAAATCAATTCACGTTTGAAAATTGTTCACAACTTTCATAATATTCAAAAGATGGTGTTAGCATAGATGTATTAGGTAACATATGAATGCTATTATACGAATATTTCCCTAAGTTATAGTACAGACACGTCAGAGCTGACGGAATTCTAATCTTGTAAACCTACGTCAAGACGTTTATCATATTTATCATACAAAAATTGCTTATTAAGGTTGTATTTAATTTATTAAAAACAAAAGAGTCGACATGACATTTAATTTAAAAGAATCAAGTATTTACGTATTATAAATTTATTTTATCGTATCGGGTAAAAGCAGTAGGTAATAGTCTCATAAGAAATAAAATATTTTTCACGGAGATTAAACATTTCAGTACTAAGTAATACTAATTTCTACCGTTATAGATTGAAATGCATATGAGTTTATATAATTTCCATTCTATTAATATTTAAATATTCCGTATGTCAATCGAGCGCTAGTTGTTATAGAGAAATACTTATAATAATAATAATATCTTATATGAAAACTTCATCCATTTTTAAAAGTCTCTCTTTCCGGAGTTAATCTAAAATACACTACAGAGTACAGGTAATGTGTCACTTCTGTTCCATTTCCATTTCTCAGTTCAAGCAGACTACAGTATGTATTTTATCTAGTATTATATGTAGAACTTTATGGATTATTCAAATTCTAAAAAAAAAATACGCATATAAAGTTCTGCCATCGACGTGTGTATGACAACATGTAAGGAAGAGAATTTTATCAACAATAATAATATAACAACAAAGGTTTGACAACCAGCCTTAACAATGATGATATGACATTACTTTGCATTAGTGACAACTAATGTCAAAAATTGGTTGCTTCTGTGGTTTGTTTTAATTTTTTCTCGATTGATGATTGTGAGAAAATCGGAATTCGTGAACGTTGTACATGGACACCGAAAGTGATCCTTTAAGCCAGCCTATAGCCAATTCGTAAGCATTGAGATGCCTTTCTCGCTTCTTTTGAATAAAATTTGCACAATCTTACATTGTGTAAACATGGTTCTCTAATCGAGATGTCTGTTTGAAGATAATTATTTTTTCAGCACTATGGATCATTGGTATGTTAATTCTAAAATTGTTTCCAGCTTTGATGCTCATGAGAAGCTATCTTTCCATCTCATTAGTGGTTTTCATCAAGACCGTGAACCGATTGATGTCCCGAGAATCATTTTCTTTTCCTACTCCATCATATAATGTTCTCTAGAAATGCTAGGGATGGTTTAAAATTTAAACTTCGAATGAGTGATTTCATGTTAACTCAACACAATCCTCATTCCAATTTTGTAAGATTGGTCAGAGCATATCCTTAAATTATTGAAGGATAAATTTTGAATAAAATCGTCAATCGTCAGAAAAAAAATCCCTACACAAAATTTAATAAACATAACCTACCAGAAAGCTTTCTTACGCAATAGTATAAAAATATTATGAATTACAATAATCCTCGCCTCGTGCCAATTTGGCTGTCTTCATTGTACCACTGTTAGGCACAAAATACATTTTCAATAGGGCACTTACGTACTTAAGATTCCTATAAGAGATAATAATATTCTACAACACAATGCAGTATATAGTAGGTAGTAGTAGGCTGAAATGTTTATTATAATAATAATACAAATAATATGACGTGTTTTATGAATTGTACAACAATCAGATCTGATACAATGATGAATGTAGTTAGATCCATGCCATGATAAAAATACTTTATACATTTTTACATATTATTAGTTAGTATTATTACATAATACCTACGTATGTACAATGGAAACAAAACAATATGTTGTAATGTAATAATCAATAATAATACTATTAGCAATACATATAACTACAATAATGATGTTATTTAGCTAATACAAACCTAACACGGATATTTTTCCATCAGTCTGTTTATCAGATATTATGGTTCAAAGTACCCACACTGCATCGACTTTATGCACGTAATTACATTTTATTAAACTAATTCCATATTACGACCTGATGGAAGAGCTCACACAGTGAAAAATAATGAAGTCATTGATGGAGCATTTGGCAATGTCACAAGGAGGCCTGATTTAGAATAAGACACGTTTTGTCTATTGCCAAAATAATACCTATATATTACGTATAGTTTCCTTGAAATGTAGATAGAATCGAGACCTTAACATATAATACAAATTTAATAAAAATAAATTAAAGTCATTGGCTGATCTAAAAATAAAGTTGTTTGGTAGGTAGTTAAAAACTAGAATATATACAAATAAAGGTATCTTAAATTGATACCTCCTTGTTACTTATTTTATTCCTTTTCAATCTAAATTACTTATGTTCTAAAATCGGTGCGTTATTGTTTATTCAAGTTAATCAAGAAATATTATTACTAAATTTGAATAATTCAATATCAATTTTCGCTTTTTTGGATTGGTGTGTTTATTTTAGCAAATCTCAAAAGAGAAAAGTCGAAATTTTTTATATACATGCACTTAGACCACTTTACTTTCCTGCTCCAATCAATTTCCATTAAAAAATAATAACCTCATTCGCTTAAAATACAGCCCACCACGTTTTGATTAATAATTTATAGTTTCTGAATTCAACCCCTATCAAGAACAATACTGCTGAAATTTGCGGAATGAAGCTAATATTTTGATTATTTTATTCACCCTTGACTCTCTCGAATCTCCAAAACCCTTTGTAACAACCAAGTACTTATTAACTTGTGCTCACCGAATTACTTCAAATTTATTTAACGTGTAACAAAGCAAACGAATTGAAAGCGAAGAAAAAACACTTTGTACTTTTATTTGCTATTCACTCTGAACTATGTATAAAAACATTAAGTTGTTGATCGCAGAAAAATCATATCATATTAAACTTGCTTCTAAATAATCACCACAAATTTTATCATTTCAACCTGCAGCCTCAAGTACCTGTGAATCCTGGATTTGACATATAAAAAAAATGTACTTGTGTATTGTGTTACACACGAGATGAGAATGTTAACGTTTTCTCTATTTTAATGATATCACACGCTTCTAAGATACTCACCAACATTATAATGAAAAGGGCGGAAAATAAAATCAACGAAACACTTTCAGAAGATCAATTTGGATTCCGCAAAGAGACAGGCACAAGAGATGCAATCCTGAGTCTCAGACTTACTCTAGAAAAGAGAATAACAATTAATAAAAACACATATATAGCATTCATCGACCTTGAAAAAGCATTCGATAAAGTAGAATGGGAACAACTTTTTAACACCCTCAACCAGATAGGAATGAGTTATAAGGATAGAAGAGCAATCTGGAGCTTATACAAGAACGAAATGGCTGTGATTAAAAGCGGAGAGAGCTGTGCAGAAGCAAGGGTCGAACAAGGCGTAAGACAAGGATGCTCAATGTCGCCAGCTCTCTTTAACTGCTATATACAGCGAGCCATTGATGAACTGAGAGAAGAAATGAAGAACTGGACAGGAGTAAAAATAAATGGGAAAAAGGTCGACATGATAAGATATGCTGACGACATAGCACTGCTCGCAGACTCCGAGATGGAGCTGAACGAAGCTTTAGGAAAATTGGAAAGTATACTGTTGTCAAAGTACAACATGAAAATAAATAAAGAAAAAACAAAATGTATGGTCGTTGGAAGAGAGGAAGCGACTGCGAACATTGCATTAAATGGAGTGAGCATCAAACAAGTAAGTGAATTCGTGTACCTGGGCAGCAGAATAAACCAGGATGGACGCTCCAAAGCAGAAATTGTAAGCAGAATAAACCAGGCAAGGATTGCCTTCAACAAAAAATCGAAGATATTGGAATCCCCAAATATCGACTTAAGCGTAAGGAAGAACCTTACTAAAGCCTTTGTATGGAGCATTCTGCTTTATGGTTGTGAGACATGGACCATCAGCAAGAGTGAAAGCGGACGGTTGGCGGCCTTTGAGATGTGGTGCTACAGACGCATGCTTAAGATCCATTGGTCGGAGCACGTCGAAAACGAAGAAGTCTTAACCAGGGTAGGCGAAAAAAGGCAACTCCTTAAGAGAATCAGCCAACAACGAGCTAACTGGATTGGCCACAACATCAGGCACCCAGGACTACTCATCGCCATCGCGGAGGGTAAGACCGAGGGAACAAATGGCAGAGGCCGACCAAGAGACGCATATATGGACCAACTGAAGAGGGACATGAACTGTGGCTCATACGTAGAGCTTAAAAGACTGGCTGAGAATAGGGAGGAATGGAGAAGAAAAACCAAACTCGTTGCAGACCAATCCAATGGATTGTAACTAAATATATATATTTAATTAATTCCGGTCTGCTGTTTTAATTAACTTTAAGGCATATAATATAATTAAAGATTCAATCAATAAAATTAGTGTGAAATCCATCTTTTCAGTTAACACAATCATTAGATACGTTGAAGCAAACGTTTCTGTTTTTTTTTTTTGACAATGACGTAGAAGGTGTCTATCTTGTGTTTGGTAAAGCTGTAGTAGAACGAGACGCTTATTTCTGTTTATAAAATTAAGTAAATATACTACTTACGCATCAATACAATAATTAAATAAAAAATTATCACTTATATTACTGGAAGAATTTTCAATTTTAAATACATTTCTTAGTCAGCGATACGTTATAATACAGTGAACCCAGACTATACCGGCACACCAGCGACTCCTAAATAGAATATTCTCAGAAATAACCAAAAAAAGAGCATTTGGATGCAACTTCATGCAAAAACTGGACAAAACACTTTAAGACAACGAAAAAATATGCGATCAGATCAAAACTATGCAAAATGACCAAATCAAGAAAAAACATGAACTGTCTCATACTAACTGATGTAAGAAATGTTTTCAACACAGCATTTTGGCCTAAACACTTTGTCAAAAAAAGGGAATAAGCGACCACCTTACTGAAATAATCGCAAACTGTTTAAAAAGCCGGTATATAATACTACAAAATGACTAAGGTAACAGGCAGGTACATACTAGGTATGTAGGAATCCGGCACTACCTAGTTAGCTAGGTGTCTGTGATAGATTTTACCCCTAAAAAATATTATTGTCACATACAAATTGAATGATTTCTTCTTAATATCTTGACGAAAGCACTCGCACTAGTGTGAAAAATTAACAGTTATGTAATTTTAAAATCTTAAATGACAAAATTAAAAAAAAAACTATTTTATTGCAATAATTAGGAAAGACAATGATATATATTTCAAAATATTGTTGTTACTAATATTTTGTTTGACATCTTGAAACAAAAGCAAAGCTTCGTGACATTTTAATCACGATCTTTTGTTCTTTTATTCCTAAAAAGGCATTGTTATTTGTTATGATTCCATCACTATATATACAAACGTACCACAGTATCTATACTTTGATGGGTTCACGGCTAACCTCCGACACCATATTATCGATCAGGCATCTCTGTAAAGAAGGTCAATTATTATTTATACGCATTCACAGAGAAAATAAAGCTTTGAAAATTGATAGGCTGATTCGTAAATAAACCGTAATGTAATAAAATAGTTTAAGATTTGTCAAAAAACGTATACAGTACATGAAGTGGTCTGAAGAGGTTTTAGATATTTAAAATTTAGGTGCTCGTAAGACTGTCAACGAGTTGATTGTATTATTTTTGGTTAAAAATGGTTGTAAAGGAAATATAAGTCCTATCTACATCATTTTTATCTTTGTGCTTTTCAAGAGGGGTAGCCAGTATATTATCGATATGTAATCAACATGCAAATTGTCCTGGCCGTATCAATAAAAAATAAAACAATCAAGATGGGTGACCTTTCGATATCTAAGATTTGTTAATATTTATAAATATCTGTACATTTAGTTTAAGAATTTCGTTATAATTATAAGATTTTGTGACTAATTTCACAATACAATAAATATTATGTAACGCGAAAATTGTGACAATGTTTCTAAGACCGTACAAAATCAAAGTCACCAAATAAGTTGGTCTAGTAATATGTCTTGAAGAATGATCTTTACAAAGTATCGCTTAGTTTTTTTTTCATTTGAGTAGGTATTTAATTTACCTACCAACGCAAATATCTTATCGAATATCTTCCTTTATGACATAAATTAAAAAAGTAAATATTAGTAAACTCGTGAATATTAGTAAACTTATAATTGTGTAAACTTCAGCGAGAATCTTGAGAAAATAAATAATGAACAAAAATACCAATGGATAATTTTTAAGTTTATTCAAGTGAGAAAAGCGTTAAGATACATACTATTATACCTACCTACTTAAGAAGTAACGGAAAATATTATAAAAGTTAAATTACACCCATAATTAACGCAAAGTAAGAGAGAAATAAAGAAAGAAGATGGTATACAATTCAACTTTTCTGCAAACTGCATTGATAAGCAAAACTAAAGCTTTTATAATGTAGTATTGAATATTTTTTCATACTTTTAGCAACAGTATAATACTTTTAAAACTTGAACTGATTGCTTCTTCTTTACTTCGCTTACAGATCAGGTAATATCATATTATATCTTGGGCAATTAAAATTACTACTACTACTACTACTATACCATCACGGCATATCCCACAAGTGGGGTAGCCAGCAGATCAGCTGCATGTAAGAAACATGCAAACTGTCCTCTTCGTGCCAATATAAAATCAAGACATTCAGGATGGGTGGCAAACCTCATCGCTGAATTTAAGATGTATAATGTCTTAATTTTTTCGAACACCTGCCTTTTACAGGACACTCGAAAACTTACGCAGAAGAGTGGGAGACCAATTCTTTACCGGGTGCTCCACGGGATAATAGATCTGCTTTTTCTTAGTTTTTTATCAAACCCAAAAGTCTGTTCGTGCAGGAAAGTCCCAAGGAGCCCAATTGTCCTTCCAGTGTTTTGGGGGTCTTTAGGTAGTCCATGTAGGACAATATTTGAGATTCTAGTATGATATGAACCATTCTCTAGACGTGTTCATACCAAAATCTCCGCCGTTGCCTTCCCCTTCCAATAACATCTTGAACAAATTATTAAATCAAAACTATAAGGGTTACATAATACACCACGGATGTAATAATAACACTGTACATAATTATATTTATTCCTAGAACCGGGCACTAAAGATTAACTAGTTATTAACTCGTTTTCATTTTACTTAACATTTTTTAGTTTAACGACTGCTTCAACTGAAATATTTGCTTCCATTAAATAAAATACGTATTTTATCTGCAAGAAGAATCCTCCAGCGATTTGCCGTCGCAACTTTTGAAAAAGCGTCGATGAAGCGAACTTTTCTTTATTCCTTTTATTTTAGTAGGTTCAAAACTAACAATTTAACGGGTTAATACGTTAACTTTTTCGTTTACGGATTAACGTCGTTCAATTTCTGATTAACAGTGTCCAACTCTGGTGTTATACTTCACACACCTAAATAATTTATCTCAGCAGATGCGCATTTATGTTTCCGTAAATCCCTTTGTAAAAATAATAATTCTCATAATATAATAATATGTATATAATGTATGTAATATAATTATGCCCGTAGAAAAGTTACGACTTTCTACATTCGCACAAAGTTTACTTCCATAACTACAAAGTGTTGATACAACTTATATGGGTAAAATTATATCTTCATTATACATAATATTATGCCAAATTAGTTTGGTGACATTTTTGATTTAATTTGTACCCAGTTAAAAATTAAAATTATGTCATATTTTATTCAGATACCTGCAATGCCTATTTGTATAGTTGCCTTCTTCACTTTCATCATATTCATCCCATCACGCCCTTTCCTTGCGTAGAAGACAAAAAGGATCGAACGGCATTTATTCAAACAACAAAAATGTAGACATTAAAATACTGTGTTATCGAAGATAGATAAAGTTTGTGTCAATGACAAGTCCTTATTTATTGTATTAAGGATAGCAATGAAAATATCTTATATTTCATTATATATTATATTGAAGGACCCACCGACCACCCGGATGGTGCAGAAGTCTGGAAACTTACATACATTTATCGGATTCTGATGCCTGTATTTGATAAAATATTAGAAAAATAATGTAACAATTATTCTATAAAAAAAAAATTATGTGTATTCATACACAATGAGCAGTCCTGCCCCATTCCTACCACTTTATCCCATCCCCGTATCCCATCATCTATGTCGTATCGCACATCCGGAATTGTTAATATTGTTTTTATATTTAAGTTTTTTTTTAATCGTATATTTGTTTTAGTATCTATATGTATGTATATATTTTTAAATTATATATTTATTATTTTAATTTAATTTTATTTTTTTGTTTAATGGGTTAGTTGGAAGATATCGCGCTTTTGCGATAAACTCGCCCATTGCACAAATTTATTTGTCTGGTTTAAATTCAACAATGTATATATTTTATTATTTTAATAATGTTTGTTAATTTTTTTATTATTATTATTGATAATAAACATTCTATACCTAGCACGGATAGATACGACTAAGTATGTTAGACATTAGAGTTTCCTTCACTCATAATGAAGCCTTTTATAGATTAGTTAGCTAAATATAAGTACAAAAAAACATTAATCCTGCAAAATAATCTCCGCTATCCATTCCCATCAAACAAAAGCTTTACTTACCTTATAAAGACATAGACTTCGTGATGAGAAACAGTTAAAAAACGTTTTTGATTGTGATCTAGAACAACAACATAATAATAATAATATTTACACCGATTTCTTCAAAAACGATACAAACAAAACTCATTAATACCTACACACAGAAATATAAAAGTCTATTCATATATATGGAAGTATGCAGGTTTATTTATTTATATATTCGCTTTAGACACCTCACTAGACATGTAAAAGGAAAACTCCTGCCATTGAGAGTTTTCCGGTATAAATAAATTGAAGATTCCTTATAAAATTTATTGATGACAAAGTTATCAATTTATTCACTTTATTTATAAAGTTAATTTATATGTTATTAACATACAGATTCTCTCTGTGCCACAAAATTTCAAATTATTTAGAATCGGTGGCATACCCATCTCATCACTGAATTTTGAAGATGATAATGTACCCATTTTCTTCAAAATAAATAGGTTCATTAATTTTCTATACGCTAATTTTGTTCCAGTCAGCTCAGGACCGAGAAGCCTATGCCAGAGTGATCGCCAACGTCGGGGTGACCTGAAAGGGCACTTACCTACAGAAGAAGAATTTTATATTAAAAAAATCGATGAAAGGCGATGCTTCAGAACATAAAACTAGCACAAATTATGAACATTCTATTTTTAATGTGAAGTATTGTAAAGACGGGGGTAACTTTACATAAAACAAATTATCTAGATTTTTTTTACTATTACCTACTATGCGAGTTGATTTATTTACCTTATTATGTAGGCTAGTGTAAGTTTGGTCATCGTATTTCTTGATCATCCTGCTTTTAAGATAAGTATATGAATCGGAAATAATTACTTTTAACGTTACTTATTTTAAATAAAATATTGAAAGTAAATTATGTGAAAACATATACATTTCGGGATACATTATAAGAACTAGTTTTGTTAGGGAAAGCTTTGGTTTGTTTTGTTAAGAAACCTACACTTTAATGTATTATTTAATTTTACGGCAATGCACCCGCAATCGAGTGAATTATGTTTAATGTAATATCTGTTGTTAGTAAATTAACATGTTTACATCAAATAGCTCATCAATTTCGATTTTTAATATTTGATATCTTTTTTCTATGCTGTTACCGGCAAAAATAGAACTCTCACTTCTTTTGCAAGATTTCGAGTACCTATCCTGTAAAAGGTAAGTATTTGTAAAACACCCTGTTAAGGATCTTCAAGTCAACAATGAGGTATGCCACTCGTTCCGCATGTTTAAACTATTAATCGGCATGGCGAGGACGACTGGCATGTGCGTTATATGCATTTAGTTCCCTGGCTACCCCAATTATGGGAAAAGTCGTGATAGTATGAATGAAATACATTTATTGTATACCTAATCTTTATTTCGTTCTGAATAAAGGAAAAATTTTACCTATCAAAATAAAAGGTATCCGAATTCCAACCATAGATATTGTCAGTGTACTAATAATATTAAATCTACTGAAAAAATGAATGGTCAAGATACACGCTGTGATTTGGCTTTCCACATAATGTAATATTAAAGCAATTCATAATAGATATTATACTCCATAAAATGATACTGGTCTCAATGGCATTTTTAAGTATAGAAAATACCAAATATTTCTTCCATAAACAAAACATTCCATAGATAATGTTTCCTTTGAAGTAAAAAATAACTTGGTAGATACTATACCTACATTGTGGTATTAAATTTAAAAGATAAATAAAACGTTTATGTAGGTGTTCGTGCAAAATCGTATTATTTGGTAGACGTCTTTTTAGGTCTATAATAATAATAATAAAAATAATTCCTTACATTCTGTTAGAGGAATATTTGGGCAAAGAATTCAGTCGCTCGTGTAGAATTATAATAAAATTAAAAATTATTTACGTTATTTGTTACCACCTATGTACATCCCTAACAAAACCCGTTATGCAAACAGATGTCGCATAATTTGTCGTTCATTATCATTACAAAACTTGTTTTCCGTTACAAATTTACTGTCCCCATTAGGAATTTCGTTTTCGAAAAAATAGGTTTTCTTGAAGCGTTAACTTTTTAACGAGGTGAATAAAACTTATTTTAAAACTTTATTTTTGCTTCAATTGTCTTGTGTTTTAGAAAGAAGCCTTTAATTCGTCAAGTAAATCAATTGTCACATAACCTCCCCTATCCTGCTCAAACAGTCACGACATCAAAATGGCGGCCTCGACATCCTTTTAAACTGATTTGTATAACGAGAAATGATACTCATTAACGGGCCATTTAAACTAAACGAAGTCAATAAGTGCGGAAGAAAACTTTGTTTCTACATTACAAATTTATTCCTTTTTACATACAAATTAGTTCCATCTATTCGTTTGGTGAATTAATTGCTTCTAATTTAGGAAATCCCAGTTTGTTTAAATAAGGTTTAACACGGCGAATGGTTCCGTTTGGAGTGTAGGTATACTTAAATATTAATATCAGTTTACAAGGATATTTTAGTTACATAGGTTAATTAGTGTTCATGTTTATGATTACAACTAGGATGTTAATGATCTGACCCTGTGAACAATAATTATACTATTATACGTATCAAGCTATAATCTAGAGAGTTTATTAACAAAACTGGGTAGATACAATATACAATATATCACCCACAACAAATACCTATATTTACAGAAATATTATTATATGTTATGTTACCAGACGAAATACAGACGTTACATCACTTAAAGTATTAAATTAAATAAAACTGTGTTCATAATAATCTACCTACATGATTAATATATTTTTTGTTCGAACCTACACAAAATTATAGTAAACCAAGAAATAACAATTATGTAGGTAGGGAAATGAACTGTGACTCATACATAGAGCTGAAGAGACTAGCTGAGAATAGGGAGGAATGGAGAAGAAAATCCAAATTCATTGCAGACCTATCCATTGGATTGTAACTCATTATATAAAAGATATATATTCGATTGTGCATAATTTATTTATAGTAAGTCAGGGCTTATAATAAATCAGAGAAAACTTCATTACTATTTTTTAAGACAACCTCTATAGAAAATACACTTACCTACATAATATGTTGTACTAACTTGGCACGAATCATCCTCGTAGGATGCTATGCCATAAGTGAAAAAAAAATGTTGTACTAACTCTGGTCATTGTTGACAATTTCAGTTCTGTTCTACATTAATACATGATTGAATAAAAAATATATAATATAAACATATCTACATACTGGATAAGTTTTTTTTTTAATACCACACGTACACGTACAAAATGCACTAAGTCAGTCTAGTGCTACAAAAGTTTTCAAAAACTATTCAAGTAATTAACATATTTCCTACACTGAGAAAAATACTAACAAAATTTCACAACGAATCATTGGTACGTACTATCAGATTAGGACCAGAGATCGTACAAACGATTCATTAGTACGATGTCGTAGTTAAAAATAACAGTACATAAATATTAGAGTATTCCCATATTAAATTTACATAGTTACAATTTGACTCTTTGAAGGAAAGAATCCCGCTAAAATTAATTTAAACTTTGTTTTGACTTCTGTTAAAAAAATTCTCTTGGTTGACCACCTGCAGCCAACTTCATTCACTCTTTTTCTCCGGCCTCGCGGGCTCGCTGACGTGTTTCACGTCAGCGAGCCCCAAAAAAAAAAAAAACTTTTGTGTTAATAAAGTGTTCAAAAGATAATCGAAACCGTTGCAATCTAAATAATAAGCAGTGACAAAATAAACTTGTATATTGATTGATTTAAGTAGATCCTGTTGTGTAGTTAATAAGTTAATTGTGAAAGTATAAATAACGATTGTGTGCGTGTGTGTTTGAGCCAGACATTGTAAAACTAAACCATCAATAAATGTTCCTCGTTTAACTTAACTTCTGTTTTTTAATTTGTGAAACCAATCTATGCAACTCTACAATTATCCCTGACCTGAGACTCAAGCTCTCCCGACTGATTTAGCTGGACAATGTATGAAAAAGTGGACTTGAGTCGTAGAAAGAATTGGAGAGAAATATAGAGGGATAGAAGTGTTAATTAAATATAAATATGGAATAAGTGTTACATAAGAATAAACACGACAACGAATCTATAATATTAACTCTTCGCAAACAAGTTGTTGGTAAATTTACCAATGATTTGTTTGCGAAGAGTTAATATTATAGATTTATACCAATGAATCGTTTGTACGATCTCTGGTCCTAATCTGATAGTACCGTACCAATGATTCGTTTTGAGTATTTTTCTCAGTGTATGTTTAAATTTGTTTGCAAAACCTAAAAGTCACTTACCAATATCATCTTAATTAAAGTTCAAACAATACATGACGAATTTGTATTGATCTAAACACTTTTTTTTTCATTTAACTGCCACCATGTCATCTCAAAACTGAAATGACTTAGTGCATTTTGGTTTTATACCCTCGATTTGTAAAATTAGGAATGGTTTTTAAGTTGGATTGTGTATAATATATTTATTTTTATATTTGATAAATACTTTTCTTAGTATATACCTATTATTTTACTTATAGAATAATATTTCGTTCTATAGATAAATCCGTATCTAATCTCAATACACAATAACATTTTGATTAACTTTTTCCTGACATCCATAAAATTAATATCTATCTTTGACAATATTAATAATTGTTAATTCATACATTTAGATACTTCAGTACCTACTAATAGAATCATACAGTATAATAGACTATAATTAATTTTCTTACTACTGCAAATATGTCGTCAATAGAGAAGATTAGTGGTATTAAATACAAATTAGATGATATTATATTCTGATACTATAAATACAGAAGTGATTAGTGATTAATAATTAATTAAGAAATAGGATGTGCATAAAATAGTTATAAAACTATCAATTCCTTCGCACTTATTATTACTCGCAATATAAAAAATGGATTTCTTGATAATAAAAAATGTGAACATCCATACATATGCATACTGCACACTAAATTTCTAATAAAAAATCTGCCTAAATACAAGATCCAAAAAAAACACGAAGTTCCCAACCATGACCTCCCAAATTTTAATAATTTTCAAAAACACCGTTTCTGTGATTAAAATATTATGCCATCGAGTATCACTAAAGAATTTTGTTTTCGCCATGTGCTCCCGAGAGGAACTTTTAATAGAGAAAGGAAGGAACTTGATAATATAACATAACTTTATCATTTTCACTATAAACTTGGAACATTCTTACGTACATAAAGCTAGGAAAATCGTGTTTCTGTGAAAATCCTTGAATAAACAGCGTTTATGTATACAATGTTTATGTTTATGTCCTGAATGTCTTGATTTTATATTGGCTCGAAGAGGGCAGCTTGCATGTTTCTTACATGCAGCTGGTCTGCTGGCTACCCCACTTGTGGGATATGCCGTGATGGTATAGTAGTAGTAGAAGTATGTATACAATATTCTATTAAAATCATAACAATATTTCCCTACTAGTTCTTCATGCAAAGATTATCATAATTCAACCTACTTGTAGATTATGTTATCATATTTTTTCTCATCACATTAAAAACCATGTAATTAATTATTTGCTAGTTTTTCAGTCTTTGAAATATTGAATTATTTCAAGTTTTTTTTTTTTTATTTTATCTGCTACGTAGGTCTTACATAAAAATATGTGAAAAATTATCTAGTAAATGATATGTATATAAATTTTTAAAGTAAACTACCTACAATCCATAATGATCGGATTATTTTATTAAAATACAATTCTACTAAGTACTCATCTACATGTTATTTATAAGATAATCTAAAAAAATAACAACACAATTGTTGCGAATGTTCGTCTTTGTTAACAACTAGAACGAAATATGTAGGTACCTACTTGCAATTTTTACCTACACATGGTTTTGTTATTTCAAGCTTACAGCATTATTGTTATATTTACAAAATGTCTACATAGGTATATATATTATTTGAACATAGAAATTCACACACCATTTTTTTTTCTTTAACGTAGCAATGTTTGTATTTTTGTTGTTACTTCTACGTTGGTTTAAGTGACAAAAAACAAATTATTTTCTATTCATTCCATTGAAAAGCTGCTCCTCGACCTGCTTCACGTTCTAACAAAACGGGGTAGGTGTACACACGCCTACTACATTTTTCTAAAGCACCCACTATCTAGAGAATCGCTTTTTTCTACATATCATCGCTCCACCTACGCACTCACGAATAATCTTATATAAAACCTCTAATATCATTATGTTATTAACCTTTAATTCTACAGAGGAAAAAATAGCTCTTAACATGATTCTCAAAAACATGAGAGGAACGAGTCGCTTTATTCTGTCTTAAAATATTCTCTTACTTTGATATTCGTATTATTGAAAAAACCTTCAGGATGGTTCAAAAAGAAAATATTATGAACTACTGATTGAGAATAATTGCTTAAATTATAAATTTCATATTTAAGTTTTGAGCACATAAAAGATTTCAACAACGCCTTTCTGTATTCAATATATTAAACCAACAAACAAGTTAAACATCGAAATTATAGTAGGTACATTAGAATAGTCCATCTTGATGTTCATATACAAAATATTACTTAACTTTTATATTACATATATTAGTTTACTTATTACGGAAGGTAGTACAATAATAATACAAGGTTACTTGGGCTACTGTAATAAAATTATATTCAATATTTGTTCTATAAAATAATTATAAAAAAAAATATTAATGATAAGTATTTTTTCTTGACAACATTTTATATTCAATCGCGCCTAAAGGGAGCAAATATTTTATACAGTTTTCAATAAATTAATTTCTGAAACTGTCATGATGTACTGTAGGTACACATTGTGGTCTTACTACTGTCTTGTTGATCGTCCTCATTTTGTAGGTGCTGTTCTTCTTATCTGTTAATCTTTTGATATAAGCCAATTTTTGATCGTGATAAATATTTCAAAGTCCTATGCCAAATCGGAAATTTAGGCAACAAGGGGTACAAAATTTGACCTAAAAAAGATCCTCTTTTTCGCTGTAAAAAAATGACACCTAATTAGGTTTATACCATCGTACCTACCTACCCTTAGACTTCTTCTCTATGTGTCTTGTCGGGTCCCCCCGACGTTGACGACCGCTTGGGAGAAATCCCTCCTGTCCCGCACAGCACGAAACAGCTCCTCCACACCTCTCATCCCGGTCCACTCCTGAATGTTCCGGAGCCAGGAAAGCCGCCTTCTTCCAACCCCTCTACGGCCCTCAATCTTCCCTTCTATGATTAGTTTTAGGATGGCATATTTTTCTCCTCTCATTATGTGTCCAAAATATGAAGTTTTACGGAGCTTGATTGTTGTGAACAATTCTCTATGAGCATTTGCTCTACGTAATACTTCAACGTTACTTGTCATGTCAGTCCAAGATATTCTCAACATTCTTCGGTGGATCCACATTTCAAACGCCTCTAAGCGGTTAATGGTATTAACCTTGAGGGTCCATGCCTCGACACCATAAAGTAGAACTGACCACACATAACATTTAATCATTCTTTGTCTAAGTTTCAAATTTATATTATCGTTGCAAAGAAGATTCTTCATCCTATTAAAAGCTACACGAGCTGCTTCTATTCTGCATTTAATTTCTATTTCGGGGTCCAGATTTTCAGTTATGATGCTACCCGAGTACTTAAACTGCTTTACTCTTTCTATATTGACACCACCCAGCCGAAGATTTGCATTTGGATGACTCTCTCGACTGAAAATCATTAGTTTAGTTTTGCTGACATTAATATTCAGACCATAACGCTCACCGGTGGAATTGATCTTATCCAAAAGCTGTTGAAGGTCTTCTATATTATCTGCTAGTAGAACAGTGTCATCAGCATAATTCTCTAATGTTATTGATGACTACACCGTTGACTTTGACACCAACATCCACATCAGACAGTGCCTGCTTGAAAACCAAGTCAGAGTACATGTTAAACAAAGTGGGTGAGAGACCCTTAGACTGGATATTTCATTTAACGGTGCTGAAGAAATCAGCCGCTATCATCATCTTATGATCATTGGTCATTTTTGAAATAATTATTTGATGGGACAGAATCATATACCATTCAGTAGTGTTGGTCGCCCGTAATATCCACTCTTAATGACACTCTAAAACATGTCATGTTCACTGTTCCGTAGTAATAACAATTCACGTTATACACACCCGTAATAATATTTGTTTACACCTCATTCCTTATGGGTCATGTTATAGCTGCAATATAATCCTTCGTATATTGCTTACTATAATATACAATATTGCTATATTGCTTTGTAGACTTACCTACTGAGTTTACGTTTACTGCGTAAGTACACTTCGTTAAATTCCCAGAAGCTAAAACTGAAATTAGTATATTATTATTTCGTAACTTACCAACAATAAAATAACGAAGTGTAGAAAATCTTTAATGACTTTCGACCCCGAAAAAGAAAATTGCTCTTTTTCCGTACATTATTCACAAGACATGTTTTCTTAAGAGTAACGGCGTGGAAAATAGAACAAAAAAAAACTTCGCTCCATTTGCAAATGAACTTGTAACTTATAGTGAAGGTTGAATTATGTAAATTTCATTTTGTACCCTTCATTCGCGTTGTTCACTCAAATCGATTTTCTTTACTCTGTAATTTTTCTAATTCTATAATACCAACATTATAACCTTGAACATATTCATCTATTGTATGTTATGACTTGTTACCAAATATTATTAGCGAGGAATAGAACCGATGAAGCGTTATTTTATCGCTACATTCTAATTAACTATATTGGATTGTGAATCCTTTTGAGACGTTGGCACTGCTCCGCTCTGTTCCTCAGCTCACAAAGACACACAATAAACGTGAGGTTTAGGATGTGGCTTGGAATAATCGTATATTTGTTTGAAACTATGTGTTGTGTACCTATACTTTATTCATGAGTAGTTACCAGTTTCAATCCAACCATTTTGTAGCGTCTATAAATTGGAGAATAATGTAAATTCTTTGTATCTCGTGAAAAGAGAAACAACTCAATGTGTTTATGGAAAATAGAACTGTCTTTTCTACAGATTTTTCTCTATTTCTTCAAATTCCTTTTTTCCTCCAGAAGTAATATAAGAGAGTATTGTGCATTCACTATTCATAATACCTAGTATTTGAACAACACATGTTATTTTTACGAGTTACGTATCTTTATTGTTTCAAAACTATAAAGGAAATACTAAAAGGTGGTTTTCTTGTAGTCTGTTCTGTGCTCTATATATGGATGCTATTATTACCATCAACTAAAAATATTATACTCACTCAAGTTGCGCGTTGATAGTAAAAACACAAGCACAAACGTGCATATAAACCACAAGTATCATAATTTGTAATGTGTCTGTTTTATGTGTGGAAGTAAAAAGGTCAAGTTGAAATCTGAACCTACTCTCAAGTTAACCACCGGCAAAGATTATTTACACTCTGAACGTTTAAATCTTTTTATTACCAAACCTAACCTTTTCATCTCATTTCTGACTTATACCGCATCTCTTACAGTTAACTTCACCAACACGTTTCTCCATCGTCGTTATATTCCTTTCTTTATCTCAATAGCCTAAATCAGATGTAATAAATGTCAAACAAATTTTCCGAACTACACCTAACGCAAAGATCTCAGATACATCAAAGATAAACGTATCTGTAATAATAACATTCCCACGAATTCAATTTCAGCATAAAAATAATAAAACCCTTTAGGAATGTGGATTAAATTGCCCGAGAGCTGAACTACTAAAGTAAATACCTACCCACCTAATAATATTGAAGGTGAAGATAAATGGAACAGATTACAATCGACAAACATTAAACAAGATCTATTGTTGTGAAAGTTAATATACGTAATTTATTTGACATGAACATCGTGGGTTTGTCAATTGTTTCAAAAGCATTTGTTTCCCCATTCATAAATGACATGCCGAGGGTATAATTTATTCCAATCATTTATTCAAAACCTGACAACATTAAATCAATTGACAAAAAGTATATAATACCGAATATAAATAATTATGATTTTATCTCAAGAAATTTAATGATTTAATTCATAAATTCTTACAAAAAAAAATCGTCGCTTTCGAACTTTTATTATATTGGTCTCACGTAAAACTACTCATAATAAATTGTAAAATATTTTTATTGGTTACTGAAACATTGTGATTTTCTTACTAATTTTCAAATAAAATTGTATCATTTTTACATCGTGTACAAAAGTTTTGGCTATTAACTTCCATTTGTCTGATAGATCCGTCTTGGTACTGTTGACCCTGTTTGAAGAACTATTACTCTGCCAGATCTCAAAAAGCAACAGTTTGGCTATGAAAAGTAAATAACTTATTTTCCTTATCTTGAAAATCCCTGTTACAACTAGAACTTGTAATACGCGTTTAGGAAGTATAGGAATATACTCTTATAATTGAGTTGAGCAAAGTTGTGCTTGTGCGGTAATTTCAACGCCTTATAAGTATCTGTAACTACCCATAATATGATAGTAGTAGGTAGCTAACTACTTGGCATTCCTATCATATCGGAAGCGTCGATTTGTCCATAACAATAGTAATATCTAACAATCATGAACCTTTTATATAATGATAATGTCTTCTGGAGAGTTATATTAAGACGTGGTATTTAACCCATATCTGAGTTCTACAAATAATAATTACATAATCTTTTGATCCTATATGTTACCTTTGGTATTTTCACCATAACAACAAAGGAAAGTCAAAGCCAAATCATTATATTCATTACCTTAGATAGGTTAAAATTTTGTTTCTCAGAACAAACAAGAATAGACAACAACGATTTTTCATAAAAAAATTGATCGATCCGTTCAAGATACATTTACAATACAAAAATAAATTTTATAAGATAAGTCTGCATAATAAAAAAATAATACTTACCAAGAATATTGTGTATCACGCACTATGTTACGCAACCTGAAAAGAAAATTCTTGAATTATTTTAGGTCTAAAATTTTTTGTAACTATACTACTTTTATAAAAGCATCATGGTGGTGTAGATTACATTTTAAAATAAGCTCGTAAGCAAAATATAAAAATCATGAGAAATATACGTATTAAATATGTAATGTCGACATACGCAACATGTATAATATGTAATTACACGGCGCAGATGTTCAAAGCTTCTAAGGAAAATACTTGGAAAAAAGGCCACGGTTAAATCAAGTTTTCCCCATAGGTGTAACTTTCCTTACTCCGCGTCTACGAAAAGAAATTGAAGTGTTTCATGGAACGAGCAATAAAACTAACGTTAGTACGTCTATAAGGGAAAATTTAAAAATAAAAGGGATCAAAATAGCGTCGCCGGAACACCTTGTAAAGGAGACCGAGAGGGGATAGGACGTGGGACATAGAGAGACGATTTATACCCACCCATGTGATTATTACAGGATAAAAGTAGCACATGCCGCCGTGGGGTAGTGAGGTAGCGCTTCCTAAAAGGGAAAACAATGCCACTGCTATCTAATAGAGTGATAGCAACCAGCCATAGCTTATACATACATATTAGATAAGTAGGTTGATATAAGTAAGTATATTGTCAGTTTCACCAATTAAACTAAAAGCAACGTAGTCAAATGGCTATTGTGTCACTTTTATAGAATTAACATCACAGTCAACTGCAGCACGTTCAACACAAATGCTGGTCGTTCAATAGAGTTAATAAAAACTTAAGAATCGTGTTAAAGGTAAAAACTTTATAAACAATGTAGATACAAATGGATTGTGTGAAAGGTTACTTAATGTACTTGAGTTAAATAAAAGACGATATTTAAACTAAATTCTACAACCGTGATACCGTGCATTTAGGTAATAAACATTAATACATTATGAGAGTTTACTCGTACTGCTGTTAGATATAACCGTAACATTAAGCATAAGTAAAGTAGGTTTTTAACTAACATATTGAATTCAACGAAATAACTATGTATGAGATAAATAAAAATAAAATATTTATATGTAGTACTTCCAACACAATTATGAGATTAACCAATTTTTTTACATAAATATTTTACAACCACTACTGTTAAAAATATTTGCGTGTTTTTATATAAATACTCAACCATCTGTCCATTTATTTTATTATTATTGTAAATATAATTATCATAATTAACTGAGATCATTACAATTTTAAGCCAATGCGATCTCAGAAAAAATAAAACATTCACAACAGTGTTTCCACCTTCCTCACAAATTAAGCATACATTACATCAAATACAATTTACTGCATTCACTATTAAACGAATACATTTCGGTCGTCGAAAAATATCTTCATTTTTATTTAAAAAAAAAACAAATGATTTAAGTAAAACAATATTTGTGATATCAACAAAACTCTCAACAATAATATGGATCATTGACGATTTAAATAAAATGAACATGTAGTTTATAGTTGGAATAAAAACCTATTTGTCTATGTTTGTACAAATATTTTTCCAACCAAACGAAATAATATTGTGAAATGCGCCGGTGGTCAAACGTGTACAATATTTATCTCTGAAAACATTTCATATAAAATTGTACTTTATATCTCTATGAATATAGTGCCAATGTATAATACATCAAACGATTGTCAAAATTAATACACATTCCTCTGTTGAATACATAGTATTTAAATAGTACTGTATAGACACAGAATATTGTAAAAAATATCAGAAATATTTGCAAAGTAGATAGATAATTAGTAATTAATATTGTGGGTGAATTTAATACACAAAAATGATCCGATGATGTAAAGAAGAAAATGCAGCTAACCCAGAATACAAGGGAGTAGATAATCATGGTGTAAAGGTGTTCTTGAGCTGGAAAACCTTGTAAAAAGATTAAGAACATGAGATTTAATTACATCACTGAGATACTATCTCGAACATGGATTTTGTTCCGTTTAATCTCTGTATCAACACATCTATTTTGCATAATGCTCGTGTGATGAAGCTGCGAATAAAAGTAAAAGAATTCTGTTGATACTGGTCAATTTGTTAACACATTTCAGCACCTGGCTTCGACTGCGGAGCAAATTCGAATATTCAATATACAACAATTTATCTAGGTACTCAGTAAATAACATAAAAATTCAGTCAGATGAAAAGCATTCCAGTGCTTTCTCACAAATGTTTTAATAATGAATATAAAACATAGCGATTTGAAACAATAACCTTTAAAATGAAGATTCCTGAATAAGATTCTCATATAGATTTCTGGCAAAAAAATCTTGCTCAAAATTGTTGATTGTAATTAAACATTTCACCGATAATTTATCCAAATCAGTTTTCTGACAACAAAACCTGATAACAATAACAAAACGACATAATATGTAAATAGCTCAATGGTGATATTAAAAACAAACGCATGATTTCTCAACAACACATCCCAGTGGAAAGCGTCTTCCCAGTTTTTATATCACTTTCCTCGAACCTAAAATGAAAAAGAAATTTTGAACTGAATTTAACAATTATCTCCGACATTGTTGTTGTAAAATTTATTCCACAATTTGTAAAAAAATACGTTAAACTAGACCGTGAACGATGTCAATATAATTAAATGATTTTCAAGTATTTTTATGGCTGTCATCTTCACATTGCCTGCACCCGACAAAACGATCGGTTACAAAGGGTTAAGCCTATGTACAAAGTAACTGAAGAAGAAAAAGTTATAAACATTTTTCGCTTACCCCTTTAAATAACAATTTTGAAAACACAAAAAATTAAAGAATAAAAACAATCTGCAGCAAAGGGGGTTCGAACCTGGGAACTTTTAATTGACACACTGATACTCTAACGTCGGGTAACTGACCACCTCCTACAACTTTACTGTAAGTAAGCATAGAGAACTCTCCCGATTGACGCAGAATAGGGAAGCTTTTCTAGTCTTGATCGCAACATTCCGGAAAACTAAAATTACAGAATGAAAGAAAAAGTATAGAAACTCATATAAGCTCTTTCCTTTTTCAGAAAACTGTCGTTGATTTCTTAAAAAACAAACGAAACAAAATAAAAACAAAAATCGTAAAACCGTTTCAAAGATAAATATGTCACTGTTGCGGATGTATATGTTATTACTAACTTTACAATGTCTTATATCTAATAAAATTATTCATGTTTATATAGACTGAGCTACGATCGTGGCTAACCGTAGTTGTGAAAAGTATGAGGGAGAAAACCGCGCAAGTGAACCTCAAATAATTGGGATAAATCGCTGAAGAATACGAAACAAATCCTAAGTGTTATTTCACATCACTTCTCCGCGCTTTTTCAATGTTTCAATTTGAAGAAGGGATAACATAAAAATAAAGATTTTATTAGATTATCAAAACCTTTTTGAAGTTTAGACATTTGACTTGCCTACTTGTTTCATAGGATCACGTGATAATAATTTAGATACTCTGATACGTAATATTAGTAAATTGAAATATGTTATAATAATTTAGATATTATTTGGATGTGTTCTTTAAAAGTTTAAATTAAAATTAAAAAAAATAAACAAAGCCATAAACGCGTTCATACAATATATCCGATTATATCCAAATAGTTCAACTCTAATGATAGGTATATACAGTAAGATTTTAGTAAAACAAAAAAATGCGAATACAAAAGAAAATAATGGTTCAATGATAATTTTCTTTTAATCAAAGAAAAAAAACGATTCGTTTTCCATTAAATTTGATAAAAAGATCTCTTAATTAAATATATTTAGCGAACATTTGGCCTTTTCAAAGTACATTCGTTACTTCATTTGATCGTTTTGCCGAAAATAAACCGCATTTTAAATTTTCACATCGACTTTGACTACGGGATTTGACTTTTTAAGATCAGGCAATAGCCATTATTGAAGTTTAATCTGAAGATCCCTATCCATTAAAAAGTTCGTGACAACGTAAAGAGCTCGTCAAAACGTGTTCAATATAGTACAACATTACACGTGAATCGAACGCCTTATAAAATTAGCTACGCCAAAGTAGATAGGTACTATAAAATTAAGTTCTTTGCATTTCTGAATTTCCAGCAATTCAATTAACACATCAAAGTAAGTATGCTCTTATCAAATTAATTATACACATTATAAAATACCATATACAATATGAATTTATATATTATTAATGTTTAATTTTGAATGTTTCACTTTCAAAATTACTTTCATCGTTAAATCTTAAGATGCTACTTACGTTATAGTTACTGAGTTGGTAAATTACTCATAAAGTTATGTTATAATATATACTATCATGTTCATTAAAATTTCATTCATTCTTATATCACTTTGATACTAACATATCTTAGTTATAACATAGGTAATAATGTGTTGGATAATATCATTATGAAGTCTAATGTCTCTAACAAAATAGGGAAACACTGAATAGTACGAGTACATACCTACTAGCAGAATTCAGAGTTACATAGGTAAATAATAATACGTATGTTTATTAACGTTTCTAATACTTAAAATGTGCTATCATCAAATGAAATATTAAAACAACCTTCGTTATATTCGAATTAAGGTTGATCATACATATATGTATGTACTGCATATTTAATGTTACAAATTACTACTAAAGTACCTACATACATATATAACAGTAGCACTAGTAGAATTTTCATATTTCTCATGTTCAATTATTGGAGCCATTACATTGTCTATCAAGTAATATGTCAGTTTCTATTATAAAATTAAAGTTGACAACTATCACTTAACTGTTTAACATAATTATAAAAGCACTTTCCATAAATGAAACAAACAAATTGTGATAGTATTGATTAGATTAGAAGAATTAGCTACAGAAAATTAACTTACGATAAAAAAAATATTGTATAATGTTTTGATAATTTACATTTACGTGGTTAGATGGAAGAAATCACTTTATAGTGATAATCTCGCCACTGCACATCGTCCTAGTTTCTAAAATTTTATATTATTTTGTTAACACTGTTATGTGATGATGATGTGCAAGAAGAATAAATAAATAAATAAAAAAAAAAAATTACTTCGAAGCATAGTTTAAAATAATGGTGATGTACAAAAACAATAAAATAAATAATAAAATAAAAAATGTAGTCATTATTGAAGATAAAGACAACCATTTTGACGATAAGCTTCACTGCTTTAGAAATGATCACCACCCATAAGACATTAATCTCATACCGGATGATTCAGAACTCTCATTTCAGTCCATTTTCTTAATAACTAGAAGGCTTTCAAAGCTGCGGTAAAAAAAATCGTTGCCAAGGCTTATTTTTCCAATTTAATAGGACTACTTCCGCGACTTACTAAACAAGCTGGAAGTTTCCGCAATGGAAATGATCAACTTTAAAAATATCAAATATGAACATGGGTCTTATGGGATTTTGTTAGGTAACTCTTTCAATATGAAACAACTTTTAATAGAAACATTTTTGAATATCTCTTGTGGTTTAAGACATATGTAACGTATACATACTTCCATATGAAAATAAGAACGTGCGCTTGAAAAAAAAAATATTTCATAACATTTTCAGATTTAGAGAAAATACTAAATCAATCTTTTTTGCAGCAGTAATAAATATGAATAAAATAAAACTGAAAAAACAACGACTAAGCATTTATTTGATTATAATAATTTTATTGAACAAACAGGATGACACGTGTTTTTATTACACGTAGGCGGTTTGCTTGTAGGAGATATCTTGACAAGATATATAGATAAATATTGTTCACAAATTTGACCTAAGATAATATAAGTATTTAAAATAGTAATTTTTCATATCTATAATTTATCAATTGATCCTTTATTCTCAAAAAGTTGTCTTCTTGGTCCAAATTGAATACTTTCACAATACATATTGTATGAAAATTTAACACATAGGAACGCAGATACATTATTGCTTTATAATATCGTATGCTTCTGTATTCAAGTAAAACAAGAAGCAATTAAGTACAATCCATTATTTAGACAATTTGGCAGTTGAATGTTTGAAGTATGTAGTAAGAGAAACATAATGCGAAGACTTCTTTGATTGATTTCGGAAAGGTAACATTGTGCATTGTAGACACAAATTTTCAACTAAATTAAACTTAATTTACCTAGTAAAGCTAAATAATTCAAGTTAATAAATTAAAAACACATATAATTAGAGGAATTGATCTTGCTTTTTTGATATTATGATATGCAAACTTCGTATTGAACATTTTTCCATTTACAATAATGTAATATAGTTTTGACATTTAAACTGAGGGAACTTTGAGGGAGTCGGTATAAAAAAACGACTTGTTTATTAGTGATAAATGAAGTACATGGCTATAAAAGACAGGATGTTTGTTCAATTATATAGGTACACTTTATATTTAGTGTCTATCTTCACATTTATGTAACATAAACTGTTTGGACTAACTTGGTGTTACATGTCCTTGTGGAGACATTGTGAACAGTCGTTAACATATAGATAAAAAGAGGAGTAAAAAACATGGCAATCAGCCTATGCTAGAAATTATCGTAAAAAGCTTTCAAATTTAACAGTCCTTTGGGAAATATTCCTGGTTTGGAAACAAATGAGCCAATTGCTCCACACTCGACTGGCGTAACAACGAGGTCTAATAATACCTATTCCCTTCCCATTCTCCAGAAGCCAAAATAGTGGAGGCGCCCAACGAAAGAGATAGTTGAAGAAATTCGTGTTAAGATTTTTAAATTAAAACAATTTCATTTCCAAACACTTTGCTAAGCTGATTACTTATTGATATTTACTTAAGAAACCGAGCATAACTTTGATAAGAAAACGAATATGAAATTTTAATAAGCGTATTTGGGGAGTTTTTCTGGAATAATAATATTTTCTAAGTTAAATCTTTCCCCCTTCTCCTCCTCTCACCTTCAAGTATAATAATTTACAATGTATGTACATACGTGTAATAAAACATAACATAATATAACATGTATAGACAATTCATACAGACCATGCTAGTCCCAAACTAAGAAATGAATCGTCTTTAATATTTTTTTTTTAACATTATATTGAACATTTATATCCTCTTTCACGTCGGCACCTTTACGAGGATGGCAAATTTCCTTTGAAAAACTCGAAACTCTTCGTTATTTTTATATTGAGTCTTTTATATTTTTGAATTCTATTTTTCTATTTATAGTTTTTAATTGTTTTACTTTATTTTATTTTAATTTGATGACTTAAAATTGTTTTAAATCTTTTTGTATTGTTATTTTTTTCTACGTATTATTAACTAAGTATTTATTGAGTAGGTATGCTTCTATTATTTTTTTTAATTAACCAATATTAATAATTAAATTTTATATCGACTTATTTATTTATTTTGTAATTATTATCAATATCATTTATTTATTAGTTCTAACGAGTGTCCTGTTAAAGCCGAGTGTTTGAAAAAATAAGGAGATTTTACATCTTGAATTCAGCGATGAGATTTGTCACTTATCCAGAATGTTTTAATTTTTGTTGGCACAGAGAGAATACTTATGGGATATGCTGTGATTGTATTCAACATTAAACATGTATAGACAATTCACACAGACCGAGTTAATCCCAAACTAAGATATGAATCTTGTATTATGGGTACTAACACTACCCATAATACAAGATTCATATCTTAGTTTGTATATTAAAATAATGTATAGTAGATTAATGTTAACTTTTTGATTATTCGTTTATTTAATTGATTTGAATGGCGCCCATTTAAATCTGATAATATTTTAAATTTTCTTTTTTTCAGTGGTCAATCCTTATCTTTTTCTATCTGTCTGTATATTTTCAAAATATCAAAGGCTCACGCCGTAGGTATATTAATGTAAATAAAATAAATTAATAATCTAAAACTTAAGTTTCAGAGAATAAATCGTTTTGCTCGCAACAATTTTTGCGAGCCTAAAATCATAAGCAGGTGAAGTGATTCATAAAACGATATCTATCCATAGGTAATTATTTGCTTTCAAAAATCAAGGATAGAGAATTTCTGTAAAATTTAAAACAGCAAGAATTGAAATGAACAAAGAATAAAGCAAATTTGCTGACCAAGCTTTGCTAGTACCTGAATAATAATAATAATTATCGATGCTCCCTTTGAGTAAAAATTACCCTTCATTGTTTAAATATTTACGTTGAAAATCAATCAGAAGTTTCAACTTTGGCGGTTTATAAAACTCACAGTGTAATAAGCCGAGTAAAAGTTAAAACATTATTTGAGTTTTCTTTTCTTTTTGTGCAAAAGAAAGAAAGTATGGCATGCCCTAGAGGCGGGCAACTGGCAAATGCACACCGTAAAGTTGACCCGATTAGAATAATATAACTTCAAGACGACATAGCAACATAAACTTTATGCGACAAGATACTACTATGCTCCACTGCAAATTATTATTACGAAAATTATAATATTTCATATAAAAATGTACATCGTATTAAAATATGAAACTTTTAAGGTTAGTCCTGAGTGAAATTATGTACTTGTGATTTGCTGAAACTCGTTATAAAAAATATTACAACGTTGAAAGTTTTTGAACTACATATTTTCATGAATTTATATGGGTGAAACACTGTAAACAGAAGTAAATTTAACATGACATGTTGTATATTCGCAGTACTTTTTTTCGCTGTGAAAAAGATGTTTCAGTAATTATACGCTTATCGATAACTTTTCTATTTTTGAAGAGGTAACACTATGAAAGCTCATTTTTAAAATTTAGGTAATAAAAATAAAAAATATAATAAAAAATAAATAAATATTTGATATCAGCTGAAAACCCAATAAAAAAAATATATATTTAACTTCATACCATAGTTAATTGTAAAATTAATATCGATAAGGGTAAAAAAGATAACACTGTATAACTTTCACTATTTAATATTTTGCTTAAAAGCTTTTCGGACATACGTCCATCTTCAGTAATAAATATCTTATAACTAATGAAAAAAGACAAAAAGGAACAACACGTTAAACATTATAAATAATTGAGAGTAGGGGAGTGGGCGGGGTTAATAGGATTAATGCACCCCCCTACTCTCAATTATTTATATTGTTTAACGTGTTGTTCCTTTTTGTCTTTTTTCATTAGTTATAAGATATTTATTACCGAAGATGGACGTATGTCCGAAAAGCTTTTAAGCAAAATATTAAATAGTGAAAGTTATACAGTGTTATATTTTTTACCCTTATCGATATTAATTTTACAATTAACTATGGTATGAAGTTAAATATATATTTTTTTTATTGGGTTTTCAGCTGATATCAAATATTTATTTATTTTTTATTTATTTATTTACAAATATTTATGGCCAAAACCTTTTACATGTTAAACCTCTGTATACATACAAAACATGTATACAAAGGAACGATCAGTCACAAAAAAGACACAAAACAATTAGATTAAAAAAACGAGAGTACAGACAGTATAACATTATTCATGTTATAATTATGAAATAAGGTACGAAATTGTTAAAAAAAATTAGTCAAGATATTACAAAAATATTCATCTCAAAGTAGGTGATCAGAAACTTAATGCACCGCTAATGCCGCACAGTTCCGGCGACCTGTCCACGCAACCACGGCCCCTCCTTACACACATAAAAATGTAAAACCTTCCACACAAAACTACCATATAAGGCATAGAAAAGAGAACGTCATCTCTTTTGGTAGTGTCCCGTACGGGACAGCATAATGGTGATTGTATAGTACTTGCAATAACTTTAATTCCTTATACGGTAGTTAATGTGTTAGATATTATATAGAGATTTTAAGATCATCGCAAAAAACAGTAATATTTATCAAAATATTGTGTAGATGCTGGAACAAGCTGCTTCTGGAACTGCGAGATCAGGCGAATGGAGAGAGCTTTAAAAGAAGACCGAAGACGCATCTTTTTGCGAGTTGGGAGTTTCAAGTGATAGACGCAGTACACGGCGCCCTTGATATCATGTCATGAGTAAAGGCGCTTTACAAATTGACCATATATACGAGTATATATACTACGTATAGCATGTGGTTTATAGAATAAAACGTTTATTTGCACCTAAGGCATGAGTGATTTATAAAATAATTCGTTGAGTTGAAACATTCATCCCTCCTCTTTGCTTCAGAAAATGCATGGTATGTGGGTGTGAGCATTATACTTTAACAGTGGATAGAACTTTGTAGACGCATTATTCCACTTTTATTTACTAGTTCTCAAATTATTCACAACTACTTTCCATTACACTTCCCTCCAAAACTTTCTCTGACTCTAGTCCACCTTTTTATAGATTGTCCAGCTAATTCAGTCGAAGAACTTGAGTCTCAGTTCAGGGATAATTGTAGAGTTCTTAGTTTGGTTTCATAGATCAAAAGAAAACAGAAGTTAAGTTAAATAACAAAACATTTATTCATGGTTCAAATTATTACTGTCCGGTTCAACACAAACAGACACACAGTTACATTTTACACAAGCACTTAATATTATACAACAAATTCTAAGTTAAAATTAATCAAGTCACTTATCACTATGTACAGTTTATTTTGATACAGGTTTCAATTATTGTTTAGCACTTTTAACACAAGTTATTACTTTTTGGTTCAGCCACCGCCCAACGCAAAAGCGTCAGACGGGTGCTACCGAGGCCAGGGGCAGGGGACAAGTGAAGTTAGTTACAGAATGTTCAACATAGAGAAATTTAACGGAAGTCAAAATAGAGTTTTATTTAATATTAGCGGGATTCTTTCCTTCAAAAAAAAGTCAAATGGTAACTAAGTAAATTTTAATATGGAATACTCTAATAATTATCTATTGTTATTTTTAACTACGACATTCCATCTCAAGTCATTTCACAAAGAAAAAAAATTAAAAAAAAGAAAAGTCTCATTGTTACGTTACAAAGTGGAAATTACAGTTACAGAGACTATCAAAACATCAATGGAAAATTACAGTTGCACAGTGACATTACAGGAATTAATGATGATCAATCATGAGTTACATATATCAATACTTTTTTTTTTTTTTTACAAAGTTTTTGTACTTAATTTCACCTTCTATCACAATCCTCATCAGGAATGTACACGTCATGAGCCAATAATGGGACCAAGAAGATGTACCGACAGGGCAGGTCGCAGATACGGAAATCGTAGACAATACCCTCGACATTCCTCCAAGCACACCATTACGAACTCAAGACAACAATTACAATATTACACATTATTTTCACAATTTCAACAATATAACCCTCAAACAACAACCCAACACCCAAGTAATTTCAGAATACATAGTTTGACAATAAAATAAAGGGGGGTAGTCAATCCGACCTTCAATCTTGCAACAATTATACCTGAATTACCAATCTCATTACCGTTATACCTGATCTACCTCTATTCTAAGGGCGGCAATCTATACCCTATTGAATTAAACATGTTATTTCCATGGGGTGTTCGACCCATCTTGCACAGGCTTGACGACATATATCAGGTGTCCAACCTTTCGCGCGGAGCTTTTCCAAGCGAACCTGTACGTAACATTTGAGCGTCCTCAATCTCTTACAATGACAATGGCTTGTCGGGCTAGCTTCGACTGGCGACCACAAGAGGTTCCAGACGAGCAAATACAAATTTAAAAAAAAACTTAACTAAATTCGAGTTATGCTTGACTTTCTATAGGGTGAGACGATTAGTCACACCTCTAAATCAGCATAACTCCGGAGATGAACAGGGAAGAGTGCGAATCATCCAACTGACTCCGTAACATTCATTCTTGACATTTGAACATTACTGATAGGGTACGCATGCCTATACAGTAATAATGTCGAAATGACCAACAGGTTCACATACCAAGTGAGAACCTTGTCATTAAAATTTTGGTGAACCAGACAATTTGAAACAATCTAAACATTACAAAATTTTCCTTTTACCGATGCAACCTTGACCCTTTAATACAATTGTTACAATTATTATCTACTATCCAAATTAGTGACAACCTTTCACACACTTTTATACTTCAACATTTATGGCTCAATCTGACATACTTCATACTTTTATACCTTCCATCCTTCATCTATCATAAGACGTACAACAGTTACCACATAAGTAGGAGATTGGTAAGAAACCAATTACAAAAGAAAACGACTAAATATTATACTTTCGTATAAGGAAGGGTCGAAATTGCATCCGGTTTTTCTTAACATCCTAACTTAAAATTAAACAAGTATTGTCCCTTGCCTGAGCCAGTGGGGGAGTTCAGATCTTAATGAATAAGTTGCATGTTGAAATGGCTAGCTTAAGAGATGGAAAGGCAACCTCATTCACCCAAAGGCACAAACAAGAGAGAAATTCACAATACAAAAGGTTGAGCGCCACGAAATTCATATTTTAAATTTTTTTACAAAATTCCTTCAGAGTCTGAATTGCGAAGATCCTCTGAGGCATACTTAAAATTAACAAGTTTACACGTACCTGAGCTGTAGTGATTACATACATTATTCTGATATGGTAACAAGATTCATTATATACTATTACAGGTTTTCCAATTTCTAAGTTATTTTACTTTTTCTCTTTATCAAAACAATGGAATTTCAATACGTCCTTTGACAGTGACGTCATTACAGTACATACATTTTCATGGTATGGCGACAAGACAAGTTATATATTATTACAAGTTTTCAAATTTTCTAAGTTTTTAATCAACACAAACAATGAAATTTCAATACGTCATTTGACAATGACGTCATTTACAGTACATACATTTTCATGGCATGGCGACAAGACAAGTTATATATTATTACAAGTTTTCAAATTTTCTAAGTTTTTAATCAACACAAACAATGAAATTTCAATACGTCATTTGACAGTGACGTCATTACAGTACATACATTTTCATGGCATGGCGACAAGACAAGTTATATATTATTACAAGTTTTCAAATTTTCTAAGTTTTTAATCAACACAAACAATGAAATTTCAATACGTCATTTGACAGTGACGTCATTACAGTACATACAGCTCAAGCAGGGTCAGTGTGATTTAAAACTTCTTAACCTAATACATCAATTGTAAATTAAAAAAAAAAAAACTCTTTCGAACTTGTTGCATAGTCAAGTGCAATGTAGAGAAAAATTTGAAGCTAATGAGGATGAGTAACGGAACGGTCGCAACTGGGGACACTTTCCTCAGCAGCGATAGCACAACTAGAATTGGTAACATGCAGCAAGGTAGTATTTTCTAAAAGTTGAGGAACATTTGAAATTTTGTTATTAAATACCTTACATTGTTCACGTAGATCATTAAGTGACTGCGCAGGTTCTACACCTCTTTGGGATAAAGCATGCTTCAATGTTTTTGTGTTTGATTTTTCCACCCGAGGGATAGGCGTAATTAAGTATTCAGACATTTTGAAATTAAAAAAAATCAGTTGTATTTCAATTACTTGACTTCAAGAAAAATTCAACTGCGGTTCGCAGAGGGTTAACAATTTCAATCGTGTTCACTAAGAGTTAAACCAACAAGTTCAAAATTCAATTGCTACAAAACAAAAATTTACATTTATTTTCAATTGTTACTTAACGTCCACAAAGGGTTAAGTGTACTTACATTTTCAAATTCGTTAAAGGTTGTGAAAGGTTAACATTATTTTATTTCAACTTAGTTCAAAAAATTATTTCCACAAAAAAAATTAATTATTAATTTAACTCTTTGTCCCAGCCCTATATAAGTATTAATAATTTTATCCCAGCACTAGTTCACTATGCATTAAACCATAGATGATATTGCATTCAAAAGTTCTCTATAGAATCAACATTACAACTCTAATTGTTTCAAAATTCTTTTAACGAATTTAATATTCACAACCAAGGACACAAATCTACCTTTAAGATAAAATCAAAACAAAAATTTATCATCAAAATGAAATTCCCCATCAGAAGCTACCACACATACAAACTTATTATTATGTATAGCTAGGCAGGCACAACAACATTGGTACAATTTTGAGACATTTCAACAATCAATTACTGCTTTGCAAGACTGCAAATTGCACACTGGATCTTGATGAGAAAAGAAAAAGAACTATAACAATACATTACGATTCTCCAGGCGCAATAGATGTTTCCTTCCTTGGTACCTAGCCTTCAATGACGTAACCAAAAAGAACGTTGAACAATTATCGGAATATTAATTTGTTGTATTCACATCTGTAGTGGAACTGCTCTACGGTCATCAAAAACGCTGGAACATGGCCTCATCATTCATTCATCTCTTGAAAATATCCACCGCTTGGCTCTGTATCAGGGTATCCTCACAGGCAGAACAACTGGAGAAACGCTTCTTGGACATTTGGTCTGAATTATGTTTCATTCAGACATTGAAGTCATTGTTCGAAGGAACTTGAAATCATCTAGCACTGTTTAATATTGTTATACTTGAGTACCAAACGTACAATTGTACTTATTTATTTGCAAAAAACTGTATTTAATTATTTTATTATTATTATAAAACGTTTAAAACTAGAATTGATATTTATCTTTCACTTATTCTTCGTAACCGTTGTTATTTTTAAACTTTTTTTGGAGAGACGAAACATGACGTTGCGTGTTCTGTGTTGACCGTGTGAGTTGAGTCGTTTTAGAATTGAGCCGTGTCTTCGGGCGTGGCTCGAGAAAATTACGTTGCAAAACGCAATTGCGTTGGCCATCTTGAATGTTCCAATGCGTCGAAATTTTAATTAGGTTATCACATAACAAAACTAATTGTATCTATTTTTACACTGAATTTATCACTATGAAACCAAATCTGGCCACACGTTGCAGGCGTCATTTATGTAGACGCATTATTCCACTTTTATTTACTAGTTCTCAAATTATTCACAACTACTTTCCATTACACTTCCCTCCAAAACTTTCTCTGACTCTAGTCCACCTTTTTATAGATTGTCCAGCTAATTCAGTCGAAGAACTTGAGTCTCAGTTCAGGGATAATTGTAGAGTTCTTAGTTTGGTTTCATAGATCAAAAGAAAACAGAAGTTAAGTTAAATAACAAAACATTTATTCATGGTTCAAATTATTACTGTCCGGTTCAACACAAACAGACACACAGTTACATTTTACACAAGCACTTAATATTATACAACAAATTCTAAGTTAAAATTAATCAAGTCACTTATCACTATGTACAGTTTATTTTGATACAGGTTTCAATTATTGTTTAGCACTTTTAACACAAGTTATTACTTTTTGGTTCAGCCACCGCCCAACGCAAAAGCGTCAGACGGGTGCTACCGAGGCCAGGGGCAGGGGACAAGTGAAGTTAGTTACAGAATGTTCAACATAGAGAAATTTAACGGAAGTCAAAATAGAGTTTTATTTAATATTAGCGGGATTCTTTCCTTCAAAAAAAAGTCAAATGGTAACTAAGTAAATTTTAATATGGAATACTCTAATAATTATCTATTGTTATTTTTAACTACGACAACTTACTTAATTAAATCTAGGTTAAATTAGTCTTAGAATTATAAGAAAATACGTAACAATTCTGAACATAATGAAAAATAAACTATTAACTTTTCGTACTAACGTTTTAAATCTAAATTTAAAACAACAAAAGCTACTATATATTGTTAACAATAACGTTTGGTAAGTAAAATAATAATGTTTAAGTTTACAATACAAAAGTAAGTAAAGTTATTCTCTTATTATGACTTTAAATAATAATAGTATAAAGTTTAGTTCCATTGTTGTAACTTGGCAAGAGTCTTATCGTGACATTATTCATTACAACAACACTGTTTTGCTACCGTTCTGCTTTACAATATTATTACATCACATAATATTATGTTAGATACAAAACACAAGTCTGCTGAAAAAGATACTAGTGTTGTTGTTGTGCTGAAAGCATCATCCCCTTCATTAAAATAGATTAACTACCTATACTTCACAATGAAGTCACCCAACTTGACGTGACTGAATAAAAAATTACGTAAAAACACTGCACACATATAAGAGAATAATTACGAGTATGATACTAATGTCGAACGTATTAACATTGGATATAATAATAACATTATGTCATACGTCGTATACGTTTTTTCCAACGTATTGAGTACGCAAATTCATTGCCTTACTTCAAAAAAGTTCTTTCTACATAGGAAACTATATTATACAATAGAATGTTGTTCAAGTAAGAAAAGAATTGGGAACCTTTTCATTCATATTAGGGAGTTATATCTGTTAGTCCTCTGGTGACGATCATGTGACATGAACTTCCATAGTGTAGGTCAAGATTATTATTTTTTATTGTACGCTTTGGATTTTACATGGATATTGTAAACCTGGATAATTAATGCGGGATACTAAAAAAATAATGCATATATGTAAACGACAATAGAACAATACGAAAAAAAGGTGACTCAATTGATGCAGAGACGTTTTGAATGGAAGAGGCTGATTTAACCCTTTTAGTGCCATTGTTTTTTTCTCACGTATACTTAAAAATGCCAAAGAAAACAGTAGTTTTTGATGTCATTTACCCTTATCTCGAAAAAGAAATGTATCTCTTCCGAAAATTACCCGATTTTCAAAATTTTTTCAGTGTTTCCTTCAAGAAATCTCAAAGATGTATATTCAAAGCAAAAAAAATGATGGAAAAAAATATTATGGAAGAAAATTATTACAAAAAATAGAAATCCAAAATAAAAAAATGTGCATATGTGCTTTTCCGCACAGACCCCATGGGGCCCTTTTTTTCAGAGGGCACAAATTAAGTCACTCTCACTCAAAAGTAGCATCATGCGATTTGACAGGACCACAATGTCGCTTCTACCATCACTGTCTTCACAACTTGAACTATGAGCAGTCTTATTTGAACTATTTTCAAATTCTGACATTTTGGGTTAAATTTTTTTTTTACCGGGATCTTTTTTAAACTTTATTTAGCTTTTACCCATGTTGAACTTTATATATACAATATGAATTAAGTGAAAAAAAAAATTGCGTGCATGTGACCTTCCCCGCTGCACGCCTAACACATATTGATATCGGGAGCGCCATGGCGCTCCTGGCACTTTTGGCATGTATACACAGGAGCGCGATGGCGCTCCTTGGCACTAAAAGGGTTAAAAACATAAATATGAACCTTCATAGAACTCGGATCTCTTCCACAAACGGCGTTCGGCCTAACTTGGTAATGGTACAAAATAATATGTGACATCCGTGAACAGATATGTAGGTACAAGATAACATTAAACAAATGAGAATGTATGAATTGAAAACAAATTCCAAGAATTAACTGAAAGGTGAACAAAATAATAAAGACAGTTTCTACAAAGGACTTGTGGCTATGATGTTCACTTGTAAACTTCAAATTATTGCATAAACCATCACATCTGAGAAATAAAAAAACTCAACTAAGGGAATTATCAAAACACACACTTTTTTGTATTAACTTATATTTTAAGTTGAAACGTGGATTTCATCAATTTTTATTTATGTACACAAATTTCAAAAAGAGTTATTGCAATAATTCAGGATGCTCCTTTTCTGTGTCCGACAGAACCGTTGTTTAAGAAATTGAGAATTCTTGAGGTCCGGCAACTGTTTATATTATATGTACTGATAGGATATAGAGTTAGGGCAAATATTACGCATCCTCTTAGAGAGGATACAGTCTATCATACAAGCGGGTTTTCGACAAGTGTGAGGCCAGTTGCTGGAGCAAAAACTGCTCTTGGGCAGCGGGCCACTATGTTCTGGGGACCCAGATTGTATAATCTCTTACTTAGAAAAATTAAGGACACTAGTTCAGTAAAAAAAAATAAAAGTTTGGTCTCCGATTTTTTGATTGATGAGGGTAGAGATTAGTGATGTAACGAATATTCGCATTCGCATTCGCATTCGCGAATATTCGCATATTTCCAAGTATTCGCATTCGCATTCGCAAAAAAATATGCGAATGTTTTGCGAATATTGTTTTGGTAATAAAGTATCGGTAATTAGTTTTGCTCCAACTGCTAAATTTGACTCACTACAGAGTGACTATGAGAATATTTCTTCTCGTATTGATGTCACCGAGATCCAATCAAGAAAATGTAATATTGAACCCTAAAATATAACAGAAGAAAAATGAAAATCTCATAGCCCTCCTGTCAACTTTGTCTGAGAAGATAGGTGTACCAATAACAACAGAAGAGATTGCATCCGTTCATAGAGTAGCGCACATGAACAAATCAAATAAATATCCGAAGAATATTTTTGTTAAATTCTACAGCAAGAATGTTTGTGATGCTTTTTTAAAAGCTTCGAAACTGAAGCGTGGTTTAACGACTCAAGATTTAGGTATTTCAGATTCAAAAAGAAATATCTATGTGCAAGAACATCTAACTCCAAGACTGAAATATTTGTACAAACTGGCGAGATCCACAGCGAAAGAGAGACATTTTCAATTTACTTGGGTGAAAAACTCGAACATATATACCCGCAAAGAGGCTCAAAGCCCTGTCATTCTTATCAGAACAGAAGAAGATCTTTCCAAAGTTGTTTAATCTTCATATTTATATATTCTTATTTTTTGTTTTATTTTAACAAGTTTATTTTTACCTTTTTCTTGTACTATTATTCACCCTTATTTTTATTTTTGTATTTACAAATTATTTCATCCAATGCGTTCGCGTTCCGGTTATTTTCCTTGTTCTGTGGGCTGCTTCCTGGCCGAATTTATGACACACACATATTTGCTCTATTTTTTGACAATTTTAATTGTTTATAATTTGAATTTACTAACAATGTGGTCACATACTTGTACGAAATGTCACGAAATAAAAATATATGGATGTCCCATCAATCTTGATGAGATACAATATTATCTCTTAGTAGATCAAGTTATTCTTATATATATTTAAAAAAAAATAGCTCTATAAAGGTGTTTTATCAAAATTGTCGGAGCTTAAAGTCTAAAATTATTGATTTTCGAGAAAATTTGCTTACAAATAGTTATGATATTGTGGTTTTGACGGAGACTTGGTTTAACGAAGGTGTGTTTGATAATGAACTTTTTCTAAATAAATATGTTGTTTATCGTAGAGGTAGAGATTTTATTTCTAGTGGTAAGAAGGATGGTGGTGGAGTATTATTGGCTGTGAATCGTGCATTGGGCTGTTTTGTTCTTCTTTTTGGAAAAGAGTTGGTGAAAGTTTATTTATTGATATTCGTTTGTCGGCTTCAAGTTTTCGTGTCAATGAACAGTCCTCTCTACTGCTTGGTGTAGTATATATACCTCCTTCTACGCCACTTGAGGCTTATAATAAATTTTTCAGGGACTTATCTGAGCGTTATATAAACTTCAATCACAAGACCAATGTTTGCCTCATTGGTGACTTTAATGTTCCATCAATTCAATGGGCTGAAGGAACCGGCAATGCTTCATCCTTCATTCCAAATGCTTATTCGGGCCCCATAGCTCAACTTTTGATTGAGTCTATTTCCTTTCTCAATCTTCAATATGATAGTATTCCAAACGACAGTGGATTAATTTTAGATTTAGTCTTGTCTTCCATTCCATGTTCAGTTGTTAGGTGTAATTCTCCATTAGTTAGTGAGGATTCGCACCATCCCTCGATATACTGATTTTCAAAAGGCATTCGATAAGGTTGATCATCGTATACTAATAAGAAAGTTGTATACTCATGGTATACATGGAAACCTTTTGAGATGGATCGAATCGTATGTTTCTAATAGACTTATGACTGTCAAACTTAATGGATTCTCATCTGAAAGCATTAGTATTACTTCTGGCGTTCCACAGGGCTCTGTTTTAGGTTCTTTGATGTTCACTATATTCATAAACGATATTAGCAACTGTTTCAGACATTCGGAATTTGTCTTGTTTGCGAACCATCTGAAGATTTTCCGTCATATTCGATCAACACATGATTGTGAATTACTTAACGATGATTTGAATAGATTACTCGATTATTGCATAGGGAATCGTCTATTTTTAAGCCTTGAGAAATGTAATTCAATTAGATTTACCAAAAATAAACTAAAGATGGATTATTAATTTAAAATAAAAGAAACCTTGTAAAAAATGAAAACATTATAAATATCCAAATTCCACCCATACCATCTCCACTCTTGTCTATGCTTCTTTATACTCCACTCCTGACCCGCCCACCACTCCTTCACCTACACCCCAACATTGACTGTCCTTGAAAATAATTTATGTTTAGTATTGTTACTGATGATGGAACTAGTAGTTCCGAAAACGTTTTAACTGATTAAATTTATTCTAGTGGAAAGTACAAGGTTTCTTTTATTTTAAATTAATAATAAATATGAAATTGCACAGTGTTAATCACGAAACATTCGAAAAATTCTAAAGATTGAGTACACCTACAAAATTAATGACTATAGTTTGTTGGAGGTTAATAAAATCAGAGACTTGGGTGTCATACTTGACTCCAAACTTTATTTTGATAACCATGTAGATAAGATCTCTGAAGATAGTAATAAAATACTGGGTTTTATTTTGAGAACTACTAAATCCTTCAAATCCTGTGAATCTTCTTTGTTTTTGTGTATGTCGCTAATTCGTTGTAAACTTGAATATTGTTCGACCATATGGAATCCTTATTATAAAAAATACTTAGAGCAGATCGAAAGAATTCAAACACGTTTTGTTCGACTAATGAAAAAAAGATTGCCCAACATCAACAGACTTGAAACTCTAACCAAATTAGAATCTAGGAGAACTATGATTGATGTCTGTAATCTTAGAAAAGTGTGTGTGTCTGAATTTGATACCCCCAATATCTTAAGAGTAAAATCAACTTTAGATTGTCTACTCAGACTAGATCTTGCTTTCCTTTTTATCTCCGAAAAACTTATACCATTGCAGGCTCTAGAAAACCAATATATAGAATGTGTGACATTTATAACAAGAACTTTTCACAATGTGAGCTAGTTGTGACCACAAGTTATAAATTCAAAAAGCAGATTGGGAGTTTTATTTTCGGTTTGGGTACTGTTCCTTGGGTGGGTTGAGTGTCGGAATGTGTTTGTTTGTTTCATATTTTAATTTTTTTTTGTTTTTCTTCATAAGGGTGAAAAAAAGAAAGAAAAAAGTTTCAATTAGTTTCGTATAATTATGTTCTTTAATATGTGTAAATACTTAAGGATTTTTTTAATTGAATAAATTATAATGGTGTGAATGTTAAATCTAGGTATGAGAGTTTGTTTGTGAGATGTCTGTATGAGATCGAATGAATGTATCTATTGATGTCGTGTGCATGGTTTGGATGTTTGATTATTTGTGTGATTTTTGCTGATTAAATTGATAATATGTATCAAATATCTGTTGTGCACCTCAAAATAAATAAATAAAAAGACTAGATACTTACCCGGTACATTGTAGAAAAAGGTACTGCAAGAAAATATTCTTTAAGAAAACCGAGGAGTTTTGAAATATTTTCAATTCCTATACTATTTTGAAAATTCGGCGACGGGGGGGTAGAAATTTTAATGTTTGAGCAATTGTAGAAATTTAAGCAAGTCAATATTCGCTATTCGCATTCGCATTCGCGAATGTCGGCTTCAAATATTCGCATTCGCATTCGCATTCGCGAATATCCAAAATCACACATTCGTTACATCACTAGTAGAGATAGATGTAGGGAGATGTTTTCTTTATTGATTTAGAGTTGAGAGTGTTCTTGTCTTTTGTTGTTTGTTGTAAGTCCCAATACAGGTGCATTGTACCTAGTGGGACAGCAACACCAATGCATTGTTAATTGTTACATAATTAATGTACAGTGGGGCCAGTATATGAGTGCACCTGAACCCCCGCTACAAGTTTACTCAATTCTTTACGTCTCACCACCAACGATACATTTATCAGAGATTGTCAATCAGTAAATTTTTTCCACTTTGAAATAGAAAATTTCCTTTGTAAAATAATCGCGAAGACGTATCACAAATTAGCGACACTGGGGAGTCAACACTTGACATTTAGTAGGCATATTTTTATAATTTATAAACTAACACTAAAATAAACTTTCACTGTTAGATGTTGCGATCCCGAAGGCTCGTTTAAAACTAAAGAATATAAGGGATGATTTCTGATAAGTTAATTGATTTCTGAAATTCCCTCACAAAAATTAGTCATAAATCATAAAATGCATTATCTGCAGTTTTGTATTGAGATTCATTCGGTAAATCCCTATTGTTTTTTTTTAAATTATCCTAGACTAATAGAGTGTTATAATGTAGCTATTATAACTATTCTTTGTATGTAACTGCCTACTTCCAATTATTTAATATCCTTTTTAACTAACCGACTGTACTAATACGCATACTTGATAACTTTTGTATGTAATATTTTTGACTCAAAATATCCAAACAAAAACTCTTATATTAATGTGACAGAAACAACAAGCGAAAAGGGTGTGTGGTCCTTGGTCTACACCGTAAGGCGCGCAGTACGTATGTAGGTATGCAGGTACAAGGATTAGATAATAATATAGAAAATAAAATATTCTATAACAATGCCTTTGGTTGCTGATACCTGCCTATGAATAAAAGAGACCATCATACCTGAGGTGCATTGGTATACTGGCCCTACTGTAGTATTATTAATATAAATTGTCTTGGCCATTCTCATGGAACTAGGGCGAGATTGGCAGAGAGGTTTGTGGTACCAACGGTAAAAACTTCCTTTGCCCAGAAACACTTTGCATATATTGCCCCTAGAATTCTTAACAAGATTTATGACACAGTTATCCGGGCTTCGGCTTCTTCTGGTATTGGGGGAGGGATCACGGCATGGCTTCAGCAGTTGGGCCGCAGAAACACTGAGACCCTGATCACATATCTGCCTGTGTGACTGAGTGTGTATGTATGTGCATGAATATATGTGGCGTTATCTGTACATGTGTGTGTGTGTGTATATATATATATATGTATGTATGGGTGTGTATGTATGTATGCACGTATGTGGGTGTATGTGGATGAGTGTGTTTGTGTGTGTGGATGTATGTGTGCGTGCGTGAGCGTGTGATTAAATAAAGTAGGGAAAATAACCTTAGTAACTGAAGTAAAGAAAATTGAGCGCTGAGACAATGTACGGTGAAAACTGGCTCAGTCTACCTTGGTACGGGCTCATGCCCAGTTAGGTAGACATTAGTGACTTATCTTTTAAAAACTGTTTTGTAAATAAAATAAATAAATAAATAAATGTGTTGTAAATATTTTATGTATAAAAGAAATTTATGAATAAAAGAAAATTTATGAATTAATATTCCAGCTAGTTTCGTTATCTACTGCCCCGTTTTACAATGAAATCGGTAACTATTATTACCTGTATCTTTTTGTAATTACGAGTAATGTACCTATGTATTTGTCAGTATTACGTGATTGATGTTCTATTGATTTTATGTATCTATTTAATTAATATATTAATTGTTGATATCATTTCATTCATAATATTATTTATTCAGTATATTAAAAATACGATACTATAATAAGGAGATGTTTTATACTTTATTAACTGGATATTTATGCAAGTTCCTATTATGTTCAACATTACATTGGATATCAAAGCTTCAAATCAGATTACCTGATGTGGAAACAAACCGGAAATTATTTAAGTCAGACTAAGATAATGTGTTGAAAAGGAAGCATTTTAAATCACGGCTATATCCGGTGTTAATAACGCGATTAACCAATGATTAAAAGGAGCAGCATTCCGATACGAGAATCACATTAATGACTTAATCTAATAATGCTGTTACGTCAAAATATCATGGAAACATAGAATAGCGTAAATTTAAACTTACAGGATTCGAAATAAATGTTTATTTACCCTTTATGAAAAAATCATGGAAAATCCTGCGCCATTCTTTTTTGCTTAGAGCCAGGTGCAACGCATCGCATATTGTCGGAGTACAGCTTGTTTGATAGGCCTGAGTAAATAACACACTTTCGCGTCACGTTCCCGCTCCGTTAGCGTTCGGGTGCAGACGATGTTGCGCCAAAGTGTTAATTTTCGTAACTATTGTGTATCATAGCAACGAAATTGACACTTACTTACAACTACGTCTATACTCGAACGTTAACGGAGCGAGAACGTGACGTGAAAGTGTGTTATTGACTCAGGCCTCTGATCAGTCCAACGCATTTTTATCTTGCCTCGTCAAGTCTTAAGGGGCATTAACGGTTGTAATTAATTGTGGGGAGGTTTAGTCAGGGGGAGCCCACAGGTAATCTCTAAGACCTCTCATATAAAAAAATGCACGATGAGTGTAGATGACATAGAAACTTGAAAAATCCACGGGTAAGGGATGTGGTTTCTGTCATGATAAGTAGTTTATCGATACTCTCATTTTGTCTACGCGCGATATGTCCGAGAAATTGCAGAATTCTTTCAAAACAAATTAAAGAGAGCCTTCAAAAATGTATGTATATACCAGTGGCGTGCCTTCCATACATGCAAAAAAGCAAAGCATGCCCAACGAATAAATCTATAATTATCGAAAGAAGTTTCTAAAAAAACGAAGAAGTAAGTTTAAATTGATTTAAATTCACCGCCAAACGATAGCAAATCTTTTGCAAACTTCAGGTCAATAGCTAACATAGACAAATTTATGTGACCTCTAATGCACCCATAAAGCAAATTAACCTTTATTTAAATGTCCGCAAACCTTTGCAAACTTCAGTTCAATGGTTACCATAGATACATTAGTAGGTATGACTCCTAAAAATAGTTCTGTTTCGTTGCATCATATGGAGCTTCTATGTTCTCTGTCACACGCAGGGAAAGTACGTTAGTACTAATATTATTTTTTAACACAAATACAAGTCTACATGCATGTGAAGTGGTACAATATATATGGGGTCTAGAAGCTTGCTTTTCGGAAAGGTTTGTATGTATTAGTGCATACTGCATAAGACAGTAATATTATATTTTATTATGTGTATTGGGCTTCGGTTGTGTCATTTTTAATAAATTATTTTTGATGAATTGAAGTTGTTCATTTTGTAAATTAATCTAATAGCGGTAAAATGAAAGGTGTTTATTGAGATACCACATTCATGTTAACGCGATATAATATTGAGGTTCAATTTCATTCAATTAGAGGATGCAGATGAAAATCTTAATACTTTTTATATATTTGTCATTACTTCAAAATTTATTTATATCTTACTTACGTAGGTGTTGTCATTAGTTGTAATATTATTTAATATTTTTCATAACTCAATTTATTTCTTTAATTCTTTTTATATGTGATGTTTAATCAATAAGCAGAATTTCTTATAAAATCACAGACATACTCTAAAATATTTTATTCGTTCCAGTGACTGCACAAAAAATTAACATAATTATTATTATTAATTTTATTTCAACACAAACACAAAAAATATCCATCTATCTCCAAATGTATTGTTTTTTTGGGTTTTAATTTATTTTCATATTTGCATCTGATTGTTGATATTTTTTTTTATATATAAGTTTACTATAAATTAGACTTTTTTAGATAGCATTATTTTCCAATTAAAATTAATTGGAAAATAATACTATCTGGAAAATAATAAAAAAAATTAACAAATGTTAATTTTTTTTCTTAACATATTATTGATATTTAATAAAAATTGATGACTTGAAGTTAACAATTATAAATGTGTGTGGTGTATAATTTTATGATTAGGTATAATTATGATACTATTCCACTTTATTTCTTAGAAATACTGTAACAATCTCTAGATATTTTTCTCTAATCCAAACATTTGTAAAATTGTATGTGTTTCGGATAGTAGAAGTTTAAAATTTATAATGAAAAATAGTATTAAGTACCATAATTAACTCGATTGCGGGTGCTTTGCCTTATGGAAAGAAGGTATTCAGTTTCAAAAGATTAGGTACATTTAGAGATGCTTTTGATTATATTCAATAGTTATATTTGTTATTTGATTTTTTTTTACAATAAGAATTTCTTAACAAAGGGACTTTCACCCTTTATAGCTCTTCTTGGGAGTAGGTATAGGGTAGAAATAAGCCTCCCCCGTTCAACGTGATTCTGCGCAAATTGAGTAACTTTTTTCATATAATGATATTTATATTGTTCAAATGTTGGTGTCATTAAAACGGTATATTGTAAAAGAGGGTCATCCAAACTATCTGGATGATTGTGGACAGAAAGTAGGTTTTGGCCAACAATTGGTTTCTAACATAGGTAGGTACATATTATAATAAATTCTACCTACTGCACCTACACAAACCGCATGCCCTATACCAAAAGTCTAGTCCCGCCATTGGTATATACCTATATACCTATCAAAATTAACTGAAAAATTTATGACACTTAAAATTGCAAAACATGTCACAGACTGAAATGATGTAAATAAAGCATTCAATTGCATCAATTTCTATGAGTTTAATAAATATAGGTATTATATAAAATAATCAAAATTGGCAACGATGAAAGGAAAATTGATAAAAAAAAAGATAAATAACACAAAGGTACAGTTCATGACAAAATAAACCCATGTTTGAATAAATTAGAGTACTCCACAAATTATAAAAGATCAAAACATAATAAGCACCAATTGAATGGACTATCTAAAAGTGTTATATTGCTTGTTGAATATGAAATGATACTACTGCGAAAGTATTTTCTCCAAAAGATTAAAATAAGGTATAAACAAGCAGAAAACTTGTTTACAACCATTTTTCAAATACCTTTCAGAATATTTTGAAAAAACCCTTAATTTTTTACCACTCAATTCATTACATCACCTAACCTTCTAAGAAATGGAAGGATTATTACCTGTTGTTAACATTTCTCAACTCTTACTATGTGCGATGCTATGTGTAAGAACAATTTGTTAATTAGTCGAAGCGTGGGTATTTTTATTTAATTTATAAACAGAATTTAAATGTAACAAATGAATGCCATTGATATCATACTCCTACTTTTTTGAATAAGTATAGTACTTAGTGTAAAGGGACTATCATCTTTCACGGTACAAGTTTTTAGCTTAGTGTGAAAGGTGTATAAGGTTGTATTCGGGTTTATAGCAAAAGCCAGATTTCTCTTTTTAAAAAAAAAAATAATATGCACAATTCAATTTGTTTGTAATATTTCTATATAAATCCACAATCAAACCTTGTCAAGAGAAATTTTGAGATTAATTTTAAAACACAAGTAGATTTGCATTAGATTTTAGTTAGATGTTGAAATCGTTTTAAAATTTCGTTATATCATAATTTTATCGATAAGTGCTTTCTAAACATATATGATTACATTTTTTTTATTATGCAATCCAGCCAATTCGGCTGATTAATGCCAACTTTTATGCATACATACATACATACATACCATCACGCCGCTTCCCTCGCGGGGTAGGCAGAAAGGATCGAGCGCCACTTCCTTCTATCCTTGCATACATCTTTCGCTTCCGTCACTGTCATACAATTCCTCATGCATGCTCTCCTGTTCAACGTGCTCAATACGTGACCGTCCTGTAGGATTTGATTTAAATGATCTTGCCATTTAATCCTCGGACGTCCACGTCTCCGAGCACCTTTTATGCATTGAACATATTTTAAATATTGATTAAAACAATTATTTTTTAAAGAAAATATTAGGCGTACACATAAAATAACATAGTTCACTTTAATATAATATGTAGTTCACTATTTTGATTACAATGTTCACATGACTATTCACTTTGAAATATTTGATTGGTTATCAATTTTCTATAAGGAAAGGACAATAACCAACAAATTTCATTATTTATCTTAGACACAGTAGCAATAGAAATTCTCCTTTTCAACTGTATCCACATTTGAAGCAAAAATAAAATCGTTTTTTTTTCGGAAATAATTCAAAGAGTTATTGTAAATAGTAAAGAAAATATATATTATTTTAAAGAAGACTAAATGAAAAATGGGACTTTGTCGTAAAGAAGTGATTAGTCAGCAGTATATACTTACATATTATATACACCAGTGACATGTTCTCCATAAATGCGAAAAAGTGCCACATGCCTACAATGGCGTGCTTTAAATTCATGCAAAAAAACCGATGCATTCTGTTCCCCATTACAAAGTAATATTCTCGGCTGCAACTCAAATATAATAATAACAGATATCAATTAGAATTAGTGTAGAATTTCGGATAAATGGAAGTCCCCAGACTTCTGCGGTATCCGAGTGGACGGTGGGTCCTTCAATGTAGCAGATATCAATCACTAATGTTAATCTAGTAATTGATATTGATTGAGGTCTACCATTTTCATTGCTAGTTTTCGAGTATTCTTTTAAAGACATGAATTCGTAAAACATCACGTTTAAGATGTTTAATATATTTCTTCTTCTTCTTCTTTCTGTGCCATGTCAGGTCCCCCCCCCTCCGACGTTGGCGATCACTTCGGCGAAAACCTCCCTGTCCTGTGCTGCTCTGAACAGGTCATACACTCTCTAATACGAGTATTAATATATTTCCTGAATTTCTAAACTTTTTTGTCAAGGAGTGGACGACTTGCATGTATATTGAATGCAGTTTGTCCACTGGTTTCCCTACTTGTGGGAAATGCCGTGATGTTACGAATGAATAAACGAAAGCATGGTTAATAGCAATTAAAATCTAGTTTCACCACTGAAATACATGGTAACTTGTACATAATTATTATTACTATTTTGGTTGTAAGTAAGGGAAGTACCAAAGTAACAGCACATAGCTGAAGACGTTTACATATTACTGTGTAGTCACATGGTATTCCTAATTGGATTGATGTTCCTTATGTTAGGTATAATATGCCTAAAAGGAAAATAAAGTGAAGTTACAAACATTATGTACACAGACTAACTAAATAATATATGTGTATATATAAAATAGAATCTTTTTACGAACAACATTAAATTTTGTGTACAACTTGCGTTTGTCAGAAACATCTTTTGTAGTGTAATTGGCTGTTCTTACCCTTATTATTATTATTTAAATGACACCATATCCAACTGGGACCATTACAGATTTCGGCCAACGCGATCCCAGAGAAATCAAACAATTACATTAGTGTTTCCAGTTTTTTTAAAAATTCCGCGTGCTTTATTATCACAGTTCTTTAATACATTACGCGTTATAATATTGCTATGAATCTAACTCTCCAAGGACTCCAATTGACAAAAATATATTCGTGACTATTTAAATAAAAACCAACATTATTAAATTTGAAAAAAATCTAAACTCACTAACGATTGAATGGCAATGTCAAATTCTGAAAAGAAACCTGAAACTAGACATGTCTCTTATTCTAGCAATAAATAAGCAATGTATTATTACATCCATTAGTCTCTTGATCAAACAAGATACACCTTTTATGAAGGATCATTTTATTTTCTTTGTTGATTTATTTCTTTAAACATTATGCGACATACATCATATTGACTAAAATAATAAAATGTAAAATAATATTATTTCATGGTTTATCAGTTTTATCTCAGATGAAAGATTAGTTTATTATATTTTTTTGTAATATAATATTGTACTTAAACTTAAGATAAGATGGATCTACTCAAACTGTTAACCCTTCTTTATAGTTTTTCCACTAATATTATATTAAAAAAAAATACTTACGAAGTGAAATTGATATCATCATATTAGTAAAATGTTCGTAAATTGAAAAGATTATGAACATTTACTTATGTGGTGTTCACACGAGACGCTATAAAGGCCTGACGATTTCACTTTCATAAAAAACAAAATCCATCGGACGCCCATTGATCGTCAAATGTGATGCATTCCACCGACACGGGGTGAACACCCCATTACGAATCAAACCAACATTTTTGCAAAGTCTACATATACATCAAAATATTATAGAAAGACAAACTATAGGAATAGCAGAAAACCAATACTTAGAGATCACTAAAAGAAATAAATAGGCGTTAGGGTCTTAATTTATTGTACTAAGACAAAGAAAAAATAATTATGTATTTTGCAATGATCATTTTTGTAGTTAAAATGAAAACAAAATGAGAGAAATATAAAAAAACCTATAAGGTATGAATGGGATGAATGTAAGAGCGTTAATGTTTGCCGATGATTTGGTATTGATAGCTGAAAGTGAAAGTGATCTACAGCGAATGATGACGTGTGTGTATGAAAATTGTGCGATTAATGGATTGAGAATGAATGCAAAAAAGACAAAAATCATGGTGTTTGAAAGAGGAAGTGAGAGAACAGTATGCCAGGTAATGATTGACAACGAAGTGTTAGAGCAAGTTGACGAATGTGTGTACTTAGGTAGTTTGTTCACGAGAGATGGGAAGTGTGGAAGCGATATTGAAAGGAGAAAAGTTTCTGGCAATAAGGTAAATGGTGCAATCCGACCAATAATTGCAAATAGAAACATATCTACCACAGCTAAAAGGTTGGTGCACTCTGCTATCTTAGTACCAACACTTATGTATGCAAGCGAGACGTGGACATGGTTAAAGAAGGATGAAAGTGGCATAAATGCAGTAGAAATGAGATCGTTGAGAAGGATGTGTGGTAAAAGTCTGAGAGATCGTGTGCGTAACAGTGATATACGAAAGGAATGTGGAATTAAAGTGGGTGTAATAACAAGGATGAATGTAAATAAGTTAAGATGGTTTGGGCACGTGGAAAGAATGAATGAGGACAGAATGACTAAGAAGATATATTTGGCTGAGAGGAATGGTGCTCGGAGACGTGGACGTCCTAGGATTAAATGGCAAGATCATTTAAATCAAATCCTACATGACGGTGACGTGTTGAGCACATTGAACAGGAGAGCATGCATGAGGAATTGTATGACAGTGACGGAAGCGAAAGATGTATGCAAGGATAGAAGGAAGTGGCGCTCGATCCTTTCTGCCTACCCCGCGAGGGAAGCGGCGTGATGGTATGTATGTATGTATGTATGATTATACAATGGAAAAATATGTTGAAATTATAGATTGATAACATCCTCTACCCAATCCAAAAATAAAAATGTATTAAACCATAGATTTAAAACCATTTCGATTAAGTCGTAGACATAATAATTTATTTATTAACAATACATCCCGCATACCGTACAAAACATTCTCTCCTTAGGAATATTATTCAAACATCCTAATGTTCTCTACAGAAGTCAATAAATCTTTTGTATATTAAACTTACTCCGGGTGAGTAGATAAGATTGTAGCTTTAAATAATATTATTAGGAATCTACTTTTTTTAATAAAACCATTGAGACCATTGTTATGTTTGTAATGTAATAGATATTATGTGTTCTATACATAACATCATAAATGTACGATAGTTATCGTACATAACGGATACAATAAATTCATGACAGCTGAAAAAATAGGAAATAAACAATTATTACATGAATAATGGTGTGAACAAGAATAAAACCCGTCAAATAAATGGATGTACAAGTCAAAAATAGTGATTTCATAATTAAAAACGATGTTTATTCTACATGCAAAATGAAAAGTATATATTTACACAATTTTGGTAAACTTTACTGGTTTTTGACTTATTTGATATTGTTTTCTGTTGTCACATAGGTATGTGTTAACCATAGGTCTGTTTCCAAAGCATCACAAAATAAAATAAATAAATAAATACATCATGAGCTGTTATCCCGTGAAGCACCCGGTAAAGAATTGATCGCCCACTCTTCTCCGTAAGTTTTCGAGTGTCTTAAAGTCGTCGTTGAGGTTTGCCACCCATCTTGAACGTCTTAATTTTATATTGGCTTAGAGAAGACGGCTTACATGTTTATTATATGTAGCTGGTTTGCTGGCTACCCCACTTGTTAGATATGCCGGGATGGTATAGTAGTATTAGTAGCAGGTAGTAGTAGCATTATGATTTCTTCTTCTTTCGTCCTTTAAACTCACGTCGGAAACACCAATATTGCCTTCATTTAGAGCAATTGTCGACAATTGAGTCACCTCTTGTAAAGACATTTTGTCATTCTCGTTGCACTGATACCGTTGTTATAGAAGCGGTGTACTGTGAAAAAATCTGTATCCACCATACCGGTGAAAATCTTTGGATCATGTGGACGAAAAAGTTGTCTTTTTGCCCTCAAATAACATGTAATATAAAAATCAAATATATATCAAAAAAACTAAAGTATTTACAAAATTAAAAAAAAATTTCATTAATTGTATCGGCATTTACTTTGTAACACTTCATTTTAAATTATCAAATAAAATAAAATAAATATTTATTATTTTTGTTTCGTGTTACTGTTGAGTAAGACTAACGCACGACCGGTTTCGCGGACTAGTATAGATCAGCACCTGATGATGCGAACTCGGAGTCCGCGAAACCGGTCGTGCATTAGTCTTACTCAACAGTAACACGAAACAAAAATAATAAATATTTATTTTATTTTATTTGATAATTTAAAAAAAATCTTTAAAAATACCTACTTTTATCTTCAGTCTTCGCCTGTGAACTTATATACGTGAGTATGAAAATATCGTGATACATTTTGTAAAAGTATTTACATACTTAAATTAAATAACGTGATTTATCGAGTTTCCTTCAAATAATATATGTTGTGCCTAAGGTTTTATATTATTCAATACCGTTAAGAGCTGGTAACAGTATAGATAGATGGGTATAGGTTTACCGTATTACTTACACAAATATTCAAGTACCATTAGCAAACTTCGAAATGGTTTCAAGACTTGCTTTTACCTACATACCAGTGGCGGAACTAGACTTTTTATATTGATCATGCTTTTACAACAGTACGTAGTTAAATAATAGAAAATGTAGAAGATTTTAGTTAGACCATAAAATTAATCTAGGTTAAGAAAACTCAGCGGTAATACCTAAAGGAATAGGACTAGATTGGGTTACCATAACTCAAATACATATTTGTGAATAAATCAAATAAAGCTGTACGATTTGTGTGTCCTGTAATAAAAGTTGAGATGCGTACATCGAACTAAAGAAAGACAAATACTGAAACTTAGCTCAAGATACAATTGAAAAATGAAATAATCCGAAGAAAAATGTTGTGGATATTACTGACAATGGGCTGATCATTTAGTACAAAAGGAAGGATGGATGCCTAGGTTCAGCCTATAGCCAATTCGTAAGCGTTGAAACGCCTTTCTATCTTCTACCGATTGGATTTTGCACAATGTTATATTGCGTAAGCACGGTTCTCCAATGGAGATGCTTGATTGGTTTTGTCATCTACGCGGTTTTGTCACCCAAATCCAGAACAATAACAAACTAGTAAATATTCTGAACGTCTTTTTATTATTTTATAACTGGTAAAACTAAATAAGTAGAAAACTTAACTTGTATGGAAGATACGCCACTGCCACGTACATATCAATATTATATTTGGAAAATTTTCGTTTTTTTTTCTCATAAATTTCAACACAAATCCTACTGGAACGCCACCGCTGATGCCTTGATAAAATATAGCTGTCAATTATTGAAAGTGTCAATTTTTTGTATATTTTTTAAACAAGAGAAAATGTTTTTATTTATGTTTACTTTTTTTATAAATTCATGTCTATTCAATTCACTTATGATATTTTAAAATCATTCATTTATTTAAAATACTCGTTTTGACAGAAGGTATTCTTGACGTAAGACTAAAAAAATCAATCATTCATTCTAGAAAATACCTACGCAGATATTTTTATAATTCTTATTCACGCTCTTAGTAAAGAACTGAAGATATTGTTAATTTATTATTTACTATAATACACCGTATACATAAGTAGTTATTAAGAATTACCACTTCAATTATTTACAATTTTTTCAATATTAAGGCAATGAAGCAAAAATTGTTGTGCCAACAGGTAACATGTTACTCGAAACTTCGCAATTCATTCAGATTATTTACAAAAAATGACCCATTAACAAATTTTTCTCAATAAAAAGAATCCCAATAACAAAATTACTACTTTCTACTTATCTTTTATACCAAGTGGAGAAACAGCAGACTAATCACTTGTATGGAATAAAAAATTTACGCTATAAAACCAAAACATATTAAGAAAGGGTGTAGGGCTTTTACACTTAATTGAAGAAATTTCAAGATCATATTTCGATAAAATATGACATGCAATTTGTAACAAACCAGACACCTGTACTCCTTTATAGTCAAACTAGCAGAAAAGCAGATACGTATATCTACATATTCAGAAACCAGACGGTGGTAAAATAATTGTTAATTTCATATGCAGACAATATCGTGCGTTACATGTTACAGCGCGCGTTCATTTTATAGACTACTCATAACATATTACATACAACAATATGTAACAGTTTTATTTAAAGCGACAAATACCAAACATCACTATGTATGTACATATGTGGTACATATTAAAATATAAAATATTATGTAGCTATACAATGGTATACCTCTTGGTAATACTGTATTTGAATTGAGCGCTACATGGTATCCCATAGACAACACTAGACACATCTGTCACAACAGGGATACGTCACTATTATAAATTATGGCTTAATAAACCAAATGCGTCCCTAAAATATTCTATGGAATGTAATATGTTATTATTATCATAATAATACATATGTCACAATATTAATATAATATAGTACTTACCTACATTGTTTTAATACGTTTACATATATTAATTTAATATTATCTAGATATTCTCCAGCTTTTATTTCCTTTGTGTATTTCACAAGAACTTAAGCAAGCATGTTAATAATCACATCGTCGTCTTTTGTAAGTCTTGTCTTTACTAGCGAGTCGATCATCAGGGCTGTTTCCACTTTGTTTACTGCAGCCCTAAATAGTGATGCGGTGCTTTTTAACTATTTCAGATTTCGTAGCCAAGACATTATTCTACGACCTGGTCTTCTATTACACATAATTTATGTAAAAGCATGTTACTAAATAATATAAGGATAAACAAAATTAAAATAGTAATTGACGGGACATGTTACTAGATCTAATGATATTCATGCAAAGATAGACCAAATGTAGTGTTGACCTGAAGAAGATAAAATAAGTGTGAAAAGATCCCCTGCACGATAATCTAATGACATGAGCAGAATTGCTGGTGATTGGGTGCAAAAGGTCCATGACAGAAAAGCTTAGAAAATTATGGGGAACCACCATATTCAACAGTGGGCACGAAAAGTAATTTTTTTTTAGCAAATGCGACCCAAAATGAGAAAAATGCTCAAGAAAAAGATAGCAAGAATTAAACAAAATATGTATATACCTATAAGAATCTGTGGCAATGTAATGAACAAAAAAAGAGTCAGTATGAATTAAAAACTCCATAGACATTGTCAAACTACATAATTTTCTTTACATAAAAGTTTACAGAAAGTAACAGACAACACAAATAATAGAAAATCATGTATTTTATCTCACATCATGACTGAGAAAGAATTGACAGATTTTCATATTGTTAATTTTTTTTTACATTATATTTTCTTCTTTATCTAACATTCGCAGCTGAGCTTATGATAAAATCAGTTTCCTTCTTATCATATATAAAATATTTTTTGTCGCTTACTCATCAATATTTTGTTACGGTATTATTTGAGCTCACAGAATGAAAGCTTAGTCTGAAGTAAAAAGGTATTAAAATAAGAATATGTCTTACATCCATAATTTTAAGTGATGATTATAAAATCTAATTTCGATCCATAAATCGTAGTTAATTGCAACATACCAATTAATTTGTTAACGCACATAAACTTTTTGACCCCACTTAAATTTTAACCGAGATAGGTATTTAATAATAATTTGATGAATAATATTCTAAAATGTAATTAATATGTTTCATTTTGGCATATATTTATCAGTCATGCTGGTTAGGATTTGGGATTAAACTGTTTTTTTTTTATTTACTTAGAAGGTTTTATTACATTTATTTTTTTAATTACTTATTTCATTCTTCACTGTACATTGGTTACATTACTTCAAATCAATACGAAGTATATATAATGAGTTACAATCCATTGGATTGGTCTGCAACGAGTTTGGTTTTTCTTCTTCATTCCTCCCTATTCTCAGCCAGTATTTTCAGCTCTACGTATACATGAGCCACAGTTCATGTCCCTCTTCAGTTGGTCCATATACGCATCTCTTGGTCGGCCTCTGCCATTTGTCCCCTCGGTCTTACCCTCCGCGATGGCGATGAGTAGTCCTGGGTGTCTTGATGTTGTAGCCAACTCAGTTAGCTCGTTGTTGGCAGATTCTCTTAAGAAGTTGCCTTTTTTCGCCTACCCTGGTTAATACTTCTTCGTTTTCGACGTGTTCCGACCAATGGATCTTCAGCATGCGTCTGTAGTACCACATCTCAAGGGCCGCCAACCGTCCGCTTTCACTCTTGCTGATGGTCCACGTCTCACAACCATAAAGCAGATCGCTGCATACAAAGGCTTTAGTAAGGTTCTTCCTTACGCTTAAATCAATATTTGAGGATTCCAATATGTTCGATTTTTTGTTAAAGGCAATCCTTGCCTGGTTTATTCTGCTCACAATTTCTGGAGATTTACTAAACAGATCGTAAAATTTTAAATCCTTTATAAAAGATTATTTTTACAATCACAACATATTGAATAAATGGGGTAGCCAGTACACTATAATGACCAAAAAAATAAAGACAAGAGGTAACTACAACAACTGAGCTCAAGGAAGACAAATTTGCAGAACAAAAGACTGGGTGTCAATGGCGGATTTCCCTGAACAAAAATATATATATTGACGTTGTTTGTAATTAACCTGCAAGTTTTCTTCTCCGTGTTAAAAAAAAATAAGACATTCAAAATCGATGAATTTAAGATGTTAAATTTCTTCTTTGTGATGTGGCACTGGAAAACATACAAAAGTGAGAATATGGAAGTTCGATGGAATATGGAAGTTTAGTTGATGTATTGAAGTAAGCCACATTTTTTCATAACTCAACTAGTCACGAAAGATGAATACAACCTGTCAACTTATACAAAAAGTAAACATGTTTGGTACATGAAATCACTTCGGAATATTACACAGGTACGAATAAAAATAATAATAATACATCCCCAATAAATTCAGTAGCAACATGACATTAGGGTAGTAATAGGTACATAAGTAAGTAGCAGGGGTAGGTGTTAGAAAAATAGATTTTCATGAATACCCCGAAATGTCGAAGAAAAACAATTTTTCAAATTCGAACATATTAGGTACATAATATCAATAATAATAATAACAGATGTGTGTAATACATTTGTTCAATACACGAAATATCATGCGATAGGTTTGTAACAATTTGATTCCAGTTTATTTTCAACGTCATGTCCAAAATTCTATAAATGTCAAGATAGGATATTGAATATTATAAGTGTGCGTTGTGCGTAGTGAACCAAGAATTTTTTTTCAGATATTGACATATAATACTGATTTGTACCCGAGTTGCGATCATTAGAATCTGAAGTTAAAAAATCGTTTGATTATAATGATACGTTTTTCTACGTCACAAGTACCTACTCGTATTACAAAAATATTTCAAATATTCTAATAAGACAGATCTCACTTATTTTAGAGGCATTAACTATGTAGCAATTTCTAGACATTTAAAAAAAAAAACTTTGCACCTTTGACGAGCTTTTCAGGTGCACTGAAATCACGATAGCGTATTTTAAATTCATGTAACAAATAAACATAGTAATTCAAGTTTAATTATTTTTTAAAAATGGACAGATCTCTCTAACCAACTAGCTTCTAATAAATGTTGTCCACCTGAATTTTTTGTTCTTGTTGATACAATGTAGCAATAACCAGATTCTCCATCATATTCTTCTGAATTATTACACTCATCCACATCTCAAAATTAAACCCACCTGTTATATCTTATGGATAACAATCAACAATTTATAGCTTATCATTGAGAAATTATTTCGTAATTTATAAAATCTAGGATTATTGATATCCAACTTTTCCAGTTTTTTTCAGAGATCAATGTCAAATTTTGGTGTACAAGGCTATTAACAAAATGGCACCATCGTGCCTCACAGAGCTTTGTCCCCTTGACTCGACCACTAGAAGACCTCTGCGCTCTATGGAACTGGCCGTAAATAGACTTACTGAGCCTTATAGAGCCGGTAAGTCCAATTTCTACGAGAGGGCCTTTGGTGTTGTTGGACCAGTTACGTGGAATCGCCTACCGGTGCTGCTGAGAGATGGTCAGACGGTCACTAGCTTCAGAGGCAAATTAAAGACTGAACTCTTCACTGGCGCCCTTGAGACGGTCTAGAGACTGTAAAACGGCGTCATAAATAAAATCATCCAAAATCATCATCATCATCATCAAAATTTTAATTCACATATGAAATTCAAAATACAAAAAATATTATACTTAACGTTTAATTTTTTAAAATAAATGAACACAGAGTAGGTATAATATGTAGCACACAGAATCATGAGAGAATCGTGGCAAAAAAATTGGTACCTACGTTATTACATATGTAGTGAATAAGAAGATATTTTTAAAAATGTCTAATATTTCATGGACTACATTTCTATATGACATACATTTATATACAATCATAGTTGACATGAAAAGAATAACGCCAAAGTGTCATATTATGTCAAAAAAAAAATATCTTTGTTACTCATCTTTCCTGTTATATCAATCGACATAATATTCTATAAGCCTATGGTTATATCTGATCATACAAAAAATGTCTAACTGTGACTAAAGTATATACATAGTACCTATTCACTGTTATTTAGAATCGTGGCATAAAGTTATACCATGGTTTATACCACGGAATAGGGAAAATCTTATTTAGAAACGTGGTATAACCGTAATCTGTGGTATAAACCATGGAATAACGTTATACCACACTCGGGGGTAGTTTAACTATAGCGCAATTTGACATTTGTAATTTTTGCATTGTGAGTGTGGAGCTGAACGTTATTATATGTGTAGAGATGGAGATTTTGATTAAATATAATGTAAATATATTGTTATATACATTGATAATTATGCTTGCTTGTTATTTTTTTTGGGGTCTTTGTTAGTTCATTGTTGTTAAGCTTTGTTTATTTATTGTGTTTGATTCGTTTGTGATTGCATTTTATCCTCCTAAGAGGGGCATCGAAGACGCAAATGTAGCATGAAAGATTCCCACGAGGCGGTATTGGCCGGTCAGCCCTTCAGGCTGCCCAATAGGGTCCGCCCGTGAGGGCAAAAGTTTTGCTTAGAAGAGCGGATAAATAGAAGTCCCACGACTTCTGAGATATCCGGGTATGGGAGGGAGTCTTCAATATATACTTATATATAAATTTTATCACCGATCTTATCAATACAAACAAATCCAACTACGAAACTAACGCGCCAAAACGTCATCTTAAAGTCACATGTCCATAGTAAACACGGCGTTGTACCAACATAGCGCCGCTAAAAATAGTGTTACCATATGAAAACCGTGGTACAACCATGGTATAATAAAACTGCAGTTTATTTTTTTTTCTTAATAACAATTAGTTATACCAGGCATAACAAATTATACCTGGCATAACTATACCATAGTTTATACCTAGAATAGCGTGTTTTTCTAAATAACAGTGATTATGTTTATATGTAGGTGTATATTATTTTTAGAAAAGGTAATTGAGTAGGTACTCTGTTGTGTGGTATTATTAAGTTATTCTACCTGCCACTTATAATGGCTATTCAAGTATCTTTCCATTGTCCAATAAATAAAAGAGCTTTTTATTATTTACATTGTTATTATTGTCTTACAACCTAAGTAGGTGTATGAAAAAATACAATGGTATGTTTGAAAATGTCTTGAGTAATCCTCATTTTTTTGGAATTTTTTTGTACGTAAGTAGAAGGTCTACTTGGTTTTTTAAATAGCGATACTGACGAAGTAGATAAAATTACATACAAATAAAACAACGATCCACTTTGAAACACGTGGAAAATTTAGAATGATTTGTGTCAATTTAGGTGATGTTTTTTCATGACATTTCAATCTCTTCACTTTACGTGGGAAGCTCCGCTTGCGTGAGGGTAAATAACACTCTCTCGGAGTGGTTTGTCCTCACCAAGGGAGTGAAGCAAGGTTGTGTCATGTCTCCGTGGCTGTTCAACCTATTCTTCGACTACTGTTTGCGACCTGTGAAAGAGATGGATGTTGGTGTCGAGTTTAATGGGTTTCGGGTGAATGCATTTATGTACGCAGATGATTTGGTGTTACTGGCTGAGAGTGAAAGGGACTTACAAGAGATTGTTTCGTGTGTGTATGATAGTTGCAATTTGTATGGTTTGAAAATGAATGTTATGAAGACGAAAGTTCTAGTGTTTGAAAGAGAAAATGAAAAAACGATTTGCGAAGTCAAAGTTGGTGACGAATGTTTGGAGCAAGTAAGTGAGTATGTATATTTGGGAAGTATGTTTGCGAGGGATGGAAAATGTGATAGGGACATTGAAAGAAGGAAAGTGGCCGGCGCTAGAGTAGACGGTGCACTTCGACCCATTGTCAGCAATGGCAATGTGTCGAAAATGGCTAAAATGCTGGTGCACAATACTATTCTGGTACTGTCACTTACGTATGCAAGCGAGACATGGACGTGGTTGAAGAAGGACGAAAGTGGAATAAATGCAGTAGAGATGTGATCGTTGAGAAGAATGGTTGGTAAAACGCTAAGTGATAGAATGAAGAATGAGGATATTAGAAGAATGAGCGGATGCAAGAAGAGTGTTGTGGACAGAATGCGCGTGAATAAACTACGGTGGTTTGGGCATGTTGAACGAATGAACGAGGTAAGAGTGACAAAGAGGATATACTTGTCTGAAAGAAAGGGTGTGAGGAAACGCGGGCGTCCCAGAACCACGTGGATCAAATTCTCAAGGACGGCCGCGTGTTGAGTAAGAGGAACCGACGTGCGTGTATGAGAAACTGTATGAATGTGGAGGAAGCGATGGAAGTGTGTAAAGATAGATCTGTTTGGCGTTCCGTTCTCTCTGCCTACCCCACTTGGGATACGGCGTGAGGGTATTGTATAGTATAGTATAAACTTTTACTGAAAAATGTTCATCTGATCGTTTAGAAAAATAACATACTTCTTAGCCAATACTCGTTGATAATCGGAAAACAAATATACTTGCATGCGAAAAATCCTATTTTTGTATCTCACTGCGAATGAGTGTATTTATGTGGTAAAAAAGCTGCTTTTTTTAACTTGAAAACAATATTAAAAACTTTCGTTATGAAATTCTTAATACCTATAGTTTGTGCGGATCAATCACACGCCATATTCTACACAAACAGAAAAAATGGACAGTTAGTATACCTACTTATATATCAGAACTCTGAGAGTGACGTGTGTAGAGGTGACTCAATTGGCGCAGAGACGCGCTAAATGGAGGGGGTTTCTGCCCTGTGTTCCTGATATGAGCGTTCAAGGGTGAAATGATGATGATAAATTATATAGAATCATGTATTCTGTTATATTAATGGGATCATTCATATTTGCTACTTATAAAAATCGATTAGGTTAGAATGGGCTTAATGTTAGCTATAGAAATTTGATAAAAATAGTAAGTAGCAAATAGAAAATAATAGTGGTGGTATAAAATATATGGTAGTTATAAATTCACAGCTATTGAACAATATTAAAACATATTACTACTACTACCACGTACATTATCCTACAAGTAGGGTAGCCAGCGGACTAATTGTTTGTAATAAACATGCAAGTTGTCCTCTCCGTGGCAAAAAATAAGACATCCGTAATGGGTGGCGTGTCATTTATTTGAGTTGTAGATGTAAGTTGTCTTATACTATACTATACTATACTATACTATACCCTCACGCCGTATCCCAAGTGGGGTAGGCAGAGAGAACGGAACGCCACACAGATCTATCTTTACACACTTCCTTCGCTTCCTCCACATTCATACAGTTTCTCATACACGCACGTCGATTCCTCTTACTCAACACGCGGCCGTCCTTGAGAATTTGATCCACGTGATCAAGCCACGTGGTTCTCGGACGTCCGCGCTTCCTCACACCTTTTCTTTCAGACAAGTATATCCTCTTTGTCATTCTTACTTCGTTCATTCGTTCAACGTATGTATTCGTTCAACGTATGTATTCATTCGTTCAACGTATTCGTTCAAAGTTGTCTTATACGTGGGGTTTAACGAACTTTTTTATATGACGCACGAAAAAACATAGTTTAAGCTATAAAAACATGTAAGCGTATGTTTGTAATGAATAAATAAAAAAAAATAAGTGTATATAGAATATGGGTATGGTAAAAAAGGCGTGATATGACAAAATATTGCAAAAAGAACAAAAAATTTTTTTTCGATTGTTGACATATTCAATGTGGAGTACTAAATTTTGATTTTTTTTTATCAATTTAACAAAAATATATTCAATAATAAGTGAGCTATTATTATTTATTGTGAGCTATTATTACATTTGTAACCATGATGCTGTGCGCCGGCGCACCCAACAGAGACCCGTAATCTCCGTAATAGGAGAGACGATGATCCTGGCTGGGACATGTTTTGAGAATGCCTAATGATAGTTGGCCAAAAAGAGCACTGTTCTTCCATCAGCAGGGGTTCCGTCGGCCCGGGCGTCCCTCTTTCACAATACACCGTTCCTATGACAACGATATCAGAGCACAGGGAATGTCGTGGAAAGAGGTGACGCAATTGGTGCAGAGACGCTCTGAATGAAGGAGGCTGGTTTCTGCCCTGTGCTCCCGAAAGGAGCGTTGAGGGCGATGATGATGATGATGATTATTACATTAGATACTATCGCGACCTCACACATAAGTGAGCTCAGTAGGTAAACTAACTGCATGTTATGAACCAGACCATACTATGACTCACAGTATTTTATTAACATTATAATATATTGTAAGAAAATTATCATAATGATAATAATGGTTGTAGTTAATCATACGGTGATAAACCGAATAAATCATTGTTCCGTCAATTCGTCAGTAACTTCAATCTTTGACGTTGTTCTGACGAGGCGAATATCGCCAGGACACCAAAATATCGTCAGCATTTTGAATCGTGTCTGAAACGATAAAAAATAGTAAAAACGATATCATCTCATGTTGACCACTTTTGAACTTTTTTTTTGGTGGAATGATTCGCGCATGCGTAGATGTGCGCGGCGTCCGTATCTATTGTAAAAACTTTATAACCTATAAATGTTTCCCGCTTCGTGACAGTTGTTATCTTTGTTGTTGGTTTGTGGCGTTTGTTTTCTTAATTAAAAGTAGCCTTATAACCTCTACTATAACATTTTCAACTAATAATAAACATTTCGCGATCTCCATCTCGACGTCCGCCATTTTGAAAACAACGTCAAAATCAAAGCGCATCTGACAGATCGTATCTATTTATTTATTTATTTTATTTTCACAATATTTAGAATCAAACAGTCGTTATACAATATGTTGACAATTAATATATTTGACATGTAGACCAGCGAAGATTCCACTCTTACCAGAAATGTTTCAATCTTGAGGAAATAAAAGTAAACGTTAAAATGCTCCAAAAAAGTCAAAGTAAATTTAAATTTAAAAACAACGATAATACAATACTTAAAACAATACAAAAACATAAATATAAAAGCAATATATCTATATCGGGGGACTGCGTGAACAGGTGTGACGATCAACGGGCGTCCGACGATTTTGTTTTTTATGCAAGCGGAATTCGCCTGACGATATTCGCCAAATGTGAACACCACTTTTGTCATGTTATATTCACAAATATCAGTGATTGTATATCACATCCATCACTACACACTGATACAACACTTTTAATACTGTAAATGTTGCGTTGAGAGCCTTTCATACTTCCTTTGTACCTAAGCTCCGTCTACATGTTGTTATTATTATTATTATTTAATATTTATATTCCTTATTGATTCTATATTCTAAGAAGTGTCCTTTCCTGTATAATATTCATTGTTACGTTATTGTATGTAAAGTCCCATTCAGGTAAGTGTTTTGATAGCATAATACTTTATACATTCACACAGAAAGACTCTAACATAAGAATTAAATGCTTAGAATTACAAGTTCAATAGGTATGAATGTCTTGTGTATGTGTTGTTTGTTATTCTATAATGTGAATATCGGAGCAAGATTACACTGGTCGAATTTTGGCCGACGTAATTTATGAACACAGTATTATAATCCTCATCATGCCCTTTTTGCTAATGGTCTCTTTCCTATTCATACTTAAGTATTGTACAATTTTACTAACAAACTGTGGTGATTGCTGTAAAAAAACACGTCTAACATAATTATGGACCATCAACACTGAAATACTTTTATAAGTGCATCTACAAAAAGGGACTCGAAGGACATAATATATTATGTATTATGAACGTATCTTTTTGAACCAACGCTCGTTCAAAACTGATCGGTTTAAACATATTAGCCGCAAAATTTGATTAGTCGTATAAACAATCATTCCTTTGACTTTCGGAATATATAAATATATTTGGAATGGTCGGATGATAACAATACTCGTAATCTCTATGAAAAAATCGTTCATTTTTTTTACATAATTCGACAAATAATCGAAGCAAGAACTTTGATCATACAAAAATATAAAAACAGCCTCTCTACTTCTAAGGGCAGTAAATCATAATGTAGAACATTTCCATCATATCCCACAGGAGTTACTAATAAATTATGTATTATGATAACGTAAGATTGTTCAAAGACTTGAGTCATCGATCACTCAATTAGTATATTCTGGAATACCTCCCAAGCTGATCGTATAAAAAAAGTACAACACCCAGTTGATGTTCCGTGGAACTTCTTAAAAAAGTTTAACAATAACCATATGTACCCAACTTCTTCCAAAAATAAATACCTCCATAATATTGTGTGTAGTAGGTACTTCATCACCCCCACCTACAACGGAAAAATAACGATTTTGCAAATAAGGTCACTGTAAGGTAGTTTAAAACTTATAATTTGTTGCAAATATGAAAAACTTGACAGTTCCTCACTTATGTACATTATTAGTCACTTCCACTGCTAATTAAAACTTCCTTCTTTAATTTCTTTAATCCTCAAATGTTTCTGTCTAAAAATGAAAACCAGAATATTCCTACAATATTTATACACAAATATCTAATCACTAACAATAATCATGTTGTGAACACATAATAAGTTTATTGCGAAAATATTGATTTTCCAACTAACCTTTCACACAGTAGAAACTTGTAGGTATCAATTTATAAATTAAAATCTTGTAAAGCATCTAATTGTTTTCTAGGTCTAATGATTTCAATTATTCTAGGTGTTTTCTGAACAGTAATTATGATAACTACACAGAAATAGCGAAAAAAATAAACGCGTGAAACCATAAAAGTAATTTAATTCTGTAAAATTTGACATGCCTAAAGTATGAATTATAAAACTATTTCTTGCAGGAGAATAAAAAACAATCAAAGATATGAAATATTCTCTTGCGGCCTAGAAAAGCATTTAAGTTTTTTCCAATGAAACTTACGAACATCGTAATGTTTTACTAACAACACCTTGTTTGCAGTTACTTTTTAACTTTTACGCATTTATCCTTGAACTTGCAACCAACAAAAGCAGTCGTTTAGATAAAATAAACAAGAGCTTAAGTAAGTACTTGATTAAAAAACGTGACAAAAGACCTCCCTTATCATCACGAAAGCGCCAGATGTGTACGTTCTTTAACGTTTCAAAAAAATTAAAATAATGTGAAAATAAAAATTTCACCAAGTTTCGGAAGATGAGTTCGATAAAAGTATAATATTTTATTTTGTAATCTTCGCTCACATAGGCCAACTTCCTCACGTAGCATTTTTTTCCATTTCTGAAGATAGTAATTACGTGCAACTCACATTCGTATTGTACATCAACTACACGTGTGATACATAGTAGACAAATATTTTAAGTAAGTTCTCTTCACAATACAGTATGAGGTGGTTGAATGGAAGAAATCACAACACACTCAATATTTTAAATTCTATATTATTTTGGAATTTCTTTTGTACAATAATGATGTAACAAAAAGAATAAATAAATAATTATTAGAGTAATGGAGTCAAGCTTCTATCTCTTATCACAATATTCTGAACGATTTGATATATTATTATTATACATTATATATCCATCTATCTATCTATAGACTCACGCCGTATCTACCGCTGGTTAGGCAGAGAGAACGGAACGTCATATTGATGTATCCTTAGGTACATACATACTTCTTTCACTTCTAATAAGTAAAATCCAACTCCCGAAATCCAATTGTATCAAAAATATATAAAATAAAAATGAATTTATTGTCTTAATTATAAATAAAACACTTATTTATAGTATACCCAGTGACTTTTTATTGGTCGCGAGCAGGCTTTCAAGAGCTTCCGCTCTCATCATCAGGCTGGCGACATCACTGGCGACATTTCTCCCACTTTTCGCCAGCCTGATGATGAGAGCGGAAGCTCCTGAAATCCGGCTCGCGTCCAATAAAAAGTCACTGTGGATATATGTACTATAAATAAGTGTTTTATTTATAATTAATTCAACATGAATTTCCACCAAGTACCATCGGTTGAAAATATCAAATTTATTGTCGTTTTCTTAATATTTTGTGTTGCATATTTACAACTTCAAGGAAATAGAAAAGCCAAAAGACGTCTCTTTCGCGTTGTTTCACACTCACTCACTAGTCAGCCATCTCTCCACTGCTGGATGTAGGCCTCTTCCAAACTTTTCCAAACGTCTCGATCCTGTGCCCGCTGCATCCAATTTCGTCCAGCGATTGGAGTTATATCGTCAATCCATCTCTTTTGCGGTCTTCCGATGCTTCTTTTACTACTCCATGGTCGCCATTTAAGAATCTTGGGGGTCCATCTACCATCGTCACGTCTTGCTACATGTCCCGCCCATTGCCACTTAAGCTTTGCCACACGATCCATTATGTCTGTAACCTTTATCAGGTGCCTGATTCGCGTTGTTTAATCTATAGTAAAACGAAACGCTTGTTTCAATTCATCCAATAAAGGAGTTTTACTACTTGTGTACCATATAAATAAGTTAAAAGTTATTACTTATAAAAACTTACAAAAATTTACCATTTCATTTGCGTACATCGTTACAGAGAATATCTGGATATCGTAAATTTTAATTCCTACTCGGTAAATATTTATAACACTTCCCATGAAAAATCAGACCCCCCACAGATGCGGCGTTATATACCCTACGGTACCATTGCGAGATTGAGATAGGGTTGAAAATTTAATTTAAGGTTTCAAATGTCTTGGGAAAAGAAAAGCAGCAGACATTTTATACTTACTACACACTTTTCTCTCTCACCCTTCAATGTTTTCGTGAAAAAAGGCAATTAATTAAAATCAAGATATTATACTACTGTTTGTCATAAATAATTTATTGAATACTGCTTACAGCTTGTCATACTTTTGAATTAGGTTAATCTTAAAGTAATCTTAATTAACAAATTATTTAATTAAAAATAAATATAATATTTCATCATTTTGTAATAAACGCAAACATACATATTTTTTTCCTTGAATGTTCCTTACATTCCAGAATACAGAAAAAAGTCCACTCATATTCAATAGAGGAATATGTGTTAATTAAATTACATATTTCTACGTTTCAATAATGTCGGCACGGAGAATAAGGGACGTATTCTGAAATAGATAATTCAAACCAAACGTCAAGGCGCTAATATTACTTGTAATTAAAAAATAGAATAATCCTCTCTTTTTAAAAATTCTTTACTAGGTAATTAAAATTACAAAAAAAACTTACGTCGATTATCCATGATGACATAATAAACTTACAATAATAAATCAAAATATTTCTGTGAGTTCTATTTTTCTTTGAATCAACAGAATAATTATAAAATATTGATACTGTTTATCGACTACTAAACGTCTTAATTGAACGGAAAATCAACAAACTTTACAAGATATTTTTTTAGTTTCACGTGTAAGAGTATGATTATTTAAGGTCTTCTAATTTTCAGAATTGTAAAATATTAATTAGATAATAATAATACATACCAACTCTTTTCTCACTCTAGAAGATAAAAGTAAAATAAAGTTCAAGGGAATTTATAAGAGCAGCTCTACTTTTCATCCTGCGGTACTAGATAATAATAAGTGGACACGACAGAGGGATGCCGTCGCAGTAGAGATTCATGTCGAATCGAATTATTTATGTTTCGATTGTACAAGATAAGATTTTAAGGTTGGCAGCATTTGTTAAAAGGCTCTTAAATCATTCTGAACAATAAGTCCAGTTGAAAGTGGATAACGTTGATTATAATCCATACAAGAGATCCGGAAATTTAGGGGAATGAGAAGAAATATTGTATTATGCATATTGTACTTTTGTAAAAGATACTTTAATAAAATAAAACCTACTCAGCATTTATTCCATTATAATTATTATTATTATTTCATAAAGATGTCTTAAATATATACCTTTTTTTAATTAATATCTTTTTGTTTTTGCTGAGTAGGCTTTGCCTAATTAAGAATAATAATATAACTAAGAATCTTGAACAAACAGGGATATTATTGAAAGAAAATTGTTTCATTGAAATGAGCTATTTGATTTATCTCTCAAGTGTACATACCTAATATGATATTTTAAGCAATTGTAATTTTTCAAGGATAGTATTACAATTTCATTATATTCCTTGTCATGTCTATAAATAATTATTCTTTAATTCACCCATCAATTCTCCTTTTTGGAGCAATGGGTGCGAACGAGCATCCTCCATTCAGAGCGATTATATGCCAAATCATCAAATATTCACACAACTTCCTAATTCTCTTTTATTGGAAATGTTAGAAAAGAGGATCATCAGGAACTCTTATTGGAAATTCTTAAAACATGACCCTTTGAAGACTATCGTCTCATTCAGTCATACATTTTAGTAATCTAAGTTTATTGAAAGATATCGCAATACGATAATAAACTTACGCTCTATTCGCTTGATTTGTGTATCCATACACAGTTATGATTAATATAAATATTGTCTTAAGATATGAAAAACCTGAAAGCTAGAAGATATAAGATCAAGGAATATTCCTATACAAATATTGATCTTAAAAGCTTGAAATCTAGTTATTGCGGATAGTAGGTATTTATTTGGAAACATTTTATACGTAGGTTTGTATATACGCGTTTGTTTGTTTTTTATACACGAAAAATATAATGCCTATGACAATCTCACAATAAGAAAACAAATATCGAAATTATCATCAAGTAGGTACGAAATCCTCGCTTATAGGTGATATCGATGAAACGATTCAGCGCAATATATTCCGGAGTAGGTTTTAACAAGTGTTCTCCTCTTTTGTTATTTTGGAAATAGGCACTACAAAAAAACAACTGGAAAATTTATATTCCATTGAACGATTTTGGAAAGAACACAATAAACAAAAATAATTCAAACGATTTGTTATGCAAGCTTTCATAAAAAAAACACAAACATCATATTATTATTTTACCAATAGGTATGTTCAAATCGAAAAGTTTTAATTTCAGTGAAAAATAGTGCAGAGAGGAAAAAAATAAATCAATGAAACGAGCAAACAATAGGGATTTAATAATACTAAAAATAAGTTTATCTATCATCCGTTGTTATGTTATGTTATGAATGTGTATGTGGATTCAGAGATCTAACGGCTTCAACAAATATCCTAGTCATCAACTCTAATGTAGCGCCGCATTCGTTGTTACTAGTAAATACCTTTGTTCTATGATGATATACTTACTGTACTAAATGGTAATAATACTCTCTCACTGAGTGACTGTGTCTGAGACCAAGTGGTACCAGTGTTACATCCTTTGTAATCGCCCCAAATCCAACAATCTATTTGTCATAGTGAACTGTCAGCGACGAGTGTATATATTCACACTAGAGTGACATAATATGTATAAAAAGTGTCTCTTCTATGAAGATACTGCCAACCAACAACGGTCTCCACAACACATACATGTACACAAAGTATGAACGAAGTATGTTTAAAAGATAATATAATAACTGGAAAATAGAAAAACTGTTTTTGTTCAATGTTCAACCTGACAGAATAAGTTCCTACCTCCGTTTATCTTTGATTAAGTATACCACTGAATTATCAGACAGAAAAATCTTATGAATATTTGAGTATGCTTATTGAAAATTGACGTGTTTATTATTTAACTATTCAAATCATTTTTGAAGATCAATTAATTTAGATTGTCAAGACCAAAATTGTAACGATTTGGATATTTGATATTATCAACTCAATTATACATTCGTAATTATATTGTCAAAACGTAAATCTTACATTCTATTACTTGGTTAACCTAAAAGGGGTTGCTTTTGAAACTTATTTATATATTTTTCAATTATCCACGTCGAGATACAAAAACGGTTTCAATGTATAATTTTCCTTACCTACAATAGAAATATAAACTAAATAAACCTTTTTATATCAGATTTTCATTAATATGGGAACGATGGTATGTGACCCAAGGGCCGGTTTTATATTTTTACGTGCTGCAAACATACAAAAGTTTCCTGCTTGTTATTACGGATTTAGAAGGACATGTGGGATAAATGTAAAGGACGAAAAATATGTATTAAATACAATATCCTAGTACAATGAATTTTATCATCCTGAATAACATTGGAAATATATACTATGAAATATTGTCGTCGCAAATCCCGAATGAAATTATTCACATTCGAAATATTTTGTGCTTAAAATAACACCGAACTAACCGCTGTTTTAAGATATGTGAAAGATTAAATAATGTTCAATTGATCGGTTATTTTCAGATTTTAATTTGATAATGATTCTGTATCTACATCTTCAAATTAAAAATAATAAAAGTTAATTAATTGTTGCTAAGCCATTATTTTGGTTTTAAAAATTTCAAGTGCGTAGCATATAAATTTAAAACTAAATAAAAAAAATTACATATTTTAAATCTAATAAAAAGTTAAGAGTTTAAAAATATATTGTGAAATTTTGAACAGTGTTTTTGAAAATTAAAATTATTTCTAGATTTATTCCTATTCAAAATTAATTGTTGGGTTATTTGGTTTAATCGAAAAAATCACCCCTCGTCAAGGAGTGTATAATATAAATATATTAATGTATCAATGTTTAGCAATCAATGTACAAAATAAATAAACATCACATCGGGAGTAACCCTCAGATTTTGTCGGTGTAGGTAGGTACAAGGCAGTTAAATACGACATGTTGAGATTTTTTATTTGATGTTATGATATTTGATCAGACCCAAATATCCCTCTCTTTGTACCTACATATATCTATGCTCCGTATATTTCCCTCATTATTATCAGTATATCCTATATGCCATCATCTCCTTCTTATAACAAAGGGATATATGACACAAAATTAACCCCTTAATTGCAACTTTTCATCACTACTTGGTAAGCACTATATTATGATAATATTATAAGATACCGAAATAATTAATAACATTGGGATAGAGCCAATAGCTGATCTGATATTAGGTTTATCTGAAGAGAAAATATTATAACGACAAAACTAATTTATTTCTCGTACAGGCTCCAATGTTTTTGGAGTGAGGAATATTGAAAATACTCCAGCAGTATAGGCAGCGCTTGGATCAAAAATTCAGATACGGTATCGTATTTTATTATTGAACCTTTTATATTGAAATCTTTATGGTTAAAGTCCGTGATCCCTATATAGGTTAACGGTGGTACAGAATAACAGTTTTTTTTTTTCTTTTTTTTTTTATATATATACTCAACATATTTTATGCTCCAGAAAGAAAAAATATTATTATTCGCCTGTGAATTTGAAAACAGTGTAATCTGAAAGATATCTTAATCTACAAATCCCGGCAAACGGATATAGATATTACAATATACCTACACTTTGAAACTTAGAAAAATAGCCTCACAAAATATAAAAAAAGTTCTGAACTGATGTAGGATGTCAATGTAAAATGATGTCAGTGATCTTAAGTTCTCCCTTATCTAACGGAAAATGTTCAAAATTATATGTTTCATGTCTTCTGTATGTAATGTGCATTAAAATCACAAAGTATGTAACGAACGTTTATAATCTATCAAAAAAGCATTAAAATCAAAATCAACTGAATTAGATTTGAAAACAAAATAATCACGATTTATAGGAATGCTCTCAGATTGATTGTGATATATTTGATAAAACACTTCAGCGATGAGATGTGACACCCATTCTGAATATCTAACATTTATGACACGGAAAGAACATTCTGTATGTTTATTACGTGCAATGAATAAAAAAAAAAGTGTAAATTCGTAATCCAGAATTATGCTTAATGAATCCAAGTTTGCATAGAACAAATTGTTTTCTCAGTTACAGTTGAAAATAATAAAATAAAAATTAAGTAAAATAGTTTAAAAAAAAACTGTTTCAATTGATCCACAAACACTATACCTTACCATCGTTACTATAAAGGTTATTATATTTCAAATAATATAATAATACTGAGCCAATTACAATGGAGATTATATACATAGACATAACGAATACTATACTTAATAATAATCACGTAATAGGTTATTTAAGTCAATTACAATAATCTTATTACGAATCAATACAATATTCATTCAATTTCTAAGAAAAAGAGTAGGTATTATTATTGTATATATGGTACTTATTGAAAATAATTATAGGTACATATATGTTTATAGATAATATTAAGCAATAAGCTCATAATAGTTATTATTCTAACATAATAAAATAGTTCAAAGAAATAATTATCACATTGACAGGATTCTAAAAATATTACAATTAAGTAATGGTAGGAATTGCTAATTTTGGATAAATATAATGATTCATTAGATAGCGTTTGAATGATATCGAAGAAAAAGTAAAATTTTTGATTCAGTTTTTTTCGATTTCATCCAATTTTTTTTGACCAATGACGCATAACGACCGGTGTGCCACAAATGTAACGCTCTTGCTTTTGAAACACAAGGTCCTGGGTTCGATTTCGAATAGGGCAAAATGAAAAATGTTTTTTTTTTAATTGTTCTGGATCTGAATGTTACACGCGTGAATCTGTATTTGGTGCATTTTACATGTGTAATACAAGATTTATATCTGATTTTGGTACTAGCTCGATTTGTGCGTATTGTCCATATACTTAATATACCTACTCATTGCCTTTTTAGGGTAGGTTGATTTTAAATTAAAATATTAATCGTATAATTACCTACGTTAATTTTTTAAAATCAATATTGATTATCACCCTCAATCTTCATATATATTTTGTAGTTCAATGTAGTAATATATCTATCTATACCCTCACGTCGTGTCCCAGGAGGGGTAGGCAGAGAGAACGGAACGCCATACAAATCAAAAATATATCCTAGCTGAAAATTCTGTTTTCAATTGGGTAATATGAATAATATAAAATTTTATAATTTCATTAGTCAAGCAAAAAAAAATACAAGTCTGTAAAAGACGTCACATTGTCGAAATAAGCGCGTTCGGGTTTGCAAAATGCTTAATTAAAACCATGGCTAGGTATAGTAATAATACCATTTACTTAATAATGATAATATAATTCGTCTCTTAAGCCACCTACATAATTAATTACAAATCTAACCACGTTGATAATCCGTCCCTCAATTTAATTATATTTAATGGAATAGAAAAGGATGAAGATAACAATCTACTAAGAGAGATAATATCCAAATAACAAGTCTATCTCCTTCGCACACCTCTTTGGCAAAATAATGTATAATATCTAGTATCCTTACTATCATCAAACAGACCTACCTATGCATTATATCATAACAAGATTACTTAATAAAATAATATTATGTAATCTTTTATCGGAATGAAACTACACCGTCTCAAAAAATGACATTTCAATATGGTCATTCAATATTTTTGCAACTTCCCACAGCCACCTTTCTTAACGTGAAATAAGTCAAAAAGATTTTGGATTATTGCTTTGTTATCTTTGTTAACGTGACTTATTTGAAAATGCAAATTATATATCGAAAAATTAGCGTTGTTCTGTTTAACATAAAAAATTATTACATTTTTCTATAAATCGATATCACAAAATGGAATATGTAATGAAACATAGTGTAGCGACTGTGCTAGTGTTGTGGAATTCTCAAGAAATAATTTTTGCAGAAATTTACCGAGAAATTTCTCGGTAAATTTCGCGAAGTAGAGAATTTTCCGAGAATTTTTTTTTTTTATTTAACAGTATAATAATAATAAATCAGTACTTAATTCAATCAATCAATAACAATGTACAAATGTTGAGGCAATTTATCACCAATATTGCTACAATTAATTATGGTATATTTTGAGGCAAATATATTTTTTATTGATCATTTTTACAATGTTCAAAAAAAATGTAATCATGAAATGTGTATTTTTTTAAAGTGATCGTACCTTTGTATACTTGTATTGTAAGTATACAGGGGTTTTACATGTAAAAGGCTTTGGCCGTGAATATATGTAAATAGATAAAATAAATATCAAAAAATGGTCAGGTGTAAAAAGAATATACTTAGAAAATCAGGTTGGCTGCGAAGTGTTCTGGGAGAAGGGTCATGATACCACTAAGAAAAGTTATGGAGAGAAATTTCTTTTCCATCAGAGGAGAATTGTTGTTTGGACTTTTTACAAGATGATTGGCCTGTCTTGTTACATTTGTTACATACTTGGCACCACAAATTGCGCTTGTATTATTGTGGCTTGCTTCCTGCCGTTTCTTCGACAAAATATCTAAATATAAATTCCTTCTTGCCCATCTTGCACTATTCTATTCACTGCCTGTGAAGAACTACCACGTAGTGATGTCAATACCGGATATTTTTTTTCATATATTTTGTAGGGGAATCCCGCCGCGTTTCCGCCAAATCAATAAATAATAGGGGAATCCCCATGGAAAAAAATCATAGAGAAATTTCTCTTCCATCAGAGGAGAAATTCTCGGAGAAATTTCTCGAGAACGAGAAATTTCTCCGAGTAACTCATAACTCAACAAGTAGAATTGTCTTTTAAACGAGAAATCGCTTTTATGCTTTAAAAACAAAACAAAAGGTTAAATATATTTTACAATAATCGCACTGTTAGAGGCATTCTGTTTGTCTTTGTTCCCGTTTAATAGTTAAAAAATTCAAAATATTTATTTATGGAGTTCAAAATAGGTAAATTATTTTTTTTCATTAACTTAATACTTAATATATAAAGGAAACCGTGTTTTTTATTGTTATTTGATTGTGGAATAGAATGGAGTTGATAATTTGTATTACCAATTAAATGAAAATTTTCGAAAATTTGGACTTTTTGAGTTGTGGAACTCGACAGACGATATAGGTGATAACGCCATAAGAAAGAGCAAAACAACGATTAAAACACATTGTCAAATTTACTCAGAAACCGACATAATGTAGTGTCCCTCCGATCAACAGATATTATGTTTATTGAGTACTTGGCTAGTATGAAAGCTTCCACTTCACTGTTCTGCAACTTATAATATTTTACAGAAAGCCACTCTTATGTTATGAAACTCGTGTCTCATTTTTTATTAAAGTAGATACCAACCATCAGTGACGTATCTATCATATAAACAAACGTGCAACACATGCCTAGAGAAAAGAAAATTTATAATTATGTACAAAAATGACAACCGTGCGTCGCTACCACGAAATAAGTTAATAATCATAAAAGCTGTCAAACAATCTGAGGTCGACGCTGACACATATCTACAGGGTGTCCGCATTACTATGGATCAGCCTAAATAGATTGATAAAGAAGTCTAGTGTGCAATGAAGCAATCATATAGTATAGGTACAAGGTACATATTGTTGATATTTAAAAAAAAACTTTTGACTAAGTTATAGAATATTTAAGTTGATTTCCTCAACCATTTGAAATATTTGGTCTCGAACGATTGGGTCATTTTGGTAAAAATCAACTAATAATCAATTTCCTAGACCACATAATAAAATCAAAATGAATAAATAACTCAGAAACTCTACAGTTGATATGAGTCAAATACGTGAGAGATTATTTTAGATACAATATATTGAAATCCTTCATCACCTTACTTCGACTGATCCATGACGTTAGTAACACCCTATTTAAAAATATAACCAATATAAAATGTACATACGCGCCACTGGTAAATACACAATACTCTATTTTATTACACTCGATGTAATAAGATTAATATCTAGTACTTTCATTTGAATGTGTACTTAGAGTAAATACTAGATTGGTACTACACACTTCCAGTTATATATTGTAGGTTTAACATTATTTTTTTCATTAAATAATTTTATTACATCTATTCGTAGTACATTGGTAAACTCAACTTTAGTTAATTATGTTCAAGCAAATTAACTCATTACACAATCATATTCAATTATTTTTAATGTGTACAACGATAATATTATTACGAATTTAAAACTAAAGAAAATCTTCGAAATTGATAAAATACCTACCAGATTTTCCATTAACAAAAAATGACGAAATTTTTGACTAATATTTTTGTCACTCCTGTCTTATAGGATTATTAAGTAACTTATATTTCTTTCTGCAAAACAGCTATAAAGTATGTAACTACAAATAAAATTCAGTTAAGTTAAAATAAGTAAAACCATACAGGTCGTTCTCTCCGTGACAATTTAAAATTAATCTCAAAAGAAAACAGATGAGAATGCATATAGAGGGCATTAATTTTTCTACTACTAATTCTAAAGGATATACGAACGGACTCAAATATTTATACTAAGTACCTTCATTTATATATTTCTTAAGGATAAGAATATTCTTTAAGAGAGTCCATATTATAATATATTTACAAGCAAGTATCATTTTCAGTCTTAAGTTAATGGCGTTTCGTACACCTATTCCTGCCAGATAGCCATTATACCCACAATATAATCAATAAGGAGATTACCGACCTCTTTAAATTCGATTTCTTCGTACAATATAATAATAATAATATTATATCTCCAAGAATAGGATCTCATTCAATAGAATTATATTGAATAAAGTAGATTATTTAATTAATTATTTAGTCTACTTCTATTACTTTGACAGTAAATATATACTTTTTCTGAATTAAACTCTTACGAGTACGAGTATGTCGCTTCACAAAGTTTTTACTAACCAATACGTGGGATAAAAAAGGCAAACACTTTCATAATATATCATGAGCAAATAGTAACAAATATTTACTAAAAACAATGATATTGATAGAATACTGTCTGTACAACCACGCAATAAAGTTATAAATTCTCTATATTTTATACGGAATGTAATAATATGGTGTCAAATATGAGAGATCAGGAAGTTCAGTTTTCCATAAGATTCCTGACGACTTGGACGATCCTATTTTATATTGAAATATGTCTATGCTAACGATATCAAAACATGGGTAATGTTGTGACAAGAGGTGACTGAATTGGCACGAATTCGGTCCGGGTGAACGAGACTCGTTTCAACTCCGTTTTTATATTCTTAAAAGAATCCTAAAAGGGCGTGTAAACTGTATTGTATTACAAGAAAAGTCTGAAAAAGTATAAATTTGTAAGTATTTTTTATATGTTCATACTGTGTTTAACAAAAACAAAGAGAATTCATTAATAATCTGAGATTGGTAAATGTGTCGACAAAGACACGACACAACATTAGAGACAATAAGATTTTCCACACGACCGAAAGCGTGTACGTCATATTAATAATATTTTCCCTAATACCTAATAGACATAACATGAAAGTGATTGCTAGCCTGTTGGTAGAATAAAGTAATATTTCATGAAAGCACCATTATTTTATTAGCAGAAGACGTCTTGTGTTAGACAATATGATGTCAGATAAATAATAATACTAATTATCATAATAAAACCAAGAATATTTCATTAAGCATAAGTGAAGGATAATGTTCCGTGAAACCTTACTACGGGATAATGGAAAAATATTAAAGTAAGTGATTTTGATGAAAATTGAACAATGTTTCTATATTTTCATTATTATTATTATTTTACAACAATAAAGATAACTTACATACAACCATTTTTAAGAACTTCTTTTGGAACGCTGTTTGAATTTTTAGTTTGAACTCGATTCAAAAAATTATCTACGTACTACCATGTACTATTTCTGTAAATATTAGTATAATGACGCTTTAAAATCAATAAGTCAAAGCCCAAATTGATTTTATGTTATTGTACTCTACGTAATCGTTTACATTGTGTATACAATACTTATAGTAAAAGTACATAGGTCTTTGATAGAATCTTTCAAGGTGAAAATATCTTGTGGGCTTTATTTAGGTGATACATTTAGGAAGATATTTCATTATATAGACGAAAACAAATAACTACACTAAAAAATCATCGATAGTAGGTATTATTATTATACGCCACGTTTGCAATCAATATTATGGAGGGCTGCGTGTAAATCATCCAGAAAGTATGCGATTGACTTCCACATATTATTATTATGAAGGTTCCATTCCAATTTATGTGATCATCGAATAATATTTCACACTTAGGTACATCAATCATTGTACCGGACAGGAGCTATCGGTGATATTTTAAGAGGACTGCGTGCCTTTTCCAGTGAAATATATTCTCATATTTTATTGATAATCCAACCAACGTAAAAACCGATAATACCAATGAAAACCCCATATTTTGCCAACTTAAAAACTACCAGTTTAATCCTAATAAACCAACCCAATATGAAATATTGATAGAATATAAGCTGATATTGATTTTGATACAAGAATATGTAACAGACATAATTCATATAATTAAGCACAGGCAATGTTATTTAAAAAAAATCAACAGGTAAAATCTCACTTTACTAAAGTTCAAATGGGTTTACGTATTTCTCTAGATGTTTTCAACGTGAAAGAAAGAGTTTTCAAACTATTAATTACATCTCAGGAACTTCATTCAGCCTTTGTTACGGAAAAATACAATGCAGTAACATAGGTATACACTTAGGAAATAAAAATGGATCTAGTAACGAAAACACAATAACACAAAGGACACGAGTAGAGTGAGCTACTCGTAGAAGAAATGAAAAAAAAAACAACGATTTTATTTACGAAACTTTTGACTCACGAAACCTAGAAACGGATTAGGATTTATAGTGAAAACCGTGAAAATTTTCAGGTGATATTTCAAGAGAAGAAATAAGAATTGCCTGTTTATTTAAATGGGGAACATCAACGAAGATGTTGGAAAAATCTAATGCATTTTTTTGTAAGATTACGTAAAGTAACGGGGGAGCCGGTATCTTTATGTCTCCAGCTTATAAAATGTTTCTCTCAAATGGCTACTGAAACAGAACATCCGTAAAGTATTAAAATAAAAAATCTCCCACTTTATTAAACGTAAAAGAAGCCCTCAAAATAGAAATATAAATGGAATTTTTGTGAGAAATATGTAAATGAAATTTTAGACATTTCGTTATGGGTACCTAATACTCCCTCTGCCTGTACTGTAATAGGTACGCAGCGAGTATGATTTTTTTAACATCCCCCAAATATAAGTATCTTCAAGTACCTTATATGGTTTACCATCTTTAAGATCTGACTTGCGAAATATTTTTATTTACTTAAGCAACCAAAGAACATGAAACAATTTAATTTTATTTAGTAGAGTAATTACGGAGCAAAAGAAGGAACAAAGTACATTGTGACGTGCCTGCAAATTTACAGTCTAAAACACTATTTATTTTGCAAAGGTCCCTTTATTTATAGAACTAGAAATGGAGTCTTTGAAAAGCTCTTGAAGGTTTTGTCTCTTAAGTAATCAGCGGTTATAAGTCACCAACACCCACTGCTCGTTTAATAAAAGCTAAATGTCATGTTGTCTTTATATTGCTCCTAGACGATTATAAATTAAATAAAAAAATAGATCGTTTTATCAATATTGTAACACGATAAGAGTTCTATGTAATTTTATTATTTTTAATTTTTTTTTACAAATAGTTTTATATTGTTAGGTATATATATCCCTAAGAAAAGGATGGTAGGTATGCTGTTTTTAATAAATTTTATTTGTAATGCCGCAGATTTTTTTTTTTAAAAGAGATATCTGGGTTTTGTTATAAACCCAAATACAACCTTATACACCTTTCACAGTTAGCTACTAAAAGCTTGTGTCGTGAAAGGGAAGTTTGCCGGCACCTGGTATCGAACCACGGACCCCTTGTTCACGAGGCTGAGACTCTACCTCCAGGCTACTGACGAACTCAAAATGGTTTTCTTTTTTGTTTTTTTAATTTGTTTAAATGTTATACTCGAACTTATCGAGATAAAAATAGGTGTACCTTATCTTTACCTCGATACATAAATAATAAACAAGCTTTATTTAATTGTTGAAAATTGGTTTATTGTTGAAATTTTATTTGTCTCATTGGCAATTTGAGTGAAATGCTAAACAGCTTGTTTATCACATTTCAAAATGTACGGTATCAAAAGATTCTACCTACACACCGCAAGTATGTATGTAGGCAGAGAAGGTTTACAAAAATTATTCAGACCTTTCTTATTATAATAATAGCATCCACCTCGTACAAATGTTTTTGAATGCAGATACCGAGATAGGTATACAAAAATTTACTTTCAAAACATTGTCACGAAGTAACTTACGTAACCGAGAATTATAAAAATAAAAAATACAATATTTAAAACATTCTTTCTTCTCTCTCTCTCGCTTGCTCGGTAGCTGCAAAAGACTTTCTGAAATTCGTGACGTTACGACTTGTGAAACAAAATTTTCAAGCAAAGAAAGAAAGACTTTCTGAAATGGACTTCCTTAGTGGCGGCAGATCTCGAGCGTAACAACAACTAAGAAAGTATGTTACAAAAGAATCTTATTATCATACTACACGTTGTTATATTGTTATAGATAGGTAGGTACTTACCAAGCTATTTGTATTATAAAGGATTTACTTCTTTTCGTACAACATGAATACAGCAAACGTAGCTGATGAAATAATATATCGATAAAAATTCCCTTTCACTGTTTTATTTTATTTTTTTACTCTACCCTCACGCCGTGTCCCAAGTGGGATAGGCAGAGAGAACGGAACAGATGTTTTTCTAAAAGAAAATAAAAAGATGGATTTTTTTATTTACAAAAAACACACGGCAAAGGCCTATTACACTTGGATAAAATTAAATAATATAAATAACAATAACAGTAAATGAATTAAATCAAAAATATCGAAAAGGTGAATAAATCAAAAATAATTAAAAGAATGAAAAATGTAGTAAAAACAGTACATAAATTAAAAGGATATTTACTTAAGATAAAATTTAACAAAGTTAATAACGATAGGTAGTAGGAATAATATAATAAATATGTCAATACTCAAGTGTTCGAAAAAAAAATATGATATATATATCAGACAGTAATGTCTAGATTTGGGTGCATCAATTCCATCAGATAAAATATCTGGGGAAAAGACACAATATTATTGGATATACTTTATCAGTAATAGTTATTGTTATTTTATTGTATTTTTCATGCCAAACGCTTTTGTAGCCTTTTAATGTATAAATACAAAGAAAATTAAATATTTTGGGAATAAAATAAGAGACATGTACCATGAACATAGTAAATGAGTCATTGCGCATATTTTTTTTTCTATTTCTTAGCAGGTAAAGAAGGGTGCATTTTTTCTATTTCTTTGCGAATAAAAAAGAAGGATATAGTGTTTTTGCATTTTATTTCCGGTTAAAGAAGGATATATTATTTATGTATTTTCTGATTAAAGAAGGATGTGTTTTTGTATTCCTTTGCTGATGAAAATGGATAGTTCAAAGGTTGATTGAAAACTTGAAATTAGACATTATTTAAATTTGATAAAATTATGAGCCTTTTCCATAATATTTCGGTTACTGAGAAAAGAAAATGAAATATTAAAAACAACTGAGTTGAAAAAGACAGTTAAAGAGATTCAGGAAAAACTAATTTACTATTCATAACTATCGAATTAATTCATGTGACATTTAAATCTTAAAACATTATTATTTTAGTCTCACCATACTCTCCGACATCGTAATACTTAAGTGAACTCAAAAATAGAAAAAAAGAACTTTGATCAGTTCATATTTATAGCCATATTGCAATATTCAAGTCCCATGTACATTAAAAAATGTGAGGATATTACCATAGTTTACATACATTTTCGATAGATGCTGATAGCATAGAAAATTAAAGTAGCACATGGAATTATTATCCTTAATGAATGAAATAGTACCCACATTCTTAGGTATGTATACAAATGGTTCCAAAATTTAGATATAAATAATTATTTTCTAAAATAATAGGTATTTATTTTATTTATTTTACAAAAAATATAATCAACATCTCATATCACAAGCAGTTACCTGTAAAGAGTAGGTCTCTCACTCTTTCTAATAGTTTTCGAATGTCCTGTAAGAAGCAGGTATTCATAAAACATCTGCGGTTCAGCATTGAAGGAGACCCACCGTCCACCCGGATAGCTCAGAAGTCTGGGGACTTCCATTTATCCGATAAAATTTTTACACTAACAAATTTGTCCACACAAGAGGTGCCATGATGGGCAGTCTGAAGGACTGGCCGGCCAAACCCCCCACGTGCGGAATCTTTTGACTACACTCCTTCGATGTCCCTCTAGCCGAGAGAAGCATATACATACGTAAAATATGTCAACAATAAAAGAATTTCCAGCTGAATACATAAGCATAAAAAAACAATATAAAATATACACATTCATATACATATATACACATTGGTACAGAGCGCCGAGCTGAGGTGTCCAGAAACATTAATTGGGTATTTAAGACGGCAAACCGAGCGCCGCCGATGCCGGGGCCATCGATGAAAACGCTTCCCTCCCCAAAGGGACATCCCACCCAGACCAAAGACTCTCCACCAAGGGAGACAGGACAACACAAAAGACGAAGAAATGAGTTCGCCCGCGACAGCTACAATCACACAAGGTAAAATCAACCATCAAGCTCCTCTAGGAATGCCGGGGGTGAGCCCGGCTCACGTAGAAGATCCCACCGAGACACCCATACATCTACAAATCTCAAAAAGCTCCTGAAATTCCCAGGACAAGTCATCAACTCCCCAGACCAGATGGGTCTGGGGGTGTCGTCACTCATACTGTCAATCATTACATCTCTCGCATCCGTCAGCAATGGACAATCCCACAGGATGTGTTCCGCAAACTGTGCTCCCGTCCCACAAGCACACTGCGGTTCAGCAATGAGATATGTCATCCATCTTAAATTTCAAAACTTCTATTGTCACAGAGAAGACAGCTTGAATGTTTATTGCGAGCAGTTGATCCGCTGGCAGCCCCACAAGTAAGAAATGCCATCATGATATGTATGAATGAATATATAATAATAAATTCAGTAAATTTTTCGTTCCAAGAACATGTGATTTTATTAATAACGAACCGATTTTCAAGAGCCTTCGCTCTCATCATCAGGCTAATGAAAAATATATCACCAATTGGCTACAATTAAGTTGCAGCAGCCTCACTAGGTTGCCCTAGATACATAAATTATTATCAGTTTCTGCCCTAAAAAACTACACAATGATTTATAGAAAGATGTATGCAAGGATAGAAGGAAGTGGCGCTCGATCCTTTCTGCCTACCACGCGAGGGAAGCGGCGTAATGGTATGTATGTATGATTATTCATTGAACAGAACAAAATTCGTAAGCAATCACAATATTTTTAAGTGAAATTTACACAATCTAGTCTTTACCAAATGTTTTGACGGTGTATTTTGTAAGTTGCAATGAAATCAGTAAGAGTCGTTCTCGCATCACAATGGTATGACAAACAAAACCTCAGTTATGTAGCTGAATGAAGTATCAAGTGAACAGTTTTCTTTACTATGTGGATTTTCAACAGAACATGATCGTTAATTATTGTGACAGAATGTACAAGCAATTCACAATGAATAAATTAACATGTTTAATCTAAAATACAAGATCAAAATTAAAAAATGTACTTATATAAAATCGCCTCTTTTTTTATTCAAATTAAATCACTCAATATTTGGCGGAATGCGTAAAGAATAATAAAAATAAAATATCATCAAATATTTGACAACGAGCAAGTAGAAATAGAAATACCCTTATATAGCATACCGTAGACATAAGATCCATCGTAAAACCTGCATTCATAAGTCTCCAAATAAGTTCGACACTGCACGTTGTCACAAAATAATCTTTTTGGACATCCTTTATAATCATACTTATTGACGTTTGAAAAAACATTCGTCACAGTATTTTGATTCGCAGAATCTGTTGAAATTCAGAAAACCAGAATATCAATCATGAGTTTCATTCATTTGTATCGAAAATATAATGTCATAACTTCGATCAATTAAATATTTCAGTAATATAATATTTACAATACCAACAAAATAACTCTATCTCGCGATTTAGGTTACCTATTATTACCTATGACGGTATATTAATAATCAATTTATACTACTTGCTGCAACAAGTACTTAACATTAAAAATATTTACGTGAATGCATCGTATCAGCGCAAAAATATCTATGTATGTATATACAAAAGTTTATTTCGTAACTTCATTTTAAAAATAACCATCTACAAATTTAAACTTAAAATTGCCAATGGCACGATAGATTTTTGCACGTTTTTTTTTTGATAATCAGAAATTCGATTTAATAACAGGTTACGGAATTCAGAGCCTCTGTACAAAATTCGATTAAAAGGAAAACATTTTTCCTGTACCAAAATGTTATATCGTATAGATACGAATCATGTTAATACGAGTACTACACGTACCTATGTAAAAATAAAATACCTTTAAAATTTAAATTCTGTACCTACAAAACTGAATAATATCAAAGCACTATTTGTTCGTTCAGGTCACCGAAATATTTTTGTCTGTAATCATTGATTCATATATTAAACTGTGATAATAAATAAACATTTTCTTATGTTTATTTCTCAAGAGTTAGAGGTGAAACACTGTAATATATCATTTCTACCCTTGCTAAATTAGGTGTGATGGATGGTTGTACACTTATGTACGGGTTAATATTAAAAAATATTTTTCCCTGAACTTTGCTTCAAAGAAGGTATAATACTATATACAAACTCTATGTTTTATACGGAAATGTCCTTTATATAATATAGTTTTTTCATTAATTACTGAGCTAATCCCTCTTCTGGTAAAATAACTATCCGCGGGTTGCCTCACTACTATATATACCTATTTTTTTATTAAAAAAAAATCGGGAATTAATATTCATTTTACGCCTTTCTCCTGAAAACTTTAATCCGTGATGCGGGATTAAAATTTTCACCATAATATTACGAGTTCAGTATAAAATTTTAAAACCTGAAAATGAGTCACACAACTACAATTCCAGAGCACGTAGAAAAATTCATTTTTAAAAAAGTCAAAAGGGCTACAGGGAGAAAACTTTTTTGTAACTGTGTATGTGGTATTATATTTAATTTAGGGTCAATAACATCCCTTGCCAAAAATTCTCCCTTATTTAGTGTATTTGCCAAACCTGCATAGTAATTAATTCTTAAACAGTCGCCGTGTGTAAGCCCGCATATTTAAAATATTAAAAATTCAACAAATTTTAGCTTAAACACTGTAATAAGCTTATTAATTTAATAATAACACTTCACATCCTTATGCTTGAATTATCAAAAGATGCTTTTTTCTCATAACCACTACATATATACGAGTATTTTACTAGACAAATTATATATATAATGAGTTACAATCCACTGGATTGGTCTGCAACGAGTTTGGTTTTTCTTCTTCATTCGTCTCTATTCTCAGCCAGTCTTTTTAGCCCTACGTATGAGCCACAGTTCATGTCTCTCTTCAGTTGGTCCATATATGCTTCTGTTGGTCAGCCTCTGCCATTTGTCCCCTCGGTCTTACCCTCTGCGATGGCGATGAGTAGTCCTGGATGCCTGATGTTGTGGCCAATCCAGTTAGCTCGTTGTTGGCTGATTCTCTTAAGGAGTTGCCTTTTTTCGCCTACCCTGGTTAATACTTCTTCATTTTCGACGTGCTCCGACCAATGGATCTTGAGCATGCGTCTGTAGCACCACATCTCAAAGGCCGCCAACCGTCCGCTTTCACTCTTGCTGATGGTCCATGTCTCACAACCATAAAGCAGAATGCTCCATTAGACAAATTACATATAACAATATCGAACCTACAATATACCTCCATAACAATAGCTCTCCGAGCCTTGTAAGAACATTGTATTTTTGCTCTTTACTTTTTGTTTTATTCTTCAGACTCACAGTACTTTCTCTAGACCTCAGCAAATATTAGTTCAGAACCTATTCTTTAGCCTGCCTAAAATTTCTTTAGGCTCAGGTGTTTTTGACAGAAGCATAAGTAATTAAAAAACATCATTCATTGGGTGCATTTAAATATATTGCATCAACATTTGCAAATGTATTTTCTCAATATTTCGTGAAACGAGAGGACACGACGTAAATTGCCTAAGGACATGACAAAATGTATGCATAAATTATCCATGTTGGCTAATTCGTTACTTATGGGACCCTTTTCTACATTTTGTCGAGAATTTTAATGAGGTTGTTGCAATGTATAAACGCAGTCACTTTATAGATTAACTTTCATAGTAGTACAATATTTTTACACCATAATAATAATAAAACATCCGTTAAAAGTTTGACGTTACACACTCTTCTGAATATTAAAGCGGCTGTCTCACACAGAACAACCGGAAATATTTTAAGGGTATGAGTCAACATTACTGAAGAATGTTTCAGGCGATACTGTTCCTACTAGGTATTTATAGGCTTTAAGCACTAATAAATCTTCCTCATTTTACTGAAAAGGTTACGTCTCTCGCACGATACACGCCGGCCGTATTTAGAAAACCACAAGGAGAGTAATTTACATCAATAATGAGTATAATAAATATTTCACGGAAAGAACAAAATATGTTTTCATTTTAGAGTGCCTACCTTTTACTTACTTCTCACCAAAAATACCATCATTTTAATGATATACTTTTTTCCCTTTGTAAAATTCAATGCCTACTAACTACGGAAACCTACAGACTTTCAAGTGTCTTTCAGGTCTCCCCTGCATTGACTATCACCATGAAGGAAACCCGCCCACTCACTCACTTATCATATTTAGATACTATTTTTATATATTATTTATTAATATACAAAAAATCTCTCTATTTCAGAACTTAAGACCCATCATTTAAAAAACTAGGACATTCTCAAAAATAATACATATCTACCTCTATCTTTCTCTCTCTTTCATTCTCGTATATTCGCTCATAACTGAGGGTCATAATTGTATAAATGTATCGCCCTGCGTGTTCTTTTTCCTTCTGTACGCTGAGTTCACACCAGCCAACCACTGTTCAAAATCGTGAAAGTAAAAACCTTACTAGAATGATTACTCAAGAAAACCTCTGCATCATAAGAACGACCTTATGCCTAGTGCCTGATTGAAAAATAAATAACCATAACCGAGAAGTATAAATACAATTATACAAGAAAATATATCAGAATAAGATACTTCTCATTTGCTCAAAAAAAAACTTTATGAACACTCCAGTTATGTCATACCTCAGTGTAGGTACAAAAAGAATAACGGTAAAATCTAGTATCCCGTGGAGCACCCGGTAAAGAATTGGTCTCCCACTCTTCTGCGTAAGTTTTCGAGTGTCCTGTAAAAGGCAGGTGTTCGAAAAAAATAAGACATTTTACATTTTAAATTCAGCGTTGAGGTTTGCCACCCATCTTGAATGTCTTGATTTTATACTGGCACGAAGAGGACAGTTTGTATGTTTCTTACATGCAGCTGATCTGCTGGCAACACCACTTGTGGGATATGCCGTGATGGTATAGTAGTAGTATAGTAGTAAAATCTAATGGGATTTATAGTACAACATAATATCACTGTTTATACCTGGCTCATCGAAGTGATTGCAAAACAGTAAAAACAATGCTCTCAAATAAATTATGAAACAGGGTCAGCATTCAGTTCTATTTTTATTGTCTCAAATCCTTTTTATTTAGCAGGTTCCATTTGTCTTAGCAGGATATAACACTTATTTAAAAAATTAGGGTTTTTAAGCAGTTTTCAAACTATTAATGATTTTCGACAAGATTTGAAAAACGTTAACGAAATAATTGTAATAATTTGACAATATTTGATACGTATTTTCAAATTTATTTCTTCTTATTAAATTCGATTCCAAATAAAAAATGTTATTTGACTATAAAAATACGATTTGTTTACATCAAAACTATTTTAGCATTTTTTTTCACAAAATTAGCTGGTTTTAGCAGATTTCGTCATTTTTCTAGTAGGATTTTAAACGTAAATCTTGGAGTCCTGAATTCTTAACTTGACCGGTCGATGACTGATCGTCTAAATATGATCTTTATTAGCACTCTTGCGTTGCTTTGTAGGTACACACAGGGAGTCATTGTCTTCTTTATATCGACGATCCATCTTATTGCATTTGTCCTTCTACCCTCTACCGAATTCTTTAAATATGTGGACATAACAGTCCTTAATGCAGACTAAGGAATGGATCCCATTCGGTTATGTTAAGGATAACATTCGTCTCCAGCATATCCCATAACTTTTTAATATTAACATCAAACAAAGCTAAACATAAGTTTAGTTTATTTATATAACAAGATAAATAAAACATATTAAATTCACGAATACCATTCCTTTGTGTAGCATAAAATTTTGTTTACTCAAAACTCAAAAGTATCAATCATTACTTCTATTTCTGTTCCATGAAGTTGGCATAAAATCATGGCATGGCACCATGGTAGTTGAAGAGCAGATCCGTGTATTGTACGAGTAAATTCTTCTTGAAAATGTCTTCATAAATGTAGTGTTTATATACTTAACACAAATAGGGGCATATTTATTATTAACAACACAAAAGATTCATGTGGGAGTGAATGTTATATTAAAGGAGGTACGTTTTGTGCATATGTGTACATAAGTAACATTTCCTTTAACCCTCCTTCAGTCAAATATCAGACTGAGGGCCTTTGTATTAAAGCCAAAAGCTGTTAATACTCCTGAAAGTTTTGTTAACCTTTTAAAACTTTTCAAAGTTCCTCTAAATTCAAATACAATAATGTGATTTTTCACAATGGGGGTAACATGTGCTCTCAATGATAGAGAAGGACACAAAGGGTTTAATAATTTTCAAGTACCTACTTACACCTACGTATCGTACTACAAAGCCTACCCATCATCAACTAGGTACAAGTAGGTAGTAAATTCAATAATTTAAATTAATTTTAAACAAAAGAATTTGCTGTGTTTAATTAAATCGCATAAATTTCTAGTCTATAGCTGGCTGGTGGTGCTTAAAGTGAGTGTACGAGTATATATCGTAGATATTCTTAAATTAGAACCCATTATCCGATCCTTTCCGTTTTGAAGTGACGAAGTTTAAACAGCGATCTGCAATAAGTTCCTATAAGTAAGTTTGATATAAATCAGACAGAAACCTTGGTGATCACTTTAAAGTTAAGAAAAAAATTAAGTTTGAGCTTTCGCAGAGAAACTAATCAATCACAGCAGCAACAATTACATGCAGCTTGTCTGCTGGCTACCCCACTTGTGGGATATGCCGTGATGGAGTAGTACCTAGTAGTAGTAATAGTTAAACAAACTATTCTTATAAATTCGTTCACAAGTAGGTACCTACTTATTTTTTTTACTTTCAACATAATGTAGGTACCTATAAATAAAATAATATATTGATAATCTTGAACAATGTTGAGTACCTACTCGATCCCAAAAAATAAATAAAAATAGTTTTACGCTATTACAATTTTTTTTTCAATCTTAAGTAAATTTACAATAATAATAACAAAAAATCTTTATTACACAAAAAAATACCTATACAATAAAAAAAAATTAAAAAGGAATAAAAAAATAAAATTACAGAAATAGATCTATTCCGTTTAATTTTAATATACAAGTAAATAAATAATTCTTATTTGAAAGAGGTAAAATTGAAAAATATTACAGAAATGTCGTAGGTATTTTACGAAATATAATTATAATATTGACATAATCTCAGATACCTACCAACATTTGTACTGACGAGTATGTGCTACTTGTGCGCTTAGTATTTTATTTTATCAAATAATAAATGGGTAGATGTATATTAGAAGCATATTTGTAGTTCACAATACAATTTGTATTATTTCTCTATATGGAGTTTTAAAAGTAAACAACACGGAGCCATAAACATAACAAATAATATACATTTGTTAATTTTCTCCTGCAACCATAAAAACAATACCAGTTCATGTGAATAATTGAAAGCAATGGCGGACCACAACACTTGGTATAAGCATTCATTTACACGCAGCAACAATTACATGCAGCTTGTCTGCTGGCTACCCCACTTGTGGGATATGCCGTGATGGAGTAGTACCTAGTAGTAGTAATAGTTAAACAAACTATTCTTATAAATTCGTTCACAAGTAGGTACCTACTTATTTTTTTTACTTTCAACATATGTAGGTACCTATAAATAAAATAATATATTGATAATCTTGAACAATGTTGAGTACCTACTCGATCCCAAAAAATAAATAAAAATAGTTTTACGCTATTACAATTTTTTTTTCAATCTTAAGTAAATTTACAATAATAATAACAAAAAATCTTTATTACACAAAAAAATACCTATACAATAAAAAAAAATTAAAAAGGAATAAATAAATAAAAAATAAAATTACAGAAATAGATCTATTCCGTTTAATTTTAATATACAAGTAAATAAATAATTCTTATTTGAAAGAGGTAAAATTGAAAAATATTACAGAAATGTCGTAGGTATTTTACGAAATATAATTATAATATTGACATAATCTCAGATACCTACCAACATTTGTACTGACGAGTATGTGCTACTTGTGCGCTTAGTATTTTATTTTATCAAATAATAAATGGGTAGATGTATATTAGAAGCATATTTGTAGTTCACAATACAATTTGTATTATTTCTCTATATGGAGTTTTAAAAGTAAACAACACGGAGCCATAAACATAACAAATAATATACATTTGTTAATTTTCTCCTGCAACCATAAAAACAATACCAGTTCATGTGAATAATTGAAAGCAATGGCGGACCACAACACTTGGTATAAGCATTCATTTCACACAAAACAAAAAAAAAATATTTTGTAAAACCTATACGTATGAATTAATATATTATGCAATCTCCCTTTATGCAGTCATAACGTAGAACACTTTTTCTACCGCAGTTCTTTATTGATTCGTTTTGCTGCCACCATTTCTATAATTTTTAACGATTAGTTAAAAATCATACTGCAGGGGAAACAGGGCCTATATATTTTATCTTCTTCTCAGTGTCCACCCGATGGCGACGATCATTTGTGAGAGACGTTCTATGAATTTCCCCAACGCGGAACAATTCTTCTACTCTTTTAACACAGTTACTGTGTCCACTATGAAATAATCTGGATCCAGGAAAGACGCTATACCATTTTATATCGCAACGCATTCGTTGACTAATTTATTTTGAAATAACTGGATTAGTGGTGGAGTCATAGAGACTTTCCAACTAAAACAACTATGTTAATTTATTAATAATCAAAAAATAAATATTTGAAAATCGAATAGATTTATTATTAATACAAATCCATTGCATAACGCGGCTGGTAACTGGAAGCAATAATATTCTATTGACCGGCGGCAATAGGACGCTTTCCCTTTATATTTGATCTTTCATCCCTATAAACTCGTACAATATAACACCGTATTATAGAAATAAGTGGGTGTTTCTAGCACACAATAGATTTAATACATTTATTTTGATTGTATTGCAGAGTGAGTACCTACCTATACAATATAATATCTGTAGATACATGTAGTGATGTGAGAAGAGAAAATTCTCCAAAGAAATTTCTCGACAACGAGAAATTTCTCCGAGAATTTCTCCTGTGATGGAAGAGAAATTTCTCTCCATAATTTTTCTTAGCGGTATTATGACCTTTCGCCCAGTACACTTTGCAGCCAACCTGATTGATCCAAAAATTTGTGGGGCTGATAAAGGCCCAAATCAGAGGTTATTAACACTTTTTTCGATGTACATACCTGCAATTTTTTTTTAACTTAAATATGGGCATGTGGGTTGTCAAACATCAAGATTTTTCATCAGTTATTAGCACTTTTTTCTATATAGGTACCTAACATTTTTTTGTTTCCATAATTAATTGTAGCCATATTGGTGATTAATTGACACAATCACAATAGGTACATTGTTATTGATTGATTGAATACAGTACCTATTTATTATTATTATACTGTTAAATAAAAAATAAAAAAAAATCTCCGAAAATTCTCTACTTCGAGAAATTTACCGAGAAATTTCTCGGTAAATTTCTCCAAAATTTTTTTCTTGAGAATTCCACAACACTAGATACATGTTGGTTTTTTCCTCGATTTGATCATCCTTTAACGCTACATTTCATTGGCAGGCAGACACCCATCATAATAAAATAGTACCTATCGATGAATTATTATTCCGTATCTATGTAGTATAGGTACATCGGACATAGTCCACTTTATATTATTATATTACAAGCTTTTATACCCAGCTTTTCCAAAGATGTAACACCTGTAGATAAGTACTTAACTAATGTGAAACGGTTTCATTTCGCACAAAATGTTGTTCAGGAAGGGCGATTTTATACTCACTCATTAATTTTATCAGGGGTTCACACGAAGTCAACTGACTGACGATAATATTTATATATACACGTGCATTTTAAAACAATAAGTAGGTACGCAATATTAGTGTAAAGAATGATATTTTTTTTTTTTGACCAACAGATCCCCCTCCACTCTTACTCAGAAGCTCATCAATAAGATCGAAACAACCCCCCGTCTGATGGCTCCCCTCTCCCTCCGTACTTATCACGATCCAAGCTTAGTATCTATATAATAATGTTTAACAAAAAATACTAGATAGGTATCAAATCAATTTAATATTATATTTATCAAAAGGTTTAATATTACATAGTCAAAAGGTTTTCATATATCATATGAAAACCTTTTGACTATGTACGATTTTTAACGCTTCTAAGATTTACATAACACAGAACTTTATGATTCCATAAAAAAAAAATCTTTGTGATTACATAGACATTTTTATTATTTATATCCGTTTTAACTTTAAAAAACTTGCACGGATCGGAGAAGCTATAAATATGAAGGTACTTATGGTAAAATTTACATCCTTCCTAGATTAAATATCTTCAATGAAGACACAAATAAAGTAGGTACATATAATACCTACTAAATCTATGATATTAGAAGTATGTGCCATTATCATATTGTAATATGAGCAAACAAGGGTTTATGGAATATGCTACGCATTAAATAATCGCTGCGGAGAAGTTCATACTGGCTAATGTTCCTACAGTCATTTGTTGTCTGTGAGTCTTCCGTAATAATAATAATAATTGTACGTTACAAAGAACACGTGACTGGCTGATGAAACCGACCCAACGGTTTGTTGGACAGGACGCGTCTTTTTGAAATCAGTTACCCCCTAACCATGGACTAGGCCGGACGTAGAGGTGGGCCGAGTCCCTTCCCGCCTTAGTCGCGAATAGCGATGTGCGTAACTCCGACACAATAATAATACTAACGATAATTATTTAATAGTACTTAACTTCATAATGTGATAAACAAGTGTGTTGCCCTCTATTGTATGTAAAACTATTCTTATTGTGTGTCGTTAATAATGTACTTTACAAGTCTGTGTTAGTTTTGCGTGCGCGACCAATCTTACCGCCAATATCAAGGAACAATAGTAACGATTAATAATTAATAGTAATTAATAAATTGAATAATGTTATGGACAAGCTTATATTCTCTTTGAGTTATATATACATGGCGATTCTTGTGGTGATAATGATAATAATTGGAAGTTTTGAGTATAATAGCATATGTCCGTTCGGGCGTGGTTCCGTTGTGTTCCCGCCATTCTACATAACCGTGTGAAGTGAGATAATCCATTGTTTCTGAACAAATAATCAATGATAGGAATCTTATAACATCACAGAAACTATTCTTTCTAATAGCTCAGTATTATAAATTTAATTAAAATTGCGAATGTGTTCCTAAATCTGCAGCGTGTACAGCTTCACCTCGGATAGTCAGTATATCGCGTAGCGGTGATTTACCGATATAACTCGCATTACAATGTGAACTGGGTAATCCTCTAGTAACTTCTCCGGTCCATACCCTTGCCAAACGAGTGATTGAGTGACTAGCCGAGTATTTCTGAAAGGACTATTGAAATAGTGACGCCTTCTGCCTTTTACACTGAGGATATTGTAAGAACGTATAAGATATCCCATGTCTCTTGAGAAGTAGTGATCTCTTCCGCCTTGAGGACAGGATCCATCTGATTCTGGCAACACCTACGCACCCCTGTACGTCTTTGGGTATAACCAGCGACCGCCATAGAAGCATCAGAGTATGTTTCTCTCACGATCCTGCCTTCTACCGTCAATGTGTACAAAATACGTCATCAGTAACATACTCGACTTTGTGTTATTCAACACCTGTCGCCTGTCCATCTGTAAGTGACTATATTGCTATTGTATATTGTATGTAATGATATTTGTTCCGTAACAGAGTTCATATCATCATTGAACTGACCTATATATTATTTTCCGTTGTATAATAACTATATATTATTTTCCGTTGTGTAATAATTTAAGATTTTGAGTTTGACTGAAGAATGAATGATTCCATTTAATTATTTATAGATCATATGATAAACCAGGTATTGATTTATATTGATAATACCAAGGTTGGTTTATTTGATAATTACCATTGTTTGTTTTATTGTCTCAATCCGAATATGATATAACTTTCAAACTTTGCATATTGAGCGGGGTATCATTCCCTACAAATTTACTTTGAAAATAACTGTCTTGTTATGTAATATATGTTTGCACAATAAACGTGAATCACCTACCATACGATATCTTTCTGTTGAAATCCATTTTATATATACCTACAAGTAGATTCAATACTTTTAATAATGCTAAAGTACATCTTTTCGCCTCCTTGTATATAATCTTCCAATAACCTAGTTTATACTTGGAGTAGTTATGTCACAAAGGTTCGATTCCTTGACCAACCATTGGATGAAAGACCATATTATTTCTCTATGAAGACAACAAAGAGCTAAAAGAATGGCTCCACTGATGGAAATAAAATATCCACGTTCTTGGAAAGGTCTGATGTACTTATGATAATCTTTGTTCCACTTGATATAAATTTTTGATTGTTTACTTGGAGATATTTATCTATAATTCTACTCAAGAAAGGACATAAGTAGAATCTTTGCAATATAAAGTATGCTAACAGAGGAAACATTATTGCATAAATTACCTAAGTATTCTATAATGATATGATGACCATAAGAAAATGATGAAACCGAAGGATAAAGAATTCTCTGAACTTTACGTAAGTATAATATGTATAATTGAAGTATGTACCTGTCACCCACACACAATGCATTCCTCTTGCAGACCAAGTAGAATCATACCTAGACATGAACTTGAGCCAATATATTAATCTGTTTTACTTGCAAATATAACTGTAACTTTCTTTATATACTTTCTCTATAATATAATTTATATTCTATGTGTTTTCTATGTGCTTTGTACATAGAAAGCTGGGGGCTGAGCCAATGTATATACTTATCTTATGTATAATGTATAAATAATGTAAATTCATTTTTTTAAATATTTAAAAAGATTTCATTTTGTATAATTTCTCTTTTGATAATTTTGTATAATGATATGATGCGATCGTCCTAGTGGGACGATATCGTGTCAATTTGTGAGCTCGTCCGTTGGATGTAGCATTGTGGGCGGACGAAATTGTATCAATTTGGGCAGCTCGTCCTGGATCGTACAACTCGCATAGTTGTTGGCCCGAAAATTTTAAATGTATTGTGTGGTGAATATGCCTAATCGTGAAGTTCAGAATTCTTATCTTTATTGTGTAATTATGTGTATTGATATTAATTGAAAATGTAATAATTTTGATGTGTGTATGTATATGAAAACAATTTTAAAAAATGAAACAGGAATCGTAGAATAGATAATTTAAATGTCCGTATTTAAAAAAATAAATGTATTGGTGTATAGCGCAAACGTTTGTCGCGAGTATTGTTATAATGTGGAGTAAAAAATCGATGCCGTATGAGAAAGAATTGTATTGTAGAGAATATTCCATCGTAATGTTTCGTATTAAGCGGTAAGCAAAACATCGCAAACCGACCAACATAACATAACGAAGATATAGTGTGTATCTATAATATCGAACGCCGTAAGGATGGATATAATATTGTACCGTAGTTGTGCATCGCGAGAAGCGAGCGGTGTGCAAACAAGTAGTATACATGTCTATACAACGTATAATATGTATGTACCTATACGTCGCATGAGAAAGAGAGACAGCGCGCAAACTTACCTCGACATTGTAATATTAAATGAACACACAAATCGGGAAGTCCAAAATACTGGTAAAATGCATAGTTGAAAATAATATTATTTGAATGAAACGAAATAATATGTACCGATACTGTAGTATGTATAGTAAACCAAAGTGTACAAAGAACTTCGCCGGTAAACAGAATTTTGTTGTAATGTTATTTTAATAGTAGATTCATTTTCAAACGATGAGAGTAAAAATCGATGTTAAATATTAAATTGAATTAAATTTTTTGAAACAGTAAAATGTTGCATTTGGAATAAAAATCTTTATCGAACTCTTGGAGAAATAATATTAAATGAGCGTTGTTGTGTAAAATATATGCGTAGTAGAATTTTGATAAGAATATAAATGTGCGTACGTAGTGATGTGACGAAATAATAATGATGAATAATATTAAACAAATATTTTTGTTTTGAGAAAATTAAAGTTAAAAAATAAATCGAAGTGAATAATGTTAAACCTTCACGACCGTTCACGAAATTTGAAATATAAATACACTTAACCCTTAGTGAACCATGACCGAATTTGTTAACCCTTTGTGAACAATAATTGAATTTTTTTTTATGTCAAGTTGTGAACTGTAACTGAATCTTGGAATTTAGTTAAGAAACAGTTAACCCTTTGATGACCATCGTTGAAAATTTTGACATTAACGTAAATAGTAGAATGATGTTTTGTAAATTTTTTTTTGGAAATTAAAGAAGTAACCATGTAACAATGTAGAATTTTCGCTGTTGAATATTAACCCTTCGTGTACGGAATTTGTTATCTTTGTGAAGTAATTAATTTTCTTGAAATGTAATGATGTGACTTTTGCGGCTTATTATCATCGTGAAATATTGAAGTAACCTATGCCTTGTTTATTTGAGAACTGAGTCCGTTTAGTGAATTGTTCCGTTAAGGTAAACTAACGAACGCTTTTTGATAAAAATGAGTTATGTTTATGTAATATGTGAAGCCGTGATAGGAGAGATGTGTTTAAATACTTTTTTGTGTGACTTTTGTGTAATCAATATAGAGACGATGTTATCTGGATGTGTGAAAGATAAATCGTAATGCTCTTTTTGATGAATGTAGACAATGTGATTGCTAATCGTTCATGCCTATTATTTTGAAGTTTGAGTTTATATGACGTTTAATTCCGTGTAGGACACGTAGTAATCTCTTATGAATTGTAATTGGAAATGTTTGGATGTAGTATATCCCTTGTTGAATAATATAATTTTGTGACTTTGTGAAAAAATTGTTATGTTGCTTGAATACATTGGAAAATGTGATAGAACATTTTGACATTGAACGGAATGGCTTATGAAGGACACAGAATAAAACCTGTAGTGGAATGTTGGCTGCAGATATTCAATGGGATAATTTTGATTAATTGTATGTTAGTGAATAAAGATGAAGTATGAATCTGTTTATGAAAGGTGAGTCCTGTATGAAGAAGTAAATGTTGAATTTGAATAATGATGTATGTAAAGAATTTATTGAACTTGTAACTTGTATATTGTGTAGCAAAGATCGAAAGTTGTTCAATGTATTTGTCATGTATTAAGCCTGTATGAGGATGACGATCCTCTGAGATTATCTCTATGTGAGAAATCTGTCTCTGTGTGAGAACTGTGTCTATGTAATATGCGTAGAAGGATTTGACGCCAATAATGAATATCGGTTACTGTAAATGTGATTGCAGTCGTCGTGATGTACCATTATGTCATGTCTGCGTGTAAATTGTTTTTCTAATATGTATATGTCCTTATTATGTATGATTTCTTTCGGTGCTTTGCCAATATCTTTGTATGGTACATGGTACATGAAATCACTTGTATATGAGTGCTATTAAGCTTAATGGGTTAAATGAAGCATAAATGTGGTATCTCTAATTCCATCTATACAAAATTGTTTATATTTATTTAAATTCCTTTATGTTACTTTTCCCTTGTTGGATACATGTAACCGGAATCGAAAATGATGTAAACCAACTTCTTAAGTATGTAACTTTTGTTTTATATGTTTGTCATGTTTAAAATATTAACTTGTCGTCGATCGTAGTAAAGGAATCCATCAATGAAACGTACGTATATTGATAAATTGAAAGGAATAATTTTATCGCCAATATAGAACGAACCGTATATTGAAACGTATTACAGATCCTGAGTTTCTTATAAAATTGCATCGTAAAATGTTTAAAGTTGTTGTTTTCATAACCTGTGTTTTTCATATACATGCACATATGCACATGTCTATATATATACACACCTCTATGTACTGTTATATTGTTATGATTGTAGCTATCAGACTTTTGATAGGAGCCCCGTACTAAAACAACCAATGTGAATTTTGTGTTATTATTAAGAAGTGTAAGTCAAAATATGAAAACAGTTCGCATCAATTTTGACTATGGGCAATTTACCGCGAGTGCTTAATAATAATAATTGAACGGGCTATAGGATGTAAGAAACATTGTAATAGTATATAAGCTACCATTTTTTGAATTGTTTGTCTGTAATTGGGTACCTATATAGTTGCTTATGTATCCAGTGGTTCTCAACAATTTTTGTAGTGGTTCTCAATTTTTTTTGTATAATTGGGGAACTTGAAAATTTGTCGCTTCTCTTCAAATTTTCAAGAGGGGCCGAAAGGGAGAATGCTACGCATTAAATAATCGCTGCGGAGAAGTTCATACTGGCTAATGTTCCTACAGTCATTTGTTGTCTGTGAGTCTTCCGTAATAATAATAATAATTGTACGTTACAAAGAACACGTGACTGGCTGATGAAACCGACCCAACGGTTTGTTGGACAGGACGCGTCTTTTTGAAATCAGTTACCCCCTAACCATGGACTAGGCCGGACGTAGAGGTGGGCCGAGTCCCTTCCCGCCTTAGTCGCGAATAGCGATGTGCGTAACTCCGACACAATAATAATACTAACGATAATTATTTAATAGTACTTAACTTCATAATGTGATAAACAAGTGTGTTGCCCTCTATTGTATGTAAAACTATTCTTATTGTGTGTCGTTAATAATGTACTTTACAAGTCTGTGTTAGTTTTGCGTGCGCGACCAATCTTACCGCCAATATCAAGGAACAATAGTAACGATTAATAATTAATAGTAATTAATAAATTGAATAATGTTATGGACAAGCTTATATTCTCTTTGAGTTATATATACATGGCGATTCTTGTGGTGATAATGATAATAATTGGAAGTTTTGAGTATAATAGCATATGTCCGTTCGGGCGTGGTTCCGTTGTGTTCCCGCCATTCTACATAACCGTGTGAAGTGAGATAATCCATTGTTTCTGAACAAATAATCAATGATAGGAATCTTATAACATCACAGAAACTATTCTTTCTAATAGCTCAGTATTATAAATTTAATTAAAATTGCGAATGTGTTCCTAAATCTGCAGCGTGTACAGCTTCACCTCGGATAGTCAGTATATCGCGTAGCGGTGATTTACCGATATAACTCGCATTACAATGTGAACTGGGTAATCCTCTAGTAACTTCTCCGGTCCATACCCTTGCCAAACGAGTGATTGAGTGACTAGCCGAGTATTTCTGAAAGGACTATTGAAATAGTGACGCCTTCTGCCTTTTACACTGAGGATATTGTAAGAACGTATAAGATATCCCATGTCTCTTGAGAAGTAGTGATCTCTTCCGCCTTGAGGACAGGATCCATCTGATTCTGGCAACACCTACGCACCCCTGTACGTCTTTGGGTATAACCAGCGACCGCCATAGAAGCATCAGAGTATGTTTCTCTCACGATCCTGCCTTCTACCGTCAATGTGTACAAAATACGTCATCAGTAACATACTCGACTTTGTGTTATTCAACACCTGTTCGCCTGTCCATCTGTAAGTGACTATATTGCTATTGTATATTGTATGTAATGATATTTGTTCCGTAACAGAGTTCATATCATCATTGAACTGACCTATATATTATTTTCCGTTGTATAATAACTATATATTATTTTCCGTTGTGTAATAATTTAAGATTTTGAGTTTGACTGAAGAATGAATGATTCCATTTAATTATTTATAGATCATATGATAAACCAGGTATTGATTTATATTGATAATACCAAGGTTGGTTTATTTGATAATTACCATTGTTTGTTTTATTGTCTCAATCCGAATATGATATAACTTTCAAACTTTGCATATTGAGCGGGGTATCATTCCCTACAAATTTACTTTGAAAATAACTGTCTTGTTATGTAATATATGTTTGCACAATAAACGTGAATCACCTACCATACGATATCTTTCTGTTGAAATCCATTTTATATATACCTACAAGTAGATTCAATACTTTTAATAATGCTAAAGTACATCTTTTCGCCTCCTTGTATATAATCTTCCAATAACCTAGTTTATACTTGGAGTAGTTATGTCACAAAGGTTCGATTCCTTGACCAACCATTGGATGAAAGACCATATTATTTCTCTATGAAGACAACAAAGAGCTAAAAGAATGGCTCCACTGATGGAAATAAAATATCCACGTTCTTGGAAAGGTCTGATGTACTTATGATAATCTTTGTTCCACTTGATATAAATTTTTGATTGTTTACTTGGAGATATTTATCTATAATTCTACTCAAGAAAGGACATAAGTAGAATCTTTGCAATATAAAGTATGCTAACAGAGGAAACATTATTGCATAAATTACCTAAGTATTCTATAATGATATGATGACCATAAGAAAATGATGAAACCGAAGGATAAAGAATTCTCTGAACTTTACGTAAGTATAATATGTATAATTGAAGTATGTACCTGTCACCCACACACAATGCATTCCTCTTGCAGACCAAGTAGAATCATACCTAGACATGAACTTGAGCCAATATATTAATCTGTTTTACTTGCAAATATAACTGTAACTTTCTTTATATACTTTCTCTATAATATAATTTATATTCTATGTGTTTTCTATGTGCTTTGTACATAGAAAGCTGGGGGCTGAGCCAATGTATATACTTATCTTATGTATAATGTATAAATAATGTAAATTCATTTTTTTAAATATTTAAAAAGATTTCATTTTGTATAATTTCTCTTTTGATAATTTTGTATAATGATATGATGCGATCGTCCTAGTGGGACGATATCGTGTCAATTTGTGAGCTCGTCCGTTGGATGTAGCATTGTGGGCGGACGAAATTGTATCAAATACCTATAGTAAGAAGCTATTGTAAATTACGGGTAGCCAACATGTCGAACACCACTGCGATTCTCAAAGTTATGAAGTTGCAAAGTTACCCGATGCATCTGAAAGCGATATTAGTAAATTGTGTTGTGAAATAGTTAAGACCCAGTTATTTAAACCAACAGCCCCTGAAGAGATTGTAACAGACTCAGTCTGTAATCTTGGAAATTAGTTATCTCAACACTTTCACGACGAAATAGTTTAAAGGATAAATATAGTTGCTTTCAACGGAGAATTCAGTTAACAAGCGTTGAAAGTAAAAGTCAAAATATAATAGTAAACGATATTGTGCAACCTCCGCGAGTAGGGAAATAGTGTATCACCTTACGTATCCTAAAATAACATTCATATACTCAAAGATTAATTATCAAAGTTCTCTTAATAATTCAATTAAATGTTAAGTTAAGCCTAAGAACACATTGTTATCATGTGGGCAAAAGAATAAATATTCATCCAATCTATATTGAAGAGGTTGGTAGTCTGATGGTTTCATATATCGTTTCATCCAAGTCATTGTGAGTAACTTTAAGATGGAGGTATTTTTATTCATCAGAAATTTATGTTCACAGCAACAATCCAACATGGAAAAGATAATTCACCTAAATATTGAGGAATTTTAAAAAGTGTGCAGTCTCAGACAAGTTTTTTTATACTTAAAGAATAAAAAAATCATTTTCTTTAAACATAATTATGTAAAAAAGGTAGACTACAAAATATATATATACTAGAGAAACCTATTTAAATTTTGATGTACATATTCCAATTATTCTCCGAATCTTTTTATAATTTCAAATGGTCGTTCCCGAATAGGTTTGTATAGGCTTATATAAAAAAACGGTACAGCTTTAATAATTTAATAATTAAGAAATCGCATTTGCGATAAGCCCGCCTTTTGGTAATTTATTGGAACAAAAACTTGTACACTGCATATATTGATGCCAATAAAGTTTTATTTATTTATTTAACATAACAATTTTTTTTCGAATTAATATAAGTTTAAAATAAAACACTGTATTACTTTCCCTATGGACACCCATCATCAGTGAGTTTTTATTACAAACTAAATACAAGGAAGTTACAAGGATAAGAAGGATTTATTAGAAACTCACTGATGAAGGTTGTCTACCCGAAAGGCCTCTGAGTCAATTTTGTTCATAGTGAAAGTAATTCAGTGTTTTATTTTAAATATATTTAAATTCTATTAAAATGAACTTTCACAAAGTTATCCCAAGTACTATACAATAAATTTTTATTTCATTTATCAAATTATTATTTATGTTGATTTCAAATATTCCTTTCGAAATTTCAATGCACAAATCATAAATCAACGGTGATATAATGTACAATATTTTATTGAAATAAAAGTGATTGACAGATGTCAATATTATTATTATAGAGAAAGCATTTTGAGAGCCACAAATCCTTACGCTGTTTTTCATCACTTTATTTGCTCATGTACTTGAAATCAAACAGAAACGTTCTAATACAAAACAATAATAATGTAGGAAATACTTACAGAAACAGTATATTTAAGTTTTCTACCCTGGAAAAATTGCTTTCATAATGAAATTTACTGTAGGTATAGAATGTACCTATGGGTAACTCAACAACAAATCGCAGAGTAGGTATGTTAAAAGGCAAATTAAAAAAAATGTATTATAAATAAGAAAAATTAAATAAATCTCCTTTTATACCAATGTTACGCATGTGCTGATTCAGGAAATTTGTAAATTATTTATAAAATATTCATGGCGATTGATCAATTCAACAGATGATTCAAGCAGATCTAGCTAATCCCAAACAAAGATATGAATCTTGTATTTTGGGCAACTAGTTGTATTACAGGTCTATATTATTTTAATTTTAATAACTATTTATTCTAACTACTCAATAACATTGTAAGTATATCATCATCATCATCATCATCTCTGTCGGTCCCTCAATCCTGAGGATCGTGACCATCATGCCTCGTCCTGTAAACCATCTGTCTCCATGTTGAGCGATCCTCCGCCATGTGTAAGTATATACTGGTTTATTTAAAACCTTTCTGTTTGATATTTTTGCATCGCAGTTTTTCTTTCACAGTGCAAAGTTACTTGAAAAGGCTTCGGCCGTTGATGTGAATTAAATAAATAAAAAAATTATGACACCAAAACGATAGAGATAATAATCATATTTTAAAATTGTTCATCCATTAGGACGAGATCACTTCGAAATATTAAGGATAATAATATTTTCCTCTATGTTTTCTCAAAAAAAAAGTTGAGAGCAAAAAAGATAAACAGAGAATAAAGTTTTGTAATTGACTAGGTAGGTACTTACCTACCTATAGTAGAATTTAAAAAATATGAAATATTGAATTACATTTTTCAAATAGGTAATTAATAAGATTTTGCTTAATTGAAAGGTTTTAAAACAGATATTTCAAATGAAATTTCGTAAATATGTAATGGATATTTATTACGTAGCCCAGAGTCATTATTCTCTGGCGGTCTTACGAAGCGCCGTAATAGATTTAAATAATGTGAAAATTAATAATTTGTAAACAGAAGTGCGGAGTTTGTTGGTCTACCCCTGAAGTAATAATTCCCGTTGACAGATGACATAATCCAGACGCGAATGTGCTGACAGCTCTCAAACTACCTTCATAATAAATTTAGAGATGAAATAAATAGTGGTTTGATAAGATACCAGATATCCGGTGAACATCAAAACAGTCATTTGACTACTGCAGTAACTCATCTAGTTCAGTGAGTTACATTACGGAATCATTTTTTTCATTATTAATAAAAAAGTTAATATAACACAAGTTTCAGTTACTAATGTAATTTCTTTAAGGAAACTAAAGAAAACATTTAAGAAACGTAGGTATATTTTGAACTCAATAATGTTTATTATTCAATAAGTTCGATCCAAGCAAAAAGAAACTTAAAACAAATTACCTATAGTTTCTGTAAAGTACCTATAGATTGTCTTATTCTGTTTATGTTAATTTTTGTTACTACTCGGCTCATTTTTATATAACATGGTGTCACGTGTGGGGTTTTTCCATGTCATCTACTTCTTCAGCTCATGGTGAAGATTATGGATAGATGGAAAATATCCAAGATTATATTATATCTTACGAATATTATGTCACACGTGCTGGAAGAATATTAATTTATAGTTAAAAAGGGGATGTCAGTATTGTCTATGATTCTTTGGATGTTAATATCATCTATGATTGAACTGTCACTTCTGTCATGACGTACTACTAAGAGGTCATAATAACCTCTGTCCATAATATTTAAGTTTTTTTTCTATACGATAGAAACCTACAATTTAAATAAATGTTATATTATTTTCCTCGAACAATATCCAGAATTATTGTAATAAATTTCATAAAATTTCCTAAATTGAAGGACTATCTGTTAATGGTAATCGATGGAATATTGATCTACTATCCGGCGTCAGGCCTACATAGTTTAGTCTCCGGATATTTACCAGATATAAATTACATGCCTTAAAATAATATTAGGTACAGTATACAACATAGAATAATATTATAGAATATAGATGTACGGCCGCCCTGACACCGTAGTAAGCTTCGGTTTACCGAAAAGTGTACACCGCAATATTATGTATGTACATATTATGTAGTTACGTACATACAACGAAGTTGAGTATTAAGTCAGGGTATTGTTATTAAAACAAGGCAAGACATTTGATCAATATTTACCAATTTAATACACAAACTAATAACCTTACTAGACCTGTGTGCTAAGTGAATATATTCTGTATACGTTTGTAATAATAAAGCTTGAATTATCAAATTGGGCACATATGTATTGGGACTTGATGGACTCATACCAGTCATACCTACCTGATTCCTACACACGTTTGTTAAATTATCCCACATAATAATTGGGTCTACTGCCGATATATTTATTATTATTTGGTAAAACAATTCCTTTTGTCGTTAGGGACAATGGAATTTTTAAGAATTACCTTGGACATTTAAAATTATGGGTATAATAGGTAATATTATTATTTAACCATCTCTCAAAGTTAGTTTTAACTCTAACAAAATTTCAATGACACGAAATAATGTACGAATATTGCGATTCAAGTGCTAAGAATTCCATTTCTTATCGCTTAAGAATTATTATCAAGTCCTGATTTTGAGATTTAAATCTGCTTAATTTTCTTGTTCCGCTGTGTTTTCACGATGACCAATACAAACAGTTGACATTTTAATTTGTTTTAGTCACAGATGAGCATGTTTATGAAGAAAAATATTCTCTACATGATGCACAAGGGAGGTTATTCGTACATTTAATTTCAGAACAGACCTATGTTAGAAAGAATCACAATAATAAAATTTTCAGTTAAATAACGCTGACTGTCATGTTGAAAAGAGAAAACCTTTCTTCTATGAGAGAAATGAGGAAAAAGGGACCACACATAGTACCCGAGATTCCATTAAATATACAAATGCCTATCAACGCAGTACTGCCGCCGTGTTTTCGGGATCTTTTTTTATTCTGACCCTCTATTTTTTGTATTCCAAGTTATTGCAAATATATGCGTCGACAACAACAACAAACAGGTATTAATATGAGAACGTGTACCCGCTGTGTACTGTACAGAAATGTCGCTATAGTTTTATGGGTTTACCTACACACAATATATAAAGTATTCCCCACACATGCTAACAAACTGGAAAACTGTAATGTGTCATAAAATAATTGCTATTAAATCTATAAAAATGTTCTTTTCTAACCATCCTGTAACGAAATGAAGAAGAAAAAGAATGGGTACTTATCGATGTGACACGTAGGTACACCTATACCTACCTACTATTTTTACCATCGTAGCATATTGCATACGTAATGACCGTACGGTTGACTTCCAATATACGACCCATTCTGAATTTCATTTCTTATGACATCCAGAATGCACTAAATATACCTTCTAGGTAGGTACCACTAAAGTTACTGTCACTTCTACATATATAAGTTTTTTTCACGAATATATGCAGGATTAAATATTGGAATGTTTTGTTTTATAATTGTTTGTTAGCATGTATATGTGTTATTGTGAAACTTTTTTGTGTATTATGAACTTTGAGTGACGCAAAGGTAACAACTGTCATGTCACTCATTGTTGCTTATGCAATCATAATAAATAAATAAATTAATATTCCAGTACAGATTTTACTGAAAAAGTGAAATGTCTATTCTACTCTACGTTTATAAATAAGTAGGTACCTACCTACTAAGACAATATAAAATGACCTTTTATCTACAGCACAAGATAAAGGATTTGGAGATTCAGTCTTTTGGAGACTAAAACTTTAAAAATGTTTCTCTGTCATGGTATTAAGTTGGTAAATAGGTAAAACCGCAGTTTTCAGTATTACGATGTGCACGTTGTATTTTTTATTTGTTATTTTGCAAGTGGGAAAAGAGAAACTGTATACCTCTTTAAAGTGTTTCCAGTTATTGTGGAGCCGGTGTTGCTATATAACGGCGTCATGTCGCACAGAAGCAATAAAAGTTTTATCATTATTACGTATGTTGTAACCAAAAATACCCCCGCAAACCTGCAGAAATTGAAAAAAAGGTGCGGCGCATATTAAAAGTTATTGCAAACAACATGACAGGGACAGATACATAGAGTGACCCTTAGTGATATCAACCAACCCTTACATCTAGGTTTGGCTACATTTTTATCGATTTTAACAGATTAATTAAATTTTGATAATAATTATCATAAACTACGCCTTACTACCATAAAAGCTATTACGTATCACTGAGAATCATATCCGTCCATTACATACTGGTATAAAATAGTTGTCCAAATTACGTGTTATTGGATTTGAAAAACAAAATTATAAAATTATGGGTCATCTCAAGATAAGTTTCACCCTAAGGGCATATTTAAATATCGGGCTTAGGTTATGTTTGCATGTTTGCAAACAGTTTGCATGTTTCTTACATGCAGCTGATCTGCTGGCTACCCCACTTGTGGGATGTGCCGTGATGGTATGATGATGATGATGATGATGATGGCTTAGGTTATTCGCATATAGAAAGAAAGTGAGATATAGGTACCTAATAAAGAAAAATTGTAATTCTGACGTAAGTAATTATTTCATTGGATAGTGATAAATTTAATTTTAATTTCAATAATTACCTAAAGAACAAAAATACGTACAATGCTGACATAAAGAACATGCGATTTTCAGTTTTTTTTTCTAAAAAAACGTGTGATTTGATTACATAGTTGTCTACCATATCTACAAACGCTTTTTGCAGTAATTTGAAAAAATATAAAATCAAATTTCAAGCAAAAACTTATGCCCAAATACAATTCAGAAAGGATATTTTGTATTTATCAAAAACATTAATCCTTTGTCTAGGCGTAAATAGAAATCCTACAAAATTTTAGGATATTTAATGTAACCCAAAAATTATTCACCGAAAATATATATTCTAATATTCAAAACCCTTCGCTGAATCGCCCAGCGTGTCTAAATATTGTTTTGCACATAATTTAATATTTTAGTCTGTTCAGATAGATGCATGGTAGTATTCTTATGTATATGTCCACTACAAAAACATTTACCAGACAAAAATATAAAAATCAGTATACCTCCCTATATGTGAAAATTAAATCCATTGAATATATAATTATTATTATTCCTAATTAAGTGATCAAATTGTATTTATCTTATATTTTAACTCAAAGATTAAAATTCATTTATTTTCCTCAAACAACCTCAATTCAATTAAGCTATGCATATAATTAGGTAGGTACCACAATTACAAATTACAATGAAATGTGATTTCAGATTTGGCTATCTAATAAAAGATATTCCATTTTAGCTATTTAAACGAACAAGCTTATTATGTTCATAATTTTGCTAAATGAAGGTTCGTAACTTAAAAAGTTTTTCGGTATACCACTGCATGCAAAATTAAAGATTAAATTTTTTTTTTTTTTTTTTTTTTTCTATTATTATCTTTTATTTTTTTATATATCTATATTGACGACCTATTTTATTCTGGTGACTCTTTGGACCCGGTTTAAAATGCTAGTCTAGTAATATTTGCTAATAATGTGATTCAAATAAAGATCCTAGAGCTGTCCATTGATGGAACAATGGATGGAACTCCTCGCTGTTACTAAACAATGTTACCAAATACCTAACTTCTAAATACACCAACACCGACGAGAATTTTGTAATAACTTCAAAAATGATAAATGCCTCCACTCGTCCATAATAATCTTTTGACATAACAAATCAATAGAATATTTTACTCTGAACTATTACTTATAACAAATATAGGTACAACTTACATACATGCAAAATGAGCAAATTTAGCAGGACCTTGGAATTTAAGCAAAATTCATTCCGTTTTTACAAGGCTAATGAAATTTTATCCGGACTCTGCACATAAAAAAAGTTACTGCTAATACTATACCATTACGACATAATCCACTTGTGGGATAACCAACAGATCAGCTCCATGTAATAAACATGCAAGCTGTCCTTTTTGTGCCACAAAAAAAAATAACGTTCAGAGTGGGTGGCAAACCTCATCGCTGAAATAAAAATGTAAAATGGCTCTTTATTTTAATATTCAGTACGGCATAATATTGCAGTGCATAGAAGTAGGTACCTGTATTAATGTATAAAAAAAAAGTTTTTTTTTTACCTACCTACTTTGGTCTATTAAAATGAATTACGTAATCTACGGCGTGTAACGCCAATGGTGTAAAAATGTTCACTTTATTGGTACCTATCTACTTACAAGTAGTAAAATTTAACTAAATCAATAAAAAATTAAGCTTTTGTTCTTTTTTTCTCCTTTTACTTAGTACTTATATTGAACACTTTGTTTCACTTTTTATGTAGAAATAAACACATTTATGAGAAGAGTTTTTGTTATATATTATTAAAAACCACTTAAGTATTTCGGTGTTTATTTTTTCAAGAAAGCTTAGCAGATTTTAGCAGTTTTTTATCTCCCGCCTGGCAGGATATTCTATATTGATTTGGTCGCCTTATTATTTCGTAATAATTATTTCAATCGGTTAGAGAATGACATTGACTTATTTTAGGGATGAATCTAGCTAGCCTTTTAACACTTTATGTACAATAATAATTAACAAACTTTAATAATAGTCATTTTATAGATAGGTACTTTAACAGACTTCATGGGATATTGAGCAAGAAACAAATAGAAACGACTTATATAAATATTCATTGTTACCAAGCCGTGTATGAATAAGATGAAAGATTTTAATACAATGAGCTGAGTTCGAAACAAACTATAATACTATCTATACCATCACGGCATATCTCACACGTAGGGTAGCCAGCAGATGAGCTGCATGTAATAAACATGCAACCTGTCAATAATGACATTCAGGATGGATGGAAAATCTCAGTACTGAATTTAAGATGTAAAATGTCTTTATACTTTCGGACACTTTCCTTTTAACAGGACACTCGAAAACTTAGGGAAAAGAGTGAGAGAACAATTCTTTGCCGGGTGCTCTACGGCTTAAACCATAATACACCCCCAAGAACCCTTATAGTGAGCAATAGGTATGTTTTTGTTGCGAAGATGGAATACGTCGGCAGCGAGAGGTTACGAACTTGGGATATCTTGATAGAAAGTTTAAGACTCTACAATCAGGCTACCTACCATCTCGAATAATAAAAAAATTTAAAGGTAGATATTTAATTGAAAATAGCCTGTAAATAATTTAAATATTTTTAACTTTGTGAATATTTAATTTACAAGATATTCTAAATTTGACAATCCCAAACTTGTATAGGTACAAACAAAAATGCAATAGGTAATGCAAATAATTCATAGCTAATGTATAGGTACATAATATGTACTTGAATGTCAATCTTACTTAACACATTACTTTCTATCTCTAGTGTAAATTGTAAAAAAAAAATGTTAAGTGAGAGAAAAAAATATATTATCATAATAGCCTTTAACAAATAGGTACCTAGGAACTTTCAATATAAAAAAGGATTGACGTCCTATTAAAATGAACACAAAGAGCATTTTTGAATAAACTCTTTTCAGTTTTCAAGCTCTTTATGCAAAATCCAAACATTAAAATAATCGGTATATACTCATACATATTTGGGCCTGTTTGTTTACATGTAAGTAGGCATGCTTCTTTGTTTGTGCTTTATAGTCGCTTTAACTAGTCAAAAAACAAGCAATAGAGAAAATTTTACCCTCTGTGTGAACTCTCATCCAATTTAAGAGTTTTGAAGTAATTTTTTTTATTTATTTTCTACAAAATTATCTCACCACCATACCTGAAAATTTGTGTAAAAAAGTATGAATCAAATTTTTTATCAAAAAGTCAAGGTTTTCTAAATAAATTTAGACATTTTTCAGATAGGTAAAAAAAATATTGTGATGAATAATCGAAAGTGAAAAGTTTGAACGGACGTTTTATTCTCAGTGATCACTTGGAATAACTGATGAAAGTGGTTATCAGTCGACAAATTTTTAATAAAAGCTCCTTTCACTGAAATTACCATAATCATGTTATTTTCTCTATGAATTAGTATCGAGATACAGAATCATAAACAAAACAAACGCGTAGTTGTAGGTTTACGAGAATTGAATTGATTAGTTTTTAATAAAAAAAATTCAACCACCTTTATTTTTTACGAAAACCACAGACAAATGACCATGAAGATAGACATGAAAGACAGTGAAAGCACAGGATGAAAAGTGTAAACAGATGTTACTTATCACTTTGGATGAACAACTTCGATCCCTTTGGATGATCATCTAAAGTGAAACAATGTGAATGACTCTTTATGATATCTACAATATATGCAGATTTTTATTTGTCAATTTGAAGATCATTCTCTGAGTTTGCCGGGTTTAGTGCCTACCTAGATACTAGTAGGTACATCATGTATAGCCGGTACATTATATTGTGCAAATGGTGTATCAACATATCTAAATATTTATGTAATACATGCCTTCATTCATTATTTTAAAATTCTCAAATAGCATGTATAATATTTTTTTATGGATTTTAAATGTTTAATATCATTAATGTACCTTTTTATTCTCTTTGGATAAAATATTACTTTCATCGCGAACATTCGTCCCCGGTTCGTATGAAAGGACTTTTTTTATTCACTAAGTGTAGATTCACTGTGTCGGTGTTTAGGTAGTAGAATTCCATATCGAAATAATAAAACAAATGTTTTATTCTACTAATGTGTAGAATAGAACATTAGTAGAATAAAACATTTGTTTTATTATTTCGACTAAGTGTAGACATAATAATTATATACGTAGGTACTTAAAGTAGTAAAAAGGTTACTTTGTTTGAAGAATCAGACATTCGCTAGTTAAATTTTACCTTGATAATTAAAAAAAACTAAAACGAAACTAAAATCTATTAATTAAAAAAAATACGACTTTTTCCGTTGTATTTTTTATCATAAAAAAGAGTTGAATATATCATAATACATCGATAAGTTTTCCCTTTTTGCACTGAATTGTGTGAATGGTAATTTTGACATTGTGTAGTGATTAATATTGTGAATAATCAATATAGAGTGAAGAGTAAAATAAATAAATAAATAAAACATATTTCACAAAATGTATTGCTTTGCTAAGGTACACACAAATAAATTATCAAACAAACTATGGAACGGGTTAACTCGGAAACTTAACTGCAAATAACACTCTGTTTTTACAACGTGTGTCAATAGTGATGTAAAGAAAAAAAAATACTGAAACTCAAACGTCCTTTTTCATTTATAATCTTATTGAATAATAATTTATTCAATAAGATTAAATTACGTAGGTATACACGAACGAAATATATTATCTAAAAAAATATTTCATAGTTACAAAGCATTATAAAATATTTACCTACCTATATGCATAATGAGTTACATTTAAACATAGTTAAACTAGTTACTTAACTGACACATAATTATATTTTTTTAAAGTAAGTACCTAATAACTTTTAAAGTTTTAACTTACCTTGCTACATGAACATGATAACTGGCTTGGTTCTGTATCATCAAAAACTCAATGTCAAACACAAATATTGAAATTAATTTTTCCCACAATGATAATAAACTTCCACATACACTTTTTACGACAGCAAATGTTTGTAAACAAATCCCGAAACAGCGCCAATAGTTAAATTCAAAAAGCTCTCTTCACACGCGAGAACCACTGCACCATCCTTGACGGACGTACGGAGATACTGAAATAGAATTATTTTACTTGAAAACTAAAATACGCGCCTTCCAGGTTCAGACCACTGCGCATGAATATACCGCCAAATTACTTGAACATCCATCTCTTGAACTTCTTTCAAAGCTTTTGCAATGGTTATACCTTTTTCTTCCAATAGATGGTACTACTAATCAATTTTAGCACGGGAACAAACCAAAAGTTCTAAATTACACTCTGAATGCTGTAAAATCGTGCAAGCAGGTCTAGATTCTAGTTACATAATATAATCAAAAATCATCCAACTCGCGATGATTGAATGAATATCAATTTAGTTTCACCATTTTGTTATATGCATCATTTATATACCACCTAAAAAAGTAACCATTATTATGGATAAGCGGGAAACAACACTTATACCAGGTGCCGCTTGGGACTATAAAAAAACCCATCAAGTATTTAATATGAATCATATTATTTATGTCACGATAGGTATCTGGTATTCTGGGTAACCTCCAGTTATGTGTCGTCACCATGCCTTCTGGCAGAGGTCTCACCATGATGTCTCTATGAAATATGATTCATCCACTTAAAGGGCCCCTTTAGCAAAAACGATAAAACATTCAATTTTCATCAAGTTTGGTACACAAACTCTCAAAATTTGTTGACCCTACGAACATTTTGATTTGATAAAATATGAAAACAAATATTATTTACCAATATCAAACTTTAACTTTAAAATAAAACTCGATTTTAGCTTCATAGTATTCTTTTATAAAAAAGCATGTTTATAAAAATCGAATTCGGGGGTGTGTTTGGTACATAAACGCACGAAAATCCTACAAATTTTCATATAATTGTTTACATTATTGAGAATATTTAGATAGCTATTACAATTATAGAACAAAAAAAATCTACTTTTTTTGTTTTTTTCATGGATATTGACCGTCTAAAAAAATTTTTTTTTTGATAAAATTTCTCATATTTTGAAACCAAAAATCACCATATGAACTCAATTTTTTGTATACTAAAAAGTTTGCTAAAATCTATAGTATTTATATGTTTGATAGGATTTGCAATATATATATTTATATAATATATATATTGCAAATAATTTTGTATTTTGATATAACAAAGAGTACCTAAATAAATCTTGTCAGTCTGCGTTTTATTTATTTTTAGTAAAAAACTAATATTGTTTTTTTTTATTTTATCAAATCAATATGTTCGTAAGGGTCAACAAGTTTTGGCAGTTTTTCTATCAAATTTGTTGAAATTAGAATATTTTACCGTTTTTGCTAAACGGGGCCTTTAAGTAGATATACATTTTATAACGCCTGAATAATTGGGCTGATGAGATGAGAAGTAAACTACATTGTGCAATAAACCTTACAAATACAATCACGAGTCACGACCAACATATTTATAAACCTGTCGTTGATTTGTAGATTTCTATCCAGCAAAATGTTTTTTTTTTGTCCTCAGTCAATTAGGTACATCAATTTGACAAAAGCGAAACAACATAAATAACTATCGTTAAACCATTCGATTTATCGTTGACCAATTTATTTTTAAATACTTACTACGAAGGCACCGAAACACGTCACACCCATCCAGGATATTTTTTGTGGCACACTGCATGCAATAGTTTGACCACAGACTGTAGAATTTATGAAATGTGGTGTAGCTATAGAATAGATGAATAATATTTGATTTTTTTTATAACATTCAATGCGAATGAATAATAAATAACAGAATTCCATGATAAATAAAAATCTATGGCTCCTTCACTAGTTTGAGATAAAATCATCGCCTTTGTGTAATTTCTGTCATTCCGGATCTCAAACTTCTTCTTCTTCCTCGTGTGATAGATCATCGATCTGTTGTTTCGGAAGTGATTCCCTCTTGTGACCCTGAGGACCAGCTATCTTTCCATCTTTTTGGTGGTCTTCTTCCTGAACGTGAGCCAGCTGGTGTCTTCTTTGCAGCAATGTGGGCGATCCTGTTTTCAGCCATCCTGTCCACATGGTCTCTCCAGAATCGTCTCATATTCCTACTCCATCTCACTATGTCCTCCGTGTCGCATATCCTTCCAATCTCAGCATTTCTAATTCTATCTCTGAGAGTTTTTCCAATCTCAAACGTTGCAACATATTTTGTGGGAATGCAGTGGTCTCGAGCCTACAATTTTTTCGGTATTTAAATACTGAAATGGGTTGAGTATAGGCTTGTGTAGTACATGTACTAGGTACTATTAGGAACTAATTCCCAGTACTGTACTAGAATGAACTATTCCGTATCTTATTCGCTCTTAGTTCTTTTAGTTCATTCATTCCCAATCGGACAGAACTAAAGTAATGCCAGTGACGTTCGGCATCTTCGCTCGGCGCCACTCGGTTTATGTCGGAACTTTAAACGAGTGGGAGTGAGATAGTTGATGTGATGATTCTATAAAGGATATAGTGCCTTCTCTTTTGCTTCTTATTAGTTCTTTTAGTTCAGTGACGTCAAAGAACTAATAAGAAGCACCAAGTACTGTACAAGTACATTCTAGTAGGTAGTATTCTAATACAGAGTGGTAGATAGATAGATTGGTGTTAGACCTTTTTAGTGTTTTGTTTTGCTATGAACATTGAAAATGGTGCCAATAAAGACGAAAAAGTATCATTACATATAACTTATATAACGGTGTTGTAAGTTAGTAGACTTACTTAGTTAAAATATTATCCCTTATGAACGTCTCATAAACATATAAAATAATAATGTAGTAGGTACCTACTGTCGACAGCAAAATTATTAAAATTTATTGAAATGAAAATCCAATGCCTGCAAATTATGAAAGAAAATAAAATATTCTCTGAATTTTCTCTTTGTTAGTTACTAAGTATTGATTTTCATAATCACAAAATTACATAAATGTGCATTTCCTATGTATGTATCCTAAATTCTTATTAGAACATGACAATTGTACTAATTAGTATAATAATGCATCCTGTATTCTTATTAGTACATGTACTACATTCATGACTGAATAATTTTGACATGGAAATATTCAGTGAACTAATAGTACTAATAGTACTAGAAGAGCGTACTAGTTCCGTAGGACAATTGTACTAGATCAGATCGCTCCCAAAAATGACCGAGCAAGAACAAGCCTAGTTGAGTACTACCGAAATTCCCGATTTTTCATCTGTCGGTAGGCAAGTGTAAATTCGGGTAATTCGGTAAAAGTACCGGATACTTACTTTAAGAAAACCGAGGAGTTTTTGAAATATTTCAAATTCCTATACGATTTTGAAAATTTGGCGACGAATTTTTTTTTTTTAAAAAGATATATCTGGGTTTTGTTTGTTATAAACCCAAATACAACCTTATACACCTTTCACAGTAAGCTACTAAAAGCTTGTGTCGTGAAAGGGGAGTTTGCCGGCACCTGGTATCGAACCACCGACCCCATGTTCACGAGGCCGAGACTCTACCTCCAGGCTACCGACGAACTCATTAAAAGCATGAATCATATCATTTTGCAGTGAATGTTGTATTTTGTTCTCATATACCGATTTTAGTGAGTAGCTCTACCGATTATGGACAATGACGTTCGTGACTAGAGTTGGTCGTTATAACGAGGAACGCGTGATATATTAAATTATTTTTACGGAGCTTGGTAGCAGAATATCGATATATCACATCACACTATTATCGAGTGATTTCTGACGACGACCCGCTACTTCGTTCCGAACGACGTGAATTATCACAGATATCGAATTTTCTATGGAAAATCATTTAGGTATTAATAATAGTGTTACTTATCACACCGCCATACATTTTACTATGGACGACCATTTAGGTATTCCCGATGACGTTACAAATCACGCGGCGATACATTTTAGTATGGAAAATAATATTTGGGTATTATTTGAAAAGGAACACGTTCTTTTTTTCGCCTCAAAACGGTACTACTACGGACATCTGTTGATTGACACAAAAGTAGAATGAGTTCGAGATACGGGTAGATAATTATTCATAACCCTTTTATCACCTGAGTGGTCAAAGGACTATCTCCACATGATTTTACATGTTTATTTTTCATAAAATTAAATTAAAAACTTTTAATCTAATTAAGGTACCTAGTAAAAATTTTTTTTACTATATTAATTTTATGATTGATGTAATTTAAAAGAGATTATTTTAATCTTTTAATTATAACTATTTATATTATTATTAGAAAAGTTGACAGTTTTTTTTTTTTTTATGGGGGGGGTGATAACGGTAGCTTTTCTAATAACAGAATATTAATAAATAACAGTCGCTTACGTTCCATTATTTTCAAAGAGCCGTTATTCCCAACTCTATTCGTGACCACTGTGGGAATGTTCCCATACCGATACTAGTAGGAAAAGAGAGGAGATGCTCGTCCAGCTCGTCGTTGTTCGTGATCCAACCTTTGTACCTGCAGAACATAATAAAAACTTCTGTATGTACTTTCTTTGGTAGCATAATATCCCCTTCAAATAACTAATGATACTGCATAAACGTACACAGGAGAAGTCGTATTCCCATTCCTTACCATCCCATTTTGCACCAAAAATTTTGGTATGTCGCCGCTAAATCTATAGTGCTCCCTCGGGGTAGCATTTCTCGCTTCATCTGTGTGTCGTTATGGAGATACATTATTATTACCAGGAACGGTGCGAGGTATGTGGTGGGCGGTGCCCTTAAAAAATATATTTGGTTTCACGGAGAGCTAAATTAATATATTTTTAAATAATTGTTTTACATATATGTTGATTTTTTGTGTACGTACCTACAAATATAAAACAATCTAAAGATTAGTTCTCAGTAGGGAATCCAATCCCGCATCAAAATCGCGATCCCGCAAGACTGCGGGATTGAGGTCGTCAGTCCCGCGGATCCCGCGGGATTTGCGGGATTGAGATTTTTTAATAAAAAAAACTGTTTCAAGTAGACATTTAGTTATTTAAAAAAATATATCAAATAAAGACGAGTAAATTTGATATTTTTTTATTATTATGCAGTTTTTTTACTCATATTACTAATTAACAAGTGGAAATAATGATGTTTTTGAGGTATAAATAATCAGCTTCTTGTAAGGAACAATATAATACAACTTTTCACCTAATATATTTGTATTGACAATTTAACATATTTATTAGTTTCGACTTTTAGAGGCATAAAAAATAGCTTTTTTCTGATAATACTATCGAAGAAATGATAAGTATCTAACGTTTCATCTTTTAGATTTGATCTAATCTTGTTGCATAAATAGCCAGCGGCGGAAAAAGCATGTTCAGCTTCCACGCTATTAGGTGTAGTTGACTTCATGTTACTTGGCTATCCATTCTGTACGGAGACTGTGCTCTAATTCATCTTCTAGTATAGGCGAAGGCTCATCATTTAATAGATTCGATAAAGGCGTGACTTCTTCATTGCCATTGTCATCAACTTGTTGGTTTTGAGTTTCAGGTTGTACCTGCGTGTCTGACAACAGTCTCTCAATTAAACACTTCATTTTAGTTCGAAGTGTAACTTTGCTTGGATGAAAGAATGGAACGTCCACCACATTTTTAGATCTTGAATCTTTTTATAGATATTTGTTAGGATTTTCTAAGCACAGCAACACGAGTCATTGATGTGTGGCGTTATTTTATGCAGCGAGATAGCGACACTTCTAATTCCTGGCTTAACCTGGTATTTTGTCGATCCAGTTTGCTTATCATGAAACGCAATGTGGTTTCTGCAGAAACTAATTTTGCGTCCTCGCGGCATAAGACATTTACAGCAAGCTTCACTGGCTTTAAAGCTCGTTCAATATTACTCGATGTTATAAATTCTTCATCAGTAAATGAAAATGAAGATGATGTCAGTTTAAGATCAATAAGTGCTTGGTTGAACCTCGATAACATTGTTGCGAGATTGTTCCAGCGCGTTCAGCAATCTAGGATCAGCTGTAATTCTTTGCAGAATTCTGCTTTAATATGTATTTGCAGAAGATCATTAATTGTTACTGGAAATTTCGAACTAAAAAGCTTGACAATTTTCCTGACTTTTTGAATCAGTAAAAACAAAACATGGAATAAGTTATAATGATTTTCATTGAAAAATCTATTGGTCTGACAATACTTATCTACCTGCATTGTGGTAGCAAATCTCCTTCTTGAATGTCTTCCTCTACCGAAAAGTGACCTTGCTCGTCATCATTTTCATTATCACTCCCACCATCCGGTCTATTTTCGAATACTTCAACTTGACTTCATTTCTTCTTCTTGTCTCTGATTGCATAGAACTTCAAGAACAGCGAGTTGCAACCCATGTGCAAAGCATAACTGGTGGTGCGCTTATAATAATCTCCCAACTTTCTTCATGACTGCTGCACTATCAGTTGTTGCTGTGATCACATCTAGATTTAGGAAACTCTAATTATTTTCCATACAAATTCTATAGAAAAGTCACGAGATCCAAGGCAAAATAGTTAATTTACTTATCATTGAGGCTGTGCTGGGTTTAATAAATAATCAGAACGTTGTCTGAGCCCATTCTTAAATATATTTTTTCAGTCCCGCAAGCGTGCGGGATCCCGCATCAGTAATCCCGCATTTCTGATCCCGCAAAAAAGGTGCGGGATCCCGCATTTACGGGATCCCGCTTTTGCGGGATTGGATTCCCTAGTTCTCAGTCATTATTCTGGTTTCAACCATTCAGGAATGAAAATAATTATAATTATTGGGCATAATAGATATATTTATATTTGATCTACTAATAAATAGTATGTAAAGTCATCTAAAGTGTGTAAACACCAATTACTTCTAATATAATGTATTATATTTGGGTACCCAAATAAACCTATGTATTTATTTTTAATTTAGTAGACTGGTTTTGTTTTGATGTGCATACATAAACTGAGATACCGACTGGTCTTGTGACGAATGACGAAGTATACTAAATTACTAAATAGGTACTTGAATTTTAGCGCCATTACATTCCTGAGTTCGGAGTAGAATGAATGTATCGCGTCGCACGTAGTTGCGTAGTGTCGCGCTGGTCGTCGATTATCTTTGCTTCGATTTCTCTTGTCAAAAATAACAATTTGTGTGTCTAATTTTGCTAAATCTCAAAAAGTATTTGCAAAACTTTACAAGTTTTGAATTAAAATGTTTCGGCCTTTGAGGTTATTTAATAAAAACACAGTGAATGTGGTTTCAGTGAACGCAAATAGGACGAAAAAAATATTCGCGGAATCCTATCTTGACAGAGTACAGCGATTAAAACTGTGGAATTTGGAAAATAAACTATTATTTGGATCCATTATCGAGTGTTCAAAAGTAAAATCATTCAAATCTTCGAAAGAAAGGTCTAGAAGAGGTATGACATAATTTGTATTTTTTTTGTGAAATTGTCACTTGTCAATACTTTTCTGCAAACGTGATGTTGCATGAAAGGTTTCCTGCACGAGTTGAAATTTTTCAGGCTTCCATACATCGTGATTTATAAATATTAGGTTATATTTAGATATCAACCTTCTGCTCAATTCCTTGACGGCTTACCTCTAGGAATGTGAATGAATCCCCAGAAGTTGATTCTTAAAGTTGTATTTATCAACGCAGAGACCTTGAATTTGTCTATTTTTATTGTATTTTTTGTACATGTAATAATGAAGCATTCTTGATGGATTGTAGTTTAACGTTATTAGTTTACAGCTACCATTCAGTATGGAGTTGAGTTTAGTTTAGTTTGTAGTCCTTACCAAATATACCAATAAGTTCTTACCAAATTGTTCCATTACCGTCCTCTAATTTGGTGAAGGAAACTATAGAATTTTATTTACTCAGATAGTGAGATAAGTTTCATAATGTTTTAGCGACCTTTATCTCAATGAGATTTTGTCAAAACATATTATACGTAGGTGCATTCACACTAGATGTTATACCGCAGCAACATTCCAATCTCAAAATAGTGTCATAACATGCTCATGTCCTATACTTATTCCAAAATAGTATATTTTGATGTAGATGGTATATTTGGGTGAAATAAATAAATACGTGTCTTTCTATCTCATACAACATGACTTCACAAAATATCTTATTTACGTTTTGGGCCATATTTTGTTGTACAAAACGTTTGATTTTATTTTATTTCTTTTATTATTTCGCAGATCTTTTATGTATGCACACAATATATGAATGTAAAAAGCAAGATTGCCAATTCTGCAAAATTATGGTCTAGCTAGAAATATTAAATTGCAACTGAATAAATATGCAGAATGAGATTCACAGATGTTCCAATATAATTAATCAGTAGGCAATAATATAATCATGGCTGGGTTCACGATAGCATAAATATCGCTCAACGTCGAGTGGCCTGAGCGACCATGAAGTTGCAGTGAGTGGCGAATGTCACCCCGGATATCGTGAACAACTTTGAGCGTTTTATTGATCCAAATGTCATTGTAATGGCGCCATTTCGTAAGATTCATTCGCGATCTGAAAAATCTGCACTAACTATTTTAATTTCACTTCTTGAACTAAAAAAATATGATTTTCTATTTTGAAAAATTGTATACGACAAGAATACACCATAATTACGATTAATTTCGCAATTGTTTTGACAACCACCATCACTCAAACGTCAAGGTAACTGTCAGAGCGATAATCACCCTGCTATGATTTCGGTTGTTCGGTTGTCACCCGACGACGTGCCTGAACGCGACAGTGCGAGTCAGTATGAACGCTGCCCATATTTAATAGCTCAATATGAGTAAAATTCTTAGAAGAAATTAAGATAGTGAAATTAACATTAAATTTTGCTATTTAACATTTATGAGTAATGAGTTTATCAACCTTTTGATTATGACAAAGCCTCCATTCATTTGAGAGGTGATAAGTAGATAAATAATAAATAGTAATACATACCTCAGCATTATTTGACATTGAAACAACCAACTAAATTACCTTGTGCATTTGAGAGTAACAGTGATAGTACAAACATATTATCCATACGTCAAAGGGATACTACACTATGTCTAATTTTGGCCAATGTAACTTATGAACATAGTGTTGTACTCCTTGTCGTTATGCTCTTTTGATAGAAATTCAACTACCTTCAAAATATGAAGGCATATTTTGTAAATCTATAGACATAAAAAATATGTCAAATTAATACAGCAAAACAACTCATCATTTTAACTTGATATTTATTTGTTTGAATTTTTAAACATTGTACAGAAATAATTTACAGATCACAAAATACATACAACCTATTCAACTTGTACCCATAATTTCACAATTTGCTATATTATAATAATCAACAAAAAACTAAATAAATAAAGTTTAAATTTTAAAAAAGTGAAAAATTAAGACAAATCACCCACAATCATCTTTCGTCGTAATTTTGTGGTAACAAATATGGGAGAAAAAAATGTAGTTTTATCGAAGAAAACATACTGAAAAATGACATAGATCTGTTGACATGGTGTAGTTTCTCTACAACATGCAGATATGCAGGGACACTATGGGCTAAATTTTATACATGGATATTATTATTTTGTAATGTAATGAAAAGTGACCATGAAAAGTGTACACTTAGTAAGTTTAGTTCCTGTCTGTGTAATAATAATGATTTCCTAGGTCAGAGCACTACTCAGTATAAAAAGTATTGATGAATGCAATGTAATACAGTATATCTATTTCCTTAAACTATCTAGAACTTGTATTACATACACAATATTTTTAATCATGTATAGGTAATATTTGAGTGTGTTAAATTCAAACACGCATCTCTCCACTTTTACCTTATGTGGGAAATTGAATAAAACTGTTTTATCCACTTTCTGTTGCAGTGTAACTGAGTTTATAATTTTTTTAAATTCTTTTGCACTATTTGAATACTTATTCGTAATTAAAAATTAATTTATGCTTCATTAAAAATTAATAATAACAAATAAAAATTGGAGAGATACAACATTGAATCTGACAGATGGAGAGATGTGCGTTTGTTTCTGAGAAAGTTGGAGAGATGTGTGTTTGTTTCTAACCATGATTAAATTACGTCACAAAACTACTGGGTGATTAAAATGAATCTATTTTTTATAACATATTTCAATAAAATATAAAATCTTAAATTATTATTATATTGCGAAATTAATGCTGACTTTCACCAAAAATAGATAAATACCTGTTTAAATAGGGAATGCCAAGAAATAGGCATTATAAAATAATTACGTTTCACCAGTTATTTTGATCGCACATCTAGCTAGGAATCTCCTGTTTAAGGTAAATTCCGATATTTAAAATTTCATATCAACAATGATTAAAATATGTAATTTTTCGTATGAAACTATTAAATATTCAAAATATCTACATTACCTTTAGCCAAATGTCAGAAATAGAAATAGATGGAACAAGTTAACTAAAGAGATGTAAGATTGACGTAATTAATAAATATTACGGATTTGTCATTCATTGTCCATTTTTATCAATTTTTAATCATAAATACAATTGTGTGTTATGTACATGTATATGTGTTGAGTGCATTTTATATATGTGTATCGTCGTGTAACAACCCATAATACAAGATTTCTAGCTCAGTCTGTGTTAATTGTCTATAAAAAAAAATAAAAAAAAAAAATTAGGATAAATTTAGTTCAAGTTACTAAGTACAGAATTGATCAGTAAAATTAATTATCAATTTACAAATATACTTTAATACTTTATATACTTTAAATCTCATCATTTTGGAAAAAATCTTAAAAAAGAATATTTTATTTACTTAAATCTATGTTATTTAAATCAACAAAACGTTTTAGTCACACTGTCGTGTCAATGCAATGTATGAAAACTTCAAACTTTCCTAATTTATTTTTCCATGTTTCTTTTCCACTTATTTTTATTCATGGACCTCTTTCAGGGTTTCTCCGATATTACAGGACTAATGAAGTCGTCAATCTTACTTTAAAATCAATTGAAAACAATAATTTGAGATGACAAAATCCCATACAACTAACCGCTCTGACATAAGATCCGCCATTGCTATTTTTATTGAAATGCTGCCGTTTGATTGGCCAATTGGGAGAGATGTGAATTTGTTTTTGAGCTAACTTGGAGAGATTGCGTTTTTGTATTTGACATAAGTTTTTAAATGAGTTTTCTGTAGAATTCTGCATACATCGGTTTCTTACAAACATATCAAATTTATAGAGAAAAAAATAACGAACAATTTGGTATTAATATCTCAAAAACCGTCATTTTGGAGAGATGCATCTTTGAATTTGACACACTCATTTATAGGAGAACTTTTCATCATAATCTATGTAAAATTATATGATTGTTATTTGCTGTATTGGCTGTGTCATAAGAAATAAATAAATTTCTTTCTCTATTAATCTATGCACCACGGAGGCATCTCTTACAATTTTATTAATTACAGAGTAACTTCACCATATCATAAAAAATACATCATATTTTGGATGGGTACTATACCTCATCGCTGAATTAAGGATGTTTTACAAAACATGTCTTTTACATGTCACTCGAAATCTAACAGTATTTTTTTTTGAAAATTGAATGCAAATAATAATTAAATAGAGAGATAGAGATGCTTAACAAGATCATCGCTTTTCTCGTAAAAAAAAATAATTCTATAGGTACATAATACCTACTTATGTTTATTATAGAGCCTGTGTTGTTATTTTTTTTACATCTTTTTTTATCTAGAAAAATCTTTTTAGAACTTTTTACACAGCGAGAACATGTATTATTAAAATTGAGATAATTTGTAAGGAGACGTTAAGTCATAGTCAGTCCAAAGCTCCCTGCCAAAAGGTGTGTTTTTAGCTTCTTTCTGAAGCCCTCTCCATTTGCCTCCTCTTGCAGACTCAGAGGCAGCTTATTCTAGTACTTGAGACCTACAACACTCAACACTACCTCCAAAGTCCATCCTGCGAGATCGAGATGGCTCAATAAATCTGCTTTTTGCTTCACTTTGATACAAAGAACCAAAGTGTGCTATTAGTGCTCCGTATTGTGACTACATGCTATATTTGTCATTTTGGCAATATTGGAGGATTTGTAAAATACTTGCAAATTATTATTCAATATTATCATTTTAACTTGTTAACTACAAATGTAGTAAACATATTTTATTAATTCAAGTACGCACTGTGTCAGATTATTAATTTAGGTCAAATTTGTTGGTAGTTTGTACTTACTCTACTTTGTATATTTCAAATAATTGGTATCTAGACCTAACATATTTTAGTATTTTGTTTTATTGTTTACTATTTTATTGTGACGTTGAATTGTATTAAGTATAGAAAATCATATGCATGTTGGTAAATAACAAACTTGGAGGACATCCAGAATACGAAAATAAAGAGTTTGATTTGACATGTAAACAAACATTGTGATAACACACTATACTATGTACTAGATACTATAAAGAAAATAATCAGCTGACTTTAAATTCTTTGTTCTTACAAATTATTTATAAGTTTGTATCTGTGTCCAACTTATACAAGTCTGCCTATAAATAGTTTATCCATTCCATGAGAAGCATTGAATATGAAAATTCCTTTGAAGATGGTTTGGCCAAGCGGCCCATAAGGCTATACATTTGGCCCACCAGCGAGGACAGTATTTATTGCCTTGGCTAGTATAGAAAATGGGTGTGTGACAAATTCTTCAATGTACAGTGATTAATATTGATTCATATTGTTTTTTCATTTTGATTTCAGGTAGTAAAGCTAAAGGACAGAGACAGCACTCAGAAGTTGTACTTCCATTTAGTTTATTGACATCACCTAAAGAACTAAAAAAGGAAGCTCTTAAAAAGACCGAGAAGCATGTATTAGATTCCAAGTTAACAGATTTGATCTCTTCACAGAAACTGATCACAAAAGACATACAGTTACAGATTGATAATGTCTCCACAGATGTTATCTACAAGAAGCCCAAAGTCAATAGTAACATTGATAATTCAATGTTTTGTTCTGGATTACCTTTAGAAATTGATACTAGACATGGAATACTTACCAAGTCTAAGAATTGTGTTCCTTCTATTATCAAGAGAAATCTTAAACTGTTTCCTATGATGTCTAACAATCAGAAAACTTTAGTAAATAATAATTCAGATGAACGGACTGTAGACAAAGTATTGAGACTCACATCGTCAGAGGAAACCAGGAAGTTACCTTCCGTCTCTAAAATATTGGAGCAAACCATGTCTCCCGAATCTAAGGCACAATTAGAAAAGTGGAAGGCTGATAAAATTGCTGAACTAGGTGTAGAAGGATTTGAAAAATATTCAAAAGGTATTATACTCAAATTGTCTGTTATTAACTTTCGCCGTACTAAAATGTGTAGCCAGTACACATGCTTCTGTTTATAATTAATATTTCAATAAGTACAATAAATAGAAGGTCAAGATTCTAGGTAATCCTCAGTCATATATTTACGCATCGAACTAAAAAATTATATTGACAATAATTGGAACTTATTGACTATTTCAAAGTCATTTTTTGGAGAATGGAAATAAAATTACAAACACAAACAAAATATCTTACTAATACAATCAAATGCGCGATGTATTAATACTGTATCTCACGTGTCTTCGACTGCTCGTACTCGGCTGTTGTCGTTAGATAGTGAATACTATTTACGTCTCGCTTTCGCGAACTGTGCTGTGGAATGACTATGCGAAATAGCACTCAGTTGTGTTTTATCAATAGAGATATATTATTTTACTTCCGAAGTTGACCAGAGGTTTCAAAGTGATTTATTATTTCCGTTCCATAATAATTTCAATAATTATAACTAGGTAGGTATTCATTTTACATTATTCTAAATACCAACTTTTCATCATATTATTGTATCATAAGAGGGAAAGGTGTATATCATATAACGTTACTTTTCAGTTCATTTCTTTGTGAGGGCACTTCATTTATGGATTTATTAGCGATTTATTTATAAATATTATTATATAAACATTTAAAATAAATATTATTATGTAGGTAAACATTTCAAATAAATATTATTATCTACAATTAAAATAAACATAAACGTAATAATATTATTTTTTACGCGGCGGCGGAATGGCCAACCACACTTCTCAGTATTATACAACCAGATAAGTCTCCATATTATCAGTATCAGTCATGATCATACAAAAACTTAACAGTCTAATGCCGCGAAAAATTCACCAATCCAGATATACAGGATATCAAAGTATTAGGCTCAAAACACAGGTTCAAATACCAGCATCGTGCCTGAAATATCTGCGTTCAAATTTTTTTTACAATATTCCATGTATTTAATATTATAATAGATTTTTGAATTTTAATATATAAATTTACCGGTAAGTCTAATTTTTGAGTTAAATTATATCCAGAATCATTAATTGTGAAATAAAAAAATTATTTAAGAGTTAATAAAAGTGCGGATTCTTCGAGAGACATTTGGAACTAAGTTATAAAATTATTCATCTTATTGTATCTATTCCTGCTTATAACTTTTACGGTTTAAATGATTTTTAATTTTATCTATTTTTTGTAAATCATTTTTTTATCTGTAAGTTTGTAAGTTGCCTGTTCTTTTTTTTGAACTGTTGTATGGACTATTATATGTGCTGGTTATACTTTAATTTTTCATTTACTTTGATTATAATCTTGATATGAGTACATACATATATTTTGTCTTAGCTAAATCCTAGAACAGGTCGGATAATCCATTTTCTATGCATTGATTGTCTTTATAATTGTGTAACAATAAATAAATTAATTAAATAACATATTAAATAGTTTGCAACCACTGCAGTTTACGCAAATGTATGTCGGACCATCGGCCGATGATTGCCGATGAATGCCGATTGCACAATGCGTCGCTATGCGTGCGGTCAGCCGTCAGTTGGCCTTCGCTATTCATAATGAGTTGTCTTCTCGCTAGGTTCATGAGCGCTAGACAATGTTATTTTTTCACGTTTTCAGCAATAATTTATATATTTTTTATGATTTCCTATACAATACACATGTACAATACTTTACTTATAACTGTCCGAATGGTTTGGCTATGATTATTCCTATTTTTTCTATCTTAAACAGCTTATTTGAAAATGTGTAGTCACTACACATGTTAGGAGCGCGCGTAGGTTTTTTATTTCAGTAAGGCGAAGGTTAATAATATATTGTTATTTGATTATAGTGTGGTTGATAATTGATTTGTTATTACAGTTTCAAATTTTTCTGAGGAATAATCTCATACCACACATACCGCACTACAATGTTTATTGTTATCATTGAGTAGATACTAAAAGGATTGTGTAAATAGTTTTTTCATAATCATATAGTCATTATCGACAATTTAAATGTTTATATTACGTTTCTAATGAAATGATCTTGGATCTGAATAACAATAAATTACATAGTAATGATATTTTCTAAATACAATATAACACACAAATAATGAAATAAATAAAATATATAATTATCTGTAATATACTTTTGGTATCCAAGAACAACTAATGACACACATATCGGGAGAGAGGGAAGGGGATAACTGAAAAAAAAGATGGAGATAGATCTATTCGTCCCATGTTGGGTTGCAAGAGAAGCTTAAAGACCAATAACCTTCTCAATGTTGTCAAGCAACAACATAATGTACTTGCATTTGTGCAAACATTGTCATTATAATTGTCTTTAGGTACTCTAATGTTAATGAATTTGATATTTACATATTCTTTGTTTTCTAAAATATCTCTTTACATAAAATGAAAAGCAACAAACCCAACTAACCATACCATTAGATTGAAATGCATGTAGGAAATGATTCTTGGCAGATATTATTTTTATTGGTCACTTTTCTAATCATGAATTTTTGAACCGATATGCATAATATCAGATGTATGCCAAGTTATTTATCTAGATATTTAATCTTATCATTAGAGATGAGATTATGTACAAACGTAATTGTATGTTTTGAGAATTTTTGTAGGTTTGTGCATATTTCAATGATAATTTACTTTGATTATACATAATTCTGCTATTTTTGTCACCTGAAATCAAATACCTACTGCCTACACTGTATAAAACTCCATTTCAAATTTTAGCCTCATTGTCGGCAAAATTTCAAAACATACATTACATAATATTTAATTTTTATAATGCATATTTTCATTCATAACATCCAAATATGGAGCTCACAACATTTATAATGGACATAAGTGTTCATATTTAAATCTTTAATTTCCTAATACATATTATATTTCTCAGGTCAATTGGATACTGGCACTAGATATCACGATGTACTGAGCAAGTATCTGGTGGTGCCTCCACCTGATCTGCTCACCATAGATCCAAATCTGAAAGGTCTCCTGTCTTCTGTGGGCCATGTCCTCAAGAGTGTCAAGTCTCCGAGAGCTATTGAATCTCATGTAGTGCATCCTGTACTCAAATACCAAGGAGTCGTGGATTGTATTGCGTATTACAAGTATGTTTATTAAAATATTTTTCACTCGTTTATTGAGCAGCAAAATTAATATATTACAACTTAGAAAAAGTGTTCACCATCTTTAATGTTTTAAGTAAAAAAAAATGTAGTATACAATGTTATTTTAATAAGTATAATTTTATTACAAAAAAAAGACTAATATTGAGATTTGTATGTAAGAGGAACTTTTCTCTGAGACATTGTTTTGAAAAGAAATTTATTTGTATACATAAGGTCATCACTCAAAAAACATTTCATTTAGAAATACAAAGCAATGTATTTTGAAAAAACTTGTGTTACTTAGAAGAAGCGGTGTTCCCTGTACTTAAACATCACAGTATATTGGCTGAAATCCACTTTTCTCATGAAAACATTTAATTTTTCCATCAAATACTGTTTGAGAAGGTGTAAAAAATCTAGTCAGATACAAAATCTACTTTCTAAATTTATTTGTACTTATTTTTGTGTAATAAGATTTGGACCTCAAAGAAATGTTTCATTTTTTTTAAATTTCTATCTGCTATGTAAAGGCAGGAAATACTTGAATTGTTTAATGATATACTATACAATACACGTACATTGCTTACGTATTATGACCTTTTTATCTGTTCAATCGTACCCGTGAATTGAATCACTCTAATTATGTTAGGCAATTATTTTCTTATCAAATTAGTTTACTGTCATTGAGGTGTATTTAGTAATTACTGGAACTAGAAATAATCGTCATAATACTCGTGTTATTGTTTGTAATGCTTTCTAATGTAGTAAATACATCTACTACTGTTACACTATCATATCGTATCACACAAATGGGGTAGTCAGCAGACCAGCTGAAAACACAAAAAAATCTTTAACAATCGGCAGCCGGTGTGGCGTAGGAGTAACGCTCTTGCCTTTGAGTCATGAGGTTCCGGATTCGATTCCCGGCCAGGGCAAAGTGAAGGATGACCTTTTTCAAATCGTTCTGGGTCTAGATGTCACATATGTGTGTGTTTAATGCATCGTATATATGTGTATCGTCGTGTTAGTACCCATAATACAAGATTCATATCTTATCTGTGTGAATTGTCTATACATGTTATGTTAATCTTTAGAATATTAGCTCTCATCTTATTTGATGACTTGATGAGTGATTTTTGGAATGTGTATTTGTATTCATTTGTTTTGTTGATATTTTGTATGAACTCTAACCTTTTCATGTTTATCTTGAATATTATGTCCATTTCAAATTCATAACATTGTATTTATAATAAAACATTTGTTTTCCTTGTTGAAAATCTCCTTTGTGATAAAACCCTTTTGAATATTCATACAGTAGTTTTTATTTTTGTGGTTCTATTGGTAGAAGTGGTATCAGTAATGACTGGTAAAAAATAAAATAATTGTTTCAAAATAACAAAAAAAAATACTCTTCTGAAAGATTCCAGGTTCTATTCCTCTCGCTACTGACCTACTCCACCTTCACAACACAAGCATTTTGATTTCTATGAGGCTGTATGTAGGTGTACTACAATCCCTGATAATCTCAAAAAAGAATGCACGCTAATGTGTTTTATAATTTATTTTTCAGTAATAAACCAACTCTTATCGAATGGAAGACATCAAATAGACCAAAACCATCCTTGTCAATGACTTACGACAACCCTGTTCAATTAGCCGCATACTTTGGTGCAATCAGCCACGATCCTAATTACAAAGGACTCAATGTACGTGACGCACTTCTAGTAATCGCTTATACAGATGGATCACCTGCAGACATTCATCATTTAACAACTGAACAACTGAGAATACACTGGGCCACATGGTTGACAAGAATAGAAAATTATTGGGCAGCTAACGAAACTAAAACTCCAGAAATTGAAACCAAACCCGATATAATTGAACCGAACAAAAATGATACTTCGAAAGGTTAAATAAATGTATAAAAATTTGTATAGAATTAAAATTACAAAATCAAAATAATACCTATAAGATTGGTGATTATTTTTTTTAACTGGCAATATAATTAATAATATCGCAAATGAAAAGTGTCTGTGTTGCGATTATGTCTAAAAAAATTTAAGAGTCACCCCAATGCCAGTCAAAACTGACATAAAAAACTTCTTTTTTCCTTAAAAGTTTAACGAAATTCACAATATATTTTCTATTGTAGATTCACATGTTGTTGCCAATCTTGCACTCGAGGATAGAATTAATTTGAATTCATTGTATCATATTAGCTGATTAAATTATTTATTGTGATGCAAGTAAGTTTTTGTTGTTGAGTATAAAAGATTTATTTGATTGTAATCTGTTGTATGAGTAAAAATGCTTCAGCGTTCAGTATGTATGTGTAATGTGTATCCATAATTATTAATGTTACCTTTTTTTTCATTTCATGACATAGTTGACATGAATTCCATAAAATGCTCTTTATATTGTATTCTTTTTATAATGTAAACATGCTTTTATTTTATTTTGAAGAATATAGTTTAACCCTTTGGTTACCAGTGTGCCCGTACAGAAACATGTAGAATTTAATTTATAAAAAATTGCCTGGTTAGAAAAGAATTTATGTTTTATGCGGAAGTTATTTAGAAAGCTTGATTTTATAAAGTGGAACAAGAATTTTTCTGATAAAGTCACTTATTTGATAAGTTATTCATTTCCAAACATATATTTTATTTTTTGGCCACAATTTCCACATTCACTACAATTTATTAGAAAATTGTAAAAGGTGCTACCATTTCATGCGTCCATATTTTCTACATTTTATTATTGTTTATTTTTGTTATGTTTGTGATTAAAATAATTTTAGTTACAACTTCATAGAGTTAGTAACGCGCCATTAAACTGCTGATATCCTTGTACAATATAATATGCGGTAAGCGGTAATTAAAAAATTATTTCACCACAAATCATATTTTTTTACTTATTCATTGTACATGTGAATAATGATTCCAAGACTTTTCAATTTAATTTGGTAATGAGAGGGTTAAACCATAAATATTCATCATTAATTTTATTGGTGAAATTGTCTTGACAAACTCCAAACTCATTCAACAAAATTGATAGAAACATATTCTTTCAGTCATTAACACTCACATAGTCGTAATTGCTTGTGAAATTGAAAAGTTGCAAATCTTATTTTACCAGTAAAACTGCAAATTTTAGAATAGTTTCTCACATTTTCGTTTGAATCTCTATAAATGAAAAATACCTATAGTTTTGTTATAAAGGATTGTTTGTGAAAAATTGTACTTTAGTTCCAAAATTAGGTAATGCTAATTTAAAATTATAATAATGCATGTTAAAAAGTTTTTTTTTTATATAAATATTATTTCTTATGCATAGTCATGGTAGGTATATGAGACATTTCATAAATTATACAGTTCAACAAATTTATTTAGATCACAAATAAAAATTCTAATTTTATTTTAATTTTGCCACGCACCGAATTTAAAACATGGTTACTTTATATTGCTTTACATTATGTAAAAATATTTGCATGTGGTCACTAGTGTCATATATAGCAATGTAAAACATTATTTAAATCTGAAAACACATTCTTCTTCAGCTGTTCCTGATGTTGGACTGTAGATCGTAATTCAACGTTTTGAAATTTGCACATTCACCTAATATGTAATGCCCAAAGAAAGATTGTTTATAGTCTTAAAGGCTAGTCAAAAGTTTAAAGAATGTGTTGATTACATTTTCAACTTGCATTTTTTCCTATTAAATTGTAACTTTTACATTATTAATATTTATATTATGGCCGTCTCATATTAATTTATGTAATTAGCAATTGAAACACTAGCTTATCTTTGTGGTAAAATCAAGTAACGCATACGGAGATGTTTTTATCTAAGACTGATTATTACTTTATAAATGTAAAGTCATAATAAATATAATTTACTGTACTATGTATCTCAAAATGAAAACCCACTGCATATTTGGTTGAAAAAGTTGGATAAATTTTTGGTCTGGCATTGTTGAAGTTGTATGTTAATGAAGGAATTTATAAAAATGAATATCTCTATTTTCAATGCACGCTTAAAGTTCTGCAGTGTTTATATACATATCTATTTTTTTATTTCTCATAATTTGTAACAGTAATGCGTATAAAATTATTTTCAATTGCTGTCGCTAAATTTGTTGATAATGCCCTAGTTTTAAATGTTTTTCTATGTATACCATTAATTCTTGTTTAAGAGACAGGATATTTATTGTTTTCTTTTACTCTCTCATTATGTTAAGTATTTTATTTTATAAGAACTTAATAATAATAATAATAAAACTCATTATTATATTTTTAAAACTCAGCAATGACAAAGAGTGTGTTATGATTGTTTCCTTAGAAGCACATCAAAAATGTTTTGGATAATTTAAAAATTTTAATTTGATAAACAATATCACATCCTCTTTGTTAGAGTTGGGGCCAATTTCATTTTTAAAATAGAGGTTTATATGAAGTTTACCTACAATTTCATTCAAAATCAATATTAGATCTTACAATTCATTATTTCCATACTTGCATAACATGTTTGTAAGATCATTTCATATCGTCACGAGCATTAATCATTGTACATATTAATAAACATGAATCCAATTAGACAAACTGTCAAGCACCAATCAGAACAAAAACTCTAATTAACTTTACCCTTCAATGCTCTTCTCGGGAGAGCACAAGTAAAAAATCTGCCTCCTTCATTAAGGCTATCTCTGGGTCAGTTGTGTCACCACCTCCTCCCATGGCATTTTTACCGCTCTGATGTCGTTGTCGTAGGAATGGTGTTTTGGTAAAGATGGATGTCTCCAAGCTCTCGTTTTTAGATCTGATCTATTGTTTATCTGGTTTGATTCATGTTTATTGACGATATGGTAGGTGAATATCCATCTAGTTATTTCTTTGTGCTAGATATTCACGACATCTCCAGTAGTTTATCTTTCTATTTGTACACAATAATATTCTCATGCTTCCGATGATTATTGATATTTACCATTTTCAGTCTGTCATTGTACCAATATCAATTATATCTTCTTAATTATTATTAAAATTATGTATTTCTTCTTCCTTTTCCCAAACCGTCCGTTTTCCTATTGTACGTACACTTCTCCATGTTGCCGAACCATTGTTGTGGAACTAGATTCTACATGTGATGTATAATATAAAATTGTATATATTTTATAATACTTACAAATTATTAACGTTTCTTCTTAATTTTTTGTTTGACCCAAAGGTCTTTACATGCAGGAAGAAGCCTCCTTGCTTGTGGAGGCCCAGGTGTCCTTCCACCACCTTGGGAGTCTTCCCGGTAGGCGCTGTCTCTCAGGTAGTCCATGTAGGACAATATTTGGGATTCTGGTACTGTATATCCTTTGGATGTGTTCGTATCAATATTTCCACCATTGTCTTCCCTATCTAGTATTTCACACATCTCTCGAATTGAAATATTTCTGGCATAGTCTCTTCAGGTTTTTTAGCAATGGCTCGCAGAATTCACATCTCTGTGGTTCGTAACATACATTTGGTCGTGTCTGCCCTACATTTGGGTCAGTAGGAAAAAATCACACCTTTACAATAAACTCACCCTCTGTATATTGACTTTATTTTATTTGAATGCTCTATAAAATTGTAAATAAACAAATAAAAAATGAATAATATGAGTATTGGACCCACACGTCTTGTAGACCCTTCTGGCTGTTCTCATGTTTGTGTTCCTCCAGATAGTCTCCTAAACAGCCTGCTACAGCTGCAGCCTTATTTACCTGTGGTCGTATTTCTTTGGGGAGAATCACAAGAACTTGTAGCTCACTGCTGAGATAACGAAACTGTATTATTACTTGATTGTATATGCTTAATTCACTTTTAGATGATTCTTTTGAAATTGTCATATTGAAGTAGACTTAACATTTCTACTGATAAATTAATCTAGTCAAATGAATATAGGGTAAGAATAAGTTAAACTCGACATGATATACTTGTCAATAAGTATATTATCACAATGTTTATTACTTAAAATAATATAAACCAAACAAAAATACGCTCAACTGTAGGGGAACCTGTTGAACCTTGGCACTATGTGTACCTAGGCCACTGGGCTCGTTTCAAATATTCGCGCGATATTAAATTTTACTGTCTATGGTATTCGGTACATCACTACCGACTATTCAATGTGAAGTTAGTCACATACCGCCATTAAGCCAGTGTTTGCTGTCACCGAGGTTAAAACTTTTTTCGGCGAGCCGAAAAAAGTAAGTATTTCTAATATATTTTGAAGTCTGATAGTTTTAAATGTTTTATATTAGTCAATTACTTTTTATATGCTATGTGTTCTTTTATATTACAAGTGTCCAAACAATAAAAAACTTACGAGATAAGTAACCTCAAAACTATTTAAAATCCATCGTTTTGTTGAAGTTGGAGTAGTGTTGTACCTTTGCCACTGTCGATCAGTTGTACCTTGGCCACTGGCCAAGGTACAACCTGGATGTTGTACTTTGGCCTATTAGAATATTTTATTAAATTATTTCACACTCATGCAATATGTTCCTGATCAAATATCTTTATTATTTCAGAAATCATGCCTAGAAGTAAAGAGAAGAAGACAAGGACGCTTATTAATGTGAATGATCTGACAAATGCCATTAAAATGATTAGAGAGAAAAAATTCACCACTTTCGGTGCTTCCAAACATTTTGGATTACCAAGAACAACTTTGCGTCGTCATTTAAAGCACTGTTTGGAAATAGGTAATGATGTAAGCAAGTTACACGAAAACCTTGCAGTTAATCAAGTTTTTGATCGCACCGCAGAGCAAAGTCTGGTTGACTATATTAAAGACGCAGCACACTTGCAATTTGGATTGACTCTAAAAGACGTGAAAGTACTTGCTTACCAATTTGCAAAAGCGAATGGAAAAAAGTACCCTAAGAGCTGGGATACAAACAAAATGGCTGGAGATTATTGGCTGCGATTATTTAGGAAGCGATACCAAAACGAATTGTCTTTAAGAAAGCCTGAAGCTACTAGTTTGGCTCGCTCTTCGGCGTTTAACAAACATACTGTGAGTTTAACATACGACAATTTTAAGAAAGTCCTTTCTCAATGTCCCTCTGACATAAAAGCGACTGATATCTGGAATTTAGACGAAACAGGATTGTCCACTGTCCATGTTCCTCCAAAGATATTAGCACCTCTTGGCACGAAGCAAGTTGGGTCAATGACTAGCGCTGAAAGAGGAACGACGGTTACAATGATAGCGGCTATTAATGCAGGTGGTGGTTTTATTCCACCCATGCTGATATTCCCTCGTGTAAACTTTAAAGATTTTATGATAACTGGAGCTCCTGAAGGCAGTATTGGAGGTGCCAATCCATCCGGTTGGTCAAACGAGTCCATGTTTGTGAAATTCCTCCAGCATTTTATCAAATATGCAAAGCCTACCAAAGAACAGCCAGTCATTCTCATAATGGACAATCATGAAAGTCATATATCGGTACCCGCAATACAAATAGCCAAAGATAATGGTGTAAAGCTTATTACTCTACATCCACATACTAGTAATCATATGCAACCATTAGACAAGTCAGTTTTTGGGCCTTTCAAGACTTATTTTAATACAGCGGCTAACGAGTTACTAATGTCTCCAGGTCATGTGGGAAAACCATTAACTATATATGATATTGCTGGCTTGGTGGGAAAAGCTTTTCCTCTTGCCTTCACACCAAACAATATTTGTAAAGGTTTTAGTTCAACTGGTTTCCATCCTTTGAATGAAAACATCTACACAGATGCCGATTTTATCCCCGCATCCTATTCTGATCGTCCACTTACTGAAAATTCTCCCACCAGAATTGATCAGGTGCCTGTTAGTCAGCCGACTGCGTCAGGTTTCGAAGTTATACATGGAAAATCACCAACTTTGATATCGCCGGCTATAATACGCCCTCACCCAAAAGCGGAACCTCGTAAAGAAACACGAAAAGGAAGACAAAAAGGAAGATCCAGAATTTTGACCGATACACCAGAAAAGCAAGAAATTGAAAACATAAAGGCTAACAAAAATGTTTCAAACCGGTTAGTGAATAAAAAAACACTCAATAATGCAAAAAAGATAAAAAAAAGAATTCTATCCGAAACAGAAACTAGTGAAGATTCTAACAACTATTCAACGAGTGACACATCTGAAGGTACCTCCGACAATAACAGCGAAGATGAGAACCTACAGGTTGAACATGTTAATGAAGAAAATTACAATATTGGAGACTATGTAATATTTTTATATGAAGGTTCCTACTTTGTCGGAAAGGTAGAATCAATATGTGAAAAAGGTGTATTGCTGAAATCAATGCAAAAATCACTTAAAAACTGGAAATGGCCTGAAAAAGAGGATTTGAATCTGTACCTTATAAGTGACATTATAGAAAAAATTAAAACCCCGCAAAAAGTTCATAAGAACAGAGAGATTTTTTATGTTCCAGAGATACAAAAGTACTGGGATTTCTACTAAATCAATTGAATAATATATTATTATAATTGTTGGTTTAAAATAAAATTCACTTAAAATGCATTTTTTTTAATTTATTTTTACCAGTGCTAAAAGAGATCCCATAGGTAACCCACAGAAGGCCGAAGTTGGACGATTTGAACCGACCCAGTAGAGGGTGGCTCGAAATCTCCTTCCAAAATAATTAATTTTCTATGCTTTGTAAGATAGAATAGACCGAATAAAACGATTTTGGTTAAGAAAAGTTAATAATTTACTTAAATTACCTCCAAATTTTCAATGTGTCCTAGGTACACCGTAGTGATGGCCAAGGTACATTGGGTATGTTGTACCTTGGCCTCAATTACCATTTTTTTTAACTTTAAAATCTATGTATTAAGTATGAAATATACATTTCTGATATTTTGGTGGTGAGTACCCAAATAATTGACCTTTCAAAATATGCAATTATGATTTGTGTGCTGTACGTCAAATCACAATGAAAAATATATATCTAAAAAACTGTCCTAGGTACAACAGGTTCCTCTACATACTATGTGATCAAACATAACAACTTCTATGGAAACATGCCTATATTGAATATTTTTGTACTTCTAACAATCATAAAAACATATAGTGCTCAAGAATTTTAAGCTACCTATAAAGAGATGCTCTCTTTAGAGGTAAGATAAACATAAAAAAAATCATATTAAAATTTTATAATAAAAATCTGTTTTGAGTAGACGTTACAATTTTCTTTTGAATAAATAATAATAATATTCTAGACAACTTAGTATTGCGCCATTTTGTGAAAAATCACCAAAACAATATTTTCAAGAAAGCTTAACATATGAATTTCTGTACAAATAAGTAAAATCTATAAATTCACTCGCGTAGCACACTGCCAAACACTAGAGAGATTTATTACATTAGCCTGAAATGAGAATGAAATTTGATGAAAACTACCTCACTATTACATATCATCAAGCGGCATGTCCTGTTGCGGTGTTATACTGGCTACAGCAGCTTCAATTGCCTTGGCACTGGTGGAATCCAACCCAGTGCTAAGTTTGTTATTCAGCCTTACAGCATTTGTTGTCTTCAAACCACCAATACTTGAAGTCTTCTTTATAATCAACTGTCTGGGTTGAGATATAACAGATCCTTTTTGCAGCACATTACCAGAAAAGACTTTATAGGCTGTTACTGGTCCTGTCTTACTAACTATAATAGGTTTTGTTATCAATTTCTTCTGTCCTTCATTTGTATCCATTGGCGATATTACATTCACAGGTTGCATTTTCTCTGGAGGTCTCTTGACAATGAATTTGGTGTATTTGACATTGCTATTGGCTACATTTTGTTTGTAACATATTTTAGGTGCTGTGCTCACACCACTGAGCCCGGTAGATGTGTTGGTGGAAGGAACTTTCAGTTGCAAAAGGTTCTTTGAAGACGGGCTATTTGATGAGTTACCCATTGGTTGTTTGTTGATGATGATTGATTTAATTATTGGTGAAGGGGTCGTAGTGACTTGAGTAATTGTTGGTGTCTTCTGAGGGCTAACAGCTGTAAACAAAAGCATGATTTTTAAGAAAATAAAAGAAATATTTCAGTTGAGTTGGTTACTTTAGTAAGTAATACAAATTAATTGCATACATTGAGAAATTCAAATACTCAAAAATAAAGGTGGATGAACTTTCAATTGGGAGATATGAGGTTCAAATCCTCCCACGGCCAAATTCTACAATGCTGACACAAGAACACTGCTTATTATGAGGATGTTTTCAATATATTTAGGTTTATTAAAAAACTACATACATCTTAAAATATAGAGTGATATGGTGAAGAAATGAATTACAAATATATAGTGAGAATGTTACCTTTTTCATCATCAGCGAATATGATTGGAATATCCATAATGTTGGCTGTTGTGATTGGAGATGTCATTGGACTCGTTCTCACCTGGAATAATCATAAATATAAATTAACTTTCCTTATATTTAAACGTGGACATTAATATTACTGATATATATTTAAAACAAGAGGAATAATACATAGTTAAAACAAACCTGTTGGTTAGTAATTTTCCTAGGCAGAACTATCGGAGTGTTGCCCAGCCCTGAGATAGTGCTCATCACCTTGGGAGTCACCACCTTGGCCATTTTGATTGGAATATTCTCAAGAACTGAAAAAAGGAAGACAAAACTCTCATCAATATTTGGCAAATATGTATTTAATTTTCTGAATGCCAACTAAAAACAATAACACTTTAGTACTCATGGCTAAGTAAAAAACCTTCTACGCCCAATGCAATTTTGCAAGCAAAATGTAAATTTGAACCATAGTGAAGAGTTTTATGTGACTCAATTCAATATAGACTACCTTTAAAAATATTTTTTTACACATTTGAGATGGACAAAGCATAACTAACACGTTGCGTGCCTACTACGCGGATCCGTGTATCATGCGTCTAGCGCATGGTGCCCACTACACGGATCCGTGATCATTCACTTCAACATAAATGAACTCGTCAGTTTACGCGGACATTGCTGGAAAGTGTTGTATTTGCATGTGTCTCTTATTCAAGAGTATAACAAATGTACCTAATTTTTTTTAACATAAATTAAATTGGTAACAAATACACAACATAGTCCTGGAAACTAGAAAATAACATCTGGCATTTTTGAAGGAAATTTATGTTTTGTTAGGCAGTGAACATGTTAAATAATAGGTACACAAACTGCAAGTCTGTATGTGAAAACACCAAGTAAATATTATACTGGGTGGTTCCGGAAGTAATTTTGTTTTTATATAAGACAATTTTATTTTAGTGAATAAATATTTCATTGAAATATATTGTCTCTACTCCAATACCTATGATCAAACATTTTTAATTTCGTCATTTGAAGTAAAGGTTTCAAGCAGCTGAAAACTTTAAAAATAGAACAAATAATAACTAGAAGGTGCCAAATCTGAGAAATATGATAGATAAGGCAGTATATCCCATCCAAGATGTAAAAGAATTTGGCAAGGTAACAAACTTTTTTAGCTTTTTTTCACAAATTTCATTACATAAAACCATTCATTCTACTTATGGTCGCTCACAACTTCACCTCTAAATTCCGCAGCCACTGGATTACGTCATCTGTAAGTGCGTATAAGTCCTGAAGTTATCCTTGGAATGTATGTGTGGGACACTCGTTTATCAGATGGTCGATAGTTTGTGTCATTCCACATGTGCACTCTGGTGAATTAATACATCCCCATTGATATAAGTTGGAAGCTGTACAGCCTACATCATAAAATAAAAATTATGATGTAGGCTGTATAAAGCTTATACAGCCTACATAAAACTATGAGGAATAAATATGTGTAGAATCAACATATCTTTCCCACAAGCAAGACCTGCTATATCAGCTGTCAAAATATATAATGATTATGTGGCATGCGAAGTTGGTTGTGAAAAAAAAACATCTAAGTCCTCTGTTGGGAAAAACACTAAATTAAATTCCGAATAACCCTACAAAAGTATACTAAGTAGATGGAATGTTAAAAATAAATTAAACAAAAACCGATGAAGACAAATTAGAGTAAATCATAAAATATATGGAGTGCAAACATAGAAAAGGTGTAAAATATTACAAGATTTATACATATATACATACCATTACACAACCTTGCGGGATAAACGGAAAAGATAAAGCGCCAAAGGTATCAATTCTTGCATACTTCTCTTGCCTATGTCACATTCACATAGCTCCTCATGCATGCTCTAGCTCTTCTTAGAATTGAAACCCAAATATCATACACACACTAGAATAGGCAAACACCAGTGATAAGCCATCTTGGGCAAACAAATTGACAAAAAACAGCTCAAGCAAAGCACCAATGGAAACCATACACACCCATAAGGCAAAACGTAAATTAATATAAAAAATATTGCTTAGCAAAATACAAACCTTTTATACCACTACTAGAAGATTTGGCATCTGCAATAGAATAATACAATGTTGTCTGTTAAACAAAAAATAAATCTACTGATATGTTGTAAAAAATAAATAAATAAATTTGGAAAAAATGTCTACTGTTATTAGAAAAGGATTTAATTATAATTTATAATAACTAATCTCAAAGTAAAAAAAAGAGATGATGTTACAAAGTAAGTGAAGAAAAATGTTTCTTAAAAAAACAAGAGTTGAATATACATAAATGAAAACAAAAGAAGCTCACCTTTAAAAGACCCATTACTAGAGAGGGGAAAACTTCTGAAAAAAATTAAAACAAAAAATAGTTAAAGTTCAAACACGGATTGAAATAAACAAATAGCATTTTGTAAAATGGCATAAAATGATACATGGAGTTCACAAAATGACACTTACTTTGTGAGCCTGTTGTTAGAAATCTGTATATAAGATGCAGGTTCTGATTTTAATATTTGGTGACCAGATGTGGGGCTTTTTTCCTCTGTGTCTTTGACTTCGTCATCTCCTAAATAAAAAATATATGATGTTAACAATTTGCAAAAATTAAGAATAACCTAGTCAGTTTAACAAACATTTTTTTAATGTTCTTAAGTAAATAAGATGAATTTACTTACCTTGTGAAGGATTCAACAAGACTCCTAGACTTATAGATGTTCCTTCAGGAGGTGGATTATTCACATGATATAATGCCATCCCACGACCCTTCAAAGGAGATGCACTCTTGATGGCTGTAAAGATAACAATGACAAAAATATTTTGAACCTGAGCAATTAAGAATAAGTCAAAACAAAAGTTTCTTCCTTTACTAATTTCACCCCTTAGTTACCCCAATTGTGATAGATGACATAGACAGATAGATATGTACATACATATAAGTTTTTTCTACTATGGATTTTGCTTTATGTATATAAAAATGCCCTTCAACTTACTAGGCTACTGATTGCTTACCTCAAAAGTTAAAGGAATGTCTCTCTACATATAAAGTAGAAAAAACATTTATAAAATTAATACAATTAAGGAATTCTGTCTTATATTTATACTTTAATTTGGATTTTATTTTGTTCTTTTTCTAAAAATTTTTTTCACTTCTTTGTAAATGAATCGCTCCATGTTAAAGGGGCGTAAGTCACAATTTTTGCTAAATTGAGTTATTTATGCAAAAATGTCGAAAAAACACTTATCCATCCGTGTAGCACATAAAATGCAACAAACCGGCGTAAGTCGAGTGAATATATACAAAAATTATACCTTTTTTTTCATTCCATGTTAAAAGGGTACATTAGGTACGCAATTGTAATAAAGTTATGACTTTATTATATCGTCGTTGGATCAATGAAACCTCTTATGTGTCAATTTTTTTCGAAGATGAGATATTGGTATCAAACGATTCGTCTCGTCGGGCCGAACAATTTGGTACCAATATTTCATCTTCGAAAAAAATTGACACATAAGAGGTTTCATTGATCCAACGACGATATGTAATACTATCAGTAGGAACTAAATATTTTTAGGTAGTTTACTGTATGGCAACATTGCAAATTGTCAATTAGAACATTTTACCGCCAAAATTGACATTGACATGACGACACCGACAATAGACTGTGATCATGACATTAATGATTAATAAATACTCTACATACATCTATATAATTCATTTTTATATTTTAAAAGTTACGTCTGTCGTTAGAATACATTTATTTATTATTTTAATATTACTATTGTGAACTATATTTATACTTTTTATTGTGAAATTGTTCATTTATTACAACTCCTTTCCATTCCTTGTAAAAAAGGCGTAAGTCAAACGTTTTCAAATTAAATTTTCTCACAGACTAAAGTGAATTTCTCCATGATTGATAGATAATCGTATGTAAAATATACTATTTTACTTTAATAAATGTAAACAAAAAATTGTTTCCTATATTTTTTTTTCACCAGAGTTTTATTGCATCCTGTAAAATTACGTGAATTGGACTTTTAACATAGAGTGATTCAAATATTTATCAGTAAACATTTATTTTATATAAATCCTGAAAACATTAAGACATGTATGTACTTTAGTTTAACAGAGTTTTTAACATTAATTAAGGAATCAACTGGAATGCTTTAGCACTAAAACAGATAAGCAATAGTTCTTTTTTACATTTGTTAACGAATAGTTCACTAAGGCAAAATTGATTCCTTACTTTTAATAGCTCTGGGCTTCTTTGTTTTGGGTATAGTGATATTCTTCCCACCCTTCCTTTTCACAGGTTGCTGTGGTGTGACACCTGGAGGTGGTAATGAGACTGGAGACGGGTAGATCGCAGGGGAAGGTGGAGGTAGCGAATTAGGACTAACTGTGTTACTACCACAGCTCCCAAAGAGAGATGACTGAGACTGGCTAGTTGCATTATGAGGAGTGACAGAGTTGGCATTTATTATTGAGATGTCTGTGTCCATGAATTCATTCTCACAGCTTCCAGATGGAGATCCTGGCGCTAAATCTCCATCTAAAGCTTCATCCCACTGAGATAGACATGTTAGAAAATTGCCCACTTCATCCTAAAAAAAAGATGAAAACCGATAATCATTATTATTCATGAAAAAACAGAAACATTGCCTAATGAGTGGATAAACTGAAAGATTTTGATATTTTACTTCTTGTGGGTCACAGTTCTTAGCAGCCCATGATTAAATATCTTTATTTGTCTCTAAGTTTGCACATTTTATTTACTCTTCTTTTAACATTCCTCTAGGGCAGCGCTCCACAACCTTTTCTCATTTACGGCACACCAAAATTCTTCCTAGAACTTCGCGGCACACCAAAAGTTTTCCTAGAAATCCACAGCACACCAAAAGCTCAAATATATAGGTATTAAATAGATACACAAATTTTAAAATATTTTTTTATATAATAATAATTTTTTAGTATAGTAATTATTCTATGCAATATTTTGAAAAATAATTTGTCATTGTGTATTAAATACATAATGAAAAATTGTAAAATGTCAAATATATTATTTGACCGCGGCACACCTGTTGTGGGGTACTGCTCTAGGGAATGCAAAAACAAAACGAGCCTTCAACATCCATAATAATCTCTAATCATGACATTCCTAATACTCAAATATCACACATACTCTTCGGCAGTTTATAAATAAATTAAAACAAGGATTAAAAAATAAGTTTACCGCAATTGCACATTCCAGCATTCTCTGTGTGACTCCTTCCAGTTGCCTCTTTACACGAGGTAACCTGAGCAAATCATCTGCACTACCAGCCACCACAAGACGAGATCTCACACGCAGCTTCAAACGTAAAGACTCCACATCCTGTTGTCTTTGGAATAAATTGAACAAGATTAAAGCAATATACCCAACTGCACAATACCCCAATAAATGGCAAAGTTGAGCATTTACTCATTAATCTCTTAAATGTAAATTAACTAAAAAGATGATAGTTTTTAAAATTAACTTTGATCAAATTAAGTCTATTACATTAATTTAGTATTCATCTGTCAGTAGTGGCACATTTAAAAAATAAATATGCCTATAATTTTACTACCAAAGATTTTGATTTTTGTTTTGTTCACGCTTTTGAGTATATATAATGAGTCACAATCCATTGGATTGGTCTGCAACGAGTTTGGTTTTTCTTCTCCATTCGTCTCTATTCTCAGCCAGTCTTTTCAGCTCTACGTATGAGCCACAGTTCATATCACTCTTCAGTTGGTCCATATATGCGTCTCTTGGTCGGCCTCTGCCATTTGTCCCCTCGGTCTTACCCTCCGCGATGGCTATGAGTAGTCCTGGGTACCTGATGTTGTGGCCAATCCATAAGAAAAATAAATTATTTTTTTACTGTGCCCAGCTTTAATATAAGGATTTCTTCACTTACGAACTCTGTGATCCATTCTGTCCAACAACAAAAAGAACTGGACAAGGCAGAGACAGTAAGGAATCTTCAGGATCACCTCGAGGTCCATCAGCAGTCAATAAAGGTAGTCCCAGACAAACTACACCCGATATTCCAGATACATTCACTGCCAGCTGCAAACAAAAATTGGACTCTGTGTAATCCATTTGTTTACTAGATAATTGAAGTGTGTTATGAAATAATATGCCATACTAACACGGGGATCCCTTAGAAGTAGGGTAACCCGTTGACCAAAATATAATGCTTTTTCCTGTACTAATAAAAATAAAGAGATTCAGGAAGGGTTGCATATTTCATTGGTAAATTGAAGATACTGAATCTCTTATTTGTAACATTTTACACCTTTTACGTGATACTGGAAAATTTACTCCACAAACCAACAATATATCTTATCTATTCACAAAATAAATAAAAAATGATTCCATGTCTCAAATACACCATAAAATAATATTCTTGCTTTGCTAAATTAAGCTAGTAGCTAAAGCTAATATTTTTTTTGTAATATGTCAATTTGTCAACTCGCAACTTGTGTATACAAAAGATATGATAGTAAATTGAGATGTTTGAAAGTGTACTCAGATTTTTACCTGAACAGCAATAGCAGCTCCAGGTCCCTGTCCAGCTAAAATAAGTGGTCTATGGGGGTGATCAGACTTGAGTGAGGTCACCCTGGACTTGGCCAAACCAACCAACTGAGACAGACAAGCAGATACAGGGAGCTGAGGGAGCCAACCAGCTGAGATATTAAAAAAAACATAATTTAATTGGAATTAGTATAATATATTTTCAAGAAGAAACATTTTAAATAATACACCTAAGCGAGTATAGTTTCAGAAAACAAAGTAAGTTAAAAATGCATGAAATTTCACTAGTGGCATTGAGACGTTGAATGATGATCGCCAGAATATGGGAAAATATTCTTAACATCCATTTTTGATTGTTCGAACAAACAGCTGAAAATTTTTGGCAAATTTAGATGGGAAATCTGCTAGATATCTGAAATAGCAGATTCCAGATAAAAATTGTCCCTTCCATCAGTAGAAATTGAATACTCAATTGGTGAATCTTAAACAGAGACAATGAGAATGGTGGAATTAGTGAACATTGTCCATGGACACCATAAATAATCACTTAAGCCAACCTAGAGCCAATTTGAAAGTGATGAGATACCTTCATCACTTTTTCTGATCGGATTATTGTTGAGAGGTCTGACTAGTTTTATAATTCATTTAATTCCTTGATACTCTTTGACAATAGCATAAAAAATTACAAGTAAATAATATGCATCTTACATTGGTGTGAATGCACTTGTTGTACTTGCGCCACAGATCGCAGCCTCTCTGCCCACCTGGCGTCTCTCTTGTCTCGTCCTGAAGGAAGTAATAAGATGATAGGAGCTCCTGGGTCTGGGGGCGCTCCACTGCCCGAAGCTATCATGGGCCCACTGGCTCCATTCTCAAAGCCTCTGACACGACCTGTCACTGGATGACCAATTGTCATTTTCTCAACCAGCACTGGGACTTTGCCTTTGAGTGTCTACAAAAATATAATACAAAACAGGGTCTTGGGTAAAATAATTCACAAAAATCTACTCCATCATTCATACATCATTAATCACAGATAACGATATAGTTATACATGTATAAAAATTACTACTACACCATCATGGCATAATCCACAAGTGGGGTAGCCAGTAGACCAGAGGCCTGAGTCAAAACACATTTTAACATTACGTTAACATTCAAATATAGACAACGTTGCAAGAAAGTGTCAATTTCGTTGCTAAGATACACAATAGTTACCAAAATTGTCACTTTGGCGCAACGTCGTCTGCACTCAAACGATTGGAACACGAATATGTAACGCTAAATGTGTTTTGACTCAGGCCTCAGCTGCGTGTGATAAATATGCAAGTTTTCTTCTATGTGCCAACAAATAAATTAAGAAATTCAGAATGGGTGGCATACCCCATCAACCAAAACTTACCAATATAATTTCCTTGTAGCATGTTAACAACGGCGGGGGTAAATGTTCCATAAGTGCATTGTGTAACCACTGAGCTAGCCTTGGCTGCCATCTGATGGGTGGGGCGGCCAACAGTTCTCTAAATGCCCTTGCAGCTCCACCCCGAGCTGCTGCCCTCTTGGCTCCATTCTTCCCTGCAGTTAAAATAGCTGCTCTGGCACTCATTATAGCGTCCATGGCACCATTCAACAGCATCACTTGGGGAGTATTCCATGGCAAGCTAAGCAAATGGAATAAAATAATTTATTCACTGCACTTTTATTAGTGGAATTTGATAAAATAAAAAATCAAACACTGACTAAAACAATAAATAATAAACATTTAAACATATTCAAAATATGTAAAATCTCCTCTCTCTTATAATGAAACTTAAACGCTTCTTTAAATACTAATCAGCAAACAAAAAAAAATAATTTTGTAAAGAGCAAAGAAGAACAAACCTGTTCAATTTTTCTTCCCAATCTCCTTTGGAATCTTCCTCCTCCGGGACGAGTTCTGATTCCTCCAAAGCTTTCTCACATTGTGGCAACTCATCTAAAGCTAATGGTGGTGCAAGATCTGGCTCCACACCTTCTACATCAATGGTCTCTTCGTCTTCACCATCTGAATGGCAGTCTGGACACTGTGGAGCACTCCTTACAAGAAGAAGTCTCGGTGTGGAACCCCCTGCATTTTCCGCAGCATCAGCTGTGGCACTACGTGCGTAGCTGTGCTCCATCCAGACTAATGGAATACGTCGCCGCTATAAAATTATAAATACATTTAAAACACCTATGATACAGACCTATCTATAACTATATGTTCCACAAGTGTGATAACCAGATGAACAGCACAGAACATCTCGTAGCTAATTAAAGATGATAAATAATTAATATGATATTGTAGCTCACTATTAAACAGTAAATGCTTACAAATACAAATCATACATCCCAATTTATACTTACAAAGTAAAACAAACTACAATCCACATTGATAAAATATACACAAAAAATGCTGATTTTTAGGATCATATTGTTTTGACTGCTAACATTTGAAATAATCATTTTGTTTGATCTCAAAATAAAAAAAATACTGAATAAACCTTCCACCGTCTATAAATAATATCTAGTTTATCTCCTAACACCATAATTGTATTGCAATATAAACCCACTACTAGTCTAATATAAGTTCTTTGACTTTTGTATCTGACATTTCCATATATATACAGTTTTGTGAGCCATGGTCTTTCTAGTTTCTATGATAAACAATTTTCAAAATTTAGAAGTAAGCAATAATTTTACATAAGCTACTTTGATTTTTACAAGTCTGACACCAACGATGGACAAGTTCTTAAAGGTCTCTGCCAATAAATAAAATTGTTTTTGTGAAAGTAAACAGTGTAAACAACTTTTTAAAAGTTTTTGAAAACTAAATTTCATGGTGTTGCCACTGACAAAATGAAATTTAGTTTTCAAATAAAAAATTATTAATAAATAACTCACCCATTGTACAAAACTATACATTTATACCTTGTTATCTTATTATTTTTATCCAAATATTTTGTACAATAAAGTTTATTATTATTATCAAATTATTATCAACAGTTTAATTTACCACACCAAAAATTTTATAAAGCAATTTGCAGGACCAGCCGATCTTCGTATATAGAAAATACTTTTTTTCAACAAAATACAAGCATGTCCTGAAAAATTTCAAAGTGCAAATTAATTTAAAAAAAAACCCATATATAGGTTGGGGAATAAAACAAATATGCTTTGAAGGACCTCCACTGTACAAAAGCTTTAACCTTAAAGGTGGAGCACATTCAAATTAATGTAATTTTAATTATTTTAAAGTTAAAAAAAATTATAATTGTGAAATCGTAGTTGTGTTTCGTTGTTTTATTTAGATTCATACAAGGGACATGCACGTAGCATTTATTTTATTTTATATAATACTCAACACTAAAACGTTCTACACTATAAACACACAGGTTAAAAAAACGTTACTAAGTACTTAAAAAGTATTTGTAATAAAATACAGAAAGGGATAAAATAAGATATGGGAATAGTATATAAATTCAAGAATAAAATATTGGGATAGATAGAATCTTTGGAAGCCATTGTACAACAATTGATGATATTAATTGGTAATAATATCGTCATATTTTTTTTTTGATTTTACCACTTTATTAGTTATGGAGATATTTATGATACATTTCTTACAAATGGCTTCAAAAGATGTGAATGCATATTATATCTACTTACTGAAGAGCCTGTTAAAGCTTGTATGTACGAAACAAATGTTTCGTGTAGATTATCTTCACTTTGTACTAAGTCACTATCGGAATTAGCTCCCTGAAAAATAGTTAACACCTATTAAGGAGAATCAAAACAATCTTCAACACTCGTACTGAATAACTGAAATATAGAATGAAAGCGATATAATAAAAACGTGTCTCGAGCATGTCACCAACAAAAGGTTGTCTCTTTCTTTACAAATCATATTCTTGTATATAAATGATAATTATGTGACTATAAGCATTTATGCTTGTTTGAGTAGATATCTTACGTTTGTAGTAAAATGATTTTACTCTGGCATTGTGCATATTAAGAGTGATTCTACACATAGTAGCAGTTTCTATGTAGGTATCATTTCTATGTAGTTGTTTTCTTTCAACAGTGCAGAATTACCTTTCAGTATAATGCCGTAGCAATTATATTAATACAATGTAAGATAACACCGCCTAATAAGTATAGAATAAAATACCTAAATGTCTCGAGAATTTGTAAACATTAAAGAAATAAATGAAATGACATTATTTTGAGTGAGAATCATGACAAAATGTAATGAATGTGTGACAAAACATATAGCTGTGTATGTTATTTCAGAAATAGGGTGGCTTTCTAGTTTAAGATTTTGCTCAAAAAGCGTGAGCTAAGGTATTATAATTCATAAGATAAAACGCCTGTGCTAAACAGCGAGACATAAACGATTTTACAAGATAAACGCGTGATTGTAATTAAAGTCATGCATCAACGATCACAATTTGGAAAAAAGAATTTATAAATTGGTAGTGTGTACCTTCCTACTCACTTTATTCGACATAAATGATTATGTTGATTCCATTGTATGTGCAATAGGTATATGAGATATTAGTGTTATACAAAAATGTCCAATTCAGTAAAGAAATGTTAGGTACACACAGATTTATCATGAAAACACGGAGTGTTAGTCAAAATGGTAGTGACCATGCAAAATAGGTTAGTCCGAAAACACTGAAAATTATCACATTCTCACACTGTATCACAGAAACATATTCAGTCCTTTCTGTCGATTAACACAAATTCTATTTACCAATTCTAGATTCTTCTGGTATTGGAAGCTCGTATTAGATATTTGCATCCTTACAATGCTATCTCTCCCTTTTGATTTTTCAGCCGAAGCTGACATTGTATGAGTAAAGACGAAATAATACACATGAATATTGTGATGCTTGTAATATTATAGAAACTGTTAATACCCAACATGAAGAAAATTTTAAAGAATTTCACAATTTAAACACAAACATAATCATTGCAAGGTAACATCTTCGCAAGATCACACAATAAAACGCAATTTGACAACAAATATGGCGTCAGCGTAAAACCGTGAAATTAGCGAATGAAAACGAAATGTAGCAAGTATTCGAAATACTATTTCGTTAATAAAATAAGTTTAATGTAAAATAAAAGCTTTCTTATTCTTTAATACGTTAGAACATTTTACTTTAGGTTTGTAAATGAGAATGTGTTATTTTTTTTATTTAACTGTTATATAGAAATTAATAAACAAATATTTAAAAAATAATTAATTATTGTCTATACTCACTTTTCACACTTTTCCATTATTTGATAGATGGCGTTAATAACTGGTTTTGCATAAAACTATACAAAAAATAAGCTTTTCCTTCTATTCGCTAGTGTCCACTGTCATATAAACCGTGAAACTGAAACAATTTTTGCCAATTCAATTTGCTACTTGATCTCGTTCAAGTGAAGTAGTAACTTTATTGTGAATAAGTTTGCTCGAGTATTTCACGAAAGAAAGTTTTCGAACTGCACGAGTTTTGTACGAAAAAAGTTCGTGAGTAATATTTCTTACAGGTAAGCAATTTTAACATTTTTTGTAATATTTGTTAAATAAAATAGCAGATTTTATCATAAAAATATTAAACTTTAGAAAGTTGCAGAAGTAATCAGAATAAAAGTTTATTTGAGTTTACAGTTGTACTTTTTCATATGACAATATGACAATTTAAATATTTCAAGATATGCCTATATTGGTAAATAATTTTTATACGACATATTTTCTACGACTGTTAACATTTATTAAATATTTTTTAAGACTACCTATGTATATTTGACGAAGTACATTTTTTACATAAAAGTTTCATTTTTAATTCAAATATCGTTTAGATAACTACATTATATTCCAATAATTATATATTTTTATGAAACTGTAAATATTTATATTATTTTTATTATATGGGTACAATGCTACTTTTTTGTGGTGTAATGTTACTTTTTTGCTTAAATTTGATTTGAATATAGTATATTGGTGTGGGTGGCGAGTATATTGCTAGAATTAATACCATACCGATCATGAGTTTCAAACATGTATAAAATATTTCAAAACGCAATTCGAATTCTCATTCAAAGGCCAGTTTGATAGCTAAAGCAATGAAAATATATAAATGAAATACCTAATGGTAATATAGGGGGACTCTTGTGGTCTATATTGCATTTAATTTTGATTGTTGTTATATTTGTTGTGTTGACTGTTTGTTCCCTTCGAGAAAAAAATAATAATTTAAAAACAAAAGTTTTCTTCTACTATATGTTCTTTATTGAGAAAGACGTCTTTAGTAGAAGAAAACTATTCACTGTATCGGTGTTTTAAATTTTTTTTTTTAAAACACCGATACAGTGAATAGATATTATTTATTTGTTGAAACAGCACTTATTTGCCACGTAAGTTGAATTATTTGAAAAAAAAAATCAGGATAAATACAAATAATTGTAGATGCTTATAGACACAAATCCAAATTTTATTTTTCGTGACAGAGGTTTATTGAAAGGTTTATTTACTTATCGGAGCCATTTCGAATATCATTGATTTTTCCCATTTCCGATTTGTTACAAAAATATCGAACTCAAAATTTGTCTAATATTCTCAATGATTATTACTTCCCAGTTTTACTCACGAGGCCCAAAAATAGAATCGAACTTTTGTAGGTAGGTATTATATAATTTATTTCCATTCTGAACAACAAAATAATATATCATTATAACTATATTTATTATGTTAAAAGGTATTTTGTGTATAATGATACAGGTTATTTTAGTTTTTTTTTTTAAATCAGCATTTTATAATAGCTTGACATTCACTGTTCAAAAAAAAAGTAACGAAGGTATAACATTACATTAAATTTTAAACAATGTTCAAATGTTTCATTTCAATGCTCTAATTTTATTTTACACTCATGGTGTCTGCTGGCTTTTTATTATTTTTTTTTGAAAAGTGTTGCGAAAATATCACCGAAAAAAGAATAATAAAAAAGGAATACATTTTTACCCGATGATACAGTTTAACGGAAGTGAGTAGGAGTCTGTTTTAATAACAAGCCTGACAGTTTAGTTAAATACGTATTATGATAAATTAATTAATGTTGAGTAGAGTTGATGTTCGTTTATAAGTAGCTACCTACCTAATTTTAGTAGACGACAGACAGTCTGGAAATGTTTGCACATTACATTATGTACTTGTATGTATCTACTTAATAAATTTGGGTACACCACAATAATTAACTAACAATAGTTAGGAATTCCTTTAACACGACTTGACACGGTCAATCGAAACAATCAATAACAATTGATTATATTGGTACTACTCGTTTAAAACATTGATTCACTAATTAATAGGTATTTTTATGTTTTAAAATTGGAGCCATGTAAAACAGGCATAGTACATATCCATGTGTAGTTAATATTATATCCAATGTTCCATTAAAATTTATTTGAGTAATGAAAAATCCATATTCAAATCATTGACCTACATGATTGTGGACAACGCGGTAAGTTTCTCTGAACACATGTACCAAAATTAATATTATTATAGTGTTTTTTCCATAATATTAATATTCTTTTGGTCTCTTTCCTACTTATATTTGACTATTGCACATCCTTTAAACTTGAGAAAGGCGTTAAATTACCCCATACAGTAAAAAAATCATTGTCTTTCAAGTATAGCAACACCAAAATTTATTGGTCACAAAATTTGATTGTTGGCATTAGCAATTTGAATTCTTAGTCTACACACTACTCGTTCCTTCCATAGTTGATGATTTAAATACAATAAATGTATTAAATTATGGAAATTGTTTGTAATTTGGTTAATTTTGCATCCTGTTATAAAGGTCGCACCGTATAGGTAAGTAAAGTCCCGTCTTTAAAATGTATATCAGTTGTGAAAAATTATTCATTGTAATTAATAAATAATATAAGGAATTAGTTAATTATATACTACACCACTTATTTTTTTTTTAAAACACTACCGGTTTCAACGCTCAGATGCGTCATTGACGAGCATCTGAGCGTTGAAACCGGTAGTGTTTTTAAAAAAATTAAGTGGTGTAGTACATAATTAACTAATTCCTTATAATTAAAAATGTTTCGTGATTACCACATGGTTAGTGCCAACAAAATCAAACAAATAAATAAATAATAATTGTTTTAGGTATAACAAATAGCGCAATTGTCAATCGCCGTTGTTCGTGTTAGTTAGTCTCAGCGTAAAGCAATAATAAGTTGAGTAATTATCTAGTATGAAAAGCGCTATACTTATATAAAGGCTATAGCTACATACGTATAGTACCTATAACAGGAGAGTGTCATAACGTGACGGGTGTAGGCTGTAGGGTGTGGGGAGGATGGAAGTCACGCTGACGTCATAAGGGATATATAGGGATGAATATATCTGATAGGGAAATACTCTACTACATACCTCAGTACCTAGTACAACATTCCACATCGTCTGATAGTTTAATCAAATGGAAGGAACAAGTTATTTTATTGATACCAATCGAAACAAATGGTCAATCAAATCGATGCAGTATCTTGGGCCTATGACTTCTAATACTAAATTTGATACACTCGTTCTTTCCATATTTCTTGTACAAATACCTGCTATGAGTTTTGACATATTTTTCAAAATGATAGGGATGAAGCTATTTTTGAAAAATATTTTCAAATCTCTAAACTTTTAGTAAAATATTTGATGCTACAGTCATGTATTTTATCCATTACACTGATTTTCCTACATTTTCATTTTGTGCAAAAACTTTTCCTGCTATTTTATGAGGCATAATATTTAGTTCACATATATTTATGTTGCCTAGCAACAAGTCCGCCTTTTCCTTTTGGCCAAATTTTGTTAATTGTCACGTTTTGTAATGTTGTATTTTATTGTTTATGTATTTGTGTAAAATGATGGTCAGTAAAGTTTTATTTATTTATTATTTATGGTAATGATTTCAAATTATAAAGCATCCTTTTATAAACTTCACAAGAAAATAAAGTAGTGACAAGAGAAATCAATATTATAATTAAACAAACAGACTATAAGGTGTATGTAGGTGTTTTAATTAAAAATTAATACCTAATTGTTCGCCGACAGCAGAATATAATTATTTGAGTGTTATTTCACTTGATAATTTCACACTGTGCATAACTTCTGGTTTGACATTTTGAAAGGCTGCATTTTGAACTTAGTTATATTCTGTTCACATAATAAACTGAATACTAAAAATAGCCATAACATTTACCAGCACAATATACCTAGGTAGGTATTGTTGAGTGCCAGGATAGGATTATGGAATTTATATTCCCACTGCTTATCATATCACGCAACATGTGGCGAAAGGAGATAGACAGATGGTACATCCTTGACATTTATTGAAACAGTCTTCTCCTCCATATTTCGAGCACACCAATGGAAAATATTTTATTTCCAACGTTTTTCCACTTATTAACTACTTATTACTTATTTTTCATGGTTTGATTCACTTAATTTCATCACAATATTGCAATAACCATCTAATTACATAGCCAGTTAATTTTTTTGTTGTTAATGAATAAATTATTTTTCAAAGCAATTCATGTACACTATCCGATTACCAAATTTGACAAAAGTTGTGAAATTTTTATGATGTCGTTTCATATAATTCAATGAAAAACATAATGTGATAATATTATTTTTATAAGGTTCTACTAATGTCCTGGTATATCTCAAATTAACTCTACGTCTTTTATGACAAATCTATGTCTGCCAACTCAAACACCTTTCAATAGATTTCAAACCCGAGATCTCTGCAGATTTGAAAATCTTAGAACCTACAAGAAGACTGAGGAAATAGAGGAAATCAAAGAAAAAAATCTCTGAGCAAAACCGAGCTTACTATACTTATTATCATGCTTACACGTGTAGCAATTCTTTCGTTCATTTTCTTTATGACAAAACAATGTTTCCAAAGTATCAATTTGCAGGTCTATGATACGTTTTCGTCCACTAGGACGATCGCATCATATCATTATACATAAATATCAAAAGAGAAATTTTCAAATGTTATAAGAAAGAATTTACATTATACATAAGAAAAGTATATAATTTGGCTCGTAACCCCCAGCTTCGCTACATACATTTTGCAATGTACGTAAGCGAAACACATAGAAAATTATATGATAGAGAAAGTATATAAAGAAAGTTACAGTTATATTTGCAAGTAAAACAGATTATTATTTTGGCTCAAGTTCATGTCTAGGGATGATTCTACTTGGTCTATACAAGAGGAATGCATTGTGTGTGGGTGACAGGTACATACTTCAATTATACATATTATACTCACGTAAAGTTCAGAGAATTCTTTATCCTTCGGTTTCATCATTTTCTTATGGTCATCATATCATTATAGAATACATAGGTAATTTCAGCAATAATGTTTCTTCTGTTAGTATACTTTATATTGCAAAGATTCTACTTATATCTTTTCTTGAGTAAAATTATAGATATATATCTCCAAGTAAACAATAAAAAATTATATCAAGTGGAACAAAGATTATCATAAGTACATCAGACCTTTCCAAGAAAGTGGATATATTATTTCCATCAGTGGAGCCATTCCTTTAACTCTTTGTTGCTTTCATAGTAAAATAATAGGGTCTTTCATCCATCGGTTGATCAAGGAATTGAACCTTTGTGACATAACTACTCAAGTATAAGCTAGGTTATCTGAATTCCACTTACAAAGAGGCTAAGAAATGCACTTTAAACAGAATAGAAGCACAGAAGGTACTTGTAGGTATAATAAATGGATTTCAACAGAAAGATAACTTATGGTAAGTGATTCACGTTTATTGTGCAAACATATATTACATAACAAGACAGTTATTTTCAAAGTAAATTTGTAGGGAATAACATTCCGTTCAATATACAAAGTTATGAAAGTTATACCATATTCGGACGGAGACAATAAAACAAACAAGGGCAATTATCAAATACACCATCCTTGGTATTACAATATAAATCAATACCTGGTTTATCAAGTGATTTATAAATATTTAATTGGAATCATTCATTCTTCATTCAAACTCAAAATCTTAAATTATTACACAAAGGAAATTAATATATATATAGTTCAATGATAATATGAACTCAGTTATGAAAAAATTATCATTATTTATACCATATACAGTAGTAATATAGTCACTTACAGATAGACAGGCGATCAGGAGTTGAATCACACAAAGACGAGTATGTAATGATGACGTATTCTGCACACATAGACGGTAGAAGGCAGGATCGTGAAAGAAACATACTCTGATGCTTCTATGGCGGTCGCTGGTTATACTCAAAGACGTACAGGGGTGTGGTGGTGTCAGAATCTGATAGATCCTGTCCTCAAGACGGAAGAGATCACTACTTCTCAAGAGACATGGGATATCTTATACGTTCCTACAATATCCTCAGTGTAAAAGGCAGAAGGCGTCACTATTTCAATATTCCTTTCAGAAATACTCAGCTAGTCTCTTAATCACTCTTTTGACAAGGGTATGGACCGGAGAAGTTACTAGAGGATTACACAGTTCACATTGTAATGCGAGTTATATCGGTAAATCACCGCTACGCGATATACTGACTATCCGAGGTGAAGCTGTACACGCTGAAGATTTAGAAACACATTCGCAATTTCAATCAAATTCACAATACTGAGAAAGTAGAAAGAACAGTTTATGTGAGTGTTCATGATTCCTAACATAGAATATTTGTTCAGAAACAATGGATTATCTAATTTCACACGGTTATGAATAATGGCGGCAACAGCAAAAACCACGCCCAAAACCAACATATATTATTATACTCAAAACTTCCAAATATATCATTATCACCATTAGAATCGTAGTCTATATATATATCTCGAATAGAATATAAGCTTGTCTATAACATTATCCTGTTTATTAATTACTATTAATTATTAATCGTTATTATTGTTCCTTGATATTGGCGGTATGATTGGTCGCGCACGTAAAACTAACACAGATATTTAAAGTACATTATTAACGACACACAATAAGAATTGTTTTACGTACAACAGAGGGCAACACACTTGTTTATCACATTACGAAGTTAAGTATTATTACATAATTATTGTTAGTATTATTATTGTGTCGGAGTTACGCACATCGCTGTTCGCGACTAAGGCGGGAAGGGACAAACCCTTCTTTCGTCCAACCTATGCCATGGTTTGCGGGTAACTGAATTTGCTTGCAAGCGACGCGAGGGGGAACAGGCACGTTTAACGGTTATTCTTCAAGGGAATGAGAATCATACGATGTGGTGCCGTGTGCAGATCGAAGCATCAGCCCGTCACGTGTTCTTTGTAACGTACAATTATTATTATTATTACGGAAGACTCACAGACAACAATTGACTGTAGGAACATTAGTCAGTATGAACTTCTCCGCAGCGATTATTTAATGCGTAGCATTCTCCCTTTCGGCCCCTCTTGAAAATTTGAAGAGAAGCGACAAATTTTCAAGTTCCTCAATTATACAAAAAAAGTTGAGAACCACTGGTTACATGAAAAGATTGAATACCACTGGTCACATAAAAAAGTTGAGTACCACTGGTTACATGAAAAGTTGAGAACCATTGGATACATAAGCAACTATATAGGTACCCAATTACAGACAAACAATTCAAAAAATGGTAGCTTATATACTATTACAATGTTTCTTACATCCTATAGCCCGTTCAATTATTATTATTAAACACTCGCGGTAAATTGCCCATAGTCAAAATTGATGCGAACTGTTTTCATATTTTGACTTACACTTCTTAATAATAACACAAAATTTACTTTGGTTGTTTTAGTACGGGGCTCCTAACACAAGTTTGAGAGCTACAATCATAACAATACAATAGTATATAGAGGTGTGCATATATATATAGACAGGTGCATATGTGCATGTATATGAAAAACACAGGTTATGAAAACAACAACTTTAAACATTTTACAATACAACCTTATAAGAAACTCAGGATCTGTAGTACGTTTCAATATACGGTTCGTTCTACACTGGTGATAAAATTCTTTCTTTCAATTTCTCAATATACGTACGTTTCATTAATGGATTCATTTACTACGATCGACGACAAGTTAACATTTTAAACATGACAAACATATAAAACAAAAGTTACATACTTAAGAAGTTGGTTTACATCATTCTCGATTCCAGTTACATGTATCCGGCAAGGGAAAAGTAACATAAAGGAATTTAAATAAATATAAACAATTTTGTATAGATGGAATTAGAGATACCACATTTACGCTTCATTTTACCCATTAAGCTTAATAGCACTCATATACAAGTGATTTCATGTACCATGTACCATACAAAGATATTGGCAAAGCACAGAAAGAAATCATACATAATAAGGACATACATATACATATTAAAAAAACAATTTACACGCAGACATGACATAATGGTACATCACGACGACTGCAATCACATATACAGTAACCGATATTCATTATTGGCGTCAAATCCTTCTACGCATATCACATACGACACAGTTCTCACACAGAGACAGATTTCTCACATAGAGATAATCTCAGAGGGAGCTACCCTCACACAGGCTTAATACATGACAAATACATTGAACAACTTTCGACCTTTGCTACACAATATACAAGTTACAAGTTCAATAAATTCTTTACATACATCATTATTCAAATTCAACATTTACTTCTTCATACAGGGCTCACCTTTCATAAACAGATTCATACATCATCTTTATTCACTAACATACAATTAATCAAAATTATCCCATTGAATATCTGCAGCCAACATTCCACTACAGGTTTTATTCTGTGTCCTTCAAAAGCCATACCCGTTCAATGTCAAAATGTTCTATCACATTTTCCAATGTATTCAAGCAACATAAACAAACTTTTCACAAAGTCACAAAAATTATTTAATTCAACAAGGGATATACTACATCCAAACATTTCCAATTACAATTCATAAGAGATTACTACGTGTCCTACGCGGAATTAAACGTCATATAAACTCAAACTTCAAAATAATAGGCATGAACGATTAGCAATCACATTGTCTACATTCATCAAAAAGAGCATTACGATTTATCTTTCACACATCCAGATAACATCGTCTCTATATTGATTACACAAAAAGTCACACAAAAAAGTATTTAAACACATCTCTCCTACCACGGCTTTACATATTACATAAACATAACTCATTTTTTATCAAAGAGCGTTCGTTAGTTTACCTTAACGGAACAATTCACTAAACGGACTCAGTTCTCAAATAAACAAGGCATAGGTTACTTCAATATTTCACGATGATAATAAGCCGCAAAAGTCACATCATTACATTTCAAGAAAATTAATTACTTCACAAAAGATAACAAATTCCGAACACAAAGGGTTAATATTCAACAGCAAAAATTCTACATCGTTACATGGTTACTTCTTTAATTTCCAAAAAAAATTTACAAAACATCATTCTACTATTTACGATAATGTCAAAATTTTCAACGATGGTCATCAAAGGGTTAACTGTTTCTTAACTAAATTCAAAAGTTCAGTTACAGTTCACATATACTTGACATAAAAAAAATTCAATTATTATTCACAAAGGGTTAACAAATTCGGTCATGTTTCACTAAGGGTTAAGTGTATTTATTTTTTTTTTTTTTTAATTTCGTGAACGGTCGTGAAGGTTTAACATAATTTATTTCGATTTATTTTTAACTTTAATTTTCTTAAAACAAAAATTATTTATTTAATATTATTCATCATTATTATTTCGTCACATCACTACGTACGCACATATGTATTCTTATCAAAATTCTACTACGCATAATTTTATTACAATAACGCTCATTTATTATTATTTCTCCAAGAGTTCAATAAAGATATTTATTCCAAATACAACATTTTACTGTTTCAAAAAATTTAATTCAATTTAATATCGATTTTTATTCTCAGTTCGAAAATGAATTTACTATCAAAATAACATTACAACAAAATTCTGTTTATCGGCAAAGTTCTTTGTACACTTTGGTTTACTATACACACAACACTATGGGTACATATTATTTCGTTTCGCTCCAATATTATTATTTTCAACTATTTTGGACTTCCGTTTCGCGCGTGAATATTTTTATTACATTGTTGCGGTAGGTCTGTACGATGTCTCTTTCTCTCGCGACGTACAGGTATGTACCTACCATACGTTGTATAGATATGTATACTACTTGTTCGCACACCGCTCGCTTCTCTCGATGCACAACTACGGTATAACATTATATCTATCCGTACGGCGTTCGATATTATAGATACACACTATATCTTCATTATGTTATGTAGGTCGGTTTTCGATGTCTTGTTTACCGCTTAATACGAGACATTTACAACAGAATATTTTCACCATACAATTCTTTCTATACGGCATCGGTTTTTTACTCCACATTATAACAATACTCGCGACAAACGTTTGCGCTATACACCAATACATTTATTTTTTAAATACGGACATTTAAATTATTTATCTTACGATTCCTGTTTCATTTTTTAAAATTGTTTTCATATACATACACACATTAAATTATTACATTTTCAATTAATATCAATACACATAATTACACAATAAAGATAAGAATTCTGAACTTCACGATTAGGTATATTCACCACACAATACATTTAAAATTTTAGGGTCTACAGTTATACGAACTGTAATTATCTCGGACAAAGCCCACAAATTGCTACATCCAAGGACGAGCACACAAAATAATACGATTTCGTCCACTAGGACGATCGCATCATATCATTATACATAAATATCAAAAGAGAAATTTTCAAATGTTATAAGAAAGAATTTACATTATACATAAGAAAAGTATATAATTTGGCTCGTAACCCCCAGCTTCGCTACATACATTTTGCAATGTACGTAAGCGAAACACATAGAAAATTATATGATAGAGAAAGTATATAAAGAAAGTTACAGTTATATTTGCAAGTAAAACAGATTATTATTTTGGCTCAAGTTCATGTCTAGGGATGATTCTACTTGGTCTATACAAGAGGAATGCATTGTGTGTGGGTGACAGGTACATACTTCAATTATACATATTATACTCACGTAAAGTTCAGAGAATTCTTTATCCTTCGGTTTCATCATTTTCTTATGGTCATCATATCATTATAGAATACATAGGTAATTTCAGCAATAATGTTTCTTCTGTTAGTATACTTTATATTGCAAAGATTCTACTTATATCTTTTCTTGAGTAAAATTATAGATATATATCTCCAAGTAAACAATAAAAAATTATATCAAGTGGAACAAAGATTATCATAAGTACATCAGACCTTTCCAAGAAAGTGGATATATTATTTCCATCAGTGGAGCCATTCCTTTAACTCTTTGTTGCTTTCATAGTAAAATAATAGGGTCTTTCATCCATCGGTGGATCAAGGAATTGAACCTTTGTGACATAACTACTCAAGTATAAGCTAGGTTATCTGAATTCCACTTACAAAGAGGCTAAGAAATGCACTTTAAACAGAATAGAAGCACAGAAGGTACTTGTAGGTATAATAAATGGATTTCAACAGAAAGATAACTTATGGTAAGTGATTCACGTTTATTGTGCAAACATATATTACATAACAAGACAGTTATTTTCAAAGTAAATTTGTAGGGAATAACATTCCGTTCAATATACAAAGTTATGAAAGTTATACCATATTCGGACGGAGACAATAAAACAAACAAGGGCAATTATCAAATACACCATCCTTGGTATTACAATATAAATCAATACCTGGTTTATCAAGTGATTTATAAATATTTAATTGGAATCATTCATTCTTCATTCAAACTCAAAATCTTAAATTATTACACAAAGGAAATTAATATATATATAGTTCAATGATAATATGAACTCAGTTATGAAAAAATTATCATTATTTATACCATATACAGTAGTAATATAGTCACTTACAGATAGACAGGCGATCAGGAGTTGAATCACACAAAGACGAGTATGTAATGATGACGTATTCTGCACACATAGACGGTAGAAGGCAGGATCGTGAAAGAAACATACTCTGATGCTTCTATGGCGGTCGCTGGTTATACTCAAAGACGTACAGGGGTGTGGTGGTGTCAGAATCTGATAGATCCTGTCCTCAAGACGGAAGAGATCACTACTTCTCAAGAGACATGGGATATCTTATACGTTCCTACAATATCCTCAGTGTAAAAGGCAGAAGGCGTCACTATTTCAATATTCCTTTCAGAAATACTCAGCTAGTCTCTTAATCACTCTTTTGACAAGGGTATGGACCGGAGAAGTTACTAGAGGATTACACAGTTCACATTGTAATGCGAGTTATATCGGTAAATCACCGCTACGCGATATACTGACTATCCGAGGTGAAGCTGTACACGCTGAAGATTTAGAAACACATTCGCAATTTCAATCAAATTCACAATACTGAGAAAGTAGAAAGAACAGTTTATGTGAGTGTTCATGATTCCTAACATAGAATATTTGTTCAGAAACAATGGATTATCTAATTTCACACGGTTATGAATAATGGCGGCAACAGCAAAAACCACGCCCAAAACCAACATATATTATTATACTCAAAACTTCCAAATATATCATTATCACCATTAGAATCGTAGTCTATATATATATCTCGAATAGAATATAAGCTTGTCTATAACATTATCCTGTTTATTAATTACTATTAATTATTAATCGTTATTATTGTTCCTTGATATTGGCGGTATGATTGGTCGCGCACGTAAAACTAACACAGATATTTAAAGTACATTATTAACGACACACAATAAGAATTGTTTTACGTACAACAGAGGGCAACACACTTGTTTATCACATTACGAAGTTAAGTATTATTACATAATTATTGTTAGTATTATTATTGTGTCGGAGTTACGCACATCGCTGTTCGCGACTAAGGCGGGAAGGGACAAACCCTTCTTTCGTCCAACCTATGCCATGGTTTGCGGGTAACTGAATTTGCTTGCAAGCGACGCGAGGGGGAACAGGCACGTTTAACGGTTATTCTTCAAGGGAATGAGAATCATACGATGTGGTGCCGTGTGCAGATCGAAGCATCAGCCCGTCACGTGTTCTTTGTAACGTACAATTATTATTATTATTACGGAAGACTCACAGACAACAATTGACTGTAGGAACATTAGTCAGTATGAACTTCTCCGCAGCGATTATTTAATGCGTAGCATCTACTGAATAGAAACATGGAATAGAATGATTTATGGAAACTAACAAACTATTTGAGTCTAACTGTATTTAATGTATTTAATTAAATACAGTAAGACTCAAACAGTTTACTTATTTCCATAAATTAATACGGAGTTTTACAAAATAAACGTCAACTCAATCAATACAATAGAATGAATAAAATTTTAACCTTTGATTGTTTGTCTATTACAAAAATGAAATTTATTTTAGTGTGGGCGTCTATTACATATTATTGATATTTCAATATTATAAATGTAGGTGTGTCCTGCACCCTATTTCATAGAATAACCTTTAACTTTATTTTCACAAAGTAACTGAACTACATAAATAGATATATCTGCATCTCATAAACTTGAAATTTTCCTACACACATCGGTCGTTTTAAGATTTTTTCATAGAATTTTGTGATTCCTGTAGGTTTACTGGAAGACATTGCCACAAGGCAATATGTATGCCTTTTATAATATTCATATTTGACAATAAAGTGTTTATTATTATTATCTCATATCTCATTTATTTAACAAAACAATATTAGATTCTACATTTTGAACACAATATAAGATTAACAATAAAATTTAAATATAACAAAAACCATAAAATATTAAAATAAATTTATATTCAAAATGTAGAACCCCAATATTATTCGAGTTGATTCTTCCATGATGTTCTATGAAATAGTACAATTATGGGAGATCACTTACAGAGCTACAGGGACAAAAACCTTCTTACTATCCTGGTGGAAGATAGAAGTACGGCCTTCTGCATGCTGTATTTGAGCCTGTCATCTACTCCCAGTTTTCTGAGATTGCTTGACAGACTGTTAGGTATTAAACCATTCACAGACAACACTATAGGCACGATGATTGTGGTAGGTGTTCTCCACATATCTTTGATTTCATGAGCAAGATCAAGATATTTTATTATCTTATCTTGCTCAGCTTTATTTAAATTTTCATCGTGCGGTATAGTGATGTCTATGATGTATGTTTTACGGCATCTGCGATCAACCAACACAATATCTGGTCGATTAGCTATAATAGTTCGATCAGTTTATAATTATTATTATTCTTCACTGGAAGTTCTAGATTTAGCTTAGTCTAGTAAAACAAGATACCAGTGAATAATACTAAATTCATCAGAGACTGGCTATCTCCATTGAAAGAAACCTGTGTGCGTCCTTGAATCTTTCGTTCATATAATTATCATCACTTCGCTCTTCAACGCTCTTCCCAGGAGTACAGACCAGACACCAACCTCCTCCATTCAGAGTGTCTCAGCATCACGACATTCCTAGCTCTCTGATGTCATTGTACGGGCCGTCGGAATCCTTGTGGACGAAAGAATAGCGCTCTTTTGACCATGTATGACTGAACATTCTCAAAACATGGCGCAACCAAGAATATCGTCTCTCATGTACAACAGAGACTACAGATATTTCCGCTGGCGCACAGTATTATTTGTGACATGTTCATATAACATAACAGCGAGATTATCACTTACAGTAATTTCTTCCACCTAACCATTTAAGTCGTATTGCAGGTTCAAGAGCCACAAGGTCGAGTCCTGTGATAAACAATGACTAAGAAGTTTCAAACAATATCGGTAGGTGTTGATAAGGTCACGGTATTTAAAAATTGCAACTTATAATTTAATTACAAAACTCAGAGGCTACCCATACACCTCTGTGGCCTAATGGTTAGAGCACTTGACTCATAACACAGAGGTGCTGAATTCAATTCCGTGTAAGTAGGTACAGATGGCTGGTTTGTGTGCAGTCACTCACTCTGAAATGATTGATATGAGAAAGGCATGAGAGGAATGGAATTGATTAACATTGCCATGGTATAAAGCACTTATGCCAGCCTTAGTCGATTTGTTAGTTTCGTGACATCTAATACTCTCTTCTCTGTCTTGCAGGTGATACATGTCTTGCGATTGAATCATATCTATCGTAATATTTATAGGTATGTAGTTGATAATGTGATATCGATTTATAAACTTCAAAACTTCATAATCGACTGGGGATAATTGGGATTATAGATAATATATATAATGAATTTAATATGATGTATTATTTCAGATGATTTGCTTCATGTTGAGGCAATAATATACTCATACATATTATAGTATCATTTTAATAGTGAATTGCATTTGCACTATCATAGCTGCAGTCAAATTATACGATAAACTGTTTCAGAGTACGTACATACATAGGTGTGATATGCCTGTATTAACCGTAAGGTAGGTACTGCTATTAACTTTAAACTCGGTTTCGCTCTTTGAACAATATACATCAATATAACATATTATTCAGGCATGATTCATTGGCAATCAGTTGCTCTACCTGAAATTAAAAGAATTACAGAAAAAATATATTTTGTATCCACCGTTTTAATAGTAAGTAAAACAAAAAATAAAAAAAAAAACAAATTGATAAAACACGGAGATTATTATTTATTTTCCTACAAAATGTAATCCATTGATGATATATATGATTAGAAGTTTTCAGTTGCCTTATCGTAAGTCTAACTAATGTGCCCTCAAACGAAGGATCCCGTTTGTGAATCCTGCTGCCGACCTACTCCACCTTCATTATATAGGTCCGAGCATACTGCTTTCTGTTAAGGTATATTTGCGTTTTAATCAAACTCAGAGTCATCGGTTTCGAAAAATAGCTTAAAAGTAATTTAGTATCCAGGAACAAACTGAATGACTGAAAATTCGTATGGAGGGCATTAATTTACCCATTACTTGTATGATGAAGATAGGTAAGTGGTCATAGGCAGATGCATTCGTATAGATAAACATAAATTATAACGTGATTATGCTAAAACGTTTCTACATTGATTCATAATGGCTGTTACTTCAATACAATATTCACTAAACTTGTTTATCTGTTCACCTCAAACTTTATTGCACTATTGTTTCCAAATTGCTGCATTTCAAAACAAAATTGTTTGACTTTTATTTGAACACTACAGGACCGAAATGAGTAAGAAAATAATAAAGCAAATTGAATATTTCTGAGAAATATTTTGATTTGACCAAGTTACATCTCAAGTAACATTTTATTTTAAAATAAACACAAAATATTTAAAAAAAGTCATTAACATAGTGCAAAAAAAAAACAAAGCGCTACGATATGGCAAAGAACATTTTCTCAGCTTTGATGAAGCTAAAGGACTCCCACTTTCTTTTGTAAGTAGCAAAGTACATATTTACAATAATTTCCCAATGATTTACAAATCATGAAGTCACATTACCTGTAATTTGTTCACATTTCTCATTTCTCAAGGTCCAGAATCTTCTTCCAATTTAATCGCTCTTCAAGTCTCCTGTCGGGAGAATAAAATATATATATATATATATATATATATAATGAGTTACAATCCATTGGATTGGTCTGCAACGAGTTTGGTTTTTCTTCTCCATTCGTCCCTATTCTCAGCCAGTCTTTTCAGCTCCACGTATGAGCCACAGTTCATGTCCCTCTTCAGTTGGTCCATATATGCGTCTCTTGGTCGGCCTCTGCTATTTGTCCCCTCGGTCTTACCCTCCGCGATGGCGAGGAGTAGTCCTGGGTGCCTAATATTGTGGCCAATCCAGTTAGCTCGTTGTTGGCTGATTCTCTTAAGGAGTTGCCTTTTTTCGCCTACCCTGGTTAATACTTCTTCGTTTTCGACGTGCTCCGACCAATGGATCTTAAGCATGCGTCTGTAGCACCACATTTCAAAGGCCGCCAATAAAATATACTTCTAACAAATTAAGTAGGTGTATAAAATCTTAACGGATTATTTTCCCCTAATTATATATTTCTTTTCAAAGTGCTTTATTTTTATACATTACCACGACATGTAATACATATTATTTCTGTACTTTCCTATATAAATGTAAATTAAAATTTTCTTTCATAGCCTCATTATAAATGCAGATAATGGGTAATTTTAATACACCTTCTTATCTCATTTAAATCTGTTGTGATTAGTGTGGGTATTTCTTTTGATAAGACCTCAAATGTATTAAGATATTTTATTTAAGATATTTCTAGAGTCGGCTCTGAATATGGATTACATAGGCATACCCGGGGGAAGAGGCAAGGGGCAGTGTCTCACCTCGTTGAATCTAGAGAATAGTATGAAAATAGACAAAATTAGTATTAATGTACGGAAAAGGTTTAAAAAAATGGCGTCAAAATGGAAAGCTGTCCCATCCCAGAATTTCAACTTAAGTGTTTATTGAAAATTTGAATAAGAATACCTACTATTAAATTGATATGTGATCCGTTGATTTGTTTTTTCTTTTCATTATTTATGCTGTGATAATTATATTGTTCTTTTTCATTGTTTTGTTGACTTTTAATTTAATTTGTTCAGGTCTATTCATTATGCTTATGCGTACATTATATAAATTATGTATGTCAATCTTCTACATGTAAAAGGTTTGCGCCGTGAACTGTGAATAAATAAATAAATACAAATTTATTCCAAAAGAAATCACTATACAGTGATAATCTCGCCACTGCACATCATCACATTTTTGTTACGTAAACTGCTCTGTTGATTTTGTTATAATTATGAATGATGATGTGCAAGAAGAATAAAATAAGTAAATAAATAAATTGTGAAACTCAATCTTAATAAAGGGTCCACACGTTTGATAGTTATAACAACAAAAAAATGCTAAATTGCTGCCCCACCTCTGGAAAAGTTGTTATGTACGCCTATGATGGATTGAGTAACAAAATAGAATCATATTAAAGAGAGCATTCACTTTGCCTTAGTATACCTATCTATCATCCACTCTATAAAACCATTTATGGTGGAGTGGAAATAACAAATTTATAAATAAACCCTGATATGTTATTTTGTATAGGTATAGGTATGTTTTTTTAAAGTATCCGTGAAGAATGTGAATGCAATTCTTTTCCGTAGGTTTTCGAAAATCTTGTAAAAGAAAAGTATTCGTAAAATATTAAGAAGCATAAAATGTTGAACATTTTCGATTTAGCAACAAGATATGCCATCTTGAGTGTCTTATTTTGTGACGACGTGTATTTTCATTGTATATTTTCAGTTCACCAGCTATTCCACGTCTAGTGGGTAATGCTGTGATGGTATAGATAGACACATATTTTTTGTATTGATTTTATATTCAAATAACTAACTTCTAAAGAACAACTTTTAATAATATTTTAATCACAATTTTTGAGGTATAAAAATGACTAAATTAAATTTCTTCCTTGTGTCCTCAAAAGGAACATTTAGAGCAAAAAAAAACTTTAGCACCCGACCACAGATGATAAAAGAAATATCAATCTGAGGAAACAACTCATAAGTTTATGTTGTTTTATATTTATCTGCGTAAACATGTAACAATACTGAATATGGAATAAAATATTACATTTTTACGCAAACCAGTAACTTTTATCTCATTTTTATTTCACAATTTATCTGTTTGTTTTTGTTCCATTCTATTTTGGACTATGTTCGTATATCAGCAAGCGAAGGTATATCTAGTTAATATATTATATTGTAGTTTATATAGGGGTGCACGGAGGGGTAGTGATAGCATCTATGGATGTATATTATGAACAATGCTATGGCAGTTTGTTTTCACTTGACTTGAAGTTTTAAAACGAAGCTTTTTCCTTTTGGAAAGCTGCCAGATTGTTTATTGTGTTTAAGCCTACTCACAACACGTACTACAGTTAAATTGCTGTATTCCAAAATATACTTTATTTAAAAGTTGAAACGATAATAATTTAATTATAGCATACACTGCATCAATGGGAGGAAAGTGGCAAAAAATCAGATAAATTATGAAAGAGTTGGCAGAGATTGTAGAACATAATGTGTAGGTGTTTTTTATACATTTGAATGAAACTTAGTTTTATAAGGAGTCCTTCCATAGTACCTACACCTTTTTTTTAGAATATTTATTATTTGTGTTTCATAATTATGATTTGGGTTCAATGTGTAGATGACAAAACCACGCAGACTTCTATACGTATATATTCAATTTTTCCCAATAGGTGAATCTTAAATTTTTGCAACCGGTAGAAAGTAATCACGCGAGCCAGCCTTAAACGAATTCGTAAACGTTGGGACACATTTCTCACAATTAATTTTTGCAAATGTTGTATTGTGTAATTTGTATGTATCAATTAGGAATTGATATTGACTAATAATAGTAGTACTGTATAATATATTCTACTGTATTTTTAGGAAATTTAAGGAGAATAGGATGAGACATAATCTAAAAGAACTATTTTACTTTCATCACATTCAAACAATTGGTCTTGCATACTTAATAATTTCAACTTCTTACCGATCATATATTTATTTATGAAAATAAATAAATATATGATCGGTTCTACATAACTTCTTAGTGTCAGCTTCTTTCATCAGCTTCAATCAGGTATAACCGTTTAAATTTTACATTATTTATTTTCAGTACAGGTATCTTCAATCCAGTAATTTTTTCAACGTACCAAGTTTTCAAACTGTTTTATACATATTTTTGTCTCCGTGTATCATGTAATTTCTACGCTACCTAAGTAAACTCCTCAATCAGATCAATACAATTCTGATATCAGCATATTTTTTTCCTAATAAGACAAATTCAGTTAGATAATAATTATAGTCAGTTGTTAAATAACCTTCTACGTGTATGCAGGAGTAAGTGAAATATCAGCTGATTTATAGGCCCTTCTAAGTAGGCAGGATTTAGTGGATTGTCAGTTGATTCATAGACCTTTTTACGTATGCAGGAATTAGTGGAATATCAACTGATTTATACCCCCATCTACTTATGTAAGAGTTAGCGAAGTATCAGCTGATTTATAGGTCCTTCTACATAGGCAGAATTTAGTGAACTAACAGCTGATTCATAAGCCCTTCTACGTATGTATGAGTTAGTGAAATATCAGCTGATTCAAAGTCCCTTTTACGTTTGAAGAATCAGCTGTCCTTCTACGTGAAGAGTGTGTGTGTTTGCTTTTTTTCTTATTTATTCATTTTGTTTTCAATGTGTGTTTTTGTCAATTATATAATGTACCTACGGGTATATTAGGTGTGTGTCAATATTCTGTATAATTTCGTAAACTTTGTTTTAAAATAATGATTTACAAAAAGAATAAATGAATAGATAATGGTGAGTAGATAATTTGTTGCAAGTATGACAATTCATTAATGGATTTTAATTAGTTAAGTAAGTCACGTTTTGCTCAAGTGTTACGGAAATCTAATAAAGGAAAAAAATAATATTAAAGTGATCGGATACACATTAAATAACTCTATATTTTTCTGAGTTTGATTATTTTTATTTTATTTTTTTCCGGGAAGTTTCCAGCTAAAAACATGTGTTCTACAATTTTATATAAGTTTTCGAGTTGGTACTCTGTAAAAGACAGGTATTTGTAAAACATCAGGAACAAACCTTTAGCATCTTCAATTCGACAGTGAAGTAGGTATGCCACATGTCTGGTCAAATTCCTTTTTTATAAATTCATCTACTTTAAAATGTATGGATTTAGTTAGCAAAAAATAGGATAGAATATAGAAGTCTAAATTAATTTTTAAAGTCCAAAATGGAATAATCTACTTTTTAAATAGATTTTATGAATATAATTGTTGAAATAAATTCATCTATTTTTAAAAAGATTTCATTAGTAAAAAATGTTTTCATTATTTATTTTAAAATATGTTTGCATTTAATTATTTTTGTAGGCTCAAGCAGAACATTTTTTCAAATTTTTCAGTTTAACCAAAACATATGTCTGCATTTACTTTATTTTGTGTAGACGTAGGTACCTAAATAGATTTATCTGCTTTTGAATATTCTTTGAAAAGTGTGCTGTTTGTTTTTTTTGTTGATAAAGTGGTTCATATTTCTGAGTAAATTTAAGTTGGTTTTTGGTAGTTTCTTTTGTTAAAAAAACTAATCACGTTTAATAGAATATTCTAAAAATATTTAATAGTTTACACACAGTACATTTTCATTAGAATTTAATGTTACTTTATCTTCACAACTTCAATGAAAACAGAAAATTATACCTACAATGTTGTTTTATGAAAAAAAAAACTGTACAAATTGCTTCTTTAACCAGCTGTGGGTGTGTTACCTATACACTTACGAGAAACGTTTTAATGTCTGCTAGATCGGCTAGATAATGAAAAGGGCGGAAAGTAAAATCAACGAAACACTTTCAGAAGATCAATTTGGATTCCGCAAAGAGACAGGCACAAGAGATGCAATCCTGAGTCCCAGACTTACTCTAGAAAAGAGAATAACAATTAATAAAAACACATATATAGCATTCATCCACCTTGAAAAAGCATTCGATAAAGTAGAATGGGAACAACTTTTTAACACCCTCAACCAGATAGGAATGAGTTATAAAGACAGAAGAGCAATCTGGAGCTTATACAAGAACGAAATGGCTGTGATTAAAAGCGGAGAGAGCTGCGCAGAAGCAAGGGTCGAACAAGGCGTAAGACAAGGATGCTCAATGTCGCCAGCTCTCTTTAACTGCTATATACAGCGAGCCATTGATGAACTGAGAGAAGAAATGAAGAACTGGACAGGAGTAAAAATAAATGGGAAAAAGGTCGACATGATAAGATATGCTGACGACATAGCACTGCTCGCAGACTCCGAGATGGAGCTGAACGAAGCCTTAGGAAAAATGGAAAGTATAGAGGAAAGTCACCAAATATGGAATACCATTTTGTTTTTGGGATATAAAAAAAAAACTTCATATAAATTAAATCAGTTTAATGTTTTTACTAATCAGTCATACATTTATATGTAGTAATTAACAGCCTTTAATCAAATATATTAGTTATCAAATTAAAATCTAACACAAAAAACAATCTCACAAATTAGTAACCAAATATGGAATAGGTACCCATATATAGAATACAAGCATAAATCAACATAACAATAACAAAAATGGACATTAATATCTTTGAGATCAATTAAATGAATATAACATATTGTGATCAATGAAATAAGTTACATAATTACTTGCAAAAGTCACAGATCCAAGTATCAAACTCTGGACCAGCACAATCATAATGTGCCCAGAGCCCACACATCAAGCATTTAATCCAGCTTTCTCCACTTTTATCCATGGAAAAAAGTCTTGAACAGAACATACATTCTGCATCAGCAGAGTCAGGAGGTACTTGGTCCATCAACTCATCATGTTCACTACCTTCATCAAACTGGATAACGTCTAGTTCCTCAGAGTCTTCTTCTTCACTATCATCCTTATTTTTCTTCGTTTGTTTGTTTCTCTTCGCAGTTTTCTTCTTATTCTTTGTCTTGACTAGTTTACTTTCTTTTTCTTGTCTCTTCATATTTTTATTTTCTAAATCATTTTTGTAGGGAGAAGATGTTATGACTGCTGCTACAGCAGCTTTTCTTCCTCTGCTAGATACTTTTCTTCGTTTCTCTGGCACTGGACTTATGGCATGCGGAGACACCAGACCCAAACTGCTGCGATTAAGCCCAGAAGTCGAAGGTGCAGGTTCAGGTTGTAAATTAGCAGTTGTTTGTGGTGCACGTATTTCTACCAGAACTTGACCAGTTTCAGATCTTGATTCCAGCGGAGGGATATTGGTTGTACAACCATCTATTACAGCATTTTGTTGCGCAGCAATAAAGTCCACATCACTGAAGACATTTTTATTTAAAGGCCACAATCCAGTGACTTTGAACCCGTTGGCTGCAATTTCGCCTGTTTGTACTTTCAAATAGGATTTGCCAAACAGCTCCACAATATCATATGGACTTAGAGGTCTGTTGTTGTCTCTAATCCACATGCGTATTTCCTCACTATAGTATGTTTTTAAAGGCCCCATGAAAGTCTTATCTAACGGCTGCAATTTATGAGTCGTATGAGGAGGTAACGAAACTATGTCCACGTTATTTTCCCTAGCAATATCTATTATATCGATATTGTGAGTATGACTATAGTGTCCATCTAGTATCAGTAAAACCCTCGATTCAGGAGTCGGGTTGGTGTGTTGAATAAAGTGCTTGAACCAGTCTGTAAAGATGTTCATTTGTATCCACCCTGATGGATGCGCAACTCCGACTGATCCTGGAGGACAGCCTCTCATTAGCTGAGCACTCATATTTTTTCTGGGAAAAATAATGAATGGTGGCACAAAATGACCAGTAGCATTCATGCAAACAACTATTGTCATCAGAGATCCTCTTTCTGCTGAAGTCAGTGCAGCTACCTGGCGTTTACCTTTGTGGCCGATTATTTGTGGTATCTTACTTTGTACTATTGTGAGGCCTGATTCATCCACGTTGTAAATACGATTTGGTGGATAGTTATTTTTAGTGTAAAGCTCTTCAAGGAGGTTGAAAAAGGCTTCCACTTTTTCTTTATCAAATCCAAATGCTCTGGCAAATGATGTACCAGTTGGTCTTCTTATCGAAAGTTTATCTTTATGACGATTTAAAAATAACTTCAACCACTTTTTTCCAGCCATACCAGATTCACCGAAGGGATTCTGCAAATTGTTTCGCTTTGCTAGCATGAACGCCATACGGCGAAGATCAGTTCTTGTTAAACCGTGAAACTTGCTCTCCATTATTAGTATGTATTCTACAAGCTGACGTTCAAGTTCGGAGCCCAAGATAGTTTTTCGTCCTAATGTAGTAGCTGCTGCCACTTCTGGAGACTGTTCATCTTTTTGGCAGAGACGAAATAAAGTTGTCCTAGGCACTTGAAAATGCTGTGCCGCTTTCAAATACCCCATTTTCTTTGCCCGGACGATTTTTATAGCTTGTGCCATTTTTTCTTCATCCCAGGTTTTTCGTTTGGTTGATTGCGAATCGGACATTCTAAAAACAAACATTACATATATTTTTAAAGAAATAATAGCAAGTATCTATCATATGAAAAATTAAGACCTAATTATGGAATATTCCATAATTAGATACCGACGACTGTCCATATTTGGATTTTTATACTAGTTCATACTCTTCTAAATATTTTTTCAAGTCACAATATTTTAATGACAAAAGATCACAAAATGGTGAAATAAACATAATACCGATATACTAAATAGTATAAAACTTATGTATACAAACATAACAGCTGGTAATACTCATTTATTACTTACCTTTAAAATTTTCTACACGACAACAAAACAAAACACGCCTGCCACACATGAAGCGTTCGCGCAACTGACTCGATGGTGTGAGTGCGATAGTTAGTAGACCGAATGAAACAGAAGATGGTCGAGTGTTGCGTTTCATACTTATAGTCTTAGAGAAATGAAGGTATTCCATATTAGGATACTATTTCATATTTGGTGACTTTCCTCTACTGTTGTCAAAGTACAACATGAAAATAAATAAAGAAAAAACAAAATGTATGGTCGTTGGAAAAGAGGAAGCGACTGCGAACATTGCCGTAAATGGAGTGAGCATCAAACAAGTAAGTGACTTCGTGTACCTGGGCAGCAGAATAAACCAGGATGGACGCTCCAAAGCAGAAATTGTAAGCAGAATAAACCAGGCAAGGATTGCCTTCAACAAAAAATCGAAGATATTGGAATCCCCAAATATTGACTTAAGCGTAAGGAAGAACCTTACTAAAGCCTTTGTATGGAGCATTCTGCTTTATGGTTGTGAGACATGGACCATCAGCAAGAGTGAAAGCGGACGGTTGGCGGCCTTTGAAATGTGGTGCTACAGACGCATGCTTAAGATCCATTGGTCGGAGCACGTCGAAAACGAAGAAGTATTAACCAGGGTAGGCGAAAAAAGGCAACTCCTTAAGAGAATCAGCCAACAACGAGCTAACTGGATTGGCCACAACATTAGGCACCCAGGACTACTCATCGCCATCGCGGAGGGTAAGACCGAGGGGACAAATAGCAGAGGCCGACCAAGAGACGCATATATGGACCAACTGAAGAGGGACATGAACTGTGGCTCATACGTAGAGCTGAAAAAACTGGCCGAGAATAGAGACGAATGGAGAAGAAAAACCAAACTCATTGCAGACCAATCCAATGGATTGTAACTCATTATATTTAGATCGGTAATTTTAGATTTACTAGAAGGTATGTTATTGCCTAAGAGAATGCCTAATGATAGTTGGCCAAAAAGAGCACTGTTTTTTCCGTCCGCAGGGGTTCCGTCGGCCCGGGCGTCCCTCTTTCACAATACACCGTTCCTATGACAACGATATCAGAGCGCAAGGAATGTCGTGGAAAGAGGTGACGCAATTGGCACAGAGACGCTCTGAATGGAGGAGGCTGGTTTCTGCCCTGTTCTCCCGAGAGGAGCGTTGAGGGCGATGATGATGATGATGATGTTATTACTTTATCCAATTTTAACAAATTCATGTGATGGTGCACTGAGAAAAATACTAACGAAATTTCACAACGAATCATTGGTACGTACTATCAGATTAGGACCAGAGATAGTACAAACGATTCATTAGTACCTACGAATCTATAATATTAATCATCATCATGAGCTCGACAGCTCTGGATGGGCCTTGGCTGAATCGAGTAGTCATCCATCACAGTTTGGGTCTTCCTGGTCTTCTTCGTCCTTGTGGTGTGAGGAGTGTGAGGCGTTTTACAGGGCTATCGTCGCCCATTCTGATTATGTGACCAGCCCATCTTGATAAATTTACCAACGATTTGTTTGCGAAAAGTTAATATTATAGATTCGTACTAATGAATCGTTTGTACTATCTCTGGCCCTAATCTGATAGTACGTTCCAATGATTCGTTGTGAAATTTCGTTAGTATTTTTCTCAGTGTGTAACTCTTAAATAAAATTGTTCAGTATCCTTTTGAGGGCAGATATTCGTCAAATATTCCAAATAATATGTTTAATATTTACAATTCAACGATGAGAATTGCCACCCATTCTGAAAGTCTTATATTTTTATAATAATAATAATAAACACTTTATTGTCAAATATAAATTTTACAAAAGGCGTACATATTGCCTTGAGGCAATGTCTTCCAGTAAACCTACACTTATTTTTATGTTCATTACCTGAGGAAAATTTTCTTGAAAGATATAAATATACTGTTTTAAAGAAATGAATTTATTATAGTCACTTAGTTGAAATCTTTAAGTAGAATATTCTTGTAAAAAAAGTATGGTTCAATTAAGAATCAAACCCGAGATCTCATTTCTGTTTACTTTACAGTCATTGTGTATGGTGGATAGTGGATAGTGGTAAGCCTCAGTGGATAGAAAACATTAAGTTGACCGGATTGCCACAAAATTGTCTCAAACAAAATAGTAATGTTTTCCCTTTGTTTTTCCAAAACGACGAAACGGTATTTATACCTTAATATTATTTGGTCCACAACAAGCGCGGACGTCCAAGAAGTACGTTGCTAGATCACGTGGATCAAATTCTCACGTCAGTGTGGAGGTGAAGGATGCGAAAGAAGTATGGCATTCCGTTCTCTCTGTCTACCCCACCTGGGACACGGTGCGAGATTATAGATAGATGAGTTCGTCAGTGGTCTGGCGGTAGTCTCGGCCGTATGCACATGAGGTTTGCGGTTCAATCCCCCAGCAAAACTTCTTTTTCACGATACAAGCTTTTGTTTACTGTGAAAAGTTGGGTTTTGGTTTATAACAAAAACACAGATAAACCCTTTTTTAGAAAAGGTACTCTGCAGTAGATATGTTTTTGTACCTACTATAAGTATACATATTTTTATCATAGTTTATTCAAACATCGGTTGGCTGGTTTGATAATTAAAAATTTAAAGCGATTGATAATGAAATTACGCAGTAATCCAACATTCTTACATAATTTCACGAAAATTAAAATAACAAAACTCGCTACATATTCGTTGTCGTTGTAACGAAGAAAGTATACAAAAATACTGTATAATTAATTAATAATTATAATGAAATAATTACATTTAAATTTCAAATTTTGATATTATGTTTAACCCAATTTTTTCAGCTCAGCCTATAAATGAAAACAAGATATTTTTTCATTGTAATTTTGAATATAATATTTTTATTTTCATTCTCTTATAAAATGTACTAATCCTTAAGTAAAGATTAATTTTAATTTACAGGTAGGTACCAAAATATATTTTAAAATTAGAATTTTAAAATGTTTGTGTTGGGCGTATGTCACAATGACATTTAATAAATGTTTAAATTAGCTATTATGTTTAACACTCAATGATACGCTTGGATGAGGATTCTTTCTAAATGCTGTACTGTTTTTATTTATAAAGTTTATTTATGTATTAGATAAATTATTATATCTCTATCCTGTGGAACACCCGGTAAAGTATTGATCTCCCACTCTTTTCCGTAAATTTTCGAGTGTCCTGTAAAAGGCAGGTGTTCAAAAAATTAAGACATTTTAATTCTTAAATTCAGCGATGAGGTTTGCCACCCAACCTGAATGTCTTGATTTTATATTGGCACGGAGAGGACAGCATGCATGTTTATGATATGTAGCTGGTCTGCTGGCTACCCCACTTGTGGGATATGCCGTGATGGTTTAGTAGTAGTAGTAGTAGTAGATTATTATATTCTTCACAAAATTAATATCAAAATAGTTTGATTCAAGGAAATCGGTAATCAGACCCTGGTAATCGTTAATCGGTAATCTGATGTAAATAGTCTCGGAATTTGAAGCAAGAGATCCGAGATGATTTGATTCCACCCGCTGTCGACTTACATACATCACCTTCACTGCATAATTATATTGTTTACTCTAAGGGTGTTTGGGCTTATTTCAAAACTAAATTCATTTTTTTTAAAGATATATCTGGGCTTTTGTTAAAAACCCAAATACAACCTTATACACCTTTCACAGTAAGCTAAAAGCTTATTGTATCGTGAAAGGAGAGTTTGCCGGCACCTGGGATCGAACCGCAGACCCCTTATTCACGAGGCCGAGGTTCTACCTCCAGGCTACCGACAAGCTCATTTAAGTAAAAAGCTTCACTTTGTTTAACAGTATTTTCTAGGTATCAAAAAAAATTATAGTTTAAAACATACCTAAGCAACGAATATATAATGCGTGTCACGAAATTTGATGTAGTATATTTGTCCTCACTTTGAGATTAAATTTATAGTTCCAAACTTAATCTAAAGATTTTCGTACAATGGCTAAGTTCATTTTAAGATTCTGATTTTTATACATCGTTAGTATTCTTATAGACTATTCTTTAGAATATAGAATATTCTTCTTTTTTTTCTATTTTTGTGTAAATCTAAAAACAAGTGACTCTATGAAAAAAAAATACGCGTGTCATAATGAGTTATAAAATAATTTAAATATTTACATAACTTAAGTGCTAGGCGTTTTTCATTTCTGTGTTCTATTTATTTCATTTACAGACGTGATTTTTTTTTCTCAATTATGAAGGATTGAGTTCTATAATTATAAAGGAATCTATTTGTTAAATCAAAATAGAATATTATTATCAATTTTCATTTTAAATATTTGAATATATATAGGTATGTCAATTGTATTACCAAAAAATATTCAAATAAATACCGTTCAGGGTACATAGGCAAATTGCATTTGGCGATCGACTACAAACGAACTTTTTGACAATGTACATAATATAATGTTATGGTACATTGTCGAAAAGTTCGTTTGTAGTCGATCGCCAAATGCAATTTGTCTAGGTACCCTGTTCATAATTAGTAATTACAATAGAAGAGAATATTAATGTTATATAAGTCGAACTAATACCTAGTTGTTATACAATTAATGCGCACTGTACACTGTAGTTAATATGAGTTCAACTCGGTTGCTTTCAGGTAAATTGAGTGACATTGTCATTTAAGGTAAAGCGTACCAAACCACAACAGCTGATTCGTATCCGCCAATCGTCTGCCTATTCAATAAATTCACTGCCTTATTTCAAATACCCCTACATATTAATTCCAAATAACTTTCATGACTTTTATTTTCAATTTGAGGTGTATCGACATTTATTCTGTACGCAATTTTCTTATTCTTTTTTCGCCCTTACAAGCGTATTTGGTGTCGACTAACTGAAATAGGCAGTATTGTCCAAAATGAAATACTTATGTCCTCTCAGAGTATCTACGTCAATATTCTTTTTCATTTGCAAAAATGTACCAAAACCAACATAAGGTAATGATTTTCCAAAAATATTTATTTTCTCTTTTCATCAGGTCTTATGGTATGGAACCATGGTATATCTCAGAAACATAGTGTTGAAATAAACTTACGTTTATCAGACTGACTGTACATCAATTGCGTTAGCTGTTCCAAAAAAAATATTAACACTTTGAAATTGTACTAACACCGTAATATCATAAGTTTAAGAAAGGTGTTTCATTTTAATACAGATATCTGATGCTCACTAAAGAAATATTACGTCAATTAAAAAAATCTTCAAAACTTACCCTTGTTACTATGTAAGTAAAATCATATTTTATACATTATTCATCAATATTGTTTAACTTAATTTGCTATTTCAATTATAAGTTCATTCAAAACTTTGTTTTTGGTGCGTAAGTATAGCTTTGATTTGATGTATGGTTTCCGTTAAAAATATTTACGAGGAATTGGTTCTGTAGGTCAATACAAAAATTGTTTAACATAGTTTTTCAGATTATGTCACATTTTCAGCTTCTAACCGGTTCAGTAGGTACTAAATACGCCGTATCTCAGTGTCGTGAAATCTGTGTCTTTTATGGGGCTTAAACTATTTTATTGTTACATAATCATACATATTAATTTCTATATATCAGGAATGCATGTTGTGTCTTTTTAATCTAGTGTCGCCTCAATTATTGAATGTTTCATATTAGGTACATAATATGCTTTACTTGCGAATGGTCAATGGCGCCATTTAATTGGCGAATACATACATTTACATATATATTAATTCTGTATTAAACAATACAAATTATTATATGTAATTATTATATTACGAGTACTATGTATCTACTTCATAATATATGGATGGAATAGGTATAATATAAGTAGGTATGTATTGAATACGGACATTAGGTATATAGAGAAGCACCTACTCGTGACACTTAACGCAAATATATACCTGTCATATACCATAATAATAATAATGAACTTTTTATTGATGTTATGAAGCTGCATATAATCAAATTGACACATTCTACAGTTTTTAGATTGATAAACATCGATATTCTGTGAAATTGGTGGTGGTTGGCACTAAGAGAACGGCTTGCATATTTATTGCATGTGGCTGATCTGTTGGCTATCCCTGAAGCGGGATAGCATCAAATTACTATCCCACAAGACTGTGGGATAACAACAGTCTTTTAGGTATAAATGGTTTGTTGCCAAAACTCGACAATATCAAAAATGTAATTTTTTAAACTAATTGGCATGTAGAAATATTTATTATATTCAGTTTTGGTCAATACAATAAATTCAAGTGATATTATTATGAAAATCAATGTTATTTTCTAAATCACCCACGATCTAGTTAGTACTTGTTACTAACATTTTAGGTACTAATATTTTACTAAAAATGTTTTTGTCCACTTTTGATATCAAGCCACTCATATCAATGCTTCAAACTTACCTATAATAATTTATAGCATCGCTTGGACGTAATTGTTTTTGTAAACGAGACACAATAAATCAATTTTATTTTATTATTTGCAAAGTTTATCGTTTTACAATAACGGGTAGGTAATGGTAATAAGAATAATAATAATCAATAAGCTCTCATATTGGTTTTTTAATCTTTTTAATACCGTACTGAGTGAAAAATGTTAAATTTTCATCAGTTTTTAAACGAGCTTACAGGTATATTGTGTATATTGAGTTGGTCTTCAGTTTATAATATCACAGATATTATGTGAACATTCAATAAAAATATATTATTTTATTATTGTCTTCTAGCATTGCTTTTTATAACAAATATAAGAAACAAGCCGTTCTCATTTACACTGATTTTGTGCGTATTGACACATACATTGAAGGACTCACCGACCACCCGAAGAGGTCAAAATTCTGGGATCTTCCATTTATCTGATTTTAATTTCTACACTAGCAAATTTGCCCACATAGGAAATGATGCTATATGAGTCGAAAGCATATGGCTGTAAGCTGGCTAGTTTGTAGGCTGGCCGGCCAAAACTACCACGTGTAGAATCTTTTGACTAAATTCCTTTTTTGTCCGTCTAGCCGAGTGAATCAAAACCAAAAGTAAAACAAATGAAACTAAATATGTGCATTGAAGGAGACCCACCTTACCACCCGGATAGCCATCTAAAACACATACAAATACGCAGAAGACTAAATATATACAAAATTATTATAAAAGTCCAAAACGTTGAATTTATGTGTCTTCTGGGTATTCAAAGCGGCAAAACCAAGAGTCGCCGATTGACAGAGCCACCGATGAAACACATCCTTCTTCAAAGGGACATTCTACCCAGTCCTAAGACTCTCCACCAACAGAGACAGGAGAGAACAAAGATGAAAAAGATTTTGCCTGCAGCAACCACTACCACAAAATTAAGCCCGGCTCACGCAGGAGTCAATCGAAATCGAAACACTCAAAACATCCAAAAACTTTAAGTTTTAATTTCATTCATTATGTATTAATTTTGAGAAATATTACCTTTCTAAGACGAATAATGTAGTGATGAGTAACGTTTTCTCCTGGTGGTCTATTATTGTTTTTCTATCAAGATAATCGAAAAGCTTACAGAGAAAAATCAATCAAATAAAATAACACAATTAACTTTTTATTATTTCTATTCGAATCTATTTATTTCAGAATAGCCATAAAAAGTTTTACTAAAAAGATACAATTATTTATTCTGCATTCTAGCATTTTTATTCTAATGTTATTTCTGAATAGTTTCGTATAAAAGCATTTTTTATTAGTGTTCTATCTTCTAACAAAATAATAATCAATGAAAAATTAAAGTTCTAGTTAACCAGATAAAACTAATTACTACTTACAGTCCTTGGTTGGTTGATTGATTATCTTTCTAAAGTGAGTTTAAATTAATTTCATAATTAGTTTTTATTTTTTTTTAAATATTAACACCTACCGACATCAAATCGGCAATAATTTGTTACATTGTTACACGTAGTCACAGTATAAACTCGCCTTAGAAATATTTTCTCTTTGTCTCCAGCCTGAATATTTCTATAGGTGTTTGGTAACGGACATCATCGTGTTATTTTCTAAGATCAGATCAGGATTACAGCCTTCCCCCATCAGTGGGCGTATTATTTGTAGGTTTTTCGTCCTGAATTGCTCCCCATTTGCATTGAACGTTTAACTACGAAGAGGAAATCCTTCTCATAGAAGTGATGATTGCAGGTATCTTTCAATAATTTAAAATGTTCCAATCAAATAGGTATAATTTTATCTTGAAATATCGGTTATAAAATAACTATCTATCTATTCCCTCACGCCGTATCCCAAGTGGGGTAGGCAGAGAGAACGGAACGCCAATTAGATCTGTCCTTACATACTTCTTTCGCTTCCTCCACAGTCATACAATTTCTCATGCACGCACGTCGGTTTCTTTTACTCAAAACACGGCCGTCCTTGAGAATTTGATCTACATGTTCAAGCCATGTAGTTCTCGGAAGCCCGCGTTTCCTCACAACCCTCCTTTCAGCCAAGTATATCCTCTTTGTCATTCTTTCCTCTTCCATTCGTTCCCCATGACCAAACCATCTCAATTTACTTACACGCATTCTATCCACAACACTTCTCTTGCATCCACTCATTCTTCTAATATCCTCATTCCTCACTCTACCACGCAACGTTTTACCAACCACCGTCCTCAGCGATCTCATCTCCACAGCATTTATTCCACTTTCGTCCTTCTTCAACCATGTCCACGTTTCGATTGCATACATAAGTGTCGGTACCAGGATGGTATTGTGCACTAGCAATTTTGCCATGTTCGACATATTGTCATTGCTGACAATGGGTCGAAGTGCACCGTTAATCCTAGCACCGGCTACTTTTATACTATACTATACCATACCATCACGGCATATCCCACAAGTGGGGTAGCCAGCTGATCAGCTGCATGTAAGAAACATGCAAACTGTCCTCTTCGTGCCAATATAAAATCAAGACATTCCAGGATGGGTGGCAAACCTCATCGCTGAATTTAAGATGTAAAAAACCGGCTACTTTTCTTCATTCGATATCCTTGTCACATCTTCCATCCCTCGCAAACAAACTTCCTAAATATACATACTCGTCCACTTGATCCAAACATTCATTTTCAACCTTTATTTCGCACATTGTTCTATCAATCCTCTTTCGAAAACCAGCACTTTCGTCTTTGTCACATTCATTTTCATCCCATTCATACTACAATTATCATATACAACTGATACAATCTTTTGTAAATCACATTCACTCTCAACCATTAAAACCAAATCATCAGCATACATCAACGCATTCACACGGTTTCCATTCAGTTCAACGCCAACATCCATCTCTTTCAAAGGACGCATACAGTAGTCGAAGAATAGGTTGAACAGCCACGGAGACATGACACAACCTTGCTTCACTCCTTTGGTGAGGGTAAACCACTCCGAGAGGGTATTGTTTACCATCACACAAGCGGAGCTCCCCACGTAGAGCGAAGAAATTGCGTAATAAAATAACTTAGATCGTTTTATCTCGGTTACTTTTTTTAGTATGATTGAACGTGTACGTATGTGCCGGCCAGTGCCGATTGAGGAATGACATTTTTCAAATTGTTCTGGGTCTGGGTATTACACGTATATATTGTGTTTAATGTATTGTTTATATGTGTATCGTCTCAGTAGTACCCATAATACAAGATTCGTTTCTTAGTTTGGGACAAGCTCGATCTGTGTGAATTGTCTAAATGTGTTATGTTATATGTTTTTGTATTTTATTTTAATGATTTAACTTAATAAAAATATATCGAAAATTTAATTACGATCAATGCAATGGGCCAAAAGTCATGAAAATGGAAAGGTTGGTAATTAAGTTTGTAAGTAATAAGATTCTCTCAAATCAAAGCCTGAGACTCTATATAAATACTGACCACTTCATAAGATATTTAAAGATTATGTTACAACAAAGCAAGGTATTTTACTGAATACAAGGAAATTCCCGTATATATACTCAGTGAGATGTTTTTAGTAATTGCTAAAAGGCCTATCACAGTTATGAAGGTATGTTTAAGAGTTTCCTTACAAAGTAGATGTCTAGTATGTACCTACCTATCTGTCTGTCGACCTGTTCATCCTTTAGTGTAGCGCCGCCTCGGCAGTCTGTACTCCTCAGGGAGATATGACTAAGTACTTACATTTAAAACTGTCAAAAACTTATTTATAACCAGCATTGAACCCGACATAGCTTAAGAAATTTCGTACTTTTGTAATTTTGTTCTTTCACTAAAATATATATATATACATATATTTGTTAAGCATTTATCCCGTGGAGAATCCGGAAAAGAATTGGTTTCCTTCTTTTCTCCGTAAGTTTTCGAGTGTTCTGTAAAAGGCAGGTGTTCGAAAAAATTAAGACATTTTACATCTTAATATCAGCGATGAGGTTTGCCACCCATCCTAAATGTCTTGATTTTTTGTTAGCACGGAGAGGGCAGAGTGCATGCTTGTTATATGCAGCTGGTCTGCTGGCTACCCCACTTGTGGGATGTGCCGTGATGGTACAGTAGTAGTAGTTGTTAAGCATTTATATTTTATTTATATAATCGCTTGATATCGGTGTACAGTAGAGGATAAATAAAAAAAATTATCTGCGATTAAGTTCAGAGAGTATTAACCATGTCCATTTATTAAATTAGCTTATAAATTAAATTATAATTGGTTTTACTCACGAGAGTTGAGAACACTAGGTGCTGGAGACATATCACTTTTTTTTTTAAATGCATTAAATTCTATTTTTAATACTATAATTAATTTATTATTTTACCCCTTAAAACCATATTTTTTTGTTCTCTGGGGCGATTTTTTTTCACACGATTGAATTGTTTTGCAACAATTTTCGAATTATTTTGTGTATATATATATGTATACCGGTTGGAGGCATTCGATATGTGGTTGCACAGGAGAATGCTTCGCATACATGGATAGATTTGGTCAGCAACTCGGAGATTTTGAGAAAAGCCAATTGCAGTAGACAGCTGCTGAAGGACGTTAAGGTCCGTAGGTCACGTTCTGCGGGGCGATAAGTAGGTATAGTTTGCTCCAGCTGATACTGATGGGGAAGATTGAGGGGCAGCGTGGCCCTGGTAGAAGGCAAACGTCTTGGCTGCGCAACATAAGAGACTGGACCAGGATAAGACATGTGGGGCAGCTGTTCCGGGTCGCGTAAGATAGAGAAGCCTTCGCCAGAGTGATTGCCAACGTCGGGGGGACCTGATACGGCACGAGAAGAAGAATATATATGTATACCACTACTACTATACAATCACGGCATAGCCCATAAGTGGGATTGCTAGCGGATCATCACCGTCTAATGAAAATACAATTTGTCCTCTCCATGTCAATTAAAGTTCAGACATTCAGGATGGGTGTCATACCTCATCACTGAACTGAAGATATAAAATGTCTTAAAATCAGAAGACATAGTACCCCCTATTCTATATTGATTCGAACTAAAATAAGAACGTTCCTAAATTTTATAATTAAGGTCACTTAAGATAAATTCGTATTTTATGTGATATTTTAGAGTTTATAGAATACCAATGTGCACTTAAGTGACCTTAATTATAAAATTTAGGAACGTTCTTATTTTAGTTCGAATCAATATAGAATAGGGGGTATTAAGATGTGATGTTTTACGAATACCTGCCATTTACAGGATAGGTACACGAATACCTACTTACAGAATAGAAAGGGAGTTTGTGTTTTTATAGGTATGTTTATGTCATCAACATATCTAAGAAATGAGGTAGGTACTTATAATTTTATTATTCAGGAAAATGCTCAAAAGTTGCGAGTTTTTAGAGAAGGTTTCCCTTGTGACTTCTCTAGTCAATGTATCCATTGATTTTTTTTTAGATTTTTTTAAATAAAATATTACACTACTTGCTTTAGAACATATGGTGTAATCTAATTGCAGGACAGTGGACAAAATATAAAGTAGGTACTTATTATAAATAAAAAAATACAAACTAAATCAGCGATGCACAACCGCGGCCCTCGGTTGGTATATCTGCAGCCCGCCAGCGAATTATATAATACTTATATAAAAAAATATCAATAGCAGTGATAATCGGATATTCGGTAAAAGTACCGGATACTTTATCATTCTAGTAAATATTCTTTAAGAAAACTAAGTTTTTGAAATATTTCAAATTCCTATACCATTTTGAAAATTCGGTGAGGGGGGGGTAGAAATTTTAATCTAGAAATTAAAACTTTTTTTTTATAGCGGCCCGTCCTTGGCTCATAATCTTCCCGAGTGGACCCTAATCCCTATAATGGGGTGTTCACATTTGGCGAATATCGCCAGGCGAATTTCAAAATATAACGCCAGGCGAAAAAACAAAATTCGCCGTACGCCCATTGATCGTCACACCTGTTCACACAGTCCACCGATATAGAAACGATCTGCGCTTTGATTTTGACACTGTTTTCAAAATGGCGTCGAGATGGAGATCGCGAAGTGTTTATTTTTAGTCGAAAATGTTATAGTAGAGGTTAAAAGGCGCCTTTTTATTAAGGAAACAAACCCCACAAACCAACAACAAAGATAACAGCTGTCACGAAGCGGGAAACATTTGTAAAATTTATAGGTTATAAAGTTTTTACCATAGATATGAACGCCGCGCACATCTGCGCGTGCGCGAATCGTTCAATCGGCCGAAAATGTTGGAAGGTGGTCAACTCGAGACGATATCGTTTCTACTGGTTTTTATCGTTTCAGACTAGCTGTCATTTTGTTCACACGGTTCAAATGGCTGGCGATATTTTGGTGCCTGGCGATATTCGCCAAAGTGAGAACACCACATAAGTATGTACATCCCTGAACTAACTAGAGATATTTCTATACCACAATAACAATATGTACATACATACATGTATACATATTGAAATATTCGTGCAGAGATTTCCCCCGTAACATTTAGGAACTATAGCTCTCCATATGTCAGTCAGGCGACTCATTATTATTCAGACCTTAAAAAAAATATATGGCAATCCCAGGTGTGCTAATTGGAACATGAAACTTTAAAACTTATTATTATTACTATGAAAGTTAAAACAGTGGAAACACCTACCAGTTTCTAAACAAACTATAATTACGCTGTATTTGGTTATATCGATATTGTCATACTGTTATTTAGTGAAAGTACCTACGCCGTAATTAATTACTATCACCTTAAATGGAAAGAAGGTATATACCTTTCATTATTGAGATAGGTATTTATTATATTATTATTTTATGGAGATAGGTCGATCTGAAATATTGGCGTCCTGCCATCGAATATTTAGCAGGAACTCAAATCAATATCTCAATAAAATGAATTAATATTTAAATAATGTTTAAATTTCTCTTCTGCCCTTGGCTATAAATAGTCATGTCAAACAGTAACATCTCCAGGCTTTGTATTGTTTGAACTTCATTTGTCTTAGGATTTTTGTTAACGCATCTTGATCGTACTCAGAACATTGTTTATTATATATTACTAATCCCTTACAATTTGAAATAAATAAATCAATTGTATTACTCTACTATTTGATTTATTTTACGATAGAGACGTCTTCTGTCTTGGTAGGACTTTGTCATGTGTTTTATTTATTTTGCTATGGAATTCTACTACCTAAACATCGACACAATGAATAACTTTACTATTTATTTATCTTTTCCCTCAATTCTTATCTCGTATGTGGTACGCAAAGAGGACGGCACGCCGATCCAGCTTTTCTAAAAGACTTCATTTACTTTCTTCACAAACAGTTCCATATGTGCATGTATATTGATTTTAATAACTCATTTGTTTAATTAAGTTTCTGGGGTGAGAATGGGAAATGGATTAAACTGTAAAAATTCAATAAACAGCAAGAAAATAAAAGCCAGAAAAATGCAAATCTGTGTCTCTCAGCAAAAAAGTCTACAAATTCAACCTTGAAAAACATGTGGGTACAATATATGGTTGTTATAAAATAAAAATAGATTGTCATCGATTTCAATTTCAATAAACATATTTACTGCGCTGTTTGGTTAATTTTCGAATAAAAATTCAGCGAACGCATACATTTGAGGCTCTGTGTTAGGACGAAATAAATAATATAAGGTGGCTGTTGGAAGGGTTAGTCCTCTGTGTGTCATTATTTCGGTGCTCACTTAGTTGGGGTGAATGTTCTTCTAAGTCCTCATCCTCACACTAGAAATGTACGCACGTTCATAAGGAGATAATATCTCAATCATCTGGCTAGACGAGACGACCTACATTTTGGCAATCTATTCATTTATTTTGACGTGTACAGATAATACTTAGTTAGCATAAAACATAACTTTATTATATTGCACAAAAAATTATTACTATCTATTATGTGAATTGACTGTCCCATTCTTTTAAGTTTATAATAATTATATAATTTGTCTACTAGACTATCTGTCTGACCTTGTGACTTTTCACAGTATTTTAAACGTATATTTTTTTAGTCGATACTTCAGCACTAAAAACGTGTATGTGTATAAATATCCATGGTCCGTAGCATTTAATCTTTTATTTTTCTCGATTATACTAATTTATTGTTCAACCTAAAATTCTTTTTGGTATATTTTTCACGAATTCGTTGTTAAGTTGGAATATTCGAAATCATATTTTTTGTCATCATTTATATATTTTTAATAATTTATGTCATGCGAAATGTAATTGGATTAATATTGAAAACGAAAATTTACCAAAAATTATGTATTAATAATTCATCCACAATCTATCTGCGAAAAAAAAAACAAAAATGTTAAAAATGATGATTATGTACACCACATAAATATCCACCGCGTGCAAAAAACGACAGTGTTTTTAATACCGTAGTGGGAAATCTATTCTTTAGAGGAGCTTATTTTTGTGTATTAAAAAATAATTTATGAAACGCTTGATAGACAAGCTTAGCATCTATTTTAACTTAAATTATGGATTGATATTTTTGATGAGGATTGATCCTTTTGTATGTTAATCGTATACGCAGTATCATTACCAGTATAATAATGAATACGTTACGACGTGTTTACGTCTAAAGTACATAGGTATGTATGTGGTTTCTCGTATAGGTATTATATTATATGCATGTATCTCAGACGACGAGACGACTTTTTATGCAACTCTTCTGTTTCAGATTTAAGCCGTTAATATTAATTTTTATAGCCACAATTATCCGACCTTTTTTACCAACATTATATTCATAATACAACAATAAAATGAAAAGAAAATATTTGGAAATCATATATAGATTTTGATTAATTATTAATCGTACATTTTCACATGATGGATGATACGATTTTGAATACTTTTCACTGTTCTTCTAAATAGCGTCAGTATACAGTTCAGTCTTTAATTTGCGTTCAAAGGAATGGTTATCGGTTGATTTTTCCGCTAGTTCTATAGGACAGGTCCCGCAACACTCAAATAAATTAGATTTACTGCCTCTTTAAGTCTATTTACGGCAATTTCCGAAGAGCTCAAAAGCATTCAAGTAATAATGTCAAGACGTCAAAGTCCTGCAAGGCACGATTGTACTATTTTGTTTATAGCCTTAGAGACTTAAAGACATGTTTTAAATACTACCCTTTCTTCAACCCTCAACCAGTATTTCAGAAGAGGTTTAATTTCGCATATTTTACACTCTCGGAAAATGCGAGTTACAGAACGTTATTACAAAGCCAGCTGCAGGTGATTGAGAAGTTCCTAGATAGTCCAACGTATACAATGTTGCAAAATCAAGGCTTGAAACCACAAAACATAAGATTATCGATGTATTTTTACAATTAACCATTGTATGAGGTCATATATGTAAATTTAACACATGAAACTACCATCTGTGGGGGGGGGGTGGCTCGGTGCTGCGGGGCTGACTTGTGCCCCTTTGCCTTGTCACCGCAGATGTTGAGTTACGCTTTAATTGAATTCTCTGATTGTGCATGCTGTAGACGCTCTTAATGGGGAACTTTCACAAAAAAAAATTTTCAACCCAAAAAATAGTACAGAAAATAAGAAAAATTATGGTCCTTTTTCTATTTTTAAATGTGCATTTTTGAGGTTTTTATCACCATTTAAAAAAGCAATTTTCGCACTTCGCCGCAAAAAGGTCCACTCGTGGCGGAGCAGTGTTTGACAATATCAGGCGCTACAAACAGTACTAAGAGTGAAATGTGTGGCAATACAAAATAGCGCCTAGCGACGTCACACCGGACTTATTCAATAACAGAAAATATGTTTTTTTAAATGAAAATAATGAATGAAAAGTTTTATTTTATCGTTTCTTATTAGGATATTCGTGATCAGCGTATATTTATTAATAAAAATTGATAACATTTATTCATATTCCTCACACATGCATGTTCCCCTTATGTATTGTGTTGTCAGTTTTCTGTGAGTGTCTCTATAAAATAAAAAAAAATAAAAAAAAAAAAATTAAAGGCTTAGAAAAGACAACGTCACCTTATTCGAATAAGGTGACGTTGTCTTTTCTAAGCCTTATATGGTAGTTTCATGTGTTAAATTTACATAAAAGCATAAGGCCCCTAACTCTTTTCTATTAGGTTTCAAATATTCTGTAAAAGGTTAGCAAGTAGACAACAGTCATTTGATATCTTCGGTTCAATGATGAGCCTATTTCACCCTACAAAATACCTTATTTTTTACAACGCTTAGAGAATGACACGTATGCTGATTTAGTTCATTAAAATTTAGCAAACTTCGGCTAGCCTGCACAAAGGAAATACCGTGATGGTATACATTTACACGTGCCATAGACATCTCTTTTATAAACCTCAAGCAATTAATTGAAAACATTACCTATCTTAAATGTAAGTAAACTATTTTTGTATGAAAAGGTAATGTGTTCGTATATACCTATGACGTACCTAATGAACAAATTACCAGAGCGAAAATTGAATTTGGTATTTCCAATACAGAACATAAAAATAATACATTAAATGAAACTTACCCTCAGTACACCATATACGTACATACGAGTATATAATGTACTAATTGAATTGAAATTATTTTTCCATTTACACAACTACATACACTTCATTCATACTAACAACAGTACAAGCTTTTGAAATCGTTCATACATTACATTTATTTTTCCTATAAAGAGTATTAGGGTAACATAATAATTAAGGTGTATTATGAAATACTTACATCATGAAGTACACACACATATAATAATTATTATTAGGTAATGTGTAATACACTCAACTGACTTAACACATTACTATTTGTGTTGTATTAAAATATTGTAGTTACTGGCATTAAGTTCAGGTTCATTCAGAAATTATTGTTAAAAACCATCATAGTTTATCATATTTACATACACACGTTAATTCATTTTATCTATTTTTAATATAATCCGTAACTTTTTGCGCATTTTCCATTATGGTATGAAGTAAACACTTAACTTTTTTTTCATAAATACACACTATATTTTATAAATGAGTAGACAATTGTTTCGTCTTTTACCATTATTATTGATAATTTCTTGGTAAAAGACGAAACAATTGTGTACTCATTTATAAAATATAGTGTGTTTTTATATAAAAAAAAGTTAAGTGTTTACTTCATATCATTTTATCTATTTTTCTAGTCTATTTAATTGAAAGAGAGAAATATCATTGTCTTCGAAAAATGCTCGCAAATTAATTATCCGTTATAACTTCTTAAATATTCATGTTCTCAAGGAATTAGAGTTTTTATGAAGGGTTTAATTTGGTTTCAATAAATGAACTTTAGTTCATGATAATGAGAGTGCCGAAAATGTGAATGATGAAAATTGTCAATGAATAGCGAAAGTCTCCCTTCCTTTATATAAACTGTGTTGACTATTGATTCCTTGAAAAGTTAATAAATAAATAAATAAATAAATAAATAACAGCCTATTAGGAGCTATATGGCGCCTCTCTAACTTTTTTCGATTTAATTCTATACAATACGAGGCTATGTAACATGTTTGATTAGTATAATATTGTATTTCACGTGGACCATAGGTAGTACTTAGAGTAGTAGGTATGTATAAATGGTTATTGTACATCACAGAATGTAACTGTTTAGGCAACTATAGAAAATAAGCCTAATGAAATACACGTAGATATTTATGTACAAATTGAAATATGAATTTCTTATTTATACCTAAGTATGTATATTGATACAATAAGTTTGTATTGATTTGTATACAATAACGTAATATTACCTATACCAAGTTATACAGTATATACTCGGAGTTCATTCACACGATATCAAAACTTCATTAAAAATTACTTTATTCCTTTAAGTAATTTATGTATGAGGAAATAAGCACGCTCACTGCTTTTCATACATTGTTGTAATAAGGTATTTACTTACACACAATGTAATATTTAGATTATATTTTTTATTGTAGTTTCGGGATGCGTTTTAATATAATCATACAAACAGAATTTGATCTACAAGTTCGTCGGTAGCCTGGAGGTAGAGTCTCGGCCTTGTGAACAAGGGGTCCGGGGTTCGATCCCGGGTGCCGGCAAACTCCCCTTTCACGACACAAGTTTTTAGCTTACTGTGAAAGGTGTATAAGGTTATATTTGGGTTTATAACAAAAACCCAGATATATCTTTTTTTAAAAAAAAAAAAAGTTCAAGCCATGTAGTTCTCGGACGCCCGCGCTTCCTCACACCCCTCCTTTCAGCCAAGTAGATCCTCTTTGTCATTCTTTCCTCTTCCATTCGTTCCACATGACCAAATCATCTCAATTTATTTACGCGCATTCTATCCACAACACTCCTCTTGAATCACTCATTCTTCTAATATCCTCATTCCTCACTCTATCACGCAACGTCTCACCAAACATCCTCCTCAGCGATCTCATCTCCACAGCATTTATTCCACATTCATCCCTCTTCAACCACGTCCACGTTTCGCTTGCACACATAAGTGTCGGTACCAGGATAGTATCGTGCACTAGTAATTTTGCCATGTTCAACACATTGTCATTACTGACAATGGGTCGAAGTGCACCGTTAATCCTAGCCCCGGCCACTTTTCTTCTTTCTATATCCTTGTCGCACCTTACATCCCTCGCAAACAAACTTCCTAAATAATATAAAATAACACTGTTTTTTGTTTCACATTAATGCACTTATAAAAAGTATACCATGATTACGCCTGGCGCTTTCACCAATAAATTGGCATCATCAGGGTGGAGTATAAACTCATCAACGATCTATTTTATATTTGAACCGGGAACGGTTTCTGATCACCGATAGTTTTGAAATGTTGACTCCGTTTTTTACTCATATGCTGTCAATGTATGAAATCGTACATAATATTTATTTATTTACATTAAATGAGAAATAAGACCTTCAGACTTCTGCTTGAAAATTTGAACACCTCCAGAAAAAAATATGAAGTTTAATTTAAATTTTAATTTATACCACAAACAAAAACTGTTATTAATTCTAGATAGATAGTTGTCAGACAATATATATTATGTATATATTATCAAAGCTTGGCATAAGTTAGCACGCAAAAACTAACTGTTGAAAGTTGCTAATTACAAGATAAGCCTTAGCATGCAAGCGTGCGTGTACTTAGAATAAAATTACTAGTAGACTTAAACCCCATTACTGAGAAATACAATACATACGAGCGGATACGAGTACATTAGACAAGTAAACTGGCAACTAAGGACACAGCAAAATTAAGTTGTGCTCAAATACTCAGTACCCTATGAAGAATTGAAAATAATGATTATTATCGCTAATGTTTACTTAAGTAATTAAGATTTCTTTCTCGATACTTCATATTAAGCCCTTTTTTTCTGTGAGTTATCGGGTGTCCTGTTAAAGGCAGGTGTTCAAAAAAATAAAGAAATTTTACATCTTAAATTTAGCGATAAGGTTTGCTTCCCATCCTGAGTGTTTTTAATTTTTGTATTACGGAGAGGACAGCTTATATGTTTATTATATGCAGCTGGCCTACTGGCTACTCTAGATTTGGGATATGCTATGATGGTACAACATACAGAATGTCATTCATTCTCTAAGTTACGAGGCTATGGAAGATATATTATGTTTTCCATATACAGTGGATTAGTAAGCGTTTAGGTTGAATTGTAGATTTATACAGTAGTCATCCTCGGTCTTTATAGACATTTTCATGGATCATTTATTAGACAAACGATGGTACATGTGTCTTACAGTTCATTTGTTGTAAAATATTGGTCAATAATAAACTGACTTCATTGTGACCTTCGATTGCTGAGATTTGATTACATAATGAATTTCGAAAAAAAACGTAGTAAATTATTAAAAAAAAACTTTCTGAAACGTTACGCCACTGGCGGTTTGCATAGTTTCCCCTTTCTGTTTACTGCACATAACACTGTTATATTAAAACTGTAACGGATGTGACATGGAACTGAATTGATTACAGAATAATGTCTTATCTAAAATCACAAATAATTAAGTTTCATGCAAATCACTAACGCAAAACGGAACGTTTAAATTTTACTTAATCACTACTCACGTTATGTTAAATCCAATGAATGAATATCATAGTATGTACTTATCTATTCATAAATATGGCATAATTTTACCTTCGTATTTTCCAGTGGTTTATAATTTAACGATATATCGATGGTTAAAGCACAAAAGACACATTTCCTCTATTTAGGTAACTATTTTATTTAGAGAACTCCTGTTGGATGTCAAAGTGCGTAAAATCTCGTATCTGGGTCATATTATAATGCGTGGAAAATAGAGGGAAGTCGGGGGGCTGGCAGAAGGCAGACATCCTGGCTGCGCGATATATTTATTTATTTATTTATTTTATTCTTCACTGTACATTGTTTACAATAATACAAATTAACAAAGAAAATATCATTTATACAATTCAATGCACAGAGGGCGAGTTTATCGCTAAAATGCGATGTCTTCCAACTAACCCGGTTATTAAAATCAAAAAACAAAAACAGACATAAATATACATATCTACAGTAATATTATAAATATATAAAAAAAAACAAAAATACAATAATATTATAAATATAAAAAAAAAAACAAAAATACAATAAAAAGCAAACAAATGAAAAAGGAAAATATACGAGTTTGGACTGGAACGAGAGGTGTGGATGAGTTGTTCCAGACAGCGCAGGACCGAGAGGCCTATGCCAGAGTGATCGAAAACGTCGGGGGACCTGACAGGGCACCTACAGAAGAAGAAAAAGAGTTAATATATGCACAAGATCGGTTGCAACGTCTTTTATTTCCTGATTACATAATTTCCAGAATATTTAATAAAAACCGGATGCCACACATTCTGAAATTATCATTTTTTGTGCACAGATGTAACATGTCACATAAAATATTTGAGAATCCATTTATATCGACTTTCTTAATTATTAAAATGCACATGTCCATCAAGGACATCTTCTGAATTAATTTAAAATTACTTATTTGATTGAGAATCTCAAACTTTCAAAACCTGTTTTCACTTAACTCTCAAATGTGGACATGTGTCTTCTGTGCTTTAAATCGTCGACATTATTTACCTACATTGATTCTGTGGTTGGAATCAAATACTAAGTATAATAAATGACAATGTTTAATTTTCTGGAAAATACTCACCAAAGGTTGTTGACATACTGTGACTATTTTTAAAAATCGATTTTGTTTGATCAGGTTCTAAAATATCTTCAAAATCATGGAAATATTATTAATAAACATTGTGTACATTATTAATATTCAAATAACAAGTAATTATTCGTTTCTACTTAATAACACTTAATATTTCCTATTTATTCTGTTTCTAACGATAAAAAAAATACATGACTAGTAATATGAACCTATAATATGGTATGTGTAGTGAAAATACTTCAGCAAGGATTGTTAGGTAGGTACCTATATTTGACACTAGGCTACATAAAAATAATTGAGATCAGATAAAATATTCATTGAATAAAATTTGTCATTTATTTTGCTCAAAGTACGTACAAATCCTCCCATATGAATTTATTACACATTATTCTGTCTGCCAAGTGAGTAAGTATATAAAAAAATATCTCTCACGCACTCTAATTTACTATCTTATATATTCCATAAGCGTTTACATACTTACAGAAACAAAATAAAACGAATATAAACGAATTGATACAAAAACGCACCCGTCTCCTAATTTAATTTTCACGCATAACCTTAACCTGGGTTAACCCCTTGTGTAAACTTGTCAATGAGTGATGTACCTACCTACTAGACGAGCCTCCCTTCTCAATAGCTACGTGCGTTCTCTCAATGACGCTCCAATGTACACAGTAGATACTTACGTACCTACCGATCTACATACATTAAACACTTTCGATTCTTTCAACTTGGATGCCCTGTCTAGACGCCTTAACGAGTGCGGCGCCTCGCTTATTATTTCAATATTATCAGATGCGCAACACTTAATGGGTTAACACGTTCGATTTCGTTTGTGTTTGGATCAAGCAATAACGTAATGACATTGCAACATTCACTCAATAAATTGGCCACCTAAACAATATAAGAATTATTCGTAGTTATATTCACATGTAAACCGTGGAGCAACCGGCAAAGAATAGATCTCCCACTTTTTTCCGTTAAGTTTTCGAGTGTCCTTTAAAAGGCAGGTGTACGAAAAAAGCCATTTAATATCTTAACTTCAGCGATGAGATTCATTGCCATTCATCCAAAATGCCTTATATTTTTGTTTTCATAGTGAACATTTTTTAGGTACATGCGGCTGGTCTGCTGGCTACCTCAGACATACATTATGTACTTACTGTATGCAATGAACGTAGGGTTGTTTTAAAGTCTGCATTTAAGCATAATAATAGTAAATTTAAATGTATATTGAATTAATGCGACTGCGTAAAAAGTAGTTCCCTACTTTTATAAGGGTTCATTACAAAGGGTTAGTTTCATATTTCATGGGGTTTCAAGTAATTCAATATACCTAGTAAGACCGTATAACCTCGGTCGCATAATGCCCACCTACCTATGCCTAATTGTAATCTTCAGTTTAGCGACCATACTTTTACATTCGATGAAATAAAAATATTAAACTATACCGATGCTAGCGTAAGTGTTGAGGGTACAAAAGATGAAATATCCAAAATAAGGTACCTATATATTACGGTCATTGTCCGTTATATAGAACATTGTTCTGTTGGTAGAGGTAGATGGTCACGTGTGTCACAACCGTCACTTTCTACCTAAATGCGGATACTATAAATTATGCTTCTATGAATTTATTTGACCTTCTAATACATAGCATTGAAGCAAAACTTTTTTCATAACAAACTAAAAAATTGATGCGTAAGGGTGATTAAAATTACGTTTACCTACAAAAGATAATACATCAAACTAAATTTCATGAACATAACAATGACTCTCACGTTAAAATAAGTTTGAAATGTTGTGATTATGGTGTAATTTGGTAAACTTTATCGTTTTACACAGACAAAACATATTGAATGAAAACCTGATGAAAAGTTAAAGCAAATGAAAATCTTCACTATTTTCAGAATCGTTGTAGAAAGAAGAGTTTTTTTAAAGGAAAAGATTAACAATCCTGTATCGTGTACTAAAGGTTTGAATGTGTTTTTAAAAAGAGTGAAAATTAAACGGCTGACAACAGAATCATCTCATGCTACAAACAAGATAGCAAACTAAAACGAAGAAAGAGATTTAGTTTTGTTCTTCGAAACTCGAAGTACAAAATAATATTTGAATTAGTAAATCACCGAAAAGAAGAAGAATAATGACACGTTAAAGCTTACATAAGATAATTCAGAGGAAGTGACGTAAAGGTAGTATAGATGAATATCATAACTAAATAGGGTTTATTATTAAAACAAAAAGATAAAGGAAGTATATAATGTTTGTGGTAAAAGTTGACTGAAGTATCAAACATTATGTCATGTCATACTCGTAGGTATAATATATTTTAAGTTTAAATTTTGACATTTCTGAGCTTACAGAACTAAAAGATGTCGGAAATAACCCGAAGTTTACAATATTATCATTAGTTTTATCAAGTGTAGACATCTTGCTTTTTAGATAATTGCTACATCAAACTCTTAGAGAACAAGCAATGACTACAAACAAGGAAGAATGAATTTATTCGATAATATTTCTAATAGCGTGAGGGTTCTACATAATTCTTATAAATAAAATGGGTCAAAATCATTCATATTTATATTTTTTAGTAAAGCATTATTATTAGCTTCAATATCATTAGATTTTATTTATAGAAAATCTTTGAAAATCATTACATAATAATGTGTAGGTTGATAGGTTTTATTTAAATGATTATTGTTATGATGTCAAAACATGTGAACGAGAAATGAAGTTACGAAGACACCCTTACGAGTATGTAAGGATACTGGTGAATGTAAATACTAAGGTACAAACGTAGCGCGTAGGCTAAACCAGACAATACCTAAGGAGTATTAAAGTTCAAAAAGGTTTCCAAAATAACTCATTGATATAAGTGTGTAGTAGCAAATATTGTTTGAGACAGCTCTCTTGTAAAGGATAGGATATTGGAACAATATTGAGACTTCTATCCGTAAATAGATTTTTAAATTGGTAGATATATTCCTTGTCTTTATAACATGTAGGTTTATTTTATTTTTATTTTATGGCAATAATCACAAGCTGAGTTTCACTATTATTAAATATTGTAAAACTCAAAGCTAGTATTTATTTCCACGAATTAATATGGAGTTTTACCAAATAAAAGTCAATTCAATCCATACATAAAATATATTTTGAGATTTATTTTCGATTCCACTATGAGAATATTCCAATCAAAATCAGGGCATTATAACGGTTGTGCTTACAACTTGGAACTAACTTAGTTGAGTAAATAAATTCATATTTGAAGATCCTTTTAATTTATGAATAAAACTGCTAGTGAAATAGTTATTTATAAAATACTAGTTTACCCAGCGAACTTCGCACCGCCTAACAATCAATGAGTGATTAATATTGTTTTTAATCTCTCTACAAACTCCCGAGGTTCCTAAACTTTTTTATCTCATAGACTACTTTAAAAAATTTGCTGATTTCGGTGGACCGCCTGTATTTCTACCCTCCCCCCGTCGGTAAATTTTCGAAATGGTATAGGAATTTGAAATAATTCAAAAACTCCTCGGTTTTCTTACAGAGTATTTTCTCACAGTACCTTTTTCTACTATGTAACGGGTATTTGTACCGACTATTGTTTATGTCAATATCTGGTGCTTCTACCGAATATCCGATACTTTAACTATGGATTTGTGGACCCCCACTTACGACTCGTGCACGTCATCCTAGACCCCCGTCGAGTCTCCCGTGGGTCTCTGAGGATCCACCTGGACCATTTTGGGAATCACTGGTATAGTGTAAAAAAATAAAATTCATTTATGTTGAACAATAATTATATTTAACTCAGATTTGTTTATAAATTATCTGCTGTACGTAATATGATATGTAGGTACTAATTTATTTTTTTAAGTTGATACCTACTCATTCATTTTAAATTTATAAAAATTCTTTCCATGATTTTTTCAATATTGAAAATTCAGAATCACAGATGTTAAATTTTATGGATAACGATTCTAATTTGAAAATGTATTAAAAAATTGTTCTATAAATAGGCTAATCTATGAAAAAACTTCATGGTTGATTTTGTATAATAATTATCCATGTAGTTTGTGTGACAGCGGAACTGTTATACAAACGGCATTTTCATACAAAAATACAATCCAAATTTCCGACTATTCCGTTTGATTTTCCAAAAAAAATTTTTTTATATAAACAGAGTCCTGATAATAACGAACATAACAAAAAAACAATTAGCCAAGTTGGTTCAGCCGTTCTCAAGTTATGGAATGACATACATGGTCAATCGATTTTTATTTATAAGATTGATAGAAACCGTACTCTTTATTATGTCAGAAGAGGCTTGAAGACTTATTTGTTCACAAGGTTATACACATGGCAGACCTTCTATCTTATTTATTTTGACAAGATTGAATGTTTGCTGAAAATCCTTCGTTATTATTTTATTGTTAATCGGTTGTATTATTGTTATTCTATTTTTCAACATACTAAATTGCCATACTTTTTACGAACATACTGAAATATTGATTTAGATAATCCGTTCATCCATAGACTTGTGTCGAATCCCTTGTGAAGTAGGCAGAGATTACAGAATTCCAATCCGATCGGTCCTTATATATGTAACTATAATCATCTACATAGGTTATCAATATCAATATGATTGCTGTTATTTATAAATAAAAAAGTTGAATGATTTCCATATAAAATTCTATAAAAACACACTCCCATAGTGATAAAATGTCTCATATTTTTATATGTCTCTAAGTTATTTCCCTGTGTTCTCTTCCTTTATAGGAAACACAAATCATTTCAATTTCCGTCATACAAGCGGCACTCCAGACACCTATTGGGAGTAGTAGGCTTACAATAATGTACATGACGTACAATGTACATGATAGTAATGAAACAAATAATAGTTTAGCCGAATACCGTATCTCCAGAGAGATACTAATAATCCAGATATGTAGATATTCACATTCTATTAACAGTTTTGTTTCATTATTATCATCTAGTCCTTCAATTCTACACTTGGTAGCATAGGCATTAAACTAGCCTCCTCCTTTCAGAGAATCTCTGCGCCAGTTGAGTCACCTTTTTATACGACATTCCCAGCGCGCTGATTTCGTTCTCATAGGAACGATGTATTGTGAAAAACGGACGTCCGGGCTGCCGGTAACCTAGTGAACAAAAAGACAGTGCTCTTTTTGGCTTAAATTTTTTGGTTTCTCATATTTCAGATCTCGAGTGGTGGCATACCTCATTGCTGAATTCAAAATAAAATATGTTATTCTATTGAACACCTGCCTTTTACAGAACATTTTCCATAGCTAGGCACCTACCTATTTCTGAAAAAACTACATAGTACGTGAGATACATCAAAATATAATTTGTGGGATAAAAGAATAAAGGTTGTTTTTATGGTCTGCATTGAATATTTTTCAATTGGTATTACCTTATATTGTGACAGTGAGAATGGTGAAATTAGTGAACTATGTCTATGGGCACCGAAAGTCATAATTTAAGCTAATCTAGAACCAATTCGTGAGCGTCGGGACGCCTTTCTCACTTCTTTCAATTAGATTTTGCACAATGTATCATTGTATAAACATGGTTCTCCAATCGAAATGTCTTATTATTTTTGTTAAATATGAGTGTTTTTTTATTTTCATTCTAAAAGGCAACAAAAAACTCAGGATATCCTCTAGAAAAAAAAACACAAATTTTGGTTCCAGATTTTATCTATTGAAGTAAATTTTAAGAGAGTTATTTAATCGGACTGACAATCAGGTAATTGCCGAATATTTTGTTTCATCTCTAATACAACATACATTACAGGAATATGAATGTACCGTGTCTAACTTCTTTCGCAAAAAAAAAACTATCATGTAAGTACTGTAATGTACATTTGTGTCATCTGTCCTTCTGTTTTATGTTCTGGCTGGTAAGCATTTTTTGAAATTTAAATTAGCCTCTTGAAATCTACTTCTATAGTTACAAATCTACTCCCACAAGTTAGTTTCCCCTAGAGGATGTCTGGAGAATTCCACGTTTCCTTTGAATGGAAATAAAAACACGCTTTGCAAACATTAGATAAATACGTATATATATATATTGTATACATAATTTTTTTTTTTTATAATTATATTATCACCTAAAAAGTTCCCAACATTACGGCTCAAAAGCTCTTGCATCACATCACAATACACCTTTTCTCAGACGACATCATCCAAGCGTTAGGAAGTCCTATGAAAGTATCATTCAATCGGAAGAAGAGGTTCTTCCTTTCTGTATTCTAAAAACGTGTATTAAAATAGAAAATAGATAGGAAAAAATACATGTAGAAGTATATAAGGAAGAAGACGAAGTATAGAATAGAAATAAAGAATCAAATATAGTGAATTCTAAATCAGTAAAAAATAAATGAACTTTTAAAAGTAGGTAACATGGTATGGTCTTATCTAGTAAACCTATACTTATGCTTGGCATGATTTTGTTTCATACGCACACCATCATTATAATCTAATTTTCTATGAAAATAATTTTGAACCCATTCATATAATAAATCTTTTTAATCAGTAAAAGGTTATTCATTCATTCGTGTATTTAATGAATCACGGTATATGGGGAAGCTAGCGCATTAATTGCATAAAGTAAAAAAAGATATTGAAGATGTGTGATACGCCTCATCCCTGAATTGAATATTTATTTATTTATTACATAGAGACACACACAGTAGGTTGACAAAACATATATGAAAAATAAAAAGAGAGAGAATAATGTTGATCTGATCAGGCCAACCCACCAATTAGGCGTGTCTACAGCATACATATTAAAGTATAAACCACATTTACAAAATGCCAACAATTGGAGATGAAGAAACAGCGCCCGACCAATGCAAGTCCAGTTTAACCGGACTCACAATTAACATGCGCCTATTACATTAAACTACTGTAAGGAAAAAAATATACATTTTAGAAAAAAAAAAACAATACACACACATAAATTCAACCACCAAACACACTCAAGTTGGAAGCAATACATTTCTTGAACCCCGCCAGCGAGTCACCAAAGACAGATGACCCCCGCAACGCGATGTGAGCATAGGAGATTATAAAATTTAGGTACACATTCCGCTGATAGGATTGTTCTGACTGGTGTTATTATTGTGTTCTGGCTGGTGTTATTATTGTATCTATATAAATACATGATACTTGAAAATTTATAAAAAGATTAAAAGATCAATTCTTTACCGAGGACATTATCTTTATATTTTCATTTCCTACCGCTTTTTACGTTTTGCTGAATTTCCGTCATGATCGATTTGAATAAATTTTCGTCTGGCAAGTTAGCGACGTCTCCAATAATTAAAATCCGTATTTGATACCCTTTATGATGGATAGGTACCTGCTCAGGTACTATGTACATAATGATGTAGGTGAAAGTTATAATTTCAATTAGAATTCATTTTACAAAACTCGTTACTAAGAATACTGAGCACGTGCGTATGAAATAGTCAAAAGTTGTTTGGAACTCTTTTGTATCCTTTATATTCCCACGCATTCACCTTCTTTCCTTAATGAGATAATATTTTTATTAATAATAATGTTCATGAATTAGGTACTCGTTCCTATGTTTGACTAGTGGATATATGAGCCTGACTATAAATGTAGATATGTATTTATTTATAGAGTACTAATGTACATAATTTTATTTATTAGCATAATTTTTGTTTCCTATTGATTGATTTACATGTACGATGTACATGTACGAGTACTCACACCCCACTAATGGTTGGTAATTCCCAAATATCTCAGGTTAGCAAATTCAGGTACCTGGGAGCAACCATAACGCCAGAGGGTGATCTCGGGTCGGAATTACCAATCCGCATAGAAGCTGCTAGCAGGGCTTTCAATAACATGAACAAAGTTTGGAAGGCGTCTGGACTCAGCATCAGGACAAAATGTCGCTTGTTCTTGGCATTTAACCATGTGAGTCTTGGCACTTAACCAAGGCTCAAGAGCGGAAGATACTAAGCTTTGAAAACAAGTGTCTTAGAAGGATTTTGGATGTCAAATGGTATGAACATGTTACAAATGATGCTGTGCGCCGGCGCACCCAGCAGAGACCTGTAATCTCCGTAATACAGGAGAGACGATGGTCCTGGCTGGGACATGTTTTGAGAATGCCCAATGATAGTTGGCCAAAAAGAGCACTGTTCATCCGTCCGCAAGGTTTCCGTCGGCCCGGGCGTCCCTCTTTCACAATACACCGTTACTATGACAACGATATCAGAGCGCAGGGAATGTCGTGGGAAGAGGTGACGCAATTGGCGCAGAGACGCTCTGAATGGAGGAGGCTGGTTTCTGCCCTGTGCTCCCGAGAGGAGCGTTGAGGGCGATGAATGAATGAATGAATTGATTGATTTTTTTTTCTTAACTGAAGACTGTATGATTTTCTTGTTCATGTAGGATGTTAAAAGGCGTAAGCCGTATATTCATGAAAAAAATAAATAATGATATAATCTTCTTCTTCTCCTTGGGAAATTATTAGTCCTATATGGTGGTGGAGTCTGCCAAATAATGATATAATACAACTGAATAATAATATTTCAAACGTATATTTATGTAGCTACTTAAATCTGTCGCGAGTATTTTTGCACAGATTGATAACAAAAGACAAGTTTATTGCAAATTATAACTTCAATTGGTTTTCAAAAATTGACTGATCCCTTTTTTATTGTTTCAGGTTTTCTGGGATGAACGTGGATGCATTAAACGTCTAAGAAATGTAAAATGGAATAATATATACATTTTTACAAAATGAATAAAATAACTTTTTTTTACTATTTATTTTTTCGCATTAATTTAACATCGTCCGATATCACACGATAATGTAGCGGTCTAAAATAAAAAGAAGTAATCATCGAAATATTTATTTAAAAACACCTGTCTTATCTTTTATATTTCCCAGAAATGTGTGGGCGGTAAAGAAGAATCCTCTTTTATCTTTAGTACACACGTCTGAAAGTTTATATTATTTATCAGGTAATTAGCCCACTTCAAATTTTAAAAACCACCTTAATGCCAAATCAAATAAGTTCGAAAAATTATAATTATAATTATTTCAAAATAATTGCAATCAGGCAAAAATCTGCAAATGATCACACAAAAAATTCACATCTTAATGCCGGGAAAAAATTTCCTATATAGATATCCAAGGACTAGACTCAAAACGCGAGCTAAAAATATTAGCACTCTATTTTTTTATATACCTAGGTTTATTGATTTTATTATTTTTTATATTTAAATATTAAGAAAAACTAAAACAGAAAAATTGAAGAGACATTCGTAATGAGTCGCCTTAACGGGAGAAAAGTTTGAATTATTTCTTATTTATCTTTATTATCGGCGTAAATTAATAACTCCTTAATATTTTATTATTAATTTTCGTAACTATTGTGTATCTTAGCAACGAAATTGACACTTGCTTGCAACTTCGTCTATACTCGAACGTTAACGGAGCGGGAACGTGACGTAAAAGTGGGTTATTGACTCAGGCCTCAGAGGTATGATCTTCAGTGAGAACATGCAGGGCACATATAAATACACATTGGTGATCATAACTCGATTTCGCCAAAAATGTCAGATACGACAGTTATTTATTTTATTTATTTATTTATTTTCACACAATATACGGCAATTGCCTTTACAAGTATACAGATAAACTTTATAACGTCACACAATCATTCAACACATGTACAAAAATATAAAAACAACATAAAAACAGACAAAACAGAAAAAAAAGAAAAAAAAAAAAAAGTTAGTCAGATGAGGGACGATATTATATTAAAAGTAAAATAATAATAACATTTGAACAAGTACTTAAACGTCATTCATCAAGTTCAATTGTATTGTTACATCTTACACAAAAGTATTGGAATAAGGAATATTTCCTCCTAAATTTTGATTTCATTCAATAAATATATAAGTAGCTAATTTTAATATTCGTCCTGATAAAAAAGCTTCACATACTATTCCTGTCTACATCAAACGCACGTTGAAATAATTATGCTCCTTGGCGAAATTATTAGATATGTAGAAGTCGTTTCACACCGTTATAACTCTATATGTAGATATTTTATATATTATTATTTTGATTTTAGCGAAAAACTCATTCTTTATTTCTTGCTTTTTGTATAAAAATAGATCAATAATAATAATCATACCTAAATAAAAAAGCATTGTGAATAAAATCGTGAATTATTCAATATTGTTGAGATATAGGCTTTATTTATATTAAAAATACACGACTTCATGTAAATGTTAAAAATATTATATTTCTCTGAATAAAATATTTTAACTATATTCTAAGCACATTGTACATAAAATTTAATACAGCGTACCTATTAGAACATTATTTGCCCATTTGGACAGAAAATGTATTAGGTACTGAATAAATATTTTCAAGATATAAAAAGTTGATATTGTTTAAATTTATCAGTTATCTAGTAAAAGATTATCGAACGATTTATAAATTAGTGTTATTCGTACAAAAGTCAATTATTTCCACGTTACAAATGAAAAATGAAAAGTAATTCAATAATTTCATTCATACTATAGAAAAGGCGCAAGTGGTTGATTCGTATATGAATGGGAATAAAGGCATTTTCTCTAGTAAGAACATTCGTAGCTGCCGACCTTGCCAGAACAGCTGTTTTCTAATTTCTTTAGGAAGAGAAAGTTCTCGCACGTGTTTATTCAGTATCTAGCCAGTGTTAGAAATAATATTAGCTTATTGATGGCAACTTATAACATATATGTAGAATTATTATAAATACTAAGCAAAATGGACCAATAGTTACTAAACATTTTAACGATTTTTTATTTATGACAAATATAAATGAATTTTAGAGTTTTACGTGTTACATTATTATAGTCGCTTAGGTTTCGACACGCGATGTCCTTTTCAAACTAAACCTGTCTATTTTATGTTTGTGCTTCAAACTGATTTCATTTCTTTATTTTTGGAAATTTATTTACTTTTTCCCTTTTTTTATTTTATTTTTAACAGTACCTACGTGTTTCCTTTATTACTAAATAAATTTATAAAAGTCGATTACTTTAAATGTCAAATTATGTGCAGATAATAACATAAAACTGATCTAAATAGAGAAAGGTTTGCTATATTTTGTGCTATTTTCACAAAACGGTGTCGAGTAAATCAAATTTAAGGTATTACATAGTTAAATTTTGTTTTTTTATTTATTAATACAATAAACGGGAGTCACCTCTTATTAATAAAACAATATAATGTTCAATACAAATAACATAAAATATATTCTAATAACACATTTTAAGATCAAAATAAAAATAATAATAAATGAAAGAATTAAATAGATCGTAATAAGATTATTATTAAAAAAAATGTGTTTTGGATTAAATTTTAATAAAAAGAAATTATCAAGGGGTTTCTTAGATTCGGGATTTCCAATTTCGCGAACGAATTATGCAAATAAGTTGTGTCTATCATAATATTTCATTCAAAAGTTTTTCCTGTTCCACGAAGAACATGAACAAAGTTTCATTACAAAGAATATAGGAGTAATGTTAGCCTTTTTGCGTGGGCGATAAACAAATAGATACAAGTTGTTTAGTAAAGACATTATCACGCAGTGCACCCCTTCTTGCTATTTCTGGTTTGCGGTGATTTATTTTTATACATGTTAGGTATCTTGTTTCTCTAATTTAGGAAACTGAGTACAAACTGCGGTAGGTCTTTTGTTATTCAATGATGTTAAGAGTATAAACTATTATATTACAAATTTGCGTATTATATTCTATGTCAATAAATTTTATTCATCATTATTATTAATGACTCTACAACAACGTATTGTTAAAATAAAATACTTCTTCATGTAGTGTGAATGACGTTTCTGATATTTAGTTGATACTGGAGTCATATTATTATTATTCACAAGAAAATCTTCTTGGTTTTAATTATAAATTATACCTACTACATCTTACATCCTACGGAGGTATTTGATATGCAGTTTGGATTTGTCGAAGGGATGTTATAGATACGTATATAATTTTATCGGGTCACACCTGTGTGTGATTTTTTTTTTCTCAGAACAAGCAGTCATCACTGATTTATGATAAAATTACGATTTACAAGAGTCTCTAACATCTGAATCATTTATGTATTTATAATTTAATCGTTCTTTAACGCTGCTTCTGGGTCTAGAAATAAACCCCATCCATTCAGAGCGTCGTCCCTGCGCTCTATCATTCTATCATATATTTTTTTACGAAATAGTGACTTTTTTAATATAATTTTATTTTAAAATATCTTTTTTTTTAAATTACCAAGTTTCGATAATTTTCATCATCTCCAAATTTCTTCACATATTACCTACTTCGATATGTCATAACTATATCTTGTAATAATCTGCATGTAATGCATTAGAGGCATGTGGCTCAATATTGTTGATACTGCATGATTTTATACATAAAAGCATGATAATTCAAAAATCTAAATAACACACAATGAATCCTCAATCATTCAGTTTATTTTTCATTGCATGATAGAATATATTTCTTTTATAATCTGCATGCGAAATACATTATAATAAAGAATTATTTTATAATTATTCAGTCTAAATAAATTCACGTGGAATAAGTATAATTTTAAATCGTTGTTTTTCTACCGTTTCTCCAACTATCATTTATATGAATCATTTGAAATAAATTTGCAAGACAGGTGTTTCAGGTTTAGGATATCTGTTCTAATTAAAATTTTCTAGAATACCTACTTAAATAATACAAAACAAAAATAGAATGCTTTGTTAGTATTACTTTTGCATGTTTGTAAATGCATGTAAAAAAGTTTACCTATATAAAATAATATTTTGTACTTAACAAGTGCTAACATCAAGAATATTTAGGTTATAAAATAATAAGAATCTCTTGAGCGATATCAATCATTTCTCAGAAAAGAAATGCATGTGTACGAATAACTACCGCTTTGAGTTAAAATATATTGTAGACGATTTTCTGGGTGCTAATGCGACGATATAAACATTTAAAACGCAGTAAACACATATTACATATATACACGTAACACCTAGTCCCAGAACAATTTGAAGAAAGTTATTCTTCATTTTTCCTAAACTCCCTTGACTAAAATGTAATAGCGTTATATCCACAACCCACTGACCGTCTTTTTTTACTATTATTATTACTCGGTAGTTTTTCGCATCATTATTTTTTATAGATATGATCGAATGAGACCTATGCAAGATTACGGAACAAATCACATAACTCAAGAATGAACAAAAGTATTTATTTTCTTAGTATATTTTTAGCTCTTTCTTAGGGTTGCATGCTGATTCATAAAATAATATGATTTGAATTTAAATCACGTATTTCTTAGTTATTTTTATTAAAATTATACGAAAGATCTATGATAATGATTCAGATACCAGAATTTTTTGGAATCTCATTTGAAATAATTATTTAAATCAATAGAGAATGATAAAAAATTAAGATATTTTTAGCGTTGTTGTGATTTCTGTGTAATCAAACTTGTTTACAAATGTTTTTAGCAAAGGGAAGAAATATTTCCTCGTTGACCTCAATGAGTAAAAAACGGACTCGATATCGTAAATGGCAAGTCATCTACGTTGTTCACAGTTCGCTTAGATACAAAAAAAAATGTTTTTTTTTTCAAATCCTAGAGTAAATTTATTTATTTATCATAACTTGATATATCTACCTTATTTAATAATCTTAAACTGTACTGCAGACGTAACAGAAATAGCAAAAAGCGTGTAGATGCAGAAAAATTGATAAAGGCAATAACTATGTGCAGAAGATGGTTTCGCGGGCTATAATTACTTTTAAAGATAAAACTTTCGGATCATCCCGCTTATAAGGTTTTTGAGACTGAGGAGTGCCGTTCTCCTAACATTTCACCTAGATTCAACCAGGCATCATCTCGTGGATAAAGGAATGAGTGCCAACAAATTCATTTAGTCGAAGACAACAAACACCTATCGAATTTAATAATGAGAGGTATTTTCTCTCTCCGGTGAAACAAGGAAATCGTAGCTGAGTACGTGCTATGCAGAGTTTCAACAACAAGTGTTAATTCTCTGAATGTCAAATATCAACTATTAGGTAGTGTAGTACATATTTTCACAGGCAAATTGAACATATTTTAAGTAACATACTATTGACGTTGAAATTAAAAGAATTTATCTCAAGGTTTCAATTCTTGAATAGGCGCAAAACATTTTTTGATTCTTAATTAATTTATTTTTCTTATAAAATAGGAAGTACCTAGGAAGTGAATAAATGTTATTTTAAATCAGTTGTCACCAAAATAAAGAAATTCTATTTATAATTCTTCTAGGGTAGGTATACCTAATGTTTATTATAATAATAATTTCTAAATTTTTCAGGTGGGATCTCTTATTTCAATTTACTTCCGCTTTGAATAACTTTCGTTAACAATAATTACTTCAATATTTGACAACTTTTCCAAATACAAGAAAATCGATATTATTAATATTTATATTGAATGAATGAACTTACTTGTGAATGGTATAAAATATATTTCAAGCTGAAAGTAAATTGTTCTTCTGAATCAATTTTCAGAAGTATTTAGCGCATGTGTGAGCGTATTGTATGATTTGCTTCTTCGTCATAAAATTTGCCAAATGTAGAGAAATTTGAGAAAGTTTCGTTCTCGTGGGCGTAAAGAATTTTGTAATAGGTACTTTTGTTTTTTTGTTTTTTCTCCAAACTTCTATTTTACAGATCATCATTTGGAATGAAAATAAATTGGTGAGTTCCCTTTATTTATATTTTATTTGTAAATTTTATCTTGATTTTTTTGGAAGGAAGTGATAACTAAAGATTCAAAGTTTCCTTTCAAAAAAACTAAAATTCATTGTTAAAATTGCATATAATGTAAAACTGTGTCTAATCATTTTTACTTTATTGTTTTCAGGAATAATATTTTACTTATTGTATAATGTGTTTTGTTGATGTTTATTTGTGTTTAGATATAAGTATCTAATTTTATATTGATGGTTGATGTTGGTTATTAGTAACTTATTTATAATTATATTTTGAAACGAACGCACTCTCATTTCGACTTAGGTTAGGATAATTATATTAAACTGCATATTTCCTTTCCTTTTTACACATTCTAACTACGAAATTCTTATCCTTCATTCCTTGGTATACCTACCTAATTGCACAGCTTAGACTTCCAAGGTGTTAAAATGATTAATTTTTAAGAAAAAAATTCATAAGTACATACATTCATATAATTGTATTCTAATTAACTTGAACAATAAGCTAATCTACCTTGGAAGTTACGGCTTGCATCCATTTATGTATATTCCAAAACCAAATCCATTTCCAAAATCTCTAATTATACATGTAATTTTGTAATTAATTCTTATTTTTTTCAGAATCAATCAATTTGTAATGCATAAACCATAATCAAATTCATTTTCTAATATGTCTCTTATGTGATAGGTGGGGCATTGAACGGGCAGCGGCTAGTAGAATTTTCAATAGGCACAGAGGCACGTTTGTTAGCAGCTCAAGGCGTCGCCACGGCTACACTATGGCTGAGAGTAGAGCCACGACCAGGCTTCGTGCCGCACGCACGGAACCTTACTTTATGGGCATTCAGAGTAAGAAGGTTACCTCCAGGAGGTAACACCACACGATTGAGTGCTCAGGTACCTAATGCTATGAGGTTTCACCCATTAAAATATTTAATTTAACCAATTTTAACGTTTATTGTATAATAAACGTAATTTTTAAGGAATTCGACGACTACACTGAGATGGCTGGCTCATTAGGAGTACGCATCGACAGTGAAGGTGGATGGCAAGGGGTAGATATCACTAGTGGAGTAAGACACTGGGCAGCTGAGGGAGCACCCAGCTCTCTGATTTTGCTCCTGGACTGTTCTGGCTGTGGAGAAGCCGTCAGACTGCCTCTTCCATCATCACGATATTCTCACCCGTCCCAGTCAAGACCATTCCTTGTGCTACGAGCTTCTCCGCCCATTGCAAGAAGAGTGCGGAGACGCGCCTTGGACTGTGGTTCCGACTCTAGAAATCAATGTTGTAAACAAAGATTCTACGTGAGTTTCGAAACTTTGGGATGGGATGACTGGATCATAGCCCCGAGTGGATACTATGCGAATTACTGTCGCGGAGACTGCGGGACGAATAGAACCCCGGATACATTCCTCACGTATTATTCACATGTGCTGGATGAATACAAGAGACTAGATAGGTTAGCTGGACTGAGGCCGTGCTGTGCGCCACTTAAGTTCTCCAGCATGTCGTTAATATATTTCGGACCAGACTCCACTGTCATAAAAAGAGACCTTCCTAAAATGGTAGTGGATGAGTGTGGATGTCCTTGAATAGTGTTTATAAACATTGTTGTTATATATCTTGTTGTTTGTGTGATTGGGTTCACGGGCTGTGCATTCCAGTACTAACTTCCTCTACTCCGCAGTAGAGGCCTCTATTCTCAGTTCAGTGATTATATAATCCTACAGTGATGTGTGATGTCCTTATCAAGACACACACCCACCTCGTTCCAATCCATTTATTATTATAACTTATCTATTTAAAACATATACATATATATACATTGTATTTTATAACACTTTTCTACAGAGTCTATCGACTGCTTTTAACTAGATAGCCAAATTATCAATAAACAATGAAATTTCCTTATTGTTGATAGCATATTACTTAATTATAGTACTATAGGTATATAGCTCTTACTAAACAATTCATAATTATTAGAGAAATAGTTGAAATGTTAAGATATAATATTTTCCATAAAACCGGTCTCATATTCATGCTGTGCGCATTTATGGGGTTCGAGCTTAAAGTTTCATCAAAAATCCGAATTTCGTTATTATATTGTCTATTTAATGTATTACAATTATATAATGTACGATAACTTATTAACCCATCTTACATATACATATATTGTGTATTATTCTAATAAGATATAAACTTTCATTCCTACATAATATTAAACATATTACTATGTATTATCATATATAGCTCAAAACATACCTTATATAATTATTCGGTAATTGTTGTTATTTGTTACTATATATAAAAATATAGACAATTAAATTGATAGTTTTTGGGAAAAATTATCAATCGTTAAACAACAGTATTATAATATTCAAACTAATGATTGGTTTATTAAACATATTTTTAAATGACTATTCATTAATTATAAAGAATAACATAAATTTAGGAAATAAAGTAAAATTCACATCATATTATTTTAAAATGTACATATTGTTGGTCTTGGTTGATACGTCGAAGTGGTGTTTGATTTGATTAATATTATCTATAACAATTTGTTAAATTTTAATTATAGGAGTAAAATAAATTCACTCACATTTAGGATTAAAAATGTTCTCATTATAAAATGACAGAACATAGAAATAAATAACATCATCTTATATATTTTTGCTCGATCTCTATTAAATATAACAATAATATAATTATGTATAATGAATGTATCGATAATGTAAGGGATTTTCAGTCAATGAATTATAAAAATGATATTGTTAAGCGTAGATCGTGATGTTGATCATTGATCAAAGATCCATGTATAAAAATGTATTTTGGATGAATGGGGTATAAGCACGTTAAGTTGTTATAAATTAAACGATGGATTTAGGAATTACTTACACTAGTTAACAAAACTACTTATTATATTATTAATATTATTAAAATATATATATATTGGTATTGATAGATATATAGATAGGCTTTTGAAATAACTAATTTTTGGTCCAATATTTAAAAAAAAATCATTCAGGAATTTGAGTAGGTACTGCCCTTCGGGATTGGCTTATTTTCATCAGCGAGCATCTCAGCATTGATGCTCAAATGCCAAAGTAAAGAAATAAAAATACTCAATTCTCATTATAACTTATTGTTACACCACTCAGCGTAATGGTTATATAATGATATTACGTACCTACTATATATTACATATTATAATATATCTATCCTATGTATTATGATATATATATCCATATAATAATAATAATGAAACATAATGTTACTACCTACATAAAGAATATCCTGTTATTTATTGTTTACTGTTAATAATTATTATTATTACTACCTTATTGATTCATTTTTATATTAATAAATTATTATTCAAATGTTTTGTGATTGCAGTTGATAAATGAAGTAAGTTACTGCAAAGTTCGTGAGGTCCTCACGCGACTCGCCTATGGTGTGTAACATTAAGGTTTAGAAGGCTCATTGTGTCTACGTAGTAGGCAGTTATATTTAATTTGAGTTGGTAGGCTTGTGCAAAGTTCGTGAGGTCCTCACGCGACTCGCCTATGGTGTGTAACATTAAGGTTGAGAAGGCTCATTGTGTCTACGTAGTAGGCAGTTATATTTAATTTGAGTTGGTAGGCTTGTGCAAAGTTCGTGAGGTCCTCACGCGACTCGCCTATGGTGTGTAACATTAAGGTTGAGAAGGCTCATTGTGTCTACGTAGTAGGCAGTTATATTTAATTTGAGTTGGTAGGCTTGTGCAAAGTTCGTGAGGTCCTCACGCGACTCGCCTATGGTATGTAACATTAAGGTTGAGAAGGCTCATTGTGTCTACGTAGTAGGCAGTTATATTTAATGAAAAGTAAATTCATGCAATTAATATGATTTTCATTAAATAACCGGATATCAAATTATGAACAATTATTATTTTCTTCATGCTTTTGATTAGATGAATCAAAATAACTTAACTTTCAATCTGCACTTCAAAGTATTGCATAATTATTAACAATTAATTCAATTAATGTAAAAATACTTGGTATAAAGTTAAATAAAAAAAATGAATAAAATGATATATATATTGAATCACTATCGCAATTAATAATCGGTTTGAATTTAAGTAACGATGCATTGTATTGATTTAATTGCGTAATATCTGTGTACAACGCCCTAATTTAAATATAGTTTGAATGTGGATATATATCTGTGGTGATTTTGTCATTTTGTTATGAACATTATGTACAGCATTATTCTCAAGAACGAAGAATAAGGAAAATACCACACCTGTCCACATTTCATCATTTCTGTATTTGTTGGCGAAAATTTGTTGTTGCTTACAAAAAATAATATTTTGTAATATATAATTTTGTTGACTAGTGTGATGATTTTCACACGTAAAATAAACAATATCCCATCGTTAAATAAACAATAATCCTTTCCAGATAATTATAACTTTTCATGTACAAGTAAATGTCGTTCAAAAGAAAGAAATATGTACAAATAATACCGTGCATAGTGTTCATAAGTTAAGGAAAAAATTACTATCAAATCCTTAATCCTTAAGTCTTTTGATAACCACCAATAAATACTCTTTGTATTAGTTTCCAGTTAATCGAGGTTGAATTTAATTCAATGGTTTGTTGAAAAACAATCTTGAACATACGTTATTTATGCTAAAATAATATCCATAATCTACCTATGTTAATACAATATATTTATTGCTTACATGTATTTCTTTGCATTTTCAACCATCTATTTTACGGAAATTAATTGTATTTGAGTACATATTTATATGCATATGTAGTAAAAAATATTAATTAAAAATATTATAAAAAAATAAAAATGTACTATTAAAGAACACTGTTAATTTTTTATATTAAAATTAATTTACACAACGTTTACGCACCAATCGTAAATTTAAGAATATTGTACTTAAAAAAAACAATTCTACTTATTTATTGATTCGATTGTTTTTTCAGTTTATCCCAATTCTTTTGCTATCTTTACCAATATTTTATCTTCAGAAAATGTGTAGTAAAACATGAGTATTATCAAAATATACTTAATTAAAATTGGCTGAAATTTTTTTTTGTACAATAAGTCGTCTTTTACCACATTTAATTGCTAGCTTTTAAGGACAAAGTTGTCCCAATGTCCCAATAAGGATTTATTAAGTAAGTATTTAAATTATGTTAAAAAAAGTCTTTGACTTTTTACCAAAGAATGGCATTTTCCATACTGACATTGAAAACAAAAAGCTTTTTTTTTGTTTGAACTAATCCTCTACTTCATATTTTGTGTATCTGATATGGACAAAATCAATACATGTTATAATAACATAATTATTTTAATCATACCAGAGACAATACGTCACCAGTATGGATAGAATTATGTTGCAGCAGCTTCACTAGGTTGCCCTGTAACCAGTTGTAACACGAATCAATTCGCTCTCAATTAACTGGAACTGATTGCAAACATTATACATTTAATTATACACAAATAATCATTTAAATAATTTATTATATATACATACAATAATAATATACACATAATTTTTGGTGACCTAAGCTACTTATATTCATATAATAATAAAAATATTTAATATATATTATTTATCACATATTATATACAATTGACATAGGTATAAACTTCAGTTACACGAGAAAAAACAATACCTAAAGCATATATATCTTTAACCTAATAATAATATGCATAAAATATTCATAATATTTTTATTAATTATACTTACATATAAATATGTATATCACATTTATTATATAATAATATCACCATTATTTAGGTATTTTTAACTATAAACATTACATATAAATAAAATAATAATATAAAAATAATAAAAATTACATTTTAAAATCTGTTTATAATGGAAATAAAAATTTTCAGTCTTTCTAATTCACATTACCTACTTTATTCATCGATAAACGCTTCAGGACATAAATGTCTGCTATAATACTTGTATAGTATTTCCCGTGGGCAGATATTTAAAGATTCTTGTCACAGACATTTGAAAATATTAAAATGACAATTAATTATAAATTTTGAATTCCGAATACAAAAAAAAACTTACGGGTCCCGTTCATATTAACAGTTTTTTTTCTTCAGTGAATCTTTCTTTTGCAACGATACAAAATCAAAATATTAATTGAAATAATGAATTTCATAAATTCACTTCATAAAATTAATAACACATAAAAAATAAATAAAGTTTGTCAAGTTTTTTCTTTAAAAAAGAATACCCCATGAAGTTTGGGACCATAGATTAAAAATATCCATAGTTTATATTTATTGTGTACAGCTTATTTTTCAAATAATATGATTATTCACTATGTATGATTTTAATATAGTCCATTTACTCCAAAATCAATGTGATAGTATTATTTTTAATGAATCGAAAACTGAAACCATCTGATAATAAATGTTGCTGAATGCTGACACTCGATAAATTTGAGTCCATAAATTCGTTGATTTTGGAGTATGTTGTCCTACTCAAACAATTGCTGACACTCAATAAATTTGAGTCAGTGAATTCGTTGATTTTGGAGTATGTTATCCTAATCAAACAATTGCTGACACTCAATAAATTTGAGTCAGTGAATTCGTTGATTTTGGAGTATGTTATCCTACTCAAACAATTGCTGGCACTCAATAAATTTGAGTCAGTGAATTCGTTGATTTTGGAGTATGTTATCCTACTCGATCAATTAATTCTTCAGAAAATTGTACCATTTATTTACTACTAAATAAGTCTTCCAAATTTTGAGTACATTTTTTTTTCTGTCAGAAAAATACAAAACGAAAAAATGACAAATAAAATATGAAAATATGCTAAAAATTCGAACAAACTCTGATAATGGAATGAATGTGGGGATATGAAGTATAGAAAATACATTAAAAAATGGTAAAGTAAAATAATGAGTTTGTTGCATATTCATCTAGAAACAATATTTGTTATGTAGGAAGATAATGTTAGCTTCCCACATACATATTTACATAGGTGAAAAGATTCAACATAATAACTAAAAAAAGCCCTTTGAAAATTTGCGAAAAGCGTAGATTTCTTTTCACAAAAGGCCAAATTAAACCCAGAGAAGATATAATTATTAGGTATAGATTCTACTAATGGGTTAATTTTTTTCATGATTCGAAATCCTCAAATATACATACCTACTACGTAAAAATTTATACTAAATTTATAAAAATAAAACGCTTAAATATTTAGTACTTCCGCAGTGACTTTCTTAATCGTGCGCCGGCTTTCAAGAGCTTCCGATCTCATTATCAGGCTAACGTTAAGTGAATAAATTACAAGTAAATGAGATTATATCAGAGATGAGCAATATTTTTGCCAAGGTTTCGATAATTTTAATGCCTATCATCTAGTTTATATAGAGGATGGGTGCATCTTTAAAAATATTTTGATATAAGTTTTTTGTATTTTTACCGATATCGCGCAAATGCGAATGCTGGAGATGTTTTATAAACCCGCCCACAACAGTATTTAATATTAATTTATCCATTGTTTTATACCTATAACTAAAGATATTCCTACAATTATTATTAAAAAAAATCTATTTAAATGTAATTTCTTCATTTTACGTTGGCTTGAAGAAGAGAGATTAATACAATCACCATGGAAGTACTAAATATAAGTGATAATTATTTTAACCCGATTTTTAGCCATTGCTCGATCTCCGGTATAATTAGGTATATAATTAAAATTGTTCCCAAGGCTAATTATATATTTCAATTTAAATTATTAAAATAAACGTCTTTTAATTTGACACGTGTTGTCAGTTTGAATATGAATGAATACTGTCTTAGAATTATATTCTTTCTATTAATAAAATTATGTTAATCTTGTTGGCTTAGCGAAGTACACGGAATGAATTGAATTTAATGCTGTCATTATACAACCACCTTATATAGATGAATTCGTTTTATCGGCATAGTGGAATTAAATGTCGGAATATACAGGTATATATCCACAGTCTTTTGGCTCATACCTATGAAATATGTAAATGTATCTTAATGTTACTAAATATATCAGGATAGCACAGAAAAAAAAACATCAAAAGCTGAATTAATGAAAGATTAAAAGAGCTTATTTCGTGAATTTACACAAATTTGTATAATTTCGAAACAGTTTTTCTGTACTCATTTATTTCTTTGTAAACTATGTTCCTCCTACTTATGGTAACAGTTTTCTGAGGAATTAAAAATAACACCACAGGTTTATCCACATTTAAACATGGTTTATCCAATTATTGTATAGTTCTGTTAATATGTTCAGTTATTATTATTAATAAAATGCAATATGTACTGTAAAAAAATCTGTTCAATTATTCAGACGACTTTATATCCTACATTAATTACTACAATAAATTTTGAAGATAACATAACTCTGTCTTTTATTTCATTTAACTGATTATATTCTGCCATCTACTTTAAAGTGTCTAAGTGATCAAAGAACATTTTGTGCTATGTACAAGGGAGACTCGGATAATCAAATGATTAACTATGAAATAAACCATAGACCCTCATATTAGAAATGGAGACTGTAATGCAAATATTGTAGATGAACTCTTTAATTAATTCAGATATTTCTCTCACAAGAACACGTAACATGCCAACACATTCTTTTCAAGGCAATGTTACGATCAAAGATAAAATAAGCCTTCGTTAGTTTTTGAAGTTCGGTCATTACCACCAAACATCATAAACTAATTGGTCTGTCTTTTTTTTATACCAAAATTATAATAAAGATTATACCCGATAGAGAACAACAAACCTAAGTACAAATCAATAAAATGTTTATTGATTTATAAACTTGTAGTTTTTTATACATGCCTTGACCTACTCAACCCACAGTAATGGCTTAGGTTAAACTACTAAGTAGGTACCGTGAGCATAAATAATATATTTGATGGTATCTACGTTCAATGACATTTTCAACAAATATTAAGATTTCGATAATAAAATATATATATAGGTGTTTTTTTATGTGTTTGGTAAATTTGACTCAACGACAAACGATTTTCTTTTTCTGGTTTTAATCCAGTTGGTTGATTTGCAGTAAAGTTGGAAAATTACTTCAGCTTCTCTTAAGGTCAGCATTATGTGCAAAATCCATTTAGGATGTATTTCTGTAATGCATTTGAGCAGGTGCCTTCCTCCTTCGAATCTATTGAGAATCTCGTCATTCGGAATATGGTCATTTAAGATATTCCCAAAATACTACTATACTCGTACGAGTACCTATACAATATTACTGAAACTTGCTTACAATGCTGCTCCTGTCGGCTTTCACGAGCGATGTGATACTTACTTTTTGATGTATGTAGGTGTTATAGTAGGTATTTGTTATCTAAGAATGACTTACTAAGATTACAATAAAACAATTTAAGAAACATTTTTTTTTCATAATGAACTAATGGTACCTAAACCTCAAAAGTGAAAGAGGGTAGAATAACAAGTAAATAAAGTTTTTCAAAATGTTAGAAAAATATAAACAAAAAATGACACGATTCTCGTCTATATTTTCATGGTATGTTGTTGATAGTAAGTAGGTACCTGGTAAATAGCAATATTTTATTTAGTCTACATTACCTGAGTCTACTTATTATTCATGTTTACATATTATTGTCTGGCATGGAAAGGACAAAAACTCTTTATAATAATCTAATGGATTTTTTGTAAGTACTTGAAAATTCCACACATATCTTCTACAAAAATGTACCTACTAGTTGTAAATTCTACGTCGTTCAAGAAGTTGGAATCAAATTACAAAAACACAGCTGACTTTTAATACCTAATAAATTGCGTGGTAGGTATACAGCGATAATAAAGCTTTGTTCCTGAAATATCCTGTTTTTTTTATCGTAAAAATTTATAGACAATTATATCAACTCATAAAAGAGCATTAATATAAATCAACACGTTAAGCAGTAAAGGTTCCACGGAATACCGAAGCGTTTATTCTGTCACCAACTGTACAAGAAACAAACGATACTATAAGAAAGACAACTAAATGTAAAATCAAACTAAAATTATTCCCAAACCAGTGGATGATCCCACAGAAGAAGATCAAAAAAACACTCCAGAATAACAAAAAAGTCCAGGATTTCGCCTCTGGGTCTCATCAAAATACATCAACTTCATCATAGAGCGAGTATGTGAAGAGAATTTTCAATTAATAAGTGGTCTAGTCTAGTCTTCATTATTTGCAGTCAAGTTTCGTGTGAACTAGTTGATAAAATATAGAAATCGTTAATACGAGTAGGTATATTAAAAAACTGTCATACAAATATGATGACATGATATACTATAAATCGTAATACAAAATGAGAAGTTAGCAATCTTTCTATCTACCCTAAAAACTTGATAGAAGAATGAGACTTTGTAAAATAGGTATCATTATAGCCACCATCTATCTATCCTAATAAAGGCATCAATAGAGGGCTTGCTTATATAAAAATACATATTCACAAACAGACTAAAATGTTTACGTGAACATTACCGGATAAAATATGAATGAGAATAGTTTTAAGAAATCGCAAATACATTACGGCAGAAAGCTTATTGTACATACTGAGTTACTTCCAGTACCAACCTATATTAATTACATAACTTTTTGTATCAAACTAAACATGCATGCTTATAATGTTTCATTTCTTTGGGTTTGATACCAAAAGTATAAAAAAAGGATGTAGCAATATAAAATTTCAGAAGATTGGAGTTACTTAGGAAATCTATTGATGGTTAGTAACATATATCTGAGACGGTGAAGAAATGCTCAATAAATAATGCATATTTGATTACTAAAGTAAAAGAGCAGACTTGTTTCTACCCTGTGCTTCCAAAAAGAACTTTAAAAGGTGAAAGAAAAAGATGAAAAAGTAATTAAAAGTTAAGTATGTTCTAAAGACAAATAAATACCAGAAGATTATTCACACTCATTAAAATCCCTATGGGCAAAAGACTACGACACACTCTACTTTGCTTAGCAGCGTAGTCGATAAGTAATATATGTGTAGATTACTTAGTGCTATGGTGCTAGCCCTCTTTTCTACACTGTTGGATATTGCTTCTTCTAAACTTTTCCATTTTCTTCAATCCCAAGCAACACGAATCCACTTCTTTCCCACCACTTGGAAAATATCATCCAACCATTTTTTAAGGTCTTTCTACGCATCCCACGATAATATAGTTTGTTAAGTTATATTTTTATTTAACTTAATACCTATGCCCATGCCGAAAACCTTCTGATCTTTACCCAAAAACTTTGCAACGATAATTCATAGGGAAAAAATTTGATAGATGCGGTACAATTATCATGATTAAACTATTATTGTAGGTTATTCTGTGTACCCTTTCAAATTAAACAAAAGCACAAGATTTGATTTTGAAGATAGTATAACATAACATAACATACATAGACAATTCACACAGATCGAGCTAGTCCCAAACTACCATATGAATCTTGTAATATGGGTACTAACACAACAATACACATATATACAATGCACTTCACACATATACATGTAACGCCCAGACCCAAGACAATTTGAAAAAGGTCATTCTTCACTTTGCCCTGGCCGGGAATCGAACCCGGGACCTCTTGACTCAAAGGCAAGAGCGTTACCTCCGCGTCACACCGGCCGACTTAGGAAGACTTGTATGTTGGATAGTATGAACAAGATACTAATGATGGAAGGGTTTCTCTCCGTTCAAGAGGCTTATTCTGTTCCTGTACTTCAGAGAGGAGCATTAAAAGTAGGCGAATAATAAACATAAAACCATTTTTTAATCTAAATATATTAATTTAGATTTACATGGAGGTTTTTACGAAAAGTGCATTGAGATAGTATTATTAAATTTTTTAATTTATTATTTATCTATTTCTTGTAGATAGATAGATATTGTTAAAAATTATGGATTTCGTGAAAATAGTAGTCAAGATTTTGAGTGAAATCATATCCGAGTAAATTTAGATAAGATATTTACATCAGAGTCATCTGAGTTGTCATAAGAGTTCGAGTGGATTTTAGTGATAAAATCTCAGCTTTGAAGAAGTTGAATTGGAAGGAATTGAATATATATAGATTAAAACCGGAAAAGAAAAGAAAAATAATACTAAATACATTCGTTCGAGTTCGTCGGTAGCCTGGAGGTAAAGTCTCGGCCTCTTGAACAAGGGGTCCGTGGTTTAATACCAGGTGCCGACAAAATCTTCTTTAACGACACAAACTTACTGTGAAAGGTGTATAAGGTTGTATTTAGGTTTATAACAAACAAAACCCAGATATATCTTTAAAAAAATATATACTTATGTAATTAACAATAATTTAACGAAATTGATGCTGTTTTTACTATTTATAAGTCTCTCTAGAATATGTATAAATCAAGTATAAGTATAACCCTTGTACAATCCCTTCATTGGAATCATGATATTATTTTCACCTGCAATAGCTTAACCCTAAAATAGGTATGTCAATTTATTATTAAAAGGAACATCAATATTTATAGATGACGTAACGCACCGTAGGAAAAAGGAGATTTTTCAACGCCCCCACATTTTCCTTCGTACAAGGATTGCTCCTATCCCTACGATTCCTATCTAACTAAAATGAGATGAATGCGGTTAAGGCTAAACTGAAATCGATCTCGAAAATTTATTTGCCTAAAGAAAGGTTAAATAATAGCATATAATATAAGTAAAAGTAATATTATTTCTTATGCTGTAAATAATAATCACATCTACCAATTTTTATGGAAATTTCTGAAAGCCTACGACTAAAAATATATGCGTTTTGGTTTTCAATTTCGTAGGTTGCGTAATGTGGATCATAAAACATCTAAATCTTTATGCTACATTGGTTTCCGAATAACTTCTAATTCAATGTTTATAGTATCAGAACCAAATACAGAAAACTAAACTAACTATACAATTACGGCATATCTCTCAAGTGGGGTAGCCAGCAAACCATGTAATCAATATGCAAGCTGCCCTCTCTGTGTCAACAAAAGTTAAGGGATGGCTGGCATACTTCATTGCTGAATTTAAGATGTAAAATGTATTTTTTCGATCACCTGCCTTTTCCTGGACACTAAAAAACTAACAGAAAAGAATGGGAGATCTATTTGTTGCAGAGCGTTCTACGGCTAAAAAACTAAACACGTAACAATATTTAAAAAAAAAACATAAAAATCGTCGGAACATAGAGATGAGATGATTCTATTTGGAAAATTGCCGGCCCTTCAGGCCTCCCCAATGGCCTGCCCGTGAGGACAATTTTGGTTTGAATGTGCGGATAAGTAGGAGTTAAAGACTGAGATATCCGGGTGTGAGGTGGATCTTTCTTCAATGGTGGAAATTTGCTGAGTGGGAGGAAGCTTGTATCCAACGTACAACTATAGAAGAACGTTAATGAAAGAAAGAAAATTGTTAATATGAGTAAATATTTATTTGGACACTTTTCTAATCTTTCTTTACGTGTCGGTCACCCTAAAAGAATATTTAAACGACTTATTTAATAAACTATTTGGGACAGAATAATAGAATACCTACCTAAATAATCACTAAAAATCTAAATATAGACAACAATCGTAACGGGATCATTTCCAAGAGTTTGAGCTTTTGTAAAAACAATATAATTTATTTATAATCACATTTTTCACGGGAAAATAAAATAAGTGTTCGTACATTATTTTTAAGGGTATTTTTTTAAATAGATTTTTTTTAAAAATTCAAATTATTTCGTGAAATTTCTGGAAGCTTTTGTATTGAAAAAACAGAGATCTTTAAAAAAAATAGTATTTGTTTTATTTTTTTGCTCTTTAATTATATTTTCTGAAGCACATCATAGAAGCATGCCTCTTCATTAATTAAACTTCAACTGAATCATAACTTTTCGCAAAATCTCAATGCTCTCGTGTTATGTTGTTGTGATTGGAATGATGTTTTGTTCAAGAATGTGGATTTCTAGATGGTCAGAAATCTTTAAAAATAATGCTTTTTAGTAAAATATCTTATATAAATTATTATATAAATTTTCAGATAGTATTAAAAATATAGGTAAGATTTCCGACGACCTGAATAACTTTTTTAATACAATCGCACTAGAGAGTTAGGAATATCGTGAGAAAAGGTAACTCGATTGGCGCTCAGTCGTTTCGAATAGAGGGGCTGGTTTCTGACCTGTGTTCTCGATTGGAACGCTAAAGAACTAAAGAAGAAGAAGATTATTATTAAACAGTTTAGATGTACAAATTGTACTACGTTTAGTGAGGTAAATATATTATATGCTGTAGTTGTAACATTGTTCTGTGTATAAAGAATGTTATGTGTGTACGTAAAATGTGTTGGTATAGGTAGGTAGTGTAAGATTGTGTATATAGGTAGGTACGGCTATGCTACGGATCTGAAGAATCTAGACTGAATGGAGCCTCAGAGATGTGGCGCCGACCCTCTTTATTGTCATCGCAGAATGTAGGGGCGTCGCAAACCTGTATCAAATCGAAATTATGATTATTCATTTTGTCTTTATGTGTTGAAATACTATACCGCACTCTCACGCCGTATTCCAAGTGATGTAGACAGAAAGGACGAAATGCCATAAAGATCTATCCGTGATCAAGCCATGATATTCTCGCGGTTAAGTGCCACGTGTAAATTATAATTCTAATGACATTATTAAACATATTTCAGGGAATGTTTATTTTTAAAAACAATTATGAATATGCATGAAGTTTTTGAAAGTGAAACAAATAATAATAATAGTCAATACAAAATTGACATTAGCATCAAGTAAGTACAAATTGACATTTTTACATCAGTCCAGAAACTTTACGAATAGCAAAATAATGTGTTTTTGCATAGGAAATGTAAACATTGAAAATTGATAATAATATTCTCCATGAAATAATCACTCCCGCATTGGTTAACAATTTATAAATTACTATTTATTTATATTTCAAATACAATTACACACACAATATAAGTATAAAAAAAGGATTATACAACTAGGTAGACCTGTTCTAGCACAATCCATTTATTAAACAAAATATATGCATTTTGCATGCATATCAAAGGGATTTCTGAAACCATCAAACACTATAAACTAATTTTAAACCTAAAATACTAAAAAAAAAAAGTAAAAATAAGGCTCAAACCAGAAGCATATTATATGTATCACTGACATTTAAGAATGTTCATCGTGTTATCGGGCACTCACAACATCAGGCACCCAGGACTGCTCATCGCAATCGCAGAGAGTAGGACCGAAGGCACAAATGGCAGAGGCCGACCGAGAGACGCTTATATGGACCAACTGAAGAGGGACATGAACTGTGGCTCATACGTAGAGTTGAAGAGACTGGCTGATAATAGGAAGAATTGGAGAAGAAAGTCCAAACTCGTTGCAGACCAATTCAATGAATTGTAACTAATTATATTATATCCTGTTATCAACACACACATACACTCATCCACAAAACGTGTTTATATAATACCTATTCACACACGCCCACACAAACATACACACACACTATCCTAAGCCACTCAGTGAGAAATAAGGTCACATAATTCCCTTAAAAGGATATATGAAAATTAGTTTTGTACCAAGGTATATAAAATATCCTTTTTCCATCCAAGTAATAACAGTCTCAATGAATGAAGAAACTAGAGCATTGATTAATATTAAATGAGTTACATACCTGGTTAAAAATACTATTGTGCAAAATAGATTGGTATAGGTATTTTTCTATTTATTTATGGACCTTTATTCTTCTCCTTATATTCTTCTCTTGTATTATTAAATAATATAAGTATCTTTGTATTCAACCTTTAAACTGTTTGTTTATTCTACTTACCTAAGAAAGGAAAGGATTGTGTAACCAACCTTTTGGCATTTGGTAGCTATAACATAATATACCTGTATTATTAAATGGTATTTTTCCAAAGCAACATCTGGACCGATTTTTTTTAACAAATATAACTAGGTACCTACTATTATTGAAATAATAATTTATTGATATTGACTAACATCAAGAAAATCACAAGTAATCGGACTTTTAATCGAAAGATTCTGGATTCCTCCACTGGCCTGATTTTCAAGACATATACAAAATATTTCTTAATGCGGGGATGTTTGGGAATGTATAAAAGTTCATCACAAATTTCGAAATACTCATATCGGAAAAAAGTTATAATTCTTACCAGAAAAAAATGATTCTTCGACAAAAAAAATATATGTACTCGTAATATCCACGCTATTAGAACAAAATACTGTAATTTTAAAATCTGTGTACGTTATACTTATGATTAGATTTTTTTTTTTAAATTCTCAGCGGTTTTTTAATAAAAGAAGTGTCTGCATGCGTGTGCTGTTGGGGATGGACAACCCTGCCGACTTGATAATCGATATTGCAGGAGCCGTTGCGTCTGTGTGTCTGCCTCCATGACAACACTATCATACTCTATCCATCCACTATATGGCTACATTCACAATACTATCAAACTAACAGCCGACATCTCAATTCGCAGTTCGCACTCCACCCCATCCTCCCACTGACCCAAGACACAATACTTATCTACATACATTACATACAGAGCTGAGTTAATCGTTTATCCGTAAACGAAAAAGTTTGTTTGATTATGTACTCGTCAAGTCGTTATATATTTTTTTCAATGTAATGGAAATAGCAGTCTATTGTCACAGTTAATACAAGACTTTAAAAAATAAAAAATACTATACTATATTATACCCTCCCGCCGTACCCTCAGGTGGGGTAGGAAGAGAGAATGGAACGCCATGTTGCTCTATCCTTACATAATTCTTTCGCTTAAATAAAATTTAAAAAAAAGCCACAGTACGAATAAGTCGAGAGCTAAAATAGGTCCATCGGCAGTTTTTATTAACTGAAAGTTAATCAAAATCTTAACGAAATTTATTAAAGTTTTTGATATTATATTAATCGCTAATATCGAAGTTTGCTTATACATAAAGCTTCTTGCTTAGTATCCATAAAGTTCTGACTGTCTATATGTTTATATATCTATGATAGCATCAGAAATGAAAATATCAAAATAGGTATTTGGTTAAATACAAGGAAGCACCCAGGATTTATTCTAGTGAGAGGCAGCAGCAGACCTTTCTTATTTGGTCGCAGTTTTCATGTCTCGAACAAACTCCCCAATGATATACGGTCCTCTTCAACTATTGCCTCATTCAAATAGAAAGAAAAATCCCTCATAAACAACTCACCATGTCGTTAAATAGTGGATAGTAATCATTTAGATACCTGTTGGATATAATATGTATAGGTTTATGGTTGTGTGTGCTTAGGTACATTTTTTTATATTTATATATGTATTCTTGCTTTATATCAATTTATTTTTGTTTTATATGCCCTATGCGTTTTAATTGATCTAAACTGACTTTATGATAAAACATACTAATCAAACAATGTATTATTTTTAATGGAAGACATTGCCTCTAGGCAATATGTACCAACGCCTTTTGTACAATTCTATTGTGACAATAAAGTGTTTATTATTATGGTTGGGGCATTTAGTGTGCCCACTAATTTCTACCCCCTCTCCTCCTATTATCGCCCAATTATTGTACAATAACTTTAGAACCACTTTATACTAACTTAGTCTAACTTGTAGGGGGAGGGGGGTGGGGTGAGAAGAGCTTCTTAATTTAGAGCCAATTTGTGTACTTTGATACTTTTCGCCCATGGTTAAATATTTTAGTCTTTTCATAAGTGTGTATGTGCGTTTATTTGTTTATATTTTAAAGCCATCTATATCGATTAATTACCTAAAACGAGAGTTAATTAATCCTAATTATTTGCATATCAAAATTATAGCAGATAAGTGGCAGATAAGTGTTTCTTGAAATATTGTGAACATTTTTCCCAAGGTAAAGCACCACGTGGCGTGAAGAATACATTGACTGTATGATTTAAGATAATATACTTATACAATATCTCCAGAAACGGCACGAGGTGGTGGGCGCTGTCCATATAAAACACACTGCATACACAGCCGTTACATAACAGTCTCTCTGTATAACAAGAAGTTAAGACAACGAAGGTTATTACCAAATATCATCACTGAATTTAAGATGTGAATGTATGATTTGTAAAATTAACACATTTACGAAATTACAGCCTCATGAAAACGAGTGGTTAAGAACCTACTTACTCACGTTCGGAAAACTGATTCAAAGGTTTCATTTTTCCGAACGTGAGTAAAAATATAATATTTTTAAAGAAAAAATCAGGATTTTAAATATACCCCTAAATATCCTCGAAGTAAGCAATAATATTATGATTGTAGCGTTAAGGTAAATTGGTCAGGGGTTGAGTCGAGATTTGAACCCGGAACCTCCCGACTGGAAGTCGATCCGAGACTACCATCAGGCTGTCGACCATCTCGCTGTAAATTGTAGTGACTATCTGGTAAAAACGCAAGTAAAAAAAAACAAATTGAAAACACGGTAAAAGTTTGTAGTTTATATTATTTTATCGGGCTGTTTCCCTCGCGAGGTAGGCGAATAGGATCAAACGCATTTACTCCAATCCTTGTCATATAATTTTCATTTCTGTCATTTTCATACAATTCCTCAGCCATGCTCTCCTATTCAATGTCTCCATCCAGTAGGATCTGGTTTATGATCTTGCCATTTAAACCTTCGATGCTCTTAGCTTACATTTTATAGGTAATATTATGTTATTTTCATGTTCAGCTGATAGTTTTATTAACTTTTATTCTGACTTTTTTCTGCGATTCAATCTATGAATTAGAATTTCGAACATTCTGAATTCGTGGAAAGGAACAAATTAGTTATTATATAATACGATCTCACTTATCTATGAATATCCGGCATGTCGACCCTGAGTAAGTATGTACTAGCAGCTGTGAAGCTGAAATTATGAATGAAGAGGTACTCGTATACTTATCAAAGACTGCAATAGAGGCGCTACAAGTCATTTAAGGTTGGCATCAATGCTAAGAAAGTGTTTGACGACATCTTTTGGTGAATAGTTAAAGCATTATTCAAATTGTCTATGGTTTATAATGATACCATATCAACACATTTGGATATAATTGGCGTAAAATAATTTATGGTAGCAAACTTCAAATACGCGCCAGTTCCGACATGTCAAAAACAAATGATAACCGGTGATAACTTCGGATTTTGTCTTTTTTGTTTTAAAGCTATCGATATGAATACGTTAGCTGTGTTGTAAAAAGTGTACAATTGAATTGCCTGGAAAATGCCTCAGATTAAATATAGTCACGTCGTCAGCTTCAGCAGCGAAGATTCGGTATGTTTGAGGTTATGTTGTTTTGATTATGTTTGTAATGTAAATGTTTTTCACAAAACTATACCTACTAATTTCCGCTTCTTGTTAATGTTATGTTGCATTGATTTTGTAGAACTATCCTGCTAGCAATTTATTGTCCGGTGATATTGTTAATAAAAGATGGGTTGGACAAAAAGGAGAAACTTCAAACTCAGTTGTCCTCCAGTTGGAAAAATCAGTACAAATATCACAAGTGCATATCGGGAATTATCACTCAGCGTTTGTAGAAGTCTTAGTTGGGAGATCGGAGGCGAATAATCAAATTTATGAAGTAAGTAATTCAATTTCGACCACACTGTGTTGGAATGATGCAAAGGAATGGTTTTTTTATGTTTGTCGACATAACAAAAAAGAGAGAAGAAGAAAGGAAAGAACATTGTTTTGCATTGTTCAAAGCATAGGACACAGTTTTACGCAAATTTAAATATAATTGTGTTGAATACAACCCATACACAGATGGTAAATATATCATATCTTGTCCAGACATAATGCAGACATACTGCACAACATTTAGTGAAAATTGTGCAATTGTAAGATTGGTATTGAACAAAAAGTATAAAGTAAAAGTATCCCGTGGAGCACCCGGTAAAGAATTGGTCTCCCACTCTTCTCCATAAGTTTTCAAGTGTCCTGTAAAAGGCAGGTGTTTGAAAAAATAAGACATTTTACATCTCAAATTCGGCGATGAGGTTTGCCACCCATCCTGAATGTCTTAATTTTATATTGGCACGGAGAAGACAGCTTGCATGTTTTATATGCAGCTGGTCTGCTGGCTACCCCACTTGTGGGATATGCCGTGATGGTATAGTAGTAGTAGTATTGAACAAAAAGCCAAATGTCAATAGCTGGATACACACCGTTACCTTACTTTGAAAAGGTTCTATCATATACAGAATTCCCTATATAGATAGAACCTTTTCAAAGTAAGGTAACGACACGTAAAGATAAATCTCACCAATAAATCGGCAGATAAATTGGTTTAAAATATCGTTAAGATAAATCGGTCTTTTGACACTAACAAGCAAATTTATCTAAGCGATTTTGTGTCACCAATTTGTCGGTCAGTTAATTTGGTACATGATTGAATGCTGAACAGTATTGCATCACAGATAAAATGGGCCAATTTATCTGTCACTATTCATAAACAATTTATCGACAATTTTTATAGACAACACTAACCTGAAAATTTATCTCTAAGATTTGACAAATCAGAGATATATTGTTCTAATTGTACAGATAAATCTTTACGTGTGTATCCAGCTAATAGTAAATTGAAAACTAAATTTATTTGATTGTTTTTTTTACAGTTGGTTTAAAAATATTTATTGAATGTTTTGTTTTTGCAGGTCCTAATTTGTGCAAATTCATTTATGAATCCTTCAGACTCTCGCAATTCTGAGAACTTCACTCGTGTAAAGACCTTCAGTGGTGACCAACTAGCTGCAGATGTGAAGACTAAGAAGTGGGATCGGATCAGAATTGTCTGTACACAGCCATACAACAAACATGTTCAGGTGAAAATATTGTTATTAAATTATGTATCAAGATTCTGTAATCTAAAATATTCTAAATTTAACATTAATTATTATGTTGATAAAATTTTACAGAGATAATTATACTGGGTGTGTTACAACCTGAAAATTAAGTAAAGTTTGTGTTTTATAATAACTTTATTTTATTTATTTATTTATTATAGTAAAATATAAAATATAAACATAACAGTATTACTTACTTACTTTTCGGGTCCAGACCTAAGACCTTACCACTCCAGTATGCAGCGACGTATATCGCCTTGTCATTCGCCATCATCAGGTCACTCACATTACATGCACCGCATCTGTGGGCATTGCAATAAGTGCAAATCACTCTGCTCCTCTAAAAAGCCCCACTTTGAATTGATAATAACTTACTAATTTCAATATCATTGAGATTCGTTTCAAGAAGATTCTGGATCCGGAGATCCACATAAATCAATGACCAATAACATTATCATCCACATCATCAGTTAGTTCATATCCTCCAGGGAGATCACCAGAAGCGTAGAAAATTAGTTGGTCTTCAATGCCACAAAGGAGAATGACTTCTGAAGCAACAGATCAATGATCTACTATTATAATAAGACATCTTATGTGGCTGCATGTTGAGTAAGAGAAATTGGTATACATGTATGAGAAATTGCATGTGGAAGAAGCGAAAGAAGTAATTAAAGATAGGTTAATATATATAGTTTTGTTCTCTCTACCTACTCCACTTGGGATACGGCGTGAGGGTATAAAAAGACAGATATTATCAAATCGTAAGTTTGATTGTAACAAAAATTGTTTTCATCTTTTTTAGTTTGGACTTTCTTTCATCCAAGTCTTCAGTTCCGAAAGTACAACTTCTACAACACCAAAACTATCACAACCTTCTTCAGAGATTACTCAGTTGGGGAGGTTCAGATTGAGAAAATCATTGTCAGATGATGAAGATGTTGGAACATCTTTCAAACCTGGTGAACTCTTTGCAAGACAGAAACAAGGGACATTATCAATTGGTAACAAAAATAAAATTTGCAAGACATTATTTATCTTTTAGAAATACTATACTATACCATCACGGCATATCCCACAAGTGGGGTAGCCAGCAGATCAGCTGCATGTAAGAAACATACAAGCTGTCCTCTCCGTGCCAATATAAAATAAAGACATTCAGGATGGGTGGCAAACCTCATCGCTGCATTTAAGATGTAAAATGTCTTAATTTTTTCGAACACCTGCCCTTTACAGGACACTCTTTAAGAAATGTCTTTGACTATATTTTGACATCTACGACTATATGGCTATATCATCACGGCATATCCCATAAGTGACGTATTTTGTATTTTGATATTTGAGAATTTATATTTTGGTAGCATAACCTGTGGGGGTGTTTTGGATCTGAGCAATTGGGAAGCTGAAAGAGTTTGGGACATTAATAATATTTACTTTGTGAGATAGACATTTCAACTTTAGAAATAGTTTTAGTTTGACACTTGTCAATGACACATCTTAGCGTTGAAACTGGTCATGTTTTTATAAATTTATGTGGTGTAATACATAGTAATCAGTACTAAATTTTTATAAAAATATTTCGTGATTACCGTATTGTTAGTGCCAATAAAATCAAACAAAAAGACATTTATTAATTTCCTAAACCTCTTAAAACCTTTCAAAGTGCAAGACCATTACATTATCAACATTGTAAGAATGACCTTTCTCAATACATGCCAATATTGGCTTAAGATCATAAGGGGGAGGGGGAGAGGGTAGGTGGCTTTAGAGGATATACAAAATTACAAAATTTGTTGGTGAAAGCACTAGGTGTGTCAGTGGTACACATTATAGAAACTTGTGAAACAAAAAATAGTACCTATTGATTTTTTAATGTTGGTTCATAATGTGTACACAGTAACATGAAATTTAATTAGTTTTATTTGGTGACTGTACTTTTTTTTTATTTGTACATTTGTTTATTCACTTGTGTGGTTGTTTTCTTATGTTATAATTCATATTACTTTTAAATTAGGTAAACTCTGTAGACTTCTTGTTCTCATTTGACTTGTTATTTTTTTTTTTAATATTTAGATGCAGAAATTCGTAAAGCTGGCAAACCTGAAACCATAAACTCAAAAGACAAGGATTCTAGTCTATTTGTTAAAACAACTAGACCTATCAAACCTCATTCAGACAACTCTAAAAATATTGATGCAGATGAAACCTTATCCAGGAAGCGAGATGCTCTTATGTATGATGAAGATGATGATAAAAAACATGATAAAATTGACCAGGTTATGAAGAGAGATAGAGAAGAAAAACAGAAACAAAATGAATCAATATCCACTCCTGGACGCGATAAAAAGAAAGATAGTAATAGTACAGTGAAAACAAGTCATTCCAGTAGTCCAAAGGTGGAGAAAATAATTGACAATACTCCGAAGCAAAAGAAAAATAATGATGAGGAGAGAAATAAAAGGATTGATAATAGAAATAAAGAGTTGAAAAGACAATCTTCTGATAGTGGAGAGGGACCTTCAGGTAATAAATATATCATCATACTTCATACTCTCTTTGCAATACTTTATTTTGAGAAGTAAATACTTCATATTTGATGTTTGAAGACTGTATAATGTTGTAAACTTATCATGTATTGTAAAAGGCAAATGCCGTTTATTGTCAAAAATTTTTTTTTTTAAATATTTCCATACATAGACAAAATAAGTTTTTTTTAAATTAATTAAATTAATTAATACATACTTTTTGAGAATTATGTCTGATGTGACATAATATTGTATGATAGTCTGAACCTGAACACATCCATTTAACTTAAGAAAAAAGGGTATTTTATGTTAATAAAACAAATAAAAAATAAAAATATAATCGTATTTCAGCAAAGAAAAGTTGTGATACAAAGATAAGCAAAGACGCTGCACAAGAATTCGATAACATTCCTCGTGGATCTAATTGTTTATGTGGCGTCGTGTTTGTACTGAGTGGCTATGTGAATCCAAAGAGATCAGTGCTTCGGACCACTGCCATGTCCTTGGGAGCTAAATATGCCCCAGATTGGGCTCCACATTGCACACATCTTGTGTAAGTTTTACTATTTTATTTTTTCATCTTATAATACTAAATCATAACACTGTTTATGCATGATTATCTCGGAAAAGGTCTCTGTTTTTCTAGTACAATAAATATTTATTGACTGCAAAATTTTTATTCTTCTCTTCTTCAACTAAATGTTACACTACAATGATAACAATAAATATGAAAAATAGTCAGATCAAAATGTATAGAACAGTGCACTAACAATGAGCAATCAAACGGGGTGGACTTATTGTAATACAGTATCTTCCGGACGACCCTAAGCTATGATGAAACCCTAATGTTAATTAAATAAAGCCCGCCCAGAAGGTTTCCAATGTAAAATAATTTAAAATAAAAACAACATTTGAGTCAACAAAGAGGTGTCAGAATTAACACAAAGTTCCTTTGAATGAAAGAAGATTGTCACTCTGTGTTCCTGAGACAAACATAGAAGGGTGAATGATGATTATGAATGAATTAGATGGATAATTTGTAGAACTATTATGTAAAATAATAGTTTGTTTGTGCTAAATATTTCAGATGTGCTTTTGCAAACACTCCTAAATATGAACAAGTGAAGAAATCCAGTCCTGGTGCTGTGATTGTAAATGGGCAGTGGATTGAAGAGTGTGGGAATGAAGAGGCACATCTACCATGGCAATGGTTTGCTTTGGACCCAAAGCAAAAGATCAACAGACCAGATGTACCATTACGCAAGCCTAAGGATAAAATTTCTGATGCAAGGAATACTAATTACGATACACCTAATACCAGCAATAATATTAGTAGGAAGCCAGGAAGTAAGATATTGTGGATGTTTACTTACTTGTAGACTTGATTTTTTTTTAAAGTGCCCTAGCACCACTATGCGTTTAGTGTTGCGGGTCCCAGATGTTGGAACAAACTGCCTCTGTGTCTGCGAGAGGAGGTGAATGGAGAGAGTTTTAAAAGAGGGCTGAAGACGCACCTTTTTGCTGGGAGTTTCGGGTGATGGATACGATATACGGCGCCCTTGAGGTCATGTTATGAGTAAACGGCGCTTTACAAATTGTCCATATATATATATATGCACACAGTCACAGGTAATGTAATGTATTAGTAACAGAGTAGCATCACTGTGATTGGCTGGTGCATTGTGTGGTGTGTGTAGCATACTCATTACTGAAGGATGTGTTAGTAAGCATTTACCTATGAGCGGGCACTCTTATATAAATTCTGCTCTAACAGGGTTTTAGAATTGTATGCTATCATTTTAGATATTCAGTTTGAAGATTCTAAATTATAATCTTGCTGTAAATATTTTTTCCTTCATTACATATTACATATAGTCTTTCTATAGTTGAATGATTTTTATAGATTCATTTACTTGAACAATAATTTTGCAGAAAAAAACACTATATTTCCACTTTCGTATTATAATTTTTGCTGTAGAGTACATATTTTAGACATGATATGATTTTTTAGATTATTATGTACTAATTGTTATTTTTTGAGCTTTTTATTTGCTACCGCGGTTTCGGTGGAGCGTCCACCATTAACGAGCGTTAATCTAAAACTTTTAGTAAAGTTTTAGATTAACGCTCGTTAATGGTGGACGCTCCACCGAAACCGCGGTAGCAAATAAAAAGCTCAAAAAATAACAATTAGTACATAATAATCTAAAAAATCATATCATGTCTAGAAATTGTTATATTGTGAATGCCGAAAACATAAGCAAAGTACATATTTTAGTTTTTTTTTTTTAGTTTCAGATTCAGAAGGTGACACCGATGATGAGATTGAGAGAGTTATGAAACAACATGAAGAGAAGGAAGCTCAAAAGGAAAGAAAAACAGATAATCACAACAATACAAAAGAAAGAAGTAAAACTCCTGTATCTGATTCTGATACCGATATTGACGAGGAAATTATTGCAAAATATAAACCAAAAGATGTAAAAATTAATAATAAAGACATTGATACTCCAAAGAAAACATCAGATGATCCTTATTCTGTCGATACTCCAGTTAAAAAACAAGATTCTGCATATGATGTTAATACACAAATTGAAAAGAATAAAAACAAAAGTCCCACAATTGATTCTGGGATGGATGAGTCATTGCCAGATTTCTTCCAGTTTTTAAAATTTTACGTAGACCCAAATCTTGTAAGTACAAAATATGATGTACGTGAAATTAAAAGGTATATCATCGCTTATGGAGGAGAAGTATTTGATACCTGGCCAAATAATAAAATTGATGTTGTGATTACACATGAAAAGTTTGTTCAAAGTTTGAGGTTTGACGGTGACAAGAGGTGTATGTATCTAAGACCGGAATGGATTTGGAAATGTGTTGATACAGAGGCATTGCATCCTTTCGAAGAATTTAGTGCCAAGTGAAGAATATTTTCTTTAATATGAAAGATAGCAGAATCATGTATCAATTAGTGTCATTCCTCAATATATTGATTCTACTGTTCTGCTTCTGTAGTAAAACTTTATATTAGTTGTTAAGCTCAATACAATGTTCATTTAGTTTCTAGAGTTTATTCGAAATAGAAACCCAAATTTCAAAGTTTTGCCTTTGATAATGATTTCACATTGATAATAAATATCGTCGTTGCATATTCAAAAAGGAACATGTGAATTCATAAACATTTTGACATTACCAGATTAAATTGCTTATAATGACATCATAACCATTTTATAAAGTGATTCTTAGTATCAAGTATTAAAATTCAATACTTAAAGAATAATATCACATGTCAATAAAAAGTCCAAACTACAATTTTAATGCCTTAATGAACAGTTTTAAAAGAGTATGCCTAAATAAAAATGTGTGTACATGTCTCTTTTTGAATATGCAACGACGATATGTAATAACATTAGCTTTGGTAATATTTTTACTTTGATTTTTGATAATATTTTATATAATAACATTAGCTTTGATAATATTTTTACTTTGATCTTTGAATATGACATTGACAGTGGCTCTACTTTGATAATGACCTAACTTAGATATGGCCTAACTTGGACAATGATTTAACTTGGCGAATGACTTAATTTTGCTTGCAACTTTCTATTGACGATGACTTAACATCACTAGTGACTTATCTTTGATAATGACCTAATTTCGGTAATGAATTGACATTGAGAATAACTTTGCATTGACAATGATATAACTTTGAAAATAGCTTGATTTTTATAATTACTTTTCTTGGATAATGATTTACCTTTGATAACAGTTAATATTGGTAATGACTTAACATCTTTGAATATCAAAATTTGTTTTTCACAATCTACACCTCAACATTTGTATGTTTAAGAATATAGCACAAAAGTCTCCTTCAATTCCGTCATTTTCATCTGACCCATTCACATATTCCTATATTTAGCTATTAATTAATTCAGTCTTTTGTATTATTATATGTAATCTAGTTTATAATTTAATATCTTATTAGATTCTACCAAACGGCGATGCATATTTATTTTTTAATATCAAATATTTTTTGTTAAATCTTTGATACCAGTGTCGTTTTTATGTCAATGAGATATTGTTGACACAATTTATCTGCATTTATTAATATGTTTCCATATATCTATATTTAATTCTCTTGTACCTTGTTTGTGCTTGTAGTCGATTAGTGCCTGAAATATAATTCAATGTATTTTGATATTGTGTATTGTTTGTTACCATTTGTTTTTGATTAACTTAAGTTTTGAAATGAAATTTATATTTTGTAAGTTTTATGTTTTATTTGTCATCCTCTGTAACCCATTCTTCGTTTTCACTCTGTCTGTAGTTATATATCTACTCGTGTTTATCACTCCAATACCATCACATCACTTCCCTTGCAGGATAGACAGAAAGGACAGAGTGCCACTTACTCCCCTCCTTACACACACTTCACTTCTGAAACTGTCATAGATATCCACGTCTTCCGAGTGCCATTCCTCTTACCTCTTTCACGGAATATTTTATTGGCTGACAGGCAGTGTGGCGCGGAGGTAATGTTCTTGCTTTCGAGTCTTGGGGCCCCGGGTTTGATTCCCGGCTAGGGCAAAACGATGAATGACCTTTTTCGAATTGTTCTTTTTGAACCTATTTTTTAACACTCATCACTCAACTGACTTCAAATACATGAACCCACCTGATTTTGATGGATTTATTTTGAGGCAGTAATACTACCCAAGTTAATAATTTAATTAATTATACTTATAGTGTTTCGATGCGCCATGATTATTGCATGTAGTTGATACATAGTATGGGAGAAAATAAGACCTATGCAATTTCTTACATCAATATAATATAATGTTTTTACAATATAATATAATGTCTTTAGTACGTATAAATCTATGTCAAGAAGAAAAATTTTAGCCAATTACTGTGAGTTTTATTCCAAGCTTCTTGTTCAATTTGGTAAAATTCAGAATTATTTTTGATATCATTTGGAAATCATCCCAATATTATGTCGAAAAACTTAAAAATTATTGAATAGGTAAATTGGCTAAGCCCAAAGGCACTCCAATGCATTGAAGAAGTGTTAGATATTTTTAAATACTTACCTCTTCCCTTCCGAGTTAGGCAGACAGGTTGAGGCACTACCTACATCTATCTTTGCGCACATTTTTCGTTTCTATAATATTCATAAATGGCGTCTTAATTCACTGTGCTCAGCACGAGTCAGCAGGGTTACTCTTGACAAAATGCAAATACGATCTTAATCTTGTCTTGATTTTAATAATAGGTACGACGCGCAAGGGACTATAGTCAAAAATACGGCGCTACCACGAGATCGGTATGCTCGTATTTTTGACTATAGTCACTTCGCGCGACGTATTATTAAGATCAAGACAAAATTAAGATCATATTTAAGTAGGTTGTGTCAAGAGTAACATAATATTATGATCTAGTCATTTAATTGTACCTAGAACAATCACAGTCATGTTTTTGTAAACCTACCCTTAATTTCAGCAATATTTATTTTTATAGTTACACTGTGGATTGCCTTAAAATGATCTAAGAGTGTATTTATTTTAGTATCCGTCATTGTACCTCCATAGCGCCAATGTAATGAGGAGCATTACTGTTGTTGTCGATATTATTTTCCCAAAAAATAATTGATATTATGATATATAGAGATAAAGCACTGATGATTATAGAGTTAAGGAGATCGTGGTCAGCTGGCCGTAAATTAACCACGCCTTCTGCTATCCAAGTAATAAAAATAATATCACAATATATTCAATTAGCGACTATAAATTTGCGAGGAAAATTGAATTCTGACCGGCAATTAGGTGCGGGCCTACATAATACATATACGAAGGTTCCTACGCAGTATTATTGTAGTTATACTAGTACAGTGCAGCCTGTGATATTGTGAAGGCAGTGGGAAGAAGATAGTCTTTATCAGTTATATCGGAGACTCATCTAGATGGCTGCAGTATTTGTTTTAGTAGGGCTGGATTGGGTATAACTACTAAAAAATGTATTTAGTTTAAACTAAATTCCCAAGATAAAATTAAATCACGTTTTACTCAGAACATCTGAGATGAAAACCTTACGTGCTATCACGGGAAAAACTCTCAGAGATAGAATCAGAAATACTGAGATTAGAAGGATATGCGACACAGAGGACATAGTCAGATGGAGTGGGAAGAAGAGACGATTTTGGAGAGACCAAGTGGACAAGATGGCTGAAAACAGGATCGCCCACTTTGCTGCAAAGAAGACACCAGCTGGCTCACGTTTACGATGAAGACCATCAAACATATGGAAGGATAGGTGGTTCTCAGTGTCACAAGAGCGAACAACTTCCGAAGATCCGAAGCAATAGATCAATGATCTACCACAAGAGGAAGAAGAAGATGTTTTATATTTTAGTAACATGAAAAATCTGTGGTCATTACGGTAGGTAAGTAGATAGTTTTTATAATTTTATTTTTATAGGAGAGTCGCGTTTTTAGTTCATGTGAAAATTAGCTCACAACTCAGGAAATAATTAGGTATCCGTATATATAATTGCGTACATGACCTACGTGCATGGGTACACACGCAGAGTATAAATAAGAAATCTTCTACTACTACTACTATACCATCACGGCATATCCCACAAGTGGGGTAGCCAGCAGATCAGCTGCATGTAAGAAACATGCAAACTGTCCTAAGAAATTGGATATGATTAAAATGCGTAAACTAAAATCAATTGAATTTTTAAGAAATATTTTTACAAAATTAATAAATCAATACACAGAAGGTGAGTTTATAGCAATGACGCGATCTCTTCCAACTTACCAAAAATTTAAGTAAGTAATTTTATCCATTCCGCATCTGATATCTGCGTGCAGCAATCAATTCCCATTATTTTGTGTTTTATTTAATGTGTGATTGACATGACAGGACCACCCAAATACTCAAAGCCTTTGTAACATCGTATCGGTGGAACATCTTTGCGAGATCCTATATTCACCTACCAATCTGCTGATAGTCACGTACATAATATAGGCAGTAGGCACATACAGATGTCAGATATACAGGGACACATGTTATGTGTGCTTTGACAAAATGAAGTAGCAAAGAAGTAAGGGCGTTTACATGAGTTCTATAGCATATTTTTTTTAATATACTTAGAAATCATTTTATACAACCTCAGCTTCTTGTGCACAGTAATAAAGATGTTTGATGTACTTTAAATATACCTGATACCTAGTACTAATTGTGTCGGTGCACACGTTGCAGAATTCCATAAATAGGTAAATTGTATCAAATGTTTCTTTCTACTATTGATTATAATCGATTTATATCTATATTTTTTTCGATTTATATATATATATATAAAATCTCACGATTTATAAATCATGAGAGAAAGAGAGACGTGTTTCGACTTATTAGGTCATTATCAAAGATCGATGTTGACCTGATAAGCCGAAAGACGATTTACCTATAACCTATTGTACGATTATACGATTTAAAAGTAATCTATAGTACCTACAAATAAATACTTGTTTCAATTTACCTAAATACCTAATGGTAGTCAGAGGCTACAATTTGTAAATAAACCATGAATAAAGTGCACATAAAATCTGCCTCAGCCGCTTCGTAAGCATTGAGACACAATTCCTACTTTATCCTAAATAGAGTTAAACGTAAAAAGCGTAATCTGCTGCATTGCACAAATGAGGTGTCTTTTGAATAATGCTCTCATGTTTGCATTTATGAAACGAAATATAAACTGCAACAGCCATAATTATGTTTGCCAAGCCGTATTCATATTATCACGAGATGGATCTGCAATATTTTTAATATCACATTTCATGGAAACAATATACATCTAGGTATTTATTTACACTTTATTGAGTAAATCATTAAATTGAATAACCAATGAAAATAGTAATTAAACAGCAATATCGAATTTCTTACCTTGAGGCGATCTCTCATAAGCAATCACCATAATTCCAAACCTAAGTGGCACCTTCACTCTGCCTGCCTTCGATAGGTAAATAATTAATAGATAAAACATGCATTTAAGTAGATAAGTAAATTGTATGAGTAAACGGAGAAATTACCACACTGCAGACTAGATGGTAAGATGATGTACGAGGTACAAGTAGAAGTAGGTGTCGCAGAAATAAAATGGATGCAGTGTCCTCATAATAGAAACTTGTGTAAATTAAAAAAATTACATTTGTATAGCTAAGGGCTAAAAGAGTATTAATTATATTTTACCATAACACGACATTTCCACCAATAGTGTAAACAGACGACATTCAAAATGGTTGGCATACCTATCTTATAGCCTACTTACAGGTATTTAATTGTTTTATATATTATGTTTAATAGTTACCTATTGGTTTCGATGACAAGTTACACCAGTTGTCTTATGAAAAGAATCATATTCCAAATAGGCAATGTAGGGCTAAATTTTAAAAATATCTTTGATTTTGTGTAAAACTTTGACAATTAGTTTCTGCATAATTAGTAGGTATATAATTGACGGCGTTGATAGAACAAGGACCCATAGTGCCATAGCCCCCTTTTTTAGAGAATGCAGAAGGGAGTTCCAAAGCTTTTTGTCATTTTATATGATGGCTGAAATATTCCCCCACAAAAATAATTGTAATCATATTAATCGTAACATATATTATTATGTAAAACCTTTTATTCTGGCGCCTATATGTATTGAACTAAGTATGCACATACCGAGAAGTAGTAAGAAATAATAAAGCAATAAAATATTACTCATATAATGTACATACTACATACATACCTCCTTTATATTTTTACATTCATGTAAGTATGTCGTAAAACCAAATAATGCACGTTGATCTCTGCAGGGCACCCGTTTATCATACCAAATAGTTCAGGTTTAAATTAATACTGACATTATAAACACACCCACAGAGATAATACAATAATATAAATAATAACATTATAATCTTCTTAACAATAAATTATTTAATAAATATTACCTATACAAATGTATTAAATAAAAAAGATTGCACTAATGAGCGAATCAGGAAAGACGATACTGAGAATATAAGTTGTAAAAATCAAATAGATAGTTTATGTAGATCTTTGGAGGCTGTGGGAGAGGGCAGAAGACCGGTGGGCCACCATAGAAGAAGCTGGCAAAGGCAAGTGACGAACATGTATGTCGAAAGACTTTGTTTGGAGTGGCCAGAGGTCCTGGAAGCACCGGTGGACAGGGATCTCTGGAGGAGGTACCTAGACGCAAGGTATACAATTGCGTCAGATATACGTATCTATGTACACGGGTTTTGTAATAAAATTGTAGTGAAAATAATGTAACATTGAATGTACTCACATGATATATCATAAATATATATTTACTAAATATTTACTAAATACATTTGAATATCCTCGAAGGTAGTTTGAAAGTTTTCCGGCAGTGCGGTAAGATTTATATGCGGTCTGATGTATGTTCACCCTCAGGTGGTTCTATTTATTGTTTTGTCTTTTCAATTCTAATGGAATACAATATTTCAAAATAGGAATCCAAAATTAAATTATAGCTGTCAACAAATGGAACATAAAATTTAAATAGATGCATACTGCTGACTACATGAACCGATATCTCTATACGTATACCATAGTCACTGAGAATATCTATTGTTCTGCGTCAGACTATCTACATACCTACCTGAAACTACATAATATGTTATTAATTAATATCAATGGAACAGCTATCTTATTTTTTATTTATTTATAGCAAAGATAAACATTTAAGCAAACATAAATATACATTGAAGGAGACCCACCGACCACCCGGATAGCGCAGAAGTCTGGGGACTTCCATTTATCCGAATTCTACACTACACAAATTTTGTCCATACCGGAGGCGCCATAGTGGGCAGCAAATAAATATGAAATATCTTTATTTCTCGGATATTTCAGGAGTCCAAGGACTCCTATTTATCCGTTTAGGTGAAGATTTTTTTTTTTAATATTTGGACTCTCTATTCTAATACAACTATGCCAGTGTTGGCATCTACGATCCTACCACGTCAGTGGGCGGGGGACCCGGCTGACGCAGCAGATCCCATCTTGATACCCACACATCTACGAATGTCTTAAAGCGTGAAGCGTTTGTGGCATTTAGAAACACTTCCCCAAACCAGATGGGTCGAGAAGTGTCAACAGTCATACCCAGAATCATTTCCTCTCTTGCATCCGTCATCAAAGGACATTCCCAAAGGATATGTTCCGCATATTGAGCTCCTGTCCCACATGTGCACCATGGATTATCGGTCAATGCTAGCTCAAAAAGTTTACCTCTTAACTGCCCATGTCCAGTGATAAGCTGTACGGAAAAATGGTCAAGGGACAAGTAGCTCATTCTCAGTCTTTCACGGACATCTGGAAGGAACTTGTAGACAAGTCTACCCGTTCCTCCAGTGGTCCATCTGTCTTGCCAAACACTCATTGTTCTCTCACGAATCCTGCCGATTGCCCTAGATATATCCCTTATCCCGGTTCCTGCTTCAACAGGTATACCAAGATGTTCCACACGTCTTCCAGCCCTGACACCCCGTCGAGCTACACAGTCTAAAATTTCGAGATCTGCCGGTAAGACACCAGCAATAACTGGAAGGCCATCACTTGCAGCAGGCACCCGTTACCGCGAGCAGGGGAAGCCTCTGACCTCTAAGCACAGCGAGGGACACCGTACCCACAGACAACTTGTGTGACCAAACCCGAGCAGCGTATGTGATTTGAGGCACATACGTTCCCCTGTATATAGTCTTCACAGCCCGGCCCTTAAGTCCCCACATTCCTCGAGTGAGTTTTCGCAACGTGAAGAAAAGCACGCTTGCTTTTGTGGCAAAAGCCTTCGCATGTGGGATAAACGAAAATCCCCTATTCAGAGTGACACCCAGATACCGAACTTCATCGACCACCTTAACAGGTAGACCATCCATTCTTAGCACCGGATTCCTCCTCCGACTCAGTGTCCCCCTCATCCACATGGCGAAAGTTTTACCCGGTGAGAAACACAGTCGACTTTCCCTTCCCCAGGCAAGGATACCCTCAATCGCGATCGAAAATTTATTTTCAATATCTCTCCCGAGAGAAGTAGAAGAGCATCGTCCGCGTATGCAATAATCGTGCAGCCAGACGGTAGTGTCAGTGCCAAAAGATCGTTAAATAAAACATTCCAGAGAAATGGCCCCAAAACTGAACCTTGCGGGCACCCCATACTAACTTCTCTTTCAATAATAAGTCCCGCATGAGTAATTATCACTGAACGATTACCAAAATAGCTGCTGATGATGTTAAATAATGTTCAAATAAATATGTCAACAAGCACATTAAATACCTATAGAGAACAATAAGAGCAAAATTAGAGACAAAGATGTGACTCACATACAAGCTTACACTCAGCCACCATCTGAAATATTATCATTCTAAACCGGTGTTTGTTATCATGCTCCTCCAAAATGGCTGAACTGATTTTGATGAAATTTTGTGTGCTTATCGGGTAGGTCTGAGAATCGGCCAACATCTTTTTGATACCCCTAAAAGTTAAGGGTAGTCCACCCCGAATTTATATATTTTTATTTTTTGGACATTTTTTTATTTTTATTTTTTATGGTAAGGCATTAAAAAATATATACAGCCCTAAATTTTAACCTTTCTACCATCAACCCCTATATTAGTATATGGCAAAACTACGTTTGGCGTGTCAGCTAGTATTATTATATAATTTGTACCATCAAAAAATATACATATGTAGACGTAAATTTCTTGAATCTATCCATTTATTTACTAAACTATTTCCTCCTAGACTTAAACTTCCATAACAATAATATATCGATTTTATTGACTCCAACACAGGAATCGTACCAGACATTTCCGTCCGTCTGAAAACTAAATAAATATATATAGTAGGTAATCACAATGAATTACATGTTGTATAATGTATCTACTGATTACCGTTAGAGAAAAATATTACATTAAAATATGCATTGGACAGGAACAGAGACAGTTTTATAGGGGGCCTGGGTGAAATACTTTTACTGGCCCCCTATAGTCTAAATAACCAACATTTTAAAGCCACCTCTATTGTCCTAGAAAATTAGAAATATATAATTACTGTTTTTTAAAATTCAATATTATTTAAATATACAAAATCTTCCATAAAAAATAAAAAAATTACTACCAAACATACACTTTCAATATGCGCTGATTTTTTTTTAAAAATGAGTATAGATTTATGATAAATTTAGATATATTTCCATACTAAACAACAGGTTGTATATTGAAGATGAAGTGGGTCGATATGTTATTTGCTTCGTTCATCACTGCACATTATCTATTACTTATTTTATTAAAAATTGGTCAAAAGTGTGAGGTATTAATAGATAACGTAAGTTTGTCATTGTATTCTGTTGTTTCTGATGAGGGATTCACATGCAAAGGTACATCGATCCATTTTCACAAATAATATACTACGAATAAGGATAAATCGTATTTTCGCTGAATGCACTATAGTTAAATCGATATAATGAAAATCTGCCTTTATCCTCGAGTAAACCAATTAAAATAATCTTATTGATTGTATCGGCATTAACTTTGTATCACTTCATTTTAAATTATCTAATAAAATATGTTAGTCCGCGAAACCGGTCGCGTGTTAATATATTCAATAATAACATTAGAAAATGACATTTACCAAACCTTTATTGACATTTACACTCTCACTACAATGTTTTGATTTTCCATGACTAATTTTCTAATTGATTTGTTTCGACTAATTTTATGATTGTTATACTTTGATTCCCAATTATATTTTGTTCTTCACCAGTTCTTGTTCTGTTCTAACTGTGTTGTGAATGAAAATTATGTTTTGTTTTTGTGTAAATTGTAACATGTAAAAGGCTCACGCCGTGGATGTACATATGTATAAATATAAATAAATAGATATTTATGTGGGTAAATACAAAAAAATAAAATAAAATAATAATAATAAATATTCATTTTATTACATAAAAAAATCTTATTTGATATCAAAAGCATTTTTTTTAGAAAAAAGATATATCTGGGTTTTTGTTATAAACCCAAATACAACCTTATACACCTTTCACAGTAAGCTAAAAGCTTGTGTCGTGAAAGGGGAGTTTGCCGGCACCTGGGATCGAACCCCGGACCACTTGTTCACAAGGCCGAGACTCTACCTCCAGGCTATTTTACATTTTATTTAGATTTTTTTTTTTTATTTTTTAGATTTAGCTTAATTTAGATTTAGCATCTAAATTAACATAATTTAGATTTAGATTAAATACATTTTAATTAGAATAGCAATGTGCTAATTTCTTAGTTTCAATGTTCTATTTTTTTTTATAGGATCGATGCTTTTGCATGTGAACCCCTCATTATTCAATCATTTTGATGCTCGTAACAGAAAGAAAAAACTGAAATATTTTGCTCGTTGGCTGGCCGTTCACGAAAGAAAAGTTTGAATTTGAAGAAAAAGAATGAAAAGAAAAAAAAATGTGTTTGCTATATTTTTTTGAGAAGGAATACTGTTATCACCGTCCCAGAATAGAGCAATATAGTGGTCACTAAAAAAAAAATAAAACAAAAAAAAAATAATGTGGATTCAAAAAACGTGGGGCCCTGTTTATTGGTCCTTTTATATTTTGTTTTAATGCCGCCTATGGATAGGTTGGCCCCATATATCATCAGTTTAGAGAACGCATTTGTCCTTAGGGCACGAGTCCTTCAAAGTGAATCAACAACGGGAAGAATTAATAATTGATAATTTATCATGAATAATTATTTGTAACTGCTCATTATAATAACTACCTACCATGAAAAGGAAATAAAAATTTATTGTACGCATTATTTTACTGTCTTGTTAAAAGAGCACTTAAACAAATTGTAGGTAGATATTTTTTTTTATTTCATAAATACATATTTGAGTGCGTTCGTAAATCTATTATACTTCATGTATGGACGATTATATTTTGTTCTCTACGCTATGAATACCTTTATAAGGCAAGAATAGAAAAAGTAAAATCTTATACACAAAGCTTCTTCTTTTGGTCACGAAGGCAGAGCTTTTGCATCATAGAGACAGAATTTCGAAGCCTTCGGTATGTCTCCCAGTAGCTTGATTGGACAAAGCACATCTAGCGAAAGCGAAGCGAAAAATACGAGTTGCAGGTTCAAGCTCCGTCCAGGGAACTACTAAATAAAATGACGTTGTCTTTTTTGAGCATCTTATTTATTGATAAAGATTTTACAGTTCTAGCGGAACGGTGTACAAACTTTATTATGGAAAGATAATTATTATTATTATTATTATTTATTCATTCATTTCCCTTCATAAACGGCAATGCCAATATAGAATTAAAAACATTATTTAAAAATAAAAAATAAAACAGTCAAAAAATACAAAGCAAAATAAACAGATCAATGTTAGACACAAATAATACCTATAAACTATTCTCAATGCAATACAGTCGACCCTCGGTAATCCGGCTCCTGTCTGATCCGGCACCCCCTGTAATTCGACATGCTAATTTACATGATTTTATATGTTAGGTATATATACTCTGAAGTATAAAACATAAGTATGATTTGTACTTCAGAGTACGTATAACATGTAAAATCGTATCATTGGATCTGTAATTTGTCATATTACAAGGTACTCGTTTGTATAAACTTCCGGACTATAGGGGGTCCTAGGCAGTACTCTATAATCCGACAAATTCGATAGCCCGACACTGCCCTCCAAAACGTTTATCGGATTACCGAGTCTCGACTGTATTGCAATTTTTAGTACATAGATATTTTTTTCTATCACAATGAATGCAAATACATTTATTATGTTTGTACTATCTACAGTGCATTTTATCAATTTGATGATTAATCGTTAATAAAAGCAGGATTAGCTTGCAAAAAGTAAAGTGATTTAACAATGAATTGTTAACCTTAGCTCTTTAGTTCACCAACACTTGTTGAATTATTGACCAAACACGATACAACACTGAAACACTCTTGTTTAAAAATTGATTTAACCTACTATATATTTCCTTATAAATGCTATATGGTTTTTGAAAGATTACGCATATACCTATTAAATATTATATTTTGCCTTATGTATATAGCTTTAACAGTTGGTTAAACAACATTTATAGAATGTTGACTATTTGAAATAAGTTGATTTATTTACCTGTATTTAATTAATTTCTAAATAATAATCTAATTTATTCAATGAATTTGTCATTTGAATTTTTTTATGATTTTCGGAGGGTTCACTATATTCGTGAACAAATAGTCAAATTAGTAGTAGGTAGGTACATATTGGCTGAATGGAAAAATAAACAATTTTATTCTTTTATCCTTCTGACTTACATATGAGAAAAAAATGCTATTATTTTAAATGTAAAATTACAAATCAGAAATTTCATCAGATTACAGAAAATAGTGTTTCATATACCTTTATCCTATTATTAAAAGTCTGAGAGGTTAAAGGTACCTGTTTAATAGTTTGTTGTAGATATAAAAATACTGAAATACGTCGATTAAAAAAAATACAAAATCTCCTATTTGAGGTGATCGATCGAACAACAATAGAAACATATCGATGTTCTTCGTGATGTATGACATATTAATTTTATTCAAAGAGATGAGCGAGGAAATTCAAATTCTCCACTTATTCTCTATCTAAAGATAGTATTTTTTTTGAAGATGTATCTGGGTGTTTGTTATAAACCCATATTGAATCTTATACATCTTTCACAGTTAGCTAAAAGCTTGTGCCGTGAAAGGGGAGTTCGCCGGTATCTGCAATCGAGCACCTCACCCCTTGTGCATGAGGCTCAAACTCTACCTCCAGGCTATCGACGAACTATATAATACAAAGATATTTTCTAATTTCTTGTTCTGTGCAACACCCAGCAAAGAATTGGTCTACCACCCTTTGAAAGAGCCACTTACATGCAGCTGGTCTGCTTGCTATTCCACTTTTGGGATATGCCGCGATGGTATAGCAGTATTCTTTTCTAACTTTATTATCTACCAATAATTTATTTATGTTTATTGATATTTTCACATGTACGAAACATGCTTTGAACGTGACAATTATTGTAAACGTTTGAATTGCTCTATTGACACAAGTGTGTTAATAAATAAATAACTGTTATACTTGCTTAGTTGATCAACCTGAAGGTGAAGTCGATTCAGTAGTTAAAGATTATTCAGAGCACTAACTTGTACAGAATATAATAACGTTAGTAAAATGTTTTCGAAAATCGTAAAACTACTCATTTTGGCGATAGTACTGGTAAGGATAATTCTTTATTTATTTCATATGTAAATCCCCAAACACATATAAATATTTATTAAATTGAATGTTGATTTTTTTCACTGATCGTTATTCGGTGAATATTATTTTTACGATAAATGATGATAGGGGTCTTTAAGACTAAAAGTATCAATTTATTTTACAAAAATAAACTGTACCAGCAAATTGTTTAAATTTTCTGGGTGTAGAAAATATCTGGGCTTTTTCAATTAAAACAAAGAGCGATTTAAGAACACGACTATTTTATTCGGACATATTTGAAAGAGAGATATGCCAATACATAGATAAATCATCAAGCAATAGATGAATACATCATAGAGTTGTCCTAATTCGACTCGCTCTATAGTGCAGATTAGAAAATCAAATAGGTATATTATCTTTGGTGATTTGATCTTTCTTTCTTCTTCTTTGTTGTCGGTCCCTCAGTGTTGAGGATCGTGACCATCATTTGTATAGGTGTGGACAAAATGCTTCCAGCGACTTCGATCCTCCGCTCTTCGTAGCGCCTCATGCAAGGTCCCCCCCTTTGCCCCCTTCACCTGCTCACTCCATTTCATGTACATGTGTGTGTGTGTATATATATATATATATGTATGTATGGGTGTGTATGTATGTATGCATGTATGTGAGTGTGGGTGTATGTGGATGAGTGTGTTTGTGTGTGTGGATGTATGTGTGCGTGCGTGAGCGTGTGTTATGTTATGATTAAATAAAGTAGGGAAAATAACCTTAGTAACTGAAGTAAAGAAAATTGAGCGCTGAGACAATGTAAGGTGCGAAAACTGGCTCAGTCTACCTTGGTACGGGCTCATGCCCAGTTAGGTAGACATTAGTGACTTATCTTTTAAAATCTGTTTTGTAAATAAAATAAATAAATAAATAAATAAATAAATAAATAAATAAATAAATTTCATTGGTGCGCGCTCCCTAGCTCTATTGCCCTCCACAGATCCAGTCAAAACCAGTCTCTCCAGGTTGTCTGGTTCTCTCCGTGCGATGTGTCCAAAGTACTGCATGACACGGCACATGCATTTGATCTAGGGAATCATAGTTTTATAAATGTGTCAAATATTTTTCCAGAATTCCATTGGAGTTTTATCAAGGTACTGTTACATAAACAAAAATAGCCTGGAATGCAGGGATAATTCTGGGGAAACGCCAGCGGGTGATTATCTGCATTCAATGTTGTGAAGAAATTGAAGAATGGTTAAAATAATAATTATATACTGTGATAATGTTATAACAAATCCTTTCATCAGATTCCATTTATTTTTTCCCCCAATAGTAAAAAATTATTTTTTGTTAATATACATACTTATTTTAAGTAGGTAAATACTTTATGGAATAAATGTGTACGAGTGTTTAATTGTAACTGTCTCATAGTAAAAAAGTTGTGAATCTGTCGCATTTCTTTCAATATTAATCCAAAACGTTTTTAGTTATTCTTTATTCTTTATTATTCTTTATTCTTTCTTATCATCCGTAGGCCATTGATTTGGCACTTGGAATCGTCAGGCAATTATATAATTTTTGTTTTACAAATGACAAAATAATCAAATAACAACAATACAATAAACAAATAAATAAAGAAATTTCATTGAATCAAAGTTTTTCGAGTGTAAAAGGCCCAAAATAACTTCTCGTCAGTATATGTAAAAAATAAATTGTAATAATTATAAATAAATAAATGAATTGAATCAATGCCAATTAGGCTGAACAGTCCCATTTAGCATTTCGTCGATATTGTAAAAATTATTATATTACCTTTGTCATCAGAGCATTATAACCATACCGACCATAACCAAAACCATACCATATCCCCTCTGTACCGTTGAATCAGAATACCTGCTTTTTACAGAATACAGACAAACTCATGGAATAGATTAGAATATCTATTATTTACCAGAGACTGCATGGAATAATAACTCCAATTGTGTAATGTTTGTTGTATCTCCTCTGAAATAATTCCACTATATTCAGTCTCATTGATTTGAATTTATTTATTAAATTTACATTATACAGTATACATATAGAAAAATAAATTGTATAGCATTGTTTACTAATAACATGACCTCAAGAGCGCCATATTGTGTGTCTATTGTCCAAAGCTCTCAGTTAAAAGGTATCCTCAGCTTCTTTCTGAAGCCTTCTCTGTTCGCCCGCCTTCGCAGGCTAAGAGGGAGCTTGTTCCAGCATCTGCGAGACCCACACCACTAAACGTTCTATCTCCAAACCCCGTCTCATGTGAACGAGATGTCAACGAGGCCTGCAAAGCTGGCTCAATAAGAATAAAATATATTACTAAGTCAATAAACATATCCAACCCATGATCAGGATGTTGCCTGTTTGGGTACTGGAGATAAATAAAGAAGGTAACGGAGTGGTGGTCTTGAGAAAACACTGCAAAAAAAGAGAACCCCTTCACAATGATCCGATGACAAAAAGAATTGTTGATGGACGATTGGTTGCAGAAGGTCCCGTAGAGAAAATTCTAAAGAGAAGGCAAATACACAATAACTGTAAAAAAATAACAATTACTATTGTCGATAGAGTAAATACCAAAAAGTTAATGGTTTTCAACTATCAGTGTTTTTTGCAAAATAATCAATGTGATGCCTTAAAAAACTGGTAGAAAATACGAAGCCCTTTAAGGATACATGCTATGGGCTACAGTACATTAAAGCTTTGGTAAAGTAGGACAAAGGTGAAGAGTGATTATTTATTTCTCTTCTTGCGCTGATATTAATCACAATATAATATATTACACTCCCTCTACTCATAACGATTTATCACTAAATGCCATTTTAAATAAATTATTTTAAACTAGGTATATATTTTTATACTAAATGCTGGAATACACATGTTCCAAACATGCCCGATCATTACCCGCAACATATGTAAGTGTATGACATCATTTCCAATGAATAGAACAAAATGGATTAGGACTAGATATATAACTACAATTTTTTTATTGATTGAATTATTCGATTTAAAATAGTGAAATGTTTCCATCCTTCTGTATCAGTGGGTAAATGTGCCTAATATGAATGCAACAAATTATTGATTTCTATACAAAAACGAATCAAGGTTTCTCATTTCTATTCAATTTTTTTTGCTTCAAAATTTTTTGTACTATTTAAATCACCTTTACCAAGAGCTGTAATGGTATCATTGTAAATGTTGTTTTTGATGATATGTAGTAATAATGAATGATCAGATTTTTTGCCAAAACATAAGTTTGCTATAGGTTACAAATCACTCCTAAATTGATAAATAGTGTTTGAATATAGATTATAATGAGTATAAAACATTATTCTCAGATGAATGACCAATGACCGTTTAGAATAAATAAAAAAAAAACCAATTTGAGTTTAGAATTAGGGTTTATTTAGGTTTATTACAAACCTTGATTCATCTATAAAATAATGTATTTATCTATACAGTCATGATATATTTTATAAATGCAGTACCCAATATGGAATAAGCATGCAAATTGTTCTCTGCCTACAAAAAAAACATTATCTATGGATGGGTGACATACCGGAAGACATTAAAATAAAAAATATATATATTATGCTTCTTGTTATGTTATTCGAGGTACGAGTGTATATAATGTATTATTTCACGGTTTGCCTGATTCAACAATACACTATATCATATCTGAAGAGTTGATATGATAAGTATGAGTTATTTTCATATTGTTTTTTCGTAAGAGAAACAATATTATTATATTAAAATATTAAATATATTTTATTCATATAATAACTATACAAATAATGGGCCTGTCGTAAATTCAATGGTTTCATATTATGTATTATTATCAATACAAATTAATAATACAAACATATTTTACACTTACCACTTTCATATCTGTTTTGCATTTTATTTGCAATGTAAGGAAATTTATATATTTAATCTATTGCAAAATATTGCTTTATGGATGACAAATTATCTGTGGTGCACATATTTTTTTATGTAGGTATTGTACAAAATGATACGAGCGCTATTACTTACAACCATTTATATCTTGTAAGCATACACTACTATACTATAGTATAGTATAGTAGTGTATGCTTACAAGATATAAATGGTTGTAAGTAATAGCGCTCGTTACCATCACGACATATCCCAAAAGTTGGTGGTCAGCAAACCAGCTGCATGTATGAAATATGTAAGCTTTCCTCCCCGAGCCATAAAAACTAGTAAGTAAATAGATTTTTGATTTGAGGAGCTTAAACATATAATGAAGATATGAAATAATTTTACTAATTATAACAGATTAAGTCTTATCTAATACTTCTCAAACATTCCACTCAGGAACAAAGGGCAGAAACCGGTCTCATCCATTTTGTCAGTCGATGCTAATTTACTCAATTCTTCTCGCAACTTTCCAGATACAAACGTGGCAAAAATACCGAAAATCTTCCGTATTTACCAGATAAATTCATGCCAGAACTGCTAGAGGGGACTTTTTTTATCCTTTGCATTCAATAAGAAGATTAACTTGGAAAGAATATTTTTTATTTGTTGAATTTATTCAAATTGTTTTAATATTGAGTAAAACAAGGTCATAATTGAAGCGACGTAGAATATAAAACTATAATCAAATGGGAATAAATTGAGGACTTTTATGGTGTACTTATGATCATGGAGCAACCTGCGGAGGTTCTTTATCATTCGGAGTTCCTTGCTTCGTTGTCCTGACTGGTAACAATCTGAAAAAAATTACACATTTTCTTAGCAAAAACCTAAAATATGTGTCAGTAGTATTATGATAATTTCTTATGTTGAATATTTAGAATCAGTAAACTGTAGGTACTTAAACAATTATATTATTAAATATTTTAATTGATTATTTCACGCAATACGATTTCAACATAATTATATCCTGTCATTATCAAGCGCAATATTTCACTAGCACTTGTCAAATAATGGCTTTAATATTAAGTTTTTTTACTACAAATATTTAAAAAAAATATGTAAATAAACATATCGCTAAAACCAAACAGAAACCTTGATTGAAGAACCATGTCTACACAATGCAACATTGTGTAAAATCTAATCGGAAGAAGGGAGAAAGGTGTCCCAACGCTTACGAATTGGCTCTAGGCTGACTTAAGTGATCACTTTCGGTGTCCATGGACAACGTTCATTAATTACACCATTCTCACTGTCACGATGTAAGGTCCACCAATCGAGAGACGCTTTATGCAAACCTTAGAAGCAACCATCCTTTTGGAATCTCATTTTTCAGATCTCAAATGGATCGCGATCTCCCGTCTCAATGGCGCCACAATGTCACAATGTTGCATTGTGTAGACATGGTTCTCCAATCGAGATTTCTGATTGGTTTTGTCATCTGCACCCAAATCCGGTTACACAATAAAAAAATTAGTAAATATTCTAAACATATCGCTATTTCTAACACTTGAGTTCTTAGTTAAGATATTTAATAGCAATTACCTGATTTATGAGATTTCAAGACAATCTTAGAGACAATATTCCTCGCGTGTTTTACCTTATGGTTCAACATCTCACAAATGGTTGGCACAAGAAAAACTGACATGAAATTTTTTATTACAATAATTAAATCCAATATTAGTTGCAGTGTATTATAATCCTGAAAATAATTAAAAATTATTTTTTTTCCTTTGGATAACAATGTTTTTTGGGAGTAAAATAAATCATATTACCAAATACGTGAACTCCATTAGAAATGTGACAAAGTAGAGAAGGAGAATTCCCGATCTCAAAGATATCTGGAATAATAATAATAATAATAAACTTTATTGCACAATAAGAAGCATCCATAATTACCAAGTTATAAAACAATGTGATACAAATAAATGAAATTGTGCAATGGACGAGTTTATCGTAGAAGCGATATCTTCCAACTAACCCATTCATTAAATATGGAATGATATGAGCGAAACATACATATTATTGGTACAGTTATTATTTAATCAAAATGAAAATTATTTTTACTTTTAATTAGGAATATTGATATATGTACTATGTCTCGTTAATCAGTAATGTAGGTATATCATGATTCTTTATCATGATTCCGGTGATTTTGTGGTGAGTTATAAAATAATATTTTTATTTTTTATTTTTATTTATTAGTAAAAGCACATAACAAATAACAACTATAAATATGGTTTACAAAAATAGAGAAAGGTCGTTCATAACTCAACTGTCATCCACAAACATGTACCACAGTTAAGTCAATTATTTAAGCAACACACATTCCGCTCATTCATCTGTTCTCACTAGCATATCACACAAGCAGCCATCGCTAACACACAAAAATATATTTTGAAACATACAAAATAGAAAAGAAGAAAAAAAACGTCCAAAAATTTGTATTGTTAGAAAAAGAAAACTATTAATAAAAGATAGAAAAAAGTAAACATATGAGATCACTTGGTGGTGAGGGATGTGGGGAGCAGGGCCGGATAAATGGGTTTTTGCGCCCGGAGCAAAAAATTTCAAACCGCCCCCCCCCCAAACCCCCAAATGTTCGTAATTTTAAATACACAATGCGTCAATTTTTTTTTGTTCGACAGTTTTTTTTTAATTTTCGATACCCCATTAGTAACTTTAAATTTACTTACCTGACTTCCGATCCGATGTTCATAAAACATCATGTTGTCCAGTAGGTCAAGTCCCATTCCGTCATTGACTTTGAATGGAAATTTTTATTCAATTTCCAGACATCGCACTTCCTCAAATATTTTTTTTTTTGACATTTTTTTGTTAAATTGCATGTATTGATTATATAACCGATTTATGACCGATTTTTGTGGTTGTATAAAGCGAAAGTTATCAAGAATAGCTAAATGAGCGAATTAGTTACTTAGCAATTGGCCGAGAAACTATTAAGTAGGTAAATGGCAATATTTTAACTAGGTAGGTACATAGTCGTTTAATTTCGTTGCCGAATTCCGCATGGTCATGGTCGACTAATACCCAGAAAATTTGTAAGTATGTAGCTAAAGTCGAAAGGGATACTTTTTTAGTAAGTAGGTATTGAAATTAGCATAACATTTCAATAAAACCTTTTGTAGCATGACCATGTTACAGATTGATCCCTAGTTCCGCGTGTTGTAAACGTCTTATGAATGGTTCATAAACAAGCAATAAGAGTTCTTAGTATAATATATCATTATAGTCACTATAGCGTGCCGTACCAGGAAATTCTTGAAAAATACCCGATCCAAATTTGTATGAGACATTCAACAACCGCCCCGGGGCGACATTAGTTAAAGGGGCGCTGGCTTCATTAAGAAGAAATTTAACACTAAATCAAGTAAATTATTGCAAGGATTATTTTTGTGTGTGTTTATATATGAGGATGTGTGAGTCGAGCTGCATAAACATAGTGTTGTTAGTATGTTGTAGGTACTTATATGTATATTATGTATACGAATAACACGTTAATAATATGTTAGCAGTGAGCGGAATCTTTACGTACACACCATCACGCCGTGTCCATTTTGGCGTAGGCAGAGAGAACCGAGCGTCATACCTGGGGAATTTTTAATTTATATAAATAACATTTTTGGAGTGCATGGAAACATTTTAGGATTTAAAGCGCCCTTTTAAGACAAGCGCCCTGATTTCTTGTTCCGCATTGTTCTATGATTTATCCGGCCCTGGTGGGGAGAAGGGTAAGGGATGTGCGGAAAGGGGAACAAGACATGTCTACAGGTTTGAAATTATGTTTGTAGCATATAAAAAAATATAATAAAATAAAATGTTTAGGTTTGTTCTATTTCCAGAAATGTATATGAGTAATATATATATATCAATAATATAATATAAATTAGCGTACACTTACCAAAGTGTTAAATATATTATTTAACATCTTAATATTATGCAACAGCTCCATATACGGATCGAGAAAATTCGTCACAAAGTCTTTACAATTAGTCGAAAACTGTTTGTTATTACAAGTAGATTCTTCAAAAATGAAAAGTTTATTTTTATGTGTGAAAATATTTAAATGTACGGGACAATTTAAATAACGCAATGACAAGTCACTATTTAACACCATTAAATAAGAACTGTTTATTTGCGAATTGATAATGAATTTATATGTTAGTAAGTCTAGGAGTACCGTAGAAAAAATTTCAAAGACACAATCTTGTAATGTGTATTTGGAGTATAAATGACATATTATTATAAAAATTGTAAAAATCACTGGGTAAATTAAAATGAAAAATCTTAAACAAAGGACTATTTGCTTGTTAAATTTAGGAGAAATTGTAACATAAAGCTTCACAAAACTTTCCAACAGTTTCCACAAGGATTTATATTTCCATACAATAATTATGAACCATGAGCAATAAAGTATTAGACAGTCTATGACATCCAAAACGGACCAAGATACTCCATAGACTAAAGAAAAAAACATATTTGCCCTTGCAAAAATCTCGGTAGAAACAGCATAAAACAGAGAAAGGGATATTGTCAAAAATATGAACCAATTTGTTTTGACAATTATTGAACAGTTCAAATTTCTCAATTTAAATGGATATGTTTGAATTCCGAAAATGGAAAATATTATTTTATATGGTTCTATAATATCAAGAAATATATTTATCAAATGATTCATTGCTAAGTTGTTCGTTTTGACGGCTATATTGTAGTCTAGAAAAAACTTAGTGATGTTATTTTCAATGGAAATAATTTCTAATGAGATAGGTTTATAATTGATATTATTTTTTTTTTGATTACTCACATTATTTTGTACAACTAAATTGCTTCGATATCAACTAATGTACATAAACAGCCGATGTATTTATTCTAAGCTACATTTCATTTCTATAAACATATACTAATTCAAGAGTTTTTGTGTTTACGCTGTGGAAATCCATTTTTAATTTTAATAAATAAAATATAAAAATATATTATTGAGCACTGTTTAATCTCCACTATGTTAGGTTAATTACCGAACGTTTTCGCCTATACTTGTAGGCATCTTCAGGGAAACTGAAATCTAAAAATTGTGAGGGCTGTTGTTCATGTGGTGAGAAGGGTGCAGGTAGTGGGAGGGTGTTACTATCTCTATTGTAACATCCACCATTGCTACATCCATCGGACGAGCACACAAATTGATACGATATCGTCCCACCAGGACGTTCGCATCATATCATTATACAAAATTATCAACAATTATTATCAAAATGAAATCTATTATCAAATATTTAAAGAAATGAATTTACATGAATTGTACATAAGGTAAGTATATAAATTGGCTCGTAACCCCCAGTCTTCTATGTACAAAGCACATAGAGGACACATAGAATAGAAATTATATTATATAGAGAGAGTATATAAGGAAAGTTACAATTAAATTTATTTGCAATTAAAACAGATTTATTTATTGGCTCAAGTTCATGTCTAGGGTATGATTCTACTTAGTATATGAGAGAGAGAAATGCATTATGTGGGTGCGGGTACATACTTCAATTATATATATTACTTACATAAGATTCAGAGTCTCTCGATCCATGGTGTTCTTCATCATTATATTCATATGGTCATCAGAGTATTCTACATATTATATAGATATTTTAAATTCCAATTATGTTCCTTCTGTTAGCATATAATATATCTCAGTGGTTTAGCTAATCCAGGCTTAGCAACATAAGTTAACTCTCCAGCTACACCCTATTACAGATTGATATTCATTTCCATATTATATTCCTGTACTCATGTCCTTTATAGATACTCATACAAAAGTTCGTTACATACAGTTTCACTCAGGGTTCGAACCCGAGGGTATCATAATATATTATTAAATTATTATATGCACAGCTTATTCCGGAATTGAACCTGGAATAACTCCTTTTTTGAGTACATTAATACATATCCAATAACAGTTACAAGTTTGGTACAATATCAATATCCAGCAATATCCACTTTTGGTATCTGTTTGTACGGAAGGTACATTTTATTAATAAAGGAAAGGTGATATGTAAAAGCAATAAAATTCGTAAATGGAGATAAAACAAGACAGTATGTATTGAATAACAACAGGGGTGATACATAACAATGGTTCATAGATATCTAACTCAATTATTAGAACATTACACAGACATTTAAACAAAGTGGCAGGTACATAGATTCTCAAATATTCAATACATAAAGTGGCATTTACAATGGTTCTCTGATTACAATTAAACATATAGCTTGGCGGGTACTTACAGATTAAATTACACGTTATTTACGCTTGGTTCTTATGTAACGGCGAATCAGATATATACGTTGACACACGCGCAGATGAACATCCTATGTAGTTCTGTTACATACCGTCTATATAGACAGGGGGTGGAACATCCAAAGCTGTCTACAGTTGATGCCGACGGACGATGAAGGTTTCGTTCAGAATGGAATCCCTCAAGAACAAATACACGTTCTACTGCTATCACCATAAGGATATGCATATAAGATTCACTCGCATTATCTCGTACTGTTCTGAAGAAGTCAATGAGGTTATATATTTATTAATTCCCTCACTACTACACTGACACACGTTGTAGAAAGTCTTTACTCAATTGATATTATTTACTTGGTTGCTGGGTATGTGTACAATATCTATTTAATATTTCTTCGTTTCGTATTATTATTAATGTCGACATAATTACATGTACATTTCGTATGCATTCCTGACGTGGTTATTATACAATTTCGACATTATACCTCTCTCCAATACACGGTTATTTAAGAACAGTTTATTTACTTTTACTATACACATACTCCATTTCTATTCACATGATACGTTACACTTTTGGTGGGAAACAAGGCCGACTGGCGAGAGTTATTTTATCGATTAATAATCATTATCACGTAGGTGGAGAACTATTTTCACCATATCAGGATCAGAAATATAAAATCCATACATTATGGTATTTAAGAAACTACATTATTTTGCGTCGCGAACTATTATTATTAAGAAATTTACGAATGGCGGGAACACATTACATGTTTATACAAGTTCCACATTAACAGCACTATTATGAGGCATACACTACTCAAATTACTATATTATTTCGTACGGATTATCCATACAACCTCTGCAATAACTATTTGTAATATATATCTATTATTATTAGGAATGGAATACTGTCTTATTGAGTTCGCGGGTACCCACGGAGCTGAGCTCCGTGGAGGGATGTTGATTTCTCCAATGCGAAAGGCGAACTGAACTTGCTTGCAAGCGACGCGTGGACCTCTCGTTGTGTCGACCGTTTTCTTCAACCGTCATTTTTGGCGCATCGACAAAATCATACGTTTGGCGTACAAGGTTAGAGAAACACGTGTTAAGGATATGATTTCCATAACGTCTAATTATTATTACGAGTGACCCCGTGGACAACAAATGAATGTAGGAACATTAGCCAGTATGAACTTCTCCGCAGCGATTATTTAATGCGTAGCAAGGGGTAATGGAGGCGGGATGGTTGGCAGGAGTAGGATATACTAACAAAGGAGATGAGGGTGGGATCTGTATATTTACAATGCTATTCTTATTCCTATAAATCTCTAATGTTTCCAAGGCGTTTAGTCTACCCGCCCCACACACAGAATGCAATACCTTTGTACCGTTTATGTCAAATGTATGGTCATATTCGATACAATGGTCTGCAATTTCTGAATATGTAGACATTCCCCTAAACGCCCTGTTATGTTCAGCAAATCTAGTACGCACTGTACGAGATGTCTGTCCTATGTATTTTGCATTTCCCAATCTTTTAAGGAGATTTTTCGCTGTATTCAAATTCTTACAATCAAATTTACACATCTATAATCGAACCTATAAAATCACAATTAAAATAAAAATCCATCATCATAGGTATCATCGTCACGACACTTCCCTTTCGAGATAGGTAGAAAGGATTGAGCGCATTCATTTATTAATCCTTGAACAACTACGTTTCCGAACACCATTTGTTTTAGTCATGTATAAATTTTCTTTGTAATTCTGTTTGTTCTTTCCACGTGCCGAAGCTTTCGTAGTTTGTTCACTTTCATTCTTGTTATTAACCCAGCTTTCATTCCACAATAAAATAAAAATCCATATATATCAAAATAAAACCTTGTCACCTGAAACCCGAAATCACCAGTACCTATACCTCTCGAATCAACCACCGAGGACTTTTGTGAGTTACATAGACTTTTATTTTCTATTTAAAGCCCTCGAGGGATCTGCTCTGCTTTAAGCTGGTAGGAACAGCATTTCACACTTTGAACATAATTGTATCTGAAAATAATGAGAATCAAATATCTAACAAAAAAAGAGGTATGAAAAATATCTATTGTCATAAAAAAAAACAGAATTAGTGAGCCTAATATACTTTTATGTTTTTCCAAGAGAATCAGAGCGAATGATTTAATTTTGATATGTTTGATTTTTATAACTTGGAAACAAAACTACATGTTGATTTTAATAAACAGCAGTTTTGATATCACTAGGAATTCGATATTATTTTTATGTTTTGTGGCCATTGGTAAGTAGATATAGTGACAGATTTAAATTACTTTGCCTTGAGCTTTTTATAACAACAGTAATAATATAAGCTTTTATCACACTATGTAAACTTGTACGCATGTACGTTCTGATAAGTATAAAACAATATAGTATTTTCTTTGGGTATAAGCTATATATATATAATTTTTATAATACCATTACAAACATGTATCACAAGTGGACTATAAGAGTTTCATTTACATAGTTTGTACCGAGTATGAGTCACAATTTTTTTAAACTTAGTTATGTACATTACAGTTGTAAGTGTAAGCAATAGATTGCGAGATTCTTTTGAGCCGAGTATGAGCTGCAATTTTTTTTTATAAATAGTTACATTCCATTAATAAGTGTATAAAATAAAATTACGAGATTTTTTGTTTTTTAATCTAAATAATACATAATTAATTAAATGAAAATAAATAAATATAAAATTGACTCAAAATTATGTATCTTTTGTTAAATAGATTATCGCAATTCTAAATTAATATCGCCAATTAAATATGTTTACGTGTAAATTATTATTTAATTAACTTGGTTATCAATTGATCCAGAATCTCCTTTTTTTCTTTAAGTAATAATTGTTAAATTTGATATTGGGTGGAATGCTTGAATAATAATAAAAAAATGTTGATTTTTAGATATACATTCTCTAAAAAAAATTATTTTATCTTTACATGCCTGAAAAGTTACAACAATGTTGATTTTTAGATATATATTCTCTAAAAAAATATTTTATCTTTACATATGCCTGAAAAGTTTCAACAACTTTTCAATTACTTAGCTACCTAACATAAATAATTATCACTCCTTCAGTATTCAATTATGCTGTGTAAATATTTACATCTAATTCATTACATCCCTCTATCCATCAATATGTATTGAAGATTAAACAATTAAGTTATTGATTTTATAATTAATCCCTATGTATTTATATGTACATAGTTACATACCTAAGTTATAAGTTACTATGTACGTATTTACTCAAGTAGGAGTAGTAAGTTCATCAAAATATTTCCATCACCAATATAGTTAAAAATATTCATTCAATTTACTTCCGCCAAGCCTACACCGTGGTCGTATCATGAATAATATAACAAATAAGTTTATTGAAATTATCGAACCATATAAAATAATATTTTCAATATTCGGTATACAAACATTTCCGTATAAATTAAAGAACATAAAATGTCCAAAAATCGTAAAAACAAATTGTTTAATATTTTTAATTATATCGTCATCTTTAATTTTTTCTACGTATAATGGGATATACGAAAGAGCTATCATGGAATACCCTTTAGTGTATTGTATATCCTGGACATTTCTGGATCTTATCGATTGTTTTATATATTCTTGGTCTTGGTATACAATCATTGTAAAGCATTATAAATCTTTATGGAAATTGTCAGAAACTTTCGCAAATCTTTATCCGTTTATAATATTGGCAAAATTCAACGTGAGAATTTTACGTGCATTAAAACGTTTTACGTTCATTTATCCAACAGTTTTTACTATTTATATTACATTAAGATATTTGTCATCCATATCTTCATTACAAGTTTGTATATTTGAATTATTCACTACATTAGCTCTTGATTTATTAACATATAAATTTATAATCTACTCACAAATAAACAGTTCATATTTCATGGTGTTGAATAGTAACTTGTCTTTGCATTATTTAGATTCTCCAGTGAATTTAAATATGTACATAAACCTATTCAAAGATAAGGCTTTTATATTTGAAGATGGAGTAAAAGATAGAATATTATATTTTAACAACTATGACAGCTTTATGAAGAATATCTTGAATCCTTATATGGTGCTGTTGAAAAATATCAAAGTGCTTAACTTTTTCAGTGCGAGCCACATCTATGTTTGGGCGCTATTGTCCGTGCCACTGCTGCTATCCACAAACATAGATGTGTTAGCCTATTTTGTCGAATATCTTTTCATAAAGAGGCATTTATTGACAACATTTGTTTGTAAAAATATATTTACATATATCTAATGATATCTTGTGGATATCTAGACATTTTTATTATTATAAAACTAAGAAATTTGATTTATAAATATAATGAAAAATCTTGTACGTTTTCGTCATTTAAAATACGCGCCATTATTTTGCGCAAGTGTATGTAAGTCTTGGAACCTTATCCAAAACATGAGGATTGTGGTTTTAGGTGCATAGTACTTAAAAATAAAACATACAAAGTATTTCTGACTGATATAAGAAAATGTTCATTATAAACTTGCATCCGTATTAGTTTTGCATTTTTATATTATGTGATATACATATCTCAGTTTTGAAATAAACAAACCTACATATTTTACATAAGTGACGGTACCAGAAGGTACCGTCACTTATGAATACTAAGTAAAACGATGCGTGATAGAGTGAAGAATTATGATATTAGAAGAATGAGCGGATGCAAGATGAGTGTTGTGGACAGAATGCACGTGAGTAAACTACGGTGGTTTGGCCTTGTTGAACGAATGAACGACGTAAGAATGACAAAGAGGATATACTTGTCTAAAAGAAAGGGTGTAAGAAAGCGCGGGCGTCCGAGAACCACGTGGCTTGATCACGTGGATCAAATTCTCAAGGACGGCCGCGTGTTGAGTAAGAGGAACCGACGTACGTGTATGAGAAACTGTATGAATGTGGAGAAAACGAAGGAAGTGTGTAAAGATAGATCTGTTTGGCTTTCCGTTCTCTCTGCCTAGCCCACTTGGGACACGACGTGAGGGTATAGATAAATAGATAGATAGATACCTACATATGCCTATGTTTACTAAATGAGCAAAAATGAGCATAATATAATAATTTTCGCTACACTAGTTAGAAGATGACAGTAAAAATTAAGGAAATTACTACTACACCATCATGGTATATACCTACCTCAAATGGGAAAACCAGTAGACCGTTTTCGTTCAATAAACATACAAACTGTTCTCTCGGTGTCAACAAAAAAACATGAAATTCAGGATAGGTAGCTTACCCCACCGCTGAATTTAAGACGCATTTTTTTGAACATTGCCTTTTACGGGACACTCGAAATCTACGGAAAGGAGTGAAAGACTTATTATTTGTCGAGTGCTCCACGGAATCAGAGGAATTCGCTTAATGTATTCAACATTTTAATTAAGCCAACAATAAAATGATGAACTAATCTAGTGGTAAACATGCTGTATCCCAAGTGACGTAAACAGAGAGAACAAAATGGCATATACCTAGATCTATTATTACATATTTCTTTCGCTCGTCTACATTCATACAATTTCTCATACACCCACGACAATTTCTCTTACTCAGCATACGGCTGATTATCTCTAACAAAATATCCAATATTGCATGTAGATTAATAAGTAAATATGTAAGGTTTTACGAACACTTTAATGCTAGCATAAAAAAGTGGGATACCAATTCTATTCTAGGAGACTCCATGGAATAATTTTAACCTAATTAAAGTAAACATTTGCTTAAGCTGTGAAGCACTCGGTAGATGATAGGTGTGAGTTTTCGAGTGTCTTGCAAAAAGCGGATATTCGAAAAAGAATACATTTCATGTCTTAAATTCGCGTTGAAGTATACTACCCAATACTAAATGTTTATTTTTTTATTGCATACAACCGGTCCGTTGGCTTCACCATTTATGTTAAACGCCGTAAAGATATGAATGGATGAATTACTATATTGTGGACCCAAAACATACTATTATTGTGATAAACCTTACTTTAAAATTATTTTACGTCATAAATTAAGACAATGCAATATGTCTTCGTCGGCTTTCTAGGATAAATGCGATAAAGATTGGAGACAACCATTAGGCACTGTGTCCCTTACGTTTACAACCGTAAGGTAATAAACCTTTTACACGGGAATACCATATGGCTTCAAAATTTCTGGAATCAATATTTATCAATAATAAAATTTGTTCTATGGGATCACACATATTTGTAAATAATATTATTATCTATTTAGTTGCATTTTAATATTCAAACGGGACGTTTCGTACTTTAATCTCGTAAAGAAATTTCGAATAGTGAATCTTTGTGAATTGTGTATAATAGAAAAAATATTTCTTTTGTTTTATTTTATGTACATCCGTAGTGTTATACTGTATTAGTTGAAAAATAATTAATTTCATAAATATTATTCTAACATTTCTCTATATGCGCGCTATTGTGAGTGTGTGTTATGACAGTGATTTTTTATGAAGTTTCAAATATCAGTTATCTATATAAAAGCATATTTCACTTAAAGTAAAAATTGTGCAACTTATAAATAGAGTGAACGATTTGTGCAAGTATCTGTAGAAGAATCGATTCAAAGCCGTTGATGGCTTCATATCTCTGATAGCGACAAAATGATGGGGTGAGTGTACGTATTAACTAAAATTTGTAATAGTGTTAGTGCATCATGGCGTGTCAAATGCTCTAAAATATGAGATAATTTATTTATTGAATTGCTTCAAATAAGTACATTATTTTGTTAATTTTAGTATATTACATAAAATTTTGATCTATTTGTAACATTATTCTGAGACTACGTGAGTGTGGGTTGTATATTTATAGAGAGGTATGAATTTCAAAAATAGGCTTCCAACCTATCGCAGTGGCTCAAAGATTTTAAAATTTATTTTGGCGCGTCCAAAGAGTTAATGAATATTTTAGCAATTTGGTAAGTAGGTAAAAATGTATGATTTTTTTTATCAAAATGAATTTTGTAAAAAAAAAGCACGTAACTACTGAAGATGGGTGTAAGCCCGAAAACGTTTTAGTTATTTCTTGTATTGACTAAAGTGGAATTAAACAAAGTTTGTTATTTTTATTTTATAAAATGAATTTCCACAGTGTAACTCACATAAAATTAGAAAGTGAATTTTGTAGGTACCTTCATCTAGAATGTAAATCATTGTAGCTCAAAATGAATCTATTCTTCCAGATATCACTAAGGACAGGAATTCTTCTCATATATTTCACAATGTTCATAACGATGTTTTCATATACGGTAATTATATAAAATCACTATAAGCTCGATGCACTCCATTAAATATTCAATAGATGTAGGTAACACTTTAAATTTAAAAACAAATGATTTTTCCATAACAGTGTTATTTTATTGAGAAAGACGTCATTCGTCTAAATAAAATATTAATATAGTGGAAAAACATTTGTTTTTAATTTTATTATGAAATTTTGATACCTTTTAACACTGACACAGTGAATAGTAACACTTTGAGCATAAAATTAGTAAGTAGGTATATCTAACAATATCACGAATGAAAATGAATGTTAACACAATTGATATTGGAAATCAAAATTTCGTTTAGTAGATTCTGAGTTTGAATCCTTTTACTTCACGAAGGTGTATTTGAGATTATATACATTATCTGTAAAACATTGTTTTCATTCACTTTGGACTAGTTCATTTTCATTATATTTTTACGCGGCGGCAGAATTGCCATCCACACTTCTCAGCATTATACAACCAGATAAGTCTCCATATGATCAGTCATGATCACACAAAAACTTAACAGTCTAATGCCGGGAAAAATTCACCTATCCAGATATACAGGATATCAAAGGATTAGGCTCAAAACGCGGGATCAAAATACCAGCATTGTGCCTGAAATATCTGTGTTCAGAAACCTTTTTACAATATTACAAGTGTTTATTATAATAGATTTTTGAATTTTAATGTACAAATTAACCGGTAAATCTAATTTTTGTAAATTATTTATTAAAGATTTCGGAGTTACCCCTGTAGCTGACATGACTAAAGGTATTATATAAACGGACCTAGAATGCCAAATATTTTTTATTTCTCCTGCTAGTTCTGTATATTTACGTATTTTTTCTGCGACGGTTGTTTGTATATTATGTGTATTTGGGACAGCGATGTCGATTAGGTACGTTATTTTATTACGTTTATCATGTAATACTAAATCGGGTCTATTATGATGTATTTGTCTATCTGTTATTATGGTTTTATCATAATAGAGCCTATAATTTTGATTTTCTAATACCTGTTCCGGGTTGTATTTATAATAAGGTATTACATTATTTGAGTTTAAAAGATTATGTTTAATAGCTAAATTTTGATGTATAATTTTTGCTACATGATTATGTCTATAAGTATACTCAGTTTGAGCGAGAGTGGAACAACCCGAAACTATGTGTTGAATTGTTTCCGGTTTGGCCAGACATTTCCTACACGAATCATCAATTATATTTTGATTTTTTATAATATATTTTTGATAATTTTTTGTATTTATTACCTGATCTTGAATTGCTAGCATAAAACCCTCGGTTTCCCCATACAATTCCCCAATGGTCAACCACCTGTTTGACGCATATTTGTCAACATAAGATTGGTTGAGATCATTGAGGTGTCTAGCATGAAGTTCCTTCCTACCCCAAGATTCTAACAAAATATTTAAATAGTTTAATCGCGGACCTACTGTTTCGTCTTTTAAATTTAAAGGTGTATGATTTTTATCGGCCTGTATTATAATTTTATGTAGTATAGAATTATTTTGTTTGTTTTTAAAAAATGTTTTAAGGGATTCTATTTGATTATTATGTAAAGAGGATTATTATTATATGTTTTGTTAATATTTTTAAACATCATTAAGGGATCCTTATAATTTTCAGTACCGTGATGGAATCGAATTGACCCTAAATTTAGTTTTCATATTTAGAAATCAAGTATTAATTTTTCTTACACCAACAATATCTGAAATAATCAATCACAATATAAAAAATGCAAGAGTTATTGTTTCCAAGATTATCTTAAAATCACATATAAGAGGTGAGTAAATATATAAATATATTATACGTATAGACTTAGAATAATAAATTTAAGGGAACGTATTGAAACGATTTTATGTGTTACCTATATCCTACTGCGAGGATATGGTGAACTTGTGTAAGACAAGTTCTAAGAAGGAAGTTAATTACTAGATTTCTCTCACCTGAAAATGAGTAGGCTACAATTAAAAGCTTTTCCACCAGTTTGATGTTTCACAATACGATTTAATGCTCTAATTTTAGTTCTATACTATTACAAATTCAATGAGTATATTAATTGGTTGAATAAAATATTAGAACGCGTGAGTACAAGAACACAACGAAAATAGTAAACCACCGCGAGTGAGTGACCAAACGAGAATGGCTCGCTAGTTGGCAAAACCAATCTCTCCTCACTCATTCTTCCTACATGCAACAATACTATGGAACTTTCCATAAGTTGCTACATGTAGGAGTCACAAGATCTATTACGGAGGCATCACACCTCCACATAGATCGGGGTCACCACTGAAACGATTTTATGTGTTACCTATATCCTACTGCGAGGATATGGTGAACTTGTGTAAGACAAGTTCTAAGAAGGAAGTTAATTACTAGATTTCTCTCACCTGAAAATGAGTAGGCTACAATTAAAAGCTTTTCCACCAGTTTGATGTTTCACAATACGATTTAATGCTCTAATTTTAGTTCTATACTATTACAAATTCAATGAGTATATTAATTGGTTGAATAAAATATTAGAACGCGTGAGTACAAGAACACAACGAAAATAGTAAACCACCGCGAGTGAGTGACCAAACGAGAATGGCTCGCTAGTTGGCAAAACCAATCTCTCCTCACTCATTCTTCCTACATGCAACAATACTATGGAACTTTCCATAAGTTGCTACATGTAGGAGTCACAAGATCTATTACGGAGGCATCACACCTCCACAGTATTATGTTTATTTTTAGATTCTGGACAATCATTAGTACATCAAGACAAGGAAGTTCAAACGATAAAGAGCCTCCGCAGGTTACTCCATGATCACAAGCATACTATAAAGGTCCTTAATCTATTCCCATTTGATTATAGTTTTATATGCTACGTCACTGGAATTATGACTATGTATTTTTCAATATTAAAACAATTTGAGTAAGTTGTAATATTGTAAAACATTAGTAAATACTTTATTTCATCCATATTTAAACGATATTTTTGTTGTTGTTGTTATTCATTTACATATATAGTTTATGATGGAAAATGTCTTGCGAGTAAATCTTCGACTGTCCTGTTAAAGGCGATGTGGCATGCCACCCATCTTGAATGTATTATTTTTTATTGATGAGGACAATCTACATATTTATAACACGCAGTTAGTCCGCTGTTTACCCCCACTTGTAGGATTTACTATGATGGTATAGTACTTTGTAGTTGTAATAGGAAATAAACGTGAACGAAAGTGATGAAATATGCATGACTGAGCTTACGATTGCATTGAAGAAAGTGCAGTGCGGAAAAGCTGCAGAACTCATCAAGTTTTTGCCACCGCATTATTGAAAAATACTTAAGTGTCGTAGTATTGTATACATAGTTCTGTGGTGACAAGGTAAAGGGGCGTGAGTCAGTTTTGCAGTTTTGAGTTATTCCCTCCACAGAGTTGTCAAAGTGAAGATAAATTATTTTTATTTTTCAATTAAGTGAGTGGTTATTGATTAGTATACCAACATCAATATAATATTATTATTGTAACAATCTATTTACTACATATTATTATTATCTATGTGTTGATTGATTAAAAGATAACATTTTTCTGTTGTTACGTAAATGGAAAATGATTTCCGATTATGTTAAAAAATAAATTACTATAAAAAATTAATGTTTAATCAAAGTATTTTTCAAATGATCTGAAATTACTAGCTATGAAGGTTCGAATTTATAATAGGTACTCCTATTCTTAATTCGATTTTAGAAAAAAAAACTGTTTTATTTTGTAGGTAATATATGTTTGATAATTAAGATTAACATACATACCAGTAATTTTAATATTTAGAAGCACACTCAATATATACAAGTTTTCATAGAAGGTACCTATTGCTTTTCCTGTTTTGCTTCTGGTGCAGAGGAGAAACTCTCTCTGATCATAATCAAGCTGACATATTATCAAAATTATCTCGAAGGTAACAGAATGATTACATAATTTTATTCTTTATCGAATATCAGAAATATTAATATAATACATATCCTCTCTCAAGATAAGGGAGGGAAAGAAAAATTAACTATCATTGCATCACTTAAATAAACAAACAATGAAAAGTTCGTTATTCGGGAGTAGTCCAAATTTTAATTTTAGTTTTGCATTTATTCATTTTCGGGTTATCTGGAAGAAATTTGACAATGAAAATTTTCATGCTATATTATTTATTTGTACGGAACATCTTTCTCATTAGTTTACATATGGTTAGTTGGAAGACATCGCATTCTAGTGATAAACTCGACCTCTGTATATTGAATTGTATAACTGATATTTTTAAGATACTTTACTTTGTATTGTTTAGAAATATTGTAGCCGATGTACAGTGAAGAATAAAAAAAAATTATAACGGGCAATGTTTGAATTGCTCCATCGTAATGAGCTAAATGTAAGATTACATCCACAGAATATTAATCTAATATTAACGATTTATTAATGAAAATTTAAGCTTTACTCTTGCCTGCTGAAGTCAACAGTGGAATAACTATACATCTTGTTTTATTAATAAATTATTAATATGAAATTCCACTAAGAAACGTTTGTCGATAAATTAAACATTACTATTGAAGGAGACCCACCGACCACCCGGATAGCGCAGAAGTCTGGGGACTTCCATTTAGTTTGTCCACACCGGAGGCGCCATAGTGGGCAGCCTGAGGGGCTGGCGGGCCAAAAACAAACCCGTGTGTGGAATCTTTTGACTACTAATATGATATATATATATATATATAATGAGTTACAATCCATTGGATTGGTCTGCAACGAGTTTGGTTTTTCTTCTCCAATCGTCTCTATTCTCAGCCAGTCTTTTGAGCTCTACGTATGAGCCACAGTTCATGTCCCTCTTCAGTTGGTCCATATACGCATCTCTTGGTCGGCCTCTGCCATTTATCCCCTCGGTCTTACCCTCAGCGATGGCGATGAGTAGTCCTGGGTGCCTGATGTTGTGGCCAATCCAGTTAGCTCGTTGTTGGCCGATTCTCTTAAGAAGTTGCCTTTTTTCGCCTACCCTGGTTTATACTTCTTCGTTTAACGATTGATATTCTATCAATCATAAAAAATAACAAAGCACTGACGAACTTTTATAATTTAGTAAAAGCTTAAGGTATAAAAATATATTTCATATAAAAAATATTACCTTTCTCATGTAACTATCTGAATGCATAAAATGTAGACGCATGTCATCTCATGCGATTTATCGACTATGTAGTGGCATAGAAAGAGACAAAATACATCATGAATATTTTTGGAAAATATTACATCAAAATATATCGACTTTCAATATTTATAATAACGATCGGACATTTTCGTTCAACTTTGAACTAGATTTTTGAGATTACCGCCGAATATGTGTTAATGAAAATAAACAAATCTATACGAGTACCAGTGATTGAAAAATACATTGTAATAAAAATAGACTATAGTATAACTATACGTGGTTTATTAAAAAAAAAAACACAAAAAGTTAGGTATTTATATAATAAATTTAAAGACATTTTTTATTTATTATTATTTATTTATTTTATTTTATTCTTCACTGCACATTGGTTACAATATTACAAAAAAAACAGTGTCATATAAATATCAGTTATACAATTCAATGTACAGAGAGCGAGTTTATCGCTAAAATGCGATGTCTTCCAACTAACCCGGAGCTATATAACATTTTGAGGTTGAAACTAAATTTCAAATAAATCCAAACACAACCTCACAGTGCCGTGAATATGTTATTGACCGGAAACGGAATTCAAACCTCAAACAATTTAAAAACATATTTAAAACCTATTTTTAATTAACCGAAATTAAAAACAAATGTTTTTGTCTGTCGACAATGTCCTTGTTAGACTAAAGACGTCACTATCAATAAAAAAACAATATAGCAGATTTTTTTTATTTCATTACAAATACGATAAATGTTCAGTTCATGGTTTCAATTGTAGGTAGTTCATATTAATACAAGTGGAGCCCCAACTGTGGTTCAACAGGTGATATGTTGACAAGATACAAGGTCCATGAGTTTATACAGGGTGCTATGTTGGGATCATATCCCGTTCACTACCATTCTGTCTCCATCTGAGAGAAAGTTTGTAATACCTATTCAAATCTTTACTCTGTACCTACTAGCTCTGAATCCAGCATAGCTCAGAGGTTTATTATGTCAATTTTTCAAAAAATACTTAAATCATAGTTCCAGTGTGCCTTCACATCATCTATAACATCTTAATAATGAGTGAGGCATACAAAAAAACAGTGATAGAACCTACTGCTTTTTTTTTAATTTTCGAATATGAGTGTCTTATGAAGAGCAGATATTCAAAACATATCACGTTTGTGTTGGACATTCAACAGTAAATTCAGCGTCGAGGTAAGCCACCTATACTGAACGTCTTTTATTGACTTATACCTACATACGACTAAGCCATCACGTCATATGTATTATACTACAGTGGGGAAGATCAACCACATGTAACAAACTATAATGAAGACAAGTTTGTGTAGAGAGCATTGGTTTTTCTATTATTTAACTGGCAAACATGTCTACCATAGTGGATTTACAAATAAACATAAGTATTTATTTTATAAACATGTAAACGAACTAAAATATTTTTACGTGTAGTATAAATATCGCTGATATAATTTACTTTCCCATACAAAATGTAACAATGAGATGTCCTGACAATGACAAAACACAACTCACCGAGCTTTTGTTCCCTCGCAGTAATTCAGATTCACGCTTCTGATGTACCTACACACAAAAATAATAAAAGATCGTCATAATATTATTATGATTTGCACATTGTCATAAATATGAAGCATAAATGTTATTATTTGCACAACAAGGTACATTTATAAATACTATCTGTGTACTGAATTAAGAACTAAGTTTATTCATATTTGTGAACTTAGTTTTAATTTGTTTTGTCATCTGCAAATTTTGCCTAGGCCAGTAAAATAAAATAAAAATAAATATTTAAAAAAAAATTACTCATCTAGCTTACTTTGACATTGTATTCAATACTTTTACCAACCAATATGTCAATAAAGTATTACAGTATAGTCTTCCCCATAGCAGTCTAGATAAAAAATGTGTTTTCTCTTTTTTCATTGATTGAGTCTGTGCATAGCTAACAAAATGTGTTTTCTCTTTTTTCATTGATTGAGTCTGTGCATAGCTAACAAAATGTGTTTTTTCTTTTTTCATTGATTGAGTCTGTGCATAGCTAACAAAATGTGTTTTCTCTTTTCTCATTGATTGAGTCTGTGCATAGCTAACAAAATGTGTTTTCTCTTTTTTCATTGATTGAGTCTGTGCATAGCTAACAAAATGTGTTTTCTCTTTTTTTTCATCGATTGAGTCTGTATATAGCTAATTATGTGATTGTTGAGTTATTAATTTCTAAGCTTTCAGTTTGTATAAATATTCTCATTATGAGTTGACTTATGTTTGCTAAATATATCTACTCACTTTATTATTTTATAAGAATTGAAAAATGTTATGTAGATTTACTAAATTTCACGGCCTCATTTTTTTCATTATTTTCAAATTATGTTCTTTTTTTGTATTTTTCATTGATATTTCCATATTTGTGTATTTCAATTATCTCGCAATATTTTTATATTGGTTTTGACACGATGATGTACACAAAATGCATATATAAATTAAGCTAGGCGTTTTTCTGTTTAATCAAAATATTGTCGTTATTTTTTATGCAATATGCAAAATTCATACAAAATATCGTCTTTCATTTCCATAAGTTATATTTATAAAGGTGTGTAGCTCCTTTGGTTATGTATCAAGAACAATACGCCATTTTCATTAATGAAAAGATTGTATCATGTTCAGTTGATTTTTATTCTTAAGTTATGCAAATCATTGGCCTTTATTGTTAAGAGTTTAATATTGTTATTGCAGTAGTAGTCATTCATTGTATCTGATCGAGAAAGTGATGAAGTTCGTACATCAGGTTTAAAAACAATACTGTACTTAAAATAATATGAGAAACCACTTCAAATCAACCACTGACAACATAAAGAATATAATTTCATATATAGGATAATGTTTATATATTTTTTATGTTTGCAAATATCGTAACTGTAGTTAAATATCTTGCGATCAATTCGTCAATTCAAAAAGAAAAAACATAATCAATTCTTCAATCCATTTATCGTTGAATTTTATATATAGAGTTCGTAGAAATGAAAAAAAAAACGTATATCAATATAATTTATTGATACGCAAGTGGTAAATTATCTACGAATAGTATTAAAATCTCCAACATAAGAAAATATTTAATGAGTATCTTTGTGAAAATTGCGTAAATCCGATTTCAACGTCACTTGCAATCAAGTGAATAGTGAATCATAGATAATTGATAACATAAATCGATACCCATCTCCTTCCCTCTTATCAAACACCCTCAACTCCGCCCTTTCTCCCCCACCTTCAAACTCCCCCCCACCCTTAGTATAAGTTAGTAATAGAAAACATACTCACTAAATATGAACTTTAACTAATTAGTCCTCCTGATGATGCCAAGTAGAAGCCTTGGCGAAAACGTTTGAGGTGAATAAATTTAATTTGGAAATTATACAGTGTTTTTAAAATCATTTTAATTAATAATTGATAACGTTGACTTATTTTAATGCTACTACTACTACTACACCATCACGGCATATCCCACAAGTGGGGTAGCCAGTAGATCAGCTGCATGTAAGAAACATGAAAACTGTCCTCTTCGTGCCAATATAAAATCAAGACATTCAGGATGGGTGGCAAACCTCATCGCTGCCAAACCTTTTAATGCTAATAATCTCTAAATAATTAAGTTCGTGTTTCTCGCAAAATCTATACAAATCATATTTAGGGGTGAGTAATTTATGAATCAGAGAAAATATTATATGCAATAATAATATACCTAAAATAAAAATAAAACATTGTTTACTTTCACTATAAAAACAGACTCAGAGGGCTATCAAGTAAACACCGTCAGTTAGTTTTTATTAGAATAAATAAATAGAAACTTTGAACATTGTTTTATGATTATCTTAAGAACATAGAAATGAACTTTCACAAAGTTGTCTGAAATACAAAACGGTAATTATTAGAGTACCTAAAATATCAACACTATTTTTCATATAGGTACTATTCTTTAGGTGCTCTATTATTATTTTTATTTTTTTTATAAGTGTTATTATTTATTTTAAAACTTATAGTGACGTTTGAAAGTTTTATATGCAGTTAAATTTTGTAACTAATAAATTGCAGGCATAATGAAGTAAGTAATACCTTTTAGTTAGGTAGGTATGTACTGCAATGTTTATGTATTGGGCACATTTAATGGTAGTTAAATAATTTATACCACGAGATATTTATTTACATCATAAGTAAATTTGAAATGTTGACTTGATTTTACATTCGTGTAATTATTTGCTTCAGGAGAGGACTGAACAAATTTTATCCGAGTATTCTTCCTCTTAAGAGCCTTTCCCCCCCGACGTCGGCTATCATTCTGGCGTAGGCTTCTCTGTCCTGTGCTAGCCGGAACAGCTCTTCCAACCTCTGCGTTCTGGTCTATACTCTCTGATGTTTCTTAGCCAGGACATCTGCCGCCTTCCCACACCGCATTTGAGTCTACAACATACCTATATACTACGACATGTCAAATAATTTTACGTAAAAACTAATCAACCTTTCTATGCCAATAAAAGTGAAAGGCATTTAGGATTTGTGGAATACTTTATCGCTGAAATGAAGGTGTTAAATATCCTATACAGAATGTTTTTCGAATACCTGCTTCTTACGGGACACTTGAACTCATAGAAAAGGGTAGAAGATCTATTCTTTACCGAGGATTCCAAGGAACAAGGTTTACATATTTCCAAAATTACTATACATATTAACGACATAAAGCATTAGAAATTTCATAGATAAATATGACTCAATTGATATAAAATAACTCTGAAATAAGAGGTTTTTAAAATAAATATTTCCGCATTAAGTAGTAATGAAAGGGCGACATAAAAGATAAATGAAATGTATATGATAAATAATAATTGTTTTGGAAAGGTTATCAATAGTATAGGTATGAAGAAACTTTCGAGCTTCGTGTCCTTTTTCTTACATGTCACCACAAGCGATGAAATACCTACGTGAGATTTATTATTTAATTCCAGGTTATATTCTTGGGGCCAGAAAGAGTATATTTAATACACCTCTCTTGAGAATGGCATTTTTTAAAAAAAAAAAATGATGCAATTTTCGGCGCTGAAATAAATATTTGGCCCAACACATCCAAATTTTATTCACTTCCAAAATTTCAGCCTAAACTTTAATAATGTGAATATCAGATATGATTTAAGAATTTTACGACATGGTGCATCTTTTCTAATTCTAACTAAGAAGACATTCTTGAAGATCATGTATTTACATAGTATAAAAACTTTCCTTAATACATAATTATTATATCCACAAATTATTGTATTGATTGAGTCCGCGTGCGATATTTGGTATTACAGTTAAAAGTTAAAATCAGTGGATGTCGCGAAACCGGTAGGGCGTAATAAAAATAATAATAACAATGGGACAATTTCGGTTGCAATGTTCCTGGAACCATTGCGCATTGTGTGCCAATTACATACAAATACAATGCATATTCAAACATCTTACGGTATAGTACGGCACACTGTAGTTTACCTACACTACACTATACAGACTTATGTGATATTGTAACTGCATATATACAGGCGTACCATTATAAGATAGTAATTATATTTGATGGATTGAAAATAAATAGGATTACTTTGGATTAGTGTTGTGGAATTCTCAAGAAATAATTTTTCGATAAATTTACCGAGAAATTTCTCGGTAAATTTATCGAAGTAGAGAATTTTCGGAGAATTTTTTTATTTTTTATTTTAACAGTATAATAAAAACAAATGCTTTATTCAATCAATCAATGTACAAATGTACAAATTTTGAGACAATTTATCACCAATACGGTTACAATTAATTATGGAAACAAAACAATGTTAGGTACCTACATAGAAAAAAGTGCTAATAACTGATTAAATGTCTTGATGTTTGACACCCCACATGCCCATAAGTTAAAAAAAATTGCAGGTAGGTACGTATATGGAAAAAAAAATGTTAATAACCTCTAATTTGGGCCTTTATCAGCCCCACAAATTTTTGGATCAATCAGGTTGGCTGCGAAGTGTACTGGGCGAAAGGTCATAATATCACTAAGAAAAATTATGGAGAGAAATTTCTCTTCCATCAGAGAATTTTCTCTTCTCACATCTCTACTTTGGATCGTCATCATCCCTCTTAAAAACATTATACAAAACTATTCGTTGCACTCTTCTTAGTCATCATATTTTTTTTTAAATAGGTAGGTAGCAATATTGTTTATTATTTCGAGAGATGTCTTTCATGTCTTTATAAGATGAAATACGTTTCTCTAAATACATTTATTATTATTATTATTATTATTACTGACAAAGAGACGATTCTTACAGGGATCTTTACAGCTGAAGGCCAATGCGATCCCAGAAGAAAATCAACAACATCTAGACAACAACACAACAATCACAACACATTCTCAATCTTCCTGACAAACTCCGCATACGTCACGCCAAATATATCAATGTGTCTAGCCAGACCGTTAAATATTTGAATAGCCCTTCCTATTGGCGACGAAGGATATTGTCAATCTTGTTAAATGTCCTTGTCAATGCCCGTATAAGACGAAAGACGTCTTTCTAAATAATAAATAATATAGTAGACAAAAATAATTGTTGTTTAATTTCATTATGGAATTCTACTACCTAAACACGGACAGTGTGAATATCTTCTCAGTCACTTTGAATCCATTTTTTGTCCTCTCCTTGGATTTCCTCTCTTTTTTCTTTGGGCTTGCTGCATCCACTTCCTTTCAACGATCAACGTCATCAAACCATCTAACGACATCAAATGAACTAACATCATAAAATGCGTACACAAAATAATTAGCCTGTTGAATAAAATTAACATAAATGCACAAATCATTAGTTACGGGTGGATTAGTGGTAATAAAAAAAGTAAAACCAAAATCAACGTAACATCAAGTTTTACTGTGCTAAATAATAAACCTACCTAGCAACTAGATATTATGTATACCCTTATATTTACTTAACATGACACAATAGGTATATAATAATATTTATGTATGTAAAGGTATCTCCCTGTTCAATATAAAGATAATACTCATATTGTGCTTTGTAATCAGCCTTCTTTCATCAGAGATTTGTTGTGTCTTAAAAAATAACTCATAAAAATATTCTGACATCGAACAAAAAGGACCCACTTAAAATAATATATGTAGGTACCTTCAAATTATGCATATCCTACCATAGCATTGATATAATATGTAATATCGACAAAAATATGCATTCATATTTATTTTTTATTTACATCTACATGTATAAGTCATCCACAAACATCTTAAATTTGACAGCAAGAAAAATAGTAGATCCACGGTCTTTTACATTAAAAACAATTATATTTTGAACGACACAATTTGAAGTACACTTATTGATGAAAAATAAATTTAAATATACGAAGTTATCATCATAACATAAAAACACATTGGTTAGTTATAATAATAAAACAATTATGGAAAACAAAAGGAAGAAACGAGAATTTCGACAGAATGTCAATAAAAAATATAGTCGATAATGTTAAAAATAGAAATTTCTAACCGAGCAAGATTTCAAGTAAATTACTCGTGATTTTTGAATGAAATCTGTTGATTTAACTCTGTGATGGTCCAATAAAGGTCTTTTATTTACCATGGAGGACAATGACGAAACTAGAGCAAGAAGAAATTCTTGTATTTCAACCTCACAGTCTTTCTGGAAGAAATTGCTTATGCAGTTAGTCAAGATTTTAATAATATATTTGTATTACGCAAAAAAAGAATTAGGTGTGCTTTCCATTTCTTAAAAAAAACGTAATACATAGATACCTACTTGCAAAAAATTATCAAAAGGTTTACTTAGAAAAAAGGCAAAGTAAGTATTTACTTGTAGAAACGCGAAACATTGTCCCGTTTGAATTTTCAACGTCAATATAAACAATTTGTATTAGAACTTATAACACTAACATTTATTTATTCAATGTCCTGTTATTTTAGGCAGACAATAGTAAAGCTTTGTTACATGTTCTTTATGCTGATAGAGTTCATTATAGTATGATATGCTTTTGTAAATTGAACAAACTAGCCTCTACCTGTAACTAGCCAACAAATGAACTTGTTCCATAAACAAGAGCATAACATAGAAAACAATTTGTTTGATGAATCTTTACATGATTGTCTTTGATTGTTGTCGTAAATTAACACAATCAACTTTGCCCACTAAAACTCGAAGTTATAAATCAGTACATAATATTAAAACTGTCTACTTTTTACAAAATAATATTTGTTCTTTGTCAATTTCCAGAACAGAATTTAGATTTAATGCTGACACAAAAATTATCACATTTCTCTGGAAACAGTTAAAAAAAAGAAGTAATTTTATGATATTTCCTAATTAATAATATGGAATATAAGAAAATCCCGTGGAGCACCCGGTAAAGAATTGGTCTCCCACTCTTCTGCGTAAGTTTTCGAGTGTCCTGTAAAAGGCAGGTGTTCGAAAAAAATAAGACATTTTACATCTTAAATTCAGCGTTGAGGTTTGCCACCCATCCTGAATGTCTTGATTTTATACTGGCACGAAGAGGACAGTTTGTATGTTTCTTACATACAGCTGATCTGCTGGCTACCCCACTTGTGGGATATGCCGTGATGGTATAGAAGTAGTAGTAGTAATATAAGAAATTCATGGATGGCAGGTTTTTAATACGTCCAATAACTAATAAATTATCTGTATGGTATCTATATGATCTTCCTTATTAATAATATATGGCGTTTTTGTAGCGACAAAGGTTCGTTTTCATCCAGTGTTCTCAAGTTGACAGTCAAAGAAAATAAAAAAGGAGAAAACCTAAATAAAGAATACTATTCATATTATAAATTGACCCTGCGGAAGTGGATCTGATCATCCGATATTCATCAAGTGTGAATAATTGATATCACTTATCATTTTAACAAATTTTAATAATTTAAAATTATATCTCTTAGTAATGCGGAGAAATGTTTATTTATTTATTAATTAATTTAAACTTAAATAAAATAAATAGCTACAGTAGTGTTATGTGGTGTGGTCTGGCCACCCATCTAGTTGGATGTGGGCGGTAAAGGGCCAATGTATGGACACGTGTTAAGTCTTCCAATATTAATGATCCTGATAAGAGCTGTATAATGATGACCATTGCGGAGTCATATGCGCTGTGTATCCTACTTCAGACTTCTCTATCCTGGAGGCTATGAGCATAGGAAAACGTACAATGATAATGTTGTACTTGGTGTATACTCGTAAATATCGATACATAATAATATATGTATAGTCATGAAGACTCCTAAAGCATGTTTTATTTACACTATCGCGATATATCTCGTAAGTGGGAAGGTCAGTGGACTAACTTCATTCACTCATCTTTTTTGAGCCATAAAAACTGAGACATAACATTGAAGAAGACCCACTTTCAGGATAACTCAGAAGTATGGAGACTTCCAATTATCCGATTGAATTTCTACTAATGTAGATTTTTATATAATTTTTTTTATAATATTTTATATAATAATTTTTATATAATATTTTAATAATAATCCACACGAGAGGTGCCATGGCGGACAGTCTGAAGGGTAAGCCGGCCAAGATCCCCACACTAGGAATCTATTGACGACAAACAAAATAATATTAATCGTCGGTAATACTATTATAAATTTATTGATAAATCTAGAACGAATTCAGATTCATGATTTCATACAATCAAATTTATGATATTATACATAACGGGTTGTTCAACAAGAACTTTGTTTTTTAATTGTGGCAACACCAGCAACATGATAGTTTTGACATTTAATTTTTTGACGTATTCGTAGTGGATGCATTGGCAATTGTTGCAATGAATTCAATTTCGCTTGAAAATCGCATTAAAATAATTAAAATCCATTATGAAAATGGTGGTTCTGCTAAAGTGACATTTCGTCAAATTCGTGATATTTTCGGACAACATAATCGTCCTTCTGAGACCGCTATTAAGAATTTGGTCGCTAAATTTGAGTCGACAGGCTCGATACAAAATGTGTTAACACCAACGCGTGTACGACCGGGTCGTTCAACTGAAAACATCGCAGCCGTGAGCCACAGTGTTGAAGCAGATCCAAATTTGTCAATTCCTCGACGTTCTCGACAATTGGGGTTATCCAAAACCACCACATGGCGAATTTTGCGTAAGGATTTGGCTTTGAAGCCTTACAAGTTTCAACTGGTGCAGGAATTGAAGCCGAACGACCATTCAAATCGCCGTAGATTCGCTCAATTCATTCAGGAACAACCCGCTGGTTTTTCTGAAAAAATCATTTTTTTCAGACGAAGCCCATTTTCACTTGTCAGGGTACGTCAACAAGCAAAATTGCCGCATTTGGGCTTCTGAAAATCCTAGAGCAATTATTGAGAAGCCGTTGCATGCTCAGCGTGTCACTGTATGGTGCGCTATGTGGTCTGGAGGCGTGATTGGGCCGTTTTTTTTCGAAGATGAGACTGGAAATGCGGTAACGGTCAATGGATCACGCTATCGCAAGATGTTGACAACTCAATTTTGGCCTATTATTGATGACGTGGATATCACTGACATGTGGTTTCAACAGGACGGTGCCACATGTCACACAGCCAATGAAACGATCAATTTATTGCAAACCAAATTTCCCGATCGCATGATTTCACGAAACTCAGCTGTTAAGTGGCCAGCCAGATCGTGTGATTTAACGCCACTGGATTATTTTTTGTGGGGCTATGTTAAGGACAGAGTCTATACGGAGCCAATCGAATCGATTGCAGCCTTAAAACTCAAAATCCGTGATGTGATTAGCGAAATAGTCCCGCCATTTTGCCAAAAAGTGATTAAAAACTTTGATGAAAGAATCGACATCTGTCAGCGTGCTCGTGGTGGACATTTGTCAGATATCATTTTTCATGCATAATTGCCAAACTTTTCTCTTTGTAATTCAATAAAAATTTTAATCATCTTCATCAATTTTTTTTGTTTTATTTTGTTTTAAAAAACAAAGTCCTTGTTGAAAAACCCTTTATAACCTTATTTAAGCTTTTTGATCAGCTCACACTACTTCGCTGGAGGGAATAGTGTTATTGAATTTTCTATCTAGGTAAGTACCTATCTATCTATCTAAGTAAGTACTTCAATGTTTTTGTTTCCGTAGCTACAGTCCGTAGTACCCAAGTGGCCTAAGTCATTATGACACGTCCAGATTTATATGTATTATATCTAACGCAGTGACTTATCGTTATCACAATATAAAGTCGGATACATAATGCGCGAGATATCCTTTTATCACCCGTAGGCGACAGTCGAAGCTTATCACGCGTTGATCGCGATCTAGTTGTATTAAGTAAATATTATACACTTAGGTACAGTCCATCTTCAATATCTTATTTTCTTTAATCTTAGCGGAAATTCATGTTAAATTATAAGAAGTATTTTTTTTTTGCATAGTACATCTACGGTAACTTTATTGGTCGTTAGTCGAATTTCAGGAACTTCCGTTGTCATCATAAGGTTAGCGTAAAATGAAGAAATTACAGTCTAAGTATTTTTTACTTCATCAGCTCGTAGTAAATGTAGTTCAAATCTCGCTGCTGACGTGTTTTTTATACTGTCGCAAATATTTTGCATAAATGTATGAAACTAACATAAATATAAAGGTAAATAACAAAAATATATTAAATGCATATCTTTTTTTAAACTGTTTTGTATTAATACCCATACAACCATTTTGGTATCAGTTAGAGAACATTCACTACACTCGTTTTCCTACACCGGGATCAAATTGGTATCAGGGCGCACACTTTTTGTTAAACGGTTCTTAAAAATGGGGAAGGTTAGTCACAGCTACATTCCATATTCCATGGCGCGCGCGCGCGCGCATCTCAACAGATATCGTGAACACGGAGAAATCCGAACGACAAACGAAAATAAAAGACGACATGTTTCGTTGTAGCTGCGTTCTATCTGTGGTGCATCGTTGTTTTGTCGTAAAATTATTAATGGCGTTGATTACGAAAGCGTTGTAATAAGTGATAAAGTATTTCGGAGATCATCGTCATTATGAGTGCGAGATGTTGATTGACTGTGCAGTTTATAAAAATATTCACGAGAAACAAGAACGCCATTTGAATTCTGAAGGTAGGAGATATTGTTTTATAATTATAATATTTATGTAACTACAAAAATTAAAGAAATTGATACCACCAGCTAGCTGGCAAATGATATTGGTAAAATTAGGTTAAAATATTGACGAATCTATGCCAAATTTGTTGTAATAATCAGATAAATTACATTTTTGAAATGGTTTGGCATTTAGTATCATTGTTCCAATATGGCCCCACTCGTTTAATGGACCTTAAATGGTTGTCAAACTGTGCGGCAGTATCTGATATAATTATGTACGTAAATTAATTTTCTTTGAGTAAAAATATTTTTTAATATTTGGTATTTTGATGTTTTTAGATATATGCAATCTTGCAGACAAGACATGCACTGTGAAGGAAGTAGACACTTTTATCCAAAATAGTGTTATTAACCATACCCAACAAAGGTTGAAAATAAAGGCGTAAGTATTATTCATTACACATATACCTATAAGAAATGGAAGTTCTTGTATTTTTTCTTGTGTGTACTGCTTTATTTAATTGGTTATATGAATGATGATGTGCAAGATGAATAAAACAAATAAATAAAGAAAATTATTTGCAAAGAAAAAAGAGTTATTAAATGAATAATATTTTCTATTTATTTTCAGATTAAAACAAATAAGAAAATTGGGACAGTAAGAAGATATGCAAATTGAAATGGAAATGACCAATTGATTTAATTAAAACTATTTTTTGAAGACACCATTAGATCATGAAGTGAAATTTGACCAATTTTTACAATATCTTGCAGTACAACAATACCTACTCTAATTAGACCAGTCTACCTGAAGGAATTTGCAACAGAAATTACATAATTTATTTCAAAATCATTCTTGTTTATGTACATTAAATTGTTTTACATATGTATGTGTATGTTTTTTTTTATATACTTTCCATTCCATACCGCTGTTGGAGTAAGAGTAAAAAAGATGGTAAATATTTAAAAAAAATATATACATAATTCACATTGTTGATAAAACAGGTATGAATATTATATAATTTTTATCACTCATAGACATGAGTTAACACTTTACTCTATCAAGATCGAACATTTTAATTTCATCTTGTTCATACCCCTTCTGTGCAATGTTGAGCAACACTGGTATTGTTTTGACAACTGTCAACTTATTATACGACCAAGACCTTGAGATAACTTTTTCTATAACCGCTACTTCTTTGGGTACACTAAGTGTACTAAACATCATTCAGTGGCAATTTGGGTCCGACGCGTAGACATTATTCCTTTACATTGTGTTCTTAACATCACGCATTCTCAAATTAGTTGCAGTGCGTGGATATTGAGTGTACATTTTGTCATATAACCTTACACTATAGCGTTTAGAACACGGCGGGTGAACATCGTATGTACAATATGTGTATGGATTATTTTGTGGCTGATATTTTAGTCACGGCGACCGTATTTGGTTGTATGGGTAGTTTTTGCCTGTTTTTATTTTTGTGATTTACCACCATTTGTACCAATAAATGTTAAATGTATAGATTAACATTTATTTATCAAAGATTTCTTTTTGTCATATCAGTTTAATTGTTTTTGTCCTTATTTGTCTGTCAATTTTTTATATTTTTTATTCGTCTAGACTCCAAATCATCTTTTTGTCGTCCCCTAGCAAAACTCAATGGAAAGTTATTTTTCAGCTTATTAATTCATAATTATCTGTGAATTTATAAGAATGGACAGTAAACCAGATAAAAGTGTGTTAGGTATATTTTATATGTGGATTCTATTTCCTTGTATTCCTTCTATCTTCTACTAGAACCGTATAATAAAATCTATATACAATAGTAAGTAAGTAGGTACTTACCTACTGGTAGTTAGATCTTACGGCTAGATGGTTCTCAAGCTTTGTGGATTTCACACGAGATAATCGTATTATATTATTATTGTTACTATTGTCTAACTGTACAGTGTGCTGTACCGTGCCTTTGTAATACGCAATATGTATTCTTCTTGGTATTTCACCTTCTTATTCCTACTGACATGACGTTATCATTCTTTCAGCGCGGCTAGGTACGTTAAAAAAACAAATAAGTATCTAAGTAGCGTAAACGGTATGTAAAGAATTTGTATTGCGTCGCTTTATTATCTTTTATTTAATACTTATAATTCTAATGTCTATGATTTTATATCCCACGTGGATCGACCGTCAGATGGATTATTGCTGTCAATTTGTTCACCATCAGGGAATTTCCCATAACTGAATGAAATAAATACGCAAGTTGATCTCTCTACAAGACTTTCAGGATACTTGGTGTACCTCATCGGTGAACTGAAGTTGTTAAATGTTAAACGTGGTGTTTAATTTATACCTGCCTTTTACAGGACAATTGACACAAATTAATTTAAAATTATAAAAGATGTGAAGAAAACTTTTTTTTGAAATTAATATAAACAAACAAGTACATAAAGAAGTCGTGAATTTTCTCAAATTGCTATACCAAATTTAAAGTTTTGTGTCGAGGAGTTGAAATAATCTCTGCATTTTCTCTAGGGTACCGCTTAGAAAACTGGTATAGAAATCTGAAATATTTCACGATTCTCTTGTTTTTTTAGTTGAACAATTTTAGAACCACCTTATATTTATTCACCTAGCTTTTAGGGGGGGGGGGGGCAGCAACCCAACATTGATCTCAATTTTCCATACCATTCCCATATTTTAGTACCTACTAATTTTATTTACTAATTTGAAATGATAACTGGGGCAGCTGAGTTATTTGCCCCCCCCCCACCTCGGTAAAAAAATTATAAACTAGCTATATTCTGACACTCCTCTACCAAATTATCTCAAGATACACGAAAATTTGATTCATCCAGGGTCCTGCAAATGCTAGGACCTTAATTAATAGAATGTGAATATATTTTGTAACTTATCTCCTAATGGAGTATATTTATTATTCTTATTAAACTGTAATTATGTAGATTGTTTCTAATTTAATTCGTATGGCTTAAATAATATCAGACTGATTTTTGTTTTCTTGATGGAATGTATTGTTTACTTTTCTTATTGGAATGTTTTTATTAAAGTTGATTCATAATTTAAGATAATTGAAATAGAAAATAAGTATAATAAAATGGTAGTTAATCATAAGGTTATTATAAGTTATAAAATTAAATGCTATCTTTATAACTTGATTAAATAAGTAAATAAAAAAAAAAAATAAAGGAATCACCATCTGCGTCTCTTCTTTTTCTTCGCCCTCGCCTTTATCCCATTTATTTGGGGAGCGGCTCTCCTACTCCTCATCTTCCAAGTTTTCCGGTCACTTGGATCCTCCGAACGCAACTCTGCCTCCGTCAGGTCCCTGGCAATGTGGACATCCAGGTGATCACTGATCTGCCTTGTCTTTTGAGTCCTACTTCTATGTCCATTGTCCTTTTGATCATATTATCCAGTGGTAGTCTCATATCATATCATCATATCACCATCTACGTATTTTCACTGAACTCGTCTTATTGAAAAAGTATTAACCATCCAAGCAAATGATCGGTTACCAATCAGAACAAATATTTCATGCATTTTTTTCTTATCTTGTCCAGGTTTCTCATCAGCTAAGGTGCTGTGTACTTTAAGAAGCTGTGCCGGCTGAATCACAATATGACAATATATTAGATTAGTACCTAAATAATAATATTTGAATTGAATTCAATTCAATATACATACCTACTTAAGGCTCCTTGAGGCGACGACGACCAAGCAGGTTTTATATGTAGTAAGATTATGTTCAGGAACCGCAGAATAATAACAGCAACGCGAATCGAGTGCAAACAGTCATTTAGGAAGATAGCAGTGGCGTGCTTTCCATACACGCAAAAAGCAACACATGCCTACAATAGCCTACATTTTATAATATATTATGTAATATCAGCTTACTGATTAATTACATGCAAGTATGACTGCAAAAATCTTGAAAATAAGGTAACGTTATATGGTAGTTATGTGTATTAAATTTGTAAAATTTCTTGTTTGTTACTACTTAATATCAATGCAAGGACGTATGGTATAAAACTTTTTGTATGAATTTCTATACAAAATTAATATATCGTGATTTTTTTTATAAAATTTACAAAAAAAAATTAAAATAAATTTGAAATGTCAGGTTTTCCCTTATATTCTATACAACATTCTGCTCATACTCAAAGCAAATTAAGCTGTTGCTCCTCACTAGAAAACATTCTTACTTCGCCACGCCTTAGTATCAATAACTAAATATTCATTGATTGAGTTCAAGTTTATTCTGTAAAGCTCCATATTAATATTTTATCGTTTAAAGTCAAAATACTCGCTATTATACTAAATTGTCTAATAAATTTGTAATACTCCGACCATCTGTTTATCCAAATCTTTCCCAAAATAAATTATACAATTTATTGCATAGAATCATATTTTTTTAAAGATATTGAGGTTTTGATTATACAGGAACACGGCGTGTAATGAAATTAGTTTGACATTAACTTTGTCGCATTCAGGTGATTATATTATTAAAAATGGTAAAATTTTAACCAATTGTGATCCTTCACATAAACTTTATATTGTTTACGAAAGCAAGATCAAGTGTACTCCCGCCACTGGCGCTGGTGGGTAATACAAATATTACGCGTACTGTATGTGACGTCGGTCGTAAATAATACTTGTTATAGAACATTATTAATATAATAATAATAATAATAATGCATCATAGTTCTAATATATCAGGACGTAGGAAGTATGCTTGATTGATTGAATTTGCATTAGCTTATTATTACAATATTTACGAGTACCTGCTTACAAACTCTCACATAGGACTCAAGTCTTAGATTTTTAAACTTTGACAAGTGGCTGATGCTCCTGCAAAAGTTTTTCGGCGCGCTTTTATTTTAGCTGTCTTTGTTAAAAATTTATTCAATTAATTATCAGTTTCCAAAGAATTTTGCAGTTTTTCGAATAAATAGGAGTCCTTGGACTCCTGAAATATCCGAGAAATAAAGCTATTTCAACAAATTTAAAAAAAAAGTTTTTCGAATACATCGCGTTTAATAGAGATGAGAGTGTCAAAAAATGATCATGACATGTACCAAATCAGGTCGAAGACCTAGATGCAGGATAACAAAGCGTTTGGAAATGCGGTACACCTGGCTGAAAACAGAGGAGGACGGTGCAGGATTCTCCGTGATATCACGATCCCCAGATTTGGGAAAATGACAGAGAAGAGAGAGAGAGATATGTGTCAATGAAAACTTTGTATATAATATTATTGCAAGCTCTTTTGGTTTACGTATTAAGAAATTCATACTTTTTTTAATTTTTTTTTTGTTGTTTAGCTATTTGTCTGCATGATAAAATAATAAAAATGAAGCAATTGCGCACTTGGAGTTTCATGGGCAGTTTTATTCATTGCGTATAAGTAGTTACAGTAATATTCTCAGAGTAGAGTAAATCGCAAGTAAAATCGCAAATATTGTTTAGGTATTTATTATTTCACTTTGCGTAAACATTCAACAGTTTAGAACCTAATCGTTATAAATACATGGGTATCTCCATTCAAATGATCTCAACATATCGGTAATTTGTTTGAAGATTTACGAGTGTGCTCTTAGAGCGAAATCATACAAGAATAGAAAAGATTCATATACGTTGCACATTGAAAAGAATTGAAGAGCATGCATCAGGTAAATTTAAAGGCTAGGAAGTATAATAATCTTCTTGTTATTATTATATATAGTTCTGTGTTTTGTGGAATATTATGGAGGAAGTTAAACTTGCAGAAAGTATAAACTGCAGACCAACAATGCAAGGAAGTAAGTGATGTATAAATGTATGGTGAGACCCGTCAAATATTGTATGAAAATATTATTGATTACACTTGTTTGCATGTACATGAATTAGTTGAAAGAATAAATATTGTTTAAATTTTGTTAAAATTGACATAGTGTCATCATCATTGCGATCCTCAAAATTTTTATTTAACGTTTTAGGCAAAAATTCTTAATTGCTCTTCTTCACCTTTTCCACTCTCGTTCAATCTGGAACGAAGGCTTCTTCCATTTCTCTGAATGGTGTTATATTCTGGATCGTCTGCAATTATTTGATTCCAATATAAACCAGGCGAGAATTGCCTTTAACAAAAAATCAAAATATTGGATTCCCCAAATATTGATTTAAGTGTTAGGAAGAACCTTACTAAAGCCTTTATATGGTTGCGAGACGTGGACCATCAGAAAAAGTGAAAGCGGACGGCTGGCGGCCTTTGAAATGTGGTGCTACAGACGCATGCTGACGATTCATTGGTTGGAACACATCGAAAATGTAGAAGTGCTAACCAGGGTAGGCGAAAAAAGGCAACTCCTTAAGAAAATCAGCCAACAACTAGCTAACTGGATTGGCCACAACATCAGGCACCCAGGACTGCTCATTACTATCGCGGAAGGTAGGTCCGAAGGCACAAATGGCAGAGGCCGACCAAGAGACGCGTATATGGACCAGCTGAAGAGGGACATGAACTGTGGCTCATACGTAGAGCTGAAGAGACTGGCTGAGAATAGGGAGGAATGGAGAAGAAAATCCAAACTCGTTGCAGACCAATCCAATGGATTGTAACTCATTATATATATAATCTTACGAGGTCGTCTCTGCTCTACTCATTGTTTATTCATTTTCTCACAACATTCTTAATGTTACGAAATAGTTGTTATAGGAACGAGGTAGGTATAAT